>OZ035874.1:16486124-17840910 GCA_964034865.1 Eristalis intricaria
AAAACCAACTGTCTAGCACTTTGTCTCAATTGGAGAAAGACGTATCAAACTTCTCCAAAGAGGATCGTGGTCTAGGACATTGAATTATATGGGGACAAACGCTCCGAAGTGGAAGGTGCCTTTGAGCAAATCCGCGAGGTGTACATTGAGTACAGAGAAAATCTGCTCGACGCGGTGGACACGGTGGAGTAGTACACAAAGAGCGCAAGCGCAGCCAAGTACATCTCACAATTCTGTTGTACCCTTAAAAAGTATTCCGGTTCCTGTGTTTTCGAGCAGTTACGAGGCGTGGCAAAGTTTTCTTGATCTCGAGTATGTCAGGTGAAGCTGAACGAATTTTAGCACACTTATCAATAACAAAGGGGAACTATAAGATTGCGTGGGCTATTGTCGAGGCCAGGTACGATCATCAACGGTTCCTGATGAACACACAGTTTAAATGCTTCTTTAATCAGCCGTCACCCATCCAAAAACGATCCGACGCGATTAAAGAACTGTTAGATCGAACCACCAAAATAGTCCACAGCCTGAAAAGTTTGAACGTGCCTGTTGAACACTAGGATGTGCTCTTGGTCTTCGTGTTTCTGCAGAAATTGCTCCAAAACACAACAGCTATGCGAGGGAAAACTCATCAGCAAAGAACTACCAACATTTTCGGAATTCACTAGCTTTTTGGAAACGAGATTCCGTACACTGGAGGCCGTACACAACTATCAGAAAGCAAGATCAGTAGCAGAATCATCAAAGAAGACAATACAAAGGAACGCATTCCTTGCTTAGCCGAGCACGGAATTTGCAACAACGGGCAACACGCTTTAAGGAAATGCAACAAATTCCATAAAATGAGCATTTCAGAAAAAATGAAAATTGTTCACAAGATTGGCGTAGGTGTTTTTATTGTAAGCAACCGCATCATTCCTTGTCACACAATAACCCGATTTCACAAATAAATACAACACACAATAGCCCACATCTTAGTTTAATTCGTTCAAACACAAGCAACAGCAGTCAAACACATCATCTATACCCAAGCAACACTAACACACAGAGGACCAACAATACACCTAACTCAATCATCCGAAACCACAGCAGTCCGTACAGCAACTGAAGAACAACCATCTGCCAGCTCTGGTGTGAGAAATCATCACACAACCTACGACGCCAAAACACAGGTGCTAGCCACTGCAATAGTTAACGTAATGACGTCATCAGGAAACACAGTGTTACTACGGTGCTTCCTGTATTCGGTCCAGTTGCTTCAACTGAAAACTCAACCAACGAATGTGGAGGTATCCAGGTTAGAGTTGGTCAATAGTGGCACTTGCAGAAAAGCGGTGGAGATAACCATCACTTCGTGCTACACCGCCTTCAAAGCCACCGTACAGGCACTGGTATTCAAGTCACTGTCTGGCTATCTCTCGGCCCGAGCTCTCTCAACTGGTGATTGGACTCATCTGACCTGACTACCACTTGCAGACCCGTGCTTCCACAAACCAGACAAAATCGATCTACTGTTTGGCAGCGACGTGTTAGAGTTATGCGGTGAAATGGTCGCGAAATTGGTGAGTTATGTATTCACCACATTGGACAGGAAGGATGCGACGCTGCACGCCTGGAATTCGATGGGAAACTTTCGTGAGGAATCGGGGTGGAGAGAGCCAGCGGCTGACAGATATCCACATATAGATTCCAGAGGCATGCTGCTATCAGTCCTTGCAAATGAGCATCAATGGTGGAACGGATCTGAATTTCTGCGGTCGTCCTGGGTCTTCGAAACGCCGCCGCAAACAATTTCTTGAAAAAGGAAAGAAAAGAATCCAAGCTCACTGTTCAGGAGTAAAGCCAAATTCCGTTGATCACCTGATGCATCGAACGTCAAACTTAAGTAGACTCATCCATGATTCATCCGTAGATGGATTTTGTCAGGTTTGTGGAAGTGCATTATTCAAATTTGCATCATCATACGGGCACACTCCAAGGCAGTTGAGTTCGTTGCTCTCCGGCGGGGAGAATCTACGAATCACGATGAAAAAAAACGGTTCTGCAACATGAAAACAATCCAACACACAACAATGTCCCAAAATAACAAATGTCAAAAAATATAAACAAACATGTATTTAAATAACATATAAATCAGAACAAAATTTAATAAAATACACTTTTTTTATAACGTTGGATGACGAAACCGTGTTTTTTTTATTTTCACATTCCTTAAATTAATTACTGTGGTGTTTAATCATTATTTTCTCCAAAACTTTAGATAGGGAGTATTCTTATTGGGCGAAAATCTGCTGCTGATGATTGATGAGGCTTTTCGGGCACATGGGTAATTAATGCTTGCTTCCATCAATTTGGAAAGGTACTAAAAAATATGCAAACATGTACAAAGATTATAGCACAGTACCATTTTGATGAATCGAAGAGGAATCCCGTCTGAGCGGACAACATCAGACCGCGGCTAAGGAATACTCTCAATTACTTCTAGTTCTGAAACTGTATTAAATTTAAAATCGACGGAAGATTGGATGACACCCTGACTATTAACAAGGTCCGGGTTGATCGTTCCAATTTATTATAAAGCTATTATTGAGCAGATTTACATCAGCAATACTACAAGAGTTATTATTTTTCCCAATCCCAATGATTTCTTGATTCCAGACAATATTCTCTCCAGTGTACACCAGTTGAATCGCGTTTTCACTTCACGTGGATTTTTCTACAGAGTTTTATCGCATTCTTCGCCGTAAACGACGGAATTTTCTTGCTAATGTGTTTGATGAAAAGACCAATCAACTGATTTTGTAAGAAATTGGCCATATCAGTTGCACTAGACATATAACGTATGCAATGCCATGGTATACGATTTGTATAGTGTAGTAGCTTGGATTGGTGCATAGAGGAAAAATCTCTGTATTGAAAAGAGGTGGGGACAGGTGAACGAGAGTAATCTAAATTGTAGGAACAAAAAAGTAGATCATGATCAGATGTAATTGCAAAAGATAATTGATCATTGAGTAGGGCATTTGACTGATCTGATACAATAATTAAGTACAAGAAGGCAGTTAGGAGTAAGCGAGTAGCGTATGAGTTGGATACAGACAATAGAGTTCCTGCAACACAGTTTAAAAGTTGTTGAGCTCGAGAATCCGACTTGAGAAGTTGCGCATTAAAGTACCCACAGATTATAATTCTCTCATAATTTGCAGAAATGTACTGAAATTCAGAAAATGGTGGTTCTGGAGCGTGGTACGATTAGGGCTATAAGCAGCACCAACAATGCCTTTGATACACCCGTCACTGATTTCAACGAGCAGATATTCAATTACTATTTCCGGACTTCCCAGTAACCTTGCTGGAGAGCGAGCTGTTACAATAAATTGCTACTCCCCCACCATTAGTTCCTGTAACTATATCATTTTGAATCAACTTATATCCAGAGATTTCATGGCAAGCATATGGATGTATAAGGCGGTAGTCCATCCGGCGGTAGTCGACTCCGTCAGATGCTCTGATGGTATTGCTACATCTCCTACCTTTGGAGCAACACACTAGAAGCACTATAACTCACAGCGCTATCAGGCTCAGGGAGTCTGGGTGCTATACACCAAAGCCATATGGTCATAGTAAGCCTACAGACTGCTTGACAATTGTAGTGTGTTCCAAGCGGAGCTTTTGTCAATCCGATAAGCATGTCGTCAAGTCAAAATACAACCTAACATCATGCCAAGGCAAGGTAGCCATCTGCAGCCATTAAAGCTATTACCTCCTGTGCCTCACACTCCAAGCTGAATGCCGGTCTGAACTAACGGCATTAGAAGACCGGTTCAAAATCTCCCTTATCTAGGTTACATGTCACAATTACATCCCAGGAAATGCGAAGGCCGATGAACTAGCTAGGCAGGGGTCTGCTCTTCAGTGCTCGCTTGCAGAGGTGATCGTCCCAATACAAGCAGTGAAAGCTAATATCTCTACGCACTTTCTTAAAATAGCTAACCTTAGATGGGCCAGACTGACAATCCATACAAACAATCCAAAATAAAAGATCTCCTTAGGCGAACTCGTCACGATGTTTCTATATTAGTGGCGGTCTGTACAGGACACTGCCCTATTGGAGATCACGTCGTTAAACTAGGCATCCCACACAACTTAGATTGTCACAGCTGCAACAACACAGCTGAGAGGGAGACTATATAACATCACTTGTGTACCTATCCGGCTCTGTCTAGAGCCACACACCGAGCGCTTGGTAGACCCTTCTTTAACTCACTTGATTTGATCTCTGCGAACGACATTAAGGAACTAATGTCCTTACTAAATACCACAAGCTGGATTAAAAGGTATCTCAAAGACTCCTACACCTCCCTTATTTACAGGTAACAGACCTGTGGCATTAAAACGGCACAAAGTGCTTATTAGGTTCTCATTGAACCACGAACCACAACCAAGTTTTGCTAAAATTCGGAAAGAAAAAAATAAGATCAGTGTATTATTTCAAAAATAATACTGATAAAATTCTAATACTAGTAGTATACGTCGATGATATTTTGGTTTTCTGGAAAAATGAAAAACAAAAACAAATGTTTTGACATGAAGGAGTTTGGAAAAGCTCAATCGTTTTTGGGATTTCATCCTAGATATGAACACCAAAAGTACATTTCGATTGATCAAAAGCAGTAAATCACATAAATACTTGAATGGTTTGGCATGACTTCGTGTAACCTAGTATTTCTGCTCCAATGAATACAAATGCAAAGTTCAACAAGGATCAGCGCCCATAAAATGAGAGGGTGAAATTTGAGATGGCAAAATACCCTTATCAAGAATTGATTGGAAGTTTGCTGTTTTTGGAGCTCATTTAACGAGGTATGACATTTGTTATGCAGTGAACATGCTAGTCGTTTCATCAATCAATTTCATCAAAATATCTTAAAAAGTGTTAAAAGTTGAACTGCGAAATGCCTTGTTACAGGAGAACAGAGTTGTAAGCCATTCGATCTGCTTACATTATGAATAGCTACACTCTTCCTCTCTTTAAAATATGGCTAAGCATATTGGGATAGCGGTTCAAACTGCAGTAGGACTGGTTTTACAAGCATCATGCAGAGAATAACAGAGATGGTGGCCGAAAGTAAAGTGACTAATGACAGATTACAGTTGGAAGTATCCGCATTAATCTCCAAAATGAATGAAGTTCAATTAAGTTCAACTTCAGTCGTAACATACGGAACCGGTGCGAGTTTCTAATACGGAATCAGTATATCCAATTTCCTTGGATTTAATAAAATCCCTCAGGAGTTTTCCGGAGATCAAGCTGGATACATAAATTGTTGTTAAGCGGCTAATATGGAAATCGATCTTTTTCGAAAATACCCCGTACCGAAAAATATTATCAAGTGGTTGCTTTCACTCGAAATAAAATAGTAGGATTAGCAAGCCTGATCATATCTTCATTCAATACGATATTGAATGCTGATGCCATAAGCCATACTGGACCAAACATATCCCGATAGATGGCCTTGACATGTAGATAATTAGTTGAGCATTTTAGTTCAGGGAACAAAGAGTATTTCCCATTTTTATGACAAAATTAAAAAAAATCTCACGCTCAAATCCGGAAACAGCAAACTCATAAGTTCATTGTCGAGCAAATATCGTACGATAACAATAATCTACCAAATCCACAACACGTTTACCAGTCTTCAGGTAAGAAAAATGTGCCAATTATTCAAAAAACACCACACGATTGATTACTTATGGTCTAGAATAAAACTTCCTTGAAATATTGAGTTTGACTTCAATTCGCAAAAACCGAACGTATCAAAAAATCAGATAAATTAAAAACTATAAATTGAAAATGAATTGTCTGGCATAGTGATATTTTGAGGACTCCACACCTCTATTTATAAGCAAAATTGAATTTTGAAGGGTAAACGAATGATCAAAAGCCACCACTTGTAAAAGCATGTGTAATATATTGCCAGAGATAACCTATAAATTCAATTTTAATTCAAGACATTTTAAATTGGTCTATCGTCTCTGCAAATCTTGCTCTCGACAAATGCAAAATTCCACCTGTCGGAAAACGTCTTGTAACAGCGACTCATTTTCTCTAAAAATTAATAGCATCTTAGGCCTTATTGTTAACAGTAAATATAATTGGAAAACTCATTGTATTAGCCTTAAGAAAAGCCTAGCTGCCACAGCAAATGTAGTCAACTATCTAGCTAACAAAAAATTAAACACATATATTAACACAGTAATATTTCAAAACCACTACTACTAAGCAATATCGACTATGGTCTGTTTATCTACGGCAACTCACCAAAATCAACCATCAACACCATCAAAGCCCCATACCATCAAGCCGCAGGACGAAGCATCAACGCCTTCCTAACCAGTCCTATGAATGGTAGGACAACGAATAGAATCTGCTAATGCCAAACTTTACATAAAGCTGCTACACTCTTATAACTCCAACATTGGTAGAGATTTTTCTTCAGCAAGAAACTTAAAACTCTCAAAATGAGTCCAGTCATCGTCATCGGATTTTTGAGGACAACGAAGGCAGAGGCTTCGAAAAAAAATGTTCATTGTTCTCGTTCGGGAAAAGAAGCTCACGCTCAAACGTTGAAATTCACACGTTTATTTCTAAATGAGTTACACATAAATGCATTTGCAGACATACATATATACATATATTTACCGCGGTTTGCACTTCTTTCCTTGACTTCGAGAATAAAAATGAAAGCAGAAATAAAGATGGCTGCTTGTCAGAAGAAGTGCCAACCGCGGCAAAGAAGTAGTGCCAATATAATTTATGGACGATTTGGCGCCCCCGTGAATCAGTCCGATTCACTTTCAGCTTCCACGTCCAATACAGCCCATCTGGAAACTGGACGAGATAGAATTCCCGTGCTCGTTTTCACTTCGGCTCGCCTGACAACTCCGTCTACCCCTTGGTGTACACCTAGAACTCTGGCTCGTTTCCACTCTCGCCTTGGAATGTTGGGATCGCATATAAAAACTAGGTCTCCGATCTCGACTGACTTCGTCCTTCGGAACCACTTGACTCGCCGTGTCAAAGTCGGAAGGTACTCGAGCACCCACCGCTTCCAAAACCTGTCCCTCAATTGGCGGGCGACTCTCCATTGCTTCCTTAAGCGGCATAGCGTCTCGTCTGGTTCCAGCATCCTAGGTGTGTGGGCTGCGTTGGCTGAGCCCAGCAAAAAATGATTAGGCGTAAGCGGTTCCTCCTGGTCAATCGTTACGGGTAGATGCGTTAGCGGCCGCGAGTTTACCACATTCTCTGCCTCAATTACCAAGCAGTGCAAAGTATGCTCTCGTGGCGAAACCTCCTTGAGCGTGTGCCGCAGAACACGCTCCACACACTGCACCATGCGCTCACAGGTACCTCCTTCAGATGGGTTGTTTGGACAATTGAAGCACCAGTCGATCCCCTTTGCTGATAGCTCGTCTTGGATTCGATGGCAGTCGAACATTTCAGAAAAACGTTTCGCCTCTTGGTCTGCTCCGATGAAGTTCTTGCCATTATCACTGCGTATCCTAAGCGGCAATCCTCCGCTTGATGAAATTGCGTATGACCATGATGCACGCATCCGTTGACAGGTCATGCGCTACTTCCAAGTGAATGGCTCTCACTGTGAGACAAGTGAAAAGCGCAATCCAGCGCTTCTCGGTGCGGCGACCAATGGAGACGACGAGTGGCCCGAAGTAGTCCAGACCAGTGTATGAGAACGGTCTTAAGTTCGGCATGAACCGATCCTCAGACAATGGTCCCATTACTGGCAGGATCGGCTTGGCTCTGCGAAGTCTGCAGACCCTGCAATTGGCGATGACGTTCCGCATAACCTGACGCAGGCGGTGCACCCAGTACTTGCGACGTACTTCGCAAATCGCAGCTTCTGTGTTCTGATGCATCATTTTGTCATGGTAATGGGCAACCACGAGCATCGTAAAACGATGAACAGAGGGCAGGATGATAGGTCTTCTGGCAGCATACGTCAACCATGATGTAGCATCAATGCGTCCATAGACGCGGAGGATGTCTTCTTCGTCGAGATGTGGCATAAGCTTAGAGAGCTCGGTTCCCTCTGGAACTGGTAAGCCGCGCTGAATAAGGCTTATTTCAGAGCTAACGTCTTGGCGTTGAGCTTGGCGGCAAAACTGCCGTTCGGCTGCATCCAGTTCTTCAGCTGTTAAGGCGCAGTTTTTATTGCCATTCAAAACACGCATCACCTATGCCATGGTTCTAAGGGTTCGTCTGAAAGAAGAAAAGCTAAGAACCTTTCGGCTGACGGCGACAGTATGTCCTTCAAGCACGGTTGTCATGAGTCTCGACCCTAAAACTGCGGCCTGGAGCTCGATACGAGGCACAGTTAACGGCTTCAAAGGAGAGCATTTCGTCTTCGCACATATGAACACGATTTCGACGACGTCATCCTGATTCGTTGCCCTCCAATATGCGACGGCTGCAAAGGCGTCCTCGCTTCCGTCGACAAAAACGTGGAGCTGGAGATCCTTGGGGGCACCACCTTGGAAGTAATACCGAGGAACTGCCATCTCGATAACGTTGGGCAACTGGAGACGCCACTTGTTCCAGAATGTGCAGATATCTTCCGGCAGTTCTTCATCCCACAGCAAATCGAGTCGCCAAACTTCACGCATCACCAGCTTTGCAGCTACAACGAATGGGCTCAAGAAACTCAGCGGATCGAACACCAACATGATGATGCACAGCAGTTCTCGTTTAGTAGGACGTCGGCTCCCATCAATGACGTCCCTGCTCACTCCGTGGAACTGAAGTTTGTACTGGAATTTGTCCTTACCTGGCTGCCAGAACATCCCCACGACCTTTTCAGCCCGCAGAAGAGTCTCTCCGTTCGTCGGTGTAGCACACTTTAAGGCACTGAGGACGGCCTCTGAGTTCGAACTGAAGTTCCGCAGCTCAAACCCAGCGCTCTTGTGTATTTCTCGGACTTGGGTTGAACAGATCCGAAGCTGTCGACGAAGTCGTCAACATAATGAAAATCGGTGATGGCTTTGACGGCGCGAGGATCGTATATGCCGCTATGGTAAAAGGCGTTCTTGAGCTTGACGTGTTGAGCAGCACAAGGCGAGCAGGCAGCTCCAAACGTCATCACCTGCATTTCATAAACATCAGGCGGTTTACTGTCATCTCCATCACGCCACAGGAACCTTTGCGCGCATCTGTCCTCCTAGCGAACTCCGACCTGGTGGAACATCTGCTTAATGTCTCCACATACAGCGACTGCTCCCTCTCGGAAGTTGAAGAGAACAGATGGCAGCGACTTGTATGTCTGGGGTCCTTGCAGCAGGTAGGAGTTAACCGACACTCCATTTACCTCGGCAGCAGCGTCAAAAACTAGGCGAAGCTTCTGAGGCTTATTGGGGTTAACTACCCCGAAATGAGGCAAATACCATTTCCTTGGTCCTACAAAGGCGGGTTCTGCTGGCTGCAGTTTACGGGCATAGCACTTGTCCACATATCCTCTCATGATCGACTTGGAGGCGGCGGCGAAATCTTCATTCCTCTTCATTTTCCGTTCTACTCCCACCAAGCGCTTCTGTGCCATGGAATAACTGGCTGGCAATATGACATCATCAGCCTTCCACAACAAGCCAACCTCGAACCGACCGTTTATCCATTTTGTGGTAGAGTCAAGGATGTTTCTGGCACGAATGTCTTCCTTAGACTCAACAGCAGGAGATGCCTTTACACCAAAACTTTCCGTGCGAAAGTAGTCGTCGACGAGGTCGTGTAGGACGGCATCATCAGAATTGGTGTAGGTCAGGAGACACGCGGGTATGCTCGAGTGCGTGGTCGTCGGCGTTGGTCCAAACACAGCCCAGCCAAGCTTCGTCCGAGTTGCGTAAGGTCCATTCCTACCCAAACTCCGTAGCTCCATCGTCGTACCCAAATGGCAATGCTCGAGTCCGATCAGAAGTCTCGGAACGGCTTTGGAGTAAGACTACATAGGGAACTCCTTCAGGCGGTTTGAGATTACACTCAAATCTGACTCCTTAAGGCTTTGGGTTGGTAGCTTCAGGTCCGAAACACCATACACATGCCGAAGTGCATACCTTTTTTTCAAACCTGCTCCACTTACCTGCAGGTCAACAACCAACGACGGCTCCTGCGCTTGCTTTCCAGCAACCCATTGCATATTAAGCTGGCGCGGGCTACCTTTGAGGCCCATCTTTTTAATCAGGGTAGCATCCAACATCGAAATCGACGACCCCTCATCGAAAACTGCGTATGTGTTGATGGCTTTGCTTGGACGGTAGAGTGTCACTGGCAAAACAGTAGAGTGTTCCCTGGCATCCGTTTATGCCACAAATATTCCTCACATGGCAGCTACGAGTAGAATGTCCTTTCTTCAGGCACGTGAAGCATAGACCATGTTGCTTGGCATTCAGCCACCGTTCCTGCACCGTTGCTTTGACGAACTTACAGCACTCGTTGACTTTGTGTACCTCTGAACACAACGGGCATCTTGGAGATCTTGACTCGCATATACGACTGGCTGCGGTGTAAACGTGGCTAACGGCTGTTCATGCCGAGATGACTGCGCCGCATGCGTAACTAACGGCGGGGCAGACGTGGTTGACGGCTGACTACGTATGACTGGCAATGGTGCTTGAGCGATAGGCTGGTTCAAGGGCAGCGACTGCATCGCCGATTTCAACGTATTGCACTGCAAATCACTATTTCTCAACTGGACTTGAGTGGCCTTGAGCTGCCCTTCCAACGCGGCGATCTGTTCCTGTTATGAATAATGAATATATAATAGCATTACGCTGAAATCGGCGATGCAGTCGCTGCCCTTGCACCAGCCTATCGCTCAAGCACCATTGCCAGTCATACGTAGTCAGCCGTCAACCACGTCTGCCCCGCCGTTAGTTACGCATGCGGCGCAGTCAGCTCGGCATGAACAGCCGTTAGCCACGTTTACACCGCAGCCAGTCGTATATGCGTCGCTACCTATTTCTGCGTATGCAACACCCGTAACGGGTAACGTATGTATCGCCGCCATACTTGCATACGCAGTCGCCGCATCTGTACGCACCGTCGCCACATTCGTACATACAGCCTCCGCTCTCTCAAGTTTCACAGCCGTCCTATTCAAGCAATGTTCAAAGCCAGTTGTCAGAGACTAATATGTACACCTTGACGCCACGTAAGGTCCAGGACCTTCCTACGTTTTCTGGGAATCCTGATGACTGGCCAATGTTCTACAACACGTTCGTGCAAACAAATGCCGCCTTCAACTACACGAACTTAGAGAACAGCCAGAGACTTCAGAAATCTCTTCAAGGTGAAGTATAGGAAGCCGTTAGATCTCTCTTGATTCACCCGGACAATGTAGGAAGCATCCTGGAAGAATTACGCTTTCGCTTCGGTCGTCCGGAACAGCTCATCAACAGCCAGCTAAGTCAAGTCCGCGAGATACAGCCTGTTAACGAATCCAATATGGCTCGTCTCGTTCTATTCGCAACAAAGGTGAGGAACTTGGCCGTATTTTTGCAATCCGTCAACGGTCAGCAGCACATTGCCAACCCATCATTGCTTAATGAGCTGGTTTGTAAACTGCCTATGTCGAAGCGAATGGAATGGTCGAGGTATACGATGATGATTCAGCCATACCCAACCATCGTCAACTTCAGCGACTGGCTATCTGACGTGGCCAGATTAGTTTGTTCTGTCCAGGATAGCGCAGACAAAGAGCCAAAACGACGCCTACCGGTGCTATACACTACGGAACCGAAGGAATCAAGATCTCCAAGATGCCCGTTGTGTTCGGAGGTACACAAAGTCAACGAGTGCTGTATGTTCGTCAAAGCAACGGTGCAGGAACGGTGGCTGAATGCCAAGCAACATGGTCTATGCTTCACGTGCCTGAAGAAAGGACATTCTACTCGTAGCTGCCATGTGAGGAATATTTGTGGCATAAACGGATGCCAGAGAAGACACCACAAGCTACTCCATGAAGGCCGGCCTAAATCTACTCCATTGACTAACGTGAGTCAACAAACTCCTCAGTGTTCCACCGCTGGTAGTGTGTTAGCTACAAAAGAGATTGCCGGCAACGATAGGAAGCTCTTGTTTCGTGTTTTGCCAGTGACACTGTACGGCCCAAACAAAGCCATCAACACCTACGTAGTTTTCGATGAGGGGTCGTCGATTTCGATGCTGGATGCTACCCTGATTAAAGAGATGGGCCTCAAAGGTAGCCCGCGCCAGCTTAATATGCAATGGGTTTCTGGAAAGCAAGCGCAGGAGCCGTCGTTGGTTGTTGACCTGCAGGTAAGTGGAGCAGGTTTGAAAAAAAGGTATGCACTTCGGCATGTGTATGGTGTTTCGGACCTGAAGCTACCAACCCAAAGCCTTAAGGAGTCAGATTTGAGTGTAATCTCAAACCGCCTGAAGGAGTTCCCTATGCAGTCATACTCCAACGCCGTTCCGAGACTTCTGATCGGACTCGATCATTGCCATTTGGGTACGACGATGGAGCTACGGAATTTGGGTAGGAATGGATCTTACGCAACTCGGACGAAGCTTGGCTGGGCTGTGTTTGGACCAACGCCGACGACCACGCACTCGAGCATACCCGCGTGTCTCCTGACCTACACCAATTCTGATGATGCCGTCCTACACGACCTCGTCGACGACTACTTTCGCACGGAAAGTTTTGGTGTAAAGGCATCTCCTGCTGTTGAGTCTAAGGAAGACATTCGTGCCAGAAACATCCTTGACTCTACCACAAAAAGGATAAACGGTCGGTTCGAGGTTGGCTTGTTGTGGAAGGCTGATGATGTCATATTGCCAGCCAGTTATTCCATGGCACAGAAGCGCTTGGTGGGAGTAGAACGGAAAATGAAGAGGAATGAAGATTTCGCCGCCGCCTCCAAGTCGATCATGAGAGGATATGTGGACAAGTGCTATGCCCGTAAACTGCAGCCAGCAGAACCCGCCTTTGTAGGACCAAGGAAATGGTATTTGCCTCATTTCGGGGTAGTTAACCCCAATAAGCCTCAGAAGCTTCGCCTAGTTTTTGACGCTGCTGCCGAGGTAAATGGAGTGTCGGTTAACTCCTACCTGCTGCAAGGACCCCAGACATACAAGTCGCTGCCATCTGTTCTCTTCAACTTCCGAGAGGGAGCAGTCGCTGTATGTGGAGACATTAAGCAGATGTTCCACCAGGTCGGAGTTCGCCAGGAGGACAGATGCGCGCAAAGGTTCCTGTGGCGTGATGGAGATGACAGCAAACCGCCTGATGTTTGTGAAATGAAGGTGATGACGTTTGGAGCTGCCTGCTCGCCTTGTGCTGCTCAACACGTCAAGCTCAAGAACGCCTTTTAGCATAGCGGCATATACGATCCTCGCGCCGTCAAAGCCATCACCGATTTTCATTATGTTGACGACTTCGTCGACAGCTTCGGATCTGTTCAACCCAAGTCCGAGAAATACACAAGAGCGCTGGGTTTGAGCTGCGGAACTTCAGTTCGAACTCAGAGGCCGTCCTCAGTGCCTTAAAGTGTGCTACACCGACGAACGGAGAGACTCTTCTGCGGGCTGAAAAGGTCGTGGGGATGTTCTGGCAGCCAGGTAAGGACAAATTCCAGTACAAACTTCAGTTCCACGGAGTGAGCAGGGACGTCATTGATGGGAGCCGACGTCCTACTAAACGAGAACTGCTGTGCATCATCATGTTGGTGTTCGATCGGCTGGGTTTCTTGAGCCCATTCGTTGTAGCTGCAAAGCTGGTGATGCGTGAAGTTTGGCGACTCGATTTGCTGTGGGATGAAGAACTGCCGGAAGATATCTGCACATTCTGGAACAAGTGGCGTCTCCAGTTGCCCAACGTTATCGAGATGGCAGTTCCTCGGTATTACTTCCAAGGTGGTGCCCCCAAGGATCTCCAGCTCCACGTTTTTGTCGACGGAAGCGAGGACGCCTTTGCAGCCGTCGCATATTGGAGGGCAACGAATCAGGATGACGTCGTCGAAATCGTGTTCATATGTGCGAAGACGAAATGCTCTCCTTTGAAGCCGTTAACTGTGCCTCGTATCGAGCTCCAAGCCGCAGTTTTAGGGTCGAGACTCATGACAACCGTGCTTGAAGGACATACCGTCGCCGTCAGCCGAAAGGTTCTTTGGAGCGAATCTTCGACGGTGATCAAATGGATCCACAGTGAAAGCCGTCGATACAAGCCATTTGTGGCCCATAGGATCGCCGAGATACTGGAGATCACAGAGCAGAATAGCTGGAGGTGGGTGCAACCGAGAACCCAGCAGATGACGCTACGAGGGCTAAGAGCCAGATTGACTTCAGTTCATCGTCCAGGTGGTTAAACGGCCCAGTATTTTTGTCCCAGTCGGAGGAGAACTGGCCAATCAATGAAAATGTCCAGAGTTCCCACGATGTCGAGGAAGAGCTTCGCCCAAAATACGCTCTCGTCGTGGTAAGTAACAGCTTGATAGACTGGAACCGTTTTTCTTCTTTCAGACGAACCCTTAGAACCATGGCATAGGTGATGCGTGTTTTGAATGGCAATAAAAACTGCGCCTTAACAGCTGAAGAACTGGATGTAGCCGAACGGCAGTTTTGCCGCCAAGCTCAACGCCAAGCCTTTAGCTCTGAAATAAGCCTTATTCAGCGCGGCTTACCAGTTCCAGAGGGAAACGAGCTCTCTAAGCTTATGCCACATCTCGACGAAGAAGACATCCTCCGCGTCTATGGACGCATTGATGCTGCATCATGGTTGACGTATGCTGCCAGAAGACCTTTCATCCTGCCCTCTGTTCATCGTTTTACGATGCTCGTGGTTGCCCATTACCATGACAAGATGATGCATCAGAACACAGAAGCTGCGATTTGCGAAGTACGTCGCAAGTACTGGGTGCACCGCCTGCGTCAGGTTATGCGGAACGTCATCGCCAATTGCAGGGTCTGCAGACTTCGCAGAGCCAAGCCGATCCCGCCAGTCATGGGACCATTGTCTGAGGATCGGGTCATGCCGAACTTAAGACCGTTCTCGTACACTGGTCTGGACTACTTCGGGCCACTCGTCGTCTCCATTGGTCGCCGCACCGAGAAGCGCTGGATTGCGCTTTTCACTTGTCTCACAGTGAGAGCCATTCACTTGGAAGTAGCGCATGACCTGTCAACGGATGCGTGCATCATGGTCATACGCAATTTCATCAAGCGGAGGATTGCCGCTTAGGATACGCAGTGATAATGGCAAGAACTTCATCGGAGCAGACCAAGAGGCGAAACGTTTTTCTGAAATGTTCGACTGCCATCGAATCCAAGACGAGCTATCAGCAAAGGGGATCGACTGGTGCTTCAATTGTCCAAACAACCCATCTGAAGGAGGTACCTGGGAGCGCATGGTGCAGTGTGTGGAGCGTGTTCTGCGGCACACGCTCAAGGAGGTTTCGCCACGAGAGCATACTTTGCACTGCTTGGTAATTGAGGCAGAGAATGTGGTAAACTCGCGGCCGCTAACGCATCTACCCGTAACGATTGACCAGGAGGAACCGCTTACGCCTAATCATTTTTTGCTGGGCTCAGCCAACGCAGCCCACACACCTAGGATGCTGGAACCAGACGAGACGCTATGCCACTTAAGGAAGCAATGGAGAGTCGCCCGCCAATTGAGGGACAGGTTTTGGAAGCGGTGGGTGCTCGAGTACCTTCCGACTTTGACACGGCGAGTCAAGTGGTTCCGAAGGACGAAGCCAGTCGAGATCTGAGACGTAGTTTGCATATGCGATCCCAACATTCCTAGGCGAGAGTGGAAACGAGCCAGAGTTCTAGGTGTACACCAAGGGGCAGACGGAGTTGTCAGGCGAGCCGAAGTGAAAACGAGCACGGGAATTCTATCTCGTCTAGTTTCCAGATTGTCTGTATTGGACGTGGAAGCTGAAAGTGAATCGGACTGATTCACGGTGGCGGGGATGTGGAAGAGCCGTTAAGCTTAAAGCGCCATCTATTCGCCAAATCGCCCATAAATTATATTGGCACTACTTCTTTGCCGCGGTTGGCACATCTTCTGACAAGCAGCCATTTTTATTTCTGCTTTCATTTTTATTCTCGAAGTCAAGGGAAGAGGTGCAAACCGCGGTATATATGTATGTCTGCAAATGAATTTATATGTAACTCAGTTAGAAATAAACGTTTGAGCGTGAGCTTCTTTTCCCGAACGAGAACAACCAGAGATAACCTATAATTCATTCTTAATTTTTTGAGTTAATTTGTCAGGTATGGTTTATGAATAGGCTATATATACACTTAAGAATTAATTTTAGGTCAAATAGTTCCAGTTAAATGAACATTACAAATATTGTTGTTCACGAAAGTCCATATAACAATGTAAGAAAATTCCCTTAAAAATACTAGTCAACTTTTGAACACCCTCCGAACAACATACCCATGTACACTACATGGAAAGTATATGGATTCCCATTAAATTCATGAATCTGCCGCTTTTTTTCCCACAAAATTCACGAATCGGCCGCTATATTGTGGTGAATTGACGAGCGTTGTAAATGGATAAGTGAAATTCAAGGGATTACCACTACATCTTCGTTGTGGGCTAGGGGAAAAAATGGCCGAAGTTGGATATCTCTATCATTCATTATCTCTGTATATTGCTATGGGTCATGGCATTTTTGACTGGAAAGTTGAATATCTGTGTTACTTGATTTCTTCTAGTGAGTGATTTTGGATGTATTTTGGATGTAGTATTTAATTTGTGTAATCAATTTGATTTTCGTTATATGTATTTACAATTCTTCTATCGAACGTACTTGAATATAATGGATGGGCGTTCCATACCAGACAGGTATTTTGCTTAAAATACGTAAATTTTTTTTTGTCTTAATACGACTTTTATGTTTGCAGTTAAGGATTACTTCGAAAATACTAAACTCTATAAATGTGATGTTCTATAATATTTCGATAAGTAGAGTACGGGTTATATTATGTCTACATTGACCCGAGTACAGAATTATCTGACATTTACAAAAATTAAATAAGTGTCAAACCTTGTTTTGTACTCAGTACATACATATTGCTTGTAAGCCTCCACTTTTTTAAAGCAATATAAAACCGCACAAACATAGATAGTAAATACCGTTTTCATTTGTGAACAGGAAGACATTCACATAAAATTATTTTCCCAATTTCCATCGTTGAATAACCTTCCGGCATTGAACTTTAATCTAATTAAATTTTTATTTGAGCAAAAAAAATTATCCAACTATGCAAAAGAATTGTACAATACAGTGTTGGCAATACAGTATATAGTGTTTTGTTATGATCAGGGAACGGATTTCTTGAAACATTAAAAAACGGCACAATAAAACTAATAAAGGCATGAATGCCATTTATTGGGGATCCTATTGTTTCCGTAGCGCCAAGGTTTAAAAATGCAATTTTGTAGATCTCGACAATCTAAGAACTAAATATAATGGTGATTTAAAAATATATTTATTATGAAAGTTCCAGTGAAATTAAAAATTATATTCCTTTCGTGGGAAAAGTGTTGCATACCGGCAGGCGCCTATTTAAACAGTAGCCGGGTGGCCCACTTCGGGGGATTAAGGGATTTAAACTCTCTTTGCGCATGCGGCAGATCTTGCTCACGCAATTTCGTTATTCCGCTCATGGTAAGTGGTTTTCGCCTGGCAAGCGCCTCTATCCACAGTTTTCTCTGAAACACACACACACACACAGTTTGTTTCTGAAACCTCCGCAATTGCAGACCGTTGTAGTTCGAAGTCTTTCCCTGATGCGATGAAATTCGAATTATTGGAATGATTGGCGTGAATAAACATGGTGGTGTATTTGCAAATTTATTTCGTTTCAACATCTTAACAAATACCTGAAATATACACAAGACTTTTTTTTGTTGCGTTTTAACATCTTTTGAGAAACGTTCGTGACTACTATTTCTTACATATAGTACAATAATTTCCTTGATCGTAATATCTCTCCCGAATCTCAATTTCTGAGACTTTTGTGCATAGTGGCTCCAATTCAAATTTATCAAATACAGTACACTCTCGTTAACTTGAACAAAAATATAGTTCACGTTGGCAGGAGAGTTCACGTTTCGGAAGGTCAAATATTAATAAAAGAACAGGGCAATCCTACTATAGATTTTCGATTTAAAACGTCTTATATTTAACAAAATTAACTATTATAGAATTAAAAATAATGAATTTTTTCTATAACACAACATTATATATAATTCATTTATTTAATTTGAAACAAGAAGTAATTCCATGGGAACATATAAAATAAAATGGTATGGCATAGATGGCATAAATAAAGCGTAGAGAGCCAACGAGTGGAAGGGCCCTACAGTTTAATGTCGACTCCGAAGGTAGGGCCGTTGAAAATGGGGAATCGAACTCCGTCAGCAAGTTTCAGCTGCATAGGTGTTAGAGTCGAAATTTCCGAATAATAAAACTAACACAAATTTCAATAGCGACCATTAAAGTTTTATTCTTAAAATATTTCTATTTAAATAAATACATATGCCTTGTAGGATGAGGCTCGCTTTAAAAAATATTGTGTAGCTACCGCGCTGGTTTTCTTTCGACTGCTTTCTATTCGATTTCAAGAGATGCTTTTATTGCCTGTTATCTATTCCATTACCAGGAAATCTTTCAACTGAGTTCTCTTTGATTTCAAGAAATGATTTTACTTTACACACAAGAGATGTGTACTTATTGCCTGGCATCTACTCCATTACTAGGCAATTTTTCAACTGAGTTCTCTTTGATTTCAAGAAATGATTTAACGTTACACAAGAGATGCGTACTTATACAGGGTGATATTAAATGATAATTAAAATAGAAATATTTTAGAAATGAAGGTTTACGGCGGTAACATTCTCCCCCTCGAAATCGAGTTCTGATACAGCGAGCTTACTAGAAGGCTTTACCGACGTCCAAGACAGCAATCTTACTCGCGGGTCGCTCCAACATTCCAGTGTGAGCTCTCACCATTGCTCGTCGCACTTGACCATCTTTTGCAATCACTGTGCTTTCTACAACGCCTTTAGGCCAGCATTTTCGCGGTAAATATTCGTCCATGATGACAATAACGTCACCCACTACTATAGGAGATTTTTTAACAAACCACTTACCTCGGCGTGCTAGAGTGGGTGCGTATTCTTTCATCCATCTATACCAAAAACGATCGGCGAATAGTTGTTTTTGTCGCGAGTTGTCGGTACATTTCGGCTTGTATCCACTCGAAGATTGCAGCAATAAGTGATTTGGTGTGATAGCCTCGTCATCGCCCGATTCCAGTGACCCAAATGTGAGGGGAATTTAAGATGTTTCCCATAACGCGTACCCTAGGCTTTCGCCATTAAAGTTCATCGGAATCATGCTATATAAGATGTTCTTGATGGATCCTACCAGTCTCTCCCAGGCTCCTGCCATGTGTGGGCTGCCGGTAGATTGAATTTCCATTTTAATTCGTCATACGTTGAGGCAACAACAGTATAGTTGATATTTTTACACTCTGCTTGCACGTCCAAGCTATGGGCCACCTCGATGTGTATGGCCTGTATGTATGCGACATGTGAATATTACGCCCCATCTCTTTTCACGCCTTCTCCCGACTATTGTTGACAGGGGTCCGAAGTAATCGATGCCAACGAACATGAAAGGGCGTTCAAATACTGCCAGTCTTGCAGCAGGTAAGGAAGCCACTTGTGGTACTTGACGGGTCTCATACTTTTTCCGAACTATTCCTTTAATTTTTTTAATCGTCGTTTCGTGTGAAATGTTTTGGTATTTTTCGTCAGAAAAATGTGATGTGATGTTTTCTTGGTAGTACTATGGCATCTTTATTATTGTTGAGATGTAAGAAATGTGATGTGATGTTTTCTTGGTAGTACTATGGCATCTTTATTATTGTTGAGATGTTCTGCTCTGCTCCTTGCTCTCAAAATTCCGCAACCGTCTAAGTAAATATTCAAAGATATTATTTTTGAATTCTTTTTAATGCTCTTACCCTGTTCCAGGCTTTTAATTTCTTGATTGTATTCACTTATTTGTGCATGTTTATACAGCAACATCTTTGCATCTTGTAGCATCTCAAAGGATAATTTCTCTGGGCTTGAGTATTTTCTGACCACAGCTTTCAGTTTTTTGATGTATAATATAAACGTAGCTACCGTACGGTAGAGTCGCCGCCATTTGGAGAAGCACATCACGTCCATTTCAGGGGCTATATGTACCATTTTTTGGGTATGCAGAAAATAGGGTTTAACTGCTGTTTCATTTGTAGGTCCAAGGTCATCGCACGTCGGTTGTTTGTTCAGCTTGTTTATTAGGAAAGACGGTTCGAAGAACCATGAATTACTATCCAGTTGAGATGCAACCTTTGTCGCGAGATTTGTTGTATTCAGCTTTGATGGTACCCACCTCCACTCCGTAATGTTTGAATTTTCTAACAGTTCACCTACCCGGTACATAACAAATTGTTGAATTAGGGTCCATTGGTAGTCACTTCAAGGCTATTTTGGAATCTGACCACTAAAATCGAGATTTTATGGGTATACGACGTAATTCTTATACTTTGTTTGACAGTCTCATTCCCAATACGGCAACCTGGAGTTCCAGTCTCGGGATTGAGATTATCTTCAGTGGCGCTGCTATTGATTTGGAGGCAACCAGGGTTACAGTGACCTCATCCCCGCATTGTACATGAAGCCAGACTTCTTGTAATAGATTTTCAGAGCAATCGTGAAGCAGGAAAGGAATACAAGGAGTCAAATATTGACATTAGTACCTGTAGAATTCCCCGCTTGATTGATTTTAATTGATCGCTTAACACATCGCTATTTAGCCTTGCGAATCTGAAAATATATTTAGATACATCGTTTATTAGGTTCCCAATACAAACCGCGTATTTTTTCGAGAAAACCCAATGTCTTATTGCGGCAGATCATTGTGCGGCAGATCATTCATTATGAGGATGCTCAACGACCCAAGGACAGTTAGATGCCCAGTTGCGTACATTAAACCCAGCGTTAAAATGTATTTCTCTAACCTTATTTGCTAAGCGTAAATCATCTGTCTCTCGTGGGTCGCCGTAGCGTAGTGGGTTAGTGCGTCGACTTCTACGCAGAGGGTGCCAGGTTCGATACCCGAATTTACCACCTTTCATATTTCACGGCTCCACCTCTTTCGAGTCACTGACAATGCTCAAGGAGTACTCTTGTCTAGAAAAAGCTTCTCAACTTCGTCGTTCGGAGTCGGCATTAAACTGTACGTCCCTTCCACGCGTGAGAGAACAATAGCACGCTAGGCCCTGGCCCTCTACGGGCTGTAGCGCCACCCATATTATTAAAGCATCTGTCTCATTGTCAACACTGCCGATGAAGTCATAGTCATCTACGCAGTGGTATGTTTTGACTATCTCCACGGCCCGAGGACAGCGTTCTTCAAATTGGTCTGCGTTGGTGTTATGTATGTAGTGCGCAATACATGAAGCGCGATTGATCCCAAAGGTTAAAGCACTCACCACATGTGTAATTGGCTGGTGAGGCGACAAGAAACGTTGCACGTGCATGTCTTCTCGTACCTTAATTTGGTTTAACATCTCTGCGATATCGCCGCAACTTACAATCTGAGTTATCCGAAATGCTAGTAGAATTTTAACAAGTGATGTCAGAAGATCTGGGCCGCATAGCATTCAACGAAAGGCCGTCGGATTTTGCAGCGGCGTCCCACACAAGTCGAATACTATTTGGCTTATTCCGGTTTATGGTAACAAACATTGGTAAATAACACACTCGTTCCCTGCTTACTGCGACTTCTTCCGCTGTCAGCTTTTTAGCGTACTTCTTCACTAAAAGGTTGTCTATTTCAGCTTGCATCCTTTACTTCAGCATTGCTTCTTTTCTGAACTTCTTCTGAAGACACCCCAATCGTCTATATGCTGTCGTGTAGCTGTCAGACATCGTCTGATGATCACTTGGCTGGATCAACGGCTTACATGTAGACTTAATTATCTGAAGGGCTCTCTTATCCTCGTTTCAGCACATAGTCGTTGAAGACTATTCCAAAGCGAAGTAGTTCTTAACGGATTCATGAACAAACATGGATATTGAGACGAGAAACTCTTTGGATTTGGGAGATATACCCTTGTAAAGCCCATCCCAGTCGCGTTTTTGTGGCAATTAGCTGCTGCCAGGAGCGTTCACGGATTTTAAGTGGTACTGCCAGCTTCCAGTTGTTCGCTCCTATGAGAATTTTCGGCCGTGCGTTCTTATAAGACTAGTTTGTATGCCTGCCAAATACGGATACTGCAGAGTGATTTTGCTCATGTCTAGTGACTGCCTCGGGAGTGAAAGATTTTCCACTGTGTGAACCTCATGCAGGATGTATCTGGCCTTGCTCTGCTGGTATGAGATCTCAAATGATGTCTTCTGCGATGATCGTTCTGAGCGTGTTGTATCGCCAGTCCAACTGAAGCATAGAAGCTCGCTAACCCCCGGCAAACCCAGACTATGGTAAATTTGTTGTTCGACTAGAGTCACTGATGTACCTTCATCTAAAAATGCAAATGTGTCTATAAAACGAGCTTAAGTTTGTGAAGCTGAGTGTGGTGTTTTGTTCTGCAATCCACTCCACATTCTTTGGTGATGTAACATCTGCGGCGGTGAATACTGAGACACTGTCGACATAATTTGTTGGTTTTCAGCATCGTCCATTTTTGGTCATACGACAGTACGAACGTTGCACATTGCGAAGTCTTGTGATCCGTTGATTTGCAGGCTACGCATGATGGTCTTCTCTCTGAATTTACCTGGGTATGAGAGTTCACTATTACGGTATTTTTGGATGAATTTGGTGACACAACTTGACTAGCAGCCTCGGCAATTTGATGTAACCAGCTGCTGAATACTTTTAACACTGGCACTTCTTGCTTTGGCTGCATATTCCATCTCAGCTTGTATGGTCCTGGAAGTTTGTCAACGAATTCCTTAACTAGCATCGGATTATTAAGGTGTGCTGACATATGACATGCTTCCACGGTAGAGCAAATATTACCCATGCAAATTCAATTACGCGTGGCATTTTTCTTGCTTTATCAATCATGTATTCCAGAATATGTTCTGGACGACCGAAGCATTTTTTAAGGGTCTGGATTATTTCTGGAACCAACTTAGGACCAACGGAAGCATAGAAGTAACACAAGAAGCAGTTTGTTACGAACCGTTTCCCTCGATTTACCTTCTAGACACGCCTGTAGCCGCATTAGATTTTCAGCATCGGACTACTCAACCAAAGCAGTGCTGTTTTCGAAACTGCTTAAGAAAAGCGGCCACTCTTCAGGATCGCCATGAAATTTTGGTATTTCTTCTGGGAGCACTTGTCTTGCTGCCAGTTGCACAGTTGAAGGTCCAGGAACAAGCCTTGTGTGGATCATAGGCAGACTTATATGCAAATTATTTTGTGGTGCAAATGTGTACTCATCAGAAATTTTTTAAAGTTTGGTATTTCTTTTCTAGGTACTTGCTGAAGTTGTCTCCCTTCCTCTTACATTTCCACTTGCAATTCTTGCTGCCAGCGTGAAACGCGAACGTGTTGCGAGGCTATTGCTGGGGCATCTGCCACTTGTGTATAACTTACTTTTTCGAAGATTTTGCTGGGTTAGCTATCTAAGATGTCATTGTATGTATGTTCGTAGTTGTGCATGGTACATGGTTCACAGAATTTGGCAATGAGGTAGTGATGCCTTTCGACAGATATGATACCGTTTCATGATGTGCTGGAAGCGAAGAAATTGCAGATGTAACCATGGGATCTGACCGGGGTGCCAAGAACGGCAAACTAGCAATTCCTACTGATGATCTAGCTGCAACTCTTGGTTGTTGTTGGCTTCTCTGCATAACAGTGATCACTCTGGAGGTGGAGAGGCTATGCATCTCCCACCCCGTAGCAACCAGAGCCCGTTTCCTAGACTTGTCATCACCGCGCCGGATTATGCGACAGTCGCTACAGCTCTTTCAAGCATTTCCTTCTTTCTGTCCGTTAAGGACACAGGGTCGCGACCTTTGAACCTGTTAATGGTTCTCTTGGCATTGGCGCGCTTTCTAAGGAGAAAGGTGTGTCTGGAGAGTTTCTTACAGTGCTAATCACTGTTCTTGCACTCCAGTGTTGAGCTCGCTGTCTCCGGTGAATTAGTTTTGGAAGGTGGGACAGCGGCTGAAGACTGATCAGAGGCTTGCTGTATGCCCGCTAAACTCTGACTGGGCGCCGGCGTTTCCCTGGCTGCTTCAGCGGGAGACGCACCTGGACTATGCTGTCTGGGATGGAGAGCACGGGAGCCACCGGGGCCTTACCTTCTTCCTCCTTGGGTGATCTGCTAAGTGGTGAGACTGCTCCTCTCCTATGTCGGATTGCTTCGGCCACAGGAGGAAGGGTCCCATCAGTACTTCAGCTTTATTGACTTTCTTCGAATCAGCTTTCGGTTGGATAAGAGAGCTGATCCCCACTCTCCGGTCCTTCCTTGGGGAAGTCAATTGCTGCTTTGAAGCCTAGCATTCTCACCATCGTTCAGAACTTTCCTACCCTGCAACCTACGTACCATTTGCTTACAGTTGCGGTTGACGCCAGCTAGGCTCACAGAATGCCTGGTGGGGGATTTTAAAAGGATATCCTCCTCTTCTGTTAAGGGAATGTCTTTCTTGGTAGAGTCGGTTGTATGGACGTCTCTGGTGCCCGTAACTATCGCACTACACGCACACCCTGTATGTAGTGAAGAGGACTTAACTGAAACCAGAGTGCCCCAGGATCCGGAGTTCACTGTTAGAAGACATGGTCAAGCTGTGCCATTCGTCCCCAGGAACGGTAGTTGTACACTTGGGATTGCTGGCGGTGGACTTGATCTCAAAAGTGTCAAAGCAGTAAGTGCATTTGCAACAAGCAATTAGTCGAAACCATCTGCACCAGCTCTACAAGTTATGCCAAATCCCCAAAATTGTCCAAGCTCTAGTTTTTTTTTTTTTTTGAAATCATATCGCTCAATAACTATAAGTACATTTAAAATATTGTCAAATTACTGTTTGTAGATTTTTTTTAATTATGTAAAATGTTTTGATATTTTTTGTTTGTATGAAACCCATGTTACTAACTTAAATGTAGGCCGGGTGTAAACTTATCTGGAATGGAGCAGTTAGAACTCATTCATAAAAACATAGGACAAACACATGGAGAAGATAAAACATAACCATAAATAAACGCCCGTGATTTTGAAAGTAGAATCATATATTCACAACTTAGAAGAAAGAAACTATTTCAATGATTCAATGAATTACAAAGCAATATCGCTAATATTCAAAGCGAGATGCGAACTGCTAAGCCTCAACGGATCTCCTTACAACGGAAGCCTCAACCAATTTTATACGTTTGCAACTTAAAATCTAAAGAAAATTGTTTCCATTTAATGAGCATATGCCCTATCTGTACTCAACAGCGGATGATGTAATTCAAGAAGAGTACCCTAAAGATGAACGAAACATTGAAGGTGTCAAACGAGTTCGATTGGAAAACACTATATTCATTTCTTAAAGCCATATAAATACAGAATGCTTATAATAACAGAAGTCGAATAGATTGTTAAATTCTTAACTTATTAAAATAAATTGCTTAAATTGTTAAATTACTGTTGCCAACTGAGCTGACGGCATTGCCATAGCTTTTTAAATTCAGAGAAAAATAACTACTTATGAACCCCTAATATAAATAAAATGAATTGTGTTTACTTACTTTTGACTTTACTACTTACTTCGGAGCACAGACATAAGTTAGTACTCATGAAATATGAAATATATATATATGAAATATATGAAATATATATATATGAATATATATATATATATGAAAATAATAATTATAAAATTTGTCTTTCCTGTACTCTACTGTTTTCATGAATTCGCCGATGGATTTGTATTGCGATATGTTTTGTGAATGTACTTACGAATATTTTCTGCATATATTCATAAACGAATTTTTTTATTGCAGGTGGTTAGATTACAAACCAGTTGGAAGACAAATTGAGGGGACTAGGTTCATCGCTTTTAAAGTCCCTCTAAAAAAGGTAAATTACATAAAATAATACTCATATAACACACATAACTTTACATAACAGTACATGCATTGAAAAGTTTGTGAATGCGGTCAGTTGTTATGGCTGAATCAATGTAGTCACCGTACTTTTCTTTTATATTACGTATTATATTTTATATTACGTAACATTGCTAAATCTATCAACTTCTTATGACCTCATTTTTCTCATTGTGATTTATAGTCATTTCTAATTTGATCTTGAATATCTCATCTGATAAGCAATTACTTTTGGACTAATTTTTCTCACTGTGATTCATAGTACTTTCTCATTTGATCTTCAATATTCCATTTCATAAGCAGCTATTACTAAAAAAATAAACGTTCGTACTCATGATAAATTTGTTATTGGCTTGCAGCATATATCCGACTCAGTTCCGAAAGAAGGACAATTAACATGCGATTCACTTTTAGAAAAAGTTCCTAATTTGGGATTGGTAATTGATCTCACAAACACGAACCGATACTATAACGCATATGTGAGTATAAATATTTATTTTTATTTTTTTACAACAATCTATTCTAATCTAAACTATTATTTGCTTACTATTTGAAAGGAATTTACCAAATACGGAGTTACATATAAAAAGCTCATGATTCCTGGGCATAAAATTCCTCCAGAAGATTTAGTACGTAGGTAAGTAAAACAAGTATATAATATGTAATGTACACAACAATGCTTGAGATCCCGTCGATTCCATATGACCTTTTATATGCCTTTATCACTAAAGCATATAGACTGCCCGATAATTCTAGCGTGTTCCAAGCGGAACTATTTGCTATCTGGAAACCATATCAAATCAGAATACACCCAAATATCCTGACAAGGCAGAATGTTTCCATATTGATTCGTCAAGCAGCCATCACAGCTATTGCCTCCAATGCTTCTCATTCAATATTAGTACACGAATGCCCAACTGAGATTAGTTGGGCTCTCATTTCCCTCCCTTATATGGGGTCCAGGTCACAGCGAAATCCCGGAAAATGAAATGCAGATGAACTTGCTAGGCAGGGATCTGCACTTCAGCGATCGCTTGCAGAGGAGGTGTTTATCTCACTACAAGCAGTTAAGGCGAACATATCATCACACTTCCTTGAAACAGCAAACCTTAGATGGGCCAGACTGACAAACAAATGATCTCCTTCGGGCAACTCGTCATGATATTACTAGACTTGTGGCGGTATCTACAGGATACTGGTTGATTGGAGATCATGCCGCTAAACTAGGAATCTCTTACAACCCATTGTCGCAGCTCCAGCAACACAGTTGAGAGGTAGACCTTAACACATTTCTTTTGCGCCAGTCCGGTTTGCTACAGCCAGACAGCGAGCAGTTGTTGAACCCTTCTTTAACTCAGTTTATGAGTTTTCTGAAAAGGATATTAACTAGTGATGGGAACTGTTGAATGAATTGAACTATCGATAGTTAATAATTGAATGATTTGAACTGTTAAATAGTTTCATTTCATTATTCCATCCGAATCCATCCGTCCGTCAATACACAAAATTGTCTCTGAGAGCAGCTGCAAACCCATTTGACTCGATAGTCCAACACGCAAGTTGTGTTTATAAATGTGTATACACACAAATTCTCTCTGAGAACACCGTCGCCAGAGTACACACACTGGCGAATAAAACATTTTAATGGTTTTTTCATTGGATTAGATGAAAGACCGGTTTTCGACTATCTAATAAATGAATAGTTTGCAACAGCACAACGATAGTTCCCATCACTAATATTAAGGAACCAATGTCCTTCTTAAATACTTGGGGTTGGATTTAGTGATATCTCATAATACGCCTTAAGTAAGGTAACAGCTTTACCTATCTTCTCTGCCTCAGATTTCTATGACCGTTGAGACTTGAGAGTATACGTCATTTGTTTACAATAAATAATATGAATTACAGAACAATCATCATATGTAATAGATAAGTACCCCAGTGTTAAATTATTTAAAACACAATAATATTGTCAGGTGCACATGTCTGTGCGCACAGGGCGAAGTTGTTGATCGCTCCCAACTTGGCGGGATGCCAGCAACGATACTTCTCGATACACAGATCATGTTGACGTACAGCCCCCTCACGGCGCGTGTATGTATGCGGCGATTCGTTGTGGTTGTGCAAAACTCAATCGTTATGACAGAGCAAGCTAACGGACGGACCTACAACGACGACTAGAACGACTGGGTTGCGCAGTTGATAGAGTGCCCGTGGTTTACGTGGTCCTCGGTTCAAATCCCAGTGAAACCTAAGTTAATACACTTTTCAAATCTGGTCCAGTCACCATTTGCCGTTGGGATCAAATTAACGGCACTATCACTGGAGTAGTCAATCAGTGGTAGTAGTCTTACTGTGGGTATCACAATGGACTAACATGGTCTAAGTGGGCTGATGAATCCACAGCAGCCCCCCTACCTAACCTAACCTACAACGACCACACGGCGCGAAGGACAATTATTTGGGATTGTGCTCTTGGAACGTAACAACACCCTAACCTGGGGCCGCTAATTTACTGGAAAAGATCCTCACGTAGTACAAGGCAGATATAGTCTCCGCGACACGACAACAGATAACGGCTTCCAACTCACAGACTTTGCGACAGGACGTAATATAGTCATTAGCAGCATGAAATTCCCAAAGCAAACCGGCGATTTCCGGATGGTCGAACAGCCAACCAAATCAACCACGTGTATATTGACGCAAAGCATGCGCCAAATATCCTGGATGTGCGAACATTCACGGGGGCAAAACTCCACTCTGACCATTTCCTCGTAGCAGCACGATTCAGTGCTCGACTATCCAATGTCAGAAAGCTGCACCAGCTAACACGAAGAGTTTTGACATTGGACGACTATTTATACCGGAGATTGCCAGGGCTCTCATCGCGTAACTTTTCAGACGATTATTGTCCTTTTGATTCACTTCGATGATGTCGTCGATGATTTGTTTCATGTAAGATGATTTTGCTGGAAGACGGAAGGAGAAGAAACACCTATGTCTGAAGAAAATGTCTCTAGCAACCCCCTAGCTCAAGGATATCGAAGAGTCTAGAAATAAACAGAAAATCTGGCCTTTTATAAAAAAGCCAAACTCTTTGCCGCTGGTTTCATAAAAGGCAACCAGGCTCTTCGAAACTGTGAGGATAACCTTGTTACTGACACGCAGGGAATAGGGATGTGTTTAAGCAGCACTTAAAACAGCAGCTAAGCGGGCCTGACCAACTAAGAGTGATAGGGAACCAATAAATTCCTCCAGTCGATGAATTAGTCCTCCTACCCAGCTTTGAACAAGTCGACACTGTCATTAAAAGGCTGCAAGGAACAAAGCCGCCGTCTTAGATGACTTATCATCAGAGCTCTTCAAGGCCAGCGGGCTTACATTTTTTCAGCTTTGGTTTGTTTGGAATGTAGTTCTTGTTATTTTAGCCTGGCCTTGGATTTTGATAGGAAGACCATAATCAATGTCTTATGAATTTATTGTATGAGTGAGAATTGTTGTTTAAATATTATAAATTATAGATTTGCCGAGGAGACCTTGGAAGGTCTTTAATAGCATCCCTGTAACGCCTTGTCTGGACATGTCATTATGATTGTCGTCAAAGTATTCGTTCTACGTCATCAAACGATATTTGGCAATTCACCTCATGTGAAACGCATTAATTCTTAATAACCTGGCTTTTGTTCTGAGTTGTTTCTGAACAACTTTTGTTCTACGATTTTGTTCATTGGTTTTATTTACCTGAGCTAGGTAAGAAAAAACTGGTTGGTTTTTTGAGGAACCACAGGAGATCAAAAAATTTAAAGTTGCATTTTCCATCAAAGAAATTTAATTTACAAAAATCAACATATTTTATTTAGAATATTCAAAAAAGTTACAAAAAATAAAGAAATAACATTCACGGCGAACAGTTTTTTGTACACAAATGTATACCACATTTTTGGCATGGAACTTTTGTTCGAGATGTCACTTCCCAGATTATTGCATCGCGGTTAACCTTCCTTGACATATTCGGGCAAATGCAATTGGGTGGTGCCTTTTGCCAGACAGCGGACAACTTCACACGCGAGACTTTATGCGGATATGACTACGGCCGAGGGACGAATCTAATCTAATCTAACAACAGTAACATTACTGTTGTGACGTCGATTCCATTATATGATTTTCAAATATCTTTCGCAATCACCTGTATTGGAGAATTTCTGTGGTAATTCGCATGATGGAAGTCGTGTGCGGCGAACGGTTCCAAGCGAATTCAGCCTTATGCCGCAAGTATACCATACAGTGAATCGATGTATAGAAGTTATCAAAATATATATAATATAATATATCTGTAGGTTCGTAAAACCGATACTTAAACGCTTATAAAGCGACATGACTTTCAAAACGCATTTTAGAGTTTTCGGGGTGAATCAATCCGATTACGAAAGTCACATATAATTCATTTTTGTATTATTATAATGGACAGGGTCAAGGGGGGTAAGTGTGAACGCACTTAATTCTCAGAAAACTGGTTTTGTAGAGGTATCCTATGCTATTATTTGAAAATAAGTCATCGACTGATCTTCAAACCGTCAAGACACTTCCTTAAGTCTCTGCCTTCGTAGTGACATTTCCAACTAGCTGTTTTTATGCTTTTCTATTGTCTCAACATATATTATTAATTATAGTAATAATTATTAATTTTCCGTAATATTGTGTGAGCGAGTAAGTGCGATAGTTTTTCAATTTACTTCTGTCTTGGCCTCGCGGCCACATGTTCTCTTAGGGAATCCCTTCGAATCCCTAGATCCTGATCCCCCAGATATTAGAAAAAAGAAAATAAAACGCCCAACCCCACTCGCCGACAATAATGCCATTTTCTCCACCACCAACAACGACCGGAAATTTATAAAAAACCCATATCATCACTCAATATATTTCGTGGGAAGAAATCAATTGATGCTATTAGCTCATGTTATGAGAAAATCTTATTGCTACGCGATGGTAACCTACTCATTATAAAAAAACTTCAAAAGTTGAACTTTTTCTTTCAAAAAAGACTGTCAAACCTCTGCCCAAGAATGTATTGTTTACAACTCTTAACCCTTAAAGAGCTGAAACCACAAAGTGTAATAGATATCTACAAATTTAAAAAAAGGAACAATGTGAGAACTACTGGCCTCCACTGGCTGGACCTCTCAATTTTGGTTGGTACAACGAGAAAGTCGCCCAATATTTCCCCAACGCTATGCTATGTCAAAAATGCCAACGGCTCGGACATACCCAAAACCACTGCAATAGACCCCAAACTTGTGTCTCATGCAACCTTCCCCCTCACGATACTGAAAAATGCACACGCACTTCATGCCCTAATTGCGAGGAAGAACGCCCCGCATCGGCAAAAGACTGCCCGCGCTATTTAGAAGCCAAAGAATTTCTCAAAATAAAAACGTTAAACGAAGCCAGGAAAATCTATTAAATACAAAATCCTCATCCCATAAATTCATCACATTATACTAATGCAGTCAAAAGCAAGATCCAATCCTATACCATCCAATCCAATACCCTACATGGCAAGTTATTTCCCCCCCCCCCCCCCCCAAACCACTCCTCAAAAAACCATATTACAAGTAGAATAATTTCTACTTTTAGTAATAATAAATGTTACTCCAACATTTTTGCTGATAACCCCCTATATCCTTTCCGTCTCATGTCTCTTTAAAAAAAATTATTTTACCTCTCTTAAATTTCCTTCTGTTGGAAGATTGGGAAAATGTTGTGAGTTAAAGTGATCCTTCCATAGCCTTCTCCAAGTTTATTACGAAACTTGGTCACCTTATCTTAGAATGTTCTAAAAAAATAGTAACAAAGAAGAACAAATGAAAAAACTTAAGTTTTGGTTAACGATTGATTTATTAAGAAAAATAAAGTTAAAAAACAAATTATTCGAAAAGAAGACTAAAAATCCTAATAATAATGATATTTTAATTTGCAAAGATATTTGTAATGATGTTTCGTTATGTAAAACTAATTATTACCGAAACATGTTTATTGAGGTACAAGGTAACTAAAAATATAATGGGGGCTAGTGGGAGATATGTATATTAAATAAATCAATTCAGAAAGACCAAATACATAACTTAAAAGAAGATAAATCTATAATCAGATACGAAAGAGTTAGTAAATATATTTAATAATTTGTTTTCCTCTATAGGTACTAATGTTGTTTCCGATTGTTATGCTTCGTTCTCCAGCTGTAATTGTTTAGCTGAGGATTTGCCTTGAGAGTTGATTTGTCTCCAGAGTTTTTTCTTTGATCCTATCCGGTATTATGAATTATATAAAATTATTAGGTCTCTAAAAAAGTCAAAACCGCAAACATCTGATGGGTTTGAATATAATTTCGTCAGAAAATAGCTTTTAGCGCCTGTGATATTGCATGTTTTATTTATAACAAAAGTATTTTATGTGGTGTGTTTACTGAATATTTGTAAGCGGCTGAGGTGATACCCTTGTATAAGAAAGGAGATAAAACCTTAAAAACAAATATGCCTATATCACTACTGTTTGTCTTCTCGAACATCTTTGAAAAAGCTGTTGAAATAAGAATGGTCAAGTTCTTAGAAAGAACTCGATTTTTAAGGGAGTGTCAGCTTGGGTTTCGTGCTAGTGGTTCTACTAAGTGTGCCCTCCTCAGATATTGCTCAGATATTCATAACGGGTTCAATAATAGGCATCTAATCGCAGCACTCTTCGTTGACATAACGAAAGCTTTCGATACTGTCGACCACAATATTTTTTTGAACAAATCTTACAAATGTGGCTTTAGAAGTGCAATTTACAATTTCAATCCTACTTATCTTAAATAGTCCAAAGAGTAAAAATGAATGGTGTGTTATGTTTAGTGTGTTTCGTCTCTGTAGGTGCTCCTCATGGTGCTATTCTTGGTCCTATACTTTTCCTGATTTTTCTGCAAACATTTCGTAGCAAAGTTACTGCTTTTGCCGACGATATGGCATGTGCTTTTACGAGTAAGTCTGCATTAAATCTATCAGCTGATATCAATCATGACCTTGAAATCTTAATTCAACAGTTTAAAATACGACAAAACAAAGATGATGATTTTTAATTTCATTGGCAAGTTTAATTTTTCATTGCGTTAACTGTAATAGATTCATCCCATGGACCCATAACAGTCAGCTCGAACCTGACCTAACTTCGATTTGGGCTTTGTGGAAAGAACTGGACAGTGTAGGATTTCGGGAAAGAATCTGATTCCACAAGTTTCTTTCGCAGGCGTTGTTTTACATAAGCTAGAACTTGATGAAGCCGTCAGGAACACAACGCAGCTCGTCTAGTCTCTTCCCAATGATCTTTCTCAAGAGAGCACCTATATTTATCCGTGAATATGCTGACTATTATCTCGTTTCCCGTATATCGCCATGAAGAAACAAAAAGCCTTCTTGTACAGGTTGTACATATGGAAGAAGAAATCATACGCTAGATTGCGCAGGTATGTGTAAACATGCATAGTATATAAGTTAAATAAAACGATGTTCTTCGTTTTGGTTCCAGTCTATGACTGATTTTATTTTCAATGGCTAAACTTAAACTGACCTATCTTAACAATGAAATGATTACTGAGGGAAATGTTCGGTGCAGTGGAAAAGTGCTGATCGTGTATGATTGAGTTGAGGTGAATGAGTTTAGTGCTGAATATGCTAAGAGTGAATCGTGCGACGGAAGTGCAGGGTGAATGTGCTTGGAGTAAATGTACTGTAGTGTAGTGTGTGACGGAAGTGTAATGTGAGCTGTAAAAGAGAGTGTTCAGGGGAAGTGCAGTGTGGAGGTTTATGTTGGGGTCGTGCCGAGTTGCTGCCATTAACTCCTCCCTCCCTTAAGACTGAACGTCCTCGTTCATAATGTTGAGCACTTTCATTTTTATTCGATCCTTATCTAATGCTGATAAGCCGTTGTCTACTTCTGTTGTAATTTCCACAGCCTTTGGTCTTACTTTTGTATAAAGTAGAACAAGAATCACAAGCGCCAGTATTCCTACGATGACATACCACATACATTTGCTTGTCTCAAGAGTAACAGCAAATTCTTTTATTTTCTGGTTGTTGATGATGTGCAGCTTATGTAGGTACGGTAGCGTCATCTTTTCGTTGAAAATGGTTTCCTTTAGGGTGGTTCGCTTCGGTGCTGGTAGGTGGTTCACTTCAAAAATATTATCTGCACTATATTCTTTCCCGTTGATTTTTATATTAGCTTCGTATGTAATGAGGAAAGTTCCATTTAACACAATGCGCTCTTCGTTTTCTTCTACGGTTATATTTTCGTCACTGGCGATGATTAAACCATCCTTGACGACTTCAATCTTATTTATGTGGTCAGCGTGAGTTGTTGGGCAATTCGCCGTATTGTTATTAAGGAGTTGGAAAATACAGGAATTTTGGGAATCAATTTCACAATAGGAATGTAAGGGAGCTTTTTTACATGATTTTAGGGATAATGATTTTGCATACAAATTGCTGAGATATTTGAACTTAAATCTATGATCTTATTATTATGAACTGCTGGGATAATTTCAATTAATTTACAGATTTGCTGAACTCTTGGAATCTTAATTAAATATACCATAGTGTCATTTTGGTAATACATTTTCACATTAGCAACATTCAAGATGTCACTTATTTCAGTTAATACATTTTCTTTTATTTTAATTATTTCTATTTCATCTGTGCTAAGAATTAAGGGATTTACAATATTAGTTTTAGCTAAAATCAAAGAATACATGATATTGTTTAAATTGTTTATTATTAATCTATTGCTCTTTGACATTATTTCTGTTATCTTTTCATAGGTATCATCAGTTTGTTGTTTACTAATTGAATTTATATCTATATTGTTTATTACATCGGTTAATTGGTTTAGTTTATTTTGAATTGCTTTTTATGAGCATTAATGTCAATCTGTCTGTTATTAACCCTAACAATTTCATCTTCTTGCGCTTTAAGTAGTTCCATGTCGTTATGATCCGGAGTGCCTGCTATAAATTTAATTGCGGAGCCTATAAAATCTATAGACCGTCTATTCCTGATAGGGAATTTAAGCAACATTAGTAAACGTTCTATTTCATTTATGTCTTGCAATAGTATTTCCTTGCATCTTTCGTTTTTTATTTCATTTAAAATCTTTCTATTTTCCGACATTATTTCTTCAATGTTCGAAATATTAGTAGAATGTTTCAAATAGAAATAGTCTTCAATAATGGCAAGGTCTCCTGCAGGAATGGGGATGAACAGTGCCGAGGAATAGTCAATAATTTTTGCTGCGCATAGCCATATTTGCGAGAACCTAAAAGTAAAGGTTTATCTCAAATTGTTTTTATGAGGTTGTCTTCCGTCAATTAAAATAGCTGTTCCTAAATCTGCTTGAACTGTCTTTTGATTATACAGTTTAGACATTTTGTTACCTATTCTTTTATTAGTTTTTAAAAATACTGTGTCACCTGGTTTGAAGCTTTTTGGTGTAGTTTTATTATTGTGAAACTTTAAATCTTTAATCTGCTTATACTTCAGTTTTACTACGATTTCATTTTCCTTAAAATTACCATGAAAATTGTCTGACGGCTTACGATCTGTGACTGAATGGATTGAATTGTTGTATTTATATGTAGAAAGAAGCATTAATTCTATGGGATCTGTGTAGTTTTCCTTTGTGCATCTTGCAATTTCAGCAAGAGTCGAATGAAAACGCTCCACTTGTCCGTTGCTGTGACTGTGAAGGGCTGGTACTGAATACATTGAAATGTTGAATTCATTTCTTAATAACGCTTGTATGGAATTTGAAGTAAAAGCACCTTCATTATCTGTAACAACTAATCTTGGATTTCGAAATTGTGATATTATTTCAATCAACGGATTTTTTATGTCAACTGCGTTTCTTGAAAGAATATGTTTAATAACAGCAAATTTCGAAAATTTGTCGATACAGGTTATGAAATATTTTTTACATGTATAGTAAATGTCTAAGTGCAATATTTCACCTACATACGTGGGAATGGGTGTTTCCCCTATCGGGTGCTGTATTGGTTTACGCAGATACTTATTTTCTTTATAAATTCTGCATTTGGATGCAAATGTTTTACATAATTTTTTGATGTCTGGAAAAAAATACTCCATTATTATTTGCTTATAGTTTTCTTGAGGTCCTCTATGAGCTCTATTATGCTCATTTATAATGATTTCCTCTTGATCATTTTGATTAAAAACGTCTTGCACGAATTTGCTTGTGTATTTCATTTTGATTTTGGGAAAGGCATTGACGATGTCATTCTGGATTTTTTCCCAGAATTTCCAGATTGCAATATATTCCGTTAATTAGATCCGGATGAAGGATATCGCGCAACATTTCAATGAGTTCTGCATTAGATCTGAATACAATAGAATGTCTAACCATTTTTTTAAAAATAATTTTTACTTTTTTGATTTTTTCAGAACCATGGGTTATAAATATTTGGTTCTTAAAACAGTTTATTGGATTTTCTACGGAACGTATAATTTCAGTTAAGGATTCTTCACTATGAACAGTCTGTTCGGAAGTAGAAAGGACGTTAATGTGCTGCCGAGAAAGTGCGTCAGCAACCTTATTCTCCTTTGCAGGTTTATAATGAAATGTTGGGGAAAATTCTTCAATAAATGCCCTCCATCGTTTTAGTTTTGTGTTAGGGTTTTTCTCAGATATCGCAAAAGTAAGTGGTTGATGGTCTGTATAAATGTGAATATCAGGGGCCGCGTATAAGTAATTTCTTAAAGTCTGTAGTGCCCAGACTATTGCAAGCATCTCGCGTTCATTGGTTGCCAAATTCTCTTCTGTCTTGTTCAAGGTACGAGATATCATTGTGATGGGTCTACCACCTTGAGAAAGAACCGCACCTATTGCGTGTGATAATGGTTAGATCTAAGGGTTTACGAAGATCTGGGTAGAAAAGTAATACGTCGTCCGAGGCTAGAATGTTCTTTATTCTATTAAAGGCACATATAGCCTCTGAGTCAAGATTAATTTTTACACTTTTTGACTTATTTGTTCCTATGTGACCACTGTCTCCTCTAAGGTACTTTGTAAGAGGTTTTGTTATCTGAGCGTAATCTTAAACAAACCGACGATAGTACCCGGAAATACCTAAAAATGATCTTAGAGCACGAAGTGATTTTGGCACTTCAAAATTAACTATGTCTCTTATCTTACTAGGGCAAGTCTTGATACCGTCTCCAGACACGACAAATCCTAAAAATTCTAACTCTTGTTTGAAAAACTTACATTTTTCTGCAGATATTCTCATGTTGGCATTTAAAAGTTTAGATATTATTATTTTAATGTCCTCGAAATGTTCAATTTCTGATTTGGAAAAGATTATTACGTCATCTATATAGACGTGGCAGCGTTTTCCTATGTCATCCCTCAGTACGTTATCGATTGCTCTCTCAAAAATGCTAGGACCATTTTTCAATCCAAAAGGCAATCTACAGAATTCGTACTTTCCATTGTTTATAGAGAATGCTGTTTTTTCGCGGTCCTTTTCCTCTAAAAGAATTTGGTGGAAACCGGATTTTAAATCTATTGTAGAATAATATTTCGCATTTCCAAGATTCGATATAACAACCGAACTTTCTGGAATGCGATATCTATCTGGTACCGTTCGTCCATTCAATTTCCTGTAATCAAACACTAATTTAGATTTTGGGGAATCGTCCGCATTAACGCCTTTTTTCCCTACCACCAAGATGGGGGTGTTGTACGGGGAATGCGATGGGCGTATAATTCCATCATCTAGAAGTCTTTTGATTTCTTTATTAACGAACGAGATATGTGCCATATTATATGGCCTTGGTTTCGAATAAATTGGCTCTGAGTCCAATGTTCTTTCTATCTGTTGCTTTAATATCAGTATTGAAAGGAAGTTTCTCATCAGGGTGAGCAAAAACTTCTGAAAAATCTTCAATTAATTGTTGAAACTCATTCCTGATTTTTTTTGTTTACCTGCTCGCATTCAAAGAATTTGATTTGCATTTCACCATATTCATAAAGTAATAGAGAGCTTTCGGTATCAATCTGTGCTTTTATTTTTACGAGAAAGTCGTATCCTATTATCGCATCAAAAGTTTTTAATTGAGGGAGGACAAAAAAATCTGTAATTGTGTTACAAAACCTAATTTTACATTTTTGAGTTATCGTATTCTCACCATTTAACGTTTTTACTTTAAAAGGTTTTTCGTTTGAAATTGCCTTTAAACACGGCAATTTTTTAATATAGTTTTTGGCTGTACCAGTGTCTACTAAGAATTTCAATACAACTTCGTTATTGAGACTCTTTTCAAAATATGGTAAAGCCGACTTTACCCTAAAAAATTAATCTGGTCCTCATATTCATTTATTGAAGAGTTTTCACCGTCATTCAAAGCGTTAGCTTGAATATAATTTATTCGCTGAGTTTTTGGCATAGGTGTCCTATCCGAGTCGCGAGGGCGTTTAAATAACTTTTTTATTTCTGCTGCTGGTTGCCTGATTATGTTTTTCCTACTTGAATGTGGTTTTTCATTGTAACGAAATCTAGATGAGCTATCTACACTCATATGATCATCTATATTTTGAGGTTTTTGACGAAATCTCGCAGAATTTGAAATATTTGTATTAATTTGATGGCGTTGATCTGATGTGTGGTGAATACTTTTCATATTCGACTGCATTGTGGAGGATATTCGTTTGAAATGAGGATTACCCCGAGCATTTGTGTTAGAACTTGTTCCTGTGTCTACGTTATTGTCAAAAGCTCTTGCGAAATTGTACCTATACTAGTTCGCTTCAAGCTCTTCAGCCTTTGCCAATGCAGAAGGCAAGTCTTCACATCCAGCAGAAAAGAGAATACTGTTCAAAGGCTTATTAAGCCCTGAAATAAATACGCGTAGCGCTTCTGCTCGGAACTTAACTCCTAGAGAATCAATCAATTGGCTATTCCCTGGATATTCCATTGAAATTTTATTTGTAATGGCAGTAAGATGCTACTCAACCTTATCGTAGAATTTTGCAATGCTCAAATTTCATTGACATAACACACTCATTTGGTTCTCCAACACATGTAACGGACGTTTATCAGAGTAAGTATTATCAAGACGTTGAATTATCGCATCAAAATTAAGAACTGTATTATGGGATGCTATGATTAAATCAGCTGCCCCAACAATTTTATTTCTTATTATGGCAACAGTTTGGTAGAATTTGTCTGATCCTTCATAAGGTTCGAATAATTTAATTGCCGTTTTGGCTGCTTGTCGCCATGAAATATACCTTGCTCGTTCACCCCAAAACTCGGGAACGGATTTAACAATATCTAATGAAATTTCACACTTCACACTAGAATTTATTACAATGGGCTTATATGGAACTACTTCAGCAGATATGTGGGCATTCAATAATTTTTGCTCAAGTTATTCAATTCTTGCACTAACTACACTAATGTTTTGAACATTATCAGTGGATATTTCAGAGACTTTTTTTATAACAGATTGGCATACTGTTTCTACAGCTACTTGCACGGCTGCCGCTATTGTATTAACTAATTCTGACATGATAGCTTTTTTTTTAACACAAACAAAATTTCACAAACACAAGTGTTTTTATATAATTTCCGTTTTTTTTTAGTTCCGATTTGACTTAAAATAATATATGTACTATCTTACACAATATATGATATCAGCATCAGCATCTTGGTTGAGTACGTTGGTTTTGTGGGCTTTTTCCTTTTTTTTTGTAAATAAAAAATAGCTCTATTTTCTTTTATGTGAAGAATTTTGGAGCTTTACAATACTAAAGGGATTCTTTACAAGTTGGGCGCCAGTTAAATAATAAATAAATAGTCTATGACTGATTTTATTTTCAATGGCTAAACTTAAACTGACCTATCTTAACAATGAAATGATTACTGAGGGAAATGTTCGGTGCAGTGGAAAAGTGCTGATCGTGTATGATTGAGTTGAGGTGAATGAGTTGAGTGCTGAATATGCTAAGATTGAATCGTGCGACGGAAGTGCAGGGTGAATGTACTTGGAGTAAATGTACTGTAGTGTAGTGTGTGACGGAAGTGTAATGTGAGCTGTAAAAGTGAGAGTTCAGGGGAAGTGCAGTGTGGAGGTTTATGTTGGGGTCGTGCCGAGTTGCTGCCATTAAGTTATATAATGTCTTATTTTCTTGAACGTCGAGGACTATTATAAAGGTCGTAGAAATTATTTGAAAGCCAAATGTTATTTTTGCTGAGCAGTGATCAACTAATTAATACAACAAAATTGAATCCGTAACTGTTTCTTTTTCTTGCGTACCAATATGGTTCTTCTCTCAATGATTACACGGCCACATCCATGCTTGTTCCCATCTACCCCATTTTGCTTTTTTTCATAAAATAAGGCGGGGTTAAATGTATTTTATATAAACAAATAATCTTGGACGCTTGCAATTATTTTCTTCTAAAAGAATTTATTTATATTAAATTTTTATTTTTACAAATATATCCACTCATATTAAATTCTATGGCCCGTACTGCGGGTGTCAAAAAATAAACGATGAACGATATTTATACAAAACAAATTACGTGTTGGTATTGCGATTATCAATTGTCAAAGAAGGATAAATCGTTATCAATTTTTCCAATGGAACCAAAATGGTACTCACAATATCAGTCAATTGAGATACATTTTTTTGATAAATGTCAATTTCCTAGTTCTTCGTATTTTTGCGAACGATGAAGGCAGAAGCTTCGAAACAAATGTAAATTGTAATCTTGTAAAGTTTTCCAACAATATATATATAGTAATGAAGATCTACGGGCAAGCCTAGGAACATTTTTTGTATTCTCTCAATACGTAAATCATTCGATTAAGGGGGGTACTTTTGTCATTGAAGGTCATGGTTAAATCCGGTTTCTGATTGCCGAGCAATGTGTGCATACTTATGTTTGTCTTACTCTGTGAGTGTTTCTTACTGGAGTCGTCTTCGATAGAGGCAGTTCCTTGAGTTATTTACTCCATATATGTATGTCCAAGATAGGACGCTAGTAGTAAAGGGATTTTTGGAAAATAAGTTTATGCTTAATTTTCTCTTTTATTTTTCTATCTGCGCCCAATAAAGGGATAACAGTGTTAGGAAATTTACATTCAGTTAGAGCTGTATGTAGTTATCCAAATATCCTCTTAAGATGATTTTCTAAGATAGTTGTCCGTAGTAGGAGCTTTCACTGTATATAAAATGTTGTGATAATTGTTAAGTAATTCATCAATTTAGAACGGGTAAACCCATATGAGTAAAATTTGTATGATATTTGGTTTGTAATTATTTCGGAATGGCTTTTCGAACGAAAAAATAGGAATTTCTTAGTGTGAATTTCTAAAATTTTCTAGTAGTGAATTTATGTCGGAAAATTCCGCAAAAATCGCGAAAAAATTTTGTTCAACTAAATTTTGCGTTTTACGCATGATTTGGTGATTTTTGACGATGTAAAGGTGGAAAATTCGCTGTGAAGTTTGGAAAATTTGGGTTAATTGTGAAATTTATTGTGATAAAAATCGTTTTGTGTGAATTTTGAGTGGAGAAGTTAACTAGATTAATAATAGACTGCGCTGTGCTGCGATCAATGTAACAACCCGATAGATTGTAAAAATTCATTCAAAACAATAATTTCGCAAGTTTTTTTCTGTTTTTTGGAAGAATTTTCTTTGAATAGGATTAGCAAAAAAATCAAACGTAATAATCAAACGTTCGAGGAGGTGAAGAAGAAAATCGAAGTGCCCATATTCCACGGCTTTCATCACCTCAATTTCAACAAGATATTACTAGAAGTAGACCGTAAATGTAGACTAGAATCGAGCTGCTTTTGATAAGGTTGCGCAATCGCTTAAATTGTCGTTCGTATGAAATGCAGTGAAGATTCAGTCGAAAAACTCCGGCTTATGCTGCGCTGGTGGCAAGTTTAAATCGCCGGTTTTGACTCACCCGCTAGAGCCATTAGTTGTTTTTTTTGTTATTATGCCCACAATCCCGGATTAGATTATGTTGATTTCTTCAATTTATATAAATATATATAATAAAAATATATATTTATTAATACCATTAAAACTAAGCATATAATTAATGAATATATAATTAATGAATATCATACTAGATGACGAGATCGAGTCGTCACAATTCCAGCCAAAATGTTACCTAGTAAAAACACAGCAGCATAAGGCGCCATTACCACAGCAAGAAGCAATGTTGGGGAGAACCGAGTGGGTCAGGATGAGACCTGTACGGCCTCCTCCCGCCAAACATCCACCATCTGCAAGTTTCAAGGAGGTTGCGGACTAAGTCCAACCTGCCAATAAATCGGGAGCTCTGGAAGCACATAACCGCAGACTACACTAAGACTTGCGCCAACCTCATATAGCCAGGACTCTGTATGTGAACCCCTTGTAAAACAGCAGTTTCTACTACAAGGACAAACATTGTCATTATTGTCTCCGTATCTGAAAGATTTGTTCGGCAAAGATGGCTAGATTCTCAGCCGTCTCCCTTGAGAAAAGAACACGACTGAAATCGCAAGTGTCACCTACCCGCACTACACCCATCGCAGAGAGATCCCTGCAGTGAGCATATCGCGGACACTCGATTAGCACATGTCTCCAATCTTCTCTCGGTGCCCCACACGAGCACTCCGCTGACGCAGCTAGGGCCCTTTCATGCAAGAAAGCATCAAGGGAACCATGAACAGTCAGTAGAAAGTCCGCATAGAGAGAGAAGTCCAGACGCTCCCGCCCACACGCATAAGCAACTTCAGGAAGGAACTCGAAAGTTACTCTTCCTTTGCTGCTCTCCCCCCAACGCAATTGCCACCTCGACAGCACGCCATTCTCCAACAAGGCCTTCAGTTCGCGGGCACAGAGCAGCATCAAGGACGTCTTTTCCACCGCAACTTCCACACCGACACCCGATCCCCAGTTAGACACCACGCCCATGGCCTCCGTACCCCTACTCTCCAACTCAGCACGAGACTGGCCTTCAAGAAGGATAAGGAGATCATCAGCATACGCGACAACACTGCAGTACGACTGCTAGGATGAAAGAAGCAGCAGCAGAGGATCCATCATCAAGTTCCATATATATGAACCAGCAACAGACCCCTGAGGACATCCCCTCTCAACACCTACCATCACACTGTCAAATGAATTGACAACACGAGCTGACCTGTTGGAAAAATAGCTCTTCCACAAGGTACCCTCCCTAATCCCTACCTCCTGCAACCTCCGCAGCAGTCTTGCCCAGTCAAGGCAATCGAAAGCACCCTTGAAATCAATGAAGATACCAAGGACATACTTCCCAGCAGATCCGTCAACAGTGTCCTTAACGCGCATCCAAGCATCTTCGACAATGCGCCCTGGTTTAAAACCAAACCGGAATGGAGACTGCTCAGGGATGCGCTGCATCAGTCTGTCCACCAAGACTCTTTCCAGCACCTTCCCAAGTACAGGAAGGAAACTGATGCTACGATAGGAGCGAGGATTGGTCCTCACCCTATCGTTAGACTTCAGCAGAAATATCACCTTTGCACATTTCCATTCCAGGGGAAAATAATTCTCCCTGACACAGCACGAGTAAAGAGCCATCAAGGATTCGGGAATCACTGTCCAGATAGCTTTCACCATCTCTCCAGTTAGTCCGTCGAATGCTGGTGACTTCCTCGATTTAAGCCTAGAAATCGCGCAGCCAATTTCACCTTCAGTCACCGCAGGCACATCGCCCGGCAAACCCACAAGTGGATCATTCGGACCAATGGCTCTGGGAAAGAAAGTACTCATCAAGACAGATACACAGTCCCTTCATGATGTGAGCACTTGGCCCTCATGATATATGGCCCCAAGCTCTAAGGATTTCCTTCCCCGACAAACACGGTAGAGACGACCCCAGGGGTCATCTCGGTGTTCCTCGGCAAAGGTCCTCCAATTGTCATTCTTACTGCGGACAAGCATACTCTTGTATTCAGCCAAACCATGCCTATAAGCAAGCTTTGGCTGATCCACGTCTGCAAATCCGTGACGTCTACAGGTTTGGAAACGCATTCGCAATCTCCTTACCTGCTTACGATTCACATTCAACTCAGATGTCCACCACTTAACCCTTTTCCGATTCATCATACGGCTTCTTGGAAAGAGTCGGTCGTTGACATCCCACATACATTCATTGATGAGGGCAACCTTACCATCGATACCCAAACGTTGAAAGGCCTCAAGTGGTGTTGATGTGACCTTTCTTGCAATCTCACTCTTGTACGACACACAGTCGACATTCTTGAGAAGCCAGCGCTTCTCATTCCAATTTTCCTGCACATCTAGCGTACCACTGGAGCGAACAATCTCAACCTCCATGAGGCTGTGATCACTCACCCTCTCAGAACGCCGGATGCGCCACTAAAAATCAAAGCTACGAAGCGCCGTCATATTTGCCAGGGTCACATCAATATCACTTTGCCCGTATGTACCATCGAAAGTATACAGGTCACTAGGCTGATTGAGAACAGCAATGCGATTAACGGATATCCATTCGCTTAGCAGTTCCCCCCTGATTGTACAGTAAAACTGGGACGTGCGTCCTGTCATTTTACTGAACCACAAAGGGGAGACTGCATTAGCGTCAATGCCGAAAATCGCAGCGCTATTCCCAATCATCCGTAGCAACTCATCGATGTATGCCAAGTACGGTTCAATGTCCAAGGCATGCTTACAGTAAAGGCTGCATAAAATCAGCCTACCAAAGCTACACTCAACATTCACACACACACCCCATTCGCTTGAGCTATTAACACACCATTAACACACATCATTTACTACGACAGCAGCATTGCCACTGTCGTCCACAAACGATCGCATGTGCGCAGGCAATCCCCTCACATGTCCTGCAACAGTGTAAGGTTCCTGCAACAACGCAAAGCTGCACTGTGAGCTACACAGTATCTGTCCTAACTCAGACATGGCTACTCGAGCACCCTAAGTGTCGAGCACTCGCCCTGGCCACCGCCGCAGCATAGACTGGACAATCCATGCTTAGCATAAAGTGTCCAGCCGGGTTTCCCCTGAAGTCGCAATCACGGCAATGAATGGCATTACCACAATCGCGCTTAGAGTGGCCCGACTGCCCACAACGCCAGCACACAGAGTCCTTCTGCCTACACATGGATGCGAAGTGATCCAGGCCGAGACACCGGTTACACCATTGCACCAACGATTTCTCCTTCACCAGAAACGAGAAGTGATTTATATATCACCTCCCTTCTCCAAGAAGGATACCCGCGGCCCTAGGGCTGCACTGTAGGACAGCATTAAGGCGACCATCCCCTGCCTCCCAACGGGTGGAAAGGCAGACCTCCTGCTCAAATTCCTCTTTGGTGAACTTGCATAAGTTTAACTTATGCAGCTCACCCAGGAACTCTTCGGGGGAGATCCGTTTCTACACCCTCTGCACGACAAGAGATTTACCCCTTGCTGCTCGGGCCAAAAGAGCTTTTTATGCCCGAGGAACAGAATGCCACCTTGCTTGCGCACAGTATGCACCCTGAAACCCACGGCAGGCACCAGTTCGGGTGTTTTCATAAACGTCGCAAATCTGCACTAGTACAATCGCATTTCTTTTCTCATGCGTTTCTGGCTGCAAAATGTCTGCAGGGCAGCTTTAGTACTATTGTCATCAGTCATTGAGTGTTCATAAACGTCAGAAATGGCGGCAAACAAATGCTACTTAGTTTGATTTTTGAGTTACTGGCGGGAAAAAAAACAAAAAACAACTTGATTGCAAAAAATATTTCTCGAAGAAAATCGAGGAATAAAATTTTAAAAAGTATTGTGAGTCTGATTCCCCATGGAAAATATCAAATGAATAAGTTGAAAGATTCCTATCCATAGTTTGTTGAAAAGGAGCTAAACATTTTATGGAAAACAAGGACCACCGGCCGACCAAAAGTAGCATTGAAAATAGCTTTGTCCTAAACGATCTGGAAAGTAGCCAACGGTTCGTGTTTCAGAGAATTGTCCAATCTATTCAATGTTGCAATTGGAGCTGCATTTAATTATTTTTTGGAAATAACTCTACTTTTATATCAGTTGACGCGGAAATTTATAAAATGGCCTTCAAGTACAAACGAACGCAAAAAAATCATGGAAGGCTTCCAGAATCTACGCATAAATCCAATTCCTTATGAAGTCGGTTGTGTGGACGGAAAAGGAATATGCTCAAGCAATCTTCAGGTAAACGTCACTTATCTAGTTAATTAAAAGTTACTAAATAAATCCTATAATTCACAGGAAATTTGTGATAGTAACCAAAAATTCATCGATGTTTTTTTCGGTTTTCCGGGAAGTTGTCATGACGCTAACATTTGGTAAAGCAGTCCAATCGGGAAGAAGTTAAGGGCTAATTCGGAGGATGTAGTAGGCTATGGTCTTATTTTAGGTGATTCAGCGTATTCACTTACAACTTACCTTCTTGCCCCCTACCGGGACAATGGATATCTTTCTTCTATGGAAAGAAAATTCAATTTAATTCATAGTTCCACAAGGGTCTGTATTGAACAGGCGTTTGGTAGATTGAAACACAAGTTCAGATTTCTAAAACATGTTGATATAAAAGACCTGAAATATTTAAAATGTATTGTTATAGCTTGCATCGTCTTACACAATATTATAATAGAGAAGGACGGACTAGGAGAGGATACCATTATTCAAATTTTGAGCACAGACATTTAAAACAACCCAAGCACAAACGAAGAAGCAAAACAAAAGAGAAATCAAATTGCTATGCTATTTTGTTCATAAAGTATTAATAAAACAATGAATTCAACTTAAAAATTGTATTTCATTGCAAAAATATAAACAAAATAAAGCCAATATCTTTATAAATTAGTGTTTAAAAAAAAATAAGGTATTCAAATGTTGCATGAGGTAATCGAACGTTTCTTTCAATTTGATTGAGTTAATAGTTCTTGAAGGCTTGCGATTAGCTCCAATCTGCGTTCTTCAATTTCCATATTTTGTTTCTCGATTGCCATAAGTTCTTGGTGCTTTAAGTCTTCCTTTTCTGCTTCCTTCTTTAAAAATTCAAGGAGTTCGTCTACCTTTGTATGTTTTCTTTTAGTCGGTGTTTCGAAAAAGCTTTCGTCCTCTTCTTCTTCGGGTGGCGCTTCAGTCCAGGGTGGTATTGGGCCTCAGCCAGTAAGCCTCTCCAGCCAGCACGATCTTTTGCCAGCTGTCTCCAACTGCGCACACCAAGTTGGTTGAGGTCCTTCTCCACCTGGGTGCGCCATCGGTTCCGTGGGCGTCCTCTGGTCCCACTGGTTCGGAGTCGAAGACTCTTCGGGCTGGAGCAGTGTTGTCCATGCGCTCTACATGGCCGAGCCATCTTAGGCGTTGAAATTCGTCTTCAGCAGATTCATTCTGCTCATTTAGAAATGAAGAGCTTGAACAAAGGATGTTTTGTGGAGGAGATACACTGTGTCTTCCCCAGTAGGCTTCATCTAATATTCCAAAAAAAACTCCCAAGTCGTTGCGTCTCGTCCTGATTCCTTATTGCGCTTTTTTATTCGCTTATAGGTCGTCATTAAGTTTTGAAATTTTTCCTTAATTTCCAGAACATCTGTTGTCATCTGTTTATGAAAACACCCTTCCTCAACCACATTTTTCTTCAGTGCACCCACCGACTCTCCCTTCTTGCCCTTAACAACAAACGACCACGTCTCTACTGGTTTGGCAGGTTCAACATCAGGTTGCCTAACCTGACCTTTCCCTCCCACACAACCAGTGGCAGTGGTGGCAACCTGCGCAAACGAAGGTCGCCCCACAAAACTCATCCCAACAGGGACTCCTAACGATTTGACGGTCCCACTTGGACCGTCCCTACTCTCTACAGACTCCGAAGCTGCCACTGCACGAGCACGTCTGGAGTCCTCCCTACCCCTATGACGCTCGAGCGTCCCTGGTAACTCTAGCACGAGTTCCTCATATTTTGAGGAAATCTCTGCTAGAGAAGCGCCTACCTCGGGATGGTGTCCAATAGTGGAAACCACCATCTTCCTAATTTCCCTAAACCTATCCAAGACATAAGCCAAGCACTCGCACCAGCAGAGCCCGCAATGGCTTGCACCCGCGACGGGGCTCCTGTGGGAAGAGCCGACTTGACTTCAGCCACAGCTTTAGTCAAGCGCGCCCTAGCCACAGTAGGACCCATCACCACTGGCACACTACCACTACTACTATTACCTGCTGCCACGACTGCATCAGCCGGCAACTGCCTCCTTACTCCCTACCTTCTTTGAAGAAGAAGAAGGGTCAGTAAGCGCCTTCTTGGTCACCAAAGAGTCCGGACCTGAAGAATTTGCTGCAGCAACCTCTTCAACCGGCTTCTTTCTGGCCTTACCCGCCTCAGCAACACTCTCAGTCTCCATGGCAGAGTCATCTACCATGGAGGCCGAGGCCGACGCCAAGGATTCCCGGCGCGCCTTCCTCGTCTTCTTCTTCTTCCTCTTTCCCTCCTCTACCACCGCCGGACTCTTCAACAAGAAATTCCGCGGCGGGACATCAGAGGCAACTGCCTCACTCTCGCAGTCGGAGGAGAGGCCAACAAAGGCATCCTCCCTACGACCACCACTACAACCCCCTCCATATGTTGCTTCAGCAACACTAAATACACTAAATAAGTATAATAACAACTCACCCAGTATCACGTATTACGGCATTAACAAGTTTTTGCGTAAACAAGTTTCGCGTAAACAACTTCCCGTTAGTGTGGAAGAAATTCCACACACACAAACACTAACTAACTCACCACTCTGCTGTGGCTTATCGCTAAACTACTAAAAACACTATTCACTGCACTACCTAAGAAACACGTCTGCTCGCTTCGAGTGCGCACAGTGGAATGCAGATAGGGACAGAAAGTCGAAAGTGTGCCTAACGTGAATACCCGGCCAATTATTGGCAAACTTCACGGTGGGCCTACCCACAATAACAGAGTCAAATTAAGCGTTGACCACCGCCCTGAGGAAGTATTCACCACCCCACAAACCTTGCTGAGGGCGAGGCCTATCTAACACCTCTAGCATCCACAGATCCTGGATGTTAAAGGGTCATAGGATACTATATGCGCCCGCGATTTTGGGCAACCACAGCCACCATGATACTCCCACTAGGGGGCCTACCTCTTGATAGCACGGAAAAGAAATATCCTTTCCGGGGCCTGCTATCTCCCATGGTACCAGAATATAGCCTCTGGTCAGGCTTTTGCAACCGTGAGGTCACTTTTAGATAAGTGCCTTAACACTCAAGGCATAGCAACCTTTTAGATGACGCACTTCGAATCAGTTAGTCGAGGCAGTGACCAATGATCCAAATGAATCATCTACACAAAAATACAACACAAGACAACATAATTCTGCCCGGAAATCCCAACAAGATCAGACCGAGGCATGCACCAACCAAATCGTTCAGTACCACTACCGAAAAATCCACTTGCAGGAGAGTGCAAGCACGTAACACATGCACTCATCTCTACCGAAAGTCCCCAGAAAGCGTAGGCAAACTGGCATACCTAAAAACAAGGACAACAAAACTACTACTACTCGAAGAACCGATTAGTTCGCGCATAGAACCACTGGCGCTATACACCCCCGTAACCGACGAAATAATTGCGAGGTCGAGTCATCACCGACCACATGAACAGGCACCCCATGCCCCACACGACATCTTATTACAGCTCCGGCCCAAATGTTGCCTAGTAAAAACACAGTGACATAAGGCGCCATTACCATAGCAAGAAGCAATGTTGGGGAGAACCCCCAAATGTGATCCGAGTGGGTCAGATGAGTCCTGTACGGCCCCCCTCCCGCCCAAACATCCACCATCTGCAAGTTACAAGGAGGTTGCGGACTAAGTCCAACCTGCCAGTAAATCGGGAGCCGTGGAAGCATATAACCGCAGACTACACTATGACTTGCGGACTAACCTCGTATAGCCAGGACTCTTTATGAGTCGAGCACTACAAACTGAGGCCAGCGCTAAGTGAACCCCTTGTTAAACAGCAGTTTCTACTACAAGGACAACATTGCCATTATTGCCTCGGTATCCGAAAGATTTGTTAGGCAAAGATGGCTAGATTCTCAGCCGTCTCCCTTGAGAAAAGAACACGACTGAAATCCCAAGTGTCACCTACCCGCACTACACCCATCGCAGAGAGATCCCTGCAGTGAGCATATCGCGGACAATTGATTAGCACATGTCTCCAATCTTCTCTCGGTGCACCACACGAGCACTCCGCTGACGCAGCTAGGGCCCTTTCATGCAAGAAAGCATTAAGGAAACCATGACCAGTCAGCAGAAAGCCCACATAGAGAGAGAAGTCCAGACACTCCCGTCCACACGCATAAGCAACTTCAGGAAGGAACTCGAACGTTACTCTTCCTTTGCTGCTCTCCCACCTCGACAGTGTCACGGTCTTAGCAACATCGTACCATACTCTTGTACGACACCCAGATCATCAGCATACGCGACAACACTGCAGTACGACTGCTAGGATGAAAGAAGCAGCAGCAGAGGATCCATCATCAAGTTCCATATATATGAACCAGCAACAGACCCCTGAGGACATCCCCTCTCAACACCTACCATCACACTGTCAAATGAATTGACAACACGAGCTGACCTGTTGGAAAAATAGCTCTTCCACAAGGTACCCTCCCTAATCCCTACCTCCTGCAACCTCCGCAGCAGTCTTGCCCAGTCAAGGCAATCGAAAGCACCCTTGAAATCAATGAAGATACCAAGGACATACTTCCCAGCAGATCCGTCAACAGTGTCCTTAACGCGCATCCAAGCATCTTCGACAATGCGCCCTGGTTTAAAACCGAACCGGAATGGAGACTGCTCAGGGATGCGCTGCATCAGTCTGTCCACCAAGACTCTTTCCAGCACCTTCCCAAGTACAGGAAGGAAACTGATGCTACGATAGGAGCGAGGATTGGTCCTCACCCTATCGTTAGACTTCAGCAGAAATATCACCTTTGCACATTTCCATTCCAGGGGAAAATAATTCTCCCTGACACAGCACGAGTAAAGAGCCATCAAGGATTCGGGAATCACTGTCCAGATAGCTTTCACCATCTCTCCAGTTAGTCCGTCGAATGCTGGTGACTTCCTCGATTTAAGCCTAGAAATCGCGCAGCCAATTTCACCTTCAGTAACCGCAGGCACATCGCCCGGCAAACCCACAAGTGGATCATTCGGACCAATGGCTCTGGGAAAGAAAGTACTCATCAAGACAGATACACAGTCCCTTCATGATGTGAGCACTTGGCCCTCATGATGGATGGCCTCAAGCTCTAAGGATTTCCTTCCTTCTACAGGTTTGGAAACGCATTCGCAATCTCCTTACCTGCTTACGCTTCACATTCAATTCAGATGTCCGCCACTTAACCCTTTTCCGATTCACCATACGGCTTCTTGGAAAGAGTCGGTCGTTGACATCCCACATACATTCATTGATGAGGGCAACCTTACCATCGATACCCAAACGTTAAAAGGCCTCAAGTGGTGCTGATGTGACCTTTCTTGCAATCTCACTCTTGTACGACACACAGTCGACATTCTTGAGAAGCCAGCGCTTCTCATTCCAATTTTCCTGCACATCTAGCGTACCACTGGAGCGAACAATCTCAACCTCCATGAGGCTGTGATCACTCACCCTCTCAGAACGCCGGATGCGCCACTAAAAATCAAAGCTACGAAGCGCCGTCATATTTGCCAGGGTCACATCAATATCACTTTGCCCGTATGTACCATCGAAAGTATACAGGTCACTAGGCTGATTGAGAACAGCAATGCGATTAACGGATATCCATTCGCTTAGCAGTTCCCCCCTGATTGTACAGTAAAACTGGGACGTGCGTCCTGTCATTTTACTGAACCACAAAGGGGAGACTGCATTAGCGTCAATGCCGAAAATCGCAGCGCTATTCCCAATCATCCGTAGCAACTCATCGATGTATGCCAAGTACGGTTCAATGTCCAAGGCATGCTTACAGTAAAGGCTGCATAAAATCAGCCTACCAAAGCTACACTCAACATTCACACACACACCCCATTCGCTTGAGCTATTAACACACCATTAACACACATCATTTACTACGACAGCAGCATTGCCACTGTCGTCCACAAACGATCGCATGTGCGCAGGCAATCCCCTCACATGTCCTGCAACAGTGTAAGGTTCCTGCAACAACGCAAAGCTGCACTGTGAGCTACACAGTATCTGTCCTAACTCAGACATGGCTACTCGAGCACCCTAAGTGTCGAGCACTCGCCCTGGCCACCGCCGCAGCATAGACTGGGCAATCCATGCTTAGCATAAAGTGTCCAGCCGGGTTTCCCCTGAAGTCGCAATCACGGCAATGAATGGCATTACCACAATCGCGCTTAGAGTGGCCCGACTGTCCACAACGCCAGCACACAGAGTCCTTCTGCCTACACATGGATGCGAAGTGATCCAGGCCGAGACACCGGTTACACCATTGCACCAACGATTTCTCCTTCACCAGAAACGAGAAGTGATTTATATATCACCTCCCTTCTCCGAGAAGGATACCCGCGGCCCTAGGGCTGTACTGTAGGACAGCATTAAGGCGACCATCCCCTGCCTCCCAACGGGTGGAAAGGCAGACCTCCTGCTCAAATTCCTCTTTGGTGAACTTGCATAAGTTTAACTTATGCAGCTCACCCAGGAACTCTTCGGGGGAGATCCGTTTCTACACCCTCTGCACGACAAGAGATTTACCCCTTGCTGCTCGGGCCAAAAGAGCTTTTTATGCCCGAGGAACAGAATGCCACCTTGCTTGCGCACAGTATGCACCCTGAAACCCACGGCAGGCACCAGTTCGGGTGTTTTCATAAACGTCGCAAATCTGCGCTAGTACAATCGCATTTCTTTTCTCATGCGTTTCTGGCTGCAAAATGTCTGCAGGGCAGCTTTAGTACTATTGTCATCAGTCATTGAGTGTTCATAAACGTCAGAAATGGCGGCAAACAAATGCTACTTAGTTTGATTTTTGAGTTACTGGCGGGAAAAAAAACAAAAAACAACTTGATTGCAAAAAATATTTCTCGAAGAAAATCGAGGAATAAAATTTTAAAAAGTATTGTGAGTCTGATTCCCCATGGAAAATATCAAATGAATAAGTTGAAAGATTCCTATCCATAGTTTGTTGAAAAGGAGCTAAACATTTTATGGAAAACAAGGACCACCGGCCGACCAAAAGTAGCATTGAAAATAGCTTTGTCCTAAACGATCTGGAAAGTAGCCAACGGTTCGTGTTTCAGAGAATTGTCCAATCTATTCAATGTTGCAATTGGAGCTGCATTTAATTATTTTTTGGAAATAACTCTACTTTTATATCAGTTGACGCGGAAATTTATAAAATGGCCTTCAAGTACAAACGAACGCAAAAAAATCATGGAAGGCTTCCAGAATCTACGCATAAATCCAATTCCTTATGAAGTCGGTTGTGTGGACGGAAAAGGAATATGCTCAAGCAATCTTCAGGTAAACGTCACTTATCTAGTTAATTAAAAGTTACTAAATAAATCCTATAATTCACAGGAAATTTGTGATAGTAACCAAAAATTCATCGATGTTTTTTTCGGTTTTCCGGGAAGTTGTCATGACGCTAACATTTGGTAAAGCAGTCCAATCGGGAAGAAGTTAAGGGCTAATTCGGAGGATGTAGTAGGCTATGGTCTTATTTTAGGTGATTCAGCGTATTCACTTACAACTTACCTTCTTGCCCCCTACCGGGACAATGGATATCTTTCTTCTATGGAAAGAAAATTCAATTTAATTCATAGTTCCACAAGGGTCTGTATTGAACAGGCGTTTGGTAGATTGAAACAAAAGTTCAGATTTCTAAAACATGTTGATATAAAAGACCTGAAATATTTAAAATGTATTGTTATAGCTTGCATCGTCTTACACAATATTATAATAGAGAAGGACGGACTAGGAGAGGATACCATTATTCAAATTTTGAGCACAGACATTTAAAACAACCCAAGCACAAACGAAGAAGCAAAACAAAAGAGAAATCAAATTGCTATGCTATTTTGTTCATAAAGTATTAATAAAACAATGAATTCAACTTAAAAATTGTATTTCATTGCAAAAATATAAACAAAATAAAGCCAATATCTTTATAAATTAGTGTTTAAAAAAAAATAAGGTATTCAAATGTTGCATGAGGTAATCGAACGTTTCTTTCAATTTGATTGAGTTAATAGTTCTTGAAGGCTTGCGATTAGCTCCAATCTGCGTTCTTCAATTTCCATATTTTGTTTCTCGATTGCCATAAGTTCTTGGTGCTTTAAGTCTTCCTTTTCTGCTTCCTTCTTTAAAAATTCAAGGAGTTCGTCTACCTTTGTATGTTTTCTTTTAGTCGGTGTTTCGAAAAAGCTTTCGTCCTCTTCTTCTTCGGGTGGCGCTTCAGTCCAGGGTGGTATTGGGCCTCAGCCAGTAAGCCTCTCCAGCCAGCACGATCTTTTGCCAGCTGTCTCCAACTGCGCACACCAAGTTGGTTGAGGTCCTTCTCCACCTGGGTGCGCCATCGGTTCCGTGGGCGTCCTCTGGTCCCACTGGTTCGGAGTCGAAGACTCTTCGGGCTGGAGCAGTGTTGTCCATGCGCTCTACATGGCCGAGCCATCTTAGGCGTTGAAATTCGTCTTCAGCAGATTCATTCTGCTCATTTAGAAATGAAGAGCTTGAACAAAGGATGTTTTGTGGAGGAGATACACTGTGTCTTCCCCAGTAGGCTTCATCTAATATTCCAAAAAAACTCCCAAGTCGTTGCGTCTCGTCCTGATTCCTTATTGCGCTTTTTTATTCGCTTATAGGTCGTCATTAAGTTTTGAAATTTTTCCTTAATTTCCAGAACATCTGTTGTCATCTGTTTATGAAAACACCCTTCCTCAACCACATTTTTCTTCAGTGCACCCACCGACTCTCCCTTCTTGCCCTTAACAACAAACGACCACGTCTCTACTGGTTTGGCAGGTTCAACATCAGGTTGCCTAACCTGACCTTTCCCTCCCACACAACCAGTGGCAGTGGTGGCAACCTGCGCAAACGAAGGTCGCCCCACAAAACTCATCCCAACAGGGACTCCTAACGATTTGACGGTCCCACTTGGACCGTCCCTACTCTCTACAGACTCCGAAGCTGCCACTGCACGAGCACGTCTGGAGTCCTCCCTACCCCTATGACGCTCGAGCGTCCCTGGTAACTCTAGCACGAGTTCCTCATATTTTGAGGAAATCTCTGCTAGAGAAGCGCCTACCTCGGGATGGTGTCCAATAGTGGAAACCACCATCTTCCTAATTTCCCTAAACCTATCCAAGACATAAGCCAAGCACTCGCACCAGCAGAGCCCGCAATGGCTTGCACCCGCGACGGGGCTCCTGTGGGAAGAGCCGACTTGACTTCAGCCACAGCTTTAGTCAAGCGCGCCCTAGCCACAGTAGGACCCATCACCACTGGCACACTACCACTACTACTATTACCTGCTGCCACGACTGCATCAGCCGGCAACTGCCTCCTTACTCCCTACCTTCTTTGAAGAAGAAGAAGGGTCAGTAAGCGCCTTCTTGGTCACCAAAGAGTCCGGACCTGAAGAATTTGCTGCAGCAACCTCTTCAACCGGCTTCTTTCTGGCCTTACCCGCCTCAGCAACACTCTCAGTCTCCATGGCAGAGTCATCTACCATGGAGGCCGAGGCCGACGCCAAGGATTCCCGGCGCGCCTTCCTCGTCTTCTTCTTCTTCTTCCTCTTTCCCTCCTCTACCACCGCCGGACTCTTCAACAAGAAATTCCGCGGCGGGACATCAGAGGCAACTGCCTCACTCTCGCAGTCGGAGGAGAGGCCAACAAAGGCATCCTCCCTACGACCACCACTACAACCCCCTCCATATGTTGCTTCAGCAACACTAAATACACTAAATAAGTATAATAACAACTCACCCAGTATCACGTATTACGGCATTAACAAGTTTTTGCGTAAACAAGTTTCGCGTAAACAACTTCCCGTTAGTGTGGAAGAAATTCCACACACACAAACACTAACTAACTCACCACTCTGCTGTGGCTTATCGCTAAACTACTAAAAACACTATTCACTGCACTACCTAAGAAACACGTCTGCTCGCTTCGAGTGCGCACAGTGGAATGCAGATAGGGACAGAAAGTCGAAAGTGTGCCTAACGTGAATACCCGGCCAATTATTGGCAAACTTCACGGTGGGCCTACCCACAATAACAGAGTCAAATTAAGCGTTGACCACCGCCCTGAGGAAGTATTCACCACCCCACAAACCTTGCTGAGGGCGAGGCCTATCTAACACCTCTAGCATCCACAGATCCTGGATGTTAAAGGGTCATAGGATACTATATGCGCCCGCGATTTTGGGCAACCACAGCCACCATGATACTCCCACTAGGGGGCCTACCTCTTGATAGCACGGAAAAGAAATATCCTTTCCGGGGCCTGCTATCTCCCATGGTACCAGAATATAGCCTCTGGTCAGGCTTTTGCAACCGTGAGGTCACTTTTAGATAAGTGCCTTAACACTCAAGGCATAGCAACCTTTTAGATGACGCACTTCGAATCAGTTAGTCGAGGCAGTGACCAATGATCCAAATGAATCATCTACACAAAAATACAACACAAGACAACATAATTCTGCCCGGAAATCCCAACAAGATCAGACCGAGGCATGCACCAACCAAATCGTTCAGTACCACTACCGAAAAATCCACTTGCAGGAGAGTGCAAGCACGTAACACATGCACTCATCTCTACCGAAAGTCCCCAGAAAGCGTAGGCAAACTGGCATACCTAAAAACAAGGACAACAAAACTACTACTACTCGAAGAACCGATTAGTTCGCGCATAGAACCACTGGCGCTATACACCCCCGTAACCGACGAAATAATTGCGAGGTCGAGTCATCACCGACCACATGAACAGGCACCCCATGCCCCACACGACATCTTATTACAGCTCCGGCCCAAATGTTGCCTAGTAAAAACACAGCAACATAAGGCGCCATTACCATAGCAAGAAGCAATGTTGGGGAGAACCCCCAAATGTGATCCGAGTGGGTCAGATGAGTCCTGTACGGCCCCCCTCCCGCCCAAACATCCACCATCTGCAAGTTACAAGGAGGTTGCGGACTAAGTCCAACCTGCCAGTAAATCGGGAGCCGTGGAAGCATATAACCGCAGACTACACTATGACTTGCGGACTAACCTCGTATAGCCAGGACTCTTTATGAGTCGAGCACTACAAACTGAGGCCAGCGCTAAGTGAACCCCTTGTTAAACAGCAGTTTCTACTACAAGGACAACATTGCCATTATTGCCTCGGTATCCGAAAGATTTGTTAGGCAAAGATGGCTAGATTCTCAGCCGTCTCCCTTGAGAAAAGAACACGACTGAAATCCCAAGTGTCACCTACCCGCACTACACCCATCGCAGAGAGATCCCTGCAGTGAGCATATCGCGGACAATTGATTAGCACATGTCTCCAATCTTCTCTCGGTGCACCACACGAGCACTCCGCTGACGCAGCTAGGGCCCTTTCATGCAAGAAAGCATTAAGGAAACCATGACCAGTCAGCAGAAAGCCCACATAGAGAGAGAAGTCCAGACACTCCCGTCCACACGCATAAGCAACTTCAGGAAGGAACTCGAACGTTACTCTTCCTTTGCTGCTCTCCCACCTCGACAGTGTCACGGTCTTAGCAACATCGTACCATACTCTTGTACGACACCCAGATCATCAGCATACGCGACAACACTGCAGTACGACTGCTAGGATGAAAGAAGCAGCAGCAGAGGATCCATCATCAAGTTCCATATATATGAACCAGCAACAGACCCCTGAGGACATCCCCTCTCAACACCTACCATCACACTGTCAAATGAATTGACAACACGAGCTGACCTGTTGGAAAAATAGCTCTTCCACAAGGTACCCTCCCTAATCCCTACCTCCTGCAACCTCCGCAGCAGTCTTGCCCAGTCAAGGCAATCGAAAGCACCCTTGAAATCAATGAAGATACCAAGGACATACTTCCCAGCAGATCCGTCAACAGTGTCCTTAACGCGCATCCAAGCATCTTCGACAATGCGCCCTGGTTTAAAACCAAACCGGAATGGAGACTGCTCAGGGATGCGCTGCATCAGTCTGTCCACCAAGACTCTTTCCAGCACCTTCCCAAGTACAGGAAGGAAACTGATGCTACGATAGGAGCGAGGATTGGTCCTCACCCTATCGTTAGACTTCAGCAGAAATATCACCTTTGCACATTTCCATTCCAGGGGAAAATAATTCTCCCTGACACAGCACGAGTAAAGAGCCATCAAGGATTCGGGAATCACTGTCCAGATAGCTTTCACCATCTCTCCAGTTAGTCCGTCGAATGCTGGTGACTTCCTCGATTTAAGCCTAGAAATCGCGCAGCCAATTTCACCTTCAGTAACCGCAGGCACATCGCCCGGCAAACCAACAAGTGGATCATTCGGACCAATGGCTCTGGGAAAGAAAGTACTCATCAAGACAGATACACAGTCCCTTCATGATGTGAGCACTTGGCCCTCATGATGGATGGCCTCAAGCTCTAAGGATTTCCTTCCTTCTACAGGTTTGGAAACGCATTCGCAATCTCCTTACCTGCTTACGCTTCACATTCAATTCAGATGTCCGCCACTTAACCCTTTTCCGATTCACCATACGGCTTCTTGGAAAGAGTCGGTCGTTGACATCCCACATACATTCATTGATGAGGGCAACCTTACCATCGATACCCAAACGTTAAAAGGCCTCAAGTGGTGCTGATGTGACCTTTCTTGCAATCTCACTCTTGTACGACACACAGTCGACATTCTTGAGAAGCCAGCGCTTCTCATTCCAATTTTCCTGCACATCTAGCGTACCACTGGAGCGAACAATCTCAACCTCCATGAGGCTGTGATCACTCACCCTCTCAGAACGCCGGATGCGCCACTAAAAATCAAAGCTACGAAGCGCCGTCATATTTGCCAGGGTCACATCAATATCACTTTGCCCGTATGTACCATCGAAAGTATACAGGTCACTAGGCTGATTGAGAACAGCAATGCGATTAACGGATATCCATTCGCTTAGCAGTTCCCCCCTGATTGTACAGTAAAACTGGGACGTGCGTCCTGTCATTTTACTGAACCACAAAGGGGAGACTGCATTAGCGTCAATGCCGAAAATCGCAGCGCGATTCCCAATCATCCGTAGCAACTCATCGAGGTATGCCAAGTACGGTTCAATGTCCAAGGCATGCTTAAAGTAAAGGCTGCATAAAATCAGCCTACCAAAGCTACACTCAACATTCACACACACACCCCATTCGCTTGAGCTATTAACACACCATTAACACACATCATTTACTACGACAGCAGCATTGCCACTGTCGTCCACAAACGATCGCATGTGCGCAGGCAATCCCCTCACATGTCCTGCAACAGTGTAAGGTTCCTGCAACAACGCAAAGCTGCACTGTGAGCTACACAGTATCTGTCCTAACTCAGACATGGCTACTCGAGCACCCTAAGTGTCGAGCACTCGCCCTGGCCACCGCCGCAGCATAGACTGGGCAATCCATGCTTAGCATAAAGTGTCCAGCCGGGTTTCCCCTGAAGTCGCAATCACGGCAATGAATGGCATTACCACAATCGCGCTTAGAGTGGCCCGACTGTCCACAACGCCAGCACACAGAGTCCTTCTGCCTACACATGGATGCGAAGTGATCCAGGCCGAGACACCGGTTACACCATTGCACCAACGATTTCTCCTTCACCAGAAACGAGAAGTGATTTATATATCACCTCCCTTCTCCGAGAAGGATACCCGCGGCCCTAGGGCTGTACTGTAGGACAGCATTAAGGCGACCATCCCCTGCCTCCCAACGGGTGGAAAGGCAGACCTCCTGCTCAAATTCCTCTTTGGTGAACTTGCATAAGTTTAACTTATGCAGCTCACCCAGGAACTCTTCGGGGGAGATCCGTTTCTACACCCTCTGCACGACAAGAGATTTACCCCTTGCTGCTCCGGCCAAAAGAGCTTTTTATGCCCGAGGAACAGAATGCCACCTTGCTTGCCAGGGCGCACAGTATGCACCCTGAAACCCACGGCAGGCACCAGTTCGGGTGTTTTCATAAAAGTCGCAAATCTGCGCTAGTACAATCGCATTTCTTTTCTCATGCGTTTCTGGCTGCAGAATGTCTGCAGGGCAGCTTTAGTACTATTGTCATCAGTCATTGAGTGTTCATAAACGTCAGAAATGGCGGCAAACAAATGCTACTTAGTTTGATTTTTGAGTTACTGGCGGGAAAAAAATCAAAAAACAACTTGATTGCAAAAAATATTTCTCGAAGAAAATCGAGGAATAAAATTTTAAAAAGTATTGTGAGTCTGATTCCCCATGGAAAATATCAAATGAATAAGTTGAAAGATTCCTATCCATAGTTTGTTGAAAAGGAGCTAAACATTTTATGGAAAACAAGGACCACCGGCCGACCAAAAGTAGCATTGAAAATAGCTTTGTCCTAAACGATCTGGAAAGTAGCCAACGGTTCGTGTTTCAGAGAATTGTCCAATCTATTCAATGTTGCAATTGGAGCTGCATTTAATTATTTTTTGGAAATAACTCTACTTTTATATCAGTTGAGGCGGAAATTTATAAAATGGCCTTCAAGTACAAACGAACGCAAAAAAATCATGGAAGGCTTCCAGAATCTACGCATAAATCCAATTCCTTATGAAGTCGGTTGTGTGGACGGAAAAGGAATATGCTCAAGCAATCTTCAGGTAAACGTCACTTATCTAGTTAATTAAAAGTTACTAAATAAATCCTATAATTCACAGGCAATTTGTGATAGTAACCAAAAATTCATCGATGTTTTTTTCGGTTTTCCGGGAAGTTGTCATGACGCTAACATTTGGTAAAGCAGTCCAATCGGGAAGAAGTTAAGGGCTAATTCGGAGGATGTAGTAGGCTATGGTCTTATTTTAGGTGATTCATCGTATTCACTTACAACTTACCTTCTTGCCCCCTACCGGGACAATGGATATCTTTCTTCTATGGAAAGAAAATTCAATTTAATTCATAGTTCCACAAGGGTCTGTATTGAACAGGCGTTTGGTAGATTGAAACAAAAGTTCAGATTTCTAAAACATGTTGATATAAAAGACCTGAAATATTTAAAATGTATTGTTATAGCTTGCATCGTCTTACACAATATTATAATAGAGAAGGACGGACTAGGAGAGGATACCATTATTCAAATTTTGAGCACAGACATTTAAAACAACCCAAGCACAAACGAAGAAGCAAAACAAAAGAGAAATCAAATTGCTATGCTATTTTGTTCATAAAGTATTAATAAAACAATGAATTCAACTTAAAAATTGTATTTCATTGCAAAAATATAAACAAAATAAAGCCAATATCTTTATAAATTAGTGTTTAAAAAAAAATAAGGTATTCAAATGTTGCATGAGGTAATCGAACGTTTCTTTCAATTTGATTGAGTTAATAGTTCTTGAAGGCTTGCGATTAGCTCCAATCTGCGTTCTTCAATTTCCATATTTTGTTTCTCGATTGCCATAAGTTCTTGGTGCTTTAAGTCTTCCTTTTCTGCTTCCTTCTTTAAAAATTCAAGGAGTTCGTCTACCTTTGTATGTTTTCTTTTAGTCGGTGTTTCGAAAAAGCTTTCGTCCTCTTCTTCTTCGGGTGGCGCTTCAGTCCAGGGTGGTATTGGGCCTCAGCCAGTAAGCCTCTCCAGCCAGCACGATCTTTTGCCAGCTGTCTCCAACTGCGCACACCAAGTTGGTTGAGGTCCTTCTCCACCTGGGTGCGCCATCGGTTCCGTGGGCGTCCTCTGGTCCCACTGGTTCGGAGTCGAAGACTCTTCGGGCTGGAGCAGTGTTGTCCATGCGCTCTACATGGCCGAGCCATCTTAGGCGTTGAAATTCGTCTTCAGCAGATTCATTTTGCTCATTCAAGAAGAGCTTGAACAAAGGATGTTTTGTGGAGGAGATACACTGTGTCTTCCCCAGTAGGCTTCATCTAATATTCCAAAAAAAACTCCCAAGTCGTTGCGTCTCGTCCTGATTCCTTATTGCGCTTTTTTATTCGCTTATAGGTCGTCATTAAGTTTTGAAATTTTTCCTTAATTTCCAGAACATCTGTTGTCATCTGTTTATGAAAACACCCTTCCTCAACCACATTTTTCTTCAGTGCACCCACCGACTCTCCCTTCTTGCCCTTAACAACAAACGACCACGTCTCTACTGGTTTGGCAGGTTCAACATCAGGTTGCCTAACCTGACCTTTCCCTCCCACACAACCAGTGGCAGTGGTGGCAACCTGCGCAAACGAAGGTCGCCCCACAAAACTCATCCCAACAGGGACTCCTAACGATTTGACGGTCCCACTTGGACCGTCCCTACTCTCTACAGACTCCGAAGCTGCCACTGCACGAGCACGTCTGGAGTCCTCCCTACCCCTATGACGCTCGAGCGTCCCTGGTAACTCTAGCACGAGTTCCTCATATTTTGAGGAAATCTCTGCTAGAGAAGCGCCTACCTCGGGATGGTGTCCAATAGTGGAAACCACCATCTTCCTAATTTCCCTAAACCTATCCAAGACATAAGCCAAGCACTCGCACCAGCAGAGCCCGCAATGGCTTGCACCCGCGACGGGGCTCCTGTGGGAAGAGCCGACTTGACTTCAGCCACAGCTTTAGTCAAGCGCGCCCTAGCCACAGTAGGACCCATCACCACTGGCACACTACCACTACTACTATTACCTGCTGCCACGACTGCATCAGCCGGCAACTGCCTCCTTACTCCCTACCTTCTTTGAAGAAGAAGAAGGGTCAGTAAGCGCCTTCTTGGTCACCAAAGAGTCCGGACCTGAAGAATTTGCTGCAGCAACCTCTTCAACCGGCTTCTTTCTGGCCTTACCCGCCTCAGCAACACTCTCAGTCTCCATGGCAGAGTCATCTACCATGGAGGCCGAGGCCGACGCCAAGGATTCCCGGCGCGCCTTCCTCGTCTTCTTCTTCTTCTTCCTCTTTCCCTCCTCTACCACCGCCGGACTCTTCAACAAGAAATTCCGCGGCGGGACATCAGAGGCAACTGCCTCACTCTCGCAGTCGGAGGAGAGGCCAACAAAGGCATCCTCCCTACGACCACCACTACAACCCCCTCCATATGTTGCTTCAGCAACACTAAATACACTAAATAAGTATAATAACAACTCACCCAGTATCACGTATTACGGCATTAACAAGTTTTTGCGTAAACAAGTTTCGCGTAAACAACTTCCCGTTAGTGTGGAAGAAATTCCACACACACAAACACTAACTAACTCACCACTCTGCTGTGGCTTATCGCTAAACTACTAAAAACACTATTCACTGCACTACCTAAGAAACACGTCTGCTCGCTTCGAGTGCGCACAGTGGAATGCAGATAGGGACAGAAAGTCGAAAGTGTGCCTAACGTGAATACCCGGCCAATTATTGGCAAACTTCACGGTGGGCCTACCCACAATAACAGAGTCAAATTAAGCGTTGACCACCGCCCTGAGGAAGTATTCACCACCCCACAAACCTTGCTGAGGGCGAGGCCTATCTAACACCTCTAGCATCCACAGATCCTGGATGTTAAAGGGTCATAGGATACTATATGCGCCCGCGATTTTGGGCAACCACAGCCACCATGATACTCCCACTAGGGGGCCTACCTCTTGATAGCACGGAAAAGAAATATCCTTTCCGGGGCCTGCTATCTCCCATGGTACCAGAATATAGCCTCTGGTCAGGCTTTTGCAACCGTGAGGTCACTTTTAGATAAGTGCCTTAACACTCAAGGCATAGCAACCTTTTAGATGACGCACTTCGAATCAGTTAGTCGAGGCAGTGACCAATGATCCAAATGAATCATCTACACAAAAATACAACACAAGACAACATAATTCTGCCCGGAAATCCCAACAAGATCAGACCGAGGCATGCACCAACCAAATCGTTCAGTACCACTACCGAAAAATCCACTTGCAGGAGAGTGCAAGCACGTAACACATGCACTCATCTCTACCGAAAGTCCCCAGAAAGCGTAGGCAAACTGGCATACCTAAAAACAAGGACAACAAAACTACTACTACTCGAAGAACCGATTAGTTCGCGCATAGAACCACTGGCGCTATACACCCCCGTAACCGACGAAATAATTGCGAGGTCGAGTCATCACCGACCACATGAACAGGCACCCCATGCCCCACACGACATCTTATTACAGCTCCGGCCCAAATGTTGCCTAGTAAAAACACAGCAACATAAGGCGCCATTACCATAGCAAGAAGCAATGTTGGGGAGAACCCCCAAATGTGATCCGAGTGGGTCAGATGAGTCCTGTACGGCCCCCCTCCCGCCCAAACATCCACCATCTGCAAGTTACAAGGAGGTTGCGGACTAAGTCCAACCTGCCAGTAAATCGGGAGCCGTGGAAGCATATAACCGCAGACTACACTATGACTTGCGGACTAACCTCGTATAGCCAGGACTCTTTATGAGTCGAGCACTACAAACTGAGGCCAGCGCTAAGTGAACCCCTTGTTAAACAGCAGTTTCTACTACAAGGACAACATTGCCATTATTGCCTCGGTATCCGAAAGATTTGTTAGGCAAAGATGGCTAGATTCTCAGCCGTCTCCCTTGAGAAAAGAACACGACTGAAATCCCAAGTGTCACCTACCCGCACTACACCCATCGCAGAGAGATCCCTGCAGTGAGCATATCGCGGACAATTGATTAGCACATGTCTCCAATCTTCTCTCGGTGCACCACACGAGCACTCCGCTGACGCAGCTAGGGCCCTTTCATGCAAGAAAGCATTAAGGAAACCATGACCAGTCAGCAGAAAGCCCACATAGAGAGAGAAGTCCAGACACTCCCGTCCACACGCATAAGCAACTTCAGGAAGGAACTCGAACGTTACTCTTCCTTTGCTGCTCTCCCACCTCGACAGTGTCACGGTCTTAGCAACATCGTACCATACTCTTGTACGACACCCAGATCATCAGCATACGCGACAACACTGCAGTACGACTACCAGGATGAAAGAAGCAGCAGCAGAGGATCAATCATCAAGTTCCATATATATGAACCAGCAACAGACCCCTGAGGACATCCCCTCTCAACACCCACCATCACGCTGTCAAAAGAATTGACAACACGAGCTGACCTGTTGGAAAAATAGCTCTTCCACAAAGTAACCCTCCCTAATCCCTACCTCCTGCAACCTCCGCAGCAGTCTTGCCCAGTCAAGGCAATCGAAAGCACCCTTGAAATCAATGAAGATACCAAGGACATACTTCCCAGCAGATCCGTCAACAGTGTCCTTAACGCGCATCCAAGCATCTTCGACAATGCGCCCTGGTTTAAAACCAAACCGGAATGGAGACTGCTCAGGGATGCGCTGCATCAGTCTGTCCACCAAGACTCTTTCCAGCACCTTCCCAAGTACAGGAAGGAAACTGATGCCACGATAGGAGCGAGGATTGGTCCTCATCCTATCGTTAGACTTCAGCAGAACTATAACCCTTGCACATTTCCATTCCAGGGGAAAATAATTCTCCCTGACACAGCACGAGTAAAGAGCCATCAATGATTCGGGAATCACTGTCCAGATAGCTTTCACCATCTCTCCAGTTAGTCCGTCGAATGCTGGTGACTTCCTCGATTTAAGCCTAGAAATCGCGCAGCCAATTTCACCTTCAGTCACCGCAGGCACATCGCCCGGCAAACCCACAAGTGGATCATTCGGACCAATGGCTCTGGGAAAGAAAGTACTCATCAAGACAGATACACAGTCCCTTCATGATGTGCGCACTTGGCCCTCATGATGGATGGCCTCAAGCTCTAAGGATTTCCTTCCTTCTACAGGTTTGGAAACGCATTCGCAATCTCCTTACCTGCTTACGCTTCACATTCAATTCAGATGTCCGCCACTTAACCCTTTTCCGATTCACCATACGGCTTCTTGGAAAGAGTCGGTCGTTGACATCCCACATACATTCATTGATGAGGGCAACCTTACCATCGATACCCAAACGTTGAAAGGCCTCAAGTGGTGTTGATGTGACCTTTCTTGCAAATCTCACTCTTGTACGACACACAGTCGACATTCTTGAGAAGCCAGCGCTTCTCATTCCAATTTTCCTGCACATCTAGCGTACCGCTGGAGCGAACAATCTCAACCTCCATGAGGCTGTGATCACACTGAAAATCAAAGCTACGAAGCGCCGTCATATTTGCCAGGGTCACATCAATATCACTTTGCCCGTTTGGACCATCGAAAGTATACAGGTCACTAGGCTGATTGAGAACAGCAATGCGATTAACGGCTATCCATTCGCTTAGAAGTTCCCCCCTGATGGTACTGTAAAATTGGGACGTGCGTCCTGTCATTTTACTGAACCACAAAGGGGAGACTGCTTTAGCGTCAATGCCGAAAATCGCAGCGCTATTCCCAATCATCCGTAGCAACTCATCGAGGTATGCCAAGTACGGTTCAATGTCCAAGGCATGCTTAAAGTAAAGGCTGCATAAAATCAACCTACCAAAGCTACACTCAACATTCACATACACACCATTCACTTGAGCCTATCAGGGAACACACAGTGTTTACATCATTTACTACGACAGCAGCATGACCACTGTCGTCCACAAACGATCGCATGTGCGCAGGCAATCCCCTCACATGTCCTGCAACAGTGTAAGGTTCCTGCAACAACGCAAAGCTGCACTGTGAGCTACACAGTATCTGTCCTAACTCGGACATGGCTACTCGAGCACCCTAAGTGTCGAGCACTCGCCCTGGCCACCGCCGCAGCATAGACTGGGCAATCCATGCTTAGCATAAAGTGTCCAGCCGGGTTTCCCCTGAAGTCGCAATCACGGCAATGAATGGCATTACCACAATCGCGCTTAGAGTGGCCCGACTGTCCACAACGCCAGCACACAGAGTCCTTCTGCCTACACATGGATGCGAAGTGATCCAGGCCGAGACACCGGTTACACCATTGCACCAACGATTTCTCCTTCACCAGAAACGAGAAGTGATTTATATATCACCTCCCTTCTCCGAGAAGGATACCCGCGGCCCTAGGGCTGTACTGTAGGACAGCATTAAGGCGACCATCCCCTGCCTCCCAACGGGTGGAAAGGCAGACCTCCTGCTCAAATTCCTCTTTGGTGAACTTGCATAAGTTTAACTTATGCAGCTCACCCAGGAACTCTTCGGGGGAGATCCGTTTCTACACCCTCTGCACGACAAGAGATTTACCCCTTGCTGCTCCGGCCAAAAGAGCTTTTTATGCCCGAGGAACAGAATGCCACCTTGCTTGCCAGGGCGCACAGTATGCACCCTGAAACCCACGGCAGGCACCAGTTCGGGTGTTTTCATAAACGTCGCAAATCTGCGCTAGTACAATCGCATTTCTTTTCTCATGCGTTTCTGGCTGCAGAATGTCTGCAGGGCAGCTTTAGTACTATTGTCATCAGTCATTGAGTGTTCATAAACGTCAGAAATGGCGGCAAACAAATGCTACTTAGTTTGATTTTTGAGTTACTGGCGGGAAAAAAATCAAAAAACAACTTGATTGCAAAAAATATTTCTCGAAGAAAATCGAGGAATAAAATTTTAAAAAGTATTGTGAGTCTGATTCCCCATGGAAAATATCAAATGAATAAGTTGAAAGATTCCTATCCATAGTTTGTTGAAAAGGAGCTAAACATTTTATGGAAAACAAGGACCACCGGCCGACCAAAAGTAGCATCGAAAATAGCGATCTGGAAAGTAGCCAACGGTTCGTGTTTCAGAGAATTGTCCAATCTATTCAGTGCTGCAATTGGAGCTGCATTTAATTATTTTTTGGAAATAACTCTACTTGTATATCAGTTGAGGCGGAAATTTATAAAATGGCCTTCAAGTACAAACGAACGCAAAAAAATCATGGAAGAATTCCAGAATCTACGCATAAATCCAATTCCGTATGTAGTCGGTTGTGTAGACGGTAGTCACATTCCCATCCTTGCTCCTTCTTGTGATAAAGTAAGCTACGACAATAAAAAAGGAATATGCTCAAGCAATCTTCAGGTAAACGTTACTTATCTAGTTAATTAAAAGTTACTAAATAAATCCTAGTAGGCTATGGTCTTATTTTAGGTGATTCAGCGTATCCACTTACAACTTACCTTCTTGCCCCCTACCGGGACAATGGATATCTTTCTTCTATGGAAAGAAAATTCAATTTAATTCATAGTTCCACAAGGGTCTGTATTGAACAGGCGTTTGGTAGATTGAAACAAAAGTTCAGATTTCTAAAACATGTTGATATAAAAGACCTGAAATATTTAAAATTTAAATTAATATTATAATAGAGAAGGACGGACTAGGAGAGGATACCATTATTCAAATTTTGAGCACAGAAATTGAAAACAACCCAAGCACAAACGAAGAAGCAAAACAAAGAGAAATCAGATTGCTATGCTATTTTGTTCATAAAGTATTAATAAAACAATGAATTCAACTTAAAAATTGTATTTCATTGCAAAAACATAAACAAAATAAAGCCAATATCTTTATAAATTAGTGTTTAAAAAAAATCAGGTATTCAAATGTTGCATGAGGTAATCGAACGTTTCTTTCAATTTGATTGAGTTAATAGTTCTTGAAGGCTTGCGATTAGCTCCAATCTGCGTTCTTCAATTTTCATATTTTGTTTCTTGATTGCCATAAGTTCTTGGTGCTTTAAGTCTTACTTTTCTGATTCCTTCTTTAAAAATTCAAGGAGTTCGTCTTCCTTTTATACGTTTTCTTTTAGTTGGTGTTTCGAAAACGCTTTCGTCCTCTTCTTCTTCTTCAGGTGGCGCTTCGGTCCGGGTGGAATTTGGCCTCAGCCAGTAAGCCTCTCCAGCCAGCACGATCTTTTGCCAGCTGTCTCCAACTGCGCACACCAAGTTGGTTGAGGTCCTTCTCCACCTGGGTGCGCCATCGGTTCCGTGGGCGTCCTCTGGTCCCACTGGTTCGGAGTCGAAGACTCTTCGGGCTGGAGCAGTGTTGTCCATGCGCTCTACATGGCCGAGCCATCTTGGGCGTTGAAATTCGTCCTCAGCAGATTAATTTTGCTTGCATTTAGAAATGAAGAGCTTGAACAAAGGATGTTTTGTGGAGGAGATACACTGTGTCTTCCCCAGTAGGCTTCATCTAATATTCCAAAAAACTCCCAAGTCGTTGCGTCTCGTCCTGATTCCTTATTGCGCTTTTTTATTCGCTTATAGGTCGTCATTAAGTTTTCAAATTTTTCCTTAATTTCCAGAACATCTAGCTCCAAAAATGGATCTGTTGCCCTCGTAAATCTGTTTATGAAAACACCCTTCCTCAACCACATTTTTTCTTCAGTGCACCCACTGACTCCCCCTTCTTGCCCTTAACAACAAACGACCACGTCTCTACTGGTTTGGCAGGTTCAACATCAGGTTGCCTAACCTGACCTTTGCCTCCCATACCACCAGTGGCAGTGCGCAAACGAAGGTCGCCCCTCAACACTCATCCCAACAGGAACTCCTAACGATTTGACGGTCCCACTTGGACCGTCCCTGCTCTCTACAGACTCCGAAGCTGCCACTGCACGAGCACGTCTAGAGTCCTCCCTACCCCTATGACGCTCGAGCGTCCCTGTTAACTCTAGCACGAGTTCCTCATATTTTGAGGAAATCTCTGCTAGAGAAGCGCCTACCTCGGGATGGTGTCCAATAGTGGAAACCACCATCTTCCTTATTTCCCTAAACCTATCCAAGACATAAGCCAAGCACTCGCACCAGCAGAGCCCGCAATGGCTTGCACCCGCGACGGGGCTCCTGTGGGAAGAGCCGACTTGACTTCAGCCACAGCTTTAGTCAAGCGCGCCCTAGCCACAGGAGGACCCATCACCACTGGCACACTACCACTACTACTATTACCTCCGGCCACGACTGCATCAGCCGGCAACTGCCTCCTTACTCCCTACCTTCTTTGAAGAAGAAGAAGGCTCAGTAAGCGCCTTCTTGGTCACCAAAGAGTCCGGACCTGAAGAATTTGCTGCAGCATTCTCTTCAACCGGCTTCTTTCTGGCCTTACCCGCCTCAGCAACACTCTCAGTCTCCATGGCAGAGTCATCTCCCATGGAGGCCGAGGCCGACGCCAAGGATTCCCGGCGGGCCTTCCTCGTCTTCTTCTTCTTCTTCCTCTTTCCCTCCTCTACCACCGCCGGACTCTTCAACAAGAAATTCCGCGGCGGGACATCAGAGGCAACTGCCTCACTCTCGCAGTCGGAGGAGAGGCCAACAAAGGCATCCTCCCTCCGACCACCACTACAACCCCCTCCATATGTTGTTCAACAACACTAAATACCCTAAATACACTAAATAAGTATAATAACAACTCACCCAGTATCACGTATTACGGCGTTAACAAGTTTTTGCGTAAACAAGTTTCGCGTAAACAACTTCCCGTTAGTGTGGAAGAAATTCCACACACACAAACACTAACTAACTCACCACTCTGCTGTGGCTTATCGCTAAACTACTAAAAACACTATTCACTGCACTACCTAAGAAACACGTCTGCTCGCTTCGAGTGCGCACAGTGGAATGCAGATAGGGACAGAAAGTCGAAAGTGTGCTTAACGTGAATACCCGGCCAATTATTGGCAAACTTCACGGTGGGCCTACCCACAATAACAGAGTCAAATTAAGCGTTGACCACCGCCCTGAGGAAGTATTCACCACCCCACAAACCTTGCTGAGGGCGAGGCCTATCTAACACCTCTAGCATCCACAGATCCTGGATGTTATAGGATCTTAGGATGCTATATGCGCCCGCGATTTTGGGCAACCACAGCCACCATGATACTCCCAATAGGGAGCCTACCTCTTGATAGCACGGAAAAGAAATATCCTTTCCGGGGCCTGCTATCTCCCATGGTACCAGAATATAGCCTCTGGTCAGGCTTTCGCAACCGTGAGGTCACTTCTAGATAAGTGCCTTAACACTCAAGGCCTAGCAACCTTTTAGATGACGCACTTCGAAGCAGTTAGTCGAGGCAGTGACCAATGATCGAAATGCATCATCTACACAAAAATACACAAGTCTGCCCGGAAATCCCAACAAGGTCAGACCGAGGCATGCACCAACCAAATCGTTCAATACCACTACCGAAAAATCCACTTGCAGGAGAGTGCAAGTACATAACACATGCACTCATCTCTACCGAAAATCCCCAGAAAGCGTAGGCAAACTGGCATACTTAAAAACAAGGAAAAAAAAACGCATAGAACCACTGGCGCTATACACCCCCGTAACCGACGCAATAATTGCGAGGTCGAGTCATCACCGACCACATGAACAGGCATCCCATGCCCAACACGACAACTTATTACAGCTTCGGCCCAAATGTTGCCTAGTAAAAACACAGCAACATAAGGTGCCATTACCATAGCAAGAAGCAATGTTGGGGAGAACCCCCAAATGGGATCCGAGTGGGTCAGATGAGACCTGTACGGCCCCCCTCCCGCTAAACATCCACCATCTGCAAGTTACAAGGAGGTTGCGGACTAAGTCCAACCTGCCAGTAAATCGGGAGCCCTGGAAGCATATGACCGCAGACTACACTATGACTTCCGCCAACCTCGTATAGCCAGGACTCCTTATGAGTCGAGCAGCACAAACTGAGGCCAGCGCTAAGTGAACCCCTTGTTAAACAGCAGTTTTTACTACAAGGACAACATTGCCATTATTGCCTCCGTATCCGAAAGATTTGTTCGGCAAAGATGGCTAGATTGTCAGCCGTCCCCCTTGAGAAAAGAACACGACTGAAATCCCAAGTGTCACCTACCCGCACTACACCCATCGTAGAGAGATCCCTGCAGTGAGCATATCGCGGACACTCGATTAGCACATTTCTCCAATCTTCTTTCGGTGCACCACACGAGCACTCCGCTGACGCAGATAGGGCCCCTTCATAGAAGAAAGCATTAAGGGAACCATGACCAGTCAGCAGAAAGCCCGCATAGAGAGAGAAGTCCAGACACTCCCGCCCACACGCATAAGCAACTTCAGGAAGGAACTCGAAAGTTACTCTTCCTTTGCTGCTCTCCCCCCAACGCAACTGCCACCTCGACAGTACGCCATTATCCAACAGGGCCTTCAGTTCGCGGGCACTTATACCCTGAACATTCCGGCACTCGCTCCAGTCAGATGCTGAGAGCGGCCGCTGCCTCCGTAGTCATCCGGCCATACCACGACGAATGACCTCCAGATCTAGCGGTGGCACACCTACCAACACTTGTAGAGCCTCCGTTGAGACAGTCTTGCATACTCGAAGTGAACCAAGGAGCATAGTTCTCTGACAAGTCAGGAGCTTGCTTCTTCCTGTCACTGTCTTAGCAACATCGTACCATACATGTGCACCAAATGCCGCGCATGCAACAAATAGTCCATCATATACAGTACGGACTGCTTGCCCCGACAGATCCCACTCACACTTCAGCACCCGTCTGACTGCTGGGATGTGAGTTTTGCTCTCATCTTTACAAGATGAGGAACAAAGTTCATCCTCTCTCCGATGTTAATGCCAAGATACTTGACTTCCGTCACGTATCTTAGGCTCACCCCGGCAGCTCTAACAACTGGAGGCCGATTCAAGGATAATTTACCCTTGAGCAGCATCAAGGACGTCTTTTCCACCGCCACTTCCACACCGACGCCCGATCCCCAGTAAGTCACCACGCCCATGGCCTCCGTACCCCTACTCTCCAACTCAGCACGAGACTGGCCTTCGAGAAGGATAAGGAGATCATCAGCATACGCGACAACACTGCAGTACGACTGCCAGGATGAAAGAAGCAGTAGCAGAGGATCAATTATCAAGTTCCATATATATGGACCAGCAACAAACCCCTGAGGACATCCCCTCTCAACACCTACCATCACGCTGTCAAAAGAATTGACAACACGAGCTGACCTGTTGGAAAAATAGCTCTTCCACAAGGTACCGTCCCTAATACCTACCTCCTGCAACCTCCGCAGCGGACTTGCCCAGTCAAGGCAAACGAAAGCACCCTTGAAATCAATGAAGATACCAAGGACATACTTCCCAGCAGATCCGTCAACAGTGTCCTTAACGCGCATCCAAGCATCTTCGACAATGCGCTCTGGTTTAAAACCAAACCGGAATGGAGACTGCTCAGGGATGCGCTGCATCAGTCTGTCCACCAAGACTCTTTCCAGCACCTTCCCAAGTACAGGAAGGAAACTGATGCCACGATAGGAGCGAGGATTGGTCCTCATCCTATCGTTAGACTTCAGCAGAACTATAACCTTTGCACATTTCCATTCCAGGGGAAAATAATTCTCCCTGACACAGCACGAGTAAAGAGCCATCAATGATTCGGGAATCACTGTCCAGATAGCTTTCACCATCTCTCCAGTTAGTCCGTCGAATGCTGGTGACTTCCTCGATTTAAGCCTAGAAATCGCGCAGCCAATTTCACCTTCAGTAACCGCATGCATATCGCCCGGCAAACCCACAAGTGGATCATTCGGACCAATGGCTCTGGGAAAGAAAGTACCCATCAAGACAGATACACAGTCCCTTCATGATGTGAGCACTTGGCCCTCATGATATATGGCCCCAAGCTCTAAGGATTTCCTTCCCCGACAAACACGGTAGAGACGACCCCAGGAGTCATCTCGGTGTTCCTCGGCAAAGGTCCTCCAATTGTCATACTTACTGCGGACAAGCATACTCTTGTATTCAGCCAAACCATGCCTATAAGCAAGCTTTGGCTGATCCACGTCTGCAAATCCGTGACGTCTACAGGTTTGGAAACGCATTCGCAATCTCCTTACCTGCTTACGATTCACATTCAACTCAGATGTCCACCACTTAACCCTTTTCCGATTCATCATACGGCTTCTTGGAAAGAGTCGGTCGTTGACATCCCACATACATTCATTGATGAGGGCAACCTTACCATCGATACCCAAATGTTGAAAGGCCTCAAGTGGTGTTGATGTGACCTTTCTTGCAATCTCACTCTTGTACGACACACAGTCGACATTCTTGAGAAGCCAGCGCTTCTCATTCCAATTTTCCTGCACATCTAGCGTACCGCTGGAGCGAACAATCTCAACCTCCATGAGGCTGTGATCACTCACCCCATCAGAACGCCGGATGCGCCACTGAAAATCAAAGCTACGAAGCGCCGTCATATTTGCCAGGGTCACATCAATATCACTTTGCCCGTTTGGACCATCGAAAGTATACAGGTCACTAGGCTGATTGAGAACAGCAATGCGATTAACGGCTAACCATTCGCTTAGAAGTTCCCCCCTGATGGTACTGTAAAATTGGGACGTGCGTCCTGTCATTTTACTGAACCACAGTGATCCAGGCCGAGACACCGGTTACACCATTGCACCAACGATTTCTCCTTCACCAGAAACGAGAAGTGATTTATATATCACCTCCCTTCTCCAAGAAGGATACCCGCGGCCCTAGGGCTGCACTGTAGGACAGCATTAAGGCGACCATCCCCTGCCTCCCAACGGGTGGAAAGGCAGACCTCCTGCTCAAATTCCTCTTTGGTGAACTTGCATAAGTTTAACTTATGCAGCTCACCCAGGAACTCTTCGGGGGAGATCCGTTTCTACACCCTCTGCACGACAAGAGATTTACCCCTTGCTGCTCCGGCCAAAAGAGCTTTTTATGCCCGAGGAACAGAATGCCACCTTGCTTGCCAGGGCGCACAGTATGCACCCTGAAACCCACGGCAGGCACCAGTTCGGGTGTTTTCATAAACGTCGCAAATCTGCGCTAGTACAATCGCATTTCTTTTCTCATGCGTTTCTGGCTGCAGAATGTCTGCAGGGCAGCTTTAGTACTATTGTCATCAGTCATTGAGTGTTCATAAACGTCAGAAATGGCGGCAAACAAATGCTACTTAGTTTGATTTTTGAGTTACTGGCGGGAAAAAAATCAAAAAACAACTTGATTGCAAAAAATATTTCTCGAAGAAAATCGAGGAATAAAATTTTAAAAAGTATTGTGAGTCTGATTCCCCATGGAAAATATCAAATGAATAAGTTGAAAGATTCCTATCCATAGTTTGTTGAAAAGGAGCTAAACATTTTATGGAAAACAAGGACCACCGGCCGACCAAAAGTAGCATCGAAAATAGCGATCTGGAAAGTAGCCAACGGTTCGTGTTTCAGAGAATTGTCCAATCTATTCAGTGCTGCAATTGGAGCTGCATTTAATTATTTTTTGGAAATAACTCTACTTGTATATCAGTTGAGGCGGAAATTTATAAAATGGCCTTCAAGTACAAACGAACGCAAAAAAATCATGGAAGAATTCCAGAATCTACGCATAAATCCAATTCCGTATGTAGTCGGTTGTGTAGACGGTAGTCACATTCCCATCCTTGCTCCTTCTTGTGATAAAGTAAGCTACGACAATAAAAAAGGAATATGCTCAAGCAATCTTCAGGTAAACGTTACTTATCTAGTTAATTAAAAGTTACTAAATAAATCCTAGTAGGCTATGGTCTTATTTTAGGTGATTCAGCGTATCCACTTACAACTTACCTTCTTGCCCCCTACCGGGACAATGGATATCTTTCTTCTATGGAAAGAAAATTCAATTTAATTCATAGTTCCACAAGGGTCTGTATTGAACAGGCGTTTGGCAGATTGAAACAAAAGTTCAGATTTCTAAAACATGTTGATATAAAAGACCTGAAATATTTAAAATTTAAATTAATATTATAATAGAGAAGGACGGACTAGGAGAGGATACCATTATTCAAATTTTGAGCACAGAAATTGAAAACAACCCAAGCACAAACGAAGAAGCAAAACAAAGAGAAATCAGATTGCTATGCTATTTTGTTCATAAAGTATTAATAAAACAATGAATTCAACTTAAAAATTGTATTTCATTGCAAAAACATAAACAAAATAAAGCCAATATCTTTATAAATTAGTGTTTAAAAAAAATCAGGTATTCAAATGTTGCATGAGGTAATCGAACGTTTCTTTCAATTTGATTGAGTTAATAGTTCTTGAAGGCTTGCGATTAGCTCCAATCTGCGTTCTTCAATTTTCATATTTTGTTTCTTGATTGCCATAAGTTCTTGGTGCTTTAAGTCTTACTTTTCTGATTCCTTCTTTAAAAATTCAAGGAGTTCGTCTTCCTTTTATACGTTTTCTTTTAGTTGGTGTTTCGAAAACGCTTTCGTCCTCTTCTTCTTCTTCAGGTGGCGCTTCGGTCCGGGTGGAATTTGGCCTCAGCCAGTAAGCCTCTCCAGCCAGCACGATCTTTTGCCAGCTGTCTCCAACTGCGCACACCAAGTTGGTTGAGGTCCTTCTCCACCTGGGTGCGCCATCGGTTCCGTGGGCGTCCTCTGGTCCCACTGGTTCGGAGTCGAAGACTCTTCGGGCTGGAGCAGTGTTGTCCATGCGCTCTACATGGCCGAGCCATCTTGGGCGTTGAAATTCGTCCTCAGCAGATTAATTTTGCTTGCATTTAGAAATGAAGAGCTTGAACAAAGGATGTTTTGTGGAGGAGATACACTGTGTCTTCCCCAGTAGGCTTCATCTAATATTCCAAAAAACTCCCAAGTCGTTGCGTCTCGTCCTGATTCCTTATTGCGCTTTTTTATTCGCTTATAGGTCGTCATTAAGTTTTCAAATTTTTCCTTAATTTCCAGAACATCTAGCTCCAAAAATGGATCTGTTGCCCTCGTAAATCTGTTTATGAAAACACCCTTCCTCAACCACATTTTTTCTTCAGTGCACCCACTGACTCCCCCTTCTTGCCCTTAACAACAAACGACCACGTCTCTACTGGTTTGGCAGGTTCAACATCAGGTTGCCTAACCTGACCTTTGCCTCCCATACCACCAGTGGCAGTGCGCAAACGAAGGTCGCCCCTCAACACTCATCCCAACAGGAACTCCTAACGATTTGACGGTCCCACTTGGACCGTCCCTGCTCTCTACAGACTCCGAAGCTGCCACTGCACGAGCACGTCTAGAGTCCTCCCTACCCCTATGACGCTCGAGCGTCCCTGTTAACTCTAGCACGAGTTCCTCATATTTTGAGGAAATCTCTGCTAGAGAAGCGCCTACCTCGGGATGGTGTCCAATAGTGGAAACCACCATCTTCCTTATTTCCCTAAACCTATCCAAGACATAAGCCAAGCACTCGCACCAGCAGAGCCCGCAATGGCTTGCACCCGCGACGGGGCTCCTGTGGGAAGAGCCGACTTGACTTCAGCCACAGCTTTAGTCAAGCGCGCCCTAGCCACAGGAGGACCCATCACCACTGGCACACTACCACTACTACTATTACCTCCGGCCACGACTGCATCAGCCGGCAACTGCCTCCTTACTCCCTACCTTCTTTGAAGAAGAAGAAGGCTCAGTAAGCGCCTTCTTGGTCACCAAAGAGTCCGGACCTGAAGAATTTGCTGCAGCATTCTCTTCAACCGGCTTCTTTCTGGCCTTACCCGCCTCAGCAACACTCTCAGTCTCCATGGCAGAGTCATCTCCCATGGAGGCCGAGGCCGACGCCAAGGATTCCCGGCGGGCCTTCCTCGTCTTCTTCTTCTTCTTCCTCTTTCCCTCCTCTACCACCGCCGGACTCTTCAACAAGAAATTCCGCGGCGGGACATCAGAGGCAACTGCCTCACTCTCGCAGTCGGAGGAGAGGCCAACAAAGGCATCCTCCCTCCGACCACCACTACAACCCCCTCCATATGTTGTTCAACAACACTAAATACCCTAAATACACTAAATAAGTATAATAACAACTCACCCAGTATCACGTATTACGGCGTTAACAAGTTTTTGCGTAAACAAGTTTCGCGTAAACAACTTCCCGTTAGTGTGGAAGAAATTCCACACACACAAACACTAACTAACTCACCACTCTGCTGTGGCTTATCGCTAAACTACTAAAAACACTATTCACTGCACTACCTAAGAAACACGTCTGCTCGCTTCGAGTGCGCACAGTGGAATGCAGATAGGGACAGAAAGTCGAAAGTGTGCTTAACGTGAATACCCGGCCAATTATTGGCAAACTTCACGGTGGGCCTACCCACAATAACAGAGTCAAATTAAGCGTTGACCACCGCCCTGAGGAAGTATTCACCACCCCACAAACCTTGCTGAGGGCGAGGCCTATCTAACACCTCTAGCATCCACAGATCCTGGATGTTATAGGATCTTAGGATGCTATATGCGCCCGCGATTTTGGGCAACCACAGCCACCATGATACTCCCAATAGGGAGCCTACCTCTTGATAGCACGGAAAAGAAATATCCTTTCCGGGGCCTGCTATCTCCCATGGTACCAGAATATAGCCTCTGGTCAGGCTTTCGCAACCGTGAGGTCACTTCTAGATAAGTGCCTTAACACTCAAGGCCTAGCAACCTTTTAGATGACGCACTTCGAAGCAGTTAGTCGAGGCAGTGACCAATGATCGAAATGCATCATCTACACAAAAATACACAAGTCTGCCCGGAAATCCCAACAAGGTCAGACCGAGGCATGCACCAACCAAATCGTTCAATACCACTACCGAAAAATCCACTTGCAGGAGAGTGCAAGTACATAACACATGCACTCATCTCTACCGAAAATCCCCAGAAAGCGTAGGCAAACTGGCATACTTAAAAACAAGGAAAAAAAAACGCATAGAACCACTGGCGCTATACACCCCCGTAACCGACGCAATAATTGCGAGGTCGAGTCATCACCGACCACATGAACAGGCATCCCATGCCCAACACGACAACTTATTACAGCTTCGGCCCAAATGTTGCCTAGTAAAAACACAGCAACATAAGGTGCCATTACCATAGCAAGAAGCAATGTTGGGGAGAACCCCCAAATGGGATCCGAGTGGGTCAGATGAGACCTGTACGGCCCCCCTCCCGCTAAACATCCACCATCTGCAAGTTACAAGGAGGTTGCGGACTAAGTCCAACCTGCCAGTAAATCGGGAGCCCTGGAAGCATATGACCGCAGACTACACTATGACTTCCGCCAACCTCGTATAGCCAGGACTCCTTATGAGTCGAGCAGCACAAACTGAGGCCAGCGCTAAGTGAACCCCTTGTTAAACAGCAGTTTTTACTACAAGGACAACATTGCCATTATTGCCTCCGTATCCGAAAGATTTGTTCGGCAAAGATGGCTAGATTGTCAGCCGTCCCCCTTGAGAAAAGAACACGACTGAAATCCCAAGTGTCACCTACCCGCACTACACCCATCGTAGAGAGATCCCTGCAGTGAGCATATCGCGGACACTCGATTAGCACATTTCTCCAATCTTCTTTCGGTGCACCACACGAGCACTCCGCTGACGCAGATAGGGCCCCTTCATAGAAGAAAGCATTAAGGGAACCATGACCAGTCAGCAGAAAGCCCGCATAGAGAGAGAAGTCCAGACACTCCCGCCCACACGCATAAGCAACTTCAGGAAGGAACTCGAAAGTTACTCTTCCTTTGCTGCTCTCCCCCCAACGCAACTGCCACCTCGACAGTACGCCATTATCCAACAGGGCCTTCAGTTCGCGGGCACTTATACCCTGAACATTCCGGCACTCGCTCCAGTCAGATGCTGAGAGCGGCCGCTGCCTCCGTAGTCATCCGGCCATACCACGACGAATGACCTCCAGATCTAGCGGTGGCACACCTACCAACACTTGTAGAGCCTCCGTTGAGACAGTCTTGCATACTCGAAGTGAACCAAGGAGCATAGTTCTCTGACAAGTCAGGAGCTTGCTTCTTCCTGTCACTGTCTTAGCAACATCGTACCATACATGTGCACCAAATGCCGCGCATGCAACAAATAGTCCATCATATACAGTACGGACTGCTTGCCCCGACAGATCCCACTCACACTTCAGCACCCGTCTGACTGCTGGGATGTGAGTTTTGCTCTCATCTTTACAAGATGAGGAACAAAGTTCATCCTCTCTCCGATGTTAATGCCAAGATACTTGACTTCCGTCACGTATCTTAGGCTCACCCCGGCAGCTCTAACAACTGGAGGCCGATTCAAGGATAATTTACCCTTGAGCAGCATCAAGGACGTCTTTTCCACCGCCACTTCCACACCGACGCCCGATCCCCAGTAAGTCACCACGCCCATGGCCTCCGTACCCCTACTCTCCAACTCAGCACGAGACTGGCCTTCGAGAAGGATAAGGAGATCATCAGCATACGCGACAACACTGCAGTACGACTGCCAGGATGAAAGAAGCAGTAGCAGAGGATCAATTATCAAGTTCCATATATATGGACCAGCAACAAACCCCTGAGGACATCCCCTCTCAACACCTACCATCACGCTGTCAAAAGAATTGACAACACGAGCTGACCTGTTGGAAAAATAGCTCTTCCACAAGGTACCGTCCCTAATACCTACCTCCTGCAACCTCCGCAGCGGACTTGCCCAGTCAAGGCAAACGAAAGCACCCTTGAAATCAATGAAGATACCAAGGACATACTTCCCAGCAGATCCGTCAACAGTGTCCTTAACGCGCATCCAAGCATCTTCGACAATGCGCTCTGGTTTAAAACCAAACCGGAATGGAGACTGCTCAGGGATGCGCTGCATCAGTCTGTCCACCAAGACTCTTTCCAGCACCTTCCCAAGTACAGGAAGGAAACTGATGCCACGATAGGAGCGAGGATTGGTCCTCATCCTATCGTTAGACTTCAGCAGAACTATAACCTTTGCACATTTCCATTCCAGGGGAAAATAATTCTCCCTGACACAGCACGAGTAAAGAGCCATCAATGATTCGGGAATCACTGTCCAGATAGCTTTCACCATCTCTCCAGTTAGTCCGTCGAATGCTGGTGACTTCCTCGATTTAAGCCTAGAAATCGCGCAGCCAATTTCACCTTCAGTAACCGCATGCATATCGCCCGGCAAACCCACAAGTGGATCATTCGGACCAATGGCTCTGGGAAAGAAAGTACCCATCAAGACAGATACACAGTCCCTTCATGATGTGAGCACTTGGCCCTCATGATATATGGCCCCAAGCTCTAAGGATTTCCTTCCCCGACAAACACGGTAGAGACGACCCCAGGAGTCATCTCGGTGTTCCTCGGCAAAGGTCCTCCAATTGTCATACTTACTGCGGACAAGCATACTCTTGTATTCAGCCAAACCATGCCTATAAGCAAGCTTTGGCTGATCCACGTCTGCAAATCCGTGACGTCTACAGGTTTGGAAACGCATTCGCAATCTCCTTACCTGCTTACGATTCACATTCAACTCAGATGTCCACCACTTAACCCTTTTCCGATTCATCATACGGCTTCTTGGAAAGAGTCGGTCGTTGACATCCCACATACATTCATTGATGAGGGCAACCTTACCATCGATACCCAAATGTTGAAAGGCCTCAAGTGGTGTTGATGTGACCTTTCTTGCAATCTCACTCTTGTACGACACACAGTCGACATTCTTGAGAAGCCAGCGCTTCTCATTCCAATTTTCCTGCACATCTAGCGTACCGCTGGAGCGAACAATCTCAACCTCCATGAGGCTGTGATCACTCACCCCATCAGAACGCCGGATGCGCCACTGAAAATCAAAGCTACGAAGCGCCGTCATATTTGCCAGGGTCACATCAATATCACTTTGCCCGTTTGGACCATCGAAAGTATACAGGTCACTAGGCTGATTGAGAACAGCAATGCGATTAACGGCTAACCATTCGCTTAGAAGTTCCCCCCTGATGGTACTGTAAAATTGGGACGTGCGTCCTGTCATTTTACTGAACCACAGTGATCCAGGCCGAGACACCGGTTACACCATTGCACCAACGATTTCTCCTTCACCAGAAACGAGAAGTGATTTATATATCACCTCCCTTCTCCAAGAAGGATACCCGCGGCCCTAGGGCTGCACTGTAGGACAGCATTAAGGCGACCATCCCCTGCCTCCCAACGGGTGGAAAGGCAGACCTCCTGCTCAAATTCCTCTTTGGTGAACTTGCATAAGTTTAACTTATGCAGCTCACCCAGGAACTCTTCAGGGGAGATCCGTTTCTCCACCCTCTGCACGACAAGAGATTTACCCCTTGCTGCTTCGGCCAGCAGACCCACCTCTTCGAGCTTTTAATGCCCGAGGAAAGCATCCCACTCAGCTACCGATGACGTGCGGACCAGAATGCCACCTTGCTTGCTAGGGCGCACAGTATGCACCCTGACACCCACGGCAGGCACCAATTCCTCCACCACCTTCTTCTTCAGTGCTCCCACTGACTCTCCCTTCTTGCCCTTGACAACAAAAGACCACGTTTGGCGGGTTCAACATCACGTTTCTTAACCTGACATTTGCCCCCCATACCACCTGAAACAGTGGCAGTGCTGGCTACCTTCGCAAACGAAGGTCGCCCCTCAACACTCATCCCAACAGGGACTCCTAACAATTTGACGGTCCCACTTGGACCGTCCCTACCCTCTACAGACTCCGAAGCTCCCACTGCAGGAGCACATCCGGAGTCCTCCCTACCCCTATGAGGCTCGATCGTCCCTGTCAACTCTAGCACGAGTTCCTCATATTTCGAGGAAATCTCTGCTAGAGAAGCGTCTACCTCGGGATGGTGTCCAATAGTGGAAACCACCATCTTCCTTATTTCCCTAAACCTATCCAAGACATTAGCCAAGGTCAAACCCTCAGCCTGTCTTAACTCACGCATAGGTGGCGCTGGCTTCACCTTCGGCAATGCACTCGCACCAGCAGAGCCCGCAGTGGCTTGTACCGCGACGGGGCTCCTTTGGGAAGAGCCGACTTGACTTCAGCCACAGCCACAGGAGGACCCATCACCACTGGCACACTACCACTACTTCTATTACCTGCTGCCACGACTGCATCAGCCGGCAAAGGCACGAACACCACACGTGCCTCCTTACTCCCTACCTTCTTTGAAGAAGAAGAATGCTCAGTAAGCGCCTTCTTGGTCACCAAAGAGTCCGGACCTGAAGAATTTGCTGCAGCATCCTCTTCAACCGGCTTCTTTCTGGCCTTACCCGCCTCAGCAACACTCTCAGTCTCCATGGCAGAGTCATCTACCATGGAGGCAGAGGCCGACGCCAAGGATTCCCGGCGGGCCTTCCTCGTCTTCTTCTTCTTCTTCCTCTTTCCCTCCTCTACCACCGCCGGACTCATCAACAAGAAATTCCGCGGCGGGACATCAGAGGCAACTGCCTCACTCTCGCAGTCGGAGGAGAGGCCAACAAAGGCATCCTCCCTCCGACCACCACTACAACCCCCTCCATATGTTGTTCAACAACACTAAATACCCTAAATACACTAAATAAGTATAATAACAACTCACCCAGTATCACGTATTACGGCGTTAACAAGTTTTTGCGTAAACAAGTTTCGCGTAAACAACTTCCCGTTAGTGTGGAAGAAATTCCACTACCTAAGAAACACGTCTGCTCGCTTCGAGTGCGCACAGTGGAATGCAGATAGGGACAGAAAGTCGAAAGTGTGCTTAACGTGAATACCCGGCCAATTATTGGCAAACTTCACGCTGGGCCTATCCACAATAACAGAGTCAAATTAAGCGTTGACCACCGCCCTGAGGAAGTATTCACCACCCCACAAACCTTGCTGAGGGCGAGGCCTATCTAACACCTCTAGCATCCACAGATCCTGGATGTTATAGGATCTTAGGATGCTATATGCGCCCGCGATTTTGGGCAACCACAGCCACCATGATACTCCCAATAGGGAGCCTACCTCTTGATAGCACGGAAAAGAAATATCCTTTCCGGGGCCTGCTATCTCCCATGGTACCAGAATATAGCCTCTGGTCAGGCTTTCGCAACCGTGAGGTCACTTCTAGATAAGTGGCTTAACACTCAAGGCCTAGCAACCTTTTAGATGACGCACTTCGAAGCAGTTAGTCGAGGCAGTGACCAATGATCGAAATGCATCATCTACACAAAAATACACAAGTCTGCCCGGAAATCCCAACAAGGTCAGACCGAGGCATGCACCAACCAAATCGTTCAATACCACTACCGAAAAATCCACTTGCAGGAGAGTGCAAGTACATAACACATGCACTCATCTCTACCGAAAATCCCCAGAAAGCGTAGGCAAACTGGCATACTTAAAAACAAGGAAAAAAAAACGCATAGAACCACTGGCGCTATACACCCCCGTAACCGACGCAATAATTGCGAGGTCGAGTCATCACCGACCACATGAACAGGCATCCCATGCCCAACACGACAACTTATTACAGCTTCGGCCCAAATGTTGCCTAGTAAAAACACAGCAACATAAGGCGCCATTACCATAGCAAGAAGCAATGTTGGGGAGAACCCCCAAATGGGATCCGAGTGGGTCAGATGAGACCTGTACGGCCCCCCTCCCGCTAAACATCCACCATCTGCAAGTTACAAGGAGGTTGCGGACTAAGTCCAACCTGCCAGTAAATCGGGAGCCCTGGAAGCATATAACCGCAGACTACACTATGACTTCCGCCAACCTCGTATAGCCAGGACTCTTTATGAGTCGAGCAGCACAAACTGAGGCCAGCGCTAAGTGAACCCCTTGTTAAACAGCAGTTTTTACTACAAGGACAACATTGCCATTATTGCCTCCGTATCCGAAAGATTTGTTCGGCAAAGATGGCTAGATTGTCAGCCGTCCCCCTTGAGAAAAGAACACGACTGAAATCCCAAGTGTCACCTACCCGCACTACACCCATCGTAGAGAGATTCCTGCAGTGAGCATATCGCGGACACTCGATTAGCACATTTCTCCAATCTTCTTTCGGTGCACCACACGAGCACTCCGCTGACGCAGATAGGGCCCCTTCATACAAGAAAGCATTAAGGGAACCATGACCAGTCAGCAGAAAGCCCGCATAGAGAGAGAAGTCCAGACACTCCCGCCCACACGCATAAGCAACTTCAGGAAGGAACTCGAAAGTTACTCTTCCTTTGCTGCTCTCCCCCCAACGCAACTGCCACCTCGACAGTACGCCATTATCCAACAGGGCCTTCAGTTCGCGGGCACTTATACCCTGAACATTCCGGCACTCGCTCCAGTCAGATGCTGAGAGCGGCCGCTGCCTCCGTAGTCATCCGGCCATACCACGACGAATGACCTCCAGATCTAGCGGTGGCACACCTGCCAACACTTGTAGAGCCTCCGTTGAGACAGTCTTGCATACTCGAAGTGAACCAAGGAGCATAGTTCTCTGACAAGTCAGGAGCTTGCTTCTTCCTGTCACGGTCTTAGCAACATCGTACCATACCTGTGCACCAAATGCCAGGCATGCAACAAATAGTCCATCATATACAGTACGGACTGCTTGCCCCGACAGATCCCACTCACACTTCAGCACCCGTCTGACTGCTGGGATGTGAGTTTTGCTCTCATCTTTACAAGATGAGGAACAAAGTTCATCCTCTCTCCGATGTTAATGCCAAGATACTTGACTTCCGTCACGTATCTTAGGCTCACCCCGGCAGCTCTAACAACTGGAGGCCGATTCAAGGATAATTTACCCTTGAGCAGCATCAAGGACGTCTTTTCCACCGCCACTTCCACACCGACGCCCGATCCCCAGTAAGTCACCACGCCCATGGCCTCCGTACCCCTACTCTCCAACTCAGCACGAGACTGGCCTTCGAGAAGGATAAGGAGATCATCAGCATACGCGACAACACTGCAGTACGACTGCCAGGATGAAAGAAGCAGTAGCAGAGGATCAATTATCAAGTTCCATATATATGGACCAGCAACAAACCCCTGAGGACATCCCCTCTCAACACCTACCATCACGCTGTCAAAAGAATTGACAACACGAGCTGACCTGTTGGAAAAATAGCTCTTCCACAAGGTACCGTCCCTAATACCTACCTCCTGCAACCTCCGCAGCGGACTTGCCCAGTCAAGGCAAACGAAAGCACCCTTGAAATCAATGAAGATACCAAGGACATACTTCCCAGCAGATCCGTCAACAGTGTCCTTAACGCGCATCCAAGCATCTTCGACAATGCGCTCTGGTTTAAAACCAAACCGGAATGGAGACTGCTCAGGGATGCGCTGCATCAGTCTGTCCACCAAGACTCTTTCCAGCAAATTTCCAAGTACAGGAAGGAAACTGATGCCACGATAGGAGCGAGGATTGGTCCTCACCCTATCGTTAGACTTCAGCAGAACTATCACCTTTGCACATTTCCATTCCAGGGGAAAATAATTCTCCCTGACACAGCACGAGTAAAGAGCCATCAAGTATTCGGGAACCACTGTGCAGATAGCTTTCACCATCTCTCCAGTTAGTCCGTCGAATGCTGGTGACTTCCTCGATTTAAGCCTAGAAATCGCGCAGCCAATTTCACCTTCAGTAACCGCATGCATATCGCCCGGCAAACCCACAAGTGGATCATTCGGACCAATGGCTCTGGGAAAGAAAGTACCCATCAAGACAGATACACAGTCCCTTCATGATGTGAGCACTTGGCCCTCATGATATATGGCCCCAAGCTCTAAGGATTTCCTTCCCCGACAAACACGGTAGAGACGACCCCAGGGGTCATCTCGGTGTTCCTCGGCAAAGGTCCTCCAATTGTCATTCTTACTGCGGACAAGCATACTCTTGTATTCAGCCAAACCATGCCTATAAGCAAGCTTTGGCTGATCCACGTCTGCAAATCCGTGACGTCTACAGGTTTGGAAACGCATTCGCAATCTCCTTACCTGCTTACGATTCACATTCAACTCAGATGTCCACCACTTAACCCTTTTCCGATTCATCATACGGCTTCTTGGAAAGAGTCGGTCGTTGACATCCCACATACATTCATTGATGAGGGCAACCTTACCATCGATACCCAAACGTTGAAAGGCCTCAAGTGGTGTTGATGTGACCTTTCTTGCAATCTCACTCTTGTACGACACACAGTCGACATTCTTGAGAAGCCAGCGCTTCTCATTCCAATTTTCCTGCACATCTAGCGTACCGCTGGAGCGAACAATCTCAACCTCCATGAGGCTGTGATCACTCACCCCATCAGAACGCCGGATGCGCCACTGAAAATCAAAGCTACGAAGCGCCGTCATATTTGCCAGGGTCACATCAATATCACTTTGCCCGTTTGGACCATCGAAAGTATACAGGTCACTAGGCTGATTGAGAACAGCAATGCGATTAACGGCTAACCATTCGCTTAGAAGTTCCCCCCTGATGGTACTGTAAAATTGGGACGTGCGTCCTGTCATTTTACTGAACCACAAAGGGGAGACTGCATTAGCAAATCGCAGCGCTATTCCCAATCATCCGTAGCAACTCATCGAGGTATGCCAAGTACGGTTCAATGTCCAAGGCATGCTTGAAGTAAAGGCTGCATAAAATCAACCTACCAAAGCTACACTCAACATTCACACACACACTCCATTCACTTGAGCCTATCAGGGAACACACAGTGTTTACATCATTTACTACGACAGCAGCATGACCACTGTCGTCCACAAACGATCGCATGTGCGCAGGCAATCCCCTCACATGTCCTGCAACAGTGTAAGGTTCCTGCAACAACGCAAAGCTGCACTGTGAGCTACACAGTATCTGTCCTAACTCGGACATGGCTACTCGAGCACCCTAAGCGTCGAGCACTCGCCCTGGCCACCGCCGCAGCATAGACTGGTCAATCCATGCTTAGCATAAAGTGTCCAGCCAGGTTTACCCTGAAGTCGCAATCACGGCAATGAATGGCATTACCACAATCGCGCTTAGAGTGGCCCGACTGTCCACAACGCCAGTACACAGAGTCCTTCTGCCTACACATGGATGCGAAGTGATCCAGGCCGAGACACCGGTTACACCATTGCACCAACGATTTCTCCTTCACCAGAAACGAGAAGTGATTTATATATCACCTCCCTTCTCCAAGAAGGATACCCTCGGCCCTAGGGCTGCACTGTAGGACAGCATTAAGGCGACCATCCCCTGCCTCCCAACGGGTGGAAAGGCAGACCTCCTGCTCAAATTCCTCTTTGGTGAACTTGCATAAGTTTAACTTATGCAGCTCACCCAGGAACTCTTCAGGGGAGATCCGTTTCTCCACCCTCTGCACGACAAGAGATTTACCCCTTGCTGCTTCGGCCAGCAGACCCACCTCTTCGAGCATTTAATGCCCGAGGAAAGCATCCCGCTCAGCTACCGATGGCATGTGGACCAGAATGCCACCTTGCTTGCTAGGGCGCACAGTATGCACCCTGACACCCACGGCAGGCACCAATTCCTCCACCACCTTCTTCTTCAGTGCTCCCACTGACTCTCCCTTCTTGCCCTTGACAACAAAAGACCACGTTTGGTGGGTTCAACATCACGTTTCTTAACCTGACATTTGCCCCCCATACCACCTGAAACAGTGGCAGTGCTGGCTACCTTCGCAAACGAAGGTCGCCCCTCAACACTCATCCCAACAGGGACTCCTAACAATTTGACGGTCCCACTTGGACCGTCCCTACCCTCTACAGACTCCGCAGCTCCCACTGCAGGAGCACATCCGGAGTCCTCCCTACCCCTATGACGCTCGAGCGTCCCTGTCAACTCTAGCACGAGTTCCTCATATTTCGAGGAAATCTCTGCTAGAGAAGCGTCTACCTCGGGATGGTGTCCAATAGTGGAAACCACCATCTTCCTTATTTCCCTAAACCTATCCAAGACATTAGCCAAGGTCAAACCCTCAGCCTGTCTTAACTCACGCATAGGTGGCGCTGGCTTCACCTTCGGCAAGGCACTCGCACCAGTAGAGCCCGCAGTGGCTTGTACCGCGACGGGGCTCCTTTGGGAAGAGCCGACTTGACTTCAGCCACAGCCACAGGAGGACCCATCACCACTGGCACACTACCACTACTTCCATTACCTGCTGCCACGACTGCATCAGCCGGCAAAGGCACGAACACCACACGTGCCTCCTTACTCCCTACCTTCTTTGAAGAAGAAGAAGGCTCAGTAAGCGCCTTCTTGGTCACCAAAGAGTCCGGACCTGAAGAATTTGCTGCAGCAACCTCTTCAACCGGCTTCTTTCTGGCCTTACCCGCCTCAAAACACTCTCAGTCTCCATGGCAGAGTCATCTACCATGGAGGCCGATTCCGACGCCAAGGATTCCCGGCGCGCCTTCCTCGTCTTCTTCTTATTCTTCCTCTTTCCCTCCTTCTACCACCGGCGGACTCTTCAAGAAGAAATTCCGCGGCGGGACATCAGAGGCAACTGCCTCACTCTCGCAGTCGGAGGAGAGGCCAACAAAGGCATCCTCCCTCCGAACACCACTACAACCCTCCTCCATATGTTGCTCCAACAACACTAAATGCTAAATACACTAAATAAGTATAAAAAACAACTCACCCAGTATCACGTGTTACGGCGTAAACAAGTTTTTGCGTAAACAAGTTTCGCGTAAACAACTTCCCGTTAGTGTGGAAAAAGAAGAAGAAGAAGAAGAAGAAGGCTTTAGAAGTCATTTCTAAAGCCATACGACTTTGGAAATGATACACGATGTATATCAAAAATACTTATCTTTCCTTATAACATTCGTGTCCAAATCAAAACCAATCTCTGTACGAAATGCAATATTTCAATTAGTTATTATTTAGGTAGCGTAGGAATAAAATATTAAATTTAAAAATTAAAATATTGACTTACCAGAAAATATTAAGACTTTCATTCAGACGAAACAAATGTAAACAGAAATTACATCTCTGCACATGTATGCGTGGCGATGCACCTGTTTGAGATTTCGAATTTTGAATTCCAAGGAAATATTGGAAGATCGATAGTGTGATCGTCCAGTGTAATAAGCGTTTACATGAGGACACAGGACGTAAATTGAGCTTTTTTTTTAATTTTTGGAAAAAGTAGCGAATTGGAAAATGGAGGAAAAAAAAAAAAAAGGATTGACAAGAAAAGTGCGAAAGACGGCGGAATACTTTTAAAAAGGAGTGCGCAAATAATTTTATTATCAAGTTGAACAGATTAATTATAGAGCGCTTATATATTAATACGGATAATCGTAAAGGACAATATGCAGTATGTACTGTGTGCTAATTTGCTAAATTCATAGAGAATAGTGAAAAGAAAAGGAAGGTACTTTTCATCAAAATTACTTATGTATTATTGTGATATTATTTAAGAACATTTATTAATATTTTAGTAGTAAGGTAATAATACCGAATTTCTGTAGACAAAGAATATAATGTATAACCAATTGTATAATTGCTGCCACAATAAAAAAAACATACAAAGGAAGGTAATCTGACAAACGCTCCTTCAATATATATATTGATGTACATAAACATACTCATATAAATATAAATGAAACAAAGCCAACTTTGATCAAAAGAAAAAATCATCAAATCATAAAGTACTACAAAAAAAATTAAATCTTCAAACAAACATACATATAGTAAGCAAGACATAATAAAATACATATTTTTTTTGGATGCAAGTGCCACTAGTGCTCCCTCTTTTATTGAAAATCTTTCTTGAGGATATCACTACTTTTTCGCTTTGATTTGATCCGTCAAGGATCAGGGTGGAGAATCCATAATTGAAAATTCCTTTCATGCTTTTGAAGATCTAAGACTTCATCAGTCAGACTTCGCGCACGTTTTATAACTTTACTTTTGATTTTGGATACAGACTAGTAACAATACGTCTTACTCGCCCTAGAAAGAGAACGAGACGTTTACTTGAATTTGTAATTAAAATTCCTGCAAAATGCAATTACTTACTAAATTTCATTGAAGAGTTCAATTACCTTAAACTCAATTAAATTCTAGTAATTGGTATTTAAAATAATGATTACAATATGCTGTAATGATTACATTTGTTTGCAGAGTGATTGTGTCGTATAAACCTATGTTTTGGCGCCATACTACAATGCATACTACAAATACAATCGCAATAATGTAATGTATAATTGACAACGTTAAATTATTTGTAACGTGTAATTGAAAATTTTCAATTACAATTTCAAGTAATGCGTAATTTAATTAAATTACAAATTAGAGAATCAGGGTGAGTACAGGATATTTCGTAACTTTTAAATAATTAAGGTTGTTCAGAAAGGGGAGCGAATTTATTAGCTCATAATAAAGCATAAACCATAATAACATAATACAATATATTACCTACATAAATATATTATATAATGCGTGTTTTTGTGTAAAACAAATATCCAAAATAATTTTTTCTGTGTTATCTTATAGATTCAGAAGAATTGTTTGGGACTATTTTCAAGAAAATTCGAACAATTGTAAGTATTATTTTTTGCTTAATAAAGTTTCGGTTGGGTTCTAACTGCGCAATAATGCATAACAAAATTACTTCACATTAATACCTCATACTGCGCTACATATGTACATACTTCCAAGAAAAACCATGATTCAGACAACTAAAACTACATATGATTAACACAATTCATTCAACTTGTTGAAAGATTTGAGAACACGACCAATAAATTGTCTGTCTCAGAAAACAGACAAACAAATAAATCATTTAAACTAGTTCTGCTCTTCATAACATGACTGGGAATATACATACTTCAACAAATACCGGTCCATGAATATCTGTGGCACAGATGATTTTATATAAACAGGAACAGGGTATGGATTCTCGTAACATCCTCAGTGTGCATATATTCGTTGCGCAAAACATTTTCTATGTTTACTATCGACCAAAAAGAAATTGAATTACCACTTGGAGTTTTGTTTCTTCAGACGGTCATGAGTATAAATTCAAAATCATTTGGTATGCCAAACTTAATTTATACTTAGTCGTGCTTACAGAATTATTACACATGCGATAAGAAAGAGCTTGGTGGCTATACACGTCCATGGAATTAACTTGTTTTCTCTACCTCTTGTTCTACATGCGCAGATATAATTAAACCATCCAGATTCAGCAGCTCTTCAAAGCGGATAGTTGTTATTTTAAAAGAATATTTAAGCTTATATGTCTATAAACAGGTTCTTACACATTCGGAAAGTTTCCACCAACAAGTGGATTGATTGATTTCGGGCAACAATGCATCACCGTCAGGCCAATAACTAAATTTCGCTTCTTTTGTACGTTGTATTAAATTAGACTTTCATGTTTTTGTACGTTGTTTGACATGCCGTAATTTATTTTGTTTTTTTTTTTAATTTTGTGTAATATTAAAATCATTTTGTACTTATGATTGTGTAATTAAACAATAGAATTTTATTTATTCATGTTACGTGGGGGCTCAACCGCAGTTGATTCAAAACTGAATACTGGACTAGAAAGTGGATATCAGACGAATAGTTTCTGTATTTAGTTAAGTGATCAAAATGTTACTACAAAAATATCCTTGCCTTATCATAAAAACTTATGTTTAGGTGGTATTAAATTCATGGTTTATTGAACGCGCAAATTGTAATTTTGTACATGGAACAACAGTCTGGAGGCTTATAATTTCATGTAAAGCAAGAACTGTACGATATTTTTACGAAATACAAGTGGACAGCCAATAATTCTTTTAGCGAAATCTTAAATCTGGGAGTATCGATCTAGATTGAAAATATATCGTGCTCAATTGTTGAAAGGGACGTAAAATATTAAAGTAAATTGTAGGAATATTCAAAGTCCATATTTGAAAAAAGAAGAAATTACGAACGACTTGATAAGTTTTAGTTTCACTTCAACGGGCAAACAAGAATTGGTTGGACTGATCATTACTAACAGACGATACATTTTGCGAACGATATCATTTATTTGACACGTAAGGTGTTCGTTAAATATGATACCGAGTTTTTTTTAGAGACATATTCGATAGTAGTGTTGTTAAAAACTGTGTCAACGGCATTCCATAGATTTTCTCTTCTTATTTGGAGAGCTTTAGTTCTGGAAGAATTGAAAGCTAAATGGTTTATTTGCGACCAAATAAATAAGGAGTTTAGATCTGTAGACAAAATAATTTTAAAACTTATATTGACTTTTTTGCACCACTGTGTACATAATTCGATTTCCAATGTGTAACGGCATAACATCTGTATGCCGAGCCAATGTGTCGTGTTGCGCATGCTATTCGTCTCTCACGAGACCTACAGTTTTATGCCGATTCCGAACCGCCAAGTTTGTCACAGCATTGTCCGTGACGCGAAAGAGGTGGGACCGTGAGAATTATTTTTGATTGTGCCGGCCAGGAATCGAACCCAGGCAGCGAATTTGAGTTGCGAAGGGGTCGACCATTGAAATTAACTACCATATGAGTTCTTCCATCGAGATATGACGATACGAAAATTTTTAACTTCAACTTGTAAACAAAAGAAACAAAAATTGAATCAGCGATGGAATCAAAATCTTTTTTAAAGCTCAGAAAAACGATTACATACTTTATATCGCTGTCGAGTCCAGATCGTATATCTGCGGTTACTTTTAGAAGCCGTGAAATGTAGTTATACTTGCTGCGAAATCCTGATTGTAACTTCATCACCAATTTCTCTTTCTCTAAATATGCAATTGCTTCCGATTGATTCATGTATTAAAAAAACGAAATTCCATACAAATTATTTAGCGCTTATTACTTAACTACTAAATAATACATGTTCCTTAAAAAAAGTACCCTCTAAACCGTTCCAATTACAGAGGCATAATTCTCCTGAATATATCGTATAAGATCTTTTCTGCAGTCTTGTGTAAAAGCATGAAACCCTACGTCAACAGTCTGATTGGTCAATACCAGTGCGGGTTCAGTCCAGCGAAATCCACTATTGACCAAATATTCACATTACGGCAGAGTCGATACTCACTATCTATTTATCGACTTTATGACAGTATTTATAAAGACGAGTTGTACAGCGCAATGTCTAGTTTTGGTATCCCTGCAAAACTCGTCCGACTTTGCAGAATTACGATGGAGAATGCCCGTTGCTCCGTCAAGGTCGGTAAACATTTTATCGAGACCAAGGAGACGCACTGTCCAGCGATTTTTTTAACATTATTCTCGAGAAGATCGTACGTAACTCAAACGACAATACCAGAGACACGATCTTCAAATCAGTGCAACTGACGATGACATTGACATCACCGGAAGAACACAACGTGGCGAAGATGAGTCTTGCGGTCAACGAAGGAAAGGCAAAGTATATACCGTCTGCGAAAAAGGTTCACTAACACCGACGTCTTGGACAAAACATTACCATAGCCAGCTATAACTTCCAAGTAGAGAAAGACTTTGTCTACCTAGGCTCCGAAGTAAACGCGAATAATGACACCACGGCAGAGATAAAACGAAGGATCACGCTTGCCAATCGATATGTTTTTGGGCTAGGAAAGCAATTGAGGAATAAAGCCCTCTCGAAGAACCAAGATATGCCTATACAAGACCTTGACAGTCCCAGTCCTGCTGTATGCCACAGAAGCATGGATACTAACCAAAGCGGACGATTTATCTTTAGTCCCGTATGTACTGATGGTGCTTGGAGGAGGAGACACAACGACGAATTGTACATCGACATCGATCTGGTCAAACGAGTTCGAGTCACTCGTCTCAGATGGCTAGGCCATGTAGAGCGAATAGCCACCAAGGCTCCGGTTTGGAAAATCTTCGACTCCAACCCCGAGTGACAACGCAGAAAATATCACGCCTCCGGTGGCGCACACAGCTGGAAAAGGAACTCAATCAACTTAACATCCGTGGCTGGAAGCAACTAGCACAAGACCGTGTGAGACGGAGAGGTATGTTGGCTGAAGCCCCGGACTGTTGAAGATCCACGCCGGACTGTAGCACCAGCCAAAGGAGAGATAACTTATGCATATTTGGCAAACTACACTTTTCTGTGAATGTCATTTTTATGAAGTCCTACAGCGTTAGTTTTAGTAGACAAAATCCTTCACGCCATTAATTTTTTCATTTAGTTCATCTAAATCCACATCCTCTGGAATATCCGATTTGCCAGAACCTTCCAAATTTTCTTTCTAGACTTATCTCGAGCCATAAGGTCGAGCCATAAGGTGTTCGTAAGCCATAAGTGTCATGTCTTGATGCAACAATGGCGATCTGAGAACATCGGCTTTGTCGTGTTCAATGATGACAATATGGAAGACAATGCCATCGCCGATGAAGGGGTTCATCCCCCATCCATAACAAAAGCAGAGCTCAAATCGGTCTTCGAATCACTTAAGAAGAAAACATCTGTTAGAATCGACGAGATCTCGAACATTGTGTTAAGACATCTCCCTCTAGAGGTGATTAATAAGTACACTTTTCTGTTTAACAATGCTTTTAATAATGCACATTATCCGGAGCATTGGATAACTGCGATTGTACAACCCATATCTAAGCGAGGAAAAGATTCTTCGAATCCGTGTAACCTCCGGTCAATTAGTCTCCTTCCAAACAAGGTATTCGGAAGGTGATCAGTAGAACACTGATCAACTGGACTAAGGACAAAGTCGAAACTGGTGTCGGATATTCAATGGAACAAAAGCCAGAAACAATGTACCTGCTTTATTGACTTGGAGAAGGCCTTTGACACCGTATGGTTAGAAGGTCTCTTCTATAAGTTCAATCGGCAAGGCATTAGCAAACCATTGCTGTACCTACTGTGTAACATGCTTACAGGTAGACGGTTCGTTGTCAAGAATGGCAACGTGACCTCGACAGGTACATTTCAAGTTGAAAATGGTCTCCTTACTTGAGCTGATAATATATCTTCCTCATTTAATTGCGTATGGCGATGACTTGGTCGTGTACAGAAGTGTTATAGAACAAGGCAAACCTGATAAGAGTGGACAATTTCCTACTGAAGTTGATTCGAGGTCATACTGCCAGAGCGATGAACTCGGTCAACAATCTTATCTCTGGGGCTTACTATCCCAACGAAAAAGCATTCCCTCCATTTGGATAAGCATGGTCTGCTACAAAATATAAATGCGGTACCGTTCATCTATCACATCGCCAGATCAACTGTGGATGGGCGACTCAACCACGACCGCTCCGTCGCACAATATGGAGGGTCTCCTCCGGTTCAGTACGGCGGTATCTAGGTATCTGATGGGCGGGATGTTGATATGCGACATCGAAAGTTCTGGTGGCGGGGGAGCGAGAGAACTCCAGCGTCGATCATATATATGACTGACTTACATATCCTAGGGTCATTGGTGGTACTTAAAATGATTAAATATTATGAAGCTGTTAAAACGATGGGTTTCTTCACCATTTTCCTTGAAGTGAAAAGCCTTAAAAATCTTTAAACAGTTAAAACGAAAGAAAGCGTACTACGAATAATGAACTTGATAATATAATCAATCTAATTAGCTTATATCGTTTGAATGTCTTGAAACGTGGCAGATGTATTTTGAGTTAATAATGACCGTCACAGTTTTTTCTTGATACACTCGGTTCTAACATTTAAAATGCAGTTATCTTTTATAAAATCTTTTATTAATTACATACATTAATAGATACTAACAAATATTTTTGCCTTTTAAAACATTGAAGTATAATATCTTGTAAGTCTTACACTCGTACAATTTGATAATCATCAGAAGTGTATATTTCTAGCTTCATTGATTGGAGTTCATTGTACTCACGGCGTTAATAGAACCGGATATCTTATATGTGACTTCATGGTGTCCGAATTAAATTTTCACATAGATGATGCTCTTCAAAGTAAGTAGTGTAGTTGCATATAAAATTAAATTAATTTATGCTTAGTTTGTACTTATTTACTTACTTAATAACTTATGAGGACCCATAGAGAGTCTGAGCATGAGCTTATACGTATATCTAAATAATTTTCGTTGATCGTTAGCTTGAATTCTAATTCATCACTTTTAATATTTCATTTTCCCCGAATGTCAGTCGCTACCCGATCGATCCTGGATTACTATGCTTCTTATATTCTTATTATTGTTATATAATAGTGTTTATTATTTCTTATTTATTACTTTACTTTTTTTTAAATACATTATAAATTAAATCTGTCGTGCGACATAAGAATATAATACTCATTTATGTACTCAAATTTTATAAATAAATGTAGAATACTTCGAATGAAAAAAAACAGTTCTTATATACATACACATAGAATGCGCTTTATTGTACAGAAATATGTGAAGATATATGTTTATATAGATATTAACTAAGAAAGTATCTGAAATCTATACTTTATATGGTGTTACATAAAAGCGAAAGTAGATTCGAAAATAATGATAGATTAACAAATTAGATACAAATTAAATGAGTGGAGTCGTTAGAAATATATTAATAAATATAGACAATATTAGAATAGAGTCAAGGAGAAGTTGATTTCTGATGAAGTACAAGAGTAATGCTTTATTACTTTATTCTTAGTTCGTTAGATGGTATTTAATAAATAACCAGACATTTTTAAAAGTATCTGTAAAACATTATAACCAAGTAAATGTTACAAAGGTGAGATACGTATTAAAATATCTAAAAGATACTACAATAGGACTTATTTTATTATAGTGGGTTCCACACCAAGAAGCAATGCCATATTCTGGGTTAGTATGCTCAAAACCATAATAAAAACACTCAATAAGACCATCTGAGCAATACAATCTTCAGTAATAAACTTGTCTAGCAGCTACCAAAATAATCTTATAAAGTAAACTTGGGTGAGCAGACGAATTCATTTTCCAATCAAACAGTGGTCCAAGACATTTGAACTGATTAACTTCCTCCATACAAAAACATTTGTCAGAACAAGAATTTTCCTCAATATATATTTGGGAGTTATTTTCTCAGTTACAGATAGTTGCTTACTTACTTATCAAGCATACGACCCATTGAGTGTCTGAGCCTGAGCAATTGCTGCTAGGTATTTTATACTTTTGTCCACTATTTCCATGTTCGCATTCTCCCAGATGTTGCTTATGCTTTTTATGCCCTCTTTGCACCATTCCAGGGATAGGTTCTCTTGGCAGCTAATTAACTTCTGCTGGGAGTGCTCACTCTTTTTATTGGTATGAGACACCGAAGGATTTTCTTCTGCCGACCTCTGTCTCTTATTAGGTGCGTTTCCCAGCACTCTACCCTCTATGATGTTGGCAAATGTATGGTCTTTGGGTTTGCAGTCTTCTCGGTTTTTGAAGATCTTGCGACAATTCTTGATGGTGCCGTCCGCCCATTTTAGCCATTCGGATTCTACTGGCCTTAAGCGACTTGCTTGTTGTTTGCTTAGTAGGTTAAAGGTGCAATCGTTGCTTTGTGATTTGGTAGTGGTTTTCTGCCTTCAACTTTTTAGTCGCAGTTAGCAACTGCTATGGTAGACCTGTTTGGACTAGGAGGGCGAAGTAGCCTGAGTAGCTGATGGATAAAACCTACTAAGCACCTTTCGATTCCAAGGTTGTGCAGCAATTGAGATTGTGTGTGTATTCCTTACATTGCAGGGCTTTATCAATTGTTCCTCAAAGGATCTTTGGTCTGAAAAGAGAACATTTCCCCGCTTAGGGGATGAATACTACTCGTTCATTCTTACAAGAGTTGGGAACATGGGCTAGAATCATTTCAAGATGTTTAGTTACTTTGGCATGACATGGCTCCACAGGGATGACGCCTTCAGGTTCCGCTGACTTGAAGGCTTAAAATTTGTCAGTCCCCACTTAACAGCTGTGTGCCTAACGTTAATGGAATTGCAAAGGGTGCTGGGAGGAGATACGTCTTGGTTATGCTCTTAAGAATTATTACCTGTGAAGAGCGTATCAAAAAGGAGACTGAGGGTTTGATCGCTGGATTAAGTGCAAGTCCCGTCGGGTTTTAGGGGAAACTAGGTGATTTTTAAGAGCTTTCTGAACTCTGCGCAAACGGTGACTGAGTCGCGATTGCTGTAATTGGAAAGAATATGTGTATTTAGTGAAATCTTTGTAAGAATGCAGTCCATTGACTTACCTTAATTTCTTACAAAGACAAGGTTATATTGTTCCGTCCCAAGTCCACGAATCGTTGTCGGTTATACAGGGTTCCTTTATCAGGTCGATATCCGCTCCTAGGGTGCTAGGAAAGAGAAGGAGAGCGGCCGAGGTCGGAGTGGGGGTGATTAATCTGTTTCATAGACACTCTCTCCCCCACTGTTGTATTGGCATCGTCGTCGAGGTCAAGTTTGAGGAACCAAGTTAGGGAAGTAAGTTAAGTTAGGTAGGCGGGCAGCTAGTGCATTCACCAGCACACTTAGACCATATTGGTCCATTGTGATACCAATAGTCAGACTACTACCACTGATGGACTATACCAGTGAAAGTGCCGTTAATTTGATCCCAACGGACCAGCTTATTTGAGTTCTTAGGATGCCTTTTTCATCTAAGTATGCGTTAAGAGATATTAAATTGGTACTTTTATCTGTTCTCTTACCGCTTTTTAGTTGACATCTCTCTGTGTTGTGCTTCTTTTATTATGATACGTGGGATATTGTTGTTTGGCGAGGCTTAGATCGCGTTGTAACTTTCAGATTACTTATGTACAAAATGAATATTGCTACTGTACGGTAGAGTCTTTTCCAGTCAGAGAAATATTCAGCATTAAATGGCGATTTAATTTTGTTGATTTGAAGTACATGACGTCTTAGCTCAGACTCATCCGTGGGACCCAAATCATTGCCACTGATCATGTGATTCCGGAACGCCATATATCTTGTAGCAGGATTTTAAGAGCGCGTGGAACAAGACACTTGCACTTGCAGACACACCCTTTTCGTAGGAACGACACCTTCTTCAAAAACATTACGTCGAAGTCTGGCGAATCTGCAACTATATCTAAACACATCGTTAGACGAATCCCAGTACATACCCAAGACTTTCTCGGTCAAACCCCACTCTTTTGAAGTTTGTGAAGATTCGGACGTCTCCAATATTTGTTTGAGCACAGTCGCAGAATTTAATGCCCAGTTTCTTATCATGAAACCACCCGCTGCATGGATGTGCTGCACTTCCTTTGCAAGAAGCAATGCGCTTTGTTCGTCGTCCACGCTGTCTATGAGGTCGTTCACATAGTGATATTTTTGTATTGACTCAACTGCCCAAGGGAATAGGGATTTGAACTGTTCTGCGTTAGTATCGCGTGATGAGCGATGCAGGGGGCGCAGCTTACTCCAAACGTCAAGGCCTTCATCACGTAAACAATTGGCTCATGCAGCTTATCTTCCTCATCGTACCACAGAAAACGTTGTGCATGCATATCGGTGTTTCTTACTTGAATGCGATGACACATCTCAGCGATGTCACCACATATTGCAACCTTCCCGACGCGATACGCTAACAGTATGTCGACCAGTGGTTTAAGAGTGTCTGGCCCGGTGAGCAGAAAATTATTTAAAGAAACGCCATTCGATTTTGCTGCGGCATCCCAAACCAACCGAACTTTCTCTGGCTTGTTCGGGTTCTTTATTATGAATGTGGGCAAGTACCATATTCGCTGCGATGACACTGCCTAATTTTCTTGCGTACCCCTTTTACAACAAGTTATCAATTTGGTTTTGCATGACGATTTTCAATGACGGATACTGCTTAAACTTTTTATGAAGGTATAGGAGTCGTCGAGCTGCATTTGCGTAACTTTCGGACAGGTGTACTTGATCGTGTCGCCACAGCAAACCAACTTCATACCCCTTGTTGACTTTTACCAATGTTTCACTCAAGATCCTCGTAGCTCTGGCGTCGTCTGAAGATACCAGTTGCGTTGGCGGTGAAGACCTTCGCGAATTTTCAGCGGTGCTGCAAGTTTCCAGTTATTAGCACCTATGAGTACCACGGTTGGGCGTTGCGATACGATTCAATAGGTAAATCGGTTAAATGTTTGTATTTCTTAGCGATGGCGTTCATGTTCATGTTCATGGTTGCTAGGGTGTACTTCGTACTCTTTTGCATACCTGAGATTTGTACTGAGATCATGACAGATTCGTTTTCATCTCGAGTGGTTGCACCAGTCCAACGCAGGCAGAGCGGATCTTTTACACCAGTCAACTCGAGGTTAACAAATAAAGATTGTGCCATTAGCGTCACTGAGGGACCTTCATCTAAGAATGCAAAGGTACAAACTTCGTTATTATTAGCATATATTTTGAATGGTATAATACGAAAGAACGGCATATCTTCGTGATTCACGTCGTTATGAGAGTCGAGCTGTGCATTTAGCTACGCCCCAAAGTTCTCTCTTTGGTTGACGATTTCAGTTGGATATTCTTCAAAGTACTTATGCAGTAGTGGATGGTGTTTGAATTTGCAGCTGTTTATGCCGCATTCCTTGGTGGAGTTACACTTACGGCGATGAGACTTGAGACACTGTCGACAAAGACTATTATTCTTGACGATCTCCCATTTTCTGTTCAAAAGAAGTTTTTTGAATTTCTCACATAGCCGAAAATTGTGGAAACCTTTGCATACAACGCACTGCTTGTTTTTCATCTTACCATTCTCGACAGCAGAACCATTCCGATTATGGGTGTTCACATTAACACTGGACCTACCAAAAGTTAGAGTGACTACTTTACTCGCAGCATCAGCAATTTTGTAAAGCCAATCACTGAAAGTTTTCACAATAGGAACTCGGCAATCTACTGGATGCAAAGCCCAACTTAATTTGTATTGGCTAGGTAATTTGTCAAGTAGTTCCTTCACTAACATGGGATTATTGACATGTGCTTCCATTTCACATAACTCCATCGTCGCACAAATATTTTTGACGCTTAGCGCGTACTCGATGATCGATTCCAACTTGTCCCGCGTTAATGGCATACTCATATATTTTTCTTCTAGGTACTGCTGTTGGAAATTGCGCTCTTCTTCTAATCACTCGAGTTGAAGGTTCCTTCTTGAATTGTCAGGTATTGCTGAAGATGTGTGAGAGGCATAAGTGGAAGGCAAATACTTCAGAGGCATAATTTCCGGTTGAACACACACATACGTTGGAGCTGACGAAGTATTTAGTTGTTGCCACATTGTTACTGGATACATTTGCGTTGTCGTAGTAGTTGCTAGTGGAGGGCAATTGAAGGCAGTTGCTGCTGCACCGAGGAGTGACGTCGCCATTGCGATATGTTCTGCTTTTTGAGAATCCATAGCAGATCTTCTTTCTGTTGAATAGGAATATATAGTCCGAACAGATTGCCGTGGCGCATCTGAAATTATGGATAGTGGTGGTTGACTTAATATTGGTGACGATGAGGAACCCGTACGAACTCGGATGTCTGCTGCTTTGGCGTTGTTTGTTGTTGGAGGCACTTCAGTGCTTGAGGAAGCATGTGGTGATATAATTGTATTGCAATTCTCGCAGCTCCAGCTTATATCGGCCACGTCGCTATTCACTCAAACGCAACCTAAGTGATACCAGTTATCACAGTGGTAACACATACAAACGTTCGTCGTCGCTTTAAACGCATTTTTTTTTATTTAAACAATTTATTAAAGGTTTTAAAGATTTGTTAGAAAAATAAAAGATCACTTGGTTTAAGAGCCCTTCAATGTATCTTTTATTTTAAACTATATAAAATAAGCTAATAAAAAAGCAAAGCAATGTTTTTTAGTTGAACTGCGTCGATGATAGTCTTTTCGCAACTGCGCCCAAATACCCAAATGCGTGTATTTATATTCGCTTGTTCATCTGCGTACATTTAAGTAAGAATTGAAGTATTAAGTGAAGTATGATAATATATGAAGTATTAATAATATATAAGAAATATATAATATATAAGAAATATAAAAAATATATAAGAAATATAAAAAAAATTAATTAATTAATAGGTTGTCAGGGTTAACGTGAACTATGAAGTTTGTAAGAATTATAGTGACGGCGGTAACACAGATAAAAGCATATTAACTTTGCTTTGACTGGGACGCGAACCGGGGACCCCGCTAACCAAGGGCAGACACTCTACCAACAGCGCTATCCAGTCGTTCATCCTCCACCTACATCGGTACCTCCTCGCGATGGAGGGTAAACCAGAGGATACCGGCTCATTAACATCAGCTATAACTTAAGGCAATTGTCCCAAAGCCGTAGTGAATGTCACCCTCCGACTTGGCTAGGTCCACTGATTTTTTTTTGACCACTGTCAGCGCCGCCTGCTTTCTCCTTTTAATTCTTCCAGCCTTGGAACCATTCAATTGTGAGCAGGAAATCCGGATTATAGTATCGGGATCCGAAGGGTTCCCCGGGATGTATTTGCGTATCCTAGGTCTACTGGGATTTGATCCCTCATTACCATCTCGGCTGTTCCACACCTCTCCCAATCTTCTAATGGTTGTTTTGAAATGTTAAGTCGATCTTTGGCTTCTACGCAAGCTTAATATATCCCTGCTGCCATCGAGCGTCGTAACGGACAGAAGCTAGGCCTCGGTTTTTTAACACCAGGCTGCTCGAGCTCTACATAGAATGACAAGAATGAATATTTGCATATGCACTTCAAGGTAGACTTTAAGTGTTTGAGCTTACGCAGACTTTTGTGGAGAAGTGTGTAATATTATTCTTACAGGTTGGAGTACATGATTACAGTGGACTCTCCCTAAGTCGAAACTCTCTCTAACTCGAACATTTTCGCCATATTTTACACACATTTCCCTCAATTTTCCATGCAAGAACCTCTCTCTAAGTCAAAACTCTCTTTAAATCGAACAAATTATGGTATCCCGTTACATTTCGACTTAGGGAGAGTTCACTGTAATAACTTATTTATAATTTAACATTATATATTATATTATGTATAGTACTTTATATATTTGTAATAATGTACCAACATATTTTTTAGGATTTCAGGAAGCGCGTGGACATAAAATCGAAAGGCAAAAATATCGAGATAATCTGCATGAAAAATATCAATTCCAGCGTAGAGGGACATTCAAAAGCAGAAATAAGCGTTGTACATCATCATATAAAGAACAAAATAGAAGCAACATCCCCTTAAGAAAATACAAAAAGTATAACAACATGTTAAAACAAGATGCAACTCGCAACTAGTAATTACGCTTCGCACATTTAACCAGAAACGAAGAATTTATATTTTGAAAGGTTAAATGAAAGACGCGTGAAACACTTTCCGACAGGGATACATTTTTTTTTAAATCGTATTAGGAGATGAATTCATATTATTGTTTTTATTTCAATCCAGGTGAATGAAAATAAATATTTTTTAATATTGTACATAACACCTAAATCTTAACAGGCGCACTGTTAATAATTTCATCGATTAGAACAAATAAAGAAATCATCTAATAATGTAACCATGTTGTGCTTTTATTGTCTCATACTTCCATCACAGACATTAATAAAATTAACATAAATTCTTGGCATCCCGAAATAAAACATTTCCCAATGAAGTAATGTAAGTAATGTTTTTATTACTCGTTTTGCATTCAAGATTAAAAATTATTTAGAAAATAATAAGTATGATAAGTGCGATTTTTTTCTTTTCAGTTGCTAATGTTTGTTTAATAAGTTAATTTCTCATATAATAGAGAAGCGTTCTAAATAGAAATTGCGTTGTTAGCACCTTTTCACCGTTTTGATCTCAAGATATACACCCAACACGTTCCGAATGAGGTTTCAAACTTTGCGTGTTTTGAATAGAAGTTTTTCTAATTTCGTGAAAAGGTGCTATGAAGAGGGAATCATTTGGGTTGGGTTTTTTTGTTTTATCATTAGCTATTTATCTATTAGCTAAATCACGAAAGAAGCATCGCCTGTTTTAGTAATTGATACATAATTCAAAAGTAATTGAAAAAAAAATAAATACAAAATTCCTGTCTTCGATCCCCCTAATATCCGGGGAGACCCCCTAAAATTAGTCAACAGTGCTAATTTTCTGGGCCGTATTCTGCACGCAACGTTAAGCAGGAAACCCAACATCCAGAAACGCGTCCAAAAAGCCCAAAATATATATATTGCTACTAAAACGACGATCAGATTGAAATCGCTACGTATGTAGAAGGAGCTTAGCTCCGGACACTACCATCCTCGATTAATTAGATCCATACAAGAAAATACTGAGCTCATGGAACCTAAGTACAGCTAGAGAGAAAACTTTCAACCATCATACCCTCCAAATCTTACTGGACGTCCGAACACAAGACGCTGGACGGTCCTCTACGAATTTTCACAGATGGATCGAGGGATGGGTATTGGAGTCAAAGCCTAAGGATCTGAGAGAAAACTGCCATCTGTCCCTACCGCTACTACTCTGCTAAAGCTTGAAACGCTTACTCACACCAAGCGTAGATGGTCTTCTGGAACTCATACATTCATAAAGCAATTATGGCCTACTATCGATCTAAAACGCTCACGGGACCTAAGGTCTTATTTTGTATCATTTTCGGATTCGGATTCAAAAAAGAAATCCAATACTAAATCGATTCGAATTTTGTATAACTTTGGGATTGGGTTTGAATGCTGCCAACTTTTTACCACTTATTTAATTTTTCTTCACGGGGGGAAGAGAAGGAATGAGACTTATTTTTTCTCTTTCTTGTTTTATTACATACATACTAGATGTACGGCGCGCGTTGCTACACATATTAATTGATTATTATTGAAATAAAGTCAGCAAAAATCTGATCGCAAAAGTAGTCAGATTGCGTTCAATTCCAATGAAATACATTTACGAAGATAAATCTTAATAGTATAAATAACTATATAAAATAGTATAAATAACAAAACTACATACATATGTCCTAACAAACTTGATGACAGACATACATCCAGCTTGCTTTAGAATTCCATGACGAGATACTGCTCCTTTACTTTCAAAATACATTTACATTTTCATACATAACTCAACATACGGTCGCATACAAAACTGTTTCCCAACATTCTTTGTCACAATCAAAATCCCGATAATTTTTTTTCATTGGAATTTTGTTTTTATTGTTGTTTAATTAACCGACTTGCTAGACACAGTATACCTAATACTAGCTTAAAAATCGATGTAATCTGGCCACCATGGTCAACTGTCTCGCCGTTTGGAAGAGCAAATGTCGGCGGAGACCGGTTTCCGAGCAGAGATAGCTCTACTGAAACGTAGGCGATCCTCGTAGCTGCGAGCGACATCCGGCTCGTATTGAGTCTCCCGTCCACTGTTCGGCGTACGACATGTAAGATCAGCGAGCATCATTCCCTATCCTCTATTAGGCCAATTTTATCGAGATAGAGAAATGCTTTAGGCGGAATAAGTCCGTTGAGGCGCACTCTTTCATGGTACATAGTGTTTGGGCCGCACAAATCAGACTGTTCGAAGATGTGCAATGTGCCTTCTGATCAGCTTAATAATAAAAATATCCATCCTGTTCAAGTTTACCTCGTTGTACAGGACCTCGTTAGGATAGTACTTCTTGTACTCAGACTCGGGTGTACCATACAAAAGGAGACAGCCCCTAAGACACTGCCGCTCGAAGAACCTCATCTTTTCCATCTGGGAAGGACTCACGTTAAACCACAATGGACAACCGTACGGCATAATTGGCCATACGAGGGCCATGTAGCAGATTACCTCACCCTGGTATCAAGTTGAATGTTGAAAAACAACCTCTTTGCCACAACAAAGGCTTTTCTGGCTTTCGTTCGATATACCACTGCCCATGGTTCTTAGCAACGATCAACGAACGAATAAAACATGTAAAGAAATTTAATTTATGTCTTAACTACTTACCAGAGTCATATTCAAATCTGTTAAGAAGCTTTGTAGTAATATATGTGTAGTTTAAAGCCCAAATATCGGAATTAGGATACTAAAAACCAAAACCCATTTCACAGAATTCTGAACGAATTTGCCAAAGACACCATTTAAGAGATTTTTGTTCATTATTCTTTTATATTATTTTTTTTAGCTTGCATACATATTTAAGTTGAATTTATTTGAATTAATATATATTTTTTTAAAGACGAGTTCCCCTGTATTAATACGAAAAAAATAACAAACGAAATAATTTTGTAGTTATTATTCGTGAGACTGTGCGGGCAGATCTCCAAATGCAGGACATTTTGCGTGTCATTTTATGATGTGGGACAGCCATTTGAAACGCAGGACGAATGGTCACTATTTAACGGAAATACGAAGACATAGAGTTGAAAATTATAAACATCGCCAAAAATTGTACGGTTTCCGATGAACGTACTCACGAAAAGAATTTTTAAGCTTCATAAATATTTAGAATTAAGAAGTAATTTATTATTTCGTTTTAACGCTATTCACTCTGTACAATTTATCATCCTAGCCTCATCAGCTTCCGCGCCAATTTTTCTCAATTCGGATATAGAGCACAAACCCCCAGCGTTACATACCACAGCGGAAGATATGAAGATTGGATCACATTTCATGACTTACATATGAGTTTAATTCATACCAGACATTAATAATTTAATGTCTTGAACATTGTAAATTTCAATAAATAAAAACACTTGAATTACGACGCGGCAGCACTTTTAAAGCACACTTCAGTGTCGGACGCGGATTATACTGAAGCGTGGGAAAAAAATCTGGAGCAACGGTATAATACGAAAATCCCAATTGTTCCGTAGCATATAGCTGGATAGGATCACAAAGCACTTTTGAGCTCAGAATAAAGGAGATAAGGACGATTGGAACCCCTTCACAGCATTTTTAGAAAAACATTGTGTTACATTGGAATCTTCGAAGCAGTATAGCGGTTATCGATAACATTCAAATAATTCATTTTATCCAGCTTGCTGAAGGGTTTTGCCGCAGTCATTTTCAAGTTAACCTCAAAAATGCAAAATGGGATGCCAGGTGTTTCACTGGATATACCACTGCCCATGGTTCTTAGCAACGATCAACGAACGAATAAAACATGTAAAGAAATTTAATTTATGCCTTAACTACTTACGAGAGTCACACAGTGTTAGCATTTATAGGTCTCGAAATTGTAATTACTGTGACAAACGACGAGTAGTCTTCTCAGTTTCTCGCAAAACATTACCGCTACGACAGCTACAGAACAGAATCGCGATTTTTTTTAGTTTTTTGACAATAAGCGAGCGCCACATGTTTAATGTGCGTTGTTGGACTTAAGAAATTTGGGTATTGATAAGCCTGTTCTGCAAAACTCGTTACTCGCCTGCTTTTCAACGAAAATGTGACTTCAGCCAAGGCAATCCGTGTATTGTCAAGCAGACTTGTATGTTAGTTTGTAATAAAGATCTCTATAAACGTTTATCAACATTTTGGGAAATAGATTATCGTATCGACAACAAGATATCACTATTCAAAACATAACTCGTGCCGCAGGCGGCAGGTTTATAGTTTCCCTTCCTTTTAACAAGAAAGAACCTCATTGGGATATTCTAAGGAACGACAAATGAAACGTCTGCAAACTCTAGAGACTGGATTTTTACGCGACTCGAATTTAAAATACGATTATAGCTAATTTATCCGTGAATATATTACCCTCGGTCACATGACTCCATAAGGCCCTCTACAGGATGATGTCACCGAAGACATCTTCTATTTGCCACATCATAGAGTTTCGAAGTTTTCCTGTTCTACAACAAGGTTAAGAATTGTATTCGATCGTTCCTCCTAAATTACAACGGGAATATCATTAAACACTGATGAGTAATGGTAGGTTGCCCGTGCCAAAATTTTCTCCCACAACATTGTTCTAACAACTGATATCGACAGATTTGGGTGAGGAAGGGTTAAAAGTGTTTTCAAAGAGTTTGATAGCGCTTTAGCACATCAGATTCAATTAGTTTCGAAATGAATACCATAACATATGAATTGAGTTGTTCTCCATTTCTATCCACACGTTGCCTATTTAAACTAGCAGAAGAGTCACAGTCATTTCCAGCAGCTAAACGGCTTCTCTAAACCGGCCGAAGATTACATAGCTGATGAATTAACAGACGTAGATTTTAATTTAGATGAGGAAATAAAAAGCTGCGTTTAAGATACAATCCTTTATACGATAACTCTGAATTCACCATAATATAATCGACTCGAATTCCAAACGATTCAAAACGAAATATGCTATCAGAAATTGCGAAAGTGTTTGCCCCTTGGACCTGCAATTATCAAGTTACTGATGCAGGAGTTATTGTAATATTCGCAATGAAACGCAGTTTTTCTTAATAAAACGATCTTTATTTTTCACTGCCAATGTCGAAGTGAACTGAGGTGCATACATACATAAACACTTAACCTACAGCTTATAATAGTGTTGTGCTATTATAATTAACTTGTATAATGTCTTGAAATTATTACAGTTATGGAGAAGGAAATGTTCATAGGATGATTCTTCACTAGAGATTACTTACTTATCGATTAATGCTTGTTTTGTCTTCGAAATGTGTTATACCTCGGAAGGATATTGGATCAAACGAATTTGTGCGTATATTTACGTACAATCGACAGCATTGGTTATATCACTTCTCGAATATTGTGCTCAAAATCACGAGTGGCACCTATAAAACCTATAAAACGAATTGTGTGGTGCCCATTTACTGTCCTTACTCATCAAAGAAATCAAAGAATCTATAAAATTTATACTCGATAGAATTAGTTGTTTGTCTGATTCTATGATCGTGCTCGCTTGGATCTCCGATTACACTACTCATTGGAAAACATTTGTCTCAAACATTGTTAAAGAACTCATTGCTAATTGTAACCCATCAACGTGGCATCATCAGCCCTACTCCCAAATCCGACGGATCGAAGATTCGCCTCACTCGTTAGATTCACGTGAACGGATTCGTGCTATTATTGAGTCCGTTGGATGCACTATATTATCGACATCACTTCTCTCTTTTTCGAAATCAGCTGTTCTTCGATTTGGCGTTTGGTTGAAGAAATTTAAATTGAAATTAAGACATTGAATATTATGTTTTTCATTCCAAATTGTTTGTTTAGTAATGGCACAAAACAAAGTAACAGTGTGATCATGTTTAAGGGGAACGACTGGCAAGCTGACTCATATAAAGCAAGCCGGATAAAAAGAAAACAATGGGAATTGAATGTACTAGCGTATAAATAAAATTGCATTTATTCGCAGTAAAAAATATATACGAATCATTCAATGAAAAAAATGATTAATTAACTCTTTTTCGTTTAAACATCTTCGCAAATTTTCAAAAAAATCTCTTACTTCTTCATGGCGTATATTGCTGTTTGCTATTTTTCGCTGTTAGGATTTTTTTTCAATTCCGGGATCACCGCTTTGAGTATTTCCCTGTATGTAGTTTTCTTTCTACAATTTCACATGTTAAATAATGCTAATCACAATAAAAATAACTTACATCTTTACTAGTGAACTACTCAACTTATACGAATCCGCAACGATTTTGATGCGGATCTGTTTGTATGGAGTGATTCGATTCGATCGGATTTAAGAATGCAGTGAATCTCAATTCGCATTACCGACATGCGGACGATAGGATTTCCGAATCGAAAATTTTCGATATCGTTTGACGATTCCCGCCGGCGGATTTCATCGGAGCTGAATCCGTCAGATTTACATACACGCTCGAATGATACCTCAGCGCCCACAGAGATTTCATTATGGTGACACGGACCCGGACCAACGAACCTACTTTTCTTCTAAATACGAACATCGAATCGTCTGTGCAATCAGCTGGAATATTCAAAAGTAGGTACGACCTATTGAGGTTTCAGTAAAAGTTCACCTGATCATCGTTGTTTGGGTTCTGTGAAAGAGTGGTATAAACTGCTTTAAAATACACTCTGACTGTTGAAAAGAACAAAAGAAAATACATTGTCGAATTATATGTTCAAGAAAACTAAAAAAATATGGACTTAAAACAATTTTGAAGAAAATGCTCTATATTAAGTTAGTTTAATGCTTAAAAAAACAGAATCGAAAGTATAAACAATTAACATCGCCTTGGAGACCGGACAAGTCAAATAATTGACACCAAAGGGAAACTTAAATATCAAATATATATATGTCTTCGTTTTCTTCACCAAACTCGTAAAATATAGAAAAAATTCTCCAACGTTGGACTTATCTCTCACAGAAATAAGAGCCTTAATGTTTATTACGCACAAACAATTTAAAAATTTTGCAACATCGGATCATTGAAATCAAATCGGAGAAACAATTCCAATCACTACACCTATTCATTAAAATCCGTAATATACACAGTCTTACCTATCTTACTTCCATCAAGAGATGAATTCACTCAACTACTATTCGAAGATTAATTCACGCTGGGCCTCAGGTGGTACTAGAAGCTATCCAATTAAAATACTGGTTTCTCAATGCTGCCTATCATTATAAATGCTCGATGTACAATACCACTATGTACGAATTGTAAAAGTAAAAGGCAGAATAGGACACTTCAAATTTGCAGAATTGATTACGGCGATCCTATCTAGAGGTGCAAAAACTTCTGCTGCCATCAAAATTTAAAATCCCTGGTTACTAAACATTTCAATGAATGGAAAAATTTCATTGAAGACAGTGAATTTCAGAACTATAAAACATCTGTGTTAGCAACTGATAATTTTATAAACGTACACAAATGTTCACAAAAGACATCGCTAGTCAATTTGACTCTGATCGTCCCTTAAAAGTCACAAAAAGTAGGAAAAAATTGATAGGGACATCTGACTCCGGTTAAATAAAATTTTTGTGACCCAGAATAGTACATGATGGTAACTTTCGAGTTAAGCTACGAATGTGAAGCAAATGTAGCAATTGAAATCTCAAAACGTATTCCGAAAATTTTGTGGTAATACCAGGGTAAAAAAAGTTCAAGCTATAAATTCAGCAGTAAACTGAAACTACGGACATTTCACGAAAGGAGTAGATTTCAACACGTTTTCGCTACGTTGATTACAAACACGATATTTTTGTTTTACGGCCAACTATTTTCGAATTTCGAATTTTCGAAAATTCTTAGCTAACAAAATTCACTCTCCATTACAAAATTCGAAAATCAAATTTACCCTATACGTAGTTAAGGCATATTAAAATTAGTTGGATTTTTTTTTACTATCCGCAAATTAACACATTTGTTGTAGGAAAACATTAAAAAAAATTATCCTGAAACTAAATGGAAGAATTTAACGGCTATGTGTGAAACTCAATGGGTAAATAAAAATTATGATGGATTATTAAGGTTCAAAGAAATTTTTAAAGCCATAGTGGGTACCTTGGATGTTTTGAGTATTGATAAGGACCCTGTGACATCATCTAAAGCTCATTGTTTCTTAAATCAGGTTTGCGCAGTGAGTTTTTTATAAGCTTGGGCAGATTAATCATTTTGTTTTCGTACACACCAGTGTGTCAAATTTTGCAATTCGCTTCCCTTTTTGGACAACTTCATAACTCAGCTCGAGAGGCGATTGGAGGACTATAAGACAGTTATATCATCCTCAATACTTGACAAAATGTAACAAAACAAAATTTAATGAAGAAAATTTTAAATTTTATAAAAAATGTTTGGCTTGAGATACATTGAATGCTGAGTATCTGCTGTGGAAAACAAAATGTCACGAACAACTAGAAACACAGAGACTGCAGTAAAGATATATTCTCAACATACATCGAAAACCGTTGGCAACCGTACCGAAAACGAAACGCTTGACAACTTTTTAAAGAAACTCTACCGGTAATTGACTTACTGCTTTATCCTTAATGTTAATTCATCGGGAGATAGAAATAAATACTGATGAAGTAATTGAGGTATTTGCAGCAAAGAAGGCCAGTTGATTGTATTTAGTTTTATAAAATAACTCTTTATTTTGTTATGTTGAAAGAATGTTCTTATCTTAACCTAATATTTTTAACCTTTCCTATTTAGTTTGGTGTTATAATAAACTACTACTTGAGAAAAAATTTATTTTGAAAATTAACAGTAATTTATTTTCTCAATCGCTCCAAACCTTAAAAATAAAAACACATTTTTCAAAGAAGACTGTGCAGTGTTCATGGCAAATGAAATTAAGTCCGTAGTTCTATATATAAGATTGGATCATTATTTATTTACAAGGGGTGCATATTTTAGAAGACAAATATTTTAATGTGCAACTTTTTTTTTGTTTCAAGTCGTCCGCGACTTGTGAGATTAAATTTTATTCTAAGATATGCATTTTCGGGAACAAGGTAAGAAGCTCACAGAGAGACAAGACGATCGGTTAAAAATTTGTGAATCCATTTTTGTAATGAATTCGAGCAATGCACTTATTTCTCATGACTTAATATACTTAATTACTTAGTTAAGCACATTTAAGTGAATATCATGTATGTACTTAATTTTACAATATTCTACAATATAATAATCCGGTAAATAAGACCGGTAATATTTGCCGCCAGAAAACACAGCGTCGCCATTGTGTATTTGCTATTCCTCGCGTTCACCCTATGTCATATGTATTCAAAGAATTGACGCCCAGAGGGCGGTTCTGTTGCTATCCAACACTACATGCGGCAAGGCGGCGTTAATTTCTTCATAGCATCTTCACCAGAAAGGAAATTATTGCGACGCAGTGTTTTCTGTCGGCAAATAATATCGGTTTTATTTTATTGAAATGAAATTACTTCGATTTAAAATTTTCAAAGAGTTGATTCTCCTTTGCAGAATAATTCAAATTCATTGTCTTGCAATAAAGTCGTCTGAAAGTATTTCCGGCCTTCCAATTCCCTCTTGAAAGAATTTCATCGACAGGTTGGTTCTGAAGCTAATTTATTTTTAGTTTGTTTTCAAAGTCTACATTCTCAACCGTTTGTTCAGATTACTTCTCTTCATTTCACCACTTTTGTATCTGATTACCCCAACCTTCCACTTGTGGAGGTAGTCGTCTTGTTGTCACATCTACCAAATCCTTCCGTAGGTTGCTGATTGACTGTGGAGGCTCCAGTGCTCGAGCTTTCAGGTCGGCCATCCATAAAACTCGAGTCCATTCGGGGGCTTTTAGGAGATAGGCTCCCCGTGAATGATTTAGATGAGGTAAAACCCTCGGCATCAGGTTTGGTGGAGGAAATAACCAGCCTAATTCCAATGGCGACTGAATGCGTTCAGAAACTATGCTGCACGATCTCTGCAGTCTATGGACACATATCTTCTGACAACAGTTGGAAATGAGGGACGATGCTAATGGTAAAGATGCTATTCCGGAATGGGCCGTCCTCGTGAAAGCCTGTCTGCTATTCCGTTGCCCTTCCCCGGAAATTAGATGGCGGATATTGTTATGTTGTACTGATCTAAAAGATGTAGAATTTGATAGGTAATATTTAGTAGACCAATAGACCTCGTTCCTCCTTCCTTGCGAATGTACGCCACGAGAGTGCGGTTGTCTGTTTGAAGTGAGATGTGCGAACCCCTTAACTGGTCTGCTCGTGCACTTTTAGCAATGTTTTCCGCATACATCGCCTTCATATTGGAGTTTCATCTTACCTGTTTCCCTAACCATTGGTCTGACATGCCTATCTCGTCCAATTGAGCACCCCAACCTGAGGCTACCGCATCTGTCTAAGAAATTTGTTACTGCTGGTCTGTGAATTTGTGTGACTTTGTCTATGGTTTCGAGCCACCAAATGATCTCCTCCAAAGCCCTCCGAGGGAGGGAGGTGACTTTCATGTACTTCTGTGAGACTTTCGAGGGATGATCTGAAGGCAACGACTGTTTATCTTCTTCTTGGAATCGCGAAACTTGCAAGGTTCAACTGACTCAAGACTCTCTGGAGTCGCCGCAGGTTGCAAGATTTTTTCCCGAGCCAAGGCATGTCTTTTATAATGTTATGCCTCTTTCTCTTTCTCTCTCTTTAAAACATATAAATACATACACGCATATACTTAAGTCTAGAGTAAGAACTGTACATATATGAATCGTAAAAGTCAGTAAATACTGACGGTCCGGTCTCTAATTTAACTTAAACAGTACATGGTGTGAGATTTGGACTGTGGAAGTAAATTGAAAGAAAGCCAATCAATCAAAACTAAAAAAATAAATATATAATAAAGTGTCGGTATAATAATAACACATAATCAAAGAGTTAGTTCACGTGTAAATGATTCAGACAACGATTCATCGGATATAAAAGAAGAGGAAAGATTGTCAATATTCGAATTGAAAAAAATCGGACGCAAAAAAACACAGGATGGATGTCTCATTCGGTGCCAAACCACCAAACGAAAAGAATTTCAATAAACCTAACCTTAGTGCGGCATGGAAATTTTGGACACAAAAGCTGGACGAAAACAAATTTCATGGATGAAAGAAAAATAAACGCGGTTTTATTGTACATCAGAGATGATGGACTACGCATCTACAACACATTTTCTCCTTGCCTACAACTTAATGAAGTCATGAAGAAATTCAAGAACTACTGTGAGTCAAGAACTAACATTGTGTTTGAATGGTACACATTTTTGTCGACAAAGCAAAAAAAACTCCAAACTATAAATCAGTTTCTCACATATGTAACTGAAAGAACTAGTTCAAGCTTGTGAATATGGAACACTGTAAGACAGTATGGTCCGAGCTGTCTTTATTATTGGGATAACGGAAGATAAATTAAGACGCTTGTAGCTGGATAAAGACGAGCTCACCTCAGAAGCAGCAGAAAACGTGCGACACAGTCTCAAGATATGTCAGCGGTATCTGTTAATATGGAAAAGAATCAACACTAAATCAGACAGTTATACCAAGCCGATGGAACCAATCAACAGATGTGGAAACCGATATAATCGAAACAAATGCCCCGCTCAAGGTCAAAGACGTCATCTGCGTAACAAGTATTTACAAGCTGTAAATACTGTAAGTCTAATAAAATTGAGTCCATTTTAAGTTATAATCATAATGAAGTTAGTAATGAAGATACAGACTTCTTCATTGGCACATTAAAATCAAGTTAGTTGTTACATTTAAAAAATTTTAATCATTTTGAAAAATTAACTTGGAAGGCAGATCATTTTTTTACTGAAATTTTTAAAATCAAAAACAGTTTTGTCAAAATTGAACTGGATACGGGAGCAGATGCAAACGTCATGCCTTTAAGTACACTTAATAAAATAAATACGAAGAACAATATAAATTTTAAGAAATGTTATGGAACCTTAACTGCATTCGGGTTTTCAAAAGTAAACATTCAGAGTCAGTGTTCGGTAAATGCATATATTGGTCAGAAAATGGAAAGAAAAGGGAACATTAACTTTTTAGTCGTGGTTGAAAATGTCAACACAGTTCTCGGTAAATTCGACTATTTCATGCTCCGGTTAATAGTGCGAAAATCAGGAACAATTATTGAAGTAAGAAAACGAACGTAATACTTTAATAACATATGTTCCGCGTAAATTTGATGATTTATTTCAAGGTTTAGGTTGTCTAGAAGGATTATTTAGCATTAACATTGATCCTTGCGCAAATACTGTAAGCGATTCACCTAGAAAAATTTTAATTGCATGCAAGACCTAAGCAAGAGTTGAGTAAAATGGAACGTAATGAGGTTGGATCACTACGATTTTGTCTAGATCCGCGAAACCTAAATAAGGCGCTACGTGAGCGTGAGCACTATTCAATTCCCAATATTGAATTATTCAAATCAAAGCTATCTGGACTGAATTATTTCTCGAATCTTGATGCCAATAAGGCTTATTGGAGGTTAAAGCTGGACGATTTGTGCACATTTAATGCGCTTTTCGGAAGACATAAGTTCTTGAGAATGCCATATGGTGTAAAAGTGGCACAAGAAATTGTTCACCGTGTCTGTCGTGACGGAGATGTTCATGGACATGGCCGAAATTCAAGTCAAATGAAACCGAACCATTGAGACAATTGCTAAATAAGAACGTTACATTCCAATGGAATGAGTATTTAGAAAACGTATTCACTACACTCAAGTCTGTTTTAGCATACTTTGCTTCATCAAAACCAGTATCTATACCTGCAGATGCTTCACAGTTTGCAATACGTGGATGTCTACGTCAAGATAACCGTCCACTGGCATTAGAATCTAAAACAATGACCCAATGTCAAAGAAACTACGCACAAATAGAAAAGGAATTGTACGCAATTTTATTCAGTTATGAAATATATCACCAATATATATTTATCGTCAAAAGGTACTTGTGGAGACAGACCAAAAAAATGTAATCCCCCTCTTCAAAAAAGCTCTAGCACATGTTCCTAGTAGGTTACAAAGAATACTTTTTTTTCATGGGTGGGTTGAAATCTTCGACAAGACACATAGAAAATGTGAGATTTTTACTCACTAAAAATACCTCCCTTAATTTTTTTAAGACTACAACTAAGTGAAGCACTTAACCAGTAGTTTGCATTTCATGATTTAGGTACTGATCCGCAGGTTACTCTCCAATGAAAGTTCCTGCTAACACCGCAACCATACGCGGGTGTAGACTATCGCAAGAGATCAAGGGGCCGAATTCTTTGAAGTCGGCGCAAGTCATTAGTTTCCACAAGGATCGCGAGAACTAATATTCAAAGATCTCTGTGGATATCGTGAGAAGTCTGTATTTTGTTCATATTACTTGCAAACCCAAAGTTGTACGCCATACGTCCAAACAGGTTTTAGGATTTGCTTGTATACAAGCAGTTTGTTGTCAATACTAAGCTTGGATTGTTTATCAATAAACCAGTACAGATCTTTATATTTCATATCAAGCTCTGCACGTTTCTTCTGAACGTGCTCCTTCCACTTGAGTTTTACGTCAATAGTCATCACGAGGTATTTCGCTTCATTGCAAAAGGTATTTGGACACGTTTAAAGAAGACTGGTAAGTTATTAACTTGCCTATAAGTGAAATTAATATGGACTGTTTTGCTTTCATTAGGGACAATTCGCCAGAAGTTCATCCATTCGTGTATCTGATGTAGTGAACATTGTAAGATAGATAGACTCTTTAAGAGTTTTGGCTGTTACCAAAATGGCGCTGTCGTCAGCAAATGTGCCTAGAACAGTGTGTTCTTCTTGTGATAAATCACTAGTATACAGTATGTATAGCAGAGGGCCAAGAACACTCCCTTGCGGTTCACCAGCATTTATATTTTTAAAAGCAGAGTATTGATTTCCATGCTTCGCACGGAAGATCCTATCAGAGAGATAGTTCGCTAAAATACTATACAGTTTCCCCGGTAGAGATCGGCATTGTCTATATTTCAGGCCTTCATGCCAAACTTTGTCAAAGGCTTGAGGAACATCGAGAAATGTGGCTGAACAAACGAGCTTTTGCTCAAATGCCTTTTCTATTACATCAGTTATACGGTGTACTTGGTCAATAGTTGAGTGTTTACTTCTAAAACCAACTTTGTGATTTGGTATGAGGTGTTTTTCTTCCACAATTAGACTTAAATATCTAAGCAGGATTTTTTCAAATACTTTAGACATTATCGGGAGTAGTGAGATAGGTCTATAAGACTTTTTATCCGTTGGTGGTTTTCCGGGTATTGGTACCATTATAGATTTGATCATATTACCAGCAATCCATATTATTTTAAATCGAATGGTCTAGTCAAAAGAGCTATCCAGATAGCCAAGAAAATGCTTAAAAGTGAAACAAACTCGGATCCATACCTGGGACTTCTTAATCTTCGAACAACAGCACAATTCACTTTTTCTCCGTCACAATTGCTGATGTCGCGAACATTTAGATCACGACTACAAAATTACAAAAGTCGATCTGAAACCAGCAGTAGTAGAATTTTTTTTTTCTTTTTTTTGTTACTTGGGTTGGTGAAAATCTTCAACAAGACACTACGTGATCTGTGTCCACATAGTAGTGTCAGATTTTTACTGACTAAAAACACCCTTTTTGGTTTTTCTTTACTACAACTAAGTTTCCTTATCTAGTAGCTTACATTTAAGGATATTTTCGCGTGTTGCAGGTAGACCTTCGGTAAAATCACCTGCCATGACCATCGTTATTGCGGCAAATCGAGCGGTCTCGTACACTGGAGTCGGCGTACTAAACGTCTAATGTCCAAAGTTTGGAGGATGGCATTGTTACAATGACCACGAAGTTTGATACTTAGCTTACGAGCGGAGTTTGTTATTTCTTCGTCGACGGTAGTTATCCCTAGGTCCCTTTGTATATCACAATTCCTGAGATACCAGGGAGCTTTCACAATATCCCGTATAATTTTATTTTGAAAGAACTATGCCGTAAGCCCATATAGGCTTCAGTACTTGCTTGTATAATAGCAGTTTGTTGATCATGCTTAACTTGGAGTGCCTTCCAAGTAACCAGTCTCTATACCGGTGTTCGAGCTCATCCCGTTTCTTTTTCACATGGTCCTTCCACTTGAGTTTCGCATCGGGTGTCATACCAAGATATTTTGCTTCATTAGCGTACGGTATTTGTACAGAATTCATGTAAACTGGTCAATTTTCAATATTTCTGTAGGTAAAATTTATGTGCGTTGATTTGGTCTTATTGGGAGCAATGCGTCAGCGTTTTGACCATTCGTTTATTTTGTCCAGTGCTCGTTGCAGTTTTTCACTTGAGGGCTCAACTGAACGTCCCGTTGCCAGCATCGCTGGGTCATCCGCAAATGTAGCCACAAGTGTACCCTCAGTTTGAGGTATATCTCTAGTGTACAACAGGTACAATGTAGGGCCAAGGACACTCCCTTGTAGTTGTAGTAGTAGACATTGAGATATGTACACAACAAGTCCGAGAATATCAAACCAAAATGAAAATCGACTATGATAAACATGTAGCGCCGAAAAGAAATTAGGGAAGATGTTCCAGTATTTTTAATAAAACATCCACAGGGGCAAAATGGAAAGTAGTGGAGGTTACAAATATGCCAAAGTCAATTATAGTTAAGACGGAAAAGGGAAACAATATCGCCGCAATAATAGAGATATAATCAAGGATAAGTATGATAATAGTAATAGGGAAGAAACTAATGTTGCGTTCCTACCAGAACAAACCCAAGATGCTTTGACTTTCCGATCCGGGAAACAAATCTGTAAAAATAACAGAATGACACTTAAAGACATTAAGTTGCACTTTGCTTTATTCTTTGTAGTTAATTTAGTTTGATCGAAATAAAAATGATTTTTGTTATTTAATTTGTTTAAAGAGAAATGTTGTATAATGTTGTCTCTTTTCCTCTCAGACTTTCTGTCTCTCTCTCTTTAAAACATATAAATACATATACACATATAATTAAGTCTAGAGTAAGAACTGTATATTTGATTGTAAAAGTCAGTGAATAAACTCATCTTGAATAGTGCGGACCGGTATTCAATTTAACTTTAACAGTGCAGCATGAAGAGAAAGTCTGATATTTTCTCTCTTTATCTCTGGAATTCTCATACAATATGCCTTCAAATCTCACTGAATGCTAAGGAATTCTATTGCTTGTTCTGAAGTCAGAACTGATTTTTTTTAAATTGATCTCCCATCAACGGACTTCTAACAGCTCTATAGTTTCCGCAACCTGAACTGACAGCTCGTAGAAGTCCTGACCAACCAACAGGAAGTCGTCCAGATGAACTAGAAACCACCTTTCTTTTGAAGGAACTCAGCGATCCAACAGGTCAGCGCCCAAAACAACCTGGTGGAGACGACAGGCCAAATAGAAGGCATGTTAGCTGCAAGAGTTCATATCTGTATACCACTAAAAAAACTGGAACCGAGTCATGAGAGATCAGTTTGAAAGACTTTACTGTTATAAAACTGTTCAATGTTCTGAGGTCAAAGATGTAACGAACTCCCCCGCGTGATTTTTTTAGCAGTAACATCTTTGTAATAAAACTTGGGCATTCATTCATCTCTTGAACGTGACGATCCATAACTGGAGATGGTACTGTTGAAAATGTTTTTAAAATATCTTGTGTTGGAAATACTAGACGGAGTCTGGCACAAAAAGGGTATCCTGGTTTCAGAAATTCTCTGTAAAATTAAGGAGCTGGTACCTAGACTCTGCCAGTGGTCTATGAAAAACTTTAGCTGCCCTCCCCTGAACGATAGTTGTGAGTCATTTATTGCCCTAGCCGCCCTCTCTGTAGGCGGTTCTGTGTGCCGATCTCTTATCGTTCTGACTTCTCTTCTTTCTATCGTTGTTCGACGATCGCTGATTATTAAAGGGTTTTGTCTCTCTAGAACAGGAAGAGTACTTAACCAGGACTGAGGACCGCCAGGTGACTGCATTAAATGGACACCTGTTTGTCAAAAGGATATTCCGAGCTTGGGTGAATATTTCTAAGCGCAGCCTGAATATTCCTATTAGAAAACTAAGAAATCAACCTCTCACGCCTCACCTCAATTCACTTGAATTTTTTAAATAGAGAATTTGGGTTCAAATCCTCCGTAGACTTGAAAGTTCAATCAATAACTGACGGAAGTTCGCATTTTAATAACGATTTCTGTTCCAACAAAGAATTAGAGTGAGTTGGAATTACTTGATCTGTTGTAAATAATCCTTTGTCTTACTGATCATACAAAACTCGTCAGTAACTTGCAACTCGACAAATCCTGGAATCCGCGCCAACATCTTCATCTCTTTCGCATTTCTAACACTCATCCACGTTGGTAGTTCAAAATGTTTCAATCTGACAAGGGATTCGAGATTTTCCCTTGTTCCGGCTGTGCTACTCTCGCATCACTCTCAGTTTGCAATTGACCCAGTTTCAAAGTTCAATTCGATCATTCAGGATGGCTTAAAAAAAACCATCCGGTGACTGCATGTGCAACCCATGGCTCGTCTCATCTTCCCGCGGAATAAACATGCATATAAATTGGGACAAATAACAGACCTGATATGCTAGTTCACCTAACCATTGAACAATGGATATCTGCCCATTAGATCTGGAGAACTAATATCCTTCTTCTTTGCATTCCTTGGTGACGAAATCATGTTGAAATTCTTACTTTCAATAAGTTAAGCTCCTTAAAACGTGATGAAAGAGACTTGCGACCTAACGGCGACAAAGTACACAAAGCTATGAAGAAATTATCATCAGCTTGGCGTTTGCAATGTTTGACATCAACAGAACCGACCTCTGGGTGTCCAACTTCTTGAATTCATATGAAGATTAAAGCTGAGCGCGACGATCTAAGGGCGAATACACAATGGCTTCTTCAACAGCGACGCTGTGTTTTCGCCAGGCAGATAATATGATTAAGTTTAGTCCCTCCTCAACACACGCATGTAATTGTGAATCATTAAAAACGTACAAGAAATAATAAGAAAATATATATGTTAGTCCTCTATTTTCTTACACAGGCTGGTCCACAAAAGCGTGCATGTCGTCTGTTTTATCCTATTATCAACCATCGCCCTCCTCTACAAAGCGGGCACCACTTTCTCTACATCTTTAAATGGTGGTGATCGTGAGCATAAATCAAAACGCTCATTACAGGTTCACATCTGCAAAATACGTGCCACAGCAGTGAGCATAAGAAAGCTCATGTGCAAATTGCCCACATCTTTATACATTCAACAAACCACGTAAAAATGCCGCACGATTTCGTACTTGACTGAAACATAACTTACTGCACAATTATTCCTTGAAGAGTATTCGTGCGTAAAGCAAGATATACAGATTATGTCTTGTAGAATGAGAATGCATTTTTTATATTTGCGGGTACTATATAAAATTCACGTGTTGTAGTCAACTCAGTTCTCACAGAATACAAAATATAAAATGTACGCAAAACTTTCTACAGAGAATATTTTTTTTTAACTGATTTTATTTTCGACAACTGTTTCACTTATTACTTTCTGCATTGTTTGGTTTTTGATTCATTTAACAATTTCAAGGCGAGGCCAGACTATACAATTATTATATTTATTATATAATTTTTGGGGTAGTAAATTGCCTATGCCAGCATTATTCAGGTATGATCAGCAAGGAACAAATAACAATAACATTTATAGCATGAACGATAGTTGTAGAAGCTGTGTCCGTATTACTACTATTATTTATGATGCACATATGTACTTATATAGATACCTTAGCACGTAGAATTGGGCTGAAATTCGTAGTAAGATCAGTAAACTGTTTTGATACAATGCTTTTCCTAATATTCTGAAAAACTGCTTTTAAGTTCAAAGCACTACTCACTCGTGATCAGCATAATTTGGTTCCTGATGATAGTAGTCAACCCTCGGACAATGTGGGATTTTGAAAGAGATCCTTCTTTCACAAGTATCACGTTTAGTCCGCTCTTATCTTTGATTGCCTCAAAGTCGTTTCTCATCCATTCAGTAGTAGCACTATTCATATCAATAGCATTATAATATTGAATTGACGCCTGAGAGTTAGTTCTTTAATAATATAAAAAAATAACTGTATTTGAGTATTTATAATATATATATTATATACATATTTGTGCATTAACAACCAAAATAACTTGCATTTTCAATTGAAACTCGGAACCATCAAATGAAACCAGCTCTACGTTGAAGTATTCATTGCGTCAGGTACTTCATCGTAGACACAACTATCTCTGCATCTAGCCTCTGAACATATGTACTCGTACCCTTACCCCAAGAGGTGAAATCCTTGAATCCGTGGGCTCAAAGCCCAACTGTATGGCAGTTTATGAAAACCGCCAAAGAAATGCCTTGCCTAGTTTCAAAAAACTACCAAACTCTCGAAAACCAACTTGCCAACAAACTGACTTAAACCATGACATTTTCAAAAAAGGATTTTGACAAAAGCAAAGCGATATCATATGTCTTCTTCAATTTCATTTATGAGAAGATCGTGCAAAACTCAAACGCCAAGTCTAGAGACACGATTTTGCAGAAGTCCAAGCAACTGTTAACATGTGCCAATAACATTGTCCTGATTGACAGATCACAGCGAGCCGTCAACGTTTGCTACCAGTGGGACGGAGTTGGCTAAAAGTTGTATGGTAAAAATTTCCTGTCCCCAAGGCAGAATATACAACATCGACGTGTTGCGTAGAGCGTCACAATGAGCAGATATACCTGATTTCTGCTGTACTCTGCTCTGTTTCGGCCTTATCAAAATGATCAGACTAAGCGATCGCTTAAGGTCGATTGTAGGCCAGAGTTGTTTGGTAATGAGGCGTCCTGTGCCAGTTAACCATCTACTATTAATTTGATCAAGCGTTTCTAGCTTAAGATCGCCACCCGGAAATAGCAAATAGTTTGTACCCTTTCTAGCAAGTTCGTCCGCTTCGTCCCCACATAAGATTGATGCTAAAATACTTGGCCATCTTGTTAATGGTAGTCGCTAATTAAGGTAAGTCTTGGAATTTAAAGTGACTGAATTCAGAGATTTGATCGCTGCCTGTGCGAGATATTACATTGTTTTTTAACCAGGACAGTGCTTTTCTAATCGCTATAGTTTTAGCCAGAAAGACACTACAGTCATTAGGTAATGGGACAGATAGCTGGATATTTAGATTCTTGAAGTAGACAGAATAGACCCACTCCTGCATTCCTCTTCGATGCATCTGTGAAGATTCGCAGTGGGCCTTCCAGCGTCTGGTCTTCAAACTCCCAGTAAGTTCTAGGGGATGCTCGTGGAGAAGTTATTTTCGAAGAGGAGTTTAGGTATAGTTAGGTCTGTATCTCTGGTTATAGAACTATACCTGCTGAGTATCAATGAGTGTTAATCTCTAGGTTCTTTCCAGTTGTGCAGCGATCTTTGTCTGATCGCCGTATTAGCTGCTGTCTGCCTACCAACTAGTTCTATCGGTCAAGGAGTATGTTTAGAGCTTCGGAGGAGGTTGTCTTTAGTGGTCCGCTTATACCTATGCATGCCATCTTTTGCCCTCGTTCGAGTAGTATGAGGTTGATATTATTTTCGAGTGCAGTCCACTAATAGCAATATGAGTCTGTCTACTGAAACAAATAGCCAGTGAACCATCCGGGGTTGTAGTCCCCTTTTGCCCCCCCATTGCTCCCTTTTGCAGCAGTAGAGAGCCGTAGAGGCCTTCTTGACTTGGGCGGAGGGCTACCAACCCGCCTAAATAATAAGCCCGATGGTTACGAGAGAGAAAGCGGCGTCGGAGCAACGGATGGCCCTATAACGACGACACGGCTTGAAAAAGCAAAATGGTTAGTGATTGTGCTCATGGAAGGTCCCCCACAGTACAAGGCGGATATTACCGCGGTCCAGAAAATAGGGTTGATAGAACAGGGGATACTGAAACATAAAGAGTGTAACATTTATTACAGCTGTCACATAAGGTGCCACATATTTGGATGCGAATTCGTTGTAGGAAAGCCGTTAAAGTCGAAGGTCATTGACATTAAATCGATAAGTGCTCGCCTGGCTGTAATCCGCCTTATATGGGCACACCGAGGAGGCTAATGACTCTTTCAAAGTGGACTTTTACAACCTCTTGGACAGAGCCAGTCTGGAGAACGATGTCAAAATTGTACATGGAGACTCAGAGGTCGACTATCCAATATCAGATAGCTGCACTAACCAACAACGCGGGACTTTCATAAAAAGCTTAAACTGACCTCAAACATTAGGAAAGGAGCCCATCCTCTTCAAAATTTTGAGGGTAATCTAGTTACGGACCACCAGGGAATAGTGGATATGTGTAAGCAGCGTGCTTAGCGGGGCTGACCAGGAGAGAGTGATCGGGATTCAAGAAATCACTCCAGTCGTAGATAACGTAGTCTTGCCACCTAGCTTTGAAGAGGTCGGCACAGCCATTAAAAGGCTAAAGACCTACAAAGCTGCACGCTCTGATGGGTTACAATCAATAAACATGCACCGGATCATCCGCAGAATTTGGGAAGACGAAGGCATGCCTGACGATCAGACCCATCCACAAAAAGCGAGATTCTACTCCTTGCAACTACTACAGGATCCAGCGTACTGTGAGACCGTTTGAAGCCGTTTTGCCCCGCACTAATCGACACGAACAGTGCAACATCCGGCCCGGCATATCGACTGTAGACCACCTCTTCGCACTAAGGCAAATCCTGGAGAAGATTAGCGAGTTTCAAATCGACACGCACCACCTTTTCTTTGATTTTAAAACCGCATACGAAAGCATTTTTGTTTTTTGTTTTTTTAAAACAACTGGGCTCCTTACTCGAAGGGCCAAGATCATGTTCTACAGAACTCTTAGTTTGCCATTCCTGCTGTATGGAGCCGAAAGTTGGATGATAAGCAAAATTATGGTGCTGATCTCTGGTGCTGATCTCTGGTGCCTTCGGATATATGGTCCTGTCTGCGAGGAATCATCAGCCATGATCTTGTTGAGCTGTACCAGCATGTCGATGTACACTCAGAGAAAAAATTCTGTAAAATTACAGAGAATTTAACCATTTACCGTGTTGTCATTTTTCAACAAGACCAAAAGTGTTGATACATGATTCTTACACGATTTTTATTTTTTTGCCATTAACATGAAGAAGTGTTAACTTGAACAATCCTGTTAAATTTATATTGTGCACCATCTTAAATTAACATGAAAATGCCAAGGAATCAACATGATCCCGTTTTAACTTAATCCCATATAAACTGTTATATTAACATGTTTAATTGTAAAATTCACAATTGTAGAATGTTGATCTAAAAGGGGCACCCTATATACATATTCCACCTGATCCATGGTTAAGTTAAAACTATTTATCATGTAAAACTTACATAGAAACATGATGAATTATAAAGTTTCACTGGTAATTTAGCACTATGTACGTCGTGTTCCAATTCACTTGGGTTCAATTGGAAAATAAATAAAACAAAGTTTTAATTTATTAACTTATATATAATTTATTATTGTTCATTGTCTATTAAAATTATTTTAATCCTACCACCTTTAGCTTATTACAAAGTATGTGGATATGAAGAGGGTGTGAGATGAATTCATTTGTATTTAAGAAATTATGTGTATTTATAACTTCTCCTATAACAAAGGCATGTGTATCAAAATAAAAAATGTTGTATTCAAAACAATTTAAGAAAAATTATTAAAGTACTGCGTACAAAGAAGTATGTTGTTTAATTAATGACATTCATTATATCAACAGTTTGCAAGAGTTTAAAAAAAATCCACACTTCATCATCACTTCATTCTCTCAGGTATCAAGTCTCCAATTATCAAAGGCATGTGATGAACAAAAGTCATCATCTCCCTTGCTGTCATTCGGAACTTTACAGTTTTTAGGTTCTTAATAACTAAAGGTGCAAGCAAATTTCCTTTCCATTATTTAAAGTATCTAAGTAAATAGTTTTTTCTTTTCTATAAACTCTAATAGCATTTCTGAAATGTCGTATCTACATATTCCTCAAACAAATCATACATCAAATCAAAGGAAAAGTGATCAACGAAATGAAAACTATCTATGCTATTAAGAACAATATTCTTTTATTACACTTAATTTATTATCATTTAGGCAATAATTTTGTAAATTTCGCAAAAAATCATATCACTTTTGCATCTTTTGCGATTGCGACAAAAAAAAATTGGAGTTAAAGCATAGTTTCATATAATATATTTGACGGTGACTGGTCGGAAATGAAACGGGTTTTCTCTGCACTATGCAGACAAGCGGGATATGAGAACCCTAGAACATGAACTAAATCAGTTCAGTCAGAAAAACGGTATGATCGATGTATTTTACGCGGCAGTTAACCATAAATTGTCGTTAATGGTCAACAAGCTAAAGACAGAGTCCTACAGTGAAGAGACTGCTAGGGCATTAGTCGAAACTTATAGAAACAGGGCTTTGGATGTATTTGTTCGTGGCCTTAACGGCGACATTTCTAGAATGCTTGTTATTCAAAGGCCCAGGAATCTCCCTGAGGCATACTCCACTGGCCTGGAAATACAAAACTTAAGCTTTAGGAACAATGCCATCACCTCGTCTACCAGTCCGAACTTTATCAGTGCTCCTATTAACCAAACGTTCAGGAACACAGAAGTAAAACCTTCCTTGCCGTCTAGGAAGCAAAGGAGACATTTCTCCTCGAATCCTCCTCAACACGGGCATGCAAGTCCACCTAAACCTTGCCCGAAACCGTTAGGGAAAATGGATGTGGATAGGCATTTCTCCTGGAATCCTCCTCAACACGGGCAAGCAATTCCACCCAAACCTGTCCCGAAACCGTTAGGGAAAATGGATGTGGATAGGAGCGTCCAAACCCGTCAAGTAAATTATATGAATCGTCAGAATACATCGAATCCATTTAAGCGCGGGGTAAGGTTAGTCAAGTTCCCAAGTAAACAACAGAGGTCGTACTATGCCGAGGTTGAGGAATTGAAGGAAATTGCGAAGAAGCCGCTGAAGAAGCTTTGGGGGAAGAACTACATTTTAAGACGGGCGGCCATCCAGCTTACCATGTAAAGAATAGGTCGTGCTGGAATTTCTTGTTGTCACAGGGGCTAACAAGAACTTCATTAGCTCCAAAATAAACCAGGCCGCCGCTCCTCTCGAGAAACCATTTTCTGTGCGAACCGCTGCTGGGAAAATATCCATCACAGAGAATGTTACAGCAAAGTTTTTCGAGAAAATAGGTAATAACGCTCAAATCAAGATCTATGTTTTATCCAGACTGAAATCCTTTGATGGCACCATTGGCGATAACACTTTGAAGGAATTTGAGGCCGTTATCGGCAGAAAAAGAAAAATACTCTACCTTTAAAACCAGACATACGGCTACCATTGAAGGAAAAACTGTCAAAACAAGTAAATGTGGTCTTCAACGAGACCCTCCACTAATAGGTTAGACAAATATTGCGGTCATTCACCACTAAATACTACTCATTATTAGGACCGATAAATTTGTTTGAGGTTATCGACCCTTGCATTCAATCGGAAATTAGAACTAGTACGGTTGAGCCAATCAACACGAAAAGCTATCCGTATACAGCGTATCTTAGAGCCGAAGTAGAAAAGGACATAACAAAACTTTTGGACGAAAGTATAATTAGACCTTCTAAGAGTCCCTATAACTCGCCAATCTGGGTCGTGCCAGGGATGGTCGTTGACTACAAAAGGCTGAATAGTGTAGGGTCGTATCCCGTACTCGACATCAATTCCACTCTTGTTGCCCTTTGGGCTAAATAAAGCCGCTGCTATTTTCCAGCGAATGATCGATGATGTGCTGAAACCATAGATATAAATATAGTAGAAACCAGATATGTTATGTCTACATAGACGACATAATTGTCTTTGGCAATAGCCTGAGAGCCATCTAGAAAATCTGAACCGAGCTAATCTGAAGGTTAACCTAGAAAAGACTCACTTCATGGACACCGAAGTGGAATTTCTTGAATATGTAATAACACCTCATGTCGTACGCCGAGATATGAAAAAGCTCGAAGCCATTCGAAGCCAAAAATCTAAAGAAACTCAAAACCTTTTTCGGATTGGCCTCTTACTATTGAAAGTTCATCCGAGATTATGCAAAGGTTGCTAAGCTTCTTACTAATCTCACCCGAGGAGAGAACGCTCAGGTGAAGGCAAATCAATCCAAGAAAGTTCCCATCATCCTTAATGAGGAAGCGCTGAAGCGTACTTTTAACTTTTGCGGAAGTACTTTCATTTCCAGATTTTGGTGTACCATTTAATCTTACAACGGACGCGACGAATACAGCGATCGGAGCTGTACTATCGCAGGGTGAGTTGGGCAAACACATACCTTTAGCTTACATATTGTGGTCCCTAAACAAGACCCAGTAAAATCATGCGCCCAATGAGAAAGAGCTGCTGGCTATAGTTTGGGCCCTATACAACCTTCGGTCTTATTTGTACGGGGCAAAGAAATTTCTTATTTTACTGACCACCAACCGTTGACCTTCGCATTAGAAAATTGAAACTATAACGCAAAAGGCCAGAATCGAAGAGTATAACTGCGAATTGGCTTACAGGCCAGGTAAATCTAATGTGGTTGCCGAGACTTGAAATCGGTAATCGAGACTTTACCACTTCAGCAAATACTGAAGCGGAATGTCAAGTGAACACGTTACTCTATAATTCCACAACGGAAACTGCTTCCGATAATAGTTCCTCAACGGAAACCGCGAACTCTGGTGTACCAACTATTGCGGAGTGTGTATACTTCACGGAGCCCATAAGCAATGCTACAAATTCAACCAAATCTGCCACCAAGACAATGCATAGCGCAGCCCTTCCTAATCCAAGATTCCTAATAACAAAATATGTCGGACCTAATCCGGCATGTAGGAGCACCTCTCGATGTGTTTCGAAACCAGCTAGTGATAATTCTGAAAAAAGGTCTTACTATCTATGAGGAACCACATCCACTATAGTCAAGACACTATGTCGCGGTGGAAAACCTAGACAAGTCAGCATTAATAGAAATTCTTAAGACAAAGTTGAAACCAAACATCGTCAACGGCATCAAGACTCCTGAATGCTGCATTCAGTTACTACAGAACGTATATTTAGAGAATTTCGTGAATTATAAAATCCGGATTACTCAAAGAATTGATGAAGATGTCGTAAGTAAAGAGCATAGGCGAGCCCACAGAAACGCCCGAAGAAACAAATAACAACTTCTCGAAAGGTATTCTTTCCAAAGGATGAAAAGCCTGATCACGCGTTACACAAATTCCTGTGACATTTGTCTCTCTAATAAATATGATAGACAACCAGCAACTCCCGAGTTGCAGCCTACCCCGACTCCATCATATCCCTGCAAGAGTAAACATGCAATGAACAAAAAAAACAGATTAACTACCCCAGGTGGCAGTGCAGTTACACTGGAGAATCCACTCTCTTCGGAGACAGGCTCTAAGGATTCTGGGGAGAGCCAGTTATTGCATTTAATAAATCCCTTCGCGAAGAACTCAAGGGTAATCCGGTCTCCACCATCAAGACCACGAATCTCCGAAAAAAAGAAGACCGCCGGATGTGGAAACTCAAAACGCATGGACTCATCGAAATTTAAAAGTTTAGAGGAGGAAAATAAGGAGCTCCGCACCAAACTAATGAATATCGATCTAGAGAAGAGCCAAGACCTTAAAAGAGACATAGAGACACTAAAGGCAGAAAATAGAGCCCTTAAGAACTCAGAATGGAAAAGGGAGAATGAGGTCACCGCTCCTGTAACCAGTCCAAGGTACACAATGACGAAGAGAAACTGGATCGGGAAACAAAATGGGCATCGAAGAAAAGACCCATTAGAAACGGAAAGGAAGAATTCAAAGAGTATGAGCTAGCTTAAATAAATTATATAATAAAGTAAATATTCAAAACAAGAGAGAAAGGTCACTCCGTGTCATAACCAGAGGTCAATCATAAAGAAGATGACGCCATCAACATCATAAAGAAGATTAAGCAGAAAATGGAACAAGGTGAGGAAATCCTGAACAAAACAGGACTGCCATTATTTTGATTACATTTGAGAAAAACAAATGCATTGATAATATCTACAAGATTGAAAACATCTTAAAGTCTATAGTGAAAATTGAGCCTCTGCGGACGAACACAAGAACGATACTCCAATGTAAACGTTGCCAAGGTTTTAATCATACACGTTCATATTGCCAAAAAGAACTTAAATGTGTAAAGTGTGCCGGAAATCATCTCTCTGAAAATTGTGATATTAGTAAAGAGGCGAAGGCTATCTGTGCAAATTGCAAGAGCAAGCATCCAGCTAATTATAGAGGCTGCGAGGTTGCCAAAGAGCTACAAAAAAGACGTGACGCTTTACGTAAAAACGTAAAGCCGTCGAGACTAAAACGCAAAAACAATAAAAAAAAAGCGAAAGCAATGAAAATAATAAAGTAAATGAGGTCTCAAGTGATAAGGTAGGGAAAAGTAAATCCTACGTAAAATGGAGGATAAGCCAGAGTCCTCAAAGACTGTGACGTATGGCCAAGCATTATCGATAAACAAAAAATCTGCCGGTTCGGCAGACCCGGTTACGCAAGTGTTTACCACGATTCTTGCTAAACGGGACGAGCAGTCCGCGATAAATAAAATAATTTTTGACAAACTTAGCCAGCTTGAGCCTAAAGCTGGTAAACAACATAGATCTTCTCGCAATAAATTAATATGGAAGTTACGATCAAAATATTAACATGGAATGCCAATGGAATAAAAAATAAAACCAATGAACTGGAGATATTCTTGTGTAACACTAACGTTGAAGCGAGCTTGATATCTGAAACCCACCTGACGAAGGGGTCCCAATTTAAAATAAGAGGCTTTTGCGCGTACCACGCTTTTTTGATCTCTTCGGAAGAGCCAATATAGAGCACTTTTTGAATACAATAACAGAAAAAGGGATGACCTTGCAGATCATTCCGAGACATTTGGAACGAGTTCCATCGTTGGTGGTGGTGATCTTAACAACAAACACACCTTTTGGGGCTCGGGTAAAAATTCAACAAAAGGAAGACTGTTGTACAAAGTCGGTATGGAGTTCGGGGTTGACTTCCACTCATCAGGAAAACCGACATATTGGCCCGCCGATACGGCAAAAGTACTCGACTTAGGAGACTTTTTTATTAATAAAGAAGTACCTACAAACTTCGTGAAAGTAGAAGAAAGCTTTGACCTCTCTTCCGACTACTCACCTGTAATCTTGACCATAAGCAATAAATTAAGGAAAGTGGAAGGTGCGCCGAGATTGACAAATAACAAAACTGACTAGGAAAGTCAGACATGACTGTGAGGAAAATATTAGTCTAAATGGGTCTTTAAAAACAACTTTAGAGTGAGAACTCGAACTTGAAAAGTTTATTAATAGACATCCAGTAAGCAGCCTCGAAAAGTACTCCTCGCAGTAAAAAAATACCCGAATTTTAATGAAACAAATTTTCCGCCAGAAATAAAAAAACTTATCCTCGAAAAAAGAAAAGCGCGCAAGAAATGGCAGCAGTCTCGCGCCCCTCCACATGAAACATACATAAATCGCCTGTGCAACAAACTAAAAAATGTTTGCAATTTATTAAAAACCACGAGATATCGACTTATCTTGAAGGCCTAACAAATGAAAAATGTACAAACTACTCACTTTCTCTACTCCTCTACTTAATTAACACTTCCTTTAGTTCCGGACTCATGGCATGTTGCAGAAGTGATAATGGTTCCAAAATCGGGCAAACCGTTGAACAACAAAAAGTCGTACAGACCCATATCACTTCTACCAATAATATCCAACATTTTTGAATGACTCTTATTAAAACGAATTCAAAAATTTATCGAAGAGAAGCAACTTATAACTGACCATCAGTTCGGGTTTCGAGCGAAACACTCGACAATTGACCAAATATACAGAAAAACGAATGAAATTGAAGGAGCATTAGTAATTCTGGTGGCTGGACAGAGAGGGAACTCCCTCGTCGAACCCTTTAGACCCGGGGTAAAGGGTAGTACAGATCCCCTTATGGGGAGTAGTCGGTCCTGTCTATCAGCGGTTTTGGTGCATATCCATCAGCTGTAACCTATGGCCGACTTACTTAGCTTAAGGAAGTTTTAAGGTAATTTTAAGTTGTACTATAAAAAACATATAAAAATTTAAAAAAATAAATGTATACACAAACGTACACAAGGGTGTATGTACCCTTGCCTATAAACTGTACATAGTATGTACATATATATGTATATAAGTCTATATATTCGTATATACAGTGGACTCCTCCTAAGTCGAATTGTCAGGGGATACCAAAATTTGTTCGAGTTAGAGAGAGAGTTTGACTTAGAGAGAGGTTTTTGTGTGGAAAGTTGAGGGAAATGTATGTAAAATATGGCGAAAAAGTTCGAGTGAGGGAGAGTTCGACTTAGGGAGAGTTCGACTTAGGGAGAGTCCACTTTGTATATGTGTATGTAGTTTAGCATAAGTTAATTTAGGTTATTTTAAGGTAGTTTGTGGGTTAGCTAATAAGTTTTTAGAAAACAGTACAGACATTAAGTTTTTATAAACAAATGTTTTCTTAATATTAAGTTGTTCAGTATTGAAATCGTTTTTGTTGAAATATAAATGCAATCTTAGCTAAAGTCGAAAGACATTTGATATGATTAAGTTTAGCTTAGAGTGCCCGCTTAGGGCCAGTAAGTTAGATATAGTAACACTGTTCGTCCAACTAGATTTAAGCACTTTGTCTCGTATGTAAGTTTTTCATGAAGTGTTGAAATAAAAATGAATTAAAGTGAAATGAAAATGAAGGAGAATTAGAGGAGAAAAAGATCTGCTCCACCGCCCTAATTGACGTTTCCCAGGCCTTCGACGAAGTCTGTCATGAAGGCCTAAAATACAAACTAAGCAGGCTTCTACCGAGAAGCTTGTATAGGATACTAGAAACTTATCTCGATACCAGGATATTTAGAGCTAAACACGGAACTGAGTACTCCGATTTTAAAGAGATCCGAGCAGGAGTCCCTCAAGGAAGTGTCCTTGGCCCAACATTGTACCTGTTGACATACCTACCAACGAGGTCTGGACAAAATAAACGAATGGTCAAAACGCTGGCGCATTGGTACCAATAAGACCAAATCAACGCACATAAATTTTACCTGCAGAAATATCGGAAATCTACCAGTTTTCATTAATTCTGTACAAATACCGAGGCAAAATTCTTGGTATGACACTCGATGCGAAACTCAAGTGGAAGTCCCACGTGAAAAAGAAACGGGATGAGCTCGAAAACCGATATAGAGAAATGTACTGGTTAAATGGAAGGCACTCCAAGTTAAGCGTGTACAACAAACTGCTATTATACAAGCAAGTACTGAAGCTTATATGGACCTGGGGATATCTACCGTCGACGAAGAAATAACAAACTCCGCTCGAAAGCTAAGTATCAGACTTCGTGGCCATTGTAACAATGCCATCCTCCCAACTTTGGATATGAGACATTTAGTACACCAACTCTAACGTACGACACCGCTCAATTTGGCGCAATAATAATAAACCATCCTAACGATGGTCATGGCAGGTGATTTTACCGAAGGTCTACCTGCAACAAGCGAAAATATCCTTAAATGTAAGCTACTAGATAAGGAAACATAGTTGTAGTAAAGAAAAACCAAAAAGGGTGTTTTTAGTCAGTAAAAATCTGACACTAATATGTGAACACTGGTGAACATAGTGTCTTGTTGAAGATGTTCACCAACCCAAGCAACAAAAAAAAAAGTTTACTTAATAGTTCACTTTTTTTAGCACAACCGACACTAGCGAACGCACTTCTTTAATTGCCAGGTAAATTCATATTTCTTTTATTTTTAATTATTTTCTCTTTACTTCGTTTTTCTCTTATAAGTAGGGATTCCGTAAATTCCAAAGATTCACTGTGGGACTTGAGCCACTCTGGGGCACTTTACCTTTTTCTTGCCAATAGTGCAAACCATATAATTGGTTGAGGCACAATCTCCCACGATCTTCTATGGGGAGCCACTGACACAAGTGATAGAGGTTAGTCACTCTTAAAGCTTATACTTATAAAGAACCTAGAGATCCGTAACAAAGGCGATGATCCTACTTATTGTATTGTATTTGTATTTGTATTTGCATTTATTTTTCTTAAATTACTTAAAAATATAATATAAAAACAAATCCATATAAAAATTCAGTACGTTAACATTTACAAAGTAGAGTAAGAAAAAATCTGTTGGCATTCGATATTTTATACTGAGTTAGTTCAAATAGTGTTGAATGCCACATCAATAGGAACAGTACAAAAAGATGGGGTGGGGTGTTGAACAAAAAAATAGAGAAAAGAAAAAAACCATTTTTGCAATTTAATTCACTTAACATAAATATAAATTTGTTATCACTTCATAAAGGATGCAAAAATTTATCAAATATCAAGAGGGGAAAAAAAAAAGTTAGATCAAAATATTAGAAGTAAGAGAGTCTAAACTATAATAATGTTGAGAAAACATCCAATTTCTTACGCACTTTAGAAAACATTTGGACATGTGAACATATCTGATTCCTTCCGGGAGGACATTAAATAAACGATTACATACAACTGAATAAGAATTTCTATATGCGGTGGTTCGATAGTTTGGAACTTGTGACATATTGAGCGAGTTATTTCGTAGGTTATAGTTTGAGATTATACGAAAATTTCTGTTACCAGACTTCATAGAGAATGCTTTTAGAACCTTAAAACAATATAAGTGACGAACAGGAAGAATCCATCCTAGAAAACTATGAGGCCTACCAGGCTTACGACAAATCTTTCTGGCTACATTCTTTTGCAAGACAAGCAATGGCTGAACTTTGTTTTGGTACCCACTTCCCCAGCAATTTATACCGTATTGAAGCTTAGAATTAAAAGGTCCATAATAAATTGTAGTTAGGAGCTTAGTCGAAAATATATTACGGAGGTAATAGAAATGCCTAAGTGTGGAGATAAAGTACTTCTTCAATGCAGTAGCTTGGGATGAGAATTTCATATTAGAGTCAAGTAAGAGTCCTAGGTCCATAAATTCATCTACATTCTCTATCAAAAACAATCATCACTACAATTTTCACTAGTACAAAATAATTGACCAAACACACTAGTTGCACATTAACATTGATATAATTTAAATTTTTAGCAATTTGGTGCATTAAAATATACATCCGATTTTTGAATAATGGACGGAGATAAATTAAAGAACATTAATTTCGTCTTAGGACTAATTACAGGTTTGTGTTCAGCGAACTATTGTCTTAGGGTATGTACATCGCAATTAATGTCAGCATAAGGATCTAAGGGACTGTTGACACCATACGACAACCCAACATCGTCAGCAAAAGCTGTAGGTACGCCTTTTAGATTGAGGTGGAAGAGAGAGTTAATATAAATTAAGAACAGAATTGGACCCAGGACCTGCCTGATTAATTGCACATCACTTCTCGTCTCATTCAACTTTACCCTCTGTGTTCTATTATTCAGACTTGAGTTAAAACATTTGATCATGAAACCACGCACACCTGCATTTTCCAGTTTACTCAACAGAATTTTATGGTCAACCATGTCGAAGGCTTTGGTAATATCAATGAATAATGCAGCTGTACATTTTCTTTTGTCAAGGTTGCTTATTATCTGAGAGCAAAACTCTAGAAGTGCGCCTTCTTTTGATTTGCCCTTTTGAAATCCAAGTTGAGGAGGGTGAAAAAAAATTTTACTTATGGTTGGCAGAAGAGAAATTGGCCTATAATTTCCTATTTCAGTTGGAGAGCCCTTTTTAAACAAAGGAATAACATCAGCACACTTAATATCGTCAGGAAAAATACCAGAAAAAACACTGCGATTGAATACATCAGCTAATACATCCACAATGAAACATGCAATGTTTTTAAGGACAACATTAGAAATACCATCGACACCACATGAATTTAAGTTATTCAAACTGCCAATCGTATTTAAGACCTCTAAAGGAGTTATTGGGTCGAAAAAAAACTTCTACAATGCACAGAGCTTACATCACCAATAGTAGAACATTGAGAATATAGATTTTGCGTTAGTCCACTATGTAATTTAAGTCCGATACTTGAAAAATGTCTATTAAAAGCGTCAGCGATTTCATTTTTATTCGTTATTTTCTTAAAACTAGTACGTACGACGATAGGATTTTGAGTGGATGACTTTTTTGTCGAGAATAGTGTTAACAACTTTCCACTCTTTCTTAAGATTGCCCCTACCTGAATAAAATTGAACACGGCAAATTGGGATTTCCTTTTTCAAATCAGCACATACTTTTTTATATTTCATTTTGAGAAAAACGTTGCTAGGGTGTTTTTTGCAATTTACTCTAAGTTTATTTTTAATTGTTATTTTATTTAATAAATAATTAGATAACCAGGGCTTAAGTTTATAATTAGTTTTTCTTTTGGTCAGAGAACTGCAACTGGCAATATGGCTTTTAGCATACTACCTATACTTGCATTATCAAAAAACGCCATGAAGTGTTAGTTTTTACTCGTATCTCCAGCCCCATCTTATAACTAACTGGAGAGTGTATAAAGATCACTCCTTCTCAGACCCGATCGTTACCTGTCTTTTAATCTATATGACAATGCAAAACCACAACCGGCATTTAGGAACTACATAAAAGCGGTTTGGTCTTTCTATAAATGCATATCATCTTCTCCTTCTCTCTGGCTTATCAACTTCCTGAAGTATACCAGTGAGCTAGACGACCTATTTGATCTTCTCACACACGCGCACCAGGATGTGATGAAAGTCGCATGTCCGGCAATATGCTCAAGCCGCGCTGTTTGACATACAATTTATGAATAATCTTGGGCGCATCTTTAGAAGAAAATTCAGTAAGAGAACAAGTGAAACTCAGGGATGGGACTCCTACAAGGAAACCCTGAACTAATACAAAACTGAAGTCAGGAAAGCGAAAAGCCGAACGTGGACATTCTGCGAAAAAAACCACGCCACTCCGTTGACTGCTCCACCCAAAATTGAGCAAAAGTGATTTCCATCACCTATCCTAACAAGCTGATAACGACTCGTAAGATCATGTGGGCAATAAAAATCTTCAGTCCATATAAGTCACCAGGAGTGGATAGCTAAGATCCGCTGAGTTCAGACGAACTGCAGCCGTGAACATTCCTTAGTTGGGAATTATTTTTAAAGGGTTCGTCTCAACGTGTTTTATCCCCACCAGATGGAAACAAGTCAAGGTGTTGTTTTCATGCCTAAGGCGGGAAAAAAGCCCCCACTTTCATCCTTAGATCTAAGACCTTTCGTCCTATCATCTTTTCTTTTAAAAAATGAGAAAGACTCATTGATCTATATTTAAAACCCACAATAGATCCAATTAAACTATCTTTATCTCAACATGCGTAAAACAAAGGCAGATACGTAGAAACGGCACTCCAAAACTTGGATTTTGTAATTTTTTATTTACTTTAGGACTTCCGATAATTTGTTAATTTTTATCTCGTTTTGGTAAATACAAAAAAAATACAAATTGTTATTAAAGAATTTAGTTCAATTTATTAATTCACCTCCTACATAATAAATTTCCCAGAGGCTATGATGGCGACATCGGCATAAGCAATAAGCTTGCATCAATGTCAATTTGTGATAACAAGGGAGCACAAATACTTGAACATGATAAGATGTTTAAGCTAAATGGTAGTTGCGAAGTTGATCTAGAAGGCGAATTGGCCTTAATCAGACGAACATCGTGCTCAATAATAGACTACTGCTTTATTTTAGGAAATCGGTACAAGTTTCAAGACAGTTCTCAAGTTTTCGGACCACATGCCCTTGGAAATAACTCGTAATTATGCGGCAATTATGCTTGCAAAAGGTAAATCTTATAAATATTTTGAAAACACTCACTCAAGATTCCAGCATGGAATGTAAAGGCATTTGTCACTTTAAAAAAGTAATCTTTGAGCAACAAATCATTGCACTAATAAACACCTCAAAATCTTAGGCTCAGTTATGAAAAGTTGTGATATACCTAACTGGATATACGTCAAACATCTCTGCGTCTCTTAAAGCCCCTCAATTCAGCTCATTAAAATATAATGATAAACTTCTCAATGCGCCATTAACCTAGCCACTATTTCAATATGCTCTCGCGAAAAACTCTACTCTGCATTTGAGTAGATGAAGTGATAAGCAAATAAAACAGCTGCTACGTATATATATAGCAATATTTGATTCTGCTGATATTATTCATGTATTCAAGAAAGCAATAATTTTTCAACTACACAAATAAACGATTAGATGGATCCAAAGAACTGCATTGGAATCACATTTTTAAAATCTTCAACCAAACTGTTCGCTGCATTAATTTACAAAAGATGATGACTGAATACAAGAACATAACATTTTCAAATTTTGCATATTTTGCTTAACAAACATTTCTGAAACATGTAAGCAGAAAGGAAAGTTTTACGCTTTCTTTGTAGATTTTCGGACAATTTTTCATACAATACCACGTGAAGCACTCTTTTAAAAGCTTTCCAAAATCGGTGAAATGATTACATAAGTACTAAAATGATGTAAGATGATGAATTGTACACTTATTTGCATATTTTGCACCATATATTAGCTGTACACGATGCGCGTTGCTAGGCATTTTCGATTGTAACTCATCAATCATGTGTCTGTGTCCTATCAATATATTTGTAACGATTTATATAGTTTTCCATGACAAAAAAATATTTGGTACCAAACACTTTTTCACAGAATTCTAAACAAAATTGCCAAAGCCATCAGTGCTCTATTTCTTACTATTTAATAGTCTATAAAGGACAAACAAACAAACTTTGATTTTTATAAGTAGAGATAGAGATGTTGACATTATGATAAATTGTAAAACTACAATAAGATAATCTTATAATATGTGCTTAACGAGTAAAAATATATTTTTATATACGTATGTACTCATGTGCACACAGCCCATGCAAGAAACAAAACAATAAAAAAGCTCAGTCCTACATATTATGTACATAAAAGTCAATGAATCTAGATATTTAAATTAACTATCTGCATTTCAAGAGCTGATTAACGTTCAACACTTTATATATAAACATATCCTTATGGTGTTTGGCTTCACACTGCATATACATATGTTTTTATATGTACAGACTGACCATTTCTTCTTTTATTTTGTTCATTCATACATCACATATAGAATACAATGGTCTGAGAACTTCTTTAATTAAAAAATCGGGTTTGCCACTGCGATATAAGAGACTATATGGTCAAAATCGAAATTCTGCTGCAGTGGGCGGACTTCTTCACAAACATATAAAGTAACAAATGAAGCCAGCGTGTCAGAACGTTATCTGTGATTAAATTAATGGTTACAAGAGAAACGCACACACTTTAGTGGCGAGAATTCGTTGTTTGTTGAAATTGGTTCCTTCGAGGGAGTTCTAAACGGGTAAATACTGGAAATCTGTGATTTATTATATAATTAAGTTTCCAAGAACGGTTATTTGCACGCAAACCAGAAAACAATCAACTTTTGTTGCCATTTCCATGTATTTGTACTGATGAACATAATGTATAATGTTAAATAATAACAATTAAATAATGGGATAGAGTAGTTTTATAAAAAAAGGGGGTAGTAAGTGTTTATACACAGTAGACGACCAATATATAAGACACATCTAAGATACTCAACCTTTTTTTTAATTCCAAATTATTCTTATATGAAAACAACGTACATATATGTATAAGAAAAAAAAATGTCTTGCATGAAAAAACTGATCAAATAATTGATCTTAAAAACTAATTTACTCTATAAGAATTCTATGTTCCAAATAGAGAAAAAAATCAGTTTCTAACTAAATCTTTTCCAAATTTTAAAACAAAAAGTAAGGAAACACAAAAGACAAGTAGTAAATATCTCATACCTACATAACCTGCATACGTATGTACCTACATAACATATTAATAACAATTTAATCAAGAGTAAACACAAAATATTCACGATTTGGCATTTTCTACTTACATTTTGTACTCGTACCCTATACCATGGAAACAATATTTGCTTGTCAAAACCGACATCTTTTTAGTTTGTAACCTCGTTCAAAGTCCTGTTTGACACTGAAAAGATGTGTTGTTCAAGCTTTCATCATCATTCAAATTTACTATATAAACAAGTGAAAATCAGAAAACACCAATTTAATATTGATATTAGGTGAAAGGATTGATCTGAATCATATTGTATAGAAAAGTACCACAATATGCAGTGAAAGGATGGATGAGCAATTATGAGTAGGAAATTAAGTCCATAAAATGTCGGGTCATAATTCCACAAAAATTTTCCATGGGTGGGTTATAGGTCCACAATAGACTTATCTAAGAAAAATAGATTAAAAGAAGTAGATACTCACAATTGTATTTTAATTTAAGGTTCATAAAATTAAATTGGTTTATTGAAACACTATAGGACTTAAAGCCCAACCTCTTTCAAGTCATCGACAATGTTTAAAGTGTATAACTGTTGTGAAAAAGCTTCTCCAACTTTGCTGTTCGGAATTGGCATTCCTCTCGGGAGAGACCTATACGCAAGAACAGCACGAGTGGTTGCTATATAAGCTAGGCCCTGTCTGTCTACGGACTCTAGCGCCACCCATATTATAAAATTATTAATCTAATTTTCGGATAACATTAAAAACAATGACGAAGAATACAACGAATGATCTGACCACACAATTTCGGTTTTGAAAATCCAGTATTGTATGCTTTCCTATACAGCATGTGTGAGATGAAAATTAAAATGTGTGCTGAAATGGAACGAGTAAAGAAAAGATGTTCATTATGTTCGTTACATAACAGTACCTCTTTTATCTTATGATAAGAACAAGACTTGTATTACTTAGTGAATATAAATTTGCACTCCGGCAATTACTATTTTTTTTTAATTTTATTTGATTCTTTAAATGCATTTGCAGATTGTTAACTAGGCAATCACAGAGGGGTATCTTCTTCTTCTTCTGATGGCAATTCAGTCCGGTATGGACCCGGGCCTCAACCAGTAGGCCGCAACTGCGCACACCAAGTTGATTGAGGTCCTTCTCCACCTGGGTGCGCCATCGGTTCCGTGGGCGTCCTCTTTTGGGTTGTCCCACTGGTTCGGAGTCGAAGACTCTTCGGGCTGGAGCAGTGTTGTCCATGCGCTCCACATGGCCCAGCCATCTTACTCCTTGAATCCGTAGACGACTGACTAGGCTTATGCCGCTGTACAGCCCGTACAGTACGTGGTTGAATCTTCTTCTCCAATAACCATCAACGCAGACAGAACCAAAGATTGAACGCAGAACTTTTCTCTCGAAAAGACCAAGTGCTTCTTCATCCGCATGGCGCTGTATAGCTGGTCTCTATGCACGCTGTCATATGTAGCCTTGAAATCGACTAATAGGTCGTGGGTGTCGACGGGTTTTTTCCAGTATCTGATATGAAGATTTGATCGATGGTGGACTTCCCCGGCCTAAAACCGCACTGATAAGGACCTATCAGGTTGTTGACGAATGGTTTCAGGCGCTCACACAAAACGGCAAAGAGGATCTTATAGGCGATGTTGAGGAGACTTATCCCTCGGTAGTTGGCGCAGTTGAAGGCTTCTGCTTTCTTGTGTATCGGGGAAACGATACTGAGATTCCACTTGTCGTCGGGCATGCTTTCCTCCAACCATATCTTACAGATTGGTCGGTACATGTATCTTACCAGCTCATCTCCAGCTGCCTTAAACATTTCCGCAGACAGTCCGTCTGCACCAGCACCTTTATTCGACTTTAATCTCGATATTACCATCTGATACACAAAGGTGTATCAGTTTTTAAAATTCTTGTAATTTGTTGCACATAACAAATAGATTTTGTACTTTAAGTGATGACAGCAAAGCGAAAGACGAAACTTACAACAACAGTTCTTAACGCGAAGAGGAGTCCAGAGGAAATGCACGTGAATGAGTGTTTGACTTACAAGACACGTCAACTGCTTTCTACAGCACGCTCTCTGCAGATTGTAAAAGAGTACGCTTACGTATGAACCAAGAACGGAAATATTTACATGAAGAAGAAGGAGGGTGATAACCTAGTAAGAATTTCTTGAGCTGGTGATTTCGATAAAATATGATTTCTTCTCACTCTGTTCCGTTCATAATGTGTCGATACCCAGTCAATGCTCCTAACTGTGTCAATGTTAGTTGTCTACATCAATACATCGGTTTGGAAGCTGTTATAGAAAACTGTTGATCATCGGGGCAATTTTGCAAGAGTACTGCGCCAACCACCGTATTTGCATGCATCTGCAATATTCAGTCTCGAAGTTCGGTTGGAATATCATGAAAACTGGTTCACTGCATAAAATATCCTTTAATTGTTGAAACGCATATCTTTCTACTATGAAACACCGACGGATAATTGCACAGGCCAAATGGGGCCTTCATAAGTTCGTATTGGCCATCAGGATTTACGAATGATGTAAATGGACGTCTTGATGGAGCAACGTCCACATGAAAAAACCCATTGTAAATTGTCATAAATACTTTTGCGGAGCTCAAAGTGTCTACGACAACTTCTGTTAGTGGGAGAAGGTATCTATCGCGTACCACGTTTTCGTTTATGGACTTGCTTGGACAAACGATACGTCTTTTTCCAAAGGAGATAAGCGTCGTGGTGGCTAATAAGTAGGGATGTCATCCGGCAAATCTATGTGCATTTGTATAGCAGACGTTGGTGGTTTGGTAGTTTGGTGGTTTGGTAGACCTATAATTTAGTATCAAAAGATAATGCTCGTTCTTTATTTTGGGACATACGTTTTGGTCTATTTCGAATTAAGGTCTTAAAGGTCCGATATTGTTTTCTTCCACTTTATTATAACATGGAAATTCTTCGATTAATGTGTTAGCGATAAGCTCGACTGTTATTTGGAGGACCGTAAGCTTTGTTGCTTTAATTTTTTTCTTACCCTTTTCGACCGTGTTTTCGTCAAATAGTACTGCTTTCCGATGGGGTTCATAACGCATTCCAGCCACTATGTACGAAACTAATGATTGTTGATCAACCTTAGCTTTGTTTCCTATTTGTTGCATGATGTACAAATATTCCTAGAACGTTTCGCTGTCAGACTTTCTTCGCATCCTCAACATGTTATTCACGTCAATGCTGGCAACTGAAACTAAAATGATCAGAGTTAAGATTACATATTAGTGTTTTGTAGTCTTTTATCTGAGACATTGCATCCACGAAAAGTGTTCCCACTCGTAGTTTCACGCGTAGATAAAGTTTTGCACGGGGTACCACCCGCATGATTTTGCGATTTATTCAAAACTATGTGTGTATTTGGGTTTTTCGTTTCCGTATCGTTGCTGTGACCGTAGCTATTTTTCGTTTTGTATCATGGCGTAGCGAAATCACTGAAAACAGATTGATTTTATTTTCTGCAATCCCGGGTGAGCCCCCAGAACTTGTAAGAATTGCAGTACATAATATAAACAAAAAAACAGCACATTGAGAAATATATGTTAAGTTTATTTAATTTTACTGTTTTTTTTATATAGAAATAAAAAGAAACAATTCATGAGAAAGTAGCATGATTTATGTTGAAAACGCGTCACACATGTCGCTACTCGTGAATCTCTCTGTCGACATCTCGCGACAGACTGCCCTATATACTCCTGTAAAGTCAAAAAGTCCTTTAAAGTCAAAAATAAGACCATTATCAAAAGAATTAGAATCCACGAAAGGAGGACCGCTTAGCCAAAAGTACAGAAGTCGACTATGTGGGAAAAGTGTGGCAGTAGTATAACTACACCGAGTGCGTCATTCGTCAACAATACTAACATCAAGCCCAAGAACCCTTCCGCTGTCGTTTTGCAATACGCGCAGATTTTTTTTATCTTTTCATATCCAACTAGTTTCTTGTGTGCAGATTACTGTTGAAAAAAAGCCTTACTATTTTGCTGAATTTAGTACAATTAAATTTTCTCAGAACATAAGTACATACTGCCATTTTTAGAACAATTATTACTTGCTTGCACAAAAATTAATTAATTCATTTTGTTTTTTTTTTTTGTCGAAGAATTTGAAATTAGTTTTAAAGTTTTTTGTGACGAATATAAAAAAATTGAAGCTATAAACAACGAATATAAAGCTCTAACTGACTGCGAATATATGACGAAACTGAGAAATGAATCTACAGGGTGGGCCAAAGACAAGCTTCTTTTTAAAAATGCAATAAATAAAAAAAAAAATATTTTTTAAATGTAGTACGGCTTTATAAGTAAGAACGAACATTCCCATTCCGATCAAAATAAACACTCCGGTTGGAGGTTGAACACAGAATTACTTACATTTTTATAGGTATTAGCAAAGTGACAGTCAAACAGACTTTTATCCATAATTCATATTTATGAAAGTAATACCGAATATACCCAATACATTCTATAATACTGAAAATATGCATGGTATAGCACCCCCACCCTAAGATAAATAATAACATTTTGTTTAATTAATCATAGTATAACATGATTTTCAAATTCATACATTTCATTTCAAAATATAAATAAAAAAAATACTTCAAAATACTTCTTATGTAAAGTAATACAATTAGCTTGCTACAAACATAATTTCTTTGGAGGTTTAATCTTATCCCTTGGCCTTAAGGACCTATTACATTCATGTTCCATATTTCTGCACTTCAGGAGCGAAGCAAGAATTATTCGATGATGCCGGCGTTTGTATATTTTTATTATTGATACAATCAGCTACTTTGTTTACAAAATCTGTTTCTGGAGTTGAAACTTTATCTGTATCTTCAGCATTAACAATATTTATCGAACCAGGCACATTTGAGTTCTTTTCCAGATAATCTTTATGTGCCAGCTCCCTATTGCCAACTAACTTATCATCCTCCTCGCCCCTAGTCCTTTCAGTACAAAATTGTCCTGTCCTTCTTGAATTCTCCTTAAACAAGTTATTCAAAAATTCATCAATTGCCATACAATTGCTATAATTTATAACTTTTTTAGAATTTTAAAAACCAGTAGTTTTTAATAATATTAGAATATCTGCAATACTTTACACCGCAGTAATGGTATGAAGTGCAATTATTTTACTTTACTTACACAATGGTTCCATCTTGTTGAATACAACATACATTTATTTAAGTTGATCATAATTATTTAAGATTCATTCAAACAAAAAAACCGACTTGTAAATAAAAACGAGAACAAAAAGTATCCTTACGGAAAAAGATGTATAAAAAGGATAGAAGCTGACGAAGAGATTTTTTAAAGAGATAAGATGGATACCCTAGCTGTATGGCGTATCGCGATATCCTGAGTCCAAATCTATGTCTTTAATTTCAATAAAAAAAAATCGGTTAACATGGCTCTGTAACGCCCACCTGTGACCAGAACGTTGTTCCCGGTATAATTTTCGAAGAATGATGATGCTGTGAGTACTACGACGGGAACCATTAGTGTTAGCCAGTAGTATATAAGTCTCACGAACTTTTTGCAGAAACATTTTCATGCAGTAGTCCTTTGAAAAATACTTATTACTTTGATACAGGGATCTCTCCGTGATTTATTTAAATTGATGGGATCGGGTTTACAAAGAAAAGTCAATATTTAGACAACTTTAGACGAAATCGAGTAATTTATATTACAAGACTCAGATATTAAAATCTACACACACCCAATTTTAAATGTTGCTACGGTTAAAATGGTAGAATTGAATTTTACCAATATTTTGAATATTGAAAATTAGCTAAAGTCGAAATTTTCATGCACTTTTGGAACGATTGAAAACTGAAAAGTAAGAAAAAACGACTTTAGTGGTTTTTCCTTGTGACCATATATGTATAAAATGGTAAAAAGATCCTAATGTAAAAGCCGACGCGTCAGTAGTGAGTACAAAAGGTCTTGAAAAATCAGGTGTATTTAGAATAGGCAATGAATAGTAAAAGTTAACATATCGCCCTCTTTATAGAAAATGGATTTGTACGACAAAAGTAGATTTTTCAATTTAGCTTTATCCGAACAGCTTAAATGACTGGCAAAAATTGTGTCATCGATTTTGTTTTTATAAATTTCATTATTATATATGACTGGAAGTTCAAACTTCTGATAACATCCAGGATACACTTCTTCACTTCTACTAAAATAAAAATGTATTACTACATCGTCAACAATTAATGAGCGTTTTTGTAATCAATGACAGGCTTTAGCTTATAGAGAATATTATTTCCCATTATTCCGTCAAATGAGTTATGAAAATCATGTTCCCAAAAACCTACGAAGTACTTGTCTTTTTGAAATTCTCTGAAAAGAGGTACTTCTCTGTACATTATATTCGATTTTATACATCCACGAAACGCCCGTAATGTGTGGTTTTCAGATTCTATTCTTCACTTTGGGTTACAGAGATTAGGATTTATTATACTACATTCGGCACCACAGTGTGACTGTCTACGATTATACAGGGTAATCGTTTTCCCGGTTGTTTTGCAAATTTAGGGTGTTATTAAAACTTTCTTCGTTCAGAGTTATGTCCATAGGCTCACTTTGTCTATACCTATTAAATGACTGTCGAGGCTGAGCACTAGGATTATAATTATTTTGTTGTTCATTAGAAGTATAATTAAAGATCGGTCTTTGCGATCCAGTCGATTAACCTTGGCGATTCCTATTATTTTGTCGATTTTGAATGCTGGGGTTACTGCCGTTTCGACGTTGTTGTTCGCTTCGTGCGTAATTATAATTTTCCCTTGTGGTCTGACGTGAGATTGATCCTGACTTACAAAATTTTGAGAATGGTTATGAATCTGATATCTGTTTCTGTTTGGTCCTGACAATTTGTGACCAACCTCCACAACAATTTGATATGCCTCATTTAGGGTCTGGGGATTTCGACTAAAAATAATGTTTTTTGCGGGTTCCGGGAGGTTGTTTTTAAAAGCTTCTAGTGCTATTCTATTATTAGATGAAATTAAATCCCTACCTATCTGGTTGTTGTCTAATAAGAATGCATTATTTATTCTACCTTGAAGTTCATTAATGCTTTGATAATAATCCTCAATAGTCGTTATTACTTTAGCGGTTCTAATTTTAATGAGGAGGGTATGTGTCGAAAGCTTTTCACCGAAATTCTCTTTAATTATTCTTCTTATTTCGTTCCGTGAACTAACTCTCCCGTGATTTTGAAATTCTCATCTAGCCCTTCCTACTATCTTATCTTTTATGTAGCCTAACAAAAGTTGAATGGTAGTCGCATCATAACACTCAAAGGCGGCTGTTAACGAGTCAACTCTGTCCAGAAACTCCACTGTACAGTTCTAATCTCCGTTAAATTCTTGGAGCTTACTTATTAAATCTAATATAATTTTAAATTCTTCTGCCGTCTGAAGAATCAATATTAGCGATGTTGTTAATATTTCAGCTCACCATCGGTTGTGTGAATTAGGGATGATAGCAGACGCTATTCTTGATGACCCAAAATCACCAAAACCAAGTGTGTCTGATAAGAGCTTCCGTTATTACTTAGTTGCTGGTGTTGTGCCACTTCCCAGAAATGATGAATTGCGGAACCCACATTTACGACCAACAACACTGAAACATTTCTGTTCGCTTTTATTTATTAAGTTTATTCAATTAATTTAGTTTTTTTTTCCGTTTTCTTTTTTTTAGCTAGTGTAATATTTCCACTAGTTTTATATTACTAGAAACACTAATACGTTTTTTGTTAATTTTAGTATTCATCAACTTGGCGTATTCCTCCGAAAATAATTATTGTTTAACTATTAGAAATTACATTTTTTTATTAACTTTGTTCAGTATTAAGGAGATTCGAATTGAAAACCACGCGGTTATTCTTTATTTCGAATGTTTATTTCTTTTTCCGACTGCGCCAGATAGGTAATAAAACTAATAGTGTTATTTTTTTAACAATAAGAGGAAGGTTTATTAAGTTAAAGTTTTTTACACAAAGCGATTTTTTGGTAGATAATTATCTCTTCGTAATTTATTTCTTTTTCCATTCAATGGAGTTGGGTTGTTCACGATAATTCCTCGACTCACTCTCATCTTCTCGATCCCAGGAGATGGAAGTGCGCTTAAGAGCGTGCTTACTTGCACAATGATGTTTGTTGAGCACACAACAGGTGCTGGCTGAGAGAGTCAGTGCAATTGCGTGAGAACCAATGAGGCACATCATTTTGTTACAATATCAAGGAAAGCAACCATTGTGTAATCTTTGTTATCAAAGGATTTATCAATGGTGCTAACTAGACAGTGAAGTGCCGTTTCTGTTGAATACCCTTTGTGATAGGCATATTGGGTGGTTGATAGGGATTTAAAGCTTGAAATTTCCGAAATATGTAGATCCACTATGCTTTCCAATGTTTTCAGAAGAAATGAAGAGGGGGTAATGGGTCTGAAGTCATTTGGAAAGCTGTGCGTTGCTTTCCCACACTTTGGTATGAATACCACCTTAGCTTTTCTCCACAGTTTTGGAGTGTAGCTGAGTCCTTATGGAGATGGTGGCAAGACGCTGCTGACATTGGCAGTAATGTCCAGATTAACCAGAGTGGCTGCCATACTTGAGATGTTGTGATCATCCCTTTCCTGCACCTTCAAGCAAATCTGAGATATGATGTAATTAAGGGTTATCTTATTCCACTTCATCAATTTTAGAGATTCCTCGTTGATGAGGAAGGAGACCAGCCTGCATGTCTCTTCTGGTTTTTCCGCCGTAATGATCCTCCAGTTACCCATAGGGATACCCGGATTTTGGCCTTTCAGGAGCCTGAGGATCTGATCAAGGTCGCTAGGTCCCGGAGGTAGCCATATCCTTGCTCTGTGTCTAACTGGAATTTTTGACCAATGGTTCACCACCAATCTGGCGCTTGGCCATACATTTTTGATTTTCAGTATGACTTCCTGAAGAAGGTTTACCGAACACTTTTTATGGCACTCTGTAAGTTTGGTGGCTCCAGCATGCCATCCGGCATCAGTTAAAGTAGTAGTGGAGTCGCTGACGGTTTTCACGTGATAAACGATATGATGTCGTCGGCTAGCTTTTCGTTAAGACCTTCTTAAACCCTCTGCCTTCTTCGTCCTGCATGTCTGAGATCCCATAGAGGAGATCACCCTTAACGACATCTCTCAAGATTTGGTTCACGGTATTAATGCTCCTAGCCTTCTTTGGTGTCCTGTTGGCCTGGTCCTGGGATCACGGTCGCTTGAACGTAGAGTTCTCTCGGAGTGCTGGTACTTGTCTACCTGTATCAGGTTTGCTAGTCTGTTCGCCGATCGTACTGTCACTAGGGGGTCTTCTTACTAAGTGACTCGTACTAGGTTCTGCTGGGCGTCCATCCATCCGGGTCGGTTTACTGTTATCAGGGTTTTTTAAGAATCTGGTTGAGCTGGAATTTGGCACTACTGATGGATCGTTGGTTTTTGACGCATGGCGTCCGTCTTTTCGCCGTTGAGGCCTCACTTTCCGCAGTAGAACTGCAGCCTGATCTATTTTCAGTATCTGACATCCAATCCGCGGAGGCATCCCTGTAGTCAAGTATGTCCTCCGTTTCTGTTTCTGTCGTGTCTGGTATCGTTCTTAGAGTCATCCCTCCAGCAGGCTTGTGAGCCGGCTTAAGCCTCCGCTCCATATCAAGGTGTCCCTCAAGCGGAAGAAAAGCTACCTTACTATTTACTAAAGCTACCTTTCTATCAAATGCATTTTCCTAAAATCAATCTCTGTCTCAAATTCTAGGGGAACTCGAAACAGGATATCTGGTTGTGCAAACAATACAGTCTTTCGACAATAATGACTATACCACCCTTCCAGTGCCTTTGTCTCTCAAAGCAGTAATAAACAATTTGTTAAATCCCTTAAAGCCAACAGAAACAGCTATCTGAAACATTTAACAAATTCGAGCTTAAAATATTTCACGTTTCTAGTCAACGCATGCCTCAAAGTTCAGTACTTCCCACATAAGTTCAAAATGTCAAATCCTTCCGATTTTAATACCATTGTAAACCAGGTGAGTTCCCCTCAATATATAGACCGATCAGTCTACTTAGTAGCCTCAGTAAAAGCATTGAAAAAGTTCTTAATATTCAAATTCTTAAATTTACTAATGAGAATGTCACATAATCTCAAGAACTCACAGAATTGAATTTTAGAAAATTTCATATACAAACTCTTAAAATATGTAACCATATAAAATCAATTCGCTTAGTGGGTAATTCTACTGGCATGATACTGCTGGATGTAGAAAAGGCCTTCGACACAGTCACGCATAATGGCCTCATTTAATAATAAAATGGGTAGGGCTTCAGTCCGAGGCGGACCTGGGCCTAGCTTCTCAACAACCAGTCGTGTTGTGCGTGCTATTGTTCTTTCACGAGTGGAAGGGACCTACAGTTTAATGCCGACTCCGAACGGCGAAGTTGAGGAAGATTTTACAGGAATACTCTTTGAGCATTGTCAGTGACTCGAAAGAGGTGGAGCCGTGAATTATTTTAGGTGGTAAATTCGGGTATCGAACCTGGCACCCTCTCCGTAGGCGTGGACGCACTTACCCACTACGCCACGGCGACCCAATGGTCTCATTTACAAAATGTTAAATTTTGACTACCCACCTCATTTAGTTAAAGTTGTTCAAAGTTGTCTGTCCTATCGTAGTTTTTGTGTTTTTGTTAACTCCTCTTTGTCAAATCCCACTAATTTCCTCATGGGTGTCCCTCAAGGATCAGTGTTGTTTCCTATATTGCAATTGTCAAACGGGAATCTTGGGCGATGATACTCCTATCTACTCTTCGCATGAGTTTGCTGTCAACATTGAGAGAAAATTTATAAATGTATGTGAGATAATAGGAATATAAGCTTGCTTTCTTCCTCAGAATCAAATTCTCATTTTCGGTAATGAGACAATCTGGTTCATACGATTAAATATATTGATATACATTTAGATGCCAAGCTTACCTTCAGTAACCATAATTTTTTAAACAATTTTAACGTATGGCTACCCAGTTTGGGGTGGTTTAGCTAAATGTCATCTAAAAAGACTTCCAGTTGCCCAAACAAAAACTTTAAAGACAATTGTTACAAACAAATGAGGATTTCGCAAGCAGTTAGTTTGCAGTCACATTCTTTTATTAAAAAACGATTATATTATTATAAAAAACACAAACCTCTATTCCTTCTCGACGACGAAGACGCTGGCGTCAAACTTAGAAAATATTGTCCCCTTGGTAGTCAATTTACACGGCTGCTTCCTTTATTCCCCTGTCACATCACTTTTTTTTAACAATGATGCTAGATCTACTTGGCTCTGTTCTATTCAAGACATGCATTCAAGGGCGGGGTTAAACTGATCTGGAAACATATTGAAACTTCACTCTATCAACTGACAGAAACAATCGAAAGCGCCCTTGAAGCGAAAGAACTAGTTTTATGTGCTCCTACCAAGAAAGAAGTTAACAATAGATTACCGAAATAGATGTACGAACTCCTGAGCACGATATCAGCGGGACCTCACACATGAGGAATCACAATAAAAGTGAACACGGCAGGAGGATGTCCGCAAGGGGGAGTCTTGTGAAGCCTAATTGTGGACGATCTTCTAGAGATATTGGCAAACTATGGGATCAGATGTCAGGCATATGCGGATGACAGATGACATCTTAGCCAAGGGCAAAAGTAAGGAGACCCTATGCGACAGCATCAAATGTCAGCAGAGTTGAACCTTAATCCGAAAAAAAACCAGCATAGTACATTTCACTATGAAATGAAAACTGAATCGACTAAAACCAATAAATCTGTCGGGAACAACACTGGCTCCAGTTAACTATTTAGGACTAATCTTGGACAGCAAACTCATCTGGAAAAAGCACATAGAAGAGGTAACCAGGAACAATTCGATGTACTAGTAAAAAAAACTGCTACTGCAGAAAGATGACGTGTTTAGAAAATTAATTTTCCAAAAGGAGTTTACCATTAAGCTTTGCACCAGGAATGACTAGAGGAATGAATCCGTAGTCCACAGACTGAGCAGCAATATGTAAGTGGTATACAGATGGATCAAGAACTGATAAAGTAACGGGGGCAGGAGTATGCCATAGACCGATGCGTTCAAATCAATCTTGACAGGACAGTTGTGGGAATACCTACAGAATGTTAAAGAGTTGAGCAGGAGAAACAGAATAAAACTCTGCTTGATACATGTCCCTTAAGAGAGAGAAGGCAATGAAACAGCCGACTTATCGGCTAGGAAAGAGCATCAGCCCCGAAACATTCTGCGCTGTAGGCTGGACAATGTCCGTATCCTAACAGGCTTCCTTACAGGTCACTGCAGACCCGGTGGGCTTGTAATATAATAATTTATAAAATATATAAAAAAATTAATAATAATATAGAATAATAATTTTAGTAATAATATAGAATAATTATAATAGATATAAAAATAATAAAAAACGTCCACTCCAAATCCCTAAGATCATCATTTCCAAACAAAAAAAACCTAAACATTCACCTGTTCCACTTAAAGTTCCGCTGTTTATTAACTGTTTCCTATTTCTTCGTCGACACGCTAAACCCAAGCCCATTCAAATCACCTGTTGGCAACGCCCGTCACTAGAGAAACGAAACGAAATATTTTTTTTTCGTGGATTCTCCTTTTCGTGTGAATCTTCAATAAGACACTATGATAACCGTGTATTCATAGTTTTGTCAGATTTTTACTGACTAAACACACCCTTCCCATTGTTTTAGTTTTTACTACAACTAGATTTCCCTATCGAGTAGTTTTAACTTCATTATTTTTACTTCATTTCATTATTTTACCGGTTTTTTTAACTGAGAGAGAACATTTCTGTTCTCCTTAGGGATCTCAATTTTCGGCGAAGACTCAGCTCTTCGTTTCTTTCTGGGTCGTTTCTGTGGCGCCCGATTTGTTTCAAGCTCCAGCTCTTCTTCATCCGTATGGTATTTAGGACCTAGTTTTCTTTTTTTAATAACTCGACATCTTTTTTAATTTCCTGATAAAGAAGATCCATTTTATTTAGTTTTAGGCGGAGTTCTTTGTTTTCTTCCGCCATTTGTTCCAGTTTCACTGAGTCCCGTTTGCCTTGCGGTTACTCCTCCGACTTCTCATTCCGTAGACGCACGGAATGACCTTGATGGTGGAGACCGTGATATGGTCTTCTTTGCAAAGGGATTTATTAGATGCAATAATTGGCTCTCATTGCATTATTAGTATACAATTTAACCAGGGCACAACCACAGGCATGCCAACCTCGGGTATATTCAAACGCCTAACCCGAACGGGGAAACGAAACAATGACAGCTAACGTATTTTTAAAAATCCTTTTAAATGCATTTCTTCGCAAAAGCGCCAACTGACAGAAGTGAGCAATCCAACTAAATTTGTAAATCAATTTCAAAAGACATTTGGAATTGCGCAAAATGTAGCACAATGGTTTTTCCCAACGCTGGAATAAAATTCAATCCGTTTTCTGTATCCCCCCGTTCAGCCATATCAAGGCAAAGAGTAGAGCTTTTGTTGCTCGAAGAGCGCAGAGTGATACTGGAGAAACGGGATGAAGAATGTCTTCAAAAGAAGCTAGAACTTCTGATGCAGGAGGAAGAAGACGAAGAAACGCCAAAAGCAGATGAGCAGAAAGAAATACATGATCGTATAGGACAATGGCTAGAAAACGAAAATTAATACATCTGGACAGCAGCGAAATGATGCAGACACAAATACAATCTTCATCGCACCTCAGGCAAGTAAAAAACAAACGTTTTCAATCCAGCTAAATGCTCCAAAATTCCTCCGTCAGTAATGCATAAATTCATATCCATCCCCTCAAATCAACAAAATGTTAATGAAAAACTTTGTAGTAATCAAAACTTTATGGCTAAACAAGAAATGCAGATCCCGAACACACAAAAACTTGCAGCACGTCAGTCACTTTCAAATGAACTTTCTAATTTTAAAGGAGACCCAGATGAATGGACATTGTTTTTCAGCACATTCGAGAGTACCACCAGAATATGTGACTTTAATAACGATGAAAACTTGGAAGGAAATGTTAAAGGCAAAGCTCTTAACGTAGTTAGGAATCGGCTCTCGCTACCATCAAATGTGCCAATGATAATGTCCACACTGCGAACATTGTTTGGACGCACAGAATTAATAATCAGCACCATCCTACAAAATATTCGACAAAGGCCACCACTCCGATCCGACAAATAGTTGAACTTGCATTTGCAATGGAAAATATTTGCACGACAATGGAGGCGTCTGCGTTATATGATCACCTTAATAACCAACTGTTGCTTCAGGAACTGACTGACATGTTGCCATACAAATTCAAAATCATGTACGATGTACACAAAAGAAGTTTGAGATCGGTCAATTTATCTCAATTTAATGAATGGTTGTCTGAAACGGCAGAATCTATAAGTGATTTAACTTACTCACCATCAACATTCAGCGAATATAGAAACTACAAGCGCCCAAAAGAAAAAGGCCACGTCCACTATATATACATAAAGCTACAATCGCTATACCAACAAAAGGCTGTTGTGTAAAATTTACAATAACAACTGTGCATCAGTCGACAAGTGTAGTGTATTCTTTGAATTAAGTAAGAATGAACGTTGGCTATAAACCGACATCACTTGTGCCGGATGTGCTAAAATCGCATCGTAGAGCTCAATGTAAATGTAGCAACGCATGTGGCGAAAACGGATGTACATACAGACAACATTCACTCCTTCACAACACTAAAGGCACTCAAGCTACAAAAGAACAAGATAATAACACCATGACAACTGGATCAGGCGTAAAGGAAGAAACTTCCAAAGAGGCATTCACACACCACAATTGCAATAAACATGGCTACAAAGAAAGTGAAATACTGTTCAGATATGTTCTGATGAATCTTTGAAATCAAGATAGAATGGTGCGAGCAAATGTATTTCTTGATGGTGGATCATCACTTACGATGATGGAAGAATCGTTAGCAGATGAATTAAGGTTAACCGGGCAGTTAGAACTACAATGTGGTACTACAGTGGACTGGAAGTACACACCCCGAGGGGAGTGGGTCAAGAACCGTTTCTGTCGAAATTTCTGGAACAGACAGTACTCACCCCAAGTTTCCCAAGGCCAATGTTCCTGCAGTGAATTCTTTGAATTTTCCTATTCAGAGTGTGGACGCGGCAGAACTTGATTTACATTATCCTCATCTGTAAGGCACACCAATCTCGTCATACCACCATGCAGTTCCCCGTTTGCTTCGGCTTTACCTCTAAAGGTGAGAGAATGTCTTGGCTGGATGGCCTGGCCCAAAGTCGAACTACATCAAGCGCAAATTTCACAGTTACCATATTTGCGAATGTGAAAGGAGCAATGAGGAGCTACTACAAAACAAGAAGAAGTAATATGTCTCACTGGACAGCGTGGTTATAACAAAAATAGACGCAATAAGATCAGCAGATGAAAAGCGCGCATGTAAAATTCTAGAAGTACAAATACACCGGACGGTTTATTCCTTTGAAACCACCTTTCTATGGAATTATGATAACATATATCAACCCGATAGCTTTCCAATGGCACTTTGGCGTCGTCAGTTTCTTCAAAAGAGGTTATCATGTGATCCAGATTTGACATGTTCTCTAAAACAACAATCCGAAGACTACCAAGCAAAGGGGTACATACGCAAACTGACGTCAGAGGAAATATCATATATCGCTTTCAAGGACGTCGCATCCTCGCAATATATGAGGATGAGAGAGATGTTCCACCAAGTGCAAGTCAACAGCTATGACCGACACTCTCAGGGCTTTCTTTGGAGTCATGATGGCAGCAACAATCCAGACATCTACGTGATGCAGGTGTTGATTCAATTTGTAAAAAACCGACGAGCTACTAACTCCATAGTCCACAGTAAAGCCGACATAAACATAATGTATGATTTCCCGGAGAGTGTAGATTGCGAGGAGGAAGGAATAAGATTGAGTAGAGACATGAAGTACCTTCATCATCGAGTTTGTTTCGAACTTCTTCATTGGATCTTAAACTCATCTAGAGTCTCTCATCAAGGAAATTAAAGTTAAAAACTGAAAATGACACGGAAAAAGTTTTGGGTTTGTAATGCAGCATATCGCCACATAAATTCACATTTCATTCATCCAAAGCACGCCTATGTGAACAGCTGAGAGAAAACCATCGACCAACAAAGCGAGAAGTACTTCTAATGTGCTAATGTCAAAATTCGATCCCCTGGGATCCATCGCAAACTTCATGGTACGAACGCATCTCTGATGAACATTTCCAACAATGGCAGCTATGGGTACGCCATCTAAAAAATATCAATCAGGGTCAAATTCCGAGATGCTATCTGCGCCACATCACGTTTGGTCAACACGATTCAATCCATCTATATGTATTCGTTGACCCGAGTGAAATCGCATTTGCAGCAGTGGCTTACATAAGGGCAAGTCAAAGTAATCTTGTAGAAACTCGTCTAATTGTAGCCAAGGCCCGAGTAGCCCCGCTTAACCTAATGTCCATCCCACGGCTGGACATTCAATCGAATCCAGCCATACATACTACTGGTCAGATTCCAAGACAGTACTTTCATGAATACAATCCGATCATCGAAAGTGTCGTCCATGTGTCGCTTTCAGAGTCTTTGAAATTCTGGAGGATTCAACAATGCGACAATGGCGATATATCAACACAAAATTAAATGTCGCTTTATTCCATCTACTCATTGGTTCACTGGCCCGTCATTTCTTCTACAGCCTAAAGATAAATGGTCGCCACCGAAGGACTTTGATCAAAGTACAAAAGAAATCAGAGCCTCGCATTTATTGCATAACAGATTTAATTTGTTTCGAAAGATGAAAAAATGAAAACGAAGAGGCATACTGAAGTTCACCGATGGATTCCTGAAAAAAGAAGCACAAAACAGTCTTTTCAGAGAAGCCCAATTATTATTATTGCGTCTTTTCGCATTTCTTGAGATACTTCTCCTCTTCGCCGTGCCTTCGTTGGTTGATGGCGTGACACTTTTGCGGCCGGATAAACTCCCTACCCGTCCGCTTCTAGCTAACGGACTGTTCTCCTCCATGCTTTGCACTGACTCAGTTTGCCAGTGCAATTATTAAGGAAAATACAAAAAAACAAAAAAAAAGAAGATTGCTCCCGCTGGGTCTAGAACTCAGACCTTCTGGTTCACGGCTGTACACTCTTTTTTTATGTAATTTTATTTACTTTAAAGCATGTTACTTACTTCCTAGACAAAATTGCTTGAAACAAGCTTTACTAACTTAAGAATTACAAATGTTCTTAATACTAACCTACTGGCCCTATGCGGGTACTGTAAGGTACTCTAATTTATGAAATAAATGTGACTTTCGGCTTAATCTACGTTTTTTTTAACGTCTTTATGGCACTCTTTTATAAATTTTTTCATTTGCCAAACAAAAACTTGTAAAAAGCTTGGCTAAACTTAACTACTGAAACTACCTTATACTAACTTACCCTAATATAAAACTTAAGACTATCTTAACTATGTCCGTAACAGTACGGACACGTGCACCAGGGCGTATATGTTATGTATATGCCTAACATATATAATTTATACGCCGTGGTGCATCCGGTTCGTATTGGAGTCGCCTGTCCACTGTTCGGCGTGGGACATGGAAGATGATAGGACATTCTTGTGGATCCTGTATAAGGCCAATTGTGTCTAGATGAAGGAAGGCCTACTTTGGCTTTTGGCCCTTTTTAAGTCCATTTACAAACTAAGTACCTATCAATAACTAATTTGTGCATACTGTTTAGTATGTATAAGCATTGTGCAATCCAGTTAAAAAATAAAAATAAACGAAATTAGTATTTGTAGTCATTATATTGCAAAAAGTTATTGCGATGTATTGGTGAAGGGAGGTGCACTTACCTTGAGATACTTCTCCTCTTCGCCGTGCCTTCGTTGGTTGATGGCGTGACACTTTTGCGGCCGGATAAACTCCCTACCCGTCCGCTTCTAGCTAACGGACTGTTCTCCTCCATGCTTTGCACTGACTCAGTTTGCCAGTGCAATTATTAAGGAAAATACAAAAAAACAAAAAAAAAGAAGATTGCTCCCGCTGGGTCTAGAACTCAGACCTTCTGGTTCACGGCTGTACACTCTTTTTTTATGTAATTTTATTTACTTTAAAGCATGTTACTTACTTCCTAGACAAAATTGCTTGAAACAAGCTTTACTAACTTAAGAATTACAAATGTTCTTAATACTAACCTACTGGCCCTATGCGGGTACTGTAAGGTACTCTAATTTATGAAATAAATGTGACTTTCGGCTTAATCTACGTTTTTTTAACGTCTTTATGGCACTCTTTTATAAATTTTTTCATTTGCCAAACAAAAACTTGTAAAAAGCTTGGCTAAACTTAACTACTGAAACTACCTTATACTAACTTACCCTAATATAAAACTTAAGACTATCTTAACTATGTCCGTAACAGTACGGACACGTGCACCAGGGCGTATATGTTATGTATATGCCTAACATATATAATTTATACGCCGTGGTGCATCCGGTTCGTATTGGAGTCGCCTGTCCACTGTTCGGCGTGGGACATGGAAGATGATAGGACATTCTTGTGGATCCTGTATAAGGCCAATTGTGTCTAGATGAAGGAAGGCCTACTTTGGCTTTTGGCCCTTTTTAAGTCCATTTACAAACTAAGTACCTATCAATAACTAATTTGTGCATACTGTTTAGTATGTATAAGCATTGTGCAATCCAGTTAAAAAATAAAAATAAACGAAATTAGTATTTGTAGTCATTATATTGCAAAAAGTTATTGCGATGTATTGGTGAAGGGAGGTGCACTTACCTTGAGATACTTCTCCTCTTCGCCGTGCCTTCGTTGGTTGATGGCGTGACACTTTTGCGGCCGGATAAACTCCCTACCCGTCCGCTTCTAGCTAACGGACTGTTCTCCTCCATGCTTTGCACTGACTCAGTTTGCCAGTGCAATTATTAAGGAAAATACAAAAAAACAAAAAAAAAGAAGATTGCTCCCGCTGGGTCTAGAACTCAGACCTTCTGGTTCACGGCTGTACACTCTTTTTTTATGTAATTTTATTTACTTTAAAGCATGTTACTTACTTCCTAGACAAAATTGCTTGAAACAAGCTTTACTAACTTAAGAATTACAAATGTTCTTAATACTAACCTACTGGCCCTATGCGGGTACTGTAAGGTACTCTAATTTATGAAATAAATGTGACTTTCGGCTTAATCTACGTTTTTTTTAACGTCTTTATGGCACTCTTTTATAAATTTTTTCATTTGCCAAACAAAAACTTGTAAAAAGCTTGGCTAAACTTAACTACTGAAACTACCTTATACTAACTTACCCTAATATAAAACTTAAGACTATCTTAACTATGTCCGTAACAGTACGGACACGTGCACCAGGGCGTATATGTTATGTATATGCCTAACATATATAATTTATACGCCGTGGTGCATCCGGTTCGTATTGGAGTCGCCTGTCCACTGTTCGGCGTGGGACATGGAAGATGATAGGACATTCTTGTGGATCCTGTATAAGGCCAATTGTGTCTAGATGAAGGAAGGCCTACTTTGGCTTATGGCCCTTTTTAAGTCCATTTACAAACTAAGTACCTATCAATAACTAATTTGTGCATACTGTTTAGTATGTATAAGCATTGTACAATCCAGTTAAAAAATAAAAATAAACGAAATTAGTATTTGTAGTCATTATATTGCAAAAAGTTATTGCGATGTATTGGTGAAGGGAGGTGCACTTACCATAACTCACGTGCGAGAGATCTCTAGACCAATCGATTCGTAGCTCATCATGAGCTATGTCTAACCAAAACAAGGTATGTTTTGTGACTTGGTCCAGTCACCTCGTTATGGACACGACAAACGGGCCTCTACTTGATTGAATCAAATTCATAACACATCTCCCAAGTCGTTGTAATGGAGGCACTCTTGCCACGCGCCCAAACCATCGAAACGAAAAGCAGCTGCTGAATATTGAGTTGCCCGGGCACTGTCTCCCTATCACAGCGAGTAACTCCCACAATAGTAGACGGAAGAAAAGTAGAAACCTCATCTCAGCAGCAAATTTTTCCACGTTAACCTTTATCCCAGCAACAACACATACGGTCACATACCTGTCAATTGCGTCTGGGAGGATGGGATAATAACTAAATGCAATTGCAGAAAAAAAATACTTATCCTCAGCTTCCGCAATGTGAAACATTCCTAGCCCAGGCTGCGTAGCCATATACAGTAATAGACAAATTAAAGATAAAGACATTACACTTCATACAATGAAAATTACCCGATTTTCGCGAAACCTCCACTCATCGATTCCTTCACCCTGCGACGGTTTTTTCATGTGACGATCTGGTTGTTGCTCAAAGGCGCAATGGCACACCGCATCACTATTTTACACTGCCAACACATCCACACAAAACCAACTGGGTAGGTATTTACAGACACCCGGACGACGAACAGTGGGACAGGACACCCAAAAAACAGGAATAAATTCGAACGCCGCACTCGGATAAATGAATCGTATTATTTTCGTTAAAAATCAGTTATTATTAATTTATCTTTTCTGATTTTTTACTTAGGAATAAATAGCAAATCTACACAAAATCTTCAAAACATCCATTGCCTTATTTAATTTTTTTTAATTGATTCTTACTTTTCATATAGGCTGCCCCACTCTGCGACGCGACGTATGGGTAAGGGTTGATTGAATGTTATATGAAGCCAAAAACAAAAAAAAGGTGTGTGGTTTCATTGGATTGCAGAAAAGGGTACATATTATTTTGGTTCTCTGTACCTTTTTCTGATGGGTATGTGCGGTTTTTGCACTTGTTGTTCAAATTGGCCTCCGAATTGTAGTCAAACTCAATACTGCAAGAAAGGAAAAGCTTACGTATTAATGTAAACTATAAGTAATCTATGTATATATCAAGTTTCATAAAAATCCGTTCATTTGTTTAGGAGTTAGAAAAAATATTCAACCAAATAATATGTCTAGATCTCAATCCCAAACGTGAAATCATGGATGTATTTGTAAGAATATTCGTCCATATACGCAATAATTGTACACATCCATGCGTACATTTTTTCCTCAATTTCAGCCTTAACACAAGGGTGAGAAATGCAAAAAAGAAAACAGAAATACAAATGAATGTGTGTTCAGCAGGGACAGAGGAATATGTGCGTTGTTCCATCGCGCATTTGAGCAACAACTCGACCGTCGCATGAAAAATCCAACGCATTGTTTAGGCAACCATGATTGGAGGCGTCGCAAAATCGTGTCGTTTTCGTTGTATGGAAAGTGGAATGTGGAATGTGTAGTGTGGAATATCTTTATTTTTAATTTGCCTATGATAAAACATACATATAAGGAATAAAATACTTTCGTCTTTAGTACCTTTATTACTTAAATCGCTCAGAATTAAGTGATTTAGATTTAGAGTATACATATCACTTAGAAATATAAATATCTCACAAATATTTTCAGAAAACGTCCCAGAATTTTGAGTAGAAATTTTGTCCATGAGACTGGTGATGGAAACGAAATGATTCCCTGGATCAAGTATCAAGTTATATATATACCACACCATTTGTAGAGGTGGCGCTACAGCCCGTAGGGCCAGGGCCTAGCTTCTCAGCAACCACTTCCACATAGTGGAGCAAAAATGTGCTGAAAGGGCTTTGTCAGCTATTAACCTAAACAAACAATAAAACTAAGAAACTGTCAAGACAATTCCAAACTTTCTAGAATTCTTCACACAAAAAAAAATAATGGAAAACAAGACCTGTGTTAAAATTGATGAGCAATGTTTACAATGTTTTTTTATAATTTGAGAATTAATTTAATATGTTCTATTTTAAGGGGTTATATTTACAATAAATTGTGTTTCCTCAATATACAAAATAGTAACAAAATGAAAAATTTGGAAAAAACGGGGAAAACGAAGCATAGAAACCTTTTCTATATTCATGGATACAAATGTTTTTGCATACCAAAAACGGGAATTTTCTTTGCAAAAACCTTGCAACACTGTTTGCGAGTAGCCCTTCTCTCGACAATGTACGCATTTGCGGTTCAACTCCTGGCGGGAAGAGTTCCGACTCGTCCGAAGGGTCCTCATTTCTAGCTAGATATTTTTTGCTTCGTCGAAGAGATAGAGGTGGCTTGATTATTTCCGCAGTAAATCCACTCACCAAATTCTCTTTTAAATGCTATGATCATTTCCCGAAAATATAATAGCGGTTTGCATATTATTTCTATTCTATAAATTAATTCTTAACTTAAATCATGATGTATTTAAGAATCTGCCGATATATGCATTTTCCGAGGTATGTACATACGTATATATACAGGCAAATATTACCATCAATAATTATATATTTCACTAGAATTTGTACTACATATGTTAACATTGTTACATGCAAAAATAACCCACCTGTTTAATTACGTGTTAATATTTTGTTATTGTGAACTAGCCAAAAAATATATATTTTCCGAATTATACTCAATCTGAAATTGTCATACACACTCAAACACGTACCAAGCTCACAACCATAACATGTCCTATCAAACCAAGGAAAATATTGTTCAAATTGAACTTTTCGCAGGTGTCTCTCTTTAGTTTACCTTAGATATGTTATTCGCTGACATCGTGACGGTATGAGAGTGAGATGAGCATCGTTTGGGTTCGTATACTAACAAGGGATGAACAGACCCTGATTTTGCATGTATTAGTTGCCCGTAATATTCTATGACTACACCATACCCAAGCCCAAGTCCCAAAGAGGTAGCAAGAGCAAATTGGATAATGTAAGGTCTCACTCTATCTCTCTTGGGAATTATTTCGCTCGTGGCCCATTGAAGTTTTATTGTTATAATAAGTTTTTCATTCGTGTGTTAGTAGAATAGATATGGATGGATAGTATATTAGCCAGGTTGTGCATACAATACAGCACTGTACGGATATGTTAGGTAAGGTAGTAAGGTATGTTATTCATATATACATCTCTGCTTATTGTTAACGTTCCATGTTCCCTTCTCTCTTCTACGTGGTTCTCGAAGAGTTGGCTGGTGTATGAAAATATCTAAACTCGTGTGTTCGACGTCGAACATAACCAATGTATATTGTGAGAAGGAATAGAGTGTGGACTGCGGTGGGTTTGCGATTCTCTTACTCAGATTTCTGGAATTGGTTTTTGTATCATTGTTGAATAGTTGAATTCAGTTTCTTGGTTGCTCTCGTCGTGTTAAGTTTAGTTTTTCGTTGGTCGGTCTATAAGACTAATGATAAGGTTAAATTAATTGTATAATATATGTACATATTCTCATTATTTAGCAAAATATTAAAGTATGTTCTTACCAAAAGTTCGTTTTCATTTGTTTGGAATGTTTGTTTTACAAGTTTTCTGTGGATATTGTGTTGAATATTAATTTACAATGAAGTGATAAGTTAATTAAGTCATATTTTAAGATTTTTTTCGCAGTTGGTTAATTCGAATTTGTATTATTATTTGGTATAAAAGGTCCATCATTAATTCTTACCACACTTTTGAGCTATTTACGTGGTTATAACATGTATATATAATAAAATTATACATAAGTAATTTCATTGAAAGTTCAAGGAGTGCATAAATATTGGAATATAATTCTACAAATCTTATATGAGGGTACAATGAAGCCAAAAGGATACGATGTAAGTTTTCACCCTTTGCTTAGAAATTTTTAAATCGTAATATTATTTAAAAACTTCCTCTTAGATGCTTACAAAATTGTATGTGTATGTACATAAATACATTTATGTACAGACTTTTTGATGAATAAACACATATCCGATCGAATCAGAAACATGTAAAGGGGTAATGTCTGAGCGAATTCTCAGGAACAAAAAATGCAAATAATCGTAGAAAGGGTTGATATTTCATCGCAGATGACGTTTAAAAAAAACTTTATACCGAAAACGTGTTAAGATAATCTAAAGAACTAAATATCCATGTCAGTTCATTCGTCTGTGAATAATTTCTCTTATACGTTGTAAGGTTTGCTATTATTTATGTATATTCGATTGAGTTTCGCATTCTTAGACTGGTCGATCATGACAAATGCAGGTATATATGTACATATATACCTATTCGTATGTGAGTATTTCTTCCGAGTAGGACATTTTTATAATCATGCACCACCTCTTCCTTTGCGTTTTAAAATAATTTATTATTTCCCATTCACATCAAATTATCCTTAGATATGAAGTTGGTCTGCTACATATAAATCGAATAGGGAATTATGCGCTTATGCTTTTTAATTTGTAAGAATTTGACACATATGATGTGATGATTTGATATATATGATATATGTAAGAACACGGTGTTCCAATTGCGGGTATAAACATTTCACGCCACGTCAACCGTAGTATATCTCAAGAATGTGTAAACATTTGTCTTCTGTAATGCATAACGTTAAAGTCAAATCAATTCGGATCGTGCCAAATGGTATGTTTTTTACATTTTTTACATTTTTATAGGTAGGTTACATATGTACTTTGAAATTGGTTAGTATACGACGTAAATATGAAGGCATAGGAATAATCTAACCACGTTTAAAAACACATCAACTTTATGTCATCATGCTTTTCAGTAAGCCATCAAGTACCTATAAATAAATAAAGAAAATGTCTAGCGATGAGGGATTGACGTTTAATTATGTTAATAAAAAACTTGTTTTAATAGCGCTTTTGATTTAAACGAGGTTATCAATTTTGTTCGTTTCAATTGGATAAAATAACTATCGAAATATTTGTAAGTTTTAAATCCTTACCAATTATCTTCCAGAGAAAGTCTATTGAAAGGTTCATACATACGTATGTATTGTAAATACGTTCATACGGATGTCATATGGTGTGAAAATCATAATTAGGTTTCAAATGTTCCCCAAAGTGAGCATCTTAAAGAACTCGTTTTCAAAACTCTTAATCATTAATGTTAAGATTATACAAAATTTAGCCACGGTACACGTTCATAAATACGGTGTTAATACATACATATGTACGCATTCATATATATGTACATATATATGTCAAAATACAAGTTTGTCTGCTATAGATAAAAAAAATAAAAACCTTAAATTGAGACTCGTCGCACCGGGGATCCTTCGTTTGAGTTTTCCTGTGTTTTTATTTATGTTTAGATGTATATTTTACGGAGATAAGTTCTTCTGGTCAACGTTTGACGGTTGAAACACTTACTGATTTATTGGCTCCTCCGTTGCTATATATGGGAAGACATTGATGGCCATAACTTTTTTAAGTCCTTGCTTTGTTATTATCTCGTTCTCGAAGCCTATTTAATAATTGCTGCCAAAAGTTGAAGATTAAAACATTTATTTATAGCAGATACCTACATAAATAGTTCCTTGGAAAATAATATATGTATGTACCTCTGCCTAGCAATTAAATGCGAATGTGTTTTATTAAATCTAAATTCCACATTCTTTATCACTTTTTATACAAAAATGAGATGACGGAAACGCAAACTTTGCTCAAATTATGCAAAGCATCATTCGGAAATGCAAATACGATTAGGAAACAATTCTAAAACGTGGGACCGCATATATTGCGAGATTTAGCAAATGTAAAAATCATGTTGCTTTTTTCAATGAAACAGAAAAAAAGATTTCTTTTTTATTTTGATTTTTTTCTTTAATTACTTGTGTACTACTTATTTATGTATAATCGGGGGTAATCACTGAAAGTGCCATTTCTTTATGCTAGATCTCCAATTGCTTCGCTTCAGTGCTGGCGCTTGCAATTTGAACAGTTACATGTTTCAATATGTTCAAGTGGAGTGCAAAATGATTGACACCATCAATCTCCTGATTATGCGCATCAGGAGCATGTCCACAATAAATAATATGATTATGTAGAGCTGCGGAGATTGTAACGTAATACTCCACAATAAATAATATGATTATGTAGAGCTGCGGAGATTGTAACGTAATACTTGTTTTTTAGGAAGATTCAACTCCCGAAATTTGTTTTTCAAAATTCCAAATTCTATTTCAATGCATACCGGAGTAGTAATGGCTATAAAAGATGTTATCCTGAAAACTGTTTGCAATGTCAAAAAGGGCCAGATTTTAGGTACACGCCATTGCAAATGTGTATGAACAAGGAATAGCTTTCTTGAAATCTATTTTACATGTAAAGTGTTCATTGGCATTTTTGAAAGCATAAAAGCAAATACTTAAATAAAGGTGGATTTTTCGTGTTAAATAACGAACTCATTTCTTTTCTTTGTCCTGCAGTCGTTAGTCCGAATAACTTGATAATTCCCTTGCAATAAGATAAATATTAGCGAGGCATTAAATTATGCTAAAAAAAATTATGCTTTTGATATCTCTATTGCTTCGTGGTTCTTGCCTTGCAAACTGTGCGTTTCCGAATAGTAGGGCATATTTTTATATTATGAGCATGTAGTAGGTTGGTCCTCACACTGTTTAGATGATGGCGTTTCTACGCTAGGTGGGTTGAGGGTAGGCAAGTGGACTGCTTTCGTTTATGCAGTCCGAAGTATGATAATTAACGATGAACAAGCAAGTAGACAAGTAATGATAACATTTTAGTAACAAAATAACAAAGAATGAGGAACAAGTAAAGGAAAAAATTAACTATTAACATTTAAAATATGAAGGAAAACAAGCAATATTTCTTATACGGCGTGAAAATATTTAAGCGATTAAACAAGTAAGCAACCCAGTGCACAATCTTCAGCATTCCATATGTGTGCCGTAAGAAGAGACCGTAGCTCTAACAGATGTACTGTCGATTTTCTTGTGTATATTACCAGAGATAATGGATGATAGAGATATCCAACTTCGGCCATTTTTACCCCTAGCCCACAACGAAGATGTAGTGGTCATCCCTTGTATTTCACTTATCCATTTACAACGCTCGTAAATTCACCACAATATGGCGGCCGATTCGTGAATTTTGTGGGAAAAAGCGACAGATTCATGAATTTAGTCCATGTAACGTACATAGGTATGTTGTTCGGAGGGTGTTCAAAAGTTGACTAGTATTTCTAAGGGAATTTTCTTACATTGTTATATGGACTTTCGTGAATAAAATTGTATTGCAATGTCCATTTAACTGGAACTATTTGACCTAAAATTAATTCTTAAGTGAATATATAGCCTATTCTTAAACCATACCTGACAAATTAACTAAAAATATGAAGCCCGCTTTATACGCTTAAATCATAAATTCTGAAAAACTCAAGAATTCAATTTAAACAATTTGATAAGAACAATGGCGAGATATTGCAACTTTTACTACTGCTAAAAAATGGTTGTCAAAACATCTTATTTGTGATTCACGCTTCAATAATATTTTTAATATTGGTTAACTGAACGTGTATTATTAATTTTTATTCATATGAAAAAATGTACACTATGTTGTGCATTCATTAATTATGTCCAAGTATTTTGAGATTGTAAATTGCTGAAAGTTTTAATGAATCGACTTCGTGAACATAAGCTTTGTTCGTTCGTTTACCCCTCCATAATGTGTTGAAAATTGAACACCGAAATTTAAAAAAACGTTCAAATAACGAGCGAATTTTCAAATAAGAACTCTAATTCACCCCATTACTAAAGTGGGGAAGGGTATCAGCTGTTCCACAGCTATTCTCAAGAGCTCACACGTATTCACAGACAGGCGACAAAAAGCGTATAAAAACGCCGTCAGATGAAATCAAGGGGCAGGGGAGGTAGAAGTTGGATATGTCTATTATATGTTATCTCTGTATATTACTATTGCCATTAGCTAGCAAGGAACCAAATGTCCAGGTAATATTAATTCGTATGTGCGGTAGGAAATCATAGCAGTAACGAAAGTAGTACTGTGTTCTTTGGTGAACAACTGAGACTACAGTCTTGTGTAAGGTGTTTTTCATGAGCAGTAATTAAATCGTCGTTGGATGAAACCAGAGATAATGGATGATAGAGATATCCAACTTCGGCCATTTTTACTCCTATCCAACAACTAAGATGTGGTAATCCCTTGCATTTCACTTATACATTTACAACGCTCGTCAATTCACCACAATATGGCGGCCGATTCGTGAATTTTGTGGGAAAAAGCGGCAGATTAATGAATTTAGTGGGAATCCATGTACTTTCCATGTAACGTACATGGGTATGTTGTTCGGAGGGTGTTCAAAAGTCGACTAGTATTTTTAAGGGAATTTTCTTACATTGTTATATGAACTTTCGTGAAAAAATGTATTGCAATGCCCATTTAACTGGAACTATTTGACTTAAAATTAATTGTTTAGTGTATATATACAGCCTATTCATAAACCATACCTGACAAATTAACTCAAAAATGAAGCCCGCTTTATACCCTTAATTCATGAATTCTGAAAAACTCATGAATTCAATTTCAACAATTTGATAAGAACAATGGCAAGATATTGCAACTTTTACTAATGCATAAAAATGGTTGTCAAAACTTCTTATTTGTGATTAAATATTTTTATTATTGGTTAACTGAACGTGTGAATGTATTATTAATTTTTATTCATATGAAAAAATGCACACTATGTTGTGCATTCATTAATTATGTCCAAGTATTTAAGACTGTAAATTGCTCAAAGTTTTACTGAATCGACTTCATGAACATAAGCGCTTACCCCTCCATACTGTGTTGAAAATTTAACACCGAAATTTGAAAAAACGTTCAAATAACAAGCGAATTTTCAAATAAGAACTCTAATTCACCACTTTACTAAGGTGGGGAAGGGTATCAGCTGTTCCACAGCTGTTCTCAGGTGCTCACACGTATTCACAGTCAGGGGACAAAAAGCGTGTAAAAAACGCTGTCAGATGAAATCAAGGGGCAAGGGAGGTAGAAGTTGGATATCTCTATTATAGGTTATCTCTGGATGAAACACCTTCCTTCTTTTTCCTTTTCCGACGAGGTTATGATCCGAATTATAGGAATCATAACCCTCCCACTTTACTGCATCCCTACTGGTGCGCCTGTTAGGTTCGGCGATTCGACCTCAAGAAATATCGGCAGGCCTCCCTGTCTCGGATCACTTCATCACTGCGGCCGATCAAATGCTGGTGTTTTTGCATTTGTGTGATCCAGGAGTTCCTAGGCCTGCCTTTCTTTTGCTCTTGCGTTGGTACGTTTATTGTTATTGCCTCTTTAACGGGGTTTGAAGGATCTCTCCTTTGAACATGACAATACCAACTGAGCCGGTCGTCCTTAACCTTCTTAGAGATGGGTTCCTGAACATGGAGGCTTCCTCGGATCTTTGAACTTCTAATTCTATCGAGCTTCGTTACTCCTGCTGTCATGCGAAGCATTTTCATCTCAGTTGCCGTTAATTTGCCCTCATACTTTTTGTACGCTGTCCAACATTGTGAACGGTATGTGAGCGCCGGACGTACAACTGCGAAGTAGAGCCTTCCTTTTAGCTTAGGGGGGATTTTATCGGTCACAGAAGATGGCTGAGTTTTCCCGCCACTTCACCCACCCTACGATTACGCGATCATTGATATCGTCATCACAGGTTCCTTCGCTATTGATCATAGATCCCAGATATTTGAACTTTTCACACTTGGGAAGCACTATTCCATTCAAATAAATGTCTGGAATAGGCCTGAGTAGATCGGAGAATGGGCAGCACAGGTATTCGGTTTTTTTCTGGCTAATGCGGTACCCATTCCCCTTCAGAACAGGGAAGTTTGATCCTCTCTTATGATGGCTCCATCGTCAGCAAAGAATAACTGATGCACTTTTGGGTCCGTGACTTTTCCTTCAAGCAGATAATCAAGGACCCTTCCCTGGTGTACACCGACCTTGATTGGAAACTCATCGGTGACTCCAACAAGACATCTTACTCTCGTCTTTGCTCCCTCGTACATGTCCACGGTAATCTGTACGTAGGTTTCTGGAACTCCTATTTTTCTAAGCGCCACCCATATCAGATCTCTTGGTTGTCTATCAAACGCTTTTTCAAAATCAACCAACACCATATGCAAATCCTTTAAGGAATCACCATGTTTTTCCATTATGATCCTTATACTTTGGATTGCATCTGTTGTTGATTTGCCTGCGACAAACCCGCACTGGTCATCAGACAATCGTATTATTTTTCGCAATCGGCCATCTAAAACCCGCTCAATGATCTTCATGGTGTGTGACATCAGCTTGATAGAACGGTAATTGTGACAGTTTCATGTATCGCCTTTTCCTTTGTACAAAGGAATAAGATAACTGATCAGGCATTGGATCGGCTCTCATAAAAGAGATGAAAATCATGAGCCATTTGAACCCGATGTCTCCCATCTTTTTTCCAGAACTCAGAGGGTATCTCGCCTTTTTAATTTCTTCGACTGTAACGTCGGGTACTTCATCATAGTTGGGGACGGCTCTTGGAAAGTATATCCGAGGAAACTGTTCATTTAAAAGCCTTTCACAATATTGTCGCCACCTGTGTGAAATTTTTGCGTCTTCCACAAGCGCATCGTTAATGAACTTCGGTGAACGAATTTCCTGGGCATTTCTCCTTCTTTGTGCGGCTATTTTGAATATAGTTGTGCCCTTGTTCAATTTGTTTTGCCGCAGTTCTTGGTTTGCCTGGTTCGTATCCGCAGCCGAAGAAGATACTCCCGATACAGGCCCTCCGTACTCTTAGCTTGAATTTGGGCGCACTTCTTCGCTACACATTTACAACGTCTATATTCCATTTCAAGGCGAGCTTTTTCATCTCCATTGCTAGGGGAGCACTTTGACCAGTGCTTTTGAGGCCGTTTTCTTTTCACTTATCACTTCTTTCGCTTCATCTGCCCACCACCATGTTTCGTTCCAATTTTGCCAATGGCCTTTTGAAACGCCGAGCAGTGATTTAGCTTCATCTAAGCAAGGTAGTTGTAGTGAATTCCAGATGTCTTGTGCTCTGCGCTCATCATCATCAACTTCGGTGATGTTGCGATGGAGATAGCTTGTTCATTCATCTTGTTAATAAAAGCTTCGCCTTTTTAATTATCCAGGTTGTACCATTTGATTTTCGCACACGCCCGTGTTTGCTTATTATTGTACGTTGCCGCCTCAATAAAAATTTCTGTCAGAAGGAGGCGGTGTTGTTGGGCGATCGACTCCCCTAAAATCACTTTGCAGTCTTTTACCCTTGACTTCATAAAACGTGATACCAAATGGTAATTAATCCGCGTTTCATTTCCGCCACTGCTATAAGTAACCAGGTGCCGGTTTTGTTTGATGAACATGGTATTTAATATGATAAGACCATATGACTTGCACATGCTTAGGATATCTTCACCCGGGGAGTTCCTGATCCCATATCCTAGTCCTCCATGGCAATCTTCGTAGTCTTCGTTCAAGTCTCCGCCAACAAACAAGAGCTCTTCTTTTGGGATGTTCTTGATGAGGTTGTGAAAATCTAGCCAGAATGTATCTTTATCACTCTGCTCACATCCGACTGGGGGGGCATATGTACTGACAATATTCCACACTTCACCTTGCATCACCAGTTTGAGAGACATCAAACGGTCGCTGGACTTTGAAATGGCCAAAACGTTGGCAAGCAACTTAGCCGAAAGTATGATACCGACTCCGTTCTATCTCTGTTCGGTTCCATAGTAGAACATTTTGTAAGCTTTTGTCTTTACGTCCAAGAAACGCGCCCGATTTCCGGTGTTTCGCCATTTTGTTTCTTGAACACACAAAATGTCCACTCGCCCTTCTTACCATCATCTCTTCAAGCTCGTAGCTGCGACCACTCATACTTCCAACGTTCCAACTCGCGATTCTTAAGTTTCGCCTAAACTTATGCGGTATTTTGCTATCCCTCGGAAACCGAATAGCTCTGACCCGAGCATTTTTGCTCGTCCCAGAATCAGTACTAAGATTATTAGTGCCTGACGGGGTAGTGCTATTTATGTATGCGTATAAACGATTGTTTTTGAAATTTTCGACACGTGCATCCTCCTATTTCTATTATTGTTTGATCTCGTTTTTACGACACCCGTTATCTCTAGTCGTGTCAACCCATGGGCTCTCATGCATACTTACGGGACAGTTTTATGGTGTTAGATGTGTTGCCAGGCTCACCATGGTGTTAAAAATTGCCTAGATGTGATTTGTCCCCTATTGTCGCCTTTTCCGACAAGCGCTGTTTTTGGGGCTTGCTGCAGGGATATTCTTAACCCGTCCCTGCACGGAGTCTCTGGATGAAACACAAAACAAGAATAATTTGAATACAAATGTGTCGCCTTTTATACTGAGTGTATGAGCTTTTTTAGTAAATAATAAAGCTCTTGTACCGTTAGTTATGTTTATAAAGCTTTTTCTGAGTGGAAAAGGGTTGCCGCTATATTTGCTTGGATTTGTTATGCCAATTTACATTATTATATTATAAAAAGTCTATCAAAAATAAAAAAAAAATCATAAATAATAGTGTGTTATAAGCAGAATTAAAAGATTAATTTACCTAATATATATAAGAAAATACCACTTTACGTTATATTTTTAACTTTAAGTTCTCAAGTTCATCCACCAATTGTTTCGATTCTTGTCTCTTATCCTTTTAAATTGTACTTCATACATATGTTAATACAGTACGTACTCCATCTACGCAAGCCTCTTTCGAAACACCAAAATGTTTAATATCTTAGAAAACGAAAAATACTTTTACTGGTGAGTTTTAATGGTCCAAACATTCTTTTCGTGATTTTAAAGAAAACTGTGTTCAACTATATTTCAAAAATGTGTAAGTGCGTAAATATTGCGTGAATATTTATATATGAAGACAGTTGCAATAACCGAGGTTGAAGTTCGAGTTAGAGAGACTTTCGACTTAAGGAGAGTTCGACTTAGGGAGAGTCCACTGTATATATATATATCTATATCTATAAGTAATAAATACAAAACTAAATATTCAAATGTACTTACATAAGAAAACATAATTCGAATATTATATTCAAATGTACTTACATAAGAAAACATAATTCGAATATTATATTATGTAGGTAAAGACCATATCTGTTGCCATTAGGTACATATACTTCTTTGTTATTTGGTGGACCTGAGCCTCAACTAACAAGCCTCTCCAAATAGCGTTATCTCTCGCTAGCTGCCTCTAGTTTCGCACGTTGGTTGTGGTCCCGCTTCACCTGTGCCGCCCATTTAAACGGGCCGTCTTCCATTGCTTTGTCCACTAGTTCGGACTCAAAGTCTCTTTGGGCCGGAGCTGAGTTTTCCATTAAGACATATGCGCCTCGAAATCGACGAATAAGCGGTGCTGTCGAATTGAACTTCTTGGGTCTTCTTATATCTGCCATTGTGTGAAGATCTCGTCTATTGTGGGCTTCCCTCGGTAGGCGGGGCTAGTGAATTCACCAGCACACTTAGACCATGTAATACCCACAGTCAGACCACTCTAGTGATAGTGCCGTTAATTTGATTCCAATGGGAAATGGTGACTGGACCAGATTTGAAAAATAAAAGCGTATTAACTTTATTTTAACTGGGATTCGAACCAGGGAACCCGTTAACCAGGGGTAGGCACTTAACCAACTCCTCATCCAGTTTTGTGTATATAAACATTTACATGTTTCTTCTTTTTTCACATTTTAAACCTGCGTCATCTAATAAACGATGTATACATATTAAAATACCATTTTTTTCTTGTGAAATGTTATTCTAAATAGGCTTTTTGTGGTCAATGGTTTATCAATTCTGAATCGAACCCAAGAAACCGAATTCTTTTATGTCTTTAAAGTCTAAAATTCCTAATTACTGGAATGGTATTCCGAGACATAGGAAAAATATTCGATACTGTCTGGCATGAAGGTCTGATGCATAAGTTACTTACATAAGCTTCAAGGTCAAGGTATTTATTAATCAAAGCTTCTCTGACACTTAACTGATTGAAGCTGGAGTTCCACAATGATCTGTTATTGCACCAGTCTTATTTAACATATACATATATACTAGAGTGACCAGATTTATTTCAAGAAAATGCAGGACACAATCTCAAAACTTTGCAAGAAGTAGAAATTATAATTTTTTTTTTAGTAAAGTATTTAAATAATACCTCTTTCGAGTCACTGACAATGCTCAAAGAGTAATCCTGTCTAGAAAAAGCTTCTCAAATTCGCCGTTCGGAGTCGGCATTAAACTGTAGGTCCCTTCCACTCGTGAAAGAACAATAGCACGCACAACACGAGTGGTTGCTGAGAAGCTAGGTCCAGGTCCACCTCGGACTGTCGCGCCACCCATATTATTATTATTTTTATTTAAATAATACGTAACATGAACGGCAAATGTCAAAATTATTTAAAAAATAACAAACTTCAAAAAACGTTTAAATGACTGTTATTGAATTGAAAACGACACGTCGTGAAACAACATCAGAATAACAAGGAAATTAAAATGATTATATGTCCCGATGTCAAAAAATAGAGCGTATAATTAATTTGCTAAGATTAGTGAATAAGCAGAGAGAAGTGGTAGATGATCATTAATCTCTTTGAGGCCCAGGTCCACCCCGTACTGTAGAGCAACCTTATGTAAATAACATCCTTGCAGCAAACATCATTTACTTAGCTGAGGGCATATATACATTAAGAGGACGTAGTGTTTTGAGAATTCCCTGTGATGAATGTGATGGAAAAATATTATGTGCATTATTTGCTAGCTGGAATGTATTTAGGAAGAACTATAGTTTTGTTCTAAGATCATTGAAAAATTTATTAGCTTAAATTGAAACAGACTCTCTTGCAGGAAATCTGCGGAGTGTTTGATGCTTAGTTTGAAACATGGCTTAATTTTTTTTTGAAATAGAGTAAAAATGTACGTAATACTGGCATTGTTTAAAGAAAAATTACCGTTGGAAATTCATGAGGAAACTCATGAGAATAAAAGCGGAAGGTTGGCGAAGGGGAATTTCCCTTATAACATCTGGCAACACTGGGTGATGTGCGCGAATTATAAGAATTGGGAGACTTGGTGGAAAAAAATCTTTTAGCTTTATTCGAGTTGAAGTACAAAATCAAGCTGAAACCATTATCAAACAAAATTTACTTATTTCACCTCGGCTTTGCAGAGGTGATCGTGGGACGGGAAATTAAGCAGACGCTGATTAATCAATATTTATTTAATTTGGCTCGATCACCTGAGCATTACAAAATATTAAAGTGTGCATCTTGCACTTTTATCATTGGCGTGTGGCGACGTATGTTGATCTTGGCTGCTGGTGTTGGCTTCGCTGCTGTATTAGGTGTGCTCGTAACTCGCGTGAGAATGAGAATGAAGAGGCATCGCACTCAAACTGCTCCCAGTGGTTTGGCGGGTTGAATATTTGTTGTGTTTATTGGCGTAGGCAAAATTATTTTACTCATGTTCAAACGATTCTTTTATACTTTGCTCTGTTCACTAAAAAACAAAACAAAATAAAAAATGAGATTTGAGTCAAATAGCACTCCGTACAATTCTTTACACATTATTGGTGTAAAAGGAATATTATGACTCCAGACCATGCACCTGATAGTAGAACACTAGCAGTAGAAAATTTCTTGTGTGTGCGTCATGTGTCAGTTGTGTTGGATGGTGTAACGAGGATATTCAACAAAATTTAAAGCTAACAATATCAAACATTTGAGAATGTGGCTCGAAATCGGATTATTCTTGTGATCGGATTAAAGATTACAAAATGTAATCTGTCTCCCGGGAAAGTGTACGCTAATGTTTTGGAATCGCGTTCTAGAACTAGGGTCGAGCCAAGGATGGGGGATGAACTGTGCGGCTTTCTTCCCGGCAGAAGTACAACCGACCAGCTTTTCTCTCTAAGAGTGGTACTTAAGAAGGCTTGGGAGTATGCCAAACCCATCTACAGCTGTTTTGTAGATTTGAAAAAGGCGTATGACTGAGTTCCTCGAAGTAAATTCTGGAGTGTTCTGCAGGAATATGGGATTGAGGGTCCTCTTTTGAGGCCATTCAATCTCTATACACAAACTGTAGCAGCTGTCATTGGGTTAACGGTGCTAAATTAACACCCTTCACCGTGGGTGTTGGACTTGGCCAAGGACTGGATGTTGCCGCGCAGTCGAGGCGTTAATGTTTCACATTGGGAGAGTTGAGGTTAACTCATTTTCTTTTTGCGGATGACTTAGTTATCCTCATATTTTCCCAGACGGAACTTCAGTGCGTAGTCGATAGGTTTGTGGCCGTATGTGCTTATTCTGCGATGAAGGTTAACGTGGACAAATCTGAGGCTATGGTTATTTCCCGAACGCCAGTTTAATGCACTCTACATGTTGGTTGAGTCCCATTGAAACCGGTGGAGAACTTTAAGAATATCGGCGTCGCCTTCACGAGTGATTTGAGGAATAATGCTGAACTTTTCTGTGGGATTGGTCAAGCTGGGCCAGTTTTGACACAGCTGTGGGGTAAGGAATCTCTGTTATATTTAATTTCTGATAGGAAGGTTGACCCTCTGTCCAACGCGAGGAACTACTAAAAACATCGTCTCGTGGTAGTACTATAGGTTTCATATACAATGGTAATATATATTTGTTTAAAATAAAATGAATTTTTAATGTTTTACCTTATAAAATATAAACGACCGTACACATATTCGTATGTATATGTAATTCATCTCGTGTCGAAAAACTTAGAAAATTGCGCAGCAAATTGGATAATTTCAGATAACCACTATCTCAATTTTAGTGAATGTGAATTTTTTTTCTTGGAACAAATAAAAATTCAATTTAATAAGTGTTCTATGAATAAATACTTTGTAATACTTTATAACGAATACGAGAAGACGAATGGGTTTGTTTTTGTCTATGTTGAATTAAGTTGTTGTAGCTAGAGAAAATTAACCCTTTCGCTTTCGACCTGGCATGCCGTCAGATAAAATATATGTATATCTACATCAATAATTTTGTGTTAATCTGTTCAAATGGTATACCATTAGCACATTTCTAGGAAACGTCGGCACTTTTCGGACATTGAGTAGAACATACGAAAACGTGCGAAAGAGTTAAGCAAAGTATCCTTAAAACAGCGCCGGTCTGAGCCAAATAGGCGCCCTGTGCAATCCCTACGTTTTCCAGTAGCTTCCCAAAAGTAGGAACTGAAACAATTCCATTCTATTCCTCTTTGTTTATGATGGTTTTGATGTTGGTTTTCTGTCTTGACTGTTATCTTTCTGTAGTTTCCAGTTACAGTTGAGTCACAGAAGCAAGCTCATTGTGTTATTTCCCTTGGTTGTAAATTTGACTGGTAAAGCATGAAAATATTTATGTTTAAAACCAGAATGAATTATAATATTGTATCATAGATAATGAGGACGTTGCTGAATCTTGGGAAAGATGGTATAACTGTAGCTGATGGCCATGATAATAACATTGATTCCGACGCTGAACAGGAAAATATTCCAACATAAATAAAGATACATACGAAGACTTAGATGAATAAAGAAACTGGTGATACATCAGAAAACAGAATATGAATTGTTTATTCAAATAAAAAAAGCGGTATTGCCCAGAAAAAAGAGTATCCATATAGATCTGAACACGGAACGTGAAAGAGCATGACCAAGGCACAAATCCACTAAGCTGATATCTTTGAAGGATTTTTGTTTGTTCACATTTGAAACCACATACATACAGAAATTGACTATCATCCATCGCATTCGAAAAAAAAACAACGTATTTTTTGTTGCTACTCCAGTTCAGCTGAACCTTAAACTGAGTTGAAATTTTCGTTTCAACACGTTCGGTTTCAATGCGATCGGTAAAAAGCCAAGCTTTCCAACTGGTGTGCTGTTGTACACAGACTACTCGTTGTATTTGCTAAACTTCGTAGGTTTAAAGGGTAATGGGTGCTTTTGCTAGATAGATAACAAACAAAGAAAACAAACATACAAAATTACTTCAGATAATCCATCTGAATACAACCAGTGCAAGAAAAATAATAAAAAACTGTCTAGCCGCTATGAATAAAAGGGGGCAAATCATTTTTCATCAAACGTCGTATATAAAAAAAGGAAATTAGTTTAAGAAAAATATGCAAAAAAGCACATTTTAAGTCAAAATTGTATGAATTATTTGGTGTAAATAATAAATAAATAATAAAGCAGAACACTTGTGTCTGACCAACAAATGCTCCGAAACTACAAGTGGTAGAGCTCTGAAATTTTCAACAATAATCGTTCTAAAATTAAGGTGGTGACTGTGAAGTCGGTACGACATACGGTTCGAACGTTACGAGGCTTTAATGTCCATCCTTTAAACATCTATGCATGTACACAAACATAGATGTGTGTGTGTGTGTGCCCACTATATGCACATGCACATGCCTAAAAGCAGACACTACTGTGGAGGATTTTTAACAAAAGCAAATTTTGCTTCTGAACGGTTAAGCTGATTTTGATCAAATTGGCGAGATAGACTAATCACAAGACGTGTCACAACTTACTAGAGGCTACTTTTTTTCTCGGTTCATGAAGTTTGACTTCAATTCACACAACATTTTGTTGTGTCATGTTACGCAGGTATTTGATATTTCTAATAAGTTTTTTTTTATGAATCGCCTAATATCCCTCCACGTTGTGTGTAATTTGTTGTGAACAAAATATTTGCTTTCTGTTTTGCTGCAGGATAATGAGTAAGAATGTGGATGAGATATTTGGGTAGGCATCATTGCCAAAAGAAAATTTAAATTCTTCTCCGAGTTCAGATTTGAGCACATGCACATTTTTCAAATTAAACAGTGCGGAGTCAAAAATTTATTCAAAATTGTCTTCAGTGCTTCTTCAACGGAACACTTTTCTTCTATTTTTTCGTAATAACATTATCGCAAAAAATGTAAGGGTAAAAATACGGCGGCTTTTAAGTTAAGACTAGAAGTTAATGAAAATCACAGCATTGCACAGGATGTGAGTAGAATTAATGAAAGACAGGATAAAAGAGAAAAACTAAACGCAAGTAAGGGAGTGGCTCGACGTAAGAGAAGCGATCAATTTTGACACCACTATATGTCAGAATCGATAAGATTAACAACATGATTCAAAATTCTTTTGAAGCGGATGGAACTATTTCCCGCTCTATAGACGAATACGCCAATGAGGAATGTACAAAAATCGCATCATCGATCAAGCTACTGCGAAACCTAGATCCAGCGAAACTTCTATATGGATCTCGAATAATTGTTCTCTAAAATCTCATCTCATAGAAGCAACCATACTTTTCGGAACCTCTGCTGTAGAAACTGTGACCATGCCAAAGATTCCTCTTATTCCAACTTCCGATTTCTTTGAAACACTTACAGGTTCCTCTTCGCTAGGCGTTCGCCATAACCATTAATAAGTCACAAGAACAGTCAGTAATAGTAACTGGATGGATGGGTACTTGACAAACACATGCTTCGCACACCGCCAATTGAACGTTGCAATGTCGAGGGCAAAGGATCTAGGGCAATTGTACAATGTCGCTGATGTTGTTTCAGAAACAAGAAATGTGGTCTACAAGGAGTTTTATAAAAAAAATTTAGGAAGGTTAATTTTGTTGGTATTTTACTATTTTAAATACATTTCTCCCGGATATTTTGATGAACATTCTTTTCAATACATTTAACGTATCGATTGAAGAAAGCAAATCGGGCAAAGCCGGGTAAAAAATCGAGTAACAAATAAAATTTATTGCAAGGCGCTAGGAAAATTTGACGGATTTTAGTACGATTTCGCAAAGAAAACAGAAAGTTGTATGCAATTATCCATAACTTTTCTGAAAATTGTAGCTTTGTAGTAAATCTTATTTGTTAATTTACTTCATAGATGACAATCGAGAAATATTATTATTTAATAGAGAATATTATTTAAAAAAATTACAAAAAATCCTTAAATTTGAGAAGGAAGTGTTGATATACAGGTAGGTCCTTTAGTTTTGTTGCGGTGATTTCTGTGTTATTAAATCTTTCTATGTTTAATGAATTTTTGTATCAAATCATGCTATTTTTGCGAGTTTGTTTTGTTAAAAAAAAGCTTTAAAAATAAGGGAAAAAACATTTCAGTTTCCTCACTTCTGTATGTTACCCGATACAAGAAAAGTACTCTAAAAATATTAAGTTTGATTATGGGGGGTGCTTTAGTTTTGTACGATACTGTATATATTATATAATCATTATCAATACCCAGAATTAATTCGTCATCATCGACGATATTGAAAATATAATTGCCGCATTAAAACAAAGAATTTTTTTTTGTTAAATAATTTTATTTTAAAGATTTTATACCTTAATGTTTGAGGTCCCTCTACAGTTTTGTTCCACGCTTATATCATTTGTATTATGTATAAATTATCATTAAAGTCGATGCACTGGTTCAGATTAGATATAAAGGTATTTCTTCCCGCTCTCCCGTACAAAAGGTACCTCTGTTGGTCGTGGCCTTATGGGTCTGTGCGTCGATCAGACAATCATAATGGTGTCTAGGTTCGATTCTCGATACGACGAAGAACAACTTTCACGGCTCTACCTCTCTGACAATGTTCAAAAAGAATTCCTGTTTTTAGGAAGCTTCTCAAATTTCCAAGTTGGGAGTTCTTTGCTTTCCACTTCCAGAAATCGTACGGACACCACGAGTGTTTGCTGTACAATGGAGCCTCTGGCCATCTACATTAGGAATTAGCATGTTTACTGCGTACCAGCGATGTAGCGTCCATGCAAGCCGATGCCTTCCGAGTTACATTTTTAAAATTCTGCTATTTAACAATGTATCAATATAACAGCAGCATTAACCTGCATATGAACATAATATATCTGTGTTCCCTACACCTGCACACGCACGCGACAAATTCTACCAACCCATACCAAAACAAAGCATAGTAAACCGAAAAATGTCGAGTTTCATATCGTCTACTGTTCTATGCACGTGTGCGAACGTATGACATACACACGTCATTACATGCCGATTCACATACTCCATACCCAATATGAAAGATGACCGCGAAGCTATAGCAGAACAAAACATAGTAACCCATAAAATGTCGAGTTATAAAATATTAGGCTCGTTATAACAAATTGGTTTTCTTTCCTTGTTCTTCATCTTTGACTGTGTTTGACTCTGTCTAATGCATGCTTTCTTATGCAAAAAAATAACCCGCTTTTCTTCGACTGATTTTATGAATTTTGTATGTACAGTAGACTCTTGATAATATGAACACCGATTTACGTCAACACCGGGTGACGTGAACAGATCTTATTTTTTTTTGCTTGACATCTACTATGTGCTTTCTTTAGACAATAATGTCCTACTTGTATACCGCTTTGTTTTTTTTGTCATCATAAGTTTCGTTACGGTTTTGGTGTTTTAGTTCTTAAGGCGCTTTGGGGAAAAGCAGTGTGAATGCTTTTGGAGAAAAAGAAGATGCAAAAACAAATGATGAGTCAATATTTCATGTTACTTTTTATGCCACAACATTTTATTTTATATGTTCTTATGCAATACATTTTGTCTAAGAGAATAGGTAGATGCACATTTTTTCCGACTTAAATCTTAAAATTTTCCACGCCAAGCTACTGCTGTGTACTCATAAATTAGTACAGTGTTGTTGTTCGATTTATCAGAATCTTTGGAGGTAGAAAGGGCTGAAGTTGATTTTACTTAACGTATAAAGAAGCGAATGGGTTCCAAGGTTTGACTTTATGGTTACTTTCTTATAAAATATAATGTTCTGTATAGATTTTGTATACTTGGAATGATATTTTATACAGTAATTTCTCTCATAATTTCAGGCTACCGCAGTTTCTATTCAATGCCAAGATTATTTTACTGCTGATGGTAAGTGTTATAATTATGTTAATATATTATTTCTGTTATTTGGAGTGACATGCACAATTGGTCCTTCAATAAAATTAAAAAAAAAAAAACAATAATATTTTTGCAAGATCATCCATAATTGTAAATGGTACTACATCGAAAGCGTATCGAGTGAAGCCTATGCTTACCCTAAATGGTAACGCTACCAAATACAAGGACAAGTTATTATATTTGTACCTGTCTCCATTGATTTTCAGTCAATAATTAAACTTATATGACCTATCAAGAAATGATGCCAGAATGGATACTATAAAATAAATTCAGTATAAATTACTGAATACTGTTTTTATTTTCGTCACAACTACTATTAAGTAATGTATATACATTTTTTGGTAAAGGAAAACGTACGATCGCTTTATAAGTCAAACAAAAACTGAACTTTATTTTAAATCGTGAATACAATCTTGAGTGCAATGATACAGAGCTGGATTGCATGCAGCTCCAAATTATGCAAGTTTGCATTTTGGCAGTGACTGACCCACGCCAGTGTGTAAAAAAAATTGTAATCATTTACAAATGGGGGATTCTAGGAATACGTTTGGACTTATGTAATATTAAAGAATTCGTTCCATGGAATAAGTATCCCGAGTACTGAATTGTATATAACACCGCCCCTCTTAGACTTTTGCAGACCCTGCAAAAGGATCAGCGTGCGGTGCAACCCATAAATCATTTTTGAGTTCTATTACGTTTTCATTTTCTAATGTTTGTTCTTTCGGCTTTTTAGTTTTTAATATTCTTATGAAAATTGTGAATACAAAATGAATAACATTTATAGTTTTGTGCTTATAGTCCAAATATTTAATCATATCTCTGTTTTCTACGTTATTTAGATTTAGACTTTCAAGTGTTACATTATCAAATATTTTTGTAAAGTTTGCATGAAATAGAATAATAACTTTCTTGGTATAATTTTTTCAAATGTATTGTCCATTATTTGTATTTTACATCTATTGAACTTCAGGAAATTATTTCCATTTATAAATATTTTTTGATTATTAATACAATGATGCTTTAACTTGATAACATTAACAGTTTTTGTTACTAAATCATAATAAATTTGTTTTATTGAAGTTACATTGTTATGTACCAATTTACATAAATTATTTAATTGTAAAATATTTCTAATACATGTGTTGCTATTTTCTTCTTTACTGTTTTGTATAATTATTCTTATAATGTCTTTATCGAGTTCTTCGAACTGATTGTTTGGGAATGGAATTATTAAAGCGTTGAAAAACTTTTCTTCTGTAAATTTTGGTATCATTATTACGAATATAAATTAATCTTTATATTTCATTAAGCTAAGACGAATGTACGATAAAATAGTTGGAGATATGACGTGAGCTAAGATGTTAAATTTACTCATAAGTAATACATCTACTATTCTTTCTACTTGTCTACTAATTATACTTAGATCTGAAATTTCATTTCCGCTAGTATTCCACTAGTATTTAATCTTTCATTTATCTTAGCGTGCTGCGCATTTGCATGGTCTACTAATTGATTGAGATTATTAATTAATTTGTTATTAACAATTACTTGTTTATTTAAATGATTTTTAGTTTGTTCGATATTTTGATCTAAATTATTAAGGTGGTTATATATATCGGTTGCATCCTCCTCATCTCATTCATCGTCCCTGTCAAAAACCTTAATCTCGAACCTATCAAGTATATTAACCCGCGTTTTGAGCGTTTGTTTATAATCGGGATCTGTGACACTAAGAAGTTTAAGTCATGCTTTAATGTTTGATTTCAAATTAAGTATGTCTATGTTGGTTTTTATGGGTATAATTGCTTTTTCGTATTCGTTTGATGATTCGAAGGATATTAGTGTAATTTTCCACTAGTGATCGTTGATCCAACTGAAAGAGATAATACCCATCTTTGCTCTTTATGTTTATTACTTCTATGGACTGTAATGAGATGTAAGTGAGTTGTAGAATGAGTATAAGGAAATCCTGTAAAGTAATAATTATTCATTCTTGATATTTAAATTTTATTTTCTGTTGTGTTGAGTTATATCTAATTTCGCGTTTCTCACTAGTGTCAAATTTGTAATGTCAAAATTTAAAATTTGTATTATTTGCAAAATTTTTAACGTAATTATCTTGGAATTTCAAAAACAATTCGTTATTATTGCAATAAATACTATACTAATATTCCTTTCATTTTGTGATTTTTAATTGTTACCTTAACAATTTTTTTAATAACTTATTTCTCTGTTTCCTGCTTGCAAATAAATTTGATTTTTGCAGAGGTTAGTTGCTTTTTCGGTTGTGTATATGTACTGAGATTTATCTTCTATTCCACTGTGAATAGTAGCGTCAGTAGAATTGACATCTTCATTTCGTTCACTACCGCTGTTCATAACATTATTGGGCAGTGATGTTCCCTTTTCTGTTCCATGATTCCTATTTTCGCAATTCACATACCTGCTTGAACCATCAGCAACATGGTTCTCTTTCCCTTTCAAATACTCCATTGTGAAATCATATTTGTTTAATTGGATTTTACAACGGTGTAATTTCATATTAGGCTGTTTAAGATTATGGAGCCAAATAATGGGCTTGGTCTGTACGTAAAATAAACTTTAGTCCGTAAATATATGTTATGAAGTACTTAATCTACACGATGGCCAACAATTTTTTCTCTATTGTCGAATAAATCGCTCGTGGTTGTTTGGTGTACGTGAGGCGTATCCTACTGGGTGATTGTTTTGGCTGATTGACTGGCTTGCATAGTTAGATGCATCGATTGTTAATGAAAACAGTTTATTACACTGGGCCAAAAAGGTACCTAAATACAACGAATATTTTCATTGAGCCAACGAAAAGTTAATTAATTCTTGTCCGATGAACTAGTTCGTTGAGCCAACGAATGTCTCTTCGTTAATTCAAAGTAAATAGTACATCAATCCAACGAACATGCACATGAACCCAACGAACATAGTACTCATTAAAAAATAATATCCACTTTTTCATTTGAAATTGAATTTTTATATTTTTATTAATTTTTCTTACATATTATAATATGTTTAAAAAGACTGGCGTATTTATTCCAGAATAACGATCCAACGATCACAAAAACGCCGCGTCTCGACAATCTGTGTAATATAATACTCATGATTAGATATATATTTTGAATGGAATTAACAAAATAGTACGTAAATTCATTTTGATTAGCCAAATTAATTGCATTTTTAAATTGTCTTCCAAAACTTGCCGAACGTTAGTTAATTACCTTTGATTTAGTCTCAATTGACTGCATTCTTTCCAGCAGTGGTCAAATCGATTAATCTTCTTTCTTCTGCAACCTTCTGTAAAAAAATTTATTTTTTTCATCCTAAAATAACAGATATATGTATTTGATATATAGTATTTGAGTTAACTGTAGTACATACTAGCTGGTATTCCTGTGTCGTCATGTGCAGGAAGTTTTTCTGTTGATGTGGGTTCAAATATGAATACTACTAATATAGTGAAAAATAAAGATAAGTGTACAAACCACCTTTTTTCCCTTTTAAAAAAAAGTATGGTGATGATGACGTCACATTTTCGTTGCTTCAAAGTACGATTTCGTTGGCACAATGAAATGTTGATATAATATCGCGTTCTTAGAACCAATGAACAAATTCATTGACTCAACGAACAATTTCATTGACAACGCACGGTTTTGTTGGTCAACAATCGTACATTAAACTACGTTCAACTATTTGTAAATGTATTCGTAGTATTAACGAATAGTTCGTTGAGCCAATGAAAGTGTTCGTTGAGGAAACGAAAATTACTTTAACGAACGGCGTTCATATAACGAACAATTTTTGGTTCAGTGTTAAAGTTGGGACTTTTTAGTACAGGATCACTTGTGAGCAATGATCTTAATATATTGAATGCCTTGTTGTATTATGGATCAGATTTATTTATATTCATGGCCTTTTCCAGCTACTTAGTGATAGTATATAGGATAAGCTACTTTCGCATATTCCTTGATAAACTTACGATAGTAGCCGCTGATTCCAATAAATTATTGCATTGAAGTTTAATTTTCTGAATAGCTTCTACCTTTTTTCTTTATACTACCATTAGCTCCGACATGACCAAGATAGTTAGTAGACTCACCCGCAAACTGGCATTTATCATTTGGTTTTTTAAGTTTGCCTTTCATAACCGTTGCAAAATGTTCCTCAATGAGGGCAAATTTTTTTGAAAGCTAGTGGAACATACTACGGTGTAGACAACACAGTTAACTTCTTCTAAACTCCTGAATAACACTATTCATAATTCTCTGAAAAGTAGCTGGAGCATTTTTCAGGCCAATTGGCATACGAGTAAACTCGTAGTGGCCACTTTTAGTAGAAATTGCTGTTTTCGGGCGATCTCTGGATAACACCTCTATTTGGTGAAGTCCCTTAGCAAGGTCTATGGGTGAAAAATAGGGACATTTACCCAATTTATCGAATAGTTCGCCTATGTTAGGCATTAGGAATCGATTGTCGATTGTCTGTTCATTGAGCTAACTATAATCGACGACGATTCGGCATTTCTGTTTCCAAAATTTATATTTATTTATTTTTAGGATATTACCCAAATAGGGGAAGTGTACCGACTGTTACCGAATATTACTTCTAGTTTTAATCTTATGTTCTATTTCGTTGGTAAACGATAAGTGATCACCTTCTTTAAAAAAAAATTTCTAAAACAATATAATAATAATAATATAATCATAATATCTAAAAGAATATAATAATATAAATACGATTTTAGATTGTCCACATGTTCTTTATTTAACTTGGTAGAACTTGGACTTAATAATTCTCATTTTCTCTGAATAAAGGAAACTAATATTGGGTATTCATTTTAATTGTATGACCAAACACTTTCAAAAAACTGTGGGATGGGTTTATTTTCTATTTAGCTTTACTTTGGTAGGCTACCATTTTTTTTTGTAATTTGGGTTGGTGAAAATCTTCAGATTGTCAGATTTTTACTGACTAAAAACACCCTTCCCTTTTGGTTTTTCTTTACTACCACTAAGTTTCCTTATCTAGTAGCTTACATTTAAGGATATTTTCGCGTGTTGCAGGTAGACCTTCGGTAAAATCACTTGCCACATTACGCCAAATCGAGCGGTCTCGTACACTGGAGTCGGCGTACTAAATGTCTCATGTCCAAAGTTTGGAGGATAACAGTGTTACAATGACCATGAAGTCTGATTCTTAGCTTTCGAGCGGAGTTTGTTATATCTTCGTCGACGGTAGTTATCCCTAGGTCCCTTTGTATATCACAAATTCCTAAGATACCAGGGGGCTTTCACAATATCCCGTATAATTTTATTTTGAAAGGACTGAATAAATCCTCTGTTATTTGCTTGGTACAACCCCATAGTTGTATGCCGTAAGCCCATATAGACGTCAGTACTTGATTGTATAATAGCAGTTTGTTGTACATGCTTAACTTAGAGTGCCTTCTAAGTAACCAGTATATTTCTCTATACCAGTGTTCGAGCTCATCCCGTTTCTTTTTCACATGGGCCTTCCACTTGAGTTTCGCATCAAGTGTCATACCGGTATTTGTACAGAATTAATGAAAACTGGTCGGTTTTTAATATTTCTGTAGGTAAAATTTATGTGCGTTGATTTGGTCTCATTGGGAGCAATGCGCCAGCGTTTTGACCATTCGTTTATTTTGTCCAGAGCTCGTTTCAGTTTTTCAGTTGAGGTTGCAACTGAACTTCCCATTGCCAGGATCGCAGTGTCATCCGCAAATGTAGCCACAAGTGTATCTTCAGTTTGATGTATGTCTCTAGTGTACAACAGGTACAATGTAGGGCTAAGGACACTCCCTTGAGGGACTGCTGCTCGGATTTCATTAAAATCGGAGTATTCAGTCCCGTGTTTAACTCTAAAAATATCGTGTTATCGAGATAAGATTCTAGTATCTTATACAAGCTTTTCGATAGAAGACTGCGGTTGCCCGGTTTTGGAATCATTATCACTTCTGCAACCTTCCCTGAGTCTGGAACATATAATAGCCTAAAGGAAGCGTTAATTAAGTAGAGGAGTTTAAGTAGCGCCTTTTTCGGCAAGTTCTTCAGGATTTGTCCGGTTATTGGATCCCAGCCAGGAGCCTTGTTGTTTTTTAAATTTTTGATTGCCTGGCAGAGTTCTTTTAGCGATACTCACTTTTTGCCCACTCATCATTGTTTTTCTTGATCGGTGTGGCCTGCATTTGGGGCTTCTTGATATTTTTAACTTCCTTCCAAAGTGAGTAGTTTGTACATTTTACATTTGTTAGGCCTTCAAGATAAGTCAATATCTTGTGGTTTTTAAAGACTTTTTTATTTTTTATTACTCGGTATTCGGGACTATGATCCGCGTTTTCATTTATAGAAATGTCCATTGGGTCAAGCCTGTTATGAGGATTATTGTAATTATTATTATTGTTATTATTATAGTAACGTTGATTTGTTCGGCGTGTCTGTGAGCTAGGGTTGTAATTAGATCTACTAGTCTGACGAGTTTGACTACATTGAGGTTGCGTTGCACTGTGTACATTCGTGTTTGCATTAAGAACTGTGTTATTCGTATTAAAACTATAGGTATTATTTGATGATTGAGCCCTATTTACTCCCTTATTAATATAACCGTTATTTTGGTTATTGAAATTTCTATAATAAGCATTTGGTTTGTTGCTCAAATGTTTTATTCTGGTAAAATGAAGATAATTATTAGATGCCTCGAACGATAATTATTAAGATGCCTTGAACGGGTTCAGGTAAATTATCTTTGAAAACCCTAAGGGCAATTCTATTATTTGATGGTGCCTGTTCTGAAGTCATAGTGATACTGAGTATGTATTTATTATTTAGTCTACCAAGCAAGTTACTTATTTCTTTATAGAATTGCTCTATATGCGATTTTATCTAAAATAAACTCAGTTGACGCCGTTTGGCCATGATTTCTAATTAAAATAGCTTTTACGTCTGCCCCCACGTGCCATGCGTTAATAAAGATATATGAGTCTTACCCATGATTTTTTGTAGAATGACGCCAAATACTATTCGTTTAAGCTCTTCACTTAAAGCCTCAGTAGTAGGTAATAATGTTTATATTCTTCCTATAAAACTGCGTAAGTTTGGGCAACCAACATTGAAAGCTGAAACTCTGCTCATACATTCCATAGCAATTTTTCAATTTAACATAAATCTTCCATTTTTTATTTGTTCAATTCTTTACTAACACTCACACTCGCAATTAATTTGAATTTGTTGTAGAGTTATTATTTTAATGAATATCGTCTACTGAATAAAATATTTTCATGTGTTAGTATTAGATGTAAAAATAAACAACATAAAAGTATACAGTACTTGGTCCGCAACTCTCTTCTGTCTTGTCCGCTATTACGACTGGTTCATATGCGTTTATGCTTCCCGGTACTTTTCCTTTTCGTTTCTTGTACTGCTCTGACATCTTCTCTCTCTCACCAATTTCTAAAATTCGACTTATCGAAGCTAGACACTCAAAAAAAGGCACTGAAAATGTGAGTTGCATTAGTTTTGGCCAACACTGTATATGCTTTATTGAGAATTGTCACTGCGTCCACGGGAACCGAATTATTGTTAGAACGTTTCGGAAACGTTTCGCAACTTCTTCTATTTTGTCCGCTAGCATGAATGTTTTATATGCGTTTGTCTCACGGTACTTTTCTTTTTCGTACCTTTTTGAATTGTTGACGTCCACGGGAACCGAACTACCAACTGCGGCACTTATTTTGTAAAAGGAAAACGCATGATCGCTTTGAAAGTCAAACAATAACTGAACTTTATTTTAAATCGTGAATACAATCTTGAGTGCAGTGATACAAAGCTGGAGTGCATGCAGCTGCAAATTATGCAAGGTTGCATTTTGGCAGTGCCATGCACCCACGCCAGTGTTGTTATCTTATACAAATGAGGGATTCTAGGAATACGTTCGAAGTAATGTAATATTAAAGAATTCGTTCCACGGAATTAGTATTCCGGGTAATGAATTGTACATAACAATATATTCGATTTAAGCACATTCTCATATTGTAAATGTTACTATTTATGATACGTAAAACCGCATTATGAGTCAACTTACAAAAAACAAAGTTAGTTACAAATTAAGTTATAACTGAGCCACATGAGTTATTATTATTATTATTATTATTGAGCTCATCTGCGAATTCGTTGCCCGCAATCCCCCTGTGTTCAGGGACCCAGCCATTAGATGGGACGAAAGCGCCTCTAGTACTGCTTGACTATCTGAGAATATCTGAATTATTGCACCTTGATACCTTTGAGGAGTTTAAGTCCCCCTTTGTGGGCATCTTTTGAAGGCGGTTAACCAACACTTCTCTGGAAGAAGAAGTAATTGAATGACTTTCCAGCACGGCTCAGATCAATCGGTTATTCGATTCTTTGATACGTCCGGTGTTATCGAAAGCACCCTCGATGTCGAGGAAAGCACGGAGGGAAATCTCTTTCAAATCCAGTGCGCTCTCTATCTTATTGACGAAATAGTGAAGGGCTCTTGTTGTAGATATATAGGAAGATTGGCAAGCTATTAAAGTGCTTAAAGTAAAATGTATATGAACTGATTTGCCTTCATGGGACAATTCTCCAGAAGTTCACCCAGTCGTGTATCTGTTCTAGTGCAAGTTGTAATTTTGTGTTGAGTCTTCAGCCGTTTTTGCTGTTAACAAAATGGCGGTTTCAACAGCAAATTTGCTTAGACCAGTTGTCTTCTTCTTGTGGTAAAGTCACAGTAGGTATATCAGAGGGCCAATAATACTCTTGCGGTATACCAGCATTTACATTTTTAAAAGCAGAGTAATCATTTCCATGCTTCACACGGAAGATCCTATTAGGGAGATAGTTCGCTAAAATCCTATACAGTTTCCCCGGCAGAGTCTATATTTCAGGCCTTCATGCCAAACTTTGTCAAAGATTACGATTTACCTGGGCAATAGTTGAGTGTTTACTTCTAAAAGCAAATTATTGATTTGGTATGAGCTGTTTTTCTTCCACAATTGGACTTAAACGTCTAAGCAGTTTTTTTTCAAATACTTTAGACATTATCGGGAGTAGTGAGATAGGTCTATAGGACTTTTTATCGGTTGGTGGTTTCCCCTTCTGCCAATTTCCACTGTCTAGGGACATAGGGACATCAAGTCTAAGCGCGACATTATTTAAGTAGAGTAACTTAAGAACGGTTTTCTTAAGTAACTCTTTACTACTTCTCCTTTAATTAAATCGTAACCAGGACCTTTTTTCGGTTTGAGCTTTTTTAGTTCTTCCTTGAGCTCTTTTTTTCGGTTTGAGCTTTTTTAGTTCTTCCTTGAGCTCTGCCAAGGTAGCACTTCTCAGAACATAATTTTCGTCGTATACTTCAAATCCATTGTAAGTGACAAGAAGAGTTTGACCGTCGAATGGCTTAAGCGTTTCTTCCAACTAGTCTGCGAAGAGATTAGCTTTGTCTTTATCTTTTTTAGCCCACTCGTCAGCGTTAGCACCGTATATATTCAATAAATTTGTCAAGTTCAAGTTCTAAGTCGTATGGGGCTATCAGCGGTATCACAAGTTCAACGTGATTTTGCAAGTAGTTCCTAAATGCTTGCCAATTTGTACGATAATTAGTTAAGGTAGGCGGCGCTTAGTTTTTCACGAGCGTATCGCTCGTATTCAATGTAATTGGAGAATGATATGAACTGAGATCAAAGCTTTCCTCCAATTTTAGATAGTGTGGCGAAATACCCTTCGTAACGAAGAAATTAACGACATTTGGTATTTTCGTGAAATCCGTGGGCCAGTAGGTAGATTTCCCTATCGATAAAATTCGGAGCCAAGTTTCATACCGGTTTTGTACCGTGTTCTAATTTTTTGGGAGATCCCCAAAAATAATGCTTCGCATGGAAATCTCCACCCATTATAAAGTTTGGACCGAGACTTGAAAATATGTTTTCAAACTCGTATTGTTAAATTTTACTGCGCGGTGGGCATTAAATGGACGACACGTTATATGAGTGGTGTTTTTTTTGCATGTACGAACTGTATAATTGCATTGTGTGGGATTATATCTTTAATCCTACGAAGTGTGCGGTATTATCTCGTGTAAACAATTATGATCCGCCTCTTGCCCTTTCCATTGGGTGATATGCGTGATAAGCACAGTAACCTTTAAAGCTTAAACGAGATTCCTTCGTTAAATGTGTTTCAGAAATCAAACATTTTCATACGTTTTTTCCCGAATATAAAGCTCTGGTTCGTCAAGCTTTTGCTCGGATTCAAAGTCAATTTCTTGAAGTGGTTGCGCTCCTATCTTTCAAATCGGAAGCAGGTCGTGCAATTGAATGGGATTATATCAGTTTTTACTGATGTTATATCAGATCTTCCCCAGGGCAGTCATCTATGTCCTCCTTTGTTTAATTTGTTTGTGAACGATGTTCCTGAAATTGCTGAATGTATGGAGACGATGTTAAATTGTTTATGTGAACACTTAAAGAAGTTGATTGTGCATTGGAGGCAAAATCAAGAGATAAAAAAGATAAATAATTCAGCATACCGACTTGGAAGAGGAATACTAAAAAAAAGTCTGGAATAAGACGATGAACATCAAAAAAGAGGGGGAAAACGTTAAATCTTCAATTCCTTTGTCGATAAGGAAAAGGGATTAGCTTTTCAGCTATATATGGTACACAACAGCCAAACAGTTTTTGATGCACTGGATCTATGATATATATGTATCGAAGGAATATTTTCATATTCTCAATTCTTGGACTGGCGTGGTAGGTTTCTTCAGGAATATCGGAAATTAACGGAACATTTCATGTTATAAAACTCGAATCTATACATGATTTTGAAATGATCCAAAACTTCTAGAATTTAGTGACCCAAGAAAACAAAAAATACACCAATTTCACACCTTTTGATTTATGTCTAAAACATAATAATGCGTTTGCGCTAACGTTGTCATTCAACGTACACAATTCAATGGCCATGTACAAAATATAGCATCGACCTGCATTAGTGAAAACTTAGAAAGATGAGAGGATCGTAATAAAACATAAAACGTAAGTCCATAGCACGTCATTATCGAACATGTTGGATATTTTTTGAGAGATGAAAACAGCTGGTTGGAAATAACTTAACGACTGGTAGATTGGCAAAGCAAAGTAAAATCTGTCTTGAAGAAAGGAGATACGAAATCGACGCCTTGGGCAGAGCGTTATAATCTACGGATCTGACGCCTAAGGTGGGTGGTCTAATTTTTTTGTATTTTTTTCATCACCGAGCAAATATAACACTTTCACGATTCATACTCTTTATTGCGTGACTAATGATAATCAACGGATCTTCTATCTCAGCGATTATTTCAATAAAGCATAGTCTTATTAATCACAAACAAGGAATAATTTGTTGTTAAAATAGTAGTAATATTTTTAAGGTGACGTTGTTTTAGGGAAGAGAGAGAGAGAGGCTGTAACTGCAGAGTATATGTAAAACAGTTTCTTCCTCCACCACGTCTCTGCAGCTTCGGGAAAAAATCATTGTAAGAAAAGTCCTAATTCAGACTTAGCATCAAATGTCTTAGTGCCCATTCTGAGAGTTCTGAGATTGCGCCCACTCTTTCTGACCAGACTGAGTGAGTGTTGAATCGGGACTAGGCCGTAGTTGTTTAGTAGGGTAGCCGGAATTATGTAAAATGCTGTTTTTTGTACAAAATTAAAATTTTGAGCCCAACCAAATTGTACAAAATTCTAAAGAAACCAGAAAATTTTCATACAATAATCCATAACTTTTTGGTAAATTGTCCGAGCGCTTTGCTGTAAATTTAAATTGTTATCTTACTTCATCAATGACAATCGGTCAAATTTGTATAGTCCTAAGAAGCAAGTTATCACTTTGGTGGGTTGTTATTCTTGGAACTCCACTTACACTTACACGATTTAAACCAATTAATTGTTAAAATTTTGCCACAAACTGTTCTTTCGTGGATATTTATACTTATTTTATTTAACGGTGAAATAATTATAATATTATAAAAGAAAATATAGGGAAAAGTTTATATAACGGAGTGTGCTTTAGTTTAGTCGCGGTGAAATTTATGTTTAACGAATCATCCTATGCTTAATGAATTTTTTTTTGTAACAAATCATGCTGTTTGCGTGTTTGTTTTGTTTAATAAAACTTCCAAAATAAAGGAAAAAATGTCAGTCTCCTCGGTTCTGTATGTCACCTGATACAAGAGAAATACTCTAAGAATCTCAGTTTGCTTTGTGTGTGCTTTAGTTTTGTCCGATACTGTATGAGTTAATGAGCAGTTATCCATAAACCCAATCGAACCCACCTTGAACCCAACGTCATCATTCCCTGCACGAGCTGTACCCCTTGAACGCTCGCACTTTGCTCAAACGCAGCGTCATTTCCTACACAAGCTATACAATTAATAATAATTTTATTTTGAAAGGACTGAATAAATCCTCTGTTATTTGCTTGGTACAACCCCATAGTTGTATGCCGTAAGCCCATATAGACGTCAGTACTTGATTGTATAATAGCAGTTTGTTGTACATGCTTAACTTAGAGTGCCTTCTAAGTAACCAGTATATTTCTCTATACCAGTGTTCGAGCTCATCCCGTTTCTTTTTCACATGGGCCTTCCACTTGAGTTTCGCATCAAGTGTCATACCGGTATTTGTACAGAATTAATGAAAACTGGTCGGTTTTTAATATTTCTGTAGGTAAAATTTATGTGCGTTGATTTGGTCTCATTGGGAGCAATGCGCCAGCGTTTTGACCATTCGTTTATTTTGTCCAGAGCTCGTTTCAGTTTTTCAGTTGAGGTTGCAACTGAACTTCCCATTGCCAGGATCGCAGTGTCATCCGCAAATGTAGCCACAAGTGTATCTTCAGTTTGATGTATGTCTCTAGTGTACAACAGGTACAATGTAGGGCTAAGGACACTCCCTTGAGGGACTGCTGCTCGGATTTCATTAAAATCGGAGTATTCAGTCCCGTGTTTAACTCTAAAAATATCGTGTTATCGAGATAAGATTCTAGTATCTTATACAAGCTTTTCGATAGAAGACTGCGGTTGCCCGGTTTTGGAATCATTATCACTTCTGCAACCTTCCCTGAGTCTGGAACATATAATAGCCTAAAGGAAGCGTTAATTAAGTAGAGGAGTTTAAGTAGCGCCTTTTTCGGCAAGTTCTTCAGGATTTGTCCGGTTATTGGATCCCAGCCAGGAGCCTTGTTGTTTTTTAAATTTTTGATTGCCTGGCAGAGTTCTTTTAGCGATACTCACTTTTTGCCCACTCATCATTGTTTTTCTTGATCGGTGTGGCCTGCATTTGGGGCTTCTTGATATTTTTAACTTCCTTCCAAAGTGAGTAGTTTGTACATTTTACATTTGTTAGGCCTTCAAGATAAGTCAATATCTTGTGGTTTTTAAAGACTTTTTTATTTTTTATTACTCGGTATTCGGGACTATGATCCGCGTTTTCATTTATAGAAATGTCCATTGGGTCAAGCCTGTTATGAGGATTATTGTAATTATTATTATTGTTATTATTATAGTAACGTTGATTTGTTCGGCGTGTCTGTGAGCTAGGGTTGTAATTAGATCTACTAGTCTGACGAGTTTGACTACATTGAGGTTGCGTTGCACTGTGTACATTCGTGTTTGCATTAAGAACTGTGTTATTCGTATTAAAACTATAGGTATTATTTGATGATTGAGCCCTATTTACTCCCTTATTAATATAACCGTTATTTTGGTTATTGAAATTTCTATAATAAGCATTTGGTTTGTTGCTCAAATGTTTTATTCTGGTAAAATGAAGATAATTATTAGATGCCTCGAACGATAATTATTAAGATGCCTTGAACGGGTTCAGGTAAATTATCTTTGAAAACCCTAAGGGCAATTCTATTATTTGATGGTGCCTGTTCTGAAGTCATAGTGATACTGAGTATGTATTTATTATTTAGTCTACCAAGCAAGTTACTTATTTCTTTATAGAATTGCTCTATATGCGATTTTATCTAAAATAAACTCAGTTGACGCCGTTTGGCCATGATTTCTAATTAAAATAGCTTTTACGTCTGCCCCCACGTGCCATGCGTTAATAAAGATATATGAGTCTTACCCATGATTTTTTGTAGAATGACGCCAAATACTATTCGTTTAAGCTCTTCACTTAAAGCCTCAGTAGTAGGTAATAATGTTTATATTCTTCCTATAAAACTGCGTAAGTTTGGGCAACCAACATTGAAAGCTGAAACTCTGCTCATACATTCCATAGCAATTTTTCAATTTAACATAAATCTTCCATTTTTTATTTGTTCAATTCTTTACTAACACTCACACTCGCAATTAATTTGAATTTGTTGTAGAGTTATTATTTTAATGAATATCGTCTACTGAATAAAATATTTTCATGTGTTAGTATTAGATGTAAAAATAAACAACATAAAAGTATACAGTACTTGGTCCGCAACTCTCTTCTGTCTTGTCCGCTATTACGACTGGTTCATATGCGTTTATGCTTCCCGGTACTTTTCCTTTTCGTTTCTTGTACTGCTCTGACATCTTCTCTCTCTCACCAATTTCTAAAATTCGACTTATCGAAGCTAGACACTCAAAAAAAGGCACTGAAAATGTGAGTTGCATTAGTTTTGGCCAACACTGTATATGCTTTATTGAGAATTGTCACTGCGTCCACGGGAACCGAATTATTGTTAGAACGTTTCGGAAACGTTTCGCAACTTCTTCTATTTTGTCCGCTAGCATGAATGTTTTATATGCGTTTGTCTCACGGTACTTTTCTTTTTCGTACCTTTTTGAATTGTTGACGTCCACGGGAACCGAACTACCAACTGCGGCACTTATTTTGTAAAAGGAAAACGCATGATCGCTTTGAAAGTCAAACAATAACTGAACTTTATTTTAAATCGTGAATACAATCTTGAGTGCAGTGATACAAAGCTGGAGTGCATGCAGCTGCAAATTATGCAAGGTTGCATTTTGGCAGTGCCATGCACCCACGCCAGTGTTGTTATCTTATACAAATGAGGGATTCTAGGAATACGTTCGAAGTAATGTAATATTAAAGAATTCGTTCCACGGAATTAGTATTCCGGGTAATGAATTGTACATAACAATATATTCGATTTAAGCACATTCTCATATTGTAAATGTTACTATTTATGATACGTAAAACCGCATTATGAGTCAACTTACAAAAAACAAAGTTAGTTACAAATTAAGTTATAACTGAGCCACATGAGTTATTATTATTATTATTATTATTGAGCTCATCTGCGAATTCGTTGCCCGCAATCCCCCTGTGTTCAGGGACCCAGCCATTAGATGGGACGAAAGCGCCTCTAGTACTGCTTGACTATCTGAGAATATCTGAATTATTGCACCTTGATACCTTTGAGGAGTTTAAGTCCCCCTTTGTGGGCATCTTTTGAAGGCGGTTAACCAACACTTCTCTGGAAGAAGAAGTAATTGAATGACTTTCCAGCACGGCTCAGATCAATCGGTTATTCGATTCTTTGATACGTCCGGTGTTATCGAAAGCACCCTCGATGTCGAGGAAAGCACGGAGGGAAATCTCTTTCAAATCCAGTGCGCTCTCTATCTTATTGACGAAATAGTGAAGGGCTCTTGTTGTAGATATATAGGAAGATTGGCAAGCTATTAAAGTGCTTAAAGTAAAATGTATATGAACTGATTTGCCTTCATGGGACAATTCTCCAGAAGTTCACCCAGTCGTTTTTTTTTTTTTTTTTTTTTTATATTCATTTTTATTATTCAATTCATAAAAAACTTACATACTAGACAAAAATGCTTAAAACTAGTTAGACGAACAATGTTTTTATTTCTAACTTACTGGCCCTAGGCGGGCACTCTAAGCTAAACTTAATCTTAATTTATGTCTTTCGACCTAATCTAAAAGAGTGAAATGCAAATGGAAATTTAAAAAGAACAAGTTACTATTAAGAAAAATTGGAAAACTTAATGACTGGACGGTTTTTATAAAAACTTACAAGCTACCTTACATTCTACCTTAAAATAAAACTTACAAGCTAACTTAAGCTAACCTACGTATATATGCATATACACATGTGTATACCCCTATACCCATGTGTATGCGCATATATCCTTAATATACACAATGTATACATGTATCGTCGTGTATACACATATACATTCTTGTTTTTTTTTTTTTTTTTTTTTTTTTTTTTTTTTTTTTTTTTTTTTTTTTTATTTTATTTTTTTTTTTTTTGTAGTTATATATATATATACATTTTTACAGCTTACAAACTACCTTAAAACTACCCTAAGATATATAAGTCGGCCGTAGGTTGCGGCTGATAGATTTCTATCTAATCCCCCGCAAGACAGAGACCGACTGCGCCCCATAAGGGGGAACGCACTACCCTCTTTACCCCGGGTCTAAAGGGTTCGACGCTGGAGTTCCCTCGCTCCCCAGCCACCAGAAATGCTGGTGCTGCCTAGCAACATCCCTAATGTCCCGCCTGGATACTGCCGTGCTGAAACGGAGGAGACCCTCCTCAGCTCGTTGTGCGACGGAACGGTCGTGGTTGAGTCGCCCATCCACAGTCGATCTGGCGATGTGAAAAATGAGCGGTACCGCATTCATATCTTGTAACAGGCCGTACTTATCTAAATGGAGAAAAGCCTCTGGGGGAACGAAGCCGTTGTGGCGTACCCTTTCGTGGTATTTTGGATTGGGGTAGTAAGCCCCTGAGATCAAGTTATTGGACGAGTTCATCGCTCTAGCAGTATGACCTCGAATCAACTTCAACAGGAAATTGTCCACTCTTATCAGGTTTGCCCTGTTGTATAAGACCTCATTGGAATAGAATTTTATGTACTGGGACTCTGGAGTTCTATAAAGGCGAAGACAAGCCCTAAGGCAAGCCCTCTCGAACAACCGAATCTTTTCCATCAAGCTTGCACTCACGTTGAACCACACAGGACAGCCATAGGTGAGCATTGGCCGGATGAGGGCCATGTAGCAGATAACCTTCACCCTCGCATCGAGTTGGCTGTTGTAAAACAGTCTCTTTGTAAGGGCAAAAGCGCCTCGGGCCCTGGCCAGAGCCGCATCTACATGTTTGTTAAAATATAGATACTGATCTAGCCAGATCCCCAGGTATCTGACTACAGTCTTTTGCGCCAGTGGCTCCCCGTGTCTTCCAACGATTGAGAATTTTCGCCAATTCTTTTTCGTATCCGCCGAGGCCTTATACAACGGCGTCCTGAACAGAATGGTTTCCGACTTCCGGAAGTTGATACTCAACTTCCAGTCATCGCAACTTCTCATGAATGAATCGAAGTCACCCTGCGTGAGGGTAGTGATTTCCTCGATCTTTTTGCCTGATCTGTACACGATCAAGTCATCGGCGTACGCAATTGCATGAGGAAGAGATCTTAACAGATCGCTCAAGTAAATGTTGAACAGGATCGGCGAATTAACGGCACCCTGTTGGAGACCATTTTTTACCTCAAATATACCTGTGGAGGTCACGTTGCCATTCTTGACTACGAACCGTCTACCGGTAAGCATGTTACACAGTAGGTACAGCAGTGGTTTGCTAATGCCTAGCCGATTGAGCTTGTAGAAAAGTCCTTCTAACCATACGGTGTCAAAGGCCTTCTCCAGGTCAATCAAGCAGGCACCCGTACATTGTTTCTGGCTCTTGTTCCATTGGATATCCGACACCAGTTTCGACGCGGCATGAATAGTGTCATGCCCCGCTTTGAAACCGAATTGGTTATCCGGAATTATATTTTTGTCCTTAGTCCAGCTGATCAGAGTTCTATTGATCACCTTCTCGAATACCTTACTGATGTTCGGAAGGAGACTAATTGACCGGAGGTTGCAAGGATTCGAAGAATCTTTTCCTCTTTTGGATATGGGTTGCACAATCGCAGTTTTCCAATGCTCTGGATAATGTGCATTATTCAAAGCATTGTTAAACAGGATTGTGTACATGTTAACCACTTCCAGGGGGAGGTGTCTTAGCACAATGTTGGAGATCCCGTCGATTCCAACAGACTTTTTCTTCTTTAATGATTCGAAGACCGCTTGGAGTTCTGTCTTCGATATGAACGGGGAGTTCACCCAGTCGTGTATCTGTTCTAGTGCAAGTTGTAATTTTGTGTTGAGTCTTCAGCCGTTTTTGCTGTTAACAAAATGGCGGTTTCAACAGCAAATTTGCTTAGACCAGTTGTCTTCTTCTTGTGGTAAAGTCACAGTAGGTATATCAGAGGGCCAATAATACTCTTGCGGTATACCAGCATTTACATTTTTAAAAGCAGAGTAATCATTTCCATGCTTCACACGGAAGATCTTATTAGGGAGATAGTTCGCTAAAATCCTATACAGTTTCCCCGGCAGAGTCTATATTTCAGGCCTTCATGCCAAACTTTGTCAAAGATTACGATTTACCTGGGCAATAGTTGAGTGTTTACTTCTAAAAGCAAATTATTGATTTGGTATGAGCTGTTTTTCTTCCACAATTGGACTTAAACGTCTAAGCAGTTTTTTTTCAAATACTTTAGACATTATCGGGAGTAGTGAGATAGGTCTATAGGACTTTTTATCGGTTGGTGGTTTCCCCTTCTGCCAATTTCCACTGTCTAGGGACATAGGGACATCAAGTCTAAGCGCGACATTATTTAAGTAGAGTAACTTAAGAACGGTTTTCTTAAGTAACTCTTTACTACTTCTCCTTTAATTAAATCGTAACCAGGACCTTTTTTCGGTTTGAGCTTTTTTAGTTCTTCCTTGAGCTCTTTTTTTCGGTTTGAGCTTTTTTAGTTCTTCTTTGAGCTCTGCCAAGGTAGCACTTCTCAGAACATAATTTTCGTCGTATACTTCAAATCCATTGTAAGTGACAAGAAGAGTTTGACCGTCGAATGGCTTAAGCGTTTCTTCCAACTAGTCTGCGAAGAGATTAGCTTTGTCTTTATTTTTTTTAGCCCACTCGTCAGCGTTAGCACCGTATATATTCAATAAATTTGTCAAGTTCAAGTTCTAAGTCGTATGGGGCTATCAGCGGTATCACAAGTTCAACGTGATTTTGCAAGTAGTTCCTAAATGCTTGCCAATTTGTACGATAATTAGTTAAGGTAGGCGGCGCTTAGTTTTTCACGAGCGTATCGCTCGTATTCAATGTAATTGGAGAATGATATGAACTGAGATCAAAGCTTTCCTCCAATTTTAGATAGTGTGGCGAAATACCCTTCGTAACGAAGAAATTAACGACATTTGGTATTTTCGTGAAATCCGTGGGCCAGTAGGTAGATTTCCCTATCGATAAAATTCGGAGCCAAGTTTCATACCGGTTTTGTACCGTGTTCTAATTTTTTGGGAGATCCCCAAAAATAATGCTTCGCATGGAAATCTCCACCCATTATAAAGTTTGGACCGAGACTTGAAAATATGTTTTCAAACTCGTATTGTTAAATTTTACTGCGCGGTGGGCATTAAATGGACGACACGTTATATGAGTGGTGTTTTTTTTGCATGTACGAACTGTATAATTGCATTGTGTGGGATTATATCTTTAATCCTACGAAGTGTGCGGTATTATCTCGTGTAAACAATTATGATCCGCCTCTTGCCCTTTCCATTGGGTGATATGCGTGATAAGCACAGTAACCTTTAAAGCTTAAACGAGATTCCTTCGTTAAATGTGTTTCAGAAATCAAACATTTTCATACGTTTTTTCCCGAATATAAAGCTCTGGCTCGTCAAGCTTTTGCTCGGATTCAAAGTCAATTTCTTGAAGTGGTTGCGCTCCTATCTTTCAAATCGGAAGCAGGTCGTGCAATTGAATGGGATTATATCAGTTTTTACTGATGTTATATCAGATCTTCCCCAGGGCAGTCATCTATGTCCTCCTTTGTTTAATTTGTTTGTGAACGATGTTCCTGAAATTGCTGAATGTATGGAGACGATGTTAAATTGTTTATGTGAACACTTAAAGAAGTTGATTGTGCATTGGAGGCAAAATCAAGAGATAAAAAAGATAAATAATTCAGCATACCGACTTGGAAGAGGAATACTAAAAAAAAAGTCTGGAATAAGACGATGAACATCAAAAAAGAGGGGGAAAACGTTAAATCTTCAATTCCTTTGTCGATAAGGAAAAGGGATTAGCTTTTCAGCTATATATGGTACACAACAGCCAAACAGTTTTTGATGCACTGGATCTATGATATATATGTATCGAAGGAATATTTTCATATTCTCAATTCTTGGACTGGCGTGGTAGGTTTCTTCAGGAATATCGGAAATTAACGGAACATTTCATGTTATAAAACTCGAATCTATACATGATTTTGAAATGATCCAAAATTTCTAGAATTTAGTGACCCAAGAAAACAAAAAATACACCAATTTCACACCTTTTGATTTATGTCTAAAACATAATAATGCGTTTGCGCTAACGTTGTCATTCAACGTACACAATTCAATGGCCATGTACAAAATATAGCATCGACCTGCATTAGTGAAAACTTAGAAAGATGAGAGAATCGTAATAAAACATAAAACGTAAGTCCATAGCACGTCATTATCGAACATGTTGGATATTTTTTGAGAGATGAAAACAGCTGGTTGGAAATAACTTAACGACTGGTAGATTGGCAAAGCAAAGTAAAATCTGTCTTGAAGAAAGGAGATACGAAATCGACGCCTTGGGCAGAGCGTTATAATCTACGGATCTGACGCCTAAGGTGGGTGGTCTAATTTTTTTGTATTTTTTTCATCACCGAGCAAATATAACACTTTCACGATTCATACTCTTTATTGCGTGACTAATGATAATCAACGGATCTTCTATCTCAGCGATTATTTCAATAAAGCATAGTCTTATTAATCACAAACAAGGAATAATTTGTTGTTAAAATAGTAGTAATATTTTTAAGGTGACGTTGTTTTAGGGAAGAGAGAGAGAGAGGCTGTAACTGCAGAGTATATGTAAAACAGTTTCTTCCTCCACCACGTCTCTGCAGCTTCGGGAAAAAATCATTGTAAGAAAAGTCCTAATTCAGACTTAGCATCAAATGTCTTAGTGCCCATTCTGAGAGTTCTGAGATTGCGCCCACTCTTTCTGACCAGACTGAGTGAGTGTTGAATCGGGACTAGGCCGTAGTTGTTTAGTAGGGTAGCCGGAATTATGTAAAATGCTGTTTTTTGTACAAAATTAAAATTTTGAGCCCAACCAAATTGTACAAAATTCTAAAGAAACCAGAAAATTTTCATACAATAATCCATAACTTTTTGGTAAATTGTCCGAGCGCTTTGCTGTAAATTTAAATTGTTATCTTACTTCATCAATGACAATCGGTCAAATTTGTATAGTCCTAAGAAGCAAGTTATCACTTTGGTGGGTTGTTATTCTTGGAACTCCACTTACACTTACACGATTTAAACCAATTAATTGTTAAAATTTTGCCACAAACTGTTCTTTCGTGGATATTTATACTTATTTTATTTAACGGTGAAATAATTATAATATTATAAAAGAAAATATAGGGAAAAGTTTATATAACGGAGTGTGCTTTAGTTTAGTCGCGGTGAAATTTATGTTTAACGAATCATCCTATGCTTAATGAATTTTTTTTTGTAACAAATCATGCTGTTTGCGTGTTTGTTTTGTTTAATAAAACTTCCAAAATAAAGGAAAAAATGTCAGTCTCCTCGGTTCTGTATGTCACCTGATACAAGAGAAATACTCTAAGAATCTCAGTTTGCTTTGTGTGTGCTTTAGTTTTGTCCGATACTGTATGAGTTAATGAGCAGTTATCCATAAACCCAATCGAACCCACCTTGAACCCAACGTCATCATTCCCTGCACGAGCTGTACCCCTTGAACGCTCGCACTTTGCTCAAACGCAGCGTCATTTCCTACACAAGCTATACACCAGCACAATCCCCTGAAAATTCGCACTTGCTCAAACGCAGTGTCATCATCTACTGCACAATCAATACCCCAGCACGATAATACCAAACGCGCACACTTTTCTTAAACGCATTGTCAGCATTTCCTGAACACACAGCAAACCACAGCACAATCACCTTTAGTTTTAGGTAGCTAAACTATTTCATTATTGTTAGGGTTGGTTGCGTTAAGCTAAGAGATTGAACAATAAAGTCAGTCGATATTTGACTCGAAAGACAAACTGAAGTCTTTTATCTTATATGCACATACATATATATATATACCCCTATACACATGTGTATATGCATATATACTATACACAATGTATACATGTGTCGTCATGTGTACACATATGCATTCGTATTATATTTTTTAATTTACTTTTTGTTTTTAAATTGTATTCTACCTTAAAAAAGACTACCCTATGCTAAGTGCACCGGCCATAGCTTGTAGCTGATAAATGTACATGTTTACATTCAATACACTGCAAGACATGGAACCGACTACTCCCCATGCGGGGGTCTGAACTAACCTTTCTAACCGGGGCTTAAAGGTTCCGATGAGGGGAGTTCCTTCGCTTCCCAGCCACCAGAACTTTTGGTGTTGCCTAGCAACTTCCCGAATGTCTGGATACCGCCGTACTGAAGGGAGCGGTCGTGGTTGAGTCGCACATCCACAGTTGATTTGGTAGATGAGTGGCACCGTATTTACTTCTTCTATCAGACTGTGCTTATCAAGATTGACAAATGCTTCTGGGTGGACGAAGCCGTTGTGGTGTACCCTTTCTTGGTATAATGGATTGGAGTAGTATGCCCCCAAGATCAGGTTATTTACCGATATCATCGCTCTGGCAGTATGACCTCGGATCAACTTCACTAGGAAATTGTCCACTCTATCCCATTGGAAGAGAATATTCTGTACTGGAACTCTGGAGTCCAACAAAGGCGAAGACAAGCCCTCTCCAACGACCGAATCTTTTTCATTAAGCTTGAACTCACGATGAGTCCCGTACACGGGACAGCCATGGGTGAGCATTGTCCGGATGAGAGCTATGTAGCAGATTACCTTCACTCTCGCATCGATTGAGAACTTTCGCCAATTCTTTATCGTATTCGCCGATGCCTTATACAACGGCGTCCTGTAGAGCATGTTTGATACTCAACTTCCAGTCATCGTAATTTCTCATGAATGAATTGAAGTCACACTGCGTGAGATTAGTAATTTCATTGATTTTTTTTGCCTGATCAGTATACGATCAAGTCATCGGCATACGCAATTGCATGAGGAAGAGAACTTAACAGATGTTAGTTAGTTAGTAGGATCAGAGAATTAACGGCACAAGGTTCGAGACCATTTTTTACCCCAAATATACCTGTCGAGGTCACGTAACCATTTTTGACAAAGAACCGACTACCGGTAAGCATGGTATACAGTAGGTACAGGGTTTGGTAATGCCTAGCTGATTGAGCTTGTAGAAAAGTCCTAACCATACGGTGTCAAAGGCCTTCTCCAGGTCGATCAAGCAGGCACCCGTACATTGTTACTGTCTTTTGTTCCATTGGATATCCGACACCAGTTTCGATGCAGCATGAATATATGCATATGAATATATACATGCTTGTCATAAAGCAGGGATACTTGTTGTTGGAAAAACACTAGTTGTTCATGAACAGATGCGATAGATTTCATCCCAATGAATTGGGTTTACATCGGAGCAGATCTTCGTGTTTCAGACTTCTGAAATCGATTTGACACTCGTTGCTTGATTGATAGACAATTTTACACCTCAGTGATTCGCGCACGAAGATTGCTATTCCGCCTTCGGAGCGTTCAGCTCTATCTACTCGGTACAGCCTATAGCCAGCAAGATTATAATATTGGTCGCTAACATCTGGAGAGAACCATGTTTCAGAAACACAAATAACGTTAATGCGAGAATTTACAAAGATATGCCGGAATTCATCAAGTTTGGGCTCCAGACTTTGGGCGTTAATATAACGAATGTGTATACCTCACTCTGCGATCTAAACACCTTAATCATTTCATAGAGACATCCATTAGCAGCTTTAGCAGTGGATTCTACACCACATGGTTCACTACCCAGGTTTACCATTTTTAGGAAGAACGCAAAATTCTCGAGGAATACGATCACAGATTAAATGTCCATAAAAAACTAAATAGAATTTATAAATTATTGAAATTATTAAAATTAAAAACTTAAAAAAATAGAATAGTGTAATAAAACATTTATCTCTAAACATTACTAAATACGTATTAATTTGTGCAAGATCGTAAATCGGAACACGTCTAATTGGATGAAATGACGGATGGTAACACTGGCGCAGCATTATCGGTTGAGTGGCGACAAGTGCATCTAGAGTTGTTCAGTGCTCTCAATTAAAGTGCTTCTTCCATCTGATGTCAGTTTGACAAGGATCGACCCGCGCTTTGTAAAAGCTGAATGCAGCTGTTTCCTACGTTTGCATTTTGTAGCAAAGTGAAGGAGAGAGCGATTTTTTCTTGTCAAACTTTCATTGAAGTAACAGCTGATGTCTGAGTCAATTCGAAGAGAATAGCATTATCTGAAACCTCCTTTCGCTTTAAAGCATCAATTTGTTTGTTTAGCAGAGGTAGCTATTCTCTGGGTGTTGTTGCTACAGACATTTCTGATTCCAGCTTCTCAACCCGTTCAACAATGTTGATCAGCCTGGCACTGACATTCTCCAGTGGAGACGACTCTCTATTCCTTCGATTTTTAGGCGAAACTCATTACGAAAATTGTCAATTTCTTCACAATATGTTCAGTTTGTTTTTACAATCGCTCTTCGAGCTTTTGAAGAGAGAGAACCGAGTTGCTGGCGTCGAAACTCACAGCTGGAGAGTTTGGTTGTGACGGTGTAGAGAGCAGGGGTCAGGATGCAGAGACTTTCGACCGTGTACTGATTTTGCGAATATATATAGATTTTCTTTTTCACGATTAAAATTTAACATATAACTTGAATGGGCTGGTAATAACAATTTCAGTTTCAATTTTATTTACGTAGTTAATGATAATGCGTTGCACCAAGTTTTGAGTTATAAAAATGAGTACACGCTTCAAAAAAATGCAAATATCGGCGAGTTCAACACAAACACATCTATTCACTACCACACATTATATGTTTTAAAATATATATAGAAGAAAGTGAAAAGGAAGGAGGTGAAAGCAGAAAGAGAATGGCAAAGGACTGATGTAATTAGGGAAGGAAGGAGATGTATTGAAACTTGACACATTTAAAGCGCTTGGTGTTAGTAATTGTTATAATATTTATCGGTGTAAGCCTTATATATAGACCAATTACAGACTCCGTCCATATCATAATTGCTAGCATTAACTAGATCAACTATGTTCTTATTGTTTTTCGTCGTATACAATTGAACATCATCCGCATATAAATGGAGCATGAAATGGAGTTGAGTGTTCACTGAAGGCAAATCATTTATAAACAAGGAATAAAGAATGGGTCCAAGACCGTCACCGTTGACTACTCTTTGAAATCTATCAGTCAAAAAAGTACTTATCAAACTAACTGCACTGTCACCAATGAAAAAAAAAGTTTTTTTAACTTCCAGTAGTTCAAGTGGTTGATTTCGTCAAAGAGAAATCAAGAAGACAGAGAAGAATAACATATCCTTTATCATAATTTAGTCGCATGTCATCTAACATACCGACCATAGCTGTAGAAATGCTGTGGTTATCCCTAAAACCGAATTGTCCTACATATTTATTCCGAGACAGGTAGTTAAGGAGTAGCTTGGAAATAACTTTTCTAAGACTTAGGACAAACACGGAAAAATATTAATAGGCCTAAAACCCTATGCTCACGCTGGTTTAGTACTTCTGGACATGGAGATGGGTATTTGTATGAGGAAACTAAAGCAAATAAAGAAAGTGTTGTATTCTTCTAAGTAATAGTTTCAACCAAGTATAATTCCTCTCTAGTCACAGACAATTCCAAATTGTCCTTCGAAAAGCATATCATATGACCGAAGTCTAGTCATGGACTTCTTCTTCTTCTGGTGGCGCTAGAGTTCGGGGTGGACCTGGGTCTCAACCAGCATGCCTCTCCAGCCGGCATGATCTTTAACCAGCTGGGGTTTTTTCCAGGATCTGCTGTAGTGTGAAAATTTGATCGATGGTGGACTTCCCGGCATGAAACCGCACTGATAAGGACCTATCAGGTTGTTGACGAATGGTTTCAGGCGCTCACACAACACGGCAGAGAGGATCTTATAGGCGATGTTGAGGAGACTTATCCCTCGGTAGTTGGCGCAGTTGAAGGGGTCTCCTTTTTGTGCATCCGCAAACGATACTGAGATTCCGCTCGTCGTGCATGCTTTCCTCCGACCAATCTTACAGATGAGTTGGTGCATGTACCTTACCAGCTCATCTCCAGCTGCCTTAAACAGTTCCGCAGACACAACAGCAGCTTTATTCGACTTTAGTCTTGATTTCGTCTAGGTTCGGGGACGGAATTCTCGTCAATCATCGTCAATTGTGTGGAGTGGAACATTCTGTCTGACAGCGGTATTGCAGTCTTCCTCGCCGTTTAACAATCTGCAGAAATGATTTTTCCAGATTCTCAGTATCGACTGCGAATCTACTACGAGTGGTCACTCTGCGTCACGACAGGCTTCTGTCCGAATCTTGTACCCATTGGATAGATGTTTTACCCGTTGGTAGAACTTTCGAACATCATTTCTGCCGTAAAACCTCTCCATTTCCTCGATCGCGCGCTTCTCATGCTCTTTCTTTTTCTTTTTTAGAAGCCGGTGCTCTACCCTTCTCTTAAGTTCGTAGAGCTAACGAACCGCTCTCGTCTCCCTCAGCGTCGCCTTGTATGCTGCTTGCTTCGCTGAATGTGCCTGCCTGCACTCGTTGTCAAACCAGGGGTTTTTTTGGGGTGGCGTTTTAAAACTCAGCATCAGATGCAGCAGCTCTGATGGCGTTTTGACAACGGTTCCATTGTTCGTCGATTGTTTCCCCTGGAAGTTGGACTCTCTGAGAGTATTAGGGAGACTCAATCGGCAAAGTTACTAGCGGTCAATTGCGATTGTAGCTTTCCGACGACAAACTGTTTTGGTCTTGGCCTACTCCGTTGTCCTATCGATATCCGTGTTCTTACCTTGGCTACAACAAGGAAATGATCCGAGTCGATGTTGGCTCCTCGGAATGTTCGGCCATCGAGAATACTGGAGGATTGTCTGACGTCAATCGCAATGTGATCAATCTGTTTGACGGTTGATTGAACAGGAGAGCGCCAGGTCCCTTTGTTGATGTTGAGGTCAGGGAACCACGTACTGGCTACAAAGAGGTTTCGTTATGAAGTCCACCAGCTTGAGTCCGTTCTCGGACGTGTTGTCGTGCAGGCTGTGCTTTCCGATGACTCTAGAACGATCTTGGTGTCGTAGCTGGGACATTGATCGTATGTCCTTTCTAGGAGATCATAAAAGTCATCTTTGCTGTCGTCATCTTTATCCTCCGTTGTGGCGTGGGCGCAGATCAGGCTGATGTTGCCGAATGTAGCGGTTCGTTATGAGGCGCTCGCCTTATAAACTTCGAGGGCTTCCGCAAGTTCAACGGCTGTACGTGGTCTGTTCAGGGACCTGAGGATTCTTGTCGCTTCTGAACTCTTTCTATTCATAGATTACGCCTAGTGTATTGTAGGCGTTTTAGATATATAAGATACTAATTCGTTACTCATCACATTTCGTGCATATTAATAATAATGCAGTTAATTTTAACTCGAACATTTTTAGTTTTTGTGCATAAAGTGTTTTTTCGTATTGATTACATTTATTAAATAAAAACACTAAATATATTTAATTCTTCTCTTTGTTGCCATCATTTTGATTTGAAATTCTTACATTTGTCTTATATAACTAATCTGCTTCGCAACAAATAATTTGTCTGAAATATTATAGGATTCTCGTATGAATAATCAATCTTCGTATGCGAGATTTATGATTCTAATAGTATTTAATATTTAAAGTTAAAAATAATTTTTTGCTTTGACTAAAAAATTTCCTTATTTTAGGTAATGTTTTCGAGTGCCATATGTTCAACCAAAGACTATCTGATTATATTAGCAAAAGTTCACGACAAAGCTATCCATATAACAGAACACGGCAAAGTATCTGCAGCGGATATATCAATTGCACGTGAGTTCTCTTAATAAACACATATATCAGAACCTTATGTTCGTTAACTGTTTTGTATTTTTTCTTTTGACATTTTCAAATATACCAGACGAAAAACACAACTTCAACCTCTAATCATATGAGTCTACGAATGAATTTTTGTGTGTCTGACTCATCAACCTACACAATTTAGATCAACTCATGAGCCGAAAACTATACCATATGATCGAAATACTGTTGTTGACTTTATATGTACCTATAAACGTTAATGTAAAGAAATGCTGTTGGATTTTCCCAACTTTGACATGAATTTTCATATAATAAACATTTTGTGTTAGTTTGTTATGAATTGCATGAAAATTATGTAAATAGAAATGCGTCTAAAAATTTCAACCGAAGGTCTTGTTTCCATGGTAAAAGTTAGAAAATACATAAGTATGTACCCATGCGAAACAAGTTTTTTACACTCAAGGTGTGTCTTGTATTTATTCACTCAAATTTGTATACATATCTGTTAATATTAATATGTACATACTTACGTATGTCTTAGAATCGCGTCATATAAATATATTTTTTTTTGTTTTATATAATACACGGCTAATTGAGTGATATCAACTTCTAGTTTTGTTGGTTAGTTTGCTGAGATTATTTTCTTATTACTTGATTTACAATCATTTGTTTACCTATTACTTACTTAAAGTCCAATAACATAGGATAAATATAACAATAACAAAAATAAATCAAAGAATAGTACTAGTCCGGTTCATGTAATTTGTCAGTTTCTTGAACTTGATTATGTATGTGTAATATTCTCTATATATGTATATATATTTTGAGAGAACCTACTAAATTTATAAAATTTCTCCTTTCTTTCTTCAATTATAGAAAACATTACAATTGGCAGTACCGGCGTATTAGGCATTTTCAAAATAACCCTTTATTCAAAAGAAGTTGGCAGATACCTATGCTTTAACAAGCAATGGAAACTTATTGGAAGAGTGAGTCATTACCTAAAATTTTAAACAAAAATAACGAGTGAATTCCCAGCAATACCTGTAAAAAAATACGCAATAGACAAATTAAAGATAAAATCATTCCACATCATACAACGAAAATTCATCCTGCCATCCTGCGATGCACTTTGCATGCGACGGACTGGTCGCTGCTTCATCCTTCGCGACTGACGTGCCCTAATTTTCATAATTCTATTAACGTGATGTACACCAGACATCGTTAGATATTCGTATTTCAAACTATTATATCTTAAAGTTAAGAGTGGTGTCATTATTATTTTCAATTTTTAATATAAATAATTAAAATGCATCTAAGGTTAAGCAACATTATTGTTGATACGACGTACATAAATCATTTTTTCCGAAACTTACACATATTGACAATAGTGTGTTTCACGTGTTTTTTCACAAATCTATAAATAGTGAATCAGGATTTTGCACGTAATGCACATACAACAACCTACTGCCTATAATATCGGCAGTGAAAAGTGACTGCCTATACAAATTCGAGTTCGATTTTTTTTCATACATTTTGACACCGATTCGAACATACAAATTGTTTTCTTCATATATTCTGAGATAAAAATCAAAGCCACTGCGAATCGTTTTTTTTTTTTTTTTTTTCTTACTTCACTATCGATAGCGATAAAAAAACACTGCTAATGTAACAAATATCAACATAAGTACTTTCCTTACTTTATTATCAGTTAAAGTTAATACTTCATAAGTTCAATTATAGGATGTGTTACCTCAAAATCACAATTTGTTTAGGCGAAACGGAACACCAGTACTGGCAATGAAGTTGGGGATTTTTAACTGAACTCTAAATTGTTGTTATCTTATTTAAGTCACATTCATAATCATCTTCAAGGTTTATTGTCTCATACTAGAAGCTTTAACATTTCTCACATTTATTTCTTTATTTTTGCTATTTTTTCTTTAATGTTATTAATCCTCAAGTAAAAGTTCGAATTCGAATTCAATGTTGCCTGAGCATGCGACAGAAGGTTCTGAGAACGGCAGAGTCCACTTTTGTTCTTTACGAGTGCATTTTTAATTTCCTCGGTCTCTACATTGTTGAATACTCCTTCAATATCTAGAACAGCAGCGAGGGCATACTCTTTGACATTTAGGGATTTTTCAACAAGACTGAGGACTTCATGCAGCACGGGCTCTACACATTTGCCCTTCATGTACGCATATTGAGCGCACGAGATTGGGTTCTGCTTGAGATTGGTGCGAATAAGCTTTAGGAGGAATGACGTAAGGCTTCTTGGTCTGAAGTCCTTAGCTGTGCAGTGACTCGCTGTAACTGCCTTGGGAATGAAAACCACCAACCGTAAGTTAGGCTGCCTAGGAAGAGGTCTCTAAGGATAGGAGTGATAATCTCCTTGGTCTCTGGCAACATGAAGAGGATGATTCCATCGACTCCAGTGGATTTGAAAAAATCGAAGGAGTCGATGGCCCATTTTACTCTATTTTCGCTTACTATTCCTTCTGGAATGTATTGTGCGGTGTTTAAAAACGGGTCAGTCGCTGAAGGTTCGACTTGTGTACTTCCCGGGAAATGGGTGTCCATAGGGAGGCGCAGAGTCTTAGTTGACGACTGTGTCCATACACTCTCATTGTTCTTAATGAAATCAGGGACAGCGGGACTTTTGGCTAGGACCTTTCTTAATCTTGCAGTCTATGTGGTGCACAGGATCTCGCTAGAATAAGATCTCCATGACTCACGCTTGGATGTAGTGACTGCTTTTTTGAAGGTCTGAAGACTATCTTTATATACATTTCAGTCTTCTGGGAGCCTGGAGGCCTTGGCTGCATTAAAGAGGGTTCTATATTTTTTCCTTAGGATAAGGAAGCCGTTACTCCACCATGGTTGAGATCTCTTGTTTGAGCAGGCCCGTAGAGGACACGTTTTTTTCAAACGACACTTGGAATATGAAGGGCAGGTCTTTGGCAACCTGCTCAATGTCGTTCGTGCTCTGAATTGTTTTATGAGCTGGGTGTCTCGTGAGCCTTTCTATTTCTGTCATAAATCCATTCCAGTCAGTATTTCTGAATTTACAAACATAGTTCTTTTCTTTGTTAACCGTGAAGGTTATCAACCTATAATCTGAATGGGATGGTGAATTTGATACCTTCCATTGATTGACCTCGTTGGGGTCATTTTTATCGGGCAGAGTAATGTCTAACACTTCTTGCCTATTGCAAGTAACGAAAGAGGGTTCTCAACCGGTGTTCTCAATATTTAGATTATTCGATATGATAAAGTCAAAAGGATCATTACCTCAGTGATTTGTATCCGAGCTATGACACCGGTGATCTCCAGTCGAGTCAACCCACGGACTCTCACACACACTTGCGGGACAGTTTTATGGTCTTGAAATTCGGATGTAATTGGCCCCGAAAACCTGATTTGTTTCGAAAACCTCAACTACCATCATTTTTACAGCTTTAGTAACATCAAATAATTCAAACTTCTTCATTTTTTTATTTGGCGCTACAGTCCGGGGTGAACCTCGGCCTCAACCAACAAGCCTCTCCAGCTAGCACAGTCTCTGGCTAGCTGTCTCCAGTGTCGCACGCCAAGTTGGTTGAGGTCCTTCTCCACCTGGGTGCGCCACCTTAAACGCGGGCGTCCTCTGTTGCGTTGTCCCACTGGTTCGGAGTCGAAGACTAGAGTCAACTAAGAATATGAATATGTCATGTCCACAATCTATACAACTGATTTTTTTTATGATCAACTATTTCTTACGCTTAAATTATGTCCTTTCTAGTCAAAATTAGGATCTAATCCATGTATTTTGTAATGTGTTGGTGCGTCGACTCCTAAGCAGCTCCACAAGTCCATGAAAATATTGACTAAGTATTCTCGTATATAAAAACCTTCTTAAAGTTCAGAATCGGATTAAACTGTAAGTTCCATTCACTTGAGTTAGTGAACAATAGGATGCATAATACTAGTGGGTGCTGTAGAAGAAGAATATAAAAATAAAGTTTATTAAATGCATTAATAATTTAATATCATTGGCAGGATTTCATTTCGAATTCTTACTCTTATTTTTGTCATTAGCAAATTATATATATATATATAAAATATATATTAGCAATTAATATATTTTCTATTTTGTATTTTTTAATCTCTTTTTAATAGAAAACCCTCGGGGACTATTGCTACTTCACCGAATCACTACATGAAGGTTACTATGAATTTCGTTCAACTTTAAACATGTCCAGAAGAATCGGTTTTACACGTCACTTAAGACCAATTGGTCATCAATCAAAAAATTTGAAAGGCGCATATTTTCACTTTAATAAACTTAATGCGGAGAATTTCAGTCGATCAACAATAGCTGAAAATCGTATCCGCTATACGAAACACAAACATGCCCTTAAAAAAAATTGTAAAAGATGCAATAAAAATAATAATAGTAAATTCATTCAACGTAAATTCCCGAAGGGATCTAATAATACACTTAGCAATATTATTGCGAGAGAACGGCAACATAAACATGAGCAGAAAATACGCCATCACCGCAAATATATTCAAAGCCAGAATATTATATTATCACAAACGAAATTACCAGCGAAATCCTCATCGACACTCCTTGCTCCATCAATGCTAAATTTCTTCGCAACATTAGCAGCGACACATGGGCGGCGAAAGTTTGGTCTGGAAAAGAAGGAGGATGAGGGTGATGTTGAAAATACAAAAAAACAAGCAAAAGACAATACTTCACAATCGACAAAATCATCGACAATTTATTTATTACCAAAAAAAGTAGAACACGGGCATAATCATCATATTGATAATGGCGATCAGAATCAAGAAGAGCTTATAGGAAGTTCCAAAAATGTAAATCAAAATTCACCCGCAGATATTAATATAACATTCTTAAAAGAATACTCAAATAGTAATAGTAGTGCAAACATAACGAGTAACATAAATTATTTTGCAATACTTGCTTTGCCAAAAAATGTCTTAGATAGTAATAGGATGACTGAATATAATTATAGTAGTAGTATTGATACTAATAATAACAAAAGCTTTAACCAGAAAAAAAATAATGACGCAGATAGTAGGCACGCTACTATGCGCAGTGTCCGTTCCATAGAAAAACACAAAATTAACACCGTCCTTGAAAATGACAATAACTTAAGAGATTATATTATACCCACTAAAATTATTGGTAATGCCAACCGAATAAATGTAACTAATAAAATGAAAGAGCATAGCAATAAAATCAAAAGTATAGTACAATACAAATATGTTTCTTTTATTTTTTTTCTCTGGTTTTTTAAAGTTTACATAAGAAATTAGCATACACAATTTGGATATATACTATTTTTTTTTGGGTAAGTACATATAAATAAGAAAAAGGTCAATATAAAATGTGAACATGTAGTTACATGTATGTTCAAAATGGAAACCACAACAGGTTCTAAATATGTGAGCAGTCAAATATGCGGGTTGGTATTCCATTAGTCATATTAATAAGCACCACAAAAATTTTGACGATACTTCTGACCTATACTGATCTGAAATTATGTCCAGAAGGCACTCTTATCGTAACGGATATAGTAATTGACACCCTTTCCTAGGAAACACATCTCTGTTCACTAGCGATTATCAGTCCATTTTTGTTTAGAGTGAAATCTTTTTTATTGTATACGACTTTAATTAATAACTACTTCCAATTTGGTGTATATAGAATTAAAACTTTAACTATTTCAAATGCCAATATTATAAAATATTATTTATGTATTACCTGCTAGTATATTTAATAAGAGGGGCTCCAATGTACTGTATCAAAAAAAGGAATATATTGAATTTTTGGCAGGGGCTGCCAATAACTTGTTCAAATGGGTCTACAGTTATTTGAGCTGTCAACAACTGTACTATTTGTTTCAGAAAATAAAAAAAATAACTTTCGACAAAAACAAACTTTCGCAAAATAATTGTATTTATATGTTTTTTATATTCTTCAAATAATAATTTATCACTATTTTTGAGTGCCAACAACTGTAGTTCTAGACTGCCAACTATTGTACAGGGTTGCCACTACTACTGTTTTGTTTTTTTTTTAGACATTTTGTATAATCCATTTAAACGTAAATTGAAACCTGTTAAATCACAGAAGTAGATTTTTACAGAACAAAGAAAATTACTTAATATATGTATACAGTCGACTCTCGATTTCCTCGAACAGAATGTTAGGTCCCTTAGTAAGCCGTGATGTGACAAAAACCAACTAAAAATATATTGAAATATAAATCGCGTTTTCTTTTTTCTTTCGAAGAATTTAAATGACCAGGATTTAAAAGAAATTAAGAATCTCTCTCGCAAATTATGGCGCAAAAATGAAATCTTAGCTCGGGACAACAGTTAACCTCATACATACATACTCATGGTCGTCTGCCTGTATGTTCTTTGTCGTGTCGTCAGTGAAGTTATTGCTGCAGATTGGTGCCGTTACTATTACGCTTGGGGTTTGTGTACGGTATCTTACAGCAGTTTAGAAGCACATATGTATAAATCGGATTATATATAAAATTTGTGTTGTGCAGAAAAATTCTATTTTTTCCCGCCTTTTTTGTGACTTTGTTAGTGTTTATCGTGGTGTTTGCATTTGCGTTCTTGACAACAGCTGTATTATATCTGTTGCTAGTTATTCGGTGGCTATTTCTTATTCATATTTTGTATTCGGTATGAGCATGGATGCCTTAAAAAGGCATTGAGCTACCGTCAAAGGCCAAATCACACGAATTAATACAGTTGCAAAAACCGTAACGCAAGTGGCGAAATTTAACGTTTTAAAGAGTCGTTTGGACCAGTATATGATTCAATACGAACACCTTCAATCCGAGATTGATTTCCTACATGACGAGGCCGAAGAAAGTGAAATTCAATACCGTACGGAAATTGAAACAGAATTCTACGATACCGCGGCGACATTGTCTCAAAAAATTGATGACACCGCTCTTCCGACGGGTACTGCCAACGCGCCGAGTGAGTTAAATGCTTCGCTTCAGCCTTTAATCGAAAGCCAAACAACTGTTAGTGAAGTAGTAAAGGTAATGGGTGAGAATTTGAAAAGAAATATAACCATTACCAGAATAAAGCTCAAACGCAACTTCCAAGAATAAAACTGCCAGAGTCTTCGGGCAAGCTATCGGAGTGGATTCGGATTCGGCACCTATATACATTACTCGTTGTTGCAAACATCTCATCAGAGCACTTACAAACGCGTTTAAAAGGGGACGCGTTGTCAATAATTAAACAAAGCAATAATTAAACTTCTGACTCCAAACGATGCAAATTTCCGAGTAGCTTGGAACTTAATCAAAAAGTAATTCTATAAGCCGATTTTGTTTTACCGTCGCGCGTTTGGACAACCTATTTAACGTCCCGGCTTTGAAATAAAATTCCTTAGAGGAAATTAGAACGCTTTTCAACACTATCTTTAAAATATAAATGCATTTCGCACCCTTAATAAGATTAACAGCAAACGTATTTTAATATGAATATGTCAACTTAAATTTTAAATTGGAATGCGAATGGTCTGCTACAAAAAATTGACGAACTAGAATTATATATTAGAGTAAAAGATACAGATATTTGTCAGATCTCTTAGACCCACTTGATGAAGCAATCCTGTGTAAGCCTAAAAGGGTACTGTGGTTACCACGCCTGCCATCCGTCCGAACGGGCAAGAGGCGGTTCATCCGTGTTCATACGCGGTAATATAGATCATTTAGTAAGAATAAGTATATAATCTGATTCTATACACCTAAATACGGTTCGTGTAAAAAATATACATTACTCATTTCAGATCATTCTCCCACTGTACTATGTATAAATGATACCCTTGTAAAAAAGGAAGTTCAACCTACGTTAACTAATAAACGTACGAATTGCCAAGCACTTAGATATCACTTACGAGATAATATCGAACTCAGAGTACCGCTGAGAACCCCATGCGATTTAGAAATAGAAGTCGATAAACTTATAGAAGTAATACAGTGCGCTGCGTGGAACAATATACCTCTCGCTAGAAAAACGATGATAAAACATGTATTGCGATATCCACCGGAAATACGAGAATTAGTAAGAGAGAAACGTAAAGCTCGTAAGAAATGGCAGCAAACCCGTGCGCCGCAGCATAAAAAACACCTCAACCAACTGTCTAACCTTCTGAAAGTGAAAATTAAATGGTTTAAAAATAATATATATATCTAAATGCCTATATAACAGGCTTGGCAGCGAAAAAAGATAGCAACTACTCCCTCTGTAAAGCAGCCAACGGTCTCAACTAACCCATCTTCCATTTCAAGAGGTAATCCAATGTGAGATGAATGCGGTATTGCCTTAAGCTTTAAGCAAATCCCCTACTCGTCAAACTAAGCAACTTACATCCGCCATGATTGTCATCCCTTCCAGCGTCCTATACTTGCACACACTTCCTTCAATAATTTTTGCCTACCTCGTGTCATTTAACATTTATTAAATTAACTGGAGTTAAATTAATAAATGTAGTTCTAGACTGCCAACAAGTATAAATTAATAAAAAATTAAACAAAAGTATTTTTAATGATTAATTTGCAGGGTCATATTGCTAGGGCTATGAACTCGGTCTATAACTTGATCTCGGGGGCTTACTACCCCAATTCACAATACTTCGTACTCGTCACAATGGCTTCGTACTCCCAGAAACTTTTCTTCACCTAGACAAAAACGGACTCATAAAAAATATAAATGCAGTACCGCTCATCTACGTCATCGCCAGATGAAATGTGGATCGGCGTCTTAACCACGACCGTCCCGTGATACAACGAGCTGAGGAGTCTCTAGTTTTTTTTTAAATTAATTTTAAAAAGTCTATCTGCTGTATCCTATGGCCGACATACACATATTAGGGTAGTTTTAGGGTAGTTGTAAGTCGAATACATAAAAACCAAAAACAAACATACACATACAAACACGAAAAAATGGTAAACACATATGTGCACTTGTTTGTACTTTTGTGTATACATATGTTCATATATGTATTGAGTATATAGTTAAGATCTGCTAATATATCCAGGAAAGAGTTCTGCACTTGTTGAAAACTTAGCATGGCCAGGGTTGCGTAAGTTGACAACGTGAGAAAGCCTTGTGTGGCAGCCTTCACTTCGCAGTTTCAATGTCCGTTGATAAGAGCTCCAGGTTGTGTTGGAATACGCTTACTGACTGCATCTTCGTTTTTTCGTATGATGTTGGTGGTAGCCTCAGTGATCAAAGTTTGGTTTTTGAGGAGCTTAAGTACGTGATAGTCATTTGTTTTTCGGATTTCGATGTTCGTGGTTTTTTTTTTCCATCCCCTGATTGAAGAGCAACGCGTTATTTTTTCGCATAGCCTCAAGTTGATGGTAAAATTGGCTGACTATGTCAAAACAATGATCGCTTCATTTCAATCTCATATTCTTCTTTTTTTGCATAACGTGGCCATCCCGTCTTAAAGCTTTTCAAGTCATTGAATTCCCTTCCAATAGTTCTTTAGATCGTAATAACCTATTAGCTTCCAGCGACATCTTATGAGATTGATGTCAGTTCTTTTTTCGAAGTTTATTCGCGGATGATTCGTGAAAGGTATTACTGCTATTTCGTTGTTGCCCGTACTTAAGGCAGTTGCGTTACTTCCCCTAACCGAGGGAAGGAGAAGCAATGTGGGTAATCAATTTAAGGGTATATTAAAAACCTTTTTTTGATGATCTGACTTTGTTTTCTTCTTGGTGATTCTTGATTGAAGCCAAGTTACCATTAATTGGTTGGCTTTGCTGGCTCTATGCCTAAGTTACTGCACTTAGTCCATTTACCATCCAATATTGCTATCGTAGTTGAGACTGATCTATACCATGCATAACCTCCATTCTAAAATTGTGAGTGTCATCTATTTACAAAGTTGTAAACCTGCCGCTATGTGGAACTATTTCTGGGTTGCTAATTCTTCCAGATAAGATCCACCCTAGTTTTGTGTTTTGTCCCACTGGAGTTCCAGATTCACCCTTAATCACACCGTCCGTGATTATGCCCTGGAACACGTCTGCTCCATTCAAGACGTCGATGCTGCGGCCTCGTTGTTTGAGGGATTAGCTATACGAAGATAAGTAACATAGTCCCACCTCTTTCTAACAAATGTTTTATCTGGCTCAACTTTTCTCTTCGACAAGACTCTATGGCGAACGTTCGCACATACAAGTGTGAGATTTTTACTCACTAAAACCACCTCCCTGTATTTTTTAAGACTACAACTAAGTGAAGCGGAGGGCATGAATCGAGTTTAAACGCAGAATTACTCTTGCTAATCGCTGTTTCTTTGGGCTCAAGAGGCAATTGAGTAGTAGAGTCCTCTCTCGAAGGACCAAGCAAACATTATATAACACCTTGATCATCCCTGTCCGGCTCTATGGTGCGGAAGCATGGACAATCTCAAAAGCGGATGAAGCAGCACTTGGCCTTTTCTAGAGAAAAGTTCTGCATTCAATCTTTGGTTCTGTATGCGTTGATGGTTATTGGAGAAGAAGATTCAACCACGAACTGTACGGGCTGTACAGCGGCATGAGCCTAGTCAGGTGTCTACGGATTCAACGCCTAAGATGGCTGGGCCATGTAGAGCGCATGGACAACACTGCTCCAGCCCGAAGAGTTTTCGAGTAAGAACCAGTGGGACAACGCAATAGTGGACGCCCACGGAACCGATGGCGCACCCAGGTGGAGAAGGACCTCAACCAACTTGGTGTGCGCAGTTGGAGACAGCTGGCAAAAGATCGTGCCGGCTGGAGAGGCTTACTGGTCGAGGCCCAGGTCCACCCCGGACTGTAGCGCTACCAGAAGAAGAAGAAGAACTAAGTGAAGCACTTAACAAGTAGTTTGCATTTCATAATTTAGGCACTGATCGGCAGGTTACTCTCCAAAGAAAGTTCCGGCTAACACCGCAACCATGCGGAGGTGTAGACTATCGCACGAGATCAAGGGGTCGAATCCTATGAAGTCGGCGCAAGACAGTGTTTAAGTGCTCTTCTAGGCGGCGGTTATGTTTATAAGCAAATTTCTTAACTTCATCTTGGAGTGGTAATATTCCATGATATCTGTGGATATCGTCGTTTCTGATATACCATGGTGCAGTTACGATGGTTCTAAGCACCTTATTTTGAAAAGTCTGTATTATGCTCATATTACTTGCTTTGGTACAATCCCATACGTCCAAACAGGTTTTAGTATTTGCTTATATGCAAGCAGTTTGCTGTCAATACTTAGCTTGGAAGGTACTTGGCTTCATTGCCAAAACGTAATTGGACACGATTTAGGAAGACTGGCAAGCAATTAACGTGCCCATACATTAGGGACAATTCTCCAGAAGTTCATCCATTTGTCATCTGATCTATTGAAAGTTGTAATTTTGCTGTAGACTCTTCAACCGTTTGGGCTGTTACCAAAATGGCGGTTTCGTCAGCGAATTTGCTTAGAACAGTGTGTTCTTCTTGTGGTAAAGTTACAGTAGGTATATCAGAGGGCCAAAAGCTCTCTCCTGCGGTATACCAGCATTTACATTTTTAAAAGCAGAGTATTCATTTCCATGCTTCACACGGAGAGATCGGCAGAGTATATATTTCAGGCCTTCATGCAAGACTTTGTCAAAGGCTTGAGGAACATCGAGCAATGTGGCTGAACAAACGAGCTTTTGTTCAAATATCTTTTCTATTACACCAGTTATACGATTTACTTGGTCAATAGTTGAGTGTTTACTTCTAAAACCAAGTTGGTGATTTGGTATGAGCTGGTTTTCTTCCACAATTAGACTTAAACGTCTAAGCAGATTTTTTTGAAATACCTTAGACATTATCGAGAGTAGTAAGATAGATCATAGGATTTTTTATCGGTTGGTGGTTTCTCCCAATTTCCATTGACTAGGGACATGGTCAAGTCTAAGTGCGGCATTAATTAAGTAGAGTTACTCAAGAACGGTTTTTTTTATAATAATATAATATGGGTGGCGCGACAGTCCGAGGTGGACCTGGGCCTAGCTTCTCAGCAACCACTTGTGTTGTGCGTGCTATTGTTCTCTCACGAGTGGAAGGGACCTACAGCTTAATGCCGACTCTGAACGGCCAAGTTTGAGAAGCTTTTTCTAGACAGGAAATACTCTTTGAGCATTGTCAGTGACTCGAAAGAGGTGGAGCAGTGAATAATGATAGGTGGTAAATTCGGGTATCGAACCTGGCACCCTCTGCGTAGAAGTCGACGCACTTACCCACTACGTTACGGCGACCCACACCAGAACGGTTTTTTTAGGTAACTTTTTTCTCCTGTTATTAAATCGTAACCAGGAGCTCTTTTCGGTTTGAGCTTTTTTAGTTCTTCCTTGAGATCTGCCAAGCTAGCACTTCTCAGAACATAATTTTCGTCGTATACGTCAAATCCATTGTAAGTGACAGAATGAGTTTAAACGTTTCTTCCAAGTAGTCTGCAGAGAGATTAGCTTTGTCTTTATCTTCTTTAGCCCACTCGTCTCCATTCATTCGGATCGGCGCGTTATGTGATTCCGGTTTTTTTAATCCCTTCACCGCCTTCCAGAGTGAGTAGTTACTTTCTTTTTTCGCCGATAAGCTTTGCAGATAAGTATTTAAATTATTGTTTTTGAATGCTTTGTTTTTCGCCTTCAACAATTGGTTAAGACGAGTTTTATGTTGTGGCGAGATAGTTTTTGCCATTTCTTGCGTGCTTTCTGTTTTTTCTTTACTTCTGGTGGATATCGTAAGACATGTTTAACTACCCATTTTCTTGCTCCATGCGGCACACTATATATCCTTACTGATATTATAAATGCTAAAGTAACTCTGTCTGGTTGTTACCCTTTCACGTCTAAACCAATGAACCGATTTTGATGAAATTTGGTAGAGAGATTTGATCTTGGCGATGTTCTTACTTATTACTACTTATTTCGTATCTAAGGGAGAAATGGGGGAAAAATTGCATTTTTTCATCTTCATACAGTCTTGGCCCATTAAGGGCTTATCGGATTGAAATACTTAAAAAATGCTCTTAGTAAATTTATTCCTTAATCATTTGAGCTATCAACCATCCTTTTGCTTTGTCCTGAAGCTGAGCAATGCTCAAAAGAATGCAACTAATTATCGTTTAAAAATGTCCATCATTGGAGACCATCGGCAACAATCAACCAGCAGTGGCGACTATGGACATAATGTGTGTGTGTGGTTCTACGCATGCAGTAGCATATATATATATATATATATATATATATATATATATATATATATATATATATATTCGATATTGAAATTCCAGCGTGAAATTCCAGAAACCACCCTTCTGCTTCTAAAACTACACACACAAACATCATGCCAATGGTCGGTCACCACTGCTGATAGTTTGTTGTCGATAGTTACCAAGCCAGACTGCGGAGTGGTGCGGCCAAATACAATTTTTTTATGCGGTCTATAATAATTTAATTTACAATGACGCCTTAACAAAGGTTGAACAATTTTTTTTCCTCTGCTCCACGAGAACTGTCAAAACCTTTCTTTCAAATTTACCAAAAGCACAAGTCAGGAATGATAAAAAATTGCTGTTGCAGTATCTTCCTTTGGAATAGCTTCTCAATGGGGAACAAAATTTATTTATCTTTAAATGGCCAAGACCTTCGTATTCGTCAATAGGTTGGGAATGTATCCCTTTTTTATAGTGATACTGAAAAATACCGAGTGTACAGATACATATATTTCGAAATTGCGAAAATATAATGAAAGGTCCTACATTATGTTTTTATTACAGCAACGATTTGATAACAGCAACGAAAAAGTGCAGTGCAACTCTAATAAAGAGATAATTTAAGCTTATATGTTCAAGAATTAAGGAGAAAAAGTAAAATTTAGTTTGTAAAAAGAAGTGCCATTAGTAACAGATAAGGTTGTTAAGAAGAATATATACAATCGAAAGAGAAAGAAAAGGGCAATAGAGATTTCAAAATATAAGTGTGTTTAAAATTAAATTGTAAGTTTGGGCTCAACGAACACCTAGCGTATAAGTAAGGTTTTCTTGACCATTGCCAATTATCCATAAGACACATCCAATGCAATAAAGACTTGCATCGCAAGACAAAACAATTTCTTTAGATGGGTTAAAATCAGCGAGTACTTTATCACCCGTCAACTACTGTTTGGTTTTTATGAAGGCCTTTTCACATTTCCTAGTCCAAACAAATTGAAGGAAGAATTCCTTAACAAAAGGTTTAATTCATGCAATTCCGACAATAAATTAGGCCAAAAGGTTGAATAATAAATAACAAGGCCTAATTAAGAACGCAGCTGTGACACATCTTTCGGTCTTGGAGCTTTCAATATAGCATCAGTTTTGTCAGAACAAGGTTGACTTGGCTTTATTTTCAAAAAATGTACATTTATCAACATTTATTTTTACGTTGTAATATCTTAACTTTTCTACAACAGCTTCTGTTCTTTTATGATAAAATCATCTATATATCCCGACGCATAAGTTAAATCCTTCATTTATATTTTCAATTACTTCCTGAACACTTCACTTATTCTTGGAAATTTTTGGCGAAGATATTGAAAAGCAGCTCCAGTTTTGTCCAGTGCTTTCACGAAATTTTTCATCAGCCCTAGTTTTATATGCAATGGTGGAAGTAACACTGTATTTGGATCAACTTAAGGGTTATATTTAACTTTTTTTGCCCAGGTAGAAGTGCTTGACGAGGATGCCATACCTTTCTTTTGTAATGCTTTTCTTTTGGAACAACTATCCCATTCGCAAATAAAACAACAACATTTCGTATAGCCTAATTTTAGGCCAAGCAATAAGTAACGATTTTCAAATCTCCGCAGATGTAGGATTTTGATGATCGGTGTAGGATTGATTTTATCTTCGTTGACGTCTATGTTAGGATGTTTTGAAATCGGGTGAAGATTGCTGGATACACTATGACATTCTTCTTTTTTTAGAAATACCCTTGCATTTTCCAGAGATATGAGTTGTCAGACAGAAATAAAAATCAGTTATATGATTTGTTGATTCTCGCTACTGCATTGGTACTGCTAAGCGAAATTACGTTTTTTTGCCATTCAGTCAATTTCTCAAACCTGTAGCACACGAATTACAGCAGAAATGGGGAACCCAGGTCTTATCCTGGAGTCTTATATTCACTCCAAAGTAGTGATGATAGGCTTTTTTTTTGTTGTAGGGGTTTAAGACCACATTTGTTTGCTAAATATTACCCAACAAAAATTGTCGGGATTATTCACACATTTTCGAGACATTTTGCTATAAAATATAATTACTTTTAACACTCTTAACACTTTATTTTTTCAATATTAGTCTTTTTACTTCTAAACAGAGCACTAAAACAAAATATCTTTAACATTTGATTCCAACAAATTGAGTAAATATCAGCATTCATCTTTTTCAATGAGGGGAGAATCATTTCATTCTTAAAACTCTTACTTACCAATTCGTATTCAGCATAGGTAGACAAACACAAAATAGTTAAAATGGTTCAGAATACTTTTCCACTGTTATCTGACCGTCTTGAATTCCACTGCCCTGCTCTGCTATTTCAAATGCATATTTGCATTCTTAAACAGAACTGTTTTTTTAGTGTTTTGCTTATAATACATCATTTTCAAATTTGAGTCTATATGGAATATATGATCCTAGAATAGTCATAATTACATCTAAGTTATATTGATTTCTTATTTTCCTAGCAAGTTGGCCAATTGAAAGTTCTTTTATCTTTGCAATTATCAACTGCTCGGTCGAATTTATGATTTCTTTATTCATTGCTTCGTAAAGCGCATACTCAGTACTTCCTTAATTATCGCATCTATCTTATGGCATAGTTCTAAAATGTTATTTACCTTTAAGTTATGTATTTTGGAAAGCGTGTTGTTGATGTTATTGATGGGCCGGAAATGTTGAATCACCTGGTCTCTGGCTGTTTTAATTGAAAGAAATTAACTCTTTCACCTTTAAACTACAGGAAAAAATTCAATAATATTTTCGGACCAAGGTACAATCACGTTTTGTATGGACCGTTTGAGGTTAGCATACAAGGATTAAGTCTTCTTAGGAATTGTGAGCAATATCATTTTGGTGGTTTCGTCATATCATAGATAAATTTTCAAGTAATAGCTAAAACGGAAAGCAAACATTGTGTAAGAACAGCACATAAAATATTGGCAAAAAACTGAAATCGGACCAAGGTACAATACCTTATACTTACTATACTTTGTTTTGCTATCACTTGTCTTTCTTATGGCCTATTGAGTATGCGATGCTGGTGTATGGGCATGTAACGTGTGTATATCACATGTGTGTGCTACGTGCTAGAGCAGTAGAACGTTATGAAACTTGACATTTCTCTGTTTAATAGAAATAAAAAACCAAACATTTAGTTGTAACGTCTTCACTCTATATTGGTTCTCAACAACTACTGCCCTCATACAAAAATATATGATAAAATATCATCCATAGGAAATAAATAAAGGTCAACGCGTTGACCAACATATTTGCTTATGTTGGAATTTCTTCCTTTATTAAAGAAGTATTTACATTGTTTGTGAATACATTGCCATGATATTTGGTGAGGTCATCCTTTCATGGTTGCCGGTTCGACGTTGTTAGTTTGGTCAGCCAAGCAGTAAACTATTCTAAGTTAATATTTAAGAGAAGTATGTTTTGATGTTTTGTTCCGTAGAACAAAACATTCCCTTACAAGAGATCGAAAAGAACTAATCTTAAAACTAAGCTAATCCTCACAAGGTCAGCGAGGTTGCGGTGTGGTACGATGTGTCGCATATCAGAATGGTGCCCACTTGAAGCGGCGTGTGTGTCGAATGTCTCAAGGGTTACGGCAGCGAGTTATGGTCCGAGAATGGATTGATTGGTTTTTGATGTGTTCTTGATATTTACGATCTGGATTGGTACTGTTTACAGATCGGTACAGTTTGTGGTAATGTGATATTTGTGGAGGAATTGTTTATGGATTTTGGAGTGATCTCTGCGGCATAATAACTATAAATTTTTCCTTAACTTGTACACAGATTCCAAGTGGAAAATGTAAGGGTAACGGTGGGCCGGCCAAAGAGTAATAACTGTCTAGGAAAAGCTTCTCAAATTTGGCCGTTCGGACTCGGCATTGAACTGTAGGTTTCACTCATGTGCGAACAATAGCACGCACAACACCAGTGGTTGCTGAGAATCTAGGTCCTGGCCCTCTAAGGACTCTACCGCCATTCATATTATATTATTATTATTGTTATAGAGTTTCTCGAGGGTATAGGTTTACTGGTATTCTTTACCTTTAATGGATAACTAAATATCATGACATGATGGCATTATTGTATTTGTGATGAATTACAATTATTATTTGTACAATTATTGGCTTTGGGTTGCTAATAGCTCACTGATATTTTTTCTCGAGGGCTATTTTTTAATTTAAAAGTAATTTATGTCACGATTGACTATTGGCAAACTGGGGTTATTGTCCCTCTTTTTAAGAAGGTAGACAAAATAGTTTCCTCCAACTACAGGGCATAACTCTTCCACCCGGGAAAGTCTACGTTAAAGTTTTAGAAGCGCATCCTAGAGCTATGGTCGAGCCCAGGATGGGGGATGAACAGTGTGGCTTTCGCCGCACAGAAGTACAACCGACAAGTTTTTCACTCTAAAATGCTACTTGAGAAGCCTTGTGAGTATGCCAAACCCATCTACAGCTGTTGCGTGGATTTGGAAAAGGTATATGACCGAGTTACTCGAGGTAAGCTCTGCAGTGTTCTGCAGGAGTATGGGATTGATGGTCTTCTTTTGAGGGCCATGTAGTCTCTATACACGAACTGTAGCAAGTGTGTTCGAGTTAATGGTACTAAATCAACGCCTTTCACCGTGGGCGTTGGATTTAGCCAAGGAGCGTCTTGTCACCTCTACTGTTCATTGTTTATATGGACTGCATGCTTCAGTGCAACCGAGGCGAGAAATATTTCGTATTGGGGGAGATGAGGGTAAGTCATCTTCATTTTGCAAATGGAACTCCAGCTCACACTCGATAGGTTTGTGGCCGTGTGTGTTGCTGCTAGGTTATGGACAGGCAGAACGCCTGTCCAATGCACTTCACATGTTAGTTGAGTGCCATTGAAGCTGGTGGTGAAGTTTAAATATCTCGGGGTCATCTTCACGTGTGATGGGAGAAGTAATGCTGAACTTTCCTATAGGATTGACCAAGCGGGGTCAGTTTTGACACAGCTCCGGAGATTGGTAATCAGAAAAGCCGAGCTTGGTGTGAAAGCCAATTTAGCTGTTTTCAACTCATTATTTATTACAACTCTCACCTATGGTCCTGCAAATTGGGTAATGACCGAAAAACTAAGATCCCGAATACAGGCTGATGAAATGAGATTCCTTCGTGCTGTCGTAGGAATTACTAGCCTTGAATGTGATTCCATCAGAAAGGCGACCTCTTGGCAGATCCAGGATGAGCTGGTTTGACCAAAGCCATAAACTTGCCTGGTTACGCTTGGGCATGACCCCTGATGAGTAAGAGTCGATGGAGTAAGTAAAAGTAAGTAAGTAAGTATTTTATGTAAAAAGTAAAATAAAGTACAAGACACATACTATTACACTACATGCGAATGGTGTAAACAATCTATAATCTTTGAAAATGAGGCATATGCTTGGTTTGGCAAAAAGGGAATTCACTTAACCCAGTTTCTAAATAAGAAATAAGTAAATCAATAAAAAATCGGTCTCATTGTGACCGGTTTAGAACCTTTCGCAATCTCTAATTGCTATGACAGACAACTGCACTGAAGTGAGTTGGATCAAGCAGAGTGTGCAATGTGCAGCTTATGTTAGCTACCAGAATGAAAAAAGGAACACCGGTCGGAGGAACAACCGCCGCCGACACCGAATGATCGATGTTAATGATCAGCAGATATATAAAAATATACATACGTATTAACGTACATACAGGTGTATCAATACATGTATATATAGATACATATCCCTGCTACATATCATGTAAGTTCAATCAATATCGCCAGGGAATTTATAAGTAGCCGGCGCATGCTGTAAAGAAACTTGTTTTACGAAAGGATTCACTTCGGTATCATGTTATTAATTGATTTTTTAATTATAGTACAGATCTTTATCGTTTAATCAACAGTAAGAAATAACATTGTAAGATAACATGAGTGCGTTCTGTTGATCCTCATGCCGACATCGGATATGCTTCTTATGCTTTAGTGTGTAGAACGAAATTTCAGGTCGAATATTAAAAGGCTCTCTTTTAATTGCAAATCGGTATCTTCATTTCAAGATCTATATTTATGTTCATAAGTATGTACACAGAAAAAAAAAACGTAGAATCTGATATTTATCAAAGAGATCTACATACAAATCGTCATTTTCTATCCTTAAGACAGATTCTGAGCTTTATAAATCCGTGTTGAACTTCTCTGCTGAAATAACTCGCGAAACTGAGTAGAAGATGAGGGTGGCTTATAATGTATTATTTACTTAATTATACACAATAGCATGAACTGGTTAGGTCACATAAGAACTCACGTCCGTCGTCCTCTTTTAATTGATGGATTTTATCTTTTGTCGAAGGTACTTAGTTTAAGGAATCAAGAACAGTCTTCATCATAAGGATATATTTATAACTTCAATATTTTATAGTTATAAATATATCCTTATGATTGCATTTTTCAGCAATGAATAGTTTAAATGGCTGAACATAAGACTGAATTTTCAGAAACGTTTTGAAAATAGTTAAGAAAATTGATACTACGATACTACAAACCTTAAATTATGCGATGAAAATTATTTTTAGATACTGTGGTGCATGGTAGATAAAGTACAATGAATATAAATTTCAAGTGATATTTTTCACACGAAAAAGAAAGAAAAAGGAATGGAGAGAAAGTTGATGTCGCAAAGAGAATTCTCTACCATTTCGTTAATAGCAAATCTTTTTTGTCTCACTCCAAGAAAGTAATCACACTTGAAGCTATGTTTAGTTTATTATATTCAGAGCAATTTTAAAAGGGCTACATTAAAAATTACAAACAGCTCAAAATAAAATTTTAAGAATGATGTTGGACCTACCACAAGGTTATTTTACTATAAGTCTCCACAAAAGAGCGGATGTTGATTTGGTTTATAAAAGAATATTCAAACTGAGGCATAAATTTAATTATTCCATCTAGTCAATGAATCCACTAGTCCATGAAGTAACAAATTGTATTACTCAAAGTGAATAAAGTTATTATAACATCCGGAGACCTCCGGTATCAACAGTGATACGTTTAGTTTTGAATTTTTTTTTCTACGTCATCTTTTGGAGTTCGGTAGAACCTTTTGGGGAGACAGTTTAGAGAGTCATTGTCTTGTTTCTGAGCCCCGTTGCATTTCTCTAGTTGTCAAATTACGTTAAATGCAATCAGTTAAATTTTAATCTCCCATGATTGCCACAATGTCGACTTTGCGCAAGGATGAGATTATTTTTATGATGTTATTTGCTAGTGTTTTCTTTTTAAATATTTAGTAAAACGCAAACAAAATTTTAAGTTTAATGGGTAATTTTTAACCTTTTGAAGCATTATCATAACACAAAGTATCACTGGTGATATCAGCCCCTTTTCCAAAGGACTGGTGTTACTTTTTTTTGACAAAAATTTATGTGATTTTATTTGGTATCAATTTGTAAAAATAGGTGTTGTTAAAGAAAAATATATAATTTGGTCATGGGTCTCACGAGTATATATACTTATATATGTTGTACTCCACACGTTTTTATTTTATTTATTTATTAATTATTAATCTGACTATATATTGATTTATTTACTGGTATGATACCTTAATATGCTTATATTCATATACAAATATATATATAACTATATATATAGTGGTATAGAATATATCACTTAGCTGGAAACATGTAACTCAAAATCGTACCTAATTATGTATATTCTCAATGTATAGCGATAAATATTGTAATGTATCAAATCTCTGTAATAGATACTGTGTGATAGCTAAAATCAATGTATATATTTTATTACGAAATAAATATATATCTATCTCTCATTCAGTGATCTCAGATTCTTTTAATCGAATTCTACATTTCGTGCAAACTGATCAATATTTTACTGCAATTCATAGAATCAACAAATTACTGTGAACCTAATCAACACCTAGAATAAAGCCTTACATGTAATTCCCGGCAATGGCCTTATCAACGAGATACAATGAGAATATTGTGTTTTATCAAGATCAACTACCCTACTAACCAGAGTGGGTTTGTGTATCTTTGATTGATTTAACATATTTGTGTAATTCGTATTATAAGACTGCTATCATAAGTGAAGAAGAAAATGAAGCAACGAAAAATCCTGAAATACTTTCTTGGGAACCATGCACACCAATATTGGATAAGCATGCACACATATCTCTAAATGTATGTACAAAAGTCGACACATTGACGGTTAGTTATTCAGGTATGGCATTCACTTTTATGAATCATCAACAAAAAATGTGTCGTTGGAGATTATTTCAGCCGAGCCACTTACAAATACATTAGATAAGAACGAAACTCATCACAATAGAATTTGGAACAATGTTGGAGGAAACACTTAGCCTTTATTTGTTTCGGCTTTTCGAGTAAAATACAAGGTGGTTGAAGTAAGATTTATTGTAATTTCGAAATATCATTTCAAAAATATGATAACTCCAACATACCTACATATAAAACTGTACGAGCGGGTTACAACAGATTGGTCAGTGCCAGTTCATGTGATTAAACATAAAGAAATATTCACGTTACCATGAGTATATTTGCACATAAGGTCAACTAAATTCTGCAGATACATAATTAGTGCTTACTATTTAAATTATAAAATGTTAATTTTGTGATACATGTACAACAATAATTAATTTAATCGGAATTAAGGCGCAAATTGTATATTATTGCCATTAGAGCCTGGATGGTGCATACGCATACATATATTATTGGTAGTTACTGATGGAATATGCACATGGTGCAGGGAAATGAGTCTTCTTTATTTATTGGTTTTTGTAGATAACAGTGGATTTACACAGCCTGCACAGATATATGATAATTTATAATAACATACAATTGAAGAAATTAAAAATGTATGTGTAGTAGCATACTCTGTCGTTTTATACGACTGTTGTTTTTTCTGTCGTGTGAAAGACAAGTAATTATGAAATACTAGCAGGACTCGTGATTTTACTGCCAGAATTTGAAAATTGAATTTTAAAACAGAGGCATGGTGGATCTTTTTGCTGTATTCAATTATTAAATACTTTAAAATAGGATGAGACTTGCTATGAACTGCACCGAAATGATTTTAGCACATCTTCATCTGAAGATGAAGAAATGGAAAGTACGAGGAAAAGAATTCTGATAGTTAAAAGAAAAGTTATGCGACAGCAGAAATATTCATTTGATTTGTTAAATTCAAAATACAGTAAATGAAGAATATAACGAAGCATTTTCCCATAAAATAAAATTTATTTCATATAAGAAACACGCTTATAAGAAAAACACTTATAAAAGAAAGAGGTTTGTTGCACATTGGGAGTGTTGATGAATTAGTTATCCTCACATCGTCAAAAACGGAATATCAGCGCGGGATCGATAGATTTGTGGCCTGTGCTGATGCTAGGATGAAGGTTAACGGGGACAACAGAGATTATGGTTATTTTCAGAACGCTGGTTCAAAGTACGTTGTACTTTGTACTATCTTTACATGTTAGTGAAGTGAAGAAGTTTACTTCGGGGTATCTTGCGGTTTTTTTTTTCACGAGTGATGGGAGGAGTAATACTGAGCTTTCCTATTGACCAAGCAGGCTAAGAACGAATGACCAGCTTCGTGGCAAAGCTAAGTTAGCTAATTTCTACTCAGTATTTGTTCAATATCACCTATGATAATGAAGTTTGGATAATGACCGAGAGAATCACGAATACAAGCTGCCGAGATGAGATTTCTTCGCGCTTTTGTTGCCGGAATGTTATGCTTCGATGGTTTGATACGTGGCACGAATGTCCCCACATAATGACTTGCGAGGCGGACGTTGAATGCGATTCCATATACCTTATGGAATCGGGATATGGCGGAATAGGACGAGGTGGTTGGGGATAACTGCTGATAAGTTAGAGTTAGTTAGAAAATCTTTCGTACGTGCTGGTACCCGTAGCCCTTTTAGTGGTGCATGCTTGTCAGAAGATGATGATGATCATGATATTTCGATCAAATTGTTTCTTTGCCAAAGGCAAGACGAGAATAACCTTCTTCAAGAAACAAACTAAAGTAAATAATATTGAGGATTAATGCCTGTATTGATTTTCTGATGTGGTTCTTTTTATCGTCCTCATTGAACTTCTCGTATTTGATTCCGTGAAGAAAACGTTTTCTTCACTTCACTCTAATTGATATATTTTTTATAAAATTGTTTCTTTCTTGTAGCCCCACATTTCATATAAGAAAGTTTATTTCTTAAAAAACTTGAGTCCTATCTGATAATCCATTATGAATCAACACAAGAAGAGAGTCCAGAAAGTATTTTCAACACGGTGCACTCAAGACCAAAAAAAGTAATTGAGAGATTGTTCAAGGTTATCAAAAATCCTTTTCTTTGTATTCTGTGTTCATGGAATCTGCATTATTACCAAGTTAAATCTACTAAAATTGTCAAAAAATGCCTTGCACAAGAAATGTTAATATATTTGCCTTAATAAATAATGCGTGATCCACAAGAAAGGAGACCCGTTTGACTGTGCCAACTATAGAGGGATAAGTCTCTTGAACATCGCATATAAGATCTTCTCTGCCGTTTTGTGTAATCGCCTGAAGCCGTTTATAAGTAACCTCATAGGTCCATATCAGAGCGGTTTCATGCCGGGGAAGTCCACCATCGACCAAATCTTCACACTACGGCAGATCCTGGAAAAATAACCAAGAAATGCAAATCGACACCCACCACCTATTCGTCGATATCAAGGCCACATATGACAGCGTGCATAGAAACGAGCTATACAACGCCATGTCTAGTTTTGACATTCCTGCCAAGCTCGTCAGGTTATGCATGATGACGATGGAGAATTCTCGCTGCTCCATCAAGATCGGTAACGAAATCACTGAAACCTTCAATGTCAAAAAATGTTTTAGACAAGGCGACGCGCTGTCATATAACACAAGATGCACGATCTTCCAAAAGTCCGTACAACTGCTAACATACGCGGATGACATTGACGTGATTGGTAGAACACAGCGAGCTGTCAATGAAGCGTTTGCTGGCATTGGATCATCAAGAAAGGGCGCACAGCATCGAGGAATTGGCCAAAACGTCATCATAGACAGCTAAAACTTCGAGGTAGTGAAGCACTTCGTCTACCTTGGCTCGCAAGTAAACAGAACGAACAACAACAGTACCCCGGATTTTAGCGTCACCAGAAGAAGTAGAAGAAGTAAAAGGATTGAATTGGTATTTTGTAACTGAGCAGAGTTGGCATAAGTAAATAAATAAATAAATAAATAAACAACAAGTTAATGTATAAACAAATAAATTAATAAGTATATATCTATAAATAAATAAAAAATAAATAAACAAGTAAATGTAAAAGTAGGCATATAGACACCACAATAAAAGTACAAAAGCCAAGTATTTTATTCATGTGCATTATGAGTGCAATTGATTATTATTAAGATCTTATCTTATAATTATTAAATTTATCTTATAACATTCCCAGGGAAGACGTAACATCATTTAAAGAATCTTGTTCTGAGCGATTTTAAGTTTCTTGATGCGCGTCCTTGCGCAGTCACCCCAAACAGTCGATCCGTATATCGCCCTTGCTGGAAAGTCGACCTTGTATAAGACGTAGTCCCCACTTGACAACCATGCCTATTTTATGAACATGATATAAAAAAATCTAGTGGAGGCATATAAATCCATTGCCACACAAATATCGTGTCAGAAAATCTCGATTTTACGACATGGAATGAGCTTGGACATGAAATTTACCGTTTTCATATACGTGCAAGATTTTGTTTGAATGAAGTGGTGAAAAATGAGAAGCAAAAAGTGTAAAAGTTGAAGTGTTAGTGAGTATAATTTTTTGCACTCATTTTCGTGAGATCTATTTCGCTGATTGGTGGTTCGTTGCCCGCTGCTTGATGTTGACTCTCTCGCAGCCAACGTTGAAGTGAAGCCCCATAGCATATATTGCCCATGAAACAAAACATCATGGATGGCTGTTCAGATTGTGGTTGTAATGAAAGGCAGAAATATGACCAGAAATATGGATGTCCTTAACGGTGGAGTAGCTGTTATTAATAAAAACCAAAAAACTTCTTTTACTCATAAAACTTTGAATAATTTTGATAATATATTCCGAACACTGATTTTATAAGCTTATAAGTCTCGATTATATGAACCAATTATTTTTAGGTCATATAACCGAAAAGTTCACTTATCCAATTATCAAGGAAGCAAAGGATTAAGCTTTTATAACTCTTGGTATAAACATTAATTTTGTTTTATAAACAGCTATGTTCTAGCAAAATTGTTTCAGATTACATTTCATTTTTCTAAAGAATATAAGGTAGGTATTTTAGCATTCACTCTGGTTAGATATGAATACACTTTTTATTGTAACTACCACACATTATTATTGTAATAACTACAATCTACAGACGAGATTTTAAGTTACAGCTGCGTAACTATTTTAAAAAAGTGCAGTTGCAGAAGAATTTTTTCCCAGAAATTTTATTCTTCAATCCTTTGTTTTTTTATCTTACATTTCTTTTACTTCCTTCTATGCCTAAAGAAACCACCGCACTCAGATAGTACACACATTTAAAAAAAAGGAGAATGTTGAGATTGGTTACGGTACACTATATGTGTAATGCAATACAAATGTAAAAATGTATGCATTCATAACTAACAAAGATTACACACAATTGGTTCTAGCGTTCAATGAATCGAAGTTGTTTAAGTTAAGGCACTTTCCTTTTTGTTGTTTTACTTAGCCGATAATTTTGCCACGAGAAATAATATGTACATAATAGATGGCATAAAAGTGTTTCATGGTAACTCTGAAAACTATTGTTCGTATTACACAGGCGGCTGCTTTTTTCATTGGTGTACATTTGAAAACGATCATAAATTTACACGTTCAAAAACAATTAAACGGTCTGTATCAAGGTGTACACCTTCTCCGGAAAACCTTTTCTCTTGTAAGATTGAGCAACTGCCTACTACCTGGTGGGTAATTGGATTTTAGTTGACCTGAAGATTGTTATGATTCATGCCCATCAACCTTTATTGTACAGTGTGATACTTGCGGGTAGAAAGGTTTTCGAACTTCCGCCCATAGTGTGTACATCTGACATTAGGCAGATGTCCTGTTATGCAAATGTATGTTGACATGTATGTTAAAAATAAATAAAATCGAGTTTAAATAATCTTTTATAATACATACATACTAAACCAGACATATGATTTGACTTAATATGTATAAATAAATAAATAATATGGATATGGAATATATCATGAGAAATATAAATAAATATCAAGAAAGTATAATTAATAATAATAAAAGTATGTCGACATGATATAAAATGTTAACATAATTTGTTTCGTTTAGTAAACTTGAAATCAAGTGGTTCTCCGATTGGTTACGAGAACATTTGTATCATTCAAATAACTTATTCAGTCTAAAACGAACCTTTTTAATGTTACAAATTGTATGTAACTTATCGTTAGATAAATGCCACGGCAAGTTAAGCATCACTTGGAGTAACTAATTCTGCCCACAATGGGGAACCGTAAAGCATTATCTGTTTGAAATTTGTTTTAATGGCAAGTTTATTAACATAACTTAATTTGGATTTGCGATTTATGAAAGGATATAGAATTCTTGTTGCTAAGTTGATTCTTTTAGTTATGTTCTGAATATGAAGATTGAGAAGATTGACTGTACAGCAAACCTTAGTGCCATATGGTGTCAAAGGCCTTTTGCATGACCAGTAGAAATATACCCGTACTTTTACCAGCCTCAAAATTGGCTTTTCTGGTCCTTGTAACACGGTTAATTTGATGCACTGCGGTATGATGTGCTCTGAAGCAAAATTGCTGAGGAGGGATTATGTTGCGTGCGTCAAGATAGTTAAGTAATTTATGATTGATCATTTTTTCAAAACATTTGCTTATTGAACTTAATAAGCTTATTGGACGGTAACTGCTAGTCTCACATGAATGTTTACGGGGTCTTAGAATGGTTTTAATTTCTGATGTTTTCCATTTTCGAGGGTAACCCATCTTTAGACAACTGTTTGGAGGCTTTTGAGAAAACTATGTTTACCCTTTACAAACCAGGAGTCTGAGTTTTTTACGTTTCTTATGGCTTTTCGATCTTCTTTCGTCATCGTCAATAGATTAGACTTGGTTGTTAATTTGGGCTATGGCCTGTAACTAGGCTCTCCTCGCCACTAATTATGTTATTACCAGCAGAATGTTTGGTATAGAAAACCTATTTTTCATCATTGGAATCTAGTATCGACTTTTCCTCTTTCAGTGGAGTGATATGTTTTCTACGTTTTATAACCTTAATTCCACAAGGGATTGTTAAGATCTAGTTCTTGCAGTTTCCTGTTCCAACTTTGGTTTTTAATAAGCAGAATATGTTCCTTTATTCGTCTACTTCTAGTTTTAGAAAAAAAATTCAGAGTTGATGGGTTAGCTCTTTTTAAATTGCTTAGCTTTCGAAGTACAATTTCAAGTGAAGTTATCATTTCAGCGATCAGAGCGTTGATTTCTTCAATGGTGAAAAGCTCACTGGATCATTTTGATCCTACGGCGGGGATATTGTTGTTCTTGCTGGTTCATGTATTTGAACGAAAGCTGGATGGATTTGATGTTTGTAAGAGCGGAAAAGTCGTTGACGTTTGAGGCGAACACTTAGTGTTGCTTATAACTTTTTTGTGTGCCGAATTTAGACAATTAAGATTTCTTTTTATTAGACAGTCTTAGGTCTATAAATGATTCGCGGCTTTCGCATGCTTGATCGTTTGACTTTTGCGTTTTGATACATATTCGCGGATTTGGACTAATTTGTGTGATGATTTTCAGCGCAGATTAAGCAAAGTGTAAAACACTTTTACGTTTGGCAATTTGGCATTGTGTAATTTTGTTGGTTTGCCTACGAGTGAAGTCCCATTTTACTTGTGTTCGGAATATAGACGGGACCGTTTTTTCTAAAACATTTAACCTTGTACCTAATATTAGATAGAACACATCATTATATGCACCGTAGTTCTTTCCAACTATCTTAACGTTTTGCACTTTTAGCCCTAGTGATATTAGTTAATTTTCAAGAGTTTCAGTGGGCATTTCATCGAGACCGTATAAAACGACTTTGAGTGACCTTATTGAAGGAAAGTCATGTGAGAAGAATTGAATGTTCTTGGATTTGAATACGGAACAAATAAAATTATCGATGGTTTCGCAATTTTTTCTGATTTTAACGCCAATAGAAATGTTGCTTATGCAATAATGTTAGATGTTCGCATCGCTAAAAAGGGAATGCCACTTGACCTCTGGATATTTGCGAAGCATAGATCGACAGAATTTTATGCTTCCCCTTTCAGTTTTATTTGGATTAAATCATGTGCCAATCCAAGCAAACTCTACCGACAAGCTTATATAAGATACTTGAATCCTATCTCGATAATTGGGTATTTAGAGTTAAACACGGAACTGAATACTCCGATTTTAAAGAAGTCCCTTAAGGGAGTGTCCTTGGACCTAAATTGTACCTATTGTACACTAGAGACATACCTCAAACTGAAGGTACACTTGTGGCTACATTTGCGGATGACACAGCGATCCTGGCAAAGGGAACTTGAGTTGAGTCATCAACTGAAATACTGCAACGAGCTCTGGGCAAAATAAACGAATGGTCTAAACGCTGGCGCGTTGCTCCCAATGAGACCAACTCAACGTATATAAATTCTACCTACAGAAATATTGACGCTAATGAAGCAAAATATCTTGGTATGATACTTGATGCGGAACTCAAGTGGAAGGCCCACGTGAAAAAGAAACGGGATGAGCTCGAACACCGGTATAGAGCAATATACTGGTTACTTGGAAGGCGCTCCAAGTTAAGCATGATCAACAAACTGCTTTTATACAATCAAGTACTGAAGCCTATATGGACTTACGGCATACAACTATGGGGTTGTACCAAAGCAAATAACAGAGGATTTATTCTATTAATATATTATTTAGGAATTTGTGGTATACAAAGGGACCTAGGGATAACTACCGTCGACGAAGATATAACAAACTACGCTCGAAAGCTAAGAATCAGACTTCATGGTCATTGTAACACTGTCATCCTCCAAACTTTGGATATGAGACATTTAGTACGCCGACTCCAGTGTACGAGACCGCTCGATTTGGCGTAATAGTAATAAACCATACTAACTATGGTTATGGCAGGTGATTTTACCGAAGGTCCTACAACACGCGAATAAATCTTTAAAAGTAAACTGCTAGATAAGGAAACTTAGTTGTAGTACAGAATAAAATTTGGACTATGGTTACCTCCAGGATTTATTTTTGCACTTTTAGTATTTAAAGACAAGTGATTGTCTTCAAAACTAATGGATCGAATTCTTTTGGAAATTTTTGTTTCTTGTATTAGTACCGCACAGGAGAATGAAACGTCGTGAGAGTTCAGAACGCCAATTTGTACTGACTCTATCTGTTGAATGTACGGCAAATTCCAGTAAGAGAACGGTGTACACGTCTTACGTATTGTCGTTTGTTATTTTGATAAATCACCACGGGTCCATACGAAGGAGCATTAGAGGGAAAACAAAAGTAATCATAAAATCACAACAGCGGACAATCCTTTGGTAGACTAAGTCCTTGTAAATTACAACCCATCCTCAATAATCCAGAGCATCATATTACTTAAGCACTCCAAGATAGCTTAAGCATATAGCTTAAGGACTCCAAGATAGTTGCGTTTCCCTAAAAGCAGAGAAATGTATTGCTTATGACTTGATTTCTATTTAACATTGATTAAGCGAATCGTAAGTATATAAGTAAATACACTCAATTCTCTTTTTATGCAGTAGATACCTTTCAAAACTAACCGAAAAAAAAATCGCATAAAAAAATACACTAATGTAGTGTAAAAAAGGAATGTGTTCCATTATTTTCAAAAAGGGATAAAACCAAAAAATCATGTATAAAAAGACATTAATTACATTATATAATTAGGGATACGTTCCAAAATAAATTTTTTAAGAGTCATCAACCAAACGCCTCTTTGCTCAACGAAAGCATTAGCTCAAGTGATAATTCATTCTTACACAAATATCATTGAGCATATGTAACTATTGTTTGCTTGCTCTGTATAGAAGAAATATTTAAAAAGGGAAGTCCCATACAAAACATAACTTCAAAACCGCATAAGGAGAATCCGCATAAAAAGAGAATTGAGTGCATTTCGTTTTCCTTATTCATAACTTGTACGTATGAACTGTAACGTATGTGTTTGGAACTACATGAATATAAGCTTGTAATAAAACAGTAAAATATGCGGTTCTTAGACATTATTGAGCAATACGAACTGAATTTGAACTCTTATTCAACAGATCAAGAAGAATCGACCACCAGCAAAATTATAACAACACCTCCATTAAAATTTTGAGCAGGTAGTGGACATAAATGTGAGAAACGTAACAATGAATATATGCGCATATATCATAACATCTAGTATTTATGAATTATTTCTTTGGGTTGACATTGGTATTATATTTACTTAGGGAAAGGAGAGAACATTTAATTTTCTTTTGTTCATTCGTATTTTGATGTATACTTATACAGACATATACATAATGGATTTATCGAAATACAATAGATTTCTGTTCACATGCACAATCAAAATATTGTTCATATAGACAAATGCTTTTATTTCATGTCATAAATGATTTATATTAAACTGCTTTAATCACTACGGTAATATATTGACAAATATATAGAGTATGTCGGCAACCAAAGTGAAATTTATGTATGTACATGACATATGTATGAATTCATAGAAAATTTGGAAACTAAATAACATAATTTCTACGTAACGGTGAAGTAGTTTAAGCATATTTTTGCAAATAATTTATTTTAATAATGTAATTATATGTACTATAGAATTTGTATCTTATCAGTTAAGATAGGTGAAAAAGTTGGTAATTTTTAAAACGATCATATTCAGTAAATGATGGATATAAGAAAATCGCATATCAGAAAGAAACGCTTATAAAAAAAATACGGATAAAAGAAAGTAAATTTGAGGCAACATTTTTAAAATTTCACACAAAAATTTACGTTATTAAGAAGAAGTGTTAGGACTGAGCGCTTAAACCTGTCATTCTGTTTACATCTTAAGGCTGAACGAATACCCACAACTTAAAAACCTTACCTCCAGTCTGCTGTCAGATGTGAATGAGAATGATTGGAAAAGAGTCTGCACTTTTTAGTTTGTTGTTCCCATTTACTATTTGCTTAGTAAAATTCCTTGTCAGAAAAGAAATACAAGTTCAGTAAAAACAAAAAGCCTTGCAAATCGCGGTTGTGCAGAGTTTCAGGCGCACGAAAGCACTTCAATAATTAAAAATAGGCGGACCGAATAGAGCAGTAACAGTTCTACTTGCCAAAATTTAAATATCAAAAGAAAATGATAACCCAAACAAATTGTTGTAAATAAAACAACGTCCAAATTATTTGCGTAAATAGATTATCATAGTATTTTCCAATAATCCAAACGAAACCGCAAAAATTAATAGGCCAATTATTTTGGAGAAAGCGCAATAATTGAGCTCCACTTTGAGCTACTGTAGGTATTGATGATTTTTAGGCTATGTCGGAGCTTCAGCGCTGAAAAAAAAACACAAGAAAAAAATGTTGTTTTTTGTGTTGCTTCGAGCAACAATGAGGATTCAATTTTGGATATCTTTCTGAATAATTTTCTGACCCCTTACCACTGGTGGGAGGAAGTCAACTTACTACACAGGCTTATTCTAATTTACTAAATTTCAGTTGCGCATATCGTCGCCTTATATAGAGGTATATTTATTTTTATATTTATTTTCGGATAGGAAGAAATAGACAGCGGCAGATGTGTACAGGTGTATGCAAATCTAGTGCACTGTGATAGAGAAAATACGAGCTGAATATGAGCAATTAGGCTATTGTGAGCTGAGTGCTGTGTGTATGTATGTATACTATGTCCCATGTGCTGTGTGCTAGGTGTGATAAGAGCTAGCGTCAAGTATTTGTTGTGGTTGATCACAACATGCCGGGGCCGTATGGACCATAAAGTGTTTGTCTCAGAATAGTGATGACTATACTGAATAATTCACGGAGGGGCTGGGTGAGCAAATCTATTTGCTGCTGTTCGTCCCTCCGACGCAAGAAGTATACACACTTTATGGCATCTACAACGGCGATGAGAGTGGTTTCATGTATAAGCATGCAATATGCCTCCACCTTGCGTTGGCTTTTTCATGCGACGGTTTGGTTCATGCTCAAAAGCGCGTTGGCACAACGCATCACTTCTTTGCACTGCCAATACAATCAAGGTTTACTCCACACATCGACACCAAACAATTTGTTTACTTGGTACTCATTTACAGCCACCCGGACGACGCATACTGGGGCAGCTTTTCAATTTCTCTTAGTATGGACAAGGGTTGCTTTTGTTTCTTAAGTGGACAACAACAAAAAAAAAGCAGTAGGTCTGTGGTTTTATCGCATCCCAAAAAGGGTGTAGGTTTGGTTTTTTTTGTACCTCCTTAATCTAAACTTTCGGTGAACTATATCCCAAGTTTCATAAGAATTCTTTCATTCGTTTAGGAATGTATTTGTCAGAATATTCGTCCATATAAGCAATCATGGACGAATATTCTGACAAATACATCCAAGACTTCACGTCTGGGATTGTAATCTAATATATATTATTTAGTTGAGTAATATTCCTAATATGATGGTAAATAAAACTTTTATACTTTTATTCGCCCTGTCGCGACTTTTCTCCAGCATGTCACAATACAAAAAGTGAAGAACACATACACGTGTACATTTTTTTGGTGAACAGTTCGGTAGAGACATGCAAAATAAGAAAATAAAAACAAATATGGATGTTTCTTCACCAGTGACACCAGTGAATATATGCGTTGTGCCATGGCCTCTTTGAGCAACAACCAGATCGTCGTAAGAAAAAACCATTGCAGGGTGGAGATATTGCAGAAATCGGGTAGTATTCGTTGTATGAAGTAGTGGTGTGCCAACCCGGGTTAAAAAAGTGAACTAACTCGAGTTACATCTAAACCGACTCAAACCGAGTAACATTTATTTTATTCCGAATTGGCAAAACCGATGAAACGAACCGAATGCATACAAAATGCTTGGTACGGTACAACTTGGTGTGAGCATATGATGCCGAACTGCAACATTTATTTCTGACCGAAACCAACCCCAAATCGAATTAGACAAAACAAATCGATTTGCCTCATTCCATATTGGTTTGGGTCAAAGCCACCGCAGCAGGCTGCAGTTTTTCGGTAATTTTTCATGTATTCTGTGTTTTGTATGGATTACATATAACCTCTTTTTTGGGTAATGAGTAATGCCTGAAACACAATAGTGTGTTTTCGCTGGCGTTGGCTGTCAACGCACACAATTCAATGACCATGCACAAAATACCTGCGTTATTGAAAAATGAGATAGATGAGGAATCGTAATAAAACGTAAAACGTAGTCCATCGCACGTCATTATTCAACATGTTGAATATTTTTTGACAGAGGGGTGCGCAGTAAAAGAATATTTCTTCCAAATTGAGAGCTTTCTTCCAAATTGCGAGTATTTTCAGAAATGAAGCATTACAGAGACTTTACAGCTGATTGCCCCCTAGTCCATCGACGAATTTGAGTGCATTTTTGACAGATATTCATGCATTTTTGACGGTTATTCGAAAATAACGAAATAACGTAAATGTGGTCCTCTGATTGGTCAATTTGGCTTAAGAACACGTTATAAAAAACAGATGTCAACCATTTTGAAGGGCAAGAGAGGTAGAAGTCGGGTATGTCTGTTGATCGAGATTTGGCACCATTGTGCGGCCCCCCCGTTAATGACTCCAGTGACACCTAGTGGCGAACACCAACCTGTAAAATCTGAAATTGAACTGGCTACGGACAACTCTTTTCTGGTCTGGGCCTTTTTTGCGATTGGATCGAATGCGATCGGACGAAATTGTCTTATTTTAAATAAAATAAAATAAAATTACTTGTAAATTGAATTCACGGTTTCTCTCTGGCCTTAATGCTAGAGGATCTCGCATTTTTGGTAACATCAATTTCGTGAAGTTAAATTCGGTCGTAACTTCTAGTAAATTCTACTAATTTTACAGAAAACGTGATCATGGCGGAATTCAATTTGAGAATGTCTGCGATCACTGTCATCAAAAGAATCCATGAGCGTGTACACGATGCTAACCTCAACGCATGTGACAGTGCCCAGTTGAACCAAGAGCTAAACTCACTTTCCTCACATTATAATCGGTTTGTGCGAAATCACGAGAAGTTGGTTGGTGCTGCTAAGGAGGATGAATTGCCTGAACATGACCGACTATGGGAGCAAGTGGAAACACTTAACAACGAATCGTGCATACTGTTAAATCGAAATTTAGCTGCGGTGAAGTGTTCGAAGTCGTCCGAACCTTCAAAGTCAGTTGATACGATCGCCAGTGAATCGTCTAATTTCGATATACGATTGGACCCTGTCACAATTCCATCTTTCAACGGATCATACTCCAACTGGCTGGCATTCAAGGATATGTTTGAGACACTGGTACATAATGCTAATTTCCCAGAAGCATATAAACTTAGCAAGCTTCGGCAAGCAGTTTGTGCAAAGGATGTGCCATTGGTAGGTGGTTTATATGCGGGTGGATACGAAGACGTGTGGGCAGCGTTAAAAAATCGCTTTGTTAACCCCAGGCTGCTGTCGGAGATACACGTATCTAGATTCCTGAAGCTAAAGGCGGCAGTAGACGAATCTGCAAAGTCTCTACTTACGGTTGTCGATACGGTGCACGAATCGCTTCGCGCTTTGAAGGTGCAGCTTCCAGTGGATCAATGGGATGCAATTGTGGTTCCAATCATTGTGTCAAAGCTACCGAACAACACGAAGCGAGAATGGTGCATGGGTTCGGATCCCAACCAAATTCCCACTGTAAAGCAACTGCTTGAATTCTTGGAAAGGAGGGCCCATAGTCTCTCCACTGAAGTTTTCCGAGTTGCACAACGCCCAGAAACATCTGCAGGTAAGCCTCAGCATCGAAATCCAAATGTGAAATCCTGTTTGGTCGCAACGGTGCCAATCCATTATCAATATGAAAGCGGAACAGCGCTTCGAGGCATTAAAGAATTGTGGTTCGTGCTTTAACTACCTCAAAACTGGACACAACTCAAAGCAGTGCCCAACAGGTGGATGTCGACAATGTGGTCGGAAGCACCATACGCTATTTTGCCGTGAAACAAGTGGTCAAACTACAGTCTCCGCATCGTCGAATCTGCAATTCAAGGATACTTCAGCAGATGGGAAGTTGTCCCAACCGACTGCATGACTACCCGACCCTGTAATAACATGCCTTACTCGAGGAGATCGTACGGTGCTGCTTGCTACTGCGCGCGCATATACAAATGGTGATGGAAATGAACAACGCCTCGTTCGTCTCCTCTGCGATCCAGGGTCGCAGGTAAGTTTAATTTCTAATCGGATGGCTCGTTATTTGAATCTTTGCAGAACCAAATGTGAGTTGGAGGTTGAAGGAATTGGTGCATTAACGCAGACTCGTACAAGGGGAAGTGTTTCATTGGAACTTAAGTCAATACACTCAGCATTTTTACTGCGCATATCTGCTTTGGTTGTTTCCTCGATCACGTCGATAACCCCAGCGGTGCAGGTCGATGTGGCTCTTTGGAAGCATTTGAAAGGTCTTCAACTGGCTGACCCAGCTTTTGGTACACCTGGCGGCACCGATGTACTCATAGGGTCTGAAGTGTGGGGTCTAGTTGTTCAAGGTGGCATCGTAAGCGGTAAGGAGGGTGAACCGCACGCTCAACAAACGAGATTTGGATGGGTTGTTTTTGGTCCAGCTTTGACCTCATCTTCATCAGCGAACTCTGTACGCACACTCCGTGTCCAGGTATCTGAAGGTGATGAACATTTAGAGAAGCTGTTAAGGAACTTTTGGCAACTTGAAGAATCCCGAGAAGAGGCTCAAGACGACGAATGTGAGCGCATCTTCTCATCGACTCACTATCGAACCCCAGATGGCAGATATGTTGTCTACATACCATTTGGAGACGACGTTAACAGACTTGGGCACTCCTATCAAAACGCATTGCGGCAGTTCCATTACCTCGAACGTCGACTAACTGGAGATGACGATTTGCGAAGGCGGTACGTCGAATTTATGCGTGAATATTGCACACTAGGTCATATGGAAGATGCAGGCCAACTGAATGACCATGTAAGTGTATACTACATTCCCCATCACGCGGTGACCACAAAGTTTCGGGTAGTATTCAACGCTTCCGCTCGGACGAGTACTGGAATCTCTCTAAATGACGTTCAACTGGTCGGTCCATAGTACTTATTGGCTGTGATGCTTCAACACGTCCGCAGCGCTTTGGGATTGCAGGACACACAATATCATCTGTGGTCGGACTCGAAGATTGCACTCTGTTGGATTCGCAAACATCCAACAACCCTAAAGCCATTCGTCTCAAATAGGGTTCGACACATTCAAGAACTCAGATCTCCCGACCGATGGCATCATATTAGGTCAGCTCAAAATCCGGCTGATTACGCTAGTCGAGGAATTGGGGCAGAGGCATTATTAAAACATCGTTTATGGCTTCGTGGTCCAGAGTGGTTGATGGATGAGTCATTCAACTCCGAAGACGACATCACACTCAACGCAGCAGAACTTTCAACACTGCATGATGAAGAGAGACGTAGCGTACGTGCCCTACTGGTGAGAGTTGTTCCAGAACTCACAACACGAAGGATAGACGGGCAAATAATTCCTCTTTGCGAGCGGTTTAGTTCCCTTCTTCGCCTTCTTCGAACTGTTGCTCACATCAAACGTTGGACACCGCGACGAAGACATCTCTTACATAGTTTTTTAATCGCTCCCGAAGAACTAGATGACGCCTTGGAGACCTTAATTCGCTTGGAACAAGGTAAATATTTTCCCAATGATATCCAGAAACTTCGGAATTCTTCCAGCTTATCACACTCCAGCCGCCTTCTTCCACTCAATCCATTTTTGGATGACAAGGGTATACTACGAGTTGGCGGTCGACTTAAGAACGCCCCTGTGTCCCTTGAACATCGGTTCCCGATAATTCTGCCGAAATCAGGTGCTCTAAGTGGGCTTCTCATCCTACAAGCACACGAAACAACGCTGCATGGGGGAGCGCAATTGATGCTACAGACTCTCCGCCATCGGTACTGGATACTGCAGGCGAGGCAAGCGGTCCGAACCTGCTTGCACAGATGTGTGATTTGCCGACGTCAGCGGGGTGTTATCTTCGTTCAGCAAATGGCTTCGTTACCAAGGAAAAGGGTGACAGCTTCCCGTCCATTCAGTGCGTCAGGCGTTGACTATTGTGGCCCCTTCTTATTGCGTGTTGGAACGAAACGATCTCGCTCAACCATCAAGACGTATCTAGCGATTTTCACTTGCATGGTGACAAAGGCTGTTCATATGGAGGTGGTGGATGACCTTTCTTGTCAAGCCTTCCTTGCGGCTTTTACAAGGTTTATCAGTCGACGCAGACCATGTCGGGACTTGTACAGCGACAACGCCACTGCATTTGTAGGAGCAAATCGCATCTTGAAGGAGGACTTGGAAGCTTGGAGCAGTGAACCGAATCGGCAAGCAGTGGCCAATATGGGAACTAGTTGGCACTTCATCACCCCCGGAGCTCCCCACCAGGGTGGATTATGGGAGGCGGCGGTGAAGTCGGCAAAACGTCATTTGGTGCGGCTTGTAGGAGCCAATTGCAAACCTTAGCATCGAGGCATGTCTCAATTCGCGTCCACTTGTACCGACGCATGATGACCCAGATGACATACTGGCTTTGACCCCAGGACATTTCCTCATTGGGGCCCCGATCATCGCAGTTCCAGAACAGACCGTCACTGAAGTCCCAAGTAATCGCCTAAAGCTCTGGCAGTGGTTACAACAAGTTCATCAGCGATTTTGGCAACGGTGGAGTGATGAATACTTACACACCATACAAATTCGTGGCAAATGGCAGCGACGCGAGGACAACGTACGCGTTGGTGACGTAGTATTGGTCAGGCACGAAAATTTACCTCCAACTCATTGGCGTTTGGGCCGTATTTCAGAAGTGCACCCGGGCAGCGATGGACTTATACGCAACGCAACATTGAAAACAGCCTATGGTGTATGTTCGCGGCCAGTTCAAAAATTGTGTAGACTAGTGGAGTCTTTCGAACCATCTGGTTCGACCGGGCAGAATGACCGAGATTTGGCACCATTGTGCGCCCCCCCCCGTTAATGACTCCAGCGACACCTAGTGGCGAACACCAACCTGTAAAATCTGAAATTGAGCTGACTACGGACACCTCTTTTCTGGTCTGGGCTTTTTTTGCGATTGGATCGAATGCGATCGGACGAAATTGTCTTATTTTAAATAAAATAAAATAAAATTACTTGTAAATTGAATTCACGGTTTCTCAATAACATCTGTAATACTTCATTTCTGGTATTTTGTGTCAACTGCCATTTGAGAAATGAAAACAGCTGATTAAAAACAATTTAACGACAAAAGTCATTTCATATGAGTGTATGCAGATAGGAGAGAGAACAACTCATAAATTGAGTACTTATTTCAACGCAGTGCGTCATCGCAATCTCTCCGTAACATGAAGTCGGCTAGCGCAACGTACTATTGTGTTTCAGGCATAAGTTGCGTTGTGACTTGCGGATTGCTAGAGCCACATGCAGCATTTCGGTAACTTTTCGCGTATTTTGTGCTTTGTATGTGTACATAATATTCTCTCTTTTTTTGAGTGACGTGTCAAGCAAGTAAGTTCGAAAAAAATCGAACTCATTGTTTGAAGAAAGTTAAACTATAACTGAAAAATGTTCAATAGAATCTTAGTTTTGCAATTCATAGTTCACCTTTTTGTATTGTCCAGATTTTATTACGATTTTAAAGTGTATTTTTAAGGATCTAGTAGGCATAAATTGAAAATGTTTTGGTTTCTTGTCACGGCATACTTGTTGAAAATCAGAATTGGAATATTTTTTCTTAAAAAGGATAAAACAGTTCGAATTCAAGAATTGGCGTGAAAATTATGAATAATCCGCTCGGCTTATATTATACGTTTTATTTGTCCAAATCCAGAGTTCACAATACCGACTGAAATAGTAAAGTGGCTGCTCACGTTTTTGGCTATCGGACATAACAATTATCTAGCAATATACATATTACGTATTCTAGCCAAATTCCTGTATCCCACATTTTTTAGAATATGGTTGACTCGATTTCTACTCGACTCAATCTAGATTTTTGAACCAATCTGGCTTTCACGCGTATGTAATCCCCTTCAATTCAAATATTATAACCGGTAAGACCGAGTTAATCAAGGCCTACAAAATGGCAAAGTACATACAATGTTACTATGGAATATAGCTAATTGCAATATAGCTAATTGCATTAAAGCAATTGCAATCGCTTTAATTGATTTAATTTTCAGCAACTATATATAAAACTGTTCTCAAAAATGATAAGGGTCGGTTTCCTCTGTAATACTTCCTTTCTATTTTGAATACCTACTCTTTCATTATTTGGGATTCCCCATATAGTGTTCAGAGACTTATTTTCGAAAGAGTAAATTGAACATATTTGACAAATTTTACTTTTTATGACGAAAGATGCAAGAAGATTGACTTGCAAGCCTTAAGTTTCAAGCGGAAGATATCTTCAGTCATTTTTATTCGCGGCATAATTAACTATCATACAAATACTCCACAATTGGTCTCGAATATAAATATGTACGCTCCCCAAAGATCCTTTTTCTGGTGGAAAACATTGAACAAATTTTGGTTGCTCTTTTAGGTGCATAAGAACTTATCTCGATTTGAATTTAAAAATTCATGTTAGATAAGTAGAATTATTGTTTATTGAAATAATCAATAAGATGCAAAATTGGTAGATAACCCTTAATCTCTTTGAGGCCCAGGGCCACCCCGCCTCAGCGCCATATTATGTAAGTAAAATCCTCGCAGCAAACATCAGTTAATTAGCTGTGGGCATACATACACTAAGAGAACGTATTGTTTTCTGAATTCCCTGTGTTGAATGTGATGGACAAATATTATGTGCATTATTTGCTAACATAGTGTGGCTCTGCATAATATTGACCACTTTGTCCCATTATTAAGAATATATTAGGAAGAACTATAGTTTTGTTCTAAGACCATTGAAAATATATTAGCTTTAATTGAAACAGACTCCCTTGTGTTTGATGCTTACTTCGAAACATAGCCTAATTTTTGTTTGAAATAAAGTAAAAATGTACGTAATACTGGCATTGTTCAAAGAAAAAGTAACGTGAGGAATTTATGGCGAAACTCATTAGAAATAAAGGGGAAAAGAGGAAATTTCGTGGTTAGAAAAGGGGAATTTCGCTCATAACATCTGGTAAAACTGCGGAAGTAGAAGAAAATACGAAGAGAGATAAAAGAGAAGAAAGAAAAATTTAAAAACTAAACTAAAACCAATATCATCTGTGGTCGGACTCGAAGATTGCACTCTGTTGGATTCGCAAACATCCAACAACCCTAAAGCCATTCGTCTCAAATAGGGTTCGACACATTCAAGAACTCAGATCTCCCGACCGATGGCATCATATTAGGTCAGCTCAAAATCCGGCTGATTACGCTAGTCGAGGAATTGGGGCAGAGGCATTATTAAAACATCGTTTATGGCTTCGTGGTCCAGAGTGGTTGATGGATGAGTCATTCAACTCCGAAGACGACATCACACTCAACGCAGCAGAACTTTCAACACTGCATGATGAAGAGAGACGTAGCGTACGTGCCCTACTGGTGAGAGTTGTTCCAGAACTCACAACACGAAGGATAGACGGGCAAATAATTCCTCTTTGCGAGCGGTTTAGTTCCCTTCTTCGCCTTCTTCGAACTGTTGCTCACATCAAACGTTGGACACCGCGACGAAGACATCTCTTACATAGTTTTTTAATCGCTCCCGAAGAACTAGATGACGCCTTGGAGACCTTAATTCGCTTGGAACAAGGTAAATATTTTCCCAATGATATCCAGAAACTTCGGAATTCTTCCAGCTTATCACACTCCAGCCGCCTTCTTCCACTCAATCCATTTTTGGATGACAAGGGTATACTACGAGTTGGCGGTCGACTTAAGAACGCCCCTGTGTCCCTTGAACATCGGTTCCCGATAATTCTGCCGAAATCAGGTGCTCTAAGTGGGCTTCTCATCCTACAAGCACACGAAACAACGCTGCATGGGGGAGCGCAATTGATGCTACAGACTCTCCGCCATCGGTACTGGATACTGCAGGCGAGGCAAGCGGTCCGAACCTGCTTGCACAGATGTGTGATTTGCCGACGTCAGCGGGGTGTTATCTTCGTTCAGCAAATGGCTTCGTTACCAAGGAAAAGGGTGACAGCTTCCCGTCCATTCAGTGCGTCAGGCGTTGACTATTGTGGCCCCTTCTTATTGCGTGTTGGAACGAAACGATCTCGCTCAACCATCAAGACGTATCTAGCGATTTTCACTTGCATGGTGACAAAGGCTGTTCATATGGAGGTGGTGGATGACCTTTCTTGTCAAGCCTTCCTTGCGGCTTTTACAAGGTTTATCAGTCGACGCAGACCATGTCGGGACTTGTACAGCGACAACGCCACTGCATTTGTAGGAGCAAATCGCATCTTGAAGGAGGACTTGGAAGCTTGGAGCAGTGAACCGAATCGGCAAGCAGTGGCCAATATGGGAACTAGTTGGCACTTCATCACCCCCGGAGCTCCCCACCAGGGTGGATTATGGGAGGCGGCGGTGAAGTCGGCAAAACGTCATTTGGTGCGGCTTGTAGGAGCCAATTGCAAACCTTAGCATCGAGGCATGTCTCAATTCGCGTCCACTTGTACCGACGCATGATGACCCAGATGACATACTGGCTTTGACCCCAGGACATTTCCTCATTGGGGCCCCGATCATCGCAGTTCCAGAACAGACCGTCACTGAAGTCCCAAGTAATCGCCTAAAGCTCTGGCAGTGGTTACAACAAGTTCATCAGCGATTTTGGCAACGGTGGAGTGATGAATACTTACACACCATACAAATTCGTGGCAAATGGCAGCGACGCGAGGACAACGTACGCGTTGGTGACGTAGTATTGGTCAGGCACGAAAATTTACCTCCAACTCATTGGCGTTTGGGCCGTATTTCAGAAGTGCACCCGGGCAGCGATGGACTTATACGCAACGCAACATTGAAAACAGCCTATGGTGTATGTTCGCGGCCAGTTCAAAAATTGTGTAGACTAGTGGAGTCTTTCGAACCATCTGGTTCGACCGGGCAGAATGACCGAGATTTGGCACCATTGTGCGCCCCCCCCCGTTAATGACTCCAGCGACACCTAGTGGCGAACACCAACCTGTAAAATCTGAAATTGAGCTGACTACGGACACCTCTTTTCTGGTCTGGGCTTTTTTTGCGATTGGATCGAATGCGATCGGACGAAATTGTCTTATTTTAAATAAAATAAAATAAAATTACTTGTAAATTGAATTCACGGTTTCTCAATAACATCTGTAATACTTCATTTCTGGTATTTTGTGTCAACTGCCATTTGAGAAATGAAAACAGCTGATTAAAAACAATTTAACGACAAAAGTCATTTCATATGAGTGTATGCAGATAGGAGAGAGAACAACTCATAAATTGAGTACTTATTTCAACGCAGTGCGTCATCGCAATCTCTCCGTAACATGAAGTCGGCTAGCGCAACGTACTATTGTGTTTCAGGCATAAGTTGCGTTGTGACTTGCGGATTGCTAGAGCCACATGCAGCATTTCGGTAACTTTTCGCGTATTTTGTGCTTTGTATGTGTACATAATATTCTCTCTTTTTTTGAGTGACGTGTCAAGCAAGTAAGTTCGAAAAAAATCGAACTCATTGTTTGAAGAAAGTTAAACTATAACTGAAAAATGTTCAATAGAATCTTAGTTTTGCAATTCATAGTTCACCTTTTTGTATTGTCCAGATTTTATTACGATTTTAAAGTGTATTTTTAAGGATCTAGTAGGCATAAATTGAAAATGTTTTGGTTTCTTGTCACGGCATACTTGTTGAAAATCAGAATTGGAATATTTTTTCTTAAAAAGGATAAAACAGTTCGAATTCAAGAATTGGCGTGAAAATTATGAATAATCCGCCCGGCTTATATTATACGTTTTATTTGTCCAAATCCAGAGTTCACAATACCGACTGAAATAGTAAAGTGGCTGCTCACGTTTTTGGCTATCGGACATAACAATTATCTAGCAATATACATATTACGTATTCTAGCCAAATTCCTGTATCCCACATTTTTTAGAATATGGTTGACTCGATTTCTACTCGACTCAATCTAGATTTTTGAACCAATCTGGCTTTCACGCGTATGTAATCCCCTTCAATTCAAATATTATAACCGGTAAGACCGAGTTAATCAAGGCCTACAAAATGGCAAAGTACATACAATGTTACTATGGAATATAGCTAATTGCAATATAGCTAATTGCATTAAAGCAATTGCAATCGCTTTAATTGATTTAATTTTCAGCAACTATATATAAAACTGTTCTCAAAAATGATAAGGGTCGGTTTCCTCTGTAATACTTCCTTTCTATTTTGAATACCTACTCTTTCATTATTTGGGATTCCCCATATAGTGTTCAGAGACTTATTTTCGAAAGAGTAAATTGAACATATTTGACAAATTTTACTTTTTATGACGAAAGATGCAAGAAGATTGACTTGCAAGCCTTAAGTTTCAAGCGGAAGATATCTTCAGTCATTTTTATTCGCGGCATAATTAACTATCATACAAATACTCCACAATTGGTCTCGAATATAAATATGTACGCTCCCCAAAGATCCTTTTTCTGGTGGAAAACATTGAACAAATTTTGGTTGCTCTTTTAGGTGCATAAGAACTTATCTCGATTTGAATTTAAAAATTCATGTTAGATAAGTAGAATTATTGTTTATTGAAATAATCAATAAGATGCAAAATTGGTAGATAACCCTTAATCTCTTTGAGGCCCAGGGCCACCCCGCCTCAGCGCCATATTATGTAAGTAAAATCCTCGCAGCAAACATCAGTTAATTAGCTGTGGGCATACATACACTAAGAGAACGTATTGTTTTCTGAATTCCCTGTGTTGAATGTGATGGACAAATATTATGTGCATTATTTGCTAACATAGTGTGGCTCTGCATAATATTGACCACTTTGTCCCATTATTAAGAATATATTAGGAAGAACTATAGTTTTGTTCTAAGACCATTGAAAATATATTAGCTTTAATTGAAACAGACTCCCTTGTGTTTGATGCTTACTTCGAAACATAGCCTAATTTTTGTTTGAAATAAAGTAAAAATGTACGTAATACTGGCATTGTTCAAAGAAAAAGTAACGTGAGGAATTTATGGCGAAACTCATTAGAAATAAAGGGGAAAAGAGGAAATTTCGTGGTTAGAAAAGGGGAATTTCGCTCATAACATCTGGTAAAACTGCGGAAGTAGAAGAAAATACGAAGAGAGATAAAAGAGAAGAAAGAAAAATTTAAAAACTTTGCACACACATAGCCGGAATTGGCTTGGCTACCTGGTGCGCGTATCTCTTTCCTTGCCAACAAAGTCTTAGGATACACATAGAACACCGAAACCAGCCTGAAACAAAATATATTTGGACAATACAAGTCGACTTGCCCCATTCCAAGATTCATATTTTTTGCTTTCGGTTCATCATCAAACCGAGTTCATCAACCCAGGTTACAACACGGTCTGTTTCTATTTTAACCCGGGTTAACTCGGTTTGTGAAACTTTCGGGTTGGCACACCACTAGTATGAAGTGGAATGTCTTTATCTTTAATTTGTCTATGGTAAATATAAGGCACTTCCTTCTTATACACTAGCTTCTCGTCCCGCAACAAATCATGCGAGATATAAGATAATAAAGTGTCTGTTGTCTAATATCCTCATCCGACGCTCAGAATTTTTCTTTGTTGAGTTAGAAGGTTCAATAATTGCAACATAAAAGCCCGCACCTCAATTATATAGAAAACCTTCAAGATAAAAACAAAATTGTGTTTCTGCAAAAATCCTCTAGCAGAGTCTGTTTGTTGCGGATTACAAAAGATGTGGAATGCAAACGCACTCCACAAATCCATTGTAATGATTTTCTCCTTACTTTTTTCTTATTTTTTTTATATACTAGCTGTACACATGGCGCACTGCTACGCATTTATATTGTAGCTCATCATTCATGTGTTCGATCAATATAATTGCGATTGAATTGTAAAATTGGTACCGAAACCTTTTTCACAGAATTCAGAACAAAGTTGCCAAGGACATCAGCGCTCTATCTGGTACTATTTCTCTATTGAGGACAAACAAAGAAACTTTGATTTTCGATTTGATTTTTTTAGAGATATATCGCTAGAAAAATATAATGACGCCTATTCCGCTTGTCTTTTTATTTATTCGACTCGAGGCGTTTTGAGAGTAATGTCATTTTGTAGTCGTTTAAGTATTTGTATGTGTGGAATATATTCCACATCAAAAGCTATGTAATTGAAAATTTCATGTTTGTAATGAGAATAGCCTAACAATGACTTTGGCGGCACAAAATAGTATTTGTTAAAACCAAATTTTGATGGACGACTTTATTTTTCTTAACGATTTTATTAACATAAAATTATATATGCTCATATTCATTCATTCATTTATTTGTTACCGCACATTTTACATACAGAGATTTGATAAGCTGAAAACATTTCTGGTGTATGTAATCTTTATTTTTATAAAAACAGTTCTCTTCTGAAGGAAAATACCACAAAAACATTCAATTTAAAGTTAAAAAAGATAGTTTTGTATAAAACATAAATCCATAAATAATAATAGAACAAACAAATTATTAGGTAATGCTGAAAGGTAAGAGCGTTATAAAAAAAAATATTATTTTCAGTAATGAATTCCAAAAATTTTCTCTTTCAATATCCTTTCGTAGATTTTACTTATAGGGCTATGTAGACTGATTGATATATAATTGGAAGGGTCTTCCGAAGGCCTACCGGCTTTAAGTATCAGTACAAGCTTAGCTATTTTCCAGACGTTAGAAAAGTATTGTAATGTAAGGCAAGAATTTAAGATATGAGTCAAATACCTTATTTCTGATTTGGGTAACTGTCTTAAATAAATGCTTTTATACCACCATCCCCGCTTTTTTTATCTTCAGATCACGAACGAAGAACTAAACATCCTCTATCGTTACAAAAGAGTCAGAGGGCGTGATAAAAGCTGTTGAATTCAATACTTCAATGATATTTCTAAGAACGGCTCTCGTCGATGGCTCTCCTAGGTTTTGTGGAACAGAGTGGTTGGCAAGAAAAGTCGACGCGAGCGCATTAAATTTTTCGATATCACTCAGTACAAATGGGTTTGATCAGGACTGCGAAGACAAGGCAGATGTCTGTTCTTATGTTTTACAATTTTAACTATATTCCAAAATGGCATAGACCTTTTGAATTGGTCTTAGCTTTTCCTATCTCTTTATGGGATACTCACGTCGATGGAACTTAGAATATGACTTGAAAACTGATCAATCGTACTGTCAACGTTACTGGAACATCTAACATTTTCGAGATCAATAGAGACATTCTTAAGTTTTTTTTCATATCCCCTCGAAAAAATAGCCAGTAAGCGTTTTTAAGATCGAGAAAATTATATTTTTGAAAAAATGGCTCGTATTTGAATTTGCATATTAACAATGTTATGTTCATGTTATATTGAACTTAGGACGTTAACAGAAATCGGTTGCGTTACATGACTAGCGAGACTTGTGATTAAGATATCAAGTAATAGTTCACATTTACGATGGTTTATTAATTCGAAATAAATATGTTTTCTGTTTGTGTTGCAGTATTTTTGTATATAAATGTAAGTTTGCCCCAAAACAGACCCCGCTTTTCAAATGACTTAAGTCATATCTTCTCGTCATAGATGCTTTATTTGCACTTAATGTTGATGCAACCGAATGAAGTTCTGACTCTGGTACATTTTGATTGCTGCCGAACACTTTTTCTTCGGGTCTTTTGCTATATGTAGTGAAAGAATTCTAGCCACCGTTTCGTCGTTTTCACTACGAAATTTTCTCTTAAACGGTCCTATTCCCTCACACGCTCTTAAAATTGGTAAAATAATTAAATTGTGTAATTACACAAAAAAAGTAAAAAGAAAAGCAAGCAATAGTTACATTTTCAGTTAACTCCCACTTGGAGTCGATAACAAAATCCTAAACACCTGATTCTATCGTATTGAGTTTGACATTTGACAGCTAACAATATAATAATAATATGAGTGGCGCGACAGTGGTAAATTCGGCTATCGAACCTGAGACCTTCTGCGTAGGAGTCGACGCACTTACGCACTACGCCAAGGCGATCCACACAGCTAACAAACAGGAGTGTAAAAGAAATCTATCTCAGTTCAAAAATTTATGCAAATAAAGCGATTATTTAAAGCTATAAAAAACCAAAATGTGCAACAAATTTAACTCGAACCGACTGATGGTTATATTATATTTTATATTTTAATTTATATTTATATTTTATTATATTTTAATTAAACATCTGTAAGTCCAGTCTTTAAGTAATCCTAAACGAATAGCCCATGATAATCTCGCACATAACCACAAGCATCAAAACATCGATGGAAAAGAAGAAACTAGGAGAAACCTCCCCAGCGAAAACTAATCTAAGGAAAAAGGGTCCGGTCAAAGTCATGAAGTTCTTGATGCGGAGCTCAGTGACATAAAAGTGACTTTAAAAGAAGCAGTCAAGATATCAGATATGGCAAAACTACACGAAGAAATTAAAATGCTGCAAAGCCATAACCAAGCCAAATACCAACAATCTGTCGCACTCACGGCGAATTTGCAACAATTTCCGACAACAACATTATTACGCTCCCAAAATGAACCGGGAATTTGTAACATTTTGGTCAAACTGAATGATGGAACATCAGCATTCAAAATCCTACGCGCATCCAGAGCCCTGAGGGAGGCTGGAGTCGGGGTTCATAGAGATTATCAAGCTAGTGTCCGTCAAAAGAGATCCAACTTACTTGAGGTCAGGAAGACAATCAAGGTGAAAAATTCAAATATTGACATCCGCATACGAGACGACCGCCTATGTCTACAAAACAAAATCTTTACTTGGAGTTTAAATCATGGTATAAAATACTAGAACCGTGAAGGAAATTCTGTATTATAAGATAATCTAGGCCATACTAATTGTTCTACTGACAACGAATCAGCTGGGCAACAAGTAAACATCGAGACAGACACCAGGTTCTAACACCAAATAAATTGTACACGAACGTGACAAAAATACAGGGATGAAATAAAGTGAAACAGTTTATTAATATTGTTCAATTGTTAAGTATAAATAGAGCAACACTGATATACAAACCGTGAATGATACAAACAGAATTTAAAATAAGAGATTGACGAAGAGATGACTGCACTGGAGTGTGGTTGGAAGGAGATTGATTGGGTTATTTGAATGGGATAGCAAGGAATGTTTCCAAAATATTAAGATTTTCCTTAAGCAAAGGAAAATCGACAATAATGCTTACACCCCCAAAGCCGAAAGGAAAAGACATATGGTAATTAAGTGTGTACACTCTTCCCACACTGACGAAGAAATCCTAGAAGAACTAAAGAACGAGGGAATAGCGGCCATCAAGGTATCTGCGTTCAAATCCTCAAAATCTAAGATGCCAAGCTCTGCATCTACCATGTGGTTGAAGTGGAAAAATCAATGTCCTTTAAGGAAGTGTCGAGGAAGATATGGTTGATGGACCAGAAAGTCTTCTGGGAGCACCTGAAAATAAAGGGCATTATATAGCAATATGTATGCTTGAAGTGTGACGCAAAGCACCAACCGAGCGAATGCCCGAGAAAAGACAGTATAGGGTCAGAGGTATTCTATGCTAATTGCAAAAAGCACAGACATCCAGCTAGCTACAAAGGGTATCCACTTTATAAAGAAAAATTAGCAGAATAAAACAAGGCTGTAGCCAAAGCAGCATGCACACTGGCTGGATGTCGACAATGTGGTCGGAAGCACCATACGCTATTTTGCCGTGAAACAAGTGGTCAAGCTACAGTCTCCGCATCGTCGAATCTGCAATTCAGGGATACTTCAGCAGATGGGAAGTTGTCCCAACCGACTGCATGACTAGCCGACCCCGTAATAACATGCCTTACTCGAGGAGATCGTACGGTGCTGCTTGCTACTGCGCGCGCATATGCAAATGGTGATGGAAATGAACAACGCCTCGTTCGTCTCCTCTGCGATCCAGGGTCGCAGGTAAATTTAATTTCTAATCGGATGGCTCGTTATTTGAATCTTCGCAGAACCAAATGTGAGTTGGAGGTTGAAGGAATTAGTGCATTAACGCAGACTCGTACAAAGGGAAGTTTTTCATTGGAACTTAAGTCAATACACTCAGCATTTTTACTGCGCATATCTGCTTTGGTTGTTTCCTCGATCACGTCGATAACCCCAGCGTTGCAGGTCGATGTGGCTCTGTGGAAGCATTTGAAAGGTCTTCAACTGGCTGACCCAGCTTTTGGTACACCTGGCGGCATCGATGTACTCATAGGATCTGATGTGTGGGGTCTAGTTGTTCAAGGTGGCATCGTAAGCGGTAAGGAGGGTGAACCGCACGCTCAACAAACGAGATTTGGATGGGTTGTTCTTGGTCCAGCTTTGACCTCATCTTCATCAGCGAACTCTGTACGCACACTCCGTGTCCAGGTATCTGAAGGTGGTGAACATTTAGAGAAGCTGTTAAGGAACTTTTGGCAACTTGAAGAATCCCGAGAAGAGGCTCAAGACGACGAATGTGAGCGCATCTTCTCATCGACTCACTATCGAACCCCAGATGGCAGATATGTCGTCTACATACCATTTGGAGACGACGTTAACAGACTTGGGCACTCCTATCAAAACGCATTGCGGCAGTTCCATTACCTCGAACGTCGACTAACTGGAGATGACGATTTGCGAAGGCGGTACGTCGAATTTATGCGTGAATATTGCACACTAGGTCGTATGGAAGATGCAGGCCAACTGAATGACCATGTAAGTGTATACTACATTCCCCATCACGCGGTGACCACAAAGTTTCGGGTAGTATTCAACGCTTCCGCTCGGACGAGTACTGGAATCTCTCTAAATGACGTTCAACTGGTCGGTCCAACAATACAGGATTCTTTGGTAGACATTATTTATCGATTTCGTCGCTACCCCGTCGTTCTGACCGCAGACATCGAGAAGATGTTCCGTCAAATCTTAGTGGCACCAGATCATCGAAAGTTCCAGCGTATTTTGTGGCGGGAGTCACCCGACGAAGAGATCAGGGTATATAATCTGAATACAGGGACGTATGGCATGGCGTGCAGCCCTTTCAATGCAGTGCGTGCATTACATCAATGTGCCCTCGATAACCATGGTGAAGTGGTTGATGGCAATCAGGCTTTAGCAGCGCGGGACAGGATTTTACGGTCGTTTTATGTAGACGACTTTCTAACTAGTTGCGGCTCTATTCAGGAAGCAGTGCTGCTGGCCACTAACGTCGACAAGATCCTTACCGCTGGACATTTCAAGCTTCGGAAATGGAATTCCAACCAGCTACAAGTTCTTCAAGCCATCAACGGCGAGGCACCCGTTTCAGATGAACACATTATTAACCCTGCAACAACTTTTGTGCTCGGATTACGGTGAGATCCAGTCAACGACGATTTGTTTTTCAACGTGGATCTTAAACAAGTGGTCAAACATTCTACAAAGAGGAGGGTCCTCAGTGAAGTTGCACATTTGTTTGACCCTACTGGACTTCTCGCACCAGTCGTGGTCACCGGTAAAATATTCATCCAGACTCTGTGGTCTGCGGGGGTTACTTGGGATACCCCTCTACCAAAAGATCTAGCTGAAGAATGGAACTCATTCCGGAACGGTCTCCACGCACTCAACAATTTTCGTGTGCCCAGGTGGTTGGGTATGTCGTATAAGGAAGTAACCACAATCCACGGCTTTTGCGATGCGAGTTCACGGGCATATGCTGCCGTTATTTACACTAAGACAACTTGTCAAGATGCGCCTGCTAATATTTCGCTTCTTACAGCTCGAACCTAGGTGGCTCCATTGAAGGGTGCAACAATACCTCGGCTGGAATTGTGCGCAGCACACTCATTGGCTGTGATGCTTCAACACGTCCGCAGCGCTTTGGGATTGTAGGACACACAATATCATCTGTGGTCGGACTCGAAGATTGCACTCTGTTGGATTCGCAAACATCCAACAACCCTAAAGCCATTCGTCTCAAATAGGGTTCGACACATTCAAGAACTCACATCTCCCGACCGATGGCATCATATTTGGTCAGCTCAAAATCCGGCTGATTGTGCTAGTCGAGGAATTGGGGCAGAGGCATTATTAAAACATCGTTTATGGCTTCGTGGTCTAGAGTGGTTGATGGATGAGTCATTCAACTCCGAAGACGACATCACACTCAACGCAGCAGAACTTTCAACACTGCATGATGAAGAGAGACGTAGCGTACGTGCCCTACTGGTGAGAGTTGTTCCAGAACTCACAACACGAAGGATAGACGGGCAAATAATTCCTCTTTGCGAGCGGTTTAGTTCCCTTCTTCGCCTTCTTCGAACTGTTGCTCAATTCAATTCAATTCAATTTTTATTTCAGTAGATAATCAGTTATAATTACAATTAATGTTGCAACTAGTGGTTTAGAGGTTTAGGACAATATTTCCTTTACAACTATAATCTTAAAAATATATAAAGACAGGAGAGTGATTTTGAATGTTAATATGAAGTATCAAGGGGAAACTACAAGGAAAACCCCTTATTTGAATCTTAAAAACTAATATTGCACTTGTTTCTGGATAATAAATTCTAACAGACCTAGTTACATTTTTATATTATGAATATTTTATGGTTCTGCAAGTTGTAAAATGAGAAGATTTTCAGAAGTAGAACATTTTATGAAGAAGTTGTTATTAATTTTCTCAGTGAGAAATTCAAGTGTCTTAACGTTGGCGTTGTTATGAAGTTCAAAGGTTGAATGGTGCCATGGAAGATTGAGCATCATTTTCAAGATTTTATTTTGGCACATTTGCAATTTGATTCTGTGAGTACGAGCACAACTGCTCCACACAGGAGCACCATATAGTAGAATAGCTTGGAAAATGGATTTAAATAATAAAATTTTGTTATGGTTACTGAGCTTCGACTTCCTGCACACCAATGGATAAAGAATTCTGACAATTTTGTTGACCTTATCAGTCGTATTACTGACATGTTTACGGAATGTAAGTTTTTTGTCCAATATTATTCCTAAATATCTACAATCGTCTGACCACTCAATGCCTTCTGAGAACATATTGAGTTTAATACCATCAGGTAAAAAACACGGTTTCCTACATCTTGAAAACCAGACAGCTTGAGTTTTGTTGCAATTTATTTTAATTTTCCATTTACTGAAATATGCTAAATATTGATTTAGAGCATCTTGCAGGGAATTGTATACATCAGCAAATAAAGAGCCAGGCGAAAAAATCGCCGTGTCATCTGCAAATATGGCAACATGAATATTTCCACCAAGGCAAGGTATGTCAGATACGTATAAATTAAATAGTAAAGGCCCAAGGACAGAACCTTGAGGTACGCCATACCGAATATAGTGGGTAGAGGATATGTCTTTATTAATTTTAACGACGTATTCTCTTGAACTAAGAAAGCTCTGTATAATTTTGATAAGCGGTATAGGAAGCTTAAGTTTGAACAGTTTATGACATAAAGCATCGTGCCAACCGTATCAAAAGCTTTTTCTATGTCCAGGAGAACCAGACCAGTCGATTTTTTTTGTCCAAAGTTTTTAGATATGTGGTTTTTAATACGCAATACTTGGTGGATTGTGTTATGACCAGCACGAAAACCAAATTGGAAGCTTGGTAGAACATTGTTAGCTATTACGAAATTATCAATTTGTTCCTTGATGAGTTTTTCCAAAAGCTTACTCAAACAACTAAGGAGACTAATAGGTCTGTAACTCTCGGGATTATTTTTTGGTTTGCCAGGTTTAGCAATAGGAATAGCTTTTGCTGTTTTCCAACAATTAGGAAAATAGCAGTTTCTCAGACAAGCATTAAAAATGAAAGTTAAATATTTAATGCCAGCGGGTGGTAGTGCTTTTAAGAGTATATTGTTTATATTGTCCATACCTGATGACTTTTTTGGCTTTAATCCTTTTATTAGTTCACTAATTTTATTGGTGTTAGTTTGACAAGAATTACAAACTGGAGTTCGGGATAGTTCTTGAATAGAGTCAGCAACCTCAGTCTCAGTGGCTGAATCGCTAAGATGCATGGATATAGTATGGTTCATACTAAACGTATCAGCAAGTATATTAGCTTTCTCCGTTGGAGTTATAAACAAATTATCATTTAGTTTAAGTGGAGGAATATTCGAGCTTCTATTTTTAATGATTTTTGTTATTTTCCAGAATGGTTTACTTGCCTTCTCAAAAGTAGAAAGTAAGTTATTCCAACGCATATTTCTGAAAGTTGCTATTTGTCGCTTAATTTCAGCGTTTAACAGCTTCACTTTATATAAAAAGGCATCAATTCTGTAACGAAGCCATTTTCTTCTTTCAGCATTACGCAATCTTATAAGATATAATATAGTTTCTGGCAGGTGTGTGTCTTGAGTTCTAGTAAGCGATCGTTTAGGTATCGCAAGATCAGCTGCTGCTTTGCGACATGGTCATTTGAGACAATGGGATTTACGGAAGAATCATCTAATGACAGATTACTGTTTAGGTATGTTTTGTATAAGTACCAGTTAGCGGCAGAATAATTGTAACAGAGATTATCACTGTTGATCTTCACTCCATCACTAAGAGTGAGTTTGACTGGGAGATGATCGGAGCTTAACATATTTAGCGTCAATGGTACTGAACAGAAATTTGCTACATTCGTTATAAAGAAATCCAGAGTTGAAGGGTTTTTGGTCGGGGAAGATGGAATGTAGGTTGGCGATGCTGGATAGAGTAATGAAAAATGTTGGCTTGAGTGTTGACTCTCCGCCATCGGTACTGGATACTGCAGGCGAGGCAAGCGGTCCGAACCTGCTTGCACAGATGTGTGATTTGCCGACGTCAGCGTCAGTCAGCAAATGGCTTCGTTACCAAGGAAAAGGGTGACAGCTTCCCGTCCATTCAGTGCGTCAGGCGTTGACTATTGTGGCCCCTTCTTATTGCGTGTTGGAACGAAACAATCTCGCTCAACCATCAAGACGTATCTAGCGATTTTCATTTTTGATTTGGTGACAAAGGCTGTTCATATGGAGGTGGTGGACGACCTTTCTTCTCAAGCCTTCCTTGCGGCTTTTACAAGGTTTATCAGTCGATGCGGACCATGTCGGGACTTGTACAGCGACAACGCCACTGCATTTGTAGGAGCAAATCGCATCTTGAAGGAGGACTTGGAAGCTTGGAGCAGTGAACCGAATCGGCAAGCAGTGGCCAATATGGGAACTAGTTGGCACTTCATCACTCCCGGAGCTCCCCACCAGGGTGGATTATGGGAGGCGGCGGTGAAGTCGGCAAAACGTCATTTGGTGCGGCTTGTAGGAGCCGAAACTCTTTTGTATAGCCAATTGCAAACCTTAGCATCGAGGCATGTCTCAATTCGCGTCCACTTGTACCGGTGCATGATGACCCAGATGACATACTGGCTTTGACCCCAGGACATTTCCTCATTGGGGCCCCGATCATCGCAGTTCCAGAACAGACCGTCACTGAAGTCCCAAGTAATCGCCTAAAGCTCTGGCAGTGGTTACAACAAGTTCATCAGCGATTTTAGCAACGGTGGAGTGATGAATACTTACACACCTAACAAATTCGTGGCAAATTGCAACGACGCGAGGACAACGTACGCGTTGGTGACGTAGTATTGGTCAGGCACGAAAATTTACCTCCAACTCATTGGCGTTTGGGCCGTATTACAGAAGTGCACCCGGGCAGCGATGGACTTATACGCAACGCAACATTGAAAACAGCCTATGGTGTATGTTCGCGGCCAGTTCAAAAATTGTGTAGACTAGTGGAGTCTTTCGAACCATCAGGTTCGACCGGGCAGAATGACCGAGATTTGGCACCATAAGTTGCGTTGTGACTTGCGGATTGCTAGAGCCACATGCAGCATTTCGGTAACTTTTCGTGTATTTTGTGCTTTGTATGTGTACCTAATATTCTCTCTTTTTTTGAGTGACGTGTCAAGCAAGTAAGTTACGTTGCGTGTGGGAGCAGTATTGCCAGATTTTGGGGAACTCCCCTTTTCGTGGGGAATTTCGGTTGAAATTTGGTAAAAAGGGAATCTATAATCTGGTAGACCAAAATGTGGGGAATCTCAAATAAAATCGAACTCATTTGTTTGAAGAAAGTTAAACTAAACAATGTTCAATAGAATCTTAGTTTTGCAAATTCATAGGTCATCTTTTTGTATTGTTCAGATTTTATTACGATTTTAAAGTGTGTTTTTAAGGATCTAGTAGACATAAATTAAAAACGTTTTGGTTTTTTGTCACGGCATACTTGTTGAAAATCAGAATTGGAATATTTTTTCTTAAAAAGGATAAAACAGTTCGAATTCAAGAATTGGCGTGAAAATTATGTTAATGTTATACTTTTTATTTGTCCAAATCCAGAGTTCACAATACCGACTGAAATAGTAAAGTGGCTGCTCACGTTTTTGGCTATCGGACATAACAATTATCTAGCAATATACATATTACGTATTCTAGCCAAATTCCTGTATCCCACATTTTTTAGAATATGGTTGACTCGATTTCTACTCGACTCAATCTAGATTTTTGAACCAATCTGGCTTTCACGCGAAATAAATAACTGAACTTCGTAATTTTTTTTTTAATATATTCTCTTTATTATATATATTCTATTATAATTACGGTTTTAGTTCTTTATTTACTATTAATAATACGGCCGCTGTCTTAAGCAGGGCTGCACCGTACTATCCGGATGAGAGTTTACTATGAACTACCACTCAGATCGAATCGAATGCCCGAAGAAGGTTTTGTTATTTTTAATATTTCAACACGGTCCCCCAATTGACTTGATTGGGCTTACATTCTTCAAGAGGTCAGCCGAATGCATTGGTTTTATTCTCCCTATTTCTCAATAGGTTAACCGAATGCATTGGTTCACTTTCCTTGTTTACTCTTTCGGTCATCGTTACTTTTATGGGTCACATAAAAGTGATGACGATAAGAATTTATGGTGTGCAATTGAAGAATGCAAACACAAGCAAGTATGGTGACACATTGTATATTTTTATTTTTAAGAATTACGACCAATACTTAACTCCTCCTTCCTTAGAGAAAGTTTTCTCCTGGAAATTTTGATTTGAGGGTTTCGTTTGTTTTTTTCCTTGCTCTTCTGTTAAGCTATCAATTTTAATTTTAATTTTACCGGTACTTCTGACATTCTTGTACATTACGATTCCAATGATACTTATACCAATAATAATTATTAACATGGATGTACCAGAGATTAAATAGGTTTTTACTTTGTGGTATTGAACTAATTCTAGGTTATGTCTATTTTCAATTTCTTGTAGTTCCTTAAATTTTGTAAACACCGTATTGATGGTGGCATTTTCTTTCATTATTTCTTCATAATAGAATTGAAATGTATAATTAGTTTCTTTGTTCTTAATTATAGCGTCATTGATTTTAATATTACAATTCTGAATATTAACAATAAGATTTCCAGCAAAAGTTAAATTTCTAGAGTCACAATTATTTTGTACGGTTACATTTTTAGCGTTTTTAATAATATAAGTTCTTTCGTTCAGATTAATAATTTCAAAATTATTATTGATCCTCATTAAACAATTTTGCTTACTAATACAATCATTTCTCTCTTTTAATTCGTTAACATTAATTTTCTCCTCGTTATATTTATACTCTTTTCCTTCGTTTACAATTACAACAAAGGGTTCTAAGTCAACTTCTTGTTTTTCTCGATTTGGTATTGGTACGATTATTTTAATTGGACGTGTTATAATCTCTTCTGGTATTTTCAAAGCTATAATAATGGCATCATCTGTATATTTCATTACCCCTGACTTAATATTTCTTAATTTGCTCCAATTCATATCTGTCATGATTAGTTCGTCCTTAGTGAGTAAGCTAGGGTGGGTTATTCCCATTTTCGCTGCAGCTATCGTGTCTAACAAATTATCAATTACTCTTTCTAACATCTGTAATCTAGTTAGTATTTCGGTTCGTTGTAGGCGTTTAAGTATCGTATTTTGTAACTGTTGGTTTTCATTCTGATAGCGTTCTATTTCTTCCCTATCTCTCAAAACTAAGTCTCTTATGTTTTTTATGTTTCCGTTTAATTGAGTATTAATTTTGATTTGCTTGTTTAGTTCCTGAATTGCATTCTGATTGTTAGTGTCAGTAGCTTTTATGTGTTCTTCTATTTCTTCCCTATCTGAGTTGTCCATAGTACCGAACAACCATTTCTGAGCCGTTCCTACTATATTTACGAGACCTCTTTTTGATCTTGTCTTATGAGGCATGATACTATGTATTTTTGTAAAAATTGTATTACATTCCTTTCTTATTTCTGAGTCTTGTCCTACAATTTCAAATTTTTTTATTTCCTGTAAGGTGTCTATCAACATTTTTATTTTTACTATGTGGATGATGGTTTGGGTTTGGTTGATGATTTCTCCTTCACCCATGCTTATCGTTGTGAATCCGTTGTCACTTTCGATTGGTGTTATTACAAGTGCTGCTTGTACTAGGTTCATTGGTGTCATCAGGAGTAGCAGCATCAGTGTGAGTACCTACAAATTGTCTTGGTCGTTTAATATTTGATGTATGTACTCTATCTAGGTTTTTAAATCGAAAATTGGGTTCATTTTTGTGTCTCACATGTTTATAATTCTTTATATAACCAAATGATCTTCTTTCTATATAATCTTCCCTATCTTGGTTCCTTTTGTTTATAACCTTGGTTTTTTTCATTTTTAGCTTGGTTACTAATGCTTCTATATTTGTATGTTGAGCCTGTTCTGGTGACATACCTATCGTAGTATGATACCTTTTGTTATAGATTTGAAAAGCTCTAAACATTTTCGTATTTACTGATTCTGCCTGGTTCATGCTAAGTAGTATCTCAGCTATAGTACTATGTAAGCGTTCAACGTCTGCATTGCCTGTATGTGAGTTCGGTTTAGTGAAATGCACTTCGATATTTCGTTCCCTAAGAAATTCTCTGATGTATGTTGTATTAAACTCGTTATCCGTAATTATTTTATAGGGTGGACCTTCTCTAGTTAAATGTTCTGTGATAGCGTCTGTTTTGTGAATGTGATTTTTACTTTCAAGTCTGTATACATACCCTTTCTTTGTCAGCTTGTCAATCATTGTCAAAAAAATGTGTTTATGAAAATGGTAGATATCTATGTGAACTATTTCGTTAGGTTTACTAGGTGTTTCTGTTACTTTGAATTTCCCTTGAATAGGTTTCCTCTCGTATTTAGCCTTTTGACATACGTCGCAATTGTTTATAATTTGTGTAATTATCCTTGTAAGTTTAGGGTAGTAAATCTGTTGTTTTAACGTATTGTAGGTCTCTATGATTCCTGAGTGTTGACTTTCCCTGATATGGTATATGGAGACCTGTTTCCTAACTTCCTCCTCCGTCCTTAAGTCTCTAACTCTCCGTGTTAGTTTAATCAATTTAACTTTTCTATTTCCTGACTGCAAGTTCATGAGTAACCGTTGAATTTTGTTAAAGTCAGATTCTTGTACTTCAGAATAAATACCGCTAACTCCTGGGGCAATTTCTTTGAGTTGTTCTGTTATCGTCTCAATAGGGTCCGAGGCTCTGATATATAAAATTCTTTTACCATTTAGTGTTTCCACTTTTGGTTCTTTGTCATAACTCACAATAATTTGTTGTTTATATATATTGACAATACCTTCTTTAATAGGTATGTGATCAGATTGTCCTTCCGCTGTCGATTGACCCGTTCTGCTATCAGAAATTTGATTCACTTCATTGTTTTCTTTCTCAATTCTACTTAAAAAGTCGGCCACTCGATTTTCTTGACCTTTGAGATATTCAATATCGTAATCAAATTCTTGTAATTTAAGTAACCATCGTTGGTTGCGTTGTGAGAACTCTGCACCATTATATTTTTTATTCAAATATTTTATGGGGAGATGATCAGTTGTGATCTTGAATTTATTTCCCCACAGATAGGGTCTTAGTTTGGATACACTCCAGACAATGGCTAGAAATTCTTTATCGGTTACGGAATAATTTCTTTCATGCTCGTTCAGAGTCCTAGAGATATAGCAAACCGGTTGTTTGTCCTGTGTTAGGACAGATCCGATGGCAAAGTTACTGGCATCGGTGTATAAATGAAATGGTTTTTCGAATTCTGGAAATTTTAGGATTGGTTGTGTTATCAATTTGTTTCGGAGTGTTTCAAACGCATTCACGTATTCAGGATCACTAATATTTATTTTGGTGTCCTTTTTGAGATACCTAGTCATTGGATATGCAATTTTTGCATAATCCTGAATGAATTTCCTGTAGTAGCCAGAGGCTCCTAAAAAACTTCTAAGTTGTTTTTCTGTGTGGGGTAGTGGGAGGTTTCTGATTATACTGATCTTATTACCATTAGGCATTATTCCCTTTGGTGTTAATATGTGACCTAGGAATTCGGTTTCCTTCTTGAGGAATGAACATTTGCTAATTTGTAGTTTTAAATTATGTTTCTGCAAAACTCGAAGGATGTCTCTGAGGTTTTTCATATGTTCTTTTAGGGACGTGGAGAATATCAAAATGTCATCTAAATAAACGACACAAATTTTGTTTATATATTCTCTTAGTATGTGGTTCATTAGTCGCTGAAAAGTGGCTGGTGCATTTTTAAGTCCAAAAGGCATACGGACATACTCGTATAATCCTTGTGGAGTAATAAACGCAGTTTTCGCTATGTCAGCTGGGTGCATCAAAATTTGATGGTAACCTTTTGCTAAGTCAAGCGTCGAGAAATAGACCGCTTTTCCTAACTTATCGAAGAGGTTTTCTATATTTGGCAGAGGAAATCTGTCATCTTCAGTAATTTCATTTAAAGCCCTATAGTCAACACAAATGCGGTACTGTACTTGACCATCTTTGTCTGGCTTTTTAGCAACTACAACGATCGGAGAAGCATGTCTACTCATGCTTCTTCTTATGATACCTTGTTTTTCCATCTCTTTGATTTGCTTAGCTACTTCTTCTTCGTGTTTCTTTGGTAATCGGTAACTTTTTGCATGTAGTGGTTTGTCTTCTTTAAGGTGAATTTCATGTTTTATTTCCGAGGTATGAGTTAACATGTCGCCTTCCTTATATTGGATGTTTCTAAATTCGTCTAGCAGTGAGGTCAATGCTGTCGTTTCTTCGCGATTAAGGCTGCCGAAGTCAGGATTGCCTTCCTCTAGGTAGTTGCATGCCAACTCGTGTCCTCGTTCTATCTTTAGAATGGTCTGATTTTTTAAAGTTATAGTTCCTTTCTCAAAATCAATGGTTTCAATGATATTTTTAAGGACATCCATTCCTAGGAGTATCGTATAGTTTTTATTTTCTAAAGCCTGAGCGTAAGCTTTAATAAAAGTATTATCGCTGTAACCGAATTCTTTTGGTATTGGAAACTGAATTATTGCAGTATTCCTGATTACGCTACTATTAATGGTCTTTATCTCTAGCTGTCGGGTGTCTAGAATTTTATACGGTGTCATGTCGAGTTTACTAGTATTTATGATAGTCATAGCACTGCCAGTGTCTACTAAAATATAGTGTCGTTGGTTCTGAATTTCAGTGGCGACTGTCATTAATTGTCCGAGGCTCAGTTCAGAAAAACCGGCGGTTCTACTGAGTTAATGTCCTGACGGATCGGTTCCTGACTTGTTTGGATATTATTGGTATCCATTGGTTCTAGTCTATTCTGTCTATTCTGTATGGAGTGGTTCTGGAAAGGTCTCTGTGAAGTAGTGTGATTTTGGTAACGATACTCATTTTGTCTAAACCTTCCCGAATGATTTTGTCCACCAAAATTATTATTGTGACCATTATTGTAACTGGGTCGTCGTTCCTTGTCGGGGAGACTAAACCTATGATTTTTGTTTTGGTTATTGTAATTTGCCGTGGTTCTAACTATTTCACTATTCCTTAAATTTCCATTATCGTATCCTATGTAGGAGAATAAAATACTCTTTATTTCATGTAAATCATACAGATTCCTAATTTCTCTGGCTAAATTCCCTATTGTTAATTCTCGTATTTTGTTTATTATAATATTATAGTACAATAGTTTTTCTTGTTCCTGATTGTCACAGAATACTACATATGTATTTACTTTGCTTAAAAGGTATTCTAATTTATTGGTCAAATCATATATTGAACTCACTTTCATATTGCTGATTTCCTTCGTAAGATCGCTGCTGCTGATGACCGGTCGATAGTGTTGTTTAAATAACTCCTTCGCCTGTTCCCACGAAGTGACTCCATTGATGATCAGTAGGTCCATAGCTCGACCTTTGATTTTCACTTGTTGTATGATGTTCCAGGTGGCTTGGTAATCTCCAATAGTATTCCGAAGGTGGTTCTCTATCATTACGATGAAGTGCATTAGGGATTCGCTATCCCCATCGAATTCGGGTAAGTATTGAATTTCCCGTAACACGTTGCTCCCATGACTCGGCTGTGGTATTCTCGCCACTATAGCCATTATACTATTTAGGATATCCCGGTTGGATACCTCAGGGATGACGTTTGGATTTTCTGCCATATTTCCCGTTTCACTATTACTATATGCCAACAACTTCCACTACGGTTTTAGAAGGGTTTCACTATACACAATCTTTTCCCGTGTTTTTTTTTTTTTTTTTTTTCGTTCGTCGAAAATTGCGGTTAAGGAAATGCGAATTGAACTTTCTCAATGTGGATCAGGATAGTTGTACCTGATCCTACCGACTGCGCCAAATAAATAACTGAACTTCGTAATTTTTTTTTTAATATATTCTCTTTATTATATATATTCTATTATAATTACGGTTTTAGTTCTTTATTTACTATTAATAATACGGCCGCTGTCTTAAGCAGGGCTGCACCGTACTATCCGGATGAGAGTTTACTATGAACTACCACTCAGATCGAATCGAATGCCCGAAGAAGGTTTTGTTATTTTTAATATTTCAACACGGTCCCCCAATTGACTTGATTGGGCTTACATTCTTCAAGAGGTCAGCCGAATGCATTGGTTTTATTCTCCCTATTTCTCAATAGGTTAACCGAATGCATTGGTTCACTTTCCTTGTTTACTCTTTCGGTCATCGTTACTTTTATGGGTCACATAAAAGTGATGACGATAAGAATTTATGGTGTGCAATTGAAGAATGCAAACACAAGCAAGTATGGTGACACATTGTATATTTTTATTTTTAAGAATTACGACCAATACTTAACTCGCGTATGTAATCCCCTTCAATTCAAATATTATAACCGGTAAGACCGAGTTAATCAAGGCCTACAAAATGGCAAAGTACATACAATGTTACTATGGAATATAGCTAATTGCAATATAGCTAATTGCATTAAAGCAATTGCAATCGCTTTAATTGATTTAATTTTCAGCAACTATATATAAAACTGTTCTCAAAAATGATAAGGGTCGGTTACCTCTGTAATACTTCCTTTCTATTTTGAATACCTACTCTTTCATTATTTGGGATTCCCCATATAGTGTTCAGAGACTTATTTTCGAAAGAGTAAATTGAACATATTTGACAAATTTTACTTTTTATGACGAAAGATGCAAGAAGATTGTCTTCCAAGCCTTAAGTTTCATTATGTGCATTATTTGCTAACATAGTGTGGCTCTGCATAATATTGACCACTTTGTCCCATTATTAAGAATATATTAGGAAGAACTATAGTTTTGTTCTAAGACCATTGAAAATATATTAGCTTTAATTGAAACAGACTCCCTTGTGTTTGATGCTTACCTCGAAACATGGCCTAATTTTTGTTTGAAATAAAGCAAAAATGTACGTAATACTGGCATTGTTCAAAGAAAAAGTAACGTGAGGAATTTATGGCGAAACTCATTAGAAATAAAGGGGAAAAGAGGTAATTTCGTGGTTAGAAAAGGGGAATTTCGCTCATAACATCTGGTAAAACTGCGGAAGTAGAAGAAAATACGAAGAGAGATAAAAGAGAAGAAAGAAAAATTTAAAAACTTTGCACACACATAGCCGGAATTGGCTTGGCTACCTGGTGCGCGTATCTCTTTCCTTGCCAACAAAGTCTTACGATACACATAGAACACCGAAACCAGCCTGAAACAAAATATATTTGGACAATACAAGTCGACTTGCCCCATTCCAAGATTCATATTTTTTGCTTTCGGTTCATCATCAAACCGAGTTCGTCAACCCAGGTTACAACACGGTCTGTTTCTATTTTAACCCGGGTTAACTCGGTTTGTGAAACTTTCGGGTTGGCACACCACTAGTATGAAGTGGAATGTCTTTATCTTTAATTTGTCTATGGTAAATATAAGGCACTTCCTTCTTATAGACTAGCTTCTCGTCCCGCAACAAATCATGCGAGATATAAGATAATAAAGTGTCTGTTGTCTAATATCCTCATCCGACGCTCAGAATTTTTCTTTGTTGAGTTAGAAGGTTCAATAATTGCAACATAATAGCCCGCACCTCAATTATATAAAAAACCTTCAAGATAAAAACAAAATTGTGTTTCTGCAAAAATCCTCTAGCAGAGTCTGTTTGTTGCGGATTACAAAAGATGTGGAATGCAAACGCACTCCACAAATCCATTGTAATGATTTTCTCCTTACTTTTTTCTTATTTTTTATATATACTAGCTGTACACATGGCGCACTGCTACGCATTTATATTGTAGCTCATCATTCATGTGTTCGATCAATATAATTGCGATTGAATTGTAAAATTGGTACCGAAACCTTTTTCACAGAATTCAGAACAAAGTTGCCAAGGACATCAGCGCTCTATCTGGTACCATTTCTCTATTGAGGACAAACAAAGAAACTTTGATTTTCGATTTGATTTTTTTAGAGATATATCGCTAGAAAAATATAATGACGCCTATTCCGCTTGTCTTTTTATTTATTCGACTCGAGGCGTTTTGAGAGTAATGTCATTTTGTAGTCGTTTAAGTATTTGTATGTGTGGAATATATTCCACATCAAAAGCTATGTAATTGAAAATTTCATGTTTGTAATGAGAATAGCCTAACAACGACTTTGGCGGCACAAAATAGTATTTGTTAAAACCAAATTTTGATGGACGACTTTATTTTTCTTAACGATTTTATTAACATAAAATTATATATGCTCACATTCATTCATTCATTTATTTGTTACCGCACATTTTACATACAGAGATTTGATAAGCTGAAAACATTTCTGGTGTATGTAATCTTTATTTTTATAAAAACAGTTCTCTTCTGAAGGAAAATACCACAAAAACATTCAATTTAAAGTTAAAAAAGATAGTTTTGTATAAAACATAAATCCATAAATAATAATAGAACAAACAAATTATTAGGTAATGCTGAAAGGTAAGAGCGTTATAAAAAAAGGATAAACAAACTGAAGGTATTACTAATATACGATTTGACAAAAAACATTGAACAATTTGTCAATTTATACGGGAAAATGGGTATCTATAATTTTATATATATATATATTTCCGGAAGATGGATCAAGTTTGACATGCTTATATATTCTAAGAACTTGGTGGGCTGTATCATGGTAACGCCAGAAGCCGAAATGCACGTTAGGAAAAATATTATTTTCAGTAATGAATTCCAAAAATTTTCTCTTTCAATATCCTTTCGTAGATTTTACTTATAGGGCTATGTAGACTGATTGATATATAATTGGAAGGGTCTTCCGAAGGCCTACCGGCTTTAAGTATCAGTACAAGCTTAGCTATTTTCCAGACGTTAGAAAAGTATTGTAATGTAAGGCAAGAATTTAAGATATGAGTCAAATACCTTATTTCTGATTTGGGTAACTGTCTTAAATAAATGCTTTTATACCACCATCCCCGCTTTTTTTATCTTCAGATCACGAACGAAGAACTAAACATCCTCTACCGTTACAAAAGAGTCAGAGGGCGTGATAAAAGCTGTTGAATTCAATACTTCAATGATATTTCTAAGAACGGCTCTCGTCGATGGCTCTCCTAGGTTTTGTGGAACAGAGTGGTTGGCAAGAAAAGTCGACGCGAGCGCATTCAATTTTTCGATATCACTCAGTACAAATGGGTTTGATCAGGACTGCGAAGACAAGGCAGATGTCTGTTCTTATGTTTTACAATTTTAACTATATTCCAAAATGGCATAGACCTTTTGAATTGGACACTTAGCTTTTCCTATCTCTTTATGGGATACTCACGTCGATGGAACTTAGAATATGACTTGAAAACTGATCAATCGTACTGTCAACGTTACTGGAACATCTAAAATTTTCGAGATCAATAGAGACATTCCTAAGTTTTTTTTCATATCCCCTCGAAAAAATAGCCAGTTAGCGTTTTTAAGATCGAGAAAATTATATTTTTGAAAAAATGGCTCGTATTTGAATTTGCATATTAACAATGTTATGTTCATGTTATATTGAACTTAGGACGTTAACAGAAATCGGTTGCGTTACATGACTAGCGAGACTTGTGATTAAGATATCAAGTAATAGTTCACATTTACGATGGTTTATTAATTCGAAATAAATATGTTTTCTGTTTGTGTTGCAATATTTTTGTATATAAATGTAAGTTTGCCCCAAAACAGACCCCGCTTTTCAAATGACTTAAGTCATATCTTCTCGTCATAGATGCTTTATTTGCACTTAATGTTGATGCAACCGAATGAAGTTCTGACTCTGGTACATTTTGATTGCTGCCGAACACTTTTTCTTCGGGTCTTTTGCTATATGTAGTGAAAGAATTCTAGCCACCGTTTCGTCGTTTTCACTACGAAATTTTCTCTTAAACGGTCCTATTCCCTCACACACTCTTAAAATTGGTAATATAGTTAAATTGTGTAATTACACAAAAAAAGTAAAAAGAAAAGCAAGCAATAGTTACATTTTCAGTTAACTCCCACTTGGAGTCGTTAACAAAATCCTAAACACCTGATACTGTCGTATTGAGTTTGACATTTGACAGCTAACAATATAATAATAATATGAGTGGCGCGACAGTCCGAGGCGGACCTGGGCCTAGCTTCTTAGCTACCACTGCGTGTTGTGCGTGCTATAATTCTTTCACTAGTGGAAGGGACCTACAGTTTAATGCCGACTCCGAACGGCGAAATTGAGAAGCTTTTTCTAGACAGGAATACTCTCTGACCATTGTCAGTGACTCTAAAGAGATGGAGCCATGAATATTCAAAGGTGGTAAATTCGGGTATCGAACCTGAGACCCTCTGCGTAGGAGTCGACGCACTTACGCACTACGCCAAGGCGATCCACACACAAAGAAATCTATCTCAGTTCAAAAATTTATTCAAATAAAGCGATTATTTAAAGCTATAAAAAACCAAAATGTGCAACAAATTTAACTCGAACCGACTGATGGTTAATATTTTAATTAAACATCTGTAAGTCCAGTCTTTAAGTAATCCTAAACGAATAGCCCATGATAATCTCGCACATAACCACAAGCGTCAAAACATCGATGGAAAAGAGGAAACTAGGAGAAACCTCCCCAGCGAAAACTAATCAAAGGAAAAAGGGTCCGGTCAAAGTCATGAAGTTCTTGATGCGGAGCTCAGTGACATAAAAGTGTCAGTGAGTAAAAGAAGCAGTCAACATATCAGATATGGCAAAACTACACGAAGAAATTAAAATGCTGCAAAGCCATAACCAAGCCAAATACCAACAATCTGTCGCACTCACGGCGAATTTGCAACAATTTCCGACAACAACATTATTAAGCTCAACTCAAATGAACCGGGAATTTGTAACATTTTGGTCAAACTGAATGATGGAACATCAGCATTCAAAATCCTACGCGCATCCAGAGCCCTGAGGGAGGCTGGAGTCGGGGTTCATAGAGATTATCAAGCTAGTGTCCGTCAAAAAGATCCAACTTTCTTGAGGTCAGGAAGACAATCAAGGTGAAAAATTCAAATATTGACATCCGCATACGAGACGACCGCCTATGTGTACAAAACAAAATCTTTACTTGGAGTTTAAATCATGGTCTTAAATACGAGAACCGTGAAGGAAATCCTGTATTATAAGATAATCCAGGCCATACTAATTGTTCTACTGACAACGAATCAGCTGGGTTCTAACACCAAATAAATTGTACACGAACGTGACAAAAATACAGGGATGAAATAAAGTGAAACAGTTTATTAATATTGTTCAATTGTTAAGTATAAATAGAGCAACACTGATATACAAACCGTGAATGATACAAACAGAATTTAAAATAAGAGATTGACGAAGAGATGACTGCACTGGAGTGTGGTTGGAAGGAGATTGATTGGGTTATTTGAATGGGATAGCAAGGAATGTTTCCAAAATATTAAGATTTTCCTTAAGCAAAGGAAAATCGACAATAATGCTTACACCCCCAAAGCCGAAAGGAAAAGCCATATGGTAATTAAGTGTGTACACTCTTCCCACACTGACGAAGAAATCCTAGAAGAACTAAAGAACGAGGGAATAGCGGCCATCAAGGTATCTGCGTTCAAATCCTCGAAATCTAAGATGCCAAGCTCTGCATCTACCATGTGGTTGAAGTGGAAAAATCAATGTCCTTTAAGGAAGTGTCGAGGAAGTTATGGTTGATAGACCAGAAAGTCTTTTGGGAGCACCTGAAAATAAAGGACATTATATAGCAATATGTATGCTTGAAGTGTAACGCAAAGCACCAACCGAGCGAATGCCCGAGAAAAGACAGTACAGGGTCAGAGGTATTCTATGCTAATTGCAAAAAGCACAGACATCCAGCTAGCTACAAAGGGTATCCACTTTATAAAGAAAAATTAGCAGAATAAAACAAGGCTGTAGCCAAAGCATGCACACTGACCCGACCAACGGTGAGTTTAAACCACAGTCTACAAGCCAAATGTCTAGAAAAAAAAAACAACAGCCGACAGGAAACAACATCGACCTCAACGATGAAGTTCAACGAGTGTACGGTGATAACCTTACCACATTAAAAGGCAAAGCTCGCAGTGCTATACCATCCGGTTATAAAAATCTGGGCAAGACTGAAAAGTCAGTGGCCCTGGCCACGTTCATCTTCCAAATAGGCAACCTCTAAAACGATTACGCATAATCGGATACAATTCCAAATTATTGTACAGTCCAGTCAGATGAACAGCATTTAGTCTGTTCCTAAAAACTAACCAACCATCGTCTTAGGTAGCGAATCCCGAATGAAGAACAGAATTAAAGCATTAAAGGCTACCCTAGGCCTTCATCGCATCTATCTCTTGATGCGCAAGCAAAATGAATTGAGCCAAAGGACTAAGCTGCTGCTCTATAAGCAGCTTATACGGCCCATCTCAACGTACTGCTTCCCAATATGGCATACCATCTCTAGGACCAGCATGAAGAAGCTCGTACTGAACTCACCTTCGATACGGACCGTCAAAGACACCTCCTGCAACATGGTGACACTGTTCAGAAAGCAGCTACTAGACATCAACAACCATCCTAATGAGGACCCAGGAACTTGAGAAACACAATCCCTGGACAACGCTACGTCAACGCGCTAAATCTGCTACACGAGCACAACTTTCCAATGACGTCGAACAACGAACTGCATGGATTCTACCAAAGCAGCAATAGCAATCTCCATCGAGGCTAAATCGGCTACCACACCACAACCCCATCCCAAAAGGACCACCATGGATACATGGATTTGAACAACCCGATGTACGCACTAGACATTGTAGGACATACAAACTAAACAATAAACCCACAATAATACCAATTGTTAAATTAAATAATGTCTTGGTATGCTGATCGTGCTGATTCTGCTACGACCTTATCTTCACTTTTTGCCTGTTAGCAAATCGTGAGATTTAGTCCAGCGGGCGGATTCTGCGATCAGGAACTTGCGCGTGGTTGTGTGCGGTTTTGTGACGAAAGACCATTCAGTGGATGATGAAAGAACTTGATTGAAGTGGTTTATGGCATAGTTCACGGATGTACGTACAAAGGTCTTGTTATAGTAGTTTCTGGAAGAAATTTAGTTAGTTTGATATTAACGGCGTATGTGAATTACTGTTGCTGTGGGATGTTGATCGGAGTATTGTAATGTGATGTGAATGGGTAGAGTTTGCGGAAGTACTGTTTTATGATGCTACCGAAATGGTACAAAGAATTGTTTGTATATACAGGTTTGATTGGTGTTGTTTTCAGATATTGTCTCCAGTGCGTATGTGCTCTTCAGAGTGGATCGTCTTATCATAAGGATATATTTAGAATTCTTACTTGAAATATCACTTTAGACCACAATCACGCCTGGGTCACCAAAGTGGTGCCTGGTCTTTCGACACCAACTAAATTTTCCTCGAACGTCACCAGAGCACAGGGATGAAAATGAATTAAATGAAAAAGCTAATTTCCAAATATGAACTATTAGTTCTTGGATTTTATTGTCACTTTGATTTTACGTTAACTGGAACAACAGAATCAATCAATATTTAACACAATAAAAGAAATATGGATAGTACAATGAATAAATGATTACGTTACAAAGTTGAGAATTTAAAATAAGAGATGACTTAACTGGAGTGTCAATGAGTAATTCGAATGGGATAGCAAGGAAAGGAGTTGAGCAAAGGAAAAAGGCAAGAAAAAATCTAGAAGATAGTGGAAGAAATTCAAACTATCTTTTAAGCTGATATTAAATAATGATTTAAACTCTTGAAATATTTAATTGGTTTTTTGGTTGGTTTATTGCAGTTATTGATGAGTAAAGGCGCGACTGTCGACTACTGTCGCTACAAAAGTTATGACTTAGCGCCGTCTACCAGTCAAACAAGTTATCAACCGCATGCTAGGTCCAGTGCTTTCAAAGCCAATTCTTCTACCAAACATAGAGAAACTCCATCTGTTCCAGTAGTATAGTTTTAAGAATGAATTTACTTAAAAATGCACAGGCTTTGCGATAAATAGCGAACGAATGTACCATTAAAAATTACCTACAAAATCTAAGGATAGAATGAGAATAAAAAACTTGATTTTTTTATAATATTATTCCTTTTTTTAATATTAAATTTATTATTACATTTAGCTATTAAGTTGAACAACATTTTATCATTTAGCCGTAGGCCATAGCCGGGTTTAACTCCTCGACGATCGATACGGCGTATTTCACTTAAAGCAACAGAGTAGGGTGTAGCACGTACCTTGAAATTCCTCCTCATCTTCTGCCCCATTATAAATTCCAGGGAATGATAATTCCTCTGCATGCTCCTCGACCGAAAGTCCTAATGCTTGTTTAATGAAATAAAATCAGTATCATCTCTTCTCCCCAAATCATCATGTTTTGATGTATGCTAAGTATTTTTTTACTTCTGATATTAATTCACACTGGTTCTCTTTAATTTCCGGGAAATTTTCTTAATATTTTTCCTCGGTATCGACATATACATCGTCATTGCCGTTTTGGAAGAAATCATCATCAATTTGAATATTATATATTGTCATATAAAGGCGTTTGTATCGAATATTTCAATCATGATTTAACTGTGGGTTTCTTGATACACCCTTCCTAATAAGCAGACTTATATATTATTATTTTTATATTAACGTTTATCGTATAATCGTCATCTAATTGGCTTAATGAGGCAGTTATCATGTTTTTGACATTATCATCTACCCCACCAACTTTTTAGGAAAACCTGGGAAAACAAGTATTTGACGTGTTGTTAAAAAAGGCAACGCGGTCGAAATCAATCTTTCGCTAATTGAATCGAGTAACGGCAAATCTTTTGGTATCGGGGTATATTGAAATCCGTTTGGCATCAGTGGAATTTTGTGCAATTTGTGCAAAACATGTTTTACACACAATGTAACGTGCATTTACGCTTCTAACTAATTAATTTAATAAGATCATAATTTCCTTTGGACTAGTCACCTGAACGACATCGGATTTCTACCAAAATCGGTTCCAGACACAATTCAACTTGTTGCCGTAAAATTCCGTTTCAGAATACCTTTGTAACCAAGTTTTGTGATTTTGTTAAAATAATTGTAACCAATACTGTTTCTTTTTTTGGCTTCTTTTCATAAACGAGTACCTTCCTGCCTTTGATTAGGACTTTTTTTTATAAGGGTACTACTTTTTTTTTGTTTTATAATGGTCACTACTTCTTTCGGTAGCAGTTTTTACTGTACCTAATTTTTGATTTGCACACCCAATTTCTTGGGAAAATACCACCAAACACACTTCTTCAGCAGTATCGTGTTTTTTTTTGGTTTCCGCCGCAATCTTTCTATAATTTTCATTTACATATTTCGCAATTCCAAATACCCCAACCAGCATCACCCGTTTGTTGTACATGTTTTTGCATGTAAGCTTGAAAAAACACGTCAGGCAAAAAAGAAATCAATAATATATTCGTTGAAATATCGCAATGCAGAAATCCCACGACGCTGCAGACACTCCTTAGTAAAAAAATGGGGCAAATTTCGGAAAAATCGGATTAGTCGTCTCTGTACCTCAATTAGAAGTATACTTCAGAAACATACTAAATCCGGCAAATTCATGCGATCTGCAGGATGTTCCAATATGCAATTCCGGATAATAAAAATAACCTTCTGGACGACCTAATTACGGAAGGGGAAGTAGAGGGCTATTTAAGTAATTGTAAAGACAATAAAGCAGTAGGGATGGACGGTATAAGTTAGCATAGCAAATATTCAACACTCCAGAATATTTAACACTCCATAACAATAGCCTCAAATGACACCACATCCGTTCCCAGCACATGCAATCGCTGACACAACGTCTGGACCACATGACACCAGTGCATTCCATCACGTCCAGCGCGGTAACCCGAAGACACCTGTGGGAACCGCTGTACGAATCGACGATACAAGCTGGTATCTAAGGTAGTCTAGGAATTATTCTGCATTAGTTGAAAGTTGAATTTGTAAGGGAAAGCTCTGCCCAATAGAGCGGAGAATAAAAATATTTTTTTTAAGCAAATTACATAACTGCCTCATTAAGCCAATTAATTTACGCAGGGACCCTGGCAAGTGTAACGCGTTAAATAACAAAGTGATGTAGTCAAAGTGATCCGAATAAAGTGATACGAATAAGTGGTCCCCAAGTAGTACAAGTTCAATCCAAGTCCCCAAGTAGTACGTGTTCAATCACTCCAAGTACCCAAGTGGTACGTGTTCAATCAATCACAGTTACAAAGTGGTACGTGTTCAATCACTCCAAGTCCCAAAGTGGTACAATAGTGAACCGTTTCGGCCATGGTCCACGCGGTTATCAGTGTCACCGGGTTGAAAAAAAAATAATAAAAAAGAGGAAAGCAATTTGGTTTGATAAAGAACTAGTATAAAAGTGCCATTGGTTTCCTTCAAACTCGGGAAGTGGAGAGACAACATAAAGGGCCCCTCAGTAGCGACGCAAACAGGACGTAGACAACAGACTACTAAAAGCTTAGACATTTAAGCTAGAACATTTAAGTTAAAACATTCAATTCAAAATATAAAGTGAAAACAAATCTAACGCGTTAAGAAACGTGAAGGAAAATACAAATTATTATATTATTTGCAAATCTCAAACCTCTCTCAATATATAAGCCAAGAAGCTAGTTTAAATTAAAAATGCCAGATTTACGGTCCGGAAATTCCACCAATTCCGATACTAATCCCCCTACCAATAACCCCACTAACTCTTTGATAACAGTTAACTCTTCAAGCAATCCTACGAATAACTCAGTTGGGAACCAAAGTCGTCCACATACGTCATGAACGTCTCAATCGGCTTCGCCGATAGACGTTAGAGGAACTCCTGAGCTAGATGCTTTGATCTCCTCCGTAGTCTACAGAGCTTTGGAGAGACAAGGCCCTTCTTCGGTTCGGAGCATACTAAATCCTTACTCTGACAACTGACCCTGATGTCGTTCGTAGTCGACGAACATTCGCAGGAGATCCAAACGAATTCGGTTCATGGAAGAAAAGCGTAGATCGAATTCTTCAGATTTATGAGCCTATTCGACGCACCCCAAGGTATTATGGCGTATTAAGTGTTATAAGAAATAAAGTAATTGGCCATGCCGACACTGCCTTGGAGTCATATAACACTCCACTCGACTGGAAAAGCATCTCCCGTTGTTTAACGAAGCACTTTGCGGATAAAAGAGTCCTTGGTACCTTAGAGTACCAAATGTCCCTCGAATAAAACGGCAACTACGATCAAACACTAGGTTATAACGGAAACATCAATGGAACCACAGATATAATAGATGCCACCGATAATCATTTTTTTAAGCTGAACACCTCTTCGTTGCCGTACTTTGAAAGTAGGACGAAGAGTGGAAGGCTTATAAAGATACTAATAGACACCGGATCCAACCGTAACTATATACAACCCCACCTAGTAGAGAAACCAGTCCCCAACAACAAATGCTTCTATGCAGATTCAATAGGCGGTAGCATCAAAATCAGCCACCATTTTGAAACGAATCTTTGTGGCCTACACGATTCAAAATTAAATTTTTCCTGCTGCCCACGCTAAAGTCATTCCATGCGATACTCGGGAATGATACCCTAAAGGAACTCTCAGCCGTCATCTACACAAAACACAACTATAAGCAAATCAAAAATGGAACTAAAATCAGATTTAAGCAACTATTATCGCAATCAGTAAACACTTAATTTACGAACTAACCACATGAATCAAAACCAAAGAGAAAGTCTTCATGATTTGGTAGCACAATTTCCTAGATTATTCTCAGAAACAAATGGAAAACCGACGTATATTACAAATGTCAAGGGAGAGATAAGAACGACTACAGAAACACCCGTGTATTCTAAGTAATATCCATATTCCATGTCACTAAAGGACGAAGTTGAAAAACAAGTCACACAACTATTGGAAGATGGTATCATTAGGAAATCCAAGTCTCCATATAATTCACCAATATGGATAGTGTCCAAAAAACCGGACGCACCTGGACACAAGAAGTACAGGCTCGTTATAGATTACAGGAAGCTAAACACTGTAACTATATCCGACCGGTACCCGATAGGGTCAATCAATGAAGTCCTTTCCCAACTTGGCAAGAAGAAATGGTTCACCGTATGAGATCTAAAAAGCCGCTTTCATCAGATTCCCTTCAAGGAATCTGATATCGAAAAGACTGCACTCTCTGTGAACCATGGGAAGTACAAGTTCACGCGGCTCCCCTTTGTGCTTAAACACGCTCCCTCGATATTTCAAAGAGCAATCGACGATATACTGCGTGAGTATATCGGCAAGATTTGCTATATATATATATCGACGACATTGTAATATTTAGTAGAGATGAAGAGTCACATATTGAGAATATTAGGAAGATCTTCCAGACTTTAAAAAGTGCTAATGTCAGAATTTTTCAGGAACGAGGTAGAGTTCCTTGGTTTTGTTATTCCCGCAGACGGAATAAAGACTAATCCAGCGAAAGTAAAATCCATCTTAGATTTCCCTTATCCAAAAACTTTAAAGGATCATAGATCCTTCCTTGGTCTCTCCGGCTACTATAGGCCCTTCGTTAAGGACTACGCCAAGCTTGCCAAACCCCTCACGTCCTAACTTAGAGGCGAGGAAGCTCGTTTATCAAAATTCGTTTCAAGTAAAAAAGCTATCAATTTAAGTGCAGAAGCGAAGGAAGCGTTCGACAAAATAAAACGCACACTCGCTTCAGAGGATTCACTTTTGATATATCCAAATTTTAACAAGGAATTCCATCTAACGGCCGATGCCTCCAACTATGCCATTGGTACCGTCCTCGAGCAAGACAATAGGTCACCTTTATATCCAGAAAACTTAGCAAAACTGAGGAGAACTATGCAACCAACGAGAAGGAAATTTTTTCCATAGTTTGGGCTCTCACTTCCCTCAGAAGGTACTTATATGGATCCGCCAAGGTGAAAATATTCACTGATCACCAACCCCTGACATTTTTCCTAAGTAATAAAAACAATAACAGTAAAATTAAAAGGTGGAGTCTTTCCTTGAAGAATATAACTACGAATTAGTATATAAACCGGGAAAGAGCAACGTTGTCGTCGATGCCCTGTCAAGAGAACCGTATTCGTCAAATATAAATGCAGCAACGGAGCACAGTAAAGCTCATCACATGGGTTAATAGTAACTGTGGAAACACCAATAAACGTCTTTAAGAACCAGTTAATTGTCTCAACCGGAAACCAAGGCAACTACCAATTCCAAATTCCCTTTCCCACTTTTCATAGGCATCTAATCACTAGACAAAATTATACCGAGGAAAACCTGATTCGACTACTCAAACGGCATCTGAATCCAAGCGTTTTTAATGGTATTTTTACCACCGAAGATATCATGGGAAAGATTCAGGAAATTTATCCTACAAATTTCAGTAACTATAAGGCACGGTTCACCCAACTGCAGGTACAAGACGTAACTAACGAATCGGAACAGGAAGAAATAATTGTCAGCTTTCATAGACGGGCTCACCGTAATGAACGCCATAATAAGGTCCAGATTTTAGGGACATTTTTCTTTCCAGCAATTGCAACTAAAATCAAAAGAAAAATTAAGAAGTGTGGTGTGTGTACCGAAAATAAGTACTATCGACAACCAAATAAACCCGAAATTAAATCAACCCCAATACCCCAATATTCGGGACAAATTGTGCACCTGGACATCTTTTCCACAGAAAACCGACTGGTCTTAACTTCCATAGATAAGCTTACAAAGTACGCGCAAGTAAAAGTTTTCAAATCCAAGGCAATAGAAGATGTACGCCAACCACTCAGAGAAATGCTCTTTTCCTTCATTTCATCATTTAGCTCCGCCGCAATCAATTTCATGTTAGAAGACGAACTTAAAGTCAAAGTCTATAAATATAATAATAATATAGGTGGCGCTACAGTCCGAGGCGGACCTGGGCCTAGCTTCTCAGCAACCACTCGTGGTGTGCGTGCTATTGTTCTTTCACGCGTGGAAGGGACCTACAGTTTAATGCCGACTCCGAACGGTGAAGGTGAGAAGCTTTTTCTAGACAGGAATACTCTTTGAGCATTGTCAGTGACTCGAAAGAGCCTGACACTCTCTGCGTAGGAGTCGACGCACTTACCCACTAGCCCACTGCGACCCACCCAATCAAAGTCTATAAAACACCACCTTATTCTAGTACGGTCAACGGCCAAGTTGAGCGTTTTCATTCTACACTCATCGAAATGATGAGATGTTTTTGAACTTTTGGAACGAGCCGTATATGAATATAATAGTTCCATAAACTCTACTACAAAGTCAAAACCTATAGGAGCATTCTTTGCACGAAGAGTAAATTCCGACCCACGGTTGATAGAAAAGGCACGAAGGGAAAATATACAAAGAATTCAGGACAAACAAGCCGCTGACCTTGAATATCGTAATAAAAAGCGTTAGCCGTTAAAGGAATATTCTCCCGGACAAGTAATTTATGTTAGGCAAAATAAGAGGGCTCTAAATTAACACCTCGCTACAAGAAAGAGATAGTAGCAGAAAACGAAATCCAAGAAGTTAATCTCTTCATCAGGTTACTCGCGTCACTATGTGCAGCGAGATTTCAGATTCTGGACTACGCGAACACGCAGCTTATTCAGATCAACAAAGGTGACGCGAGAATGCAGAGCGGTTCCGTCAAAATTGTTGATGTTATCTGCATAAAGGATTACGAACAAATAGTTAAAAATCTAGAAGAGGCAATCACAACCGAAGTTAAACACAACTATCCCATCTTTCCTATCCTATCCTTCGAAATTGAACGCATAAAAACCCACTTACTTAGATTGAAAACACAAACGAGAGCGAATAGGTCTCTCAATTTTATTGGAAGTGCGTGGAAGTGGATCGCGGGAAACCCGGATCACTATGGCCACGAAATTTTAAAGAATAAAATAAATAACGTGTTAATAATAAGCATGTCGTCATCAATCGAATGATTGTCAATAGAATTAACGAAATGTCAAATATCAGTAATCATATATTAAAAATTGTAAACGAACAAGGAAATATTGAAATTAATGTTATACTAGAAATCAAGTATAAATTAGAACTACATTGGGCAAAAGCCGGTATTGCCAATTCATATATATTGTCTAATAAAGAATTAAATATAACTGAAGAAATAATAAGAAAAGAACAATTTCCATATGTGAATTTAGATGAAGTATTAGAATTCATAAATGTTAGAATAGCTTCAAATAATAAGAATTTACTTTATATATTAGATGTACCAACAACAAATGAAGAAAATTTAACTTTTTATATCTTAAGCCTGTAAGGAAAAATAATGTAATAAATAAAATAAGCTTCGAAAATGTTTTAGATTGTAAGAATGAAACGTATGGCATCAAAAGAGGTTGTACTAAGTAGAATAGTTTAATCATATGTAATAGTAATAACTTAGTAGATTTACTTACTTTGCTGGTACTTCTGCTCGCATTCCCATATTGCTTAAGGGCCAGGAAGCCACCTGCACAACTGTCAATAACCAAAACATGCCGACCATCGAAGAATTGTCAACAGGAATTCTCCTACTAAATCAATATAACGGACAAATAATTATTGATAACAAAATGCTAGACATGAACGGTACCTACGTCATCCACCATTAAAATATGACAATCGAAGTAAAAGGAAGAACCATAAGAAACAATGAGGTGATGCAACATGAGATAATGCCAGCCATTCTTCAACCTATGAGCACCACGTCCCGAAAAGAAGAAGTTCTTTCATTAGAGATGCTGAAAGACCTACATATCAACGAAACATCAACAATAGCACCCTTGGAAAACAAAACCAAGATCCATATTGCAATGAACATAGGAACACTGGCGATCACAATCATCCTAGTAGCAGCTATTCTTTATAAAACACAAAGAACACCGATCCAGCACGAGAGCTACGCGGAGTCATCTTCACCCCCTTTACCAACAATCAGTATCAATACTGTGCCTTCAATGTCAACGGAAAAGGTACAAAAAGTGATACGCATAGAAGAAGCTTATAACTACTTATGGTCAAAATTATCAAACGAGGACGCTCGAATTTGAAGGCGGAAGAGTTAACACAGCAAATGAAAAAAATGACACTATATCCGTTCCCAGCAATCGCTGACACAACGTCTGGACCACATCAGGTCCAGCGCGGTAACCCGAAGACACCTGTGGGAACCGTTGTATGAATCGACGATGCAAGCTGGTATTTAAGGTAGTCTAGGAATTATTCTGTATTAGTTGAAATTTGAATTTGTAAGGGAAAGCTCTGCCCAATAAAGCAGAGAATACAAATAGTTTTTTTTGAACAAATTACATTTAGAATAGTTTAATTTATACCACTCCAATTTTTCAAATATGAAAATAATGATCTATTTGGACTTTTCACAAGAGAATAAAAGCGCATTTTCGATACAGTTATTCCAAACAGTTTCAAGCAGGCTGTGATTTTCCCCATCCATAAGAAACGTGACCACAATATAGCAGAAAATTAACGTGGGATTTGATTTCTAAACTCTTCGTTTAAAATACTTATGGCGGTACTCGCTAAACGTTTTTAAGTTGGAATATTATGTAGTTAAGATATTATTAATTACTAAACGATGGACCAAATCTTTATACTCACAACAGTTAAATAGAACTACATTAGAACCAAGAAATAAATACATGCGTTTTTCGTAGGCGTTCGACACTGTAGACAGAAGTGCACTCTACTTCTAACTATACAACCGTGGTCTTTCCAGAAAATTTGGAACACCACTTGAAAGGATATATGAAAAAACGTATTCAGTCGTTTGGGACTGAAAACAACATTCGCATTTCTTTGAAAAAACTATGGGCTTTAAACAGGCATGCAACTTTAGTCCATTAGCATTCGTGATGTTACCAGAGAACTTACAGAGGATGATTAACAGACTGCAAAAGTACTGCAAAGAATGCATACTACGAGTAATAGATAAATCCAAGGTCATGGTTTTCAGAAGAAGGCATTTACGCGAGAAATTAATTTTTTTTATTTTCTGGTATCAATATTAACAACAACTTGAACCACACCTAAAGGAGAAACAACTTAATTAGCCATTAGTTCGGCGTGGAGGATAAACACACAGCCATCTGAGTAAAATATAAGATATTGCAAGCAGGTTCTAGATGAGTGTTTCTGCACGATATAATGTGTACCTTAAACGTGCACTTCGACTGCATATTAAAAGCGCTAGGCGAATATTGGAGTTTATTATAGAGGCAAAAAAAGCGCTAGGCGAATATTGGAGTTTATTATAGAGGCAAACATACTTTGGTTTGAAGAATGGCAAAGGCTGGCACAATCTTGCTAATCTTAAATGCAGGAATTCGGCGCGATTGGAAAAATTAGGTGTATAACTTACTATTGAAGTTGGATGAGATAATTTACACAGAAAACATCGAAGAGGTAGAAAGTTCAGTACACAGGGCAATACATGCTAAACTTAACCACAACCTTTGCGAAAACAATAACTTCAATGTTAACTACACGATTGAGGATTATCTACAATTTTAAAAGCAAGAGGAGAAACTATGAATATCGATTTCATACAACACAGAGAGGATCTGCCAGTTTTGTGCACTTTGTGTAATCTGCGTGAAAGGGAAGACGCGTTTCAATTCTTGGGAAGGTGCCCGATTTTAGGCAAATTTAGGTGTCTTCTATTTGGTAAGCGAAATCTGGAGGAATTTTAACAACTTACATTTGACGTTGACTGTATTATTATAGCGAATTCAGATGACATTCCTTGGCTACAGCTGACACTATCCTGGTTCCCATTACAAGGCTGCAATATGAAATACGACTTCTTGTGGCTGCACCCAAAGACGTCCTAATTGTTCCACTGTCGCTGAACTTTTTGATTCCAGTTAAAAATAGTCATCAGTAATATATAAGTATACATAAGTGTGTGGGATGTTTACATTGATTGTTAATATCCTCCGATCAAAAAGAAGACATCAGATTGCATTGCCACATTTTATGGCAAACATTACACATCAACGCAGGCAACCTGTTTTATGTTTTGTCACTTTTCTGATCTCTGCGATTGTTTCACACACAGTAAGTCAGATCAGCAAGAATAATATGTATATATATATTATATAAGAACTGGGCAAAAAATTACTGCTATATAATATTGACTAATATCATAGAAGATAATCTCATTGTAGCAAGTTGTGTATCCATGGCATGCCGCGGCATGCAAAAAATGCTGAAATTCATAAAAAGCTTTTGCGAGTGTGTTTATGTTTCGTATGGTAATTTGTAAGTCCATTATTGTCTCTGGTTACAACCTTTTCCGGTGACAATCGTCATTTTCAGTGTTTATTAAGCAGTTGATATTGTTCCTATAGTATGTACAGAGATATGTACGGGTAAATGGCAACGAGAAGTAAGAAATGGTACGATCAATGTTATTAGAATCACATCAGGTTCGATAAAACATTTCTAAACTATTTATATTAATTCTATAAAAATGATGAGTCATTTGAAATGAATAAATAGACATAACCATATTCATCGGAATTTTTTTAAATTAATCATAAGCTTCACACAAATTGCACAATTTTAATCTATACAAAATTACGACGTGCTTCTAATATAACGCAAGAATCCCTAACACGATCATCTTGTGTTCATATAAAAAACACACTTAATATAAATTTGATTCAATTATAAGCTAATTCAAACTTTGCTATATTCTTAGATTATTATGAACATAACACAAAATATAGGAGTTATTTTTTATATGAAGAGAAATTATCATCAGATATATATATATATATATATATATGGAAAAGTTAAAATTAAGTTAGAGAAAGTGCGAAGATTAGATTTTAGTAATGAACGTGCAACCTCACACTTCAATCTTAATAAAAAAAAAAAGACGAAAATCACATCGTTTAATTGATCTTATATCGGTTAATTGATATTTTCCTCAGGCAAGGTACAGATGGAATATATTTCAAACAAAATTTCTTGTTATATTCTCAGAATGTCTTAAGGATTTTACTAGTCTGCATTATTCATTTTGTTTGATAATACAGATTCTACGAGTCTGTATTATTCATCCTTAGGTCAGTTAATAACTCCATATTGTAATGACACTAAATGTTTTATTTACTCAACAATGATGAGAGAACGTGATTCCTGAATTGCAGTGAATACTATTATAAAAACCTTTAACGACAGATTATTATAATTTATATAATATATAATTAGACTCAATTAATGATATTCTGATTATGTCAATTGGGATGATAAAAATGCATCATCATCAACCCTTCTAGAAGATACATATTACAATAATTATTTCCATATTATCAAGCGTTATCCCATGAAGTGACAAACGTATGTCTTAAGAAACGTGACCCATTCTTAGCAGCTAAATTAACAAGTAAGGCGTGGACAAAATAATATAAGAATGAAAGAATGATTAAGAGTATATGTAAATGAATATATGCTTATGCGTAAATCGTTTAAGTGTATGTAACCAAGTTCATTATTTCACTCATTAATCGATCAAAGAACAATTATTAAATGATTTGAAAGCTTGATAATTTCCAGCGATAATGAAATAACATTCCAAACGGAGCTGAGATTAGCTTTAAGCTGGAAACTTGTATGCTTACATAAAAGGTTAAATGTGTAACCTTTCGGAACCTAACTGAATAAAATGTTGCAGTTTCTATTCCTAAGTTTATATTTGCATTCACGTAAGGTTGTAATTCATCGGTTGCATTACTTATAAATTACTACGTTGAGAATCTTTCCATGAAACAGGTATATTTAAGAATTTACTTATGATTGAGATCTCAATTTTCCTGTATTTCAATTATGAGTGCGTTGGAGTTAATCAACATTTCTTAATTTAATTTTGAAATTTTTGCACTTAAATGATCATTATGTCACTTTTTCACTTTTTTCAAAGAAAAAACCCTATTCATGAACATAAAAAAGCAACAAATCTTCAAAGTTCGTACATATGCAAACAGTAACACAGTAAAACAGTTAATAATCTTTTAAAAATATATCACAATCTTCTTACAACACATTTTTCTTCTTGTCAAATAAATTGTTTAGCTAATTAGATAAATTCTTGACCAATTGGCATGTGATCCTACTGTGGAAAGAAACAGCAAAAAATAAAAAAAAATAAAAAAAACAAGTTCTTTTTGTGCATCTTTTCATTAAGAAACCGGCTTTGATCAGTTGGATACCTCATTTCGATCAGTTGCACTTTAAATTCCTTTGCGGGAAGTTGCAAACACGGTCTTTGTGTAGTAGTATTCTGCTGCCTTGTTACCACCCATGATGAAACAATTTAAAAAATGCCCCCTTATGAAATTGGAAAGAAAAGAATATCGTTAAATACTTTGCAGCCTGAATTCTTTTGTAAAAAAAAGAGTTAAAAGAATAATGTAAGATCGACCGAGTTCTAGAAGAACTATGTAAGTTTGCGAAAAATGGTAGTGATTATAAGTGTTCGGAGTTACATGAAGATAATTCGGCGTTACATGAAGGTAATTCTTCTACTTTAGTTATATGGATGTGGAAATAATTTAGAGTCAAACGAGCTTAACGTTTTTAGTATGTACGTATACTTAGAAGGTATGTAATATGACTGCATGATCATAATGAAATCATGTTCCATTTAGATCACCTTCGACCACATTGTTGAAGAAGTAAGTAGACATGTTCCGAGGTAATTTAGTATTGTTTACTCTCCTTGTGCATCCCTGCAGGTTCGTTCGACTTGTTGACCCAGTTACCCCTTTGACCTTGTTCTGCTCCTGCATGGGATTAATTGCCAGCAAGAGATTTTCTCTGACCACTTTGTAGTCTTCGACCACATTGTTGAAGAAGTAAGTAGACATGTTCCGAGGTAATTTAGTATTGTTTACCCTCCTTGTGCATCCCTGCAGGTTCTGCAGAAATAGCGACGAAACAAAGAAGAAGCAAAAGAAGAATGAGAACAATAGAAGATTGCTCCTTTATATGATTTCAAAAATAACGGGTCAATTCAACCGATTGATGTGATTAGTGCAGATATAGTTTTTAATATACAAGAATGGAAGAAGGGAATGGCAACTATTTAATTATGCTAGTGTTGCATAATTAACACATCGCGACGAAACAAAGAAGAAGCAAAAGAAGAATGAGAACAATAGAAGATTGCTCCTTTATATGATTTCAAAAATAACGGGTCAATTCAACCGATTGATGTGATTAGTGCAGATATAGTTTTTAATATACAAGAATGGAAGAATGGAATGGCAACTATTTAATTATGCTAGTGTTGCATAATTAACACATCCTGCCCGGCCATCAGCTTACACAGCTTCTGAACTGGTCGGGTACATTCGCTATGAGAATATTTGATCATGACAAATCTGATGAGACCATCTTTTTTTGGATGTAGTTGGTATGTTCTCGTTCTTGATGATGACGACATCATCTGAATCGCGAAGAGTGATTTATGCCATTTCAATCGCCGCTGAAGTGTAGACAAATACTGCTCCTGCCCTCTCCTCCAGAAGTGTTGTTGCATTTGCCTCAGCCAACAGCTGAGTCGTTGTGTAGCAATAATCGGCCAATGAGGAAGTCTGCTTGTGTGAGTGTCATGCGGTCGTCGATCTCATCGTGTAAAGCCACCAACAGGCAAGAATTTAAGCAAGCCTCAACGTGAACGCGTAGAGTGTGAGTTGGTCGTAGTAGATCTATTTTGTCCCTATTAATCGAAGTAGATGTCGTTTAGCAGACTTAACGGCCCCCTCCGAATGATGAGGTGCACCAGGAGAGATAAAATGCCATTGTGTTCCCTTGTTGGCCAAATGTTGCATAGTGTATGCATTATGCCATTCCTTCAAATCTTGTTATAAGAGTCGATTAGCGCCAACGAATGCAATCGCATTTTCGCTGTACATGTGTACACATCGATGAAAGCTTCAGCTGGCCTTTCGCCAATTCAATTTGAACGGCCTTTCAATGCGGATATTAAATGTACCACAGTAATCCACGCCAACCGTTGAGAACGGTGGTAATGTCAAAACGCGATAACGATGTAATGAAGTCCTTCATTGTTTGGCCATTCTGTGCTGATGCCTTCTGCAAATACTAAAAAAATGAATACACTGTTTAGCAAAGGTACGTACGTGAAGTATCAAGTATTTTTCTCGAATTGTTTGCAGCATGAGTTGTAAGCCGCCATGGAATGTGTCATGATCAGCCTCTGCTACTATGAACCATGCCAAGATGCTATCCTTCGGAAGGATGATTGGATGTCGACGGTATTCATCCAGCCTCGAATTATGAAGTCTGTCAGCTGCTCGTAAGATGTTCTTTTTCGCTTCATCGAGATATGGAACGAGAGCAATAAGAGGGGCCAAAGTATCGATGTTGTTCCGCTAGAATATGCCACTGCAAAGCTTCCTCCAGTTCGTCGGCACTGACGATCGCTTTCAAAGTAGTACGTATGCTGTGGTTCGAAGCAATTATCCAATCCCTGAAAATCGCTTAAGCAAGCTGACAATGATGACCACGTGATCACGTTTGTATGTTGTTTTGATGTCTCGGATTTCGCCTGTGCATGTTAACTTTGCCTTAAATGGTTTAGAGTTCTTTGAGCATTGCAGCTGTAGTCTCACCTTCTGTTAGCGAAATGTTATCATTGTCGATTCGCTCATTGATAAGTTGCGGGCGTTGCTACCAGAGCTTATGTTTGATGAGTTCGTCAACACTATGCAACACTGCGTAATCTGCTGAGTTAGAACGTATGTGAACATGGTGCCAGTTGGATACTTCGGAGTTCTTCTGGATGAAACTGATACAATCTGCCACATATGGTTGAAGTTGAGTTTTGTGACTTTCGAAGCCAGTTAAGGACTATGCTGGAGTCGCTTCAAATGTTGGACGGTACATCAGTGAGTTCGCGGGTTTACCTTATTTTAAGCATTGTTGCCCTGAGAAGATGCGCAGAACATAATTCCAGAGTGGAATAGGAACACCTTTCACTGGTGCAATCTTCGTCGTTGATGTAATGACCCTCAAATGATGATGTCAATCCGTATGTCTGACGACGATGTAGAAGCCTGACGCATTTACCTTCGTGCTTGCATCGAAATATCCACCCAAGCATGATGTTATAGTGAGGTGTCCCGTGCTATCGAAGTATTTCTATCATTCCAAGCCGATGTAAGACCTTATGAAATTTAAGCCATTCATCACTCAACTGCCTTGGTAATGGTGCGTCACACGCCAAACCAGCCTTTCAAAGCCGCTGAATAAACACCTTACCGACGGTAATGACAGGGGCCAGAATACCAATCGGATCATAAAGCGTAACAATGTCATTAGCCACATGATGTTTCTTTGGAGACAACGTGCCAGCTCCCATGTTTACCTTGTAGAACAAACAATTCGCCAGCCTGAGCATCGCAATACAATCCAAAGACAGTCGTCTCCGCCATTTGCAAGTTGATGTCATTTGTGTCTGGTGAGCTTGTGACCTGATTCAGAGTATATTTATCGTTTGATCGCCATTTACGTAGATGGAACTGTCCCTGCTTCAGTATGATGTTAACATCCTTGACCAATCTGATCATGTTGCGCTGATGGAGCACTCGCAAAGGAAATCATCCACATAGAAGCTCCCCAATATATTTTCTTTGGCCTCTGCTTACCGGCTGACACTTGGTAGATAGCTACATTTATCCATGGCACAGTCATACATTGCCCGAATAGCCAAGAAATCGCCGGAATAGCCAAGAAAGGGCAACTTGCCCCAGGTGACAGTGTTCAGCTGATATGTTCGTAGCCGATTAGGAGACTCGCCATAAAATTTGTTGCCAGCGTCTGTGTCGTTCGTCGATACCCACCGATCGAAACATCTTTTGCACATCTGGGTATAGCGCAATTGCGAATCATCGAAATCGTCAAATGATATTTACCCACAGTTCCTGCAAACGAGGGCCAGCCATTTGTGTGTCTTTAAGAGATGTCCCAGTTGATGTCTGCGCTGAATCATTAAATACCACTCGAAATGTCGAAAGTACTGCGTGATGTGGTATGTTGTAGGACCATGTATTCCCTCATGAAAGCCACATATTTGTGTGGAAGCCAGACAGTTGATAAAATTGCCGCAATGCCATATTGTGTGTGTTGCCAAGTGTCAAGGCGTCAGTCTTGAATGGAATTTGAACGATGTAACGGCCAACTGGTTCTCGATTGTAAGTAGCCATGAATATTTTTTCACAGAGATAAGCTTCAACTATGGTAGTTGATGTTCCTTCGAGCTTGCGTAGGAGGTTGTCACACTGGAGTTAACTGTTGCGGGAGCGAATAATATCCAGCCAAGTTTTGTTGATTGGACAAATGGTTGTCCAACACTGTCCCGTACAATACCTTCTTGTATTACATGACCCCATACATCGGCACCAAGAAATGCATCAATAATGGACTCGATAAGGTGCACATCTAGATTGATGTCAAACGACGGGTCTACATTGGAGGATAATTGAATAACAGCACGGCCTTATCTCTGCGAAGAGATAAGCCATTAAAAAAGCGTGAAGACATAAAACTGATATGTGAGCCTGAATCGCAAAGTAATCTGCACTGTTGATTTCGGTCAAAGCCATAACTTATTTGTCCATACGCTTTTGCTAAAAGAACCAAACTGTCACTGAAAACTGCCAAAGTTTTAACAGGCTCCGCCATGTAGTTTCGAGGTTCCTAGGGCGCTGTACAATCCTGGGTGTATAGTGCTGACGTCGTGTACATGATGTTGAACCTGTACCTGATGATGAACTTCGACAAAGAAAAAAAAAAAAGGTAAAAATCTTCAAAAGGCACTATTGGGACCGTTCCCACATACCGAAAGGGATTTTTACCCAGTAAAAGCACCTCCCTTCACCTTACACTTATCCAGCCGTTTTTCTTTCTTGGCTTAGACGCATTTGGCAAGAGACTCTCCATTGAGAGTTCTTGCAAACACCGCGGGTTGAATTCATCGTGCTAGATCAAGGGGCTTAGTCGTTTGAAGACGGCGAAAAGAGTTTCTTTCGTCGAGAATTGGAAGGACAACAGAGTATATGTGCTCTTCCAGGCGACGCTTATGCTTATACAATCAAACTTCGTATCTTCATCTTGGACTGATTAAATTCCAAGACCTCTGTGGATATGGTTGTTTCGTATAAGCCAGGGTCCGTTGACAATGGCCCTTAGCACTTTATTTTGAAAAGTTTGTAGTATGTTTCTATTATTTTTTTTGGTACAACCCCATAGTTGTATACCATACGTCCAGACGGGTCTTAGCACTTGCTTGTATATAAGCAATTTGTTGTCAGTACTTAGCTTGGAATATTTTCCAATAAGCCAGTGCATGTCTCTGTATCTTAACTGGAGCTCCTCACGTTTCTTTTTGACGTGCTCCTTCCATTTAAGCTTTACATCGAGAGTCATTCCGAGGTATTTCGCTTCATTACCGAAGGGTATTTGAACATTATTTATAAAAACGTAAAATTTATATAAACCGATTTAGGTTCGTTAAGCTCAATTCGCTGAGTGTTCGTCTATTCGTGTATCCGGTCTAAAGCACATTGCAATTTTCTGGTTGATTCTTCGACCGTTTTGGCAGTTACCGGTGTCGTCAGCAAATGTGCTTAGCACTGTGCCTACGTCCTGCAGTATATCGCTGCTATACAATAAGTAAAGGAGGGGGCGAAGAACACTTTCTTGTCCTCCAGCTTGTATAGATTTAAATAGGGAGGATTCTTCCCATATTTCATACGGAAGATTCTATCCGATAGATACTTCGATAAAATTGTGCAAAGTTTTCTCGGGAGGAGTTGTTGAAGCTTGTGTTTCAAGCCTTCGTGCCAAACCTTGTCAAAGGCTTAAGAAACGTCGAGAAATATTGCTGAGCAGACTTGCTTTTGTTCAAACGATTTTTCTATAACATCAGTTATGCGATGTACTTGGTCAATAGTTGAATGCTTGCTTCTAAAACCGAATTGATGGTTAGGAATAAGTCGTCTTTCTTCTACAACCGGGCTTAAACGTCTAAGTAATATTCGTTCGAACACCTTAGACATTGTCGGAAGAAGTGAAATCGGTCTATAAGACTTTTTGTCTGTTGGGGGTTTACCCGGTTTCGGCACCATTATTATTTCCGCTACTTTCCACTGACTAATTACATGTTCTAATCTAAATGCGGCGTTAATAATGTAGAGAAACATAACCAGCACTTTATGAGGTGATTCTTTCAGAACTTCTCCTGTGATTAAATCATAACCAGGAGCTTTCTTGGGTCAATTCAATTCTTCCTTAAGTAAAGTAGCATTTCTTATAGAAAAATTGTAATTATTTGAGTCTGAACCGTAGGACTATAGGGGGCGTTCGTTCATCGCGCGATTTAAACGTTGCTTCCAAATGATCTGCGAAGAGATCTGCTTTCTCTATATCGTCTTTGGCCCACTCCTGTTGGTTTTCCGGGTTTTCTAAACCGTTGGCTGCTTTTCAGAGTGAGTAGTTGGTATCTTTTTTCGCTGACAAGCCTGTAATAGGCACTAAGATTATTATTTTTAATCGACTTAATTTTCGCTTTCAGAAGGTTAGACAGTTGGTTAAGGCATGTTTTATGCTGCGGCGCACGGGTTTGCTGCCATTTCTTACGAGATTTACGTTTATCTCTTACTAATTCTCGTATTGCCGGGGGATATCGCAATACATGTTTTATCATCGTTTTTCTAGCGAGAGGTATATTGTTCCACGCAGCGCACTGCATTACTTCTATAAATTTATCGAGTTCTATTTATAATTCGTATGGTGTTCTCAGCGGTACTCTGAGTTCGATATTATCTTGTAAGTGATATCTAAATGCTTGCCAATACGTACGTTTATAAGTTAACGTAGGTGGAACTCCCTTTTTTTACAAGGGTGTCATTTATACATGGTACAATGGGAGAATGATCCGAACTAAGATAAAAGTTTTCTTCAATTCATATCAGCTCTGTATAAATTTCTGCTGATTCATCTTGCACCCCCAAAAAGTCAAGTCTTGCCCGTTCGGATGGATGGCAAGCGAATTACATACCTTAGCACTAAAAATCCGACAACAACAGGAAATGCTGACATTGAACTTGCCAATGACCTGCCAAGTGCATATCAGATCAAGCAAAAAACCGCTTGCTTGGTAATTTGTAAAAAACAAAAGGCGGTCATTCACTTGTTCAATTTCCGTTCATTCTGTTTCGAGTAATCGTAATGTTAAGGTAGGTCATAAGTTAGTTTGTAGAATTTGAATGGGGAGTCTTGTTTCAAACGTGAAAGAATAAAGTCGTGAAAACTCCAATTTCGTATTCTGTTTATTTCTCTTGGAATTTTTTATTCGTTCTCTTTTTTTTAGCTGGCGTGGTAACCACAGTACCCTTTTAGTTTTACACAGTATTGCTTCGTCAAGTGTGTCTTATAGATCAGATAAATATCGATATGTTTTTCTTTAATACATAATTCTAGTCAATTTTGTGTAGCAGATCATTCGCACTCCAATTTAAAATTTTAATTGACATATTCATGTTAAAACACGGTTGCTGTTAATCCTATTTTCGATGTCGAGTAGCCTTTGGAAAATAAGTTTGTTCGTCAAGTTTCTCTAAAATGATATTAAATATATATGAAATGGGAGTTGATTGCTCTCCGCAGCTTTTTCCATTTGTAGATGCTACTGTTTGGGCAAAGGGTTTTCCGACGTGCGATGATTTCACATTAGCTGATTTACTTTTTTACATTCTGACGACAGATGTTCGCCGGCGCATTTGACACATCGCGGAACTTTCTGGCAATACTTCTAAATGTGGTTGAATCCCTGACAACGTTTGTGGTTATTATGGGTACCGACAGTTGAAAGGTTTTCACCTAGAAATATGCTACAGATTCGTCATGGTAGGTGGACGAGTGGGGCATTGATCCTGACGGTGTCATATTCCAGGACACTTGTGTGGTCGTGTCAGCGCCAGGTGTGGGTGGTCGTTTCCAGTATCAGGGGTGTCCGGTTCGATACCGCCGCAGGGCTTCTGTGTTTTTTTTTTGTCTTCCCTTTCTGGTGCGAACCTGTTGGTGCTCCCTCGGCTTCCCCCTTTCCAGGAACACACTAGCCGTTCTTAGGGTGGCGTGATTGGTATTTAGCGGACTCCTTGATCGGGTGATGTCTCGAATAGGCGTACGACCCGCAAGTGGAACTGATAGCCAACATCTGATCGGGTTGGCGGGTGGGGACATTGGGATGTAGGCGCGATTGAGCGTGGTTTTGGGGCAGTTGGTGAGAAGCGACGGTTGAGTTCGGACGCGTGAGCTCTCGCTAGGTTGGCCGCGGAATTAAAACAAAATAAATAAAAATAAAAATAAAAGGAAAAAATATATATAAAATAAGAGATATAGTAGGAAGACGGGATCTCGCGCAGGAAAAGACGTTTTTGTGCTTCCCTCGTTTTTTATTATTGGTGACTACCTTCCGAGCGTTTTCTGGGTTTCGGTGGATCGTTTTCGGCCGTGCAGCGCCGGAAAAGTGACCCGAGTTCGTATCGTGAGTGTAAGCCTGAAGAGGAAAACTGCAAGCCGAGTGTAAAAGTGATCGATTCGGGAACAAGGAAAAGGGAAAAGTTAAGACCTCAAAGGTGATGTGAGTGGGGTGAAAAGAAAAGAAGATTACACACTAAATTTACCCGTGAAAAGCAAAAAAAAAGACAAAAAAAAAAGTGAATGCTTGAGATTGGGAAACGCGACCAGATCCGACTGTAGAAGAGGAGGGAAAATTGAAGCCCTGAAAGGTGATAGAGTGAGGTGGAAGGAAAAGAAAACTACACACCAAATTACAAGTGAAAAACAAAAAAAAAAATAGAGAGGTGAAAAATTAAGAATGAGAAACTGTAGAAGAAGTTGAATTAGAGAGGATCCAATCAAACGTAGTGAGATTAGTGAGGAGAAACAAAAAGCTGGAATAGAAAAGTGATCGCAGGTTGAAGAAGAAGCGGAGCTCATCGATGAGGCCAGGAAGAGGACAGGTGACTTCTCCCACACGGGGAAGGAGACTCATTAGTATTTTTTTTTCTCTTCCTTTCTTTTTTTTATTCTTATTATTAATTCTGTTCATTACTGATGTTTGTTTTAGCATGTTTATTACTTCTTTTTCATTTTTTTTTTTTAATTTGAATTATATACATATTTTGGGGATAAGAGTACACCCTGTTTTATTTTCTTTCTATAATTACATAGTTCGAATTGTGAAGCTCAGTTGTTGTCTCTTTTTGTGACGCCGGTTTTGCAATGGGTTCGTTGGCCAAATTGTCAAGGGCGGGGCGCGAGATTTCTTTCGGGTAGCGGCCACGTAGGTTCGAAACCCGGCGGTGGCGCGTTGAATTTCGGGTATTATATTTTTTTTTTGTCCCTCTGTGTAATGTCCTGCTTATGTGCTTGCTCGTTAGGTTAATAAGTATTAATTAGTTAAGCAAGTTTATAAGTTATTGGATTTATTATTTTTTTTTCTTCAATCAATCGAATAAAGCATTGTTAGTAATTAAGATAGGATTAAGTTTTTTTGTTCTTGAACAAATTGTAATTGGTGAAGTCAAGTGTTTGTGGTCATCCTTTTTTTTTTGCTTTCGGTGTTCTGTTTTGGGACCGGGTGTTGTTTTTTCGTGGAGATTGGATTCCTCCCCCTAGTCGCAGTTCTAGAGGTAAGAAACGTGTTGAGCGGAAGGGCAACTGCGTGGCGCCCAAACTTAACATCTTTAGCTCATTGCCATTCTCCATTGAGCGGCTGGCGTTCTTCCGCCCAACCCCAATCGGTCTCGGGGATTTCGACGGTAACACGGTATTGAGTTGGAGTTTTTGCGCAAGGTTTCTATTTTAAGTCACATCTAGAACTGTTTTTAACCCATAAATTTAGTCTATGCTTTCACAGTTGTCGAAGCTAAGCATGAAAAGGGGTAATCCGACACCTCTCATAGTTTCGGATCAATCTGTCAATTGTTTCCTTCTGGATAATAAATTAGCAGCATCTATTATTTTTAGGCCTTTAAGTTTGAAGTCCTCGATAATGTCTTCTTTTGGACAAGACGCATGGAGTCCCCTATACGAATCGACCCCCCCGCTATATACGAATGGGTCGGTCGCGTGTACCATTTGAATGCGGATTTTTTGCGCATTTAGTTTTTACGAGAGTAACCTATAGATGTCAGAGTCCTTGACATTTATCTTCCACGCACTGTTGTTGAGCACTGTTCCTTTATACTCAGATTGGATTGTTGACTTTAAAATAGAGTGTACACTGGTTGTACACTGGTATTCCGAGTACATTAATTGGCCCGTTCTTTTAGTGACTTACTTTCGTTGTTACTGGTAAGACGTACATTTTCTGATTTCTTTATTACCTCCGGAGAGGAACCGGCCTTTCGGTTTTTGCCCGGTCGCATTTCTATCATCCAGTTGGATTCACGAGCGAGTTCTTCCTCATCCGCACAATACACATATTTTTTTGATCCTTCAGAGCTAGGCTTTTTTTCTTGGCTTCCAATTTTTTCTGCCCTTAATTGACTAAGTTCCCCCATGTGGTGAAATCTGGGAGCCGAGCACCTTTGATCGAAGATGGGGTAACCAACCCCCGTGGGACGTCTTTGGCGGCTGCAGCGAGAGGGGGGAGAGTGTGCCTGTACTAGGGGTCATCTCTCTTTATGGATGGCAGCGGAGGAGCTGGAGACTGTCTGGCCAACGGCGGCATCCGAAACACAGGTCTAGCACAGGTCTAGAAGGTTCTTTCAAGGCCAGGTCGGGGCCTTGGAATTGAGATGGCGGCGGAAGATCCCTATAGTTTTAGGGACAACGGCGGCGCTCACAGCCTCAGCGAGGTTACCGACTCCGGATAGACCCGGACCCTCCGCCCGAGGGTTAAAGAATAGGGCCTGGCCTCCCAGTTGGAGGTTGTGCGTGGGGTTAACTCCTAGGCGCTTATTTGGATGTGGATTTGTTGTTCGAGGCAGACTTGGGCAAAAAGTCTTAAGCTTTGTCCGTTAAAGCGAACGCCTCATAACAATCCGCATCAAGGCTAAATTCGGGAACATCAGCCTGATTTGCGCCCACGCCCCGACAGAGGACAAACATGACAACAGCAAGGATGACTTCTATGATCTCCTAGAAAGGACTTACGATCGGTGCCCCATCTTCGACACCAAGATCGTTCTAGGAGATTTTAATGCAAAGCTCGGTAAGGAAGACATCTTTGCCAAAGCCATCGGGAAACATAGCCTGCACGAAACCACATCCGATAACGGACTCAGGCTGGTGGACTTTGTCACGGGACGTAATCTCTATGTAGCTAGCACGCGGTTCCTACACCTCAACATTCATAAAGGGACCTGGTGGTCCCCTGATCAATCAACCGTCAACCAGATTGATCATGTTGCGATCGACGTCAGACACTCCTCCAGCATTCTTGATGTCCGAACGTTCCGAGGAGCCAACATCGACTCGGACCATTTCCTTGTTGTAGCCAAGGTGAGAACTCGAATATCAAGAGATCAACGGAGTCGAGAAAGGACACCACGGTTTGACGTCGAAAAGCTACAATCGCGACGGACTGCTAGGATCTTTGCCTATCGAGTCTCCCGGAATCTCTCTCTAAGTTCGTCGCCACCTGCGCAAACAATAGAAGAAGATTGGAGGCGTTGTCAAGAAGACATCAAAGATGCTGCCACTGATGTGCTGGGTTTTACGGCACCATCTAGGAAAAACCCATGGTTTCACAACGAGTGTAGGCTGGCACATGCAGCGAAGCTGGAAGCCTACAAAGCAACGCTACAACGAACGACGAGAGCTGTTCGTGAGCTCTACTAACAGAGACGAAGGGACGAGAAACGGCTTCTCAGGAGAAAGAAGAAAGAGCACGAGAAGCGCGCGATCGAGGAGATGGATAGGTGCTACGGTAGGAACGATGTCCGAAAGTTTTACTAGAGGTTGAAACCAGTGTATATAAGGTTCGGACAGAAGCCTGCCGGGACAAGAATGGACAACTAGTAGTACAGTCGCAGTCGATACTGAGAATTTGGAAGAATCATTTCTGCAGACTGCTAAACGGCGATGGTGACACCAATACCGCTGTCAGGCAGAATGTTGCACTCAATATGGACGATGATCGACGAGAATTCCGTCCCCCCGACTTAGACGAAATCAAGATAGCGATATCAAGACTGAAGTCTAACAAAGCTACCGGTGCGGACGGACTGGAGATGATCTGGTTGGGCGCATGCAGCAACTCACCTGTAAGATATTTGCGGAGGAAAGCATGCCCGATGAGTGGAATTACCCGATCACCGATCAGTGTGGCTTCAGGCCAGGGAAGTCCACCATCGACCAGATTTTCACACTACGGCAGATCCTGGAAAAGACCCAAGAAATACAAATCGACACCTACCACCTTTTTGTCGATTTCAAGGCCGCGTATGACAGCGTGCATAGGGACGAGCTATACAACGCCATGTCAAGTTTTGACATTCTTGCTAAACTCGTCAGGTTGTGCATGATGACGATGGAGAATTCTCGCTGCTCATCAAGGTCGGTAACGAACTCAACCGAGACCATCAATGTCAAAAAAGGATTTAGACAAGGCGACGCGCTGTCATGTGATTTCTTTAACATCATCCAGAAGTCCGTTAGCATACGCGGACGACATTGACGTGATTGGCAGAACACACCGAGCCGTCAATGAGGCGTTTGCTGGCATTGAGGCGGAGGCGGCTAATATGGGTCAAGCGGTGAATGAGGGAAAAACGAAGTATATGCTGTCATCAAGAAAGTACACACAACATCGACATCTTGGATAGAGCGTCACAATGGGCAGCTATAACTTCGAGGTAGTCAAGGACTTCGTCACCTCGGCTCCGCAGTAAACAGTGAAAACAACATCAGTACCGAGATTAAACGCAAAGTAATTCTTGCCAACAGCTATTTCTAAAGGCTCAAGAGGCGATTGAGTAGTAGAGCCATATCACGAAGGACCAAGCTGACTTTATACAAGACCTTGATCATCCTAGTCTTGTTGTACGTCGCGGAGGCATGGACAATCTCAAAAGCGGATGAGGAAGTCCTTGGTCTCTTCGAGAGAAAAGCTCTGCGTGCGATCTTTGGTCCTGTCTGCGTTGACGGTTTCTGGAGGAGAAGATTCAACCACGAACTGTACGGGCTGTACAGTGAAATGAGTCTAGTCAGACGCCTTCGGATCCAACGCCGGCTAGGCCATGTAGAGCGTATGGACAACTCATCTCCGGCTCGAAGAGTCTTCGACTCCGAACCCGTGGGACAACGCAACAGAGGACGCCCGCGTTTAAGGTGGCGCACCCAGGTGGAGAAGGACTTCAACCCACTTGGCGTGCGACACTGGAGACAGCTAGCCAGAGACCGTGCTAGCTGGAGAAGCTTGTTGCTTGAGGCCCACTCCGGACTGTAGCGCCAAATAAAGAAAGAAGAAGAATTTACTAAGTTCATTTCTTAGTTCTTTACAGAGCTCTTCCATATCAGCGAGTCTGGTCCTTAGTTCCGCGTTTTCTTTTTCGAGACTTTCGAACCTTGCTAGAGCCTGTCCTTCGTGTGTAGACGAATGTAAATTCTTTGAGGTTTTAATTCCTTGCGCTTTAGTCGCAGTAGTTTCCATTGGCTTTGATACGCGCGAGTTTTTAGTGTTAGATCTTGATGGTGGTGATTTATTTACCCTTCAACCTTGTTTGAAAGGGCCCAAATGCAATAATTGTGTCTCCCCAGAATCCATAGAGCCTGACTCCGAAGAGTGTGGATTTTCCAGAGTGGCTGGCATTCCACCTGGGGTACTAATTCCGTTGTTTTGGTTCATTGCATCATTATTACTTTTTTGTTTGTCCTAAAACAAACTGTGGCTTTTAGTCGCTTCTTACGACAGGCATGCCTTATCTCGGGTATATTCAAACTCCTACCCGAAGGGTTGCATTGACGACAGTTAGTAGATCCACAAGACTTCCTTGCATGACCTGGCCTCAAGCAGTTGAAGCACAAATTCTATCCCTTTAACTTCTTGAAACGTTCAGCAACGGATGGTGCCACCAATTCAGGACATCGACTTATGCGGGGAGTTCTTGCGTTGCAAAATTTAAAGTTGCCAGGAGCAGTCGCAGCCAAATTTTTCTTAAGCAAACGAAGTGTACGGTTCTGAGCGACTACGCCCTTCTTCACACCAAGTTTATTGTTGTTCTTGTTGTCCACTGCATTCCATCGAGGGACATCTGACGTACATTTTTGAGGGCGTCTCTCCACAACGGCAAGTAATTCTTCGAGCTCGGGTATGTCATTCATGACTCAACTCATTCTCCAAGGGTGATGCGTAGCTGTTGGAAACTTCAATATCACAGTGGGTACGGCCAATGCATCCCAAATATCTACAGGCAGCTTCATGACAATCAAGGCACGGAAAGACTCCCTAACTGTGTCAGCTATGTAGAGTAGTGTTGTCGAAGATTCAACAATTTGCGGTTTGTAGCCAATAAATCCCGACACGTGAATTTCTGCCAATTGTTTCGGGCTGTCGTAGGGGCTCTACAACGCCTTCAAACCGCTTCGTATCCACTGCTATACTTTCCTCCAACCAGTGCGACGCAATCACCTTAATCGCTTCACGCAATTTCCAAAGTTTGTACGCCTCAGGATACTCTTGCGTATGCATTAGGATCTCGAATGCATCCTTGAAAGCCAGCCAATTTTGCAGAGTGCCATCAAACTTTAGAACAATGGATCTAGCATTAAATCCATTGTAGTTAAATGGCATGAAGCTGGATCCTCCATATTATCTGACTGTTTGGACTGCCCCACAGAAACGAAGCGGTGTAGAATAACCATTGCTTTATTGTAATGCGCCTCAATTTCATCCCATAGCACTGTGTGGGATTCGATCTCTAGTGGTGGTGCTACAGCAATAAGTGCATCATGCGCCGTCACAAAACGATCTAAATGTGCCTGCAATCACTTGCTGAAGGCCAAATATTTCATCAGCAAAGTCTTCCTTGGTCACTTTCGCAGCGATCCGCCTGATTGTGGTACTTGCCGTTACACGTCTATTCAAGTCTGTCATTGTTCCTGGTCGCTCAGGATCACCGTAGTATAAGGAAATTTAATTCACTTACGATTGTTGTGACCAAATTCTCCAGCTCCTCGCCCGACATTCACTGAAGTTTATTGTTTTTTGTATGTAAGTATGTAGCCAAGTAGTTCAAAATATCCCGTCTGAGTGGTTATTCCTATCAGGAGGCGCCAACAAATTTACAAGAATTAAGGTTTGGTTCAAATAAAACGCGTTGATTTAAGTTCAATATTTTAATATTCAAATGCCACTCTTGTAAGCTCAGAAAATAATGACGGATTACAAGCAATTTTAATGATGACCAAAATGATATGCGACGAAACAAAGAAGAATGAGAACAATAGAAGATTGCTCCTTTATATGATTTCAAAAATAACGGGTCAATTCAACCGATTGATGTGAGTAGTACAAATATAGTTCTTAATGTACAAGTGAGAGAGATAGTCAATCATTGGAAGAATTGAATGACAGCAAATTAATTATGCTAGTGTTGCCAACAGAATTTTGAACAACCTCTAGTATTTTACTGATAACCTTCCTGTCTAACGCCAGGGGGGATTAAGTTATCATTTGGATTAGTGCAGGCCATATAGGTTTAGATGCTCTGCATGTATATCCATTCTTTCCATCTACGATTTGTACCTTTTATGAAGATCGTCATCAATTGCGGTTTTATTGTTTCTCCTCTAGTGCCATTATATATATATATATATACCCGCTCCCTTTATTGATAGTTCATCAGCTCTTTGAATGCTCGGAATAGCCTTGTGCTCGGGTAGCCAGCATAGGTAGAGTCGGATGGCTGTCATTTGAACAGCTGTTACTTTTGCAGTACACTGTAGTGGTTAGGTACCCGGATTGCCATAGAGATCTCTGTCGAACTGGCATATACTGATAAACAAAAGTATTCTGTATATGGCTTTTACTTGCTTAAAACGCTGCTCCATTAAAATAAAGCAAATTCATTATTTTTTCTTACTTAAGAGTACCATATTTTTGTAAATAAATCCTGTCTTCCAAGGTTTTACAACATCATCATCATCTTCTGACCCGCATGATCCACTAAAGGGGTCGCGGGAGTAAACCACGCACGAGTGATTTCCAGGCAACTCGACCCTCCGCCATCGACTCTAACTCATCAGGGTTATGCCCAAGCGTAGCAAGGCGAGCTTATGGACTTGGTCCAACCATTTCATCCTGGGTCTGACAAGTGGTCGCCTACTTGATGGAATCGCGTTTAAGGACCGCCTAGCATGTGGTGATGGAGGGGACATTCGTGCTGCGTGACCAAACCGAAGAAGCATAGCCCTTTCCGTTCGAAGAAGCAGCTGCTCAACGTTGAGTTCCTCGCGCATTGCCGTATTTCCCACCCTATCCCGGAGAGTAATTCCACCAACAACACGAAGAAATCTCATTTCAGCAGCTTGTATACGCGATCTTATTCTTTCGGTCATTACCCAAATTCCATGACCCTAGGTGGGAGTTGGCAAATACTGAGTTTAAAACTGCTAACTTGGCTTTCACACTAAGCTCATCCTTCTTGATTACAGATCTACGATACTGTGTCAAAACTGACCCAGCTTGACCAATCCTACAATCCTACAGGAAAGATCAGTATTACTCCTCCCATCACTCGTGAAGAAGACCCAGAGATAATTAAACTTATCCACCTGCTTCACTGGGACACCACTAACATTTAGAATGCATTCAACATTTGGAAAATTTTACAAATTACCATAACCTCTGTTTTGTCCACGTTAACCTTAATCCTAGAATCAGCACATACCACCACAAACCTATGGAGTGCGCGCTGGTTTTCCGCCTGAGAAGATGTGAGAATAATTGCAATTCCCAATGTGAAGCATTCCTCGCCTCGGCTAGGCTGCAATATTCAGTCCATATAAACAATGAAAAGGAGAGGTGACAAGACGCACCCTTGGCGTAGTCCAACGCGCACAGTGAAAGGTGTTGATTTAGTACCGTTAATCCGAACACAGCTGCTACAGTTTGTGTATAGAGATTGAACAGCCCTCAAAAGAGGAGCCTTAATCCCATACTCCTGCAGAACACTCCAGAGTTTATATCGAGGAACTCGGTCATATGCCTTTTCCAAATCTACAAAACAGCTGTAGATGGGCTTGGCATGCTCCCAAGCCTTCTCATGTACCATTCTTAGAGTGTAAATCTGGTCGGTTGTACTTGCCGGGACGAAAGCCGCACTCTTCATCCCCCATGTTTGACCATAACTCTAGAACGCGCTAGACTAAAGAGGGATATGCCCCTGTAGTTGGAGCAGTCTCTTTTGTGACCCTTCTTAATAAGAGGGACAATCTACCCAGTTTGCCAATCGCCAGGTGTCTTACCGCGTTCCTAGGCCACCTTAATAACACGAGAGAGCCACAAATGTCCCCTTTACCCATTGACTTAAACATTTCAGACCGGATTTCAACTTTTAGCGAATCCGTAATCCATATCTAACCACCGTTGGACTATTCTCCGCAAAAGGTCTTCCTCATTGGAAAGCAAGATATCTTTGGATTTGACTCCTTCGATGATGCTGAATTTCCTTCTTCTGAGTCGGCGAATGGTTTGCCAGAACACCTTTTTCACAGATCTATGGTTGCTTTCCAACTTCTCGCCAAACTCCTTTCAAGACTGCTATTTAGCTGTTCGCACAGCCAATTAGCAAGTTCTTCGCTCCTCAGTGTACCGGCCAAGAGAACCAGAGTCCCTCAAAAGAATCCAGTCTCTGTAGGTCTTCTTCTTCTCTCTGATGGCCCTTGAACACGCAAACATCCCGTGCAAAAGTAAGTACAGCTGTTGAAAACAGTTGCATTCTTCCTCTACATGCGATGGAACAGTTTGAATTCGCTCAAACCTTTCAGATATGTGCCGTGCAAAATTTGGCCGCAACTCACTGTTCTGTACTTTCTCCCACCGTGTGTGTCTAACTACTATTGGTTTCCGTCTTGGCAGAAGAGGTAATTTATCAGTGAGACACAGCATAAACAACACCAGGTGATGATCAGTTGACATTCAGCCCCTCCCATCACACGAATGTCACAAACCATCCGTTTCCTACACGCTGGTTCCACAAAGAGATCTATCAACGATTTCTGTAGACGACTTTGACGGTACCACGTTTATTTACGGTGGCAACAACGATAGATTATTGTCCTATTCGTGGAGACTGGCTAGAATGTGTATCAAATCCTCAAGTAAATGAATGGATTCACTCAGATCATCTACCACCTACCTTTTGCCAAAATTACAGTGGAAGGAGAGATTTTCAACCATATAAAAACTGCACTTGAATCGCGCGCTCAGTTCTGTTGATCAAGGTGAATTTAGTTCTATACGGGGCAAAGATGGATTAGTATCTTAGACCTTGAATGCGGCAATATCCTGCTAGTTTGTGATGAGAAGGAAAAAAAAAGAATGTGAGGATTGCTGACCTGCGTTTGATTAGATGCTCGAGAACAAACCATGCTAAGCAACTGTACTAAGAGGCAAACAAAACGTATACAAATGTCTGTATTAAAAAAACAGCATTATATTCGCAGTATATAGTACGCACGCTATCTGGAATCAGTGGCAGGCGTGAGTTCTGAAAACTAGTTAGAACTATCGATGGGCTTTCAGCACTACGGGCTCCCATATTGGCAGAACATCTATCGATGGGTTTTCAGCACTACGGGCTCCCATATTGGCAGAACATTTTGCAAGCCTATTGAATCCACTATGCTGCTTAACACATCTACACTATGCATTATCATATCAGGAATATATCACTCTAGACCGTATTATAACAGCACAAAAGGTCAACATGGCCATATACCGTTGCAGTTTGAACAAAGGGCCTGGAGAAGACCGTGTTCCCTATGACTTCTTTAAATATGCTACTGAGCAATACTTGAGAAGTCTTAAGGAAGCTTATAATTACATATTCAGAAGAAGTTTATTTTTCCCTATCTTCAAAAAAGAAGATCCCGGAGATCCAAATTATTACAAAGGCATTTCGTTCCTGAACTCAGTAACAAAAATATTCACGTTGATAATTCTAGATCGCCTGACAGTGGATACGCCAAATAACATGTTCAGCGAATATCAAACCGGTTTCAGAAAAGGTTATTCGACAACTGATAGAAACGCTCTCCTTTAGAAATAAAGCAACTTAGGAGTATCGACAAAAATGCTGGGGATGATACGAAGTCTCTACAGGGAAAATAAAACGGCAGTATGGGATGGAAAGAAAATATCTAGCTGGTTCGAGTCAATAATGGGAGTGAGGTTGGGTTGCCTATTGCAATATTCCTAAATGACCTGACCACTTTTTTGCCTGGGGAAATTGTCTTTAATAACCTTAATAATTAGCTATGATGTACGCTGATGACATCGTCATACACGCGGAAACGCCAACGATTCAAATCATGAATAACAAGTTGCATTAGTACTGCTGTGGAATGTAAATGTTTATATCTCCGAATCCAACATAATGGTTTTCAGAGACGGGTTTGGGCGATACGCACGCGAAGAAAAATTGCATTGGGAAAATGTAGAACTTGAAAAGATGAAAGATTACAGATACCTGAAAGAGACGAAAAAGGCAATAAAACCTTACTAGAAAGGCATTCTAGGAAAAAGAAACATCTCTCACAGTGTGAAATATAAATTGTTTGAAACAGTAATGAGATCGATAATGTGCTACGCGGCTCAGGTCTGGTGAATCTCACAATATGAGGAAGTAGAGAAGTAGTTGAGATACTTAATAAAGAACATTTTCCATCTACCTTTAAATACACCAAATTACATGTTACATCTTGAAACTGGGTAACCTCCGCTATACACGTTTACGTTAAGGATGCAGTTCAGTTACATATGTATTCGAGTTTCCAAACTATCGGCTTCCCAAAATCGTTCTAACACACCTTCTAGACCGAAAACGGCAATTTTTGATGAATGGGCGAGGTTAAGCGGCTAGTACGATGCCCCAATACTGGAAGTAAATACCTCACTTTGGAAGAACGCTCTACAGACGTTGTTGGTTACGATCGACAGGTAAATATATAAAAAAGCACAATAAAGTCAAACCCGAAGCATCTACCGAATACTCCAATATGACTTAGGAGGAAAGGACTATTTTATTGACTCCCATAGTTTAGATACAATATCTACTATATTTAAGACGAGGAGAGCGCAATGTGGAATGCTCGTTCTGCAACCTACGGGCGAGAGAGGATGAACTCCACTTTATAGGAATCTGCCCCGTATTAAAGGAGACAAATCTTGGGGAAAAATATTCTACCGGCGAATGAAGTCATTGCACGATTAAACGGCTACGATTAAATTGCATGAATACCCTTTTCTGTAATGCCAGAGGGATTAAGCTAGGCTTGTGTAGTTAACGAACGAACTAATTCAAAAAACAGCTCTTACAAGTGAACTAGTTCATAATATCATTTTATTTTAGGTCATTTAGTTCAGTAGTTCGACAAACTCAGGAATACCTTACCCTATCCTGCATACATGTATGCTCAGCGTGTATACTAAAAATAACTGAACTGAATCGAATTAAACTGAACTAAATTGAGTGCTTTGTTTTGTGTGTATATTTCGCACATCAGGATTAAGGTTGTTTTTGTTTAACTACCGCAGTACAGGCACATCGACCAGTTCCGTTGTATGACGTGTGAAAGGAACTTTGAAAATGCCATTCCTATGCCATTCTTTGATTTCTTCGATGTATCGAAATGTACCAACAAAAGGTCTGATGAAAGTGCTTCCTTCGCTGCATTGAATGTATTGTTTTGACCAGTGGGAAGTTCTACTTTTGTCTAGCGGTGCCATAAAATCAGCTTTTAAATATAGACAGCAGATAGCAAATGAAGCTTTTGAATAAAATTATTTAAATTTCCTGAAGTTTTATACAAAAAAAAGTTGTCTATTAGTAAATATATATGGTTTTCACTTTATAATCTATATACATAACTTTTCTTAGTTAATTTGTCAATCATTGTTAAAAATATGTGTTTATGAAAGTGATAAATATCCAAATGTAATATTTCGTTAGGTTTGTTAGGGGTCTCTGACAATTTAAATTTATCTGTTATAGGTTTCCTTTCTTTTTTTGATGTTTGACATGTTCCACAGTTATTTATTACTCTTTATTAATCCAATGATTTTAGGATAGTAAATTATTTCCTTGAGTGTATTATTTGATTAAGAAAAACCTGAATGTTGGCTTTCTCTTATATGATTCAGAGGCTTAATAACTTCTTCCTTTGTTTTTAAATCTCTAACTCGTTTTGTTAGTTTAACAAATTTATTATTCCATTGTCTTGTGTACAAATTAATTAGTTCACGTTGGACTTTGTTATAATCTGAATGTAATAAATGAAAAAAAAAAATAAACACCTTTGTTGACTTGTACCTGTACCTTTATTGAGTTCATTAAATTGTTCGTTAATTGTTTCTTTTGAATCAGCTGGTCTGACATATATAATCATTTTTCCATGCAATACCGCTAATTTTGATTCTTTATCGTAGCTGATAATAACTTGCTGGTTATAAATGTTTACTATTCCATCCTTAATCGGTATGTAGTCATACAATTCTTCTTCTCCAGAATGTATTGTTTTATTTTCTGATATCTGGTTTACTTCAATTTTCTCTTCTATTCTTCTAAGGAAATCGGCAATTTTGTTGTCCTCAAATATCCAATATCCAAATCGAATTCTTGAAGCTTAAGTAACCATTGTTGGTTTCTTTGTTAGAATTCTTTGATATTGTATTTTTTATTAATGTATTTTATAGGTAAATGATGGGCCATTATCTTAAATTAAATTCACAATAAATATGGGCTTAGCTTGGTTACACTCCAAACAATAGCCAGAAATTCGTTTTCTGTTACTGATTAATTTTGTTCAGCTCCTTAAGAGTTCGGGATATGTAACAAACTGGCTGTTTTTCTTGAGTAAGCATGGCTCCAATAGCATAATTACTTGCATCTATATATACTTCAAATGGTTTATTTTAAGAAACACTATTACTATACACGAACCTACAATTATTCTTTTTTACATTTCAGACTGAACCGATGTGCACTCTATAATTCCCACACCGAACTATATTAATTCTCCAACTATGCTAATTGCCAAATTGAACTGTGCTGCTTCGGTCGCCGTCCTGGCATTTGCATCTCCCAATATTATTCTGGAACATACTGGCGTCAGTTGGCTATGGAATTTCTCCGCTGGCACTTTAGTACATAATTCCTTGTATTCCACAAAATGTGAGGTGGCGACGTCATTCTAGTAGTTGGGAATACTCTTCGGAGTTATGATCAATTCCTTCTCTTGTGTAGAGATGGCCTCAGTAGTGTGGACTGGAAGGTGGTGGACTGAGGTTAGTTAGTTTTGGTGTCCACACGTCATACTATCATTAATTTTCATTTAAATTCATTTTTATTTCAACAAATCATAACGAAATTATATACTAGACAAAAATGCTTAAAACTAGTTGGACGAACAGTGTTACTATTTCTAACTTACTGGCCTTAAGCAGGCACTCTAAGCTAAACTTAATCATATCCTATGTCTTTCGACTTTAACTAAGTTTGCATTTATTTGAATACGAACGATTTGAATACTGAACAACTTAATATTAAGAAAAACTTTGTTTTTAAAAAACTTAATGTCTGTACTGTTATCTTAAAACTTATTCCCTAACCTACAAACTATCATAAAAATAACCTATGCTAAAGTACTTACATATAAACATATGTATATACGAATATTTAGACTTATGTATATATTTATGTATGTATTTACTATGTACAGTATATAATTAAGTATATAATTACGCAAAAGCTTAATTATATAAATATGTACTTATGTAAGAGTGGATCGGTCGAGGAATTATCCAGTCTGTACCGTCCATTCCAAGAAACAAATAAGGACATGCCCTGTTATAATTTAATTTCAGTTTATATAGCTGACCTATGGTGATTCCCACTAAGCCTGACCTCATACCTAGGACAGGACCAGTAAATAGACAAAAGTGTAACGTGATGTGACATGTCACTTAGTGTAAGGTGTGAGCTGATAGCTTAGAAATTAGGCTTAACTCCAATATGTAACTCGCATGAAGTTCTCTCTATCACCAACCACCTGAACTTTCGGTTTTGTGTAGCAACATCCCGAACATCACTTCTTGAGACCGCCGTACTAAACGGGAGGAGACCCTCCTCAGCTTGTTGTGCAAGGGAACGGTCATGGTTGAATTGCCCATCAACAGTTGAATGGGCTATACACGTAATACTATTCACGTCACAATATTCCTTACAACAAAAAGGACATTTCGGCAATTTGCGAGAACGAAAAAATTCAATTCCACACAGATTGCAAGAACATGAATGAATGACTGGAAGTTTCCCATCCGAACGCTCGGCATTGGAGGTTTGGTATTGATCCAAGAAGCGAGCATAACGCTTGCAGATTCGAAAATGTGTTGAGACAATGAATGTTATCCTGATGGTTAATGAGATGAGCGCAGAGTCATGCATCGCGCAACTTCATGACTGGTCCCACTCTACCCAGATGACGCCCAGAAAAAGCAGTAGTAAACGAAAACTAAGTCTCACTACCACGCTGTTAACGAAGCTAATTTTTATTGATTAACTATCCAATTTCTAGAATTAAGGAACATTATTTTTTAATTTCGTAATTATGAACTAATAGAACTTCAGTAAATACATACATATATATTAAGACACATGCCGGAAAATAATCATCGCGGACTGCCTCGATTTCAGCTGCCACCAGGGTATATCGATGAAAGTCTCCACTGCATAGGTAGGTCAACAAGAAGATAGTGTCGACTTTTGATAACCGGAGTTGACATTGCGCTTATGCAACATATCCCCCTTTTTAAGTTAATGATCCAAATAACGGCCATCAGCATTGAGTCTCATGTCCAAGCGTTTTGGAGGCGAACGGTTTCGAGTTGGTCAACATACAATTTCTGTATACCGCCGTCATGAACTTCCCTTTCAGTGTGAACATTATTTTCCTCTTGTGAGGTAGATGCTTCACAGGTTTTCTCGTCTTCGGACGGAATATGCGAGTCATCGTTTGAATGTTGAAACTCCTTGCTACCTGCTGGAACACACTCTTCCATTTGGAATAGTTCTGTGATGGCGTGTAACGCGGTTGTATCTGTAAACAGAATTGATTTTTATTTGATTTTTATTATTTACTGAGGCGATTTGTGTTAAAACAATGCCAGGAAGCCAATTTCTGTTACGATTGCTATCATAGACGATCACCAGCATTTAAAATCGTTTTCTTACCCCATGTCGACGATTAAATCCTCGCTCTATGTTCTCATCTCTCTTAATTTCTTCATCAACTGACGGAACAAGCAAGTTCAAGTGAATTTTTATTTTTCTACCCAATGAATCTTCTGCTGGGGTAATATTGTTGAGTAACAGTGCATTCGGAGTAGTCTTGTCGCATAGTAAGAAGGTTTGGAATTCCTTCCCCTCCAGCTTCTTAATGCCGCTTTTAAATGTACCAAAGAACGTTTCTGCCTGTCCATTTGATTGTGCATGGAAAAATGCCGCTCTTCGTTCTTTTATGCTCAATTCCACAGTTTGCACAAAATTCGATGAATTCGTGGGGCGTAAAGTGTGTCCCATTATCTGATACGACCACGATCCAAATCTAACAAAGATCTCCCAAAGCGTCGCAATTATTTCTCTGTTGTACTATTTTATAAATAACAATGAACACAACTGGACGACTTCTACAACAAGAACGGGGTGATTGTATTCGTTATAAAATTCAAAAAGTGTAATAATAAGGAATCTGTCAATTTTACAGTAACAAAGAAAAGAACAAACCGAGTCGCGTTCATGAATGCTGCGTGTGATATATGTTTTATGACTTATATTTCAACACCCACTCTAGTCATGTAAACCAATATCCTTGCTGACATGTTTGAAGCGCACGAGATCAAGACTTTTTGTGAACATATCAGCTAACTGCTCTCTGGTGTTTATAGGTAGAATTCGAATACAGCCATTATTATCCTCTAGTTATTGGCTCGTTATGTATCTCACGAAGATCTTGCAATATTCCTTTTAGCCATAACGCTTCTTTTTTTACTGCAGAACTTTATGCAACATGTTCAGCTTCACTAGACGAAGTTCAAACGGTAGATTGTTTCTTACTTGACCATGAAACTGTGCAGTCATATACTTTAAACACATAACGAAATATTGACTTTCTATCAAAAGTATCTGGCCCAATAAGCGTCAGCATATCCAATAATTGGTAAGCCATTGCTTTTGAACTTAAGCTTTAATTTTCTAGTATCTTTCATGTACCTTAGTATTCTGTTTAAGTGCTGCCAGTGAAGATCAGTTGGGTTTTGCTGATTTTAACCCATGTAAGCAACAGGAAAGCATATATCAGGTCTGGTACACAAGATGATGTACATTAAACTTCCAAGTATTTCACCTTTGGGCTTTTTACGGTGTTGCACTCGGACATTCCGAATTTGTTAAGCAATTTATCGATACTACCTTCTTTTGAAAGATACAATGTCTTTATAGACTTTCTATATTTATTCCAAGGAAATGAGCTAATTTTCCACAATCAGATATTTCAAAATAAGCTTTCAAATCCATTTTAAGTTTGGTTATCGCCATAATGTTATCACCCACAATCAAAAGGTCATCGACATATAATATAAGTATTAAACTACATTCCTGTTAAATTTGTATATACATGCAATAATCGTGTTTTGAACGTTCAAACCCGAAATAGAGCAAATTATTATTGAACTTCCTGAACCAATAACGAGGCGATTGTTTTAAACCATATAATATCATAACTGGTTTGCAAGCCATACCTTTGTTTTCACACATGCTCCTAGGTAACTCCATATATATGTTCTCCTTAAGATCACTATTGAAAGCTGTTTTTACGTCCAATTGATGGAAAAAGTTGCCTCGATGAATTCGAATAGCCAACACAACACGTATAGTAGCTAGTTTAGCCACTGGTGCTTAGTTATCGTAGCAGTCGATGCCATGTTTCTGAAGATATCCTTTGGCAAGCAACCTTGCCTTGTACTTTGCATTGCCAGTACTACTGTCTTTCATGCGAAACAACCGTATTCGCATCGGAATTAGCTTGATGAACAAAATCAAGCAACTTACCGGGTATGCGGCGCTCCCTTTTGCTACGCTTTGCAGGAATCAGTACTACTGCTATTATTTTGCAAGGGGAGCGCAGTTGCGTTGTCAGTTCCGTTCTCAGTAATTTCAAAGTCATTATAAGGAACATTTTGGTCGCGTAGTTCTACACCCTCTTGTTCACATGATTTTTTTCTGCTGCTGTCAGTCACTTTTTTCAATTTTCATATCGTCCTTAAAAGGGAACTTTAATTCTTCCAACTTTACATCTCTAGCAGTATACACTTTTTTGTCATTCAAGAACTCATAACCGATATGCATTTGAGGCATATGCAACCATTACGGCTTGCTTACTTTTATATAGCTTACTATTTGGATACGGAACCCAACCATAAGCCTTACATCATTTTTGCTCTGTTGCGAGTGTTTTGAAATTTCGCGGCACTGCTGTCCTTCAATACCCACACTGTACATGCCAATACTTGCATCTCCTGGTGTAAGGCCAGTAATCAAATTGCGTTTAATTAACTGCTTCAACCCTTGTTTATCGATATGAACCATTCGTTTATGCCATAATATCCGTGGCTTTACACAAGTTTGCCGTTGGTTTCTCAGTTTGAACTTCTAGTTCATATAAGCCCTCGATAAGAAAAGCAGTAGAAATTACTTCGCTATTTTTCAGTATAATAGCCTTAACTTTAAAAAAAATTACTCTAATGCCAGCAGCTGTAAGTTTTCTTACTGATAATAATTATTATCACGTAGTGATGTTCCAATGTGTTCTGCCTTCGAGGTTTCATTGCCCTTAGCACATAGATATATAAATGTAGTCACAATGAGCTTAAATGTGTTATTAATCAATATGGTAGAAAAAGAAACTACAGTGGCGAATGAATTATTTTACTTTATATTTAATATTTAAATATTTAATTTTATTATTTATACATCTTAACGATTTCTATCGGCGAAAATAGTTTCATCGGCTCTTTGAAGTAGGCATTATTTTTGGTTAAATGATCTCTGGGTCCGGAATCTAATTTAAAGAGTATTACTTGCTCTTCAGGTACTGAACAGTCAAATGGGGATTCTGACATATAAACGAACTTTGGTTTTTCATTTGCTACAAAGCAAACTCCTTTATTTGTACTTCTGGCTTCACTTTTAACATTACAGTCGTATGATTTATGTCATTTATAACATTTTTTTTTCGAAAGTTCTTCTTACCAGAAAATGTCATTTTATTTGTGAATTTCTTTGTGCATTCTGCTTCTTTGCGATCAATCAGTTTGACTCCGAGGTAGGTAACTTCTGCAAGGAAAAAATTAGCATTTTTCTTACCTTACCCGGCAACAACAATCCTTCGATCGTTGAAAAACTTCGTGCAATTTGACCTTGTGCTCTCCTACTGATTCTGAAGCAACGATGAAACTTGATGAGTAACTTCATGCTCCCTCACCGCTCGCTAACATCGAATCCATTATATTGTGAAATATGTAGAGGACAGACTTCACCCTAAATGAAACCCGTGTATATTGGAACAACCCACGATGGGTATTGATAGTAAGTAAATCACACCAACCTGCAGATATGCGTCGGAGAAGTCAATTTCTGAACAAAATTTACCTCCGCACAGTGTAGCGAATCTCTTCTGGTGAAGGCAATGGTTATTGATTTGACTGCAGTGACGCATTAAGAACTCGCACGAATTCGAATATTTCCATTTTCCTTTTTAGCCGTGACAATTTGTGCTGCCAAATCGGAAAATTCTACCTTATTCAAGACATCAGACGTTTTGGCCTGGAAACTGAGCTTGAGTCTGGCTTTAAGAGGAGAGGTGCCTCTGCCTTAATGCACTTTCCCAACGATTTATCGAAAACGTCGGCATATCTTGTTTGTAACTCCGATAGCTCGTCTTGAAAACCTGATGGTGACGTTGATTTCACGCTGGCACATACGGTATTAATAGGCACGTCAAACAGCTGAAACCGTTGTATTCAATCTGTGTCCAAAATATTAAGATGGAGAATTTTCGAAATAAAACACTGATGACTGCTTTGTTTCCTTTAAGAAGAAGATTACGCACTCGCACTCGCATGTGATGTGTGTGTGGTTTTCGGCGGACCAAGTTTCCTACAGCTCTCCTCCGAGGTGATAGCAATATCCGATGCTGTGTCGATCTACAAACGGGTTGGTTCAATTGATGTTAACTATAATAATCTACTTTTGTCTCAGTGTCAAATATATGCTGTTTACTCTGGTCTTAGTTCCTGTATTTCGATTTTTGTTTGTACGTTTTCACCCCAATACCAGCAAGCACTTTTCGGAATCTCGCGATACGCTTTAATTGATTTTTGCACAGTTTTCACTTCTTGCTCGAAGTTCACTCCCAATACACACATCCCAAAAATAAATTTAATAAAATAAATGAAATAAACTTTTAAATAAAGAAAATATTTGACTACTGTTTCATGTCTCGCAAAATAAGTAAAGCACTTATCATATCCGTATAATTTGTCCTCGGTAGGTGTAAGACTGCAACAACTCCGATTTCTATTAGTTGCGACTACCGAATTCGTATTGAGACATAAACAATGGCAGTGGAAACCCTCCAGCTCCAGCGGGAAGATCGGCCCCGAGGTGCCCCCTGATATTTGTTAGGAATATCTCACCGAAGCACCTGATGGAGCACCTAAGGGCCACTAAGGTAAACACAGAAGAAATAATATTCAGAAAGACAGGATACAACAGATACAAGATCATAGTTAGGGACGTTGAGTTCCATATGTTCCTCTTAAAACACTTCAAGTAACAAACATTCAAGGCCTTCTCGTTCACGCCAAAACAGCTCAGAAGAATTAATATGGTTCTGAAAGTGGTGGCGAATTACTTAGCTGAGGAAGTGCAACAGGAGTTGAGACGGCTGGACTCTTCAATGGGAGTTTTGGTAAAAGACTTTAAGACAGCATAATCTAAGGGGCCACGATTGTCCTCGCAGCTTTATCTTTGTTCGGTGGAAGGCAAGGAAGAGCCTCTTTAAACACGATGTGATTTGATTGACAAAGATATGCTACAACAGCCAAAAATTCGGACACTCGTCCAGATATTGTTCAGCACCACCCAGGTACGTTAAGTGCAAAGTAGGGAAATGCAAAGTTCCTAAGAGCGCCGAAAGGTCAGAAATATACTGAGTCAATTCATCCAGCCAACAATAGGGGTTGCCCCGTGTGGGTCAGTCAACAAAAGAAACGGCAGGCCTTGAACAGGTTTGCCACTCATAACCCGGTGATCAGGGCAGTCAATAGGGCACAACAGAATCTTACGTCATACGCGGACGCGGCTGGAGGCCAAAGACGCACAAATACTATGAGCATTCACCCCCGCCCTACCCCAATATCGCAAAATAAATCAGTAGTTACGAATTTCCCCGCCGAATCGGAGAGACTTTTCAAAACTTCTGGGAGGAGTACGAAAATTTAGATGAGAAAAAAGGAAAGGAGCTTATTATCGCGTCTCATTGGTCATGCTCATGCCCTCACATTTACCAACTCTAAATCCATGAACCTTAAAGTCATAAAAGCAAATATTAACTCCCTATCCCACGTAAAGAAAGCAGATATAGACTTATTTCTGCAAGACAAGTTGCCTACAGCTTTGTTGGTACAGGAAACTTGTCAATACGATAACAAGAATAAGTGCAGTAAGCATATGTAACAATGAGGTAAGAGGTACTGGAATATTCTTGCGAAAATCCCACTTTCTTTACCCAGTCATTTTTCTCAAACAACATAATGTCAGCAATTATTGCTGCAGTTCTAATCTCATACCGCAATCAAGGTCAGACATTTCTAGCATTAGTTTCAATTTGCGTAAGCTGTCATGCTAATTCTGCACTTGCGTCAGCCTTAAATTACCTACTAGGTAATATCCGTAATTTTGATTATATAATCATCAATAATAATGGTAAAGTCTTAGCTCAATGGTAACAAGATCAGTTCCAAAGTTTCGACATAGTAAATGCGGATGGACCCTCTAGACCAAGACCTGGATCCCATATTGATTTCTTTCTAATGTCCTCCAACCTAAATACGAATTACGACATAACCTGTATATCATCAGAACCACTTTCAGATCACTTCTCCATAACCATGTGCATTAAATTACCGAACTCCAGTACCGTCCATGCCTACCCTGAACAATTTAACAGCTTTTAGTTCACGAATTGGTCTAATTTCAACGAGTCATTAAATTCAGAGCTGTCTAACCTAGAAATCCCTACTGATAGGAATCTCACCAACTCGGAGAATGACAAAGCTATTGAGGCTATCACAAATCGTTTCCATACATGCATCTCCAACCACAGCAGAACAATAACTACACGTCTGAACTGGGTCAAGGTCTCTGAAAATACACTCTGTATGCTCAGGACTAGAAAAATCTGGAAGAGACAACTTTGCTTTTGGTGAATTCTACCAAGATCTATATGCCCTAAAAACCCCCTCAGTGGATATAGTCAATTCTCTTGTAGTGGAAGCCTGCAATAGTTTCTTCGATGCTTGGAACAGTAACCTTATCCTAACAAATTGTTCACACTCAAATAAGTTAGATGAATCCGCAAACAGTCTCTTCATATCAGCAAACACGCTTGAATAGATAATTTTCTCATTGAACAATAAAAATTGTCTGGTCCTGATAAAATCTCAAATTTCGTTGTCCGATAAGCTAAGTCAGCGTTAGCAAGATTCCTAACCCCTATCTTGAACAATTGCCTTAACGAGTGCTACTTTCCAGTAGCCTGGAAAAAAAGCCAAGTTGATTCCGATAAGAAAGCAACAGCAATAGCACAAATAGCGTCGATAACTATCGTCTTATTTCCATGCTATCAAACCTAGGCAAGATTCTACAAAAAATTATCCTCCTGAGAATGAACTGCTTTTGTAATGATTCTGATCATCCTCAGCCCCATCAATTTGGATTTAAACGTTACTTCCTCTATGATTTCCCTAATCAAATGGAGGACTCCGAGGCTATTTTATATGCGGATGACACCCTCTTTTTAAGTCATCACGAAAGACCGCAAACAGCGCTTAGAGCAATTCATCGTCACCTCAATTCCATCGTGACCTACTATAAAAGAGAGGGAATCCATCTCAACATTAGGAAGAGGCCATTACTAAGCAGTCCCTGAAAATAGTCACGTAAGACTTAATATTAAGGGTAACCAGATACCTGTAAAAATATCTTAAGTAAGTACTTCAACTCCATGAACGCTTAAAAATTAATCCTCATGCCAGAAAGGCTCTAAACAAGTCTAAGATCGCTGTCACAAAATTAAAAACCCTAATCAACTCCAGGTTTGTTGAGTGTAGAACGAGATTTCTCGTCTACAAAAACCTAATCCACCCGGGATTGGCTTATGGGTTCCCCATCAGGTTCCAAATTACACATAACGTAACTCTTGAGCTCCAAAGATTTCAAGGTGCTATAGCACAAACGTAAAAGACCCGGAGGCAAATGGTTTAGTAACACAACCGTTTACCAGGATTCTGGTATAACGCATTTGCTGGAATATCTTACCAGTCTAAGTAAAACGAGGCTCGCTACTCTTCAACATCATGAGAACCCAATCCTGAGGAACGTTTTTGAGGAGAATATAGACGAGTAGATGGTCAATAAACGACCGTTACTATCCGTCAACGATCAGCTTACTCAATGAGAGATCTGACCCCTTTTTTACCGCAGGTATTAACGATAATTTTACCGCAGCTGCTTTTTATAAAAAACAAATCGCCAATACCTACAGAGGGTGAGGAACTCATCGTCCCATTCCTTTTCTTTATACATTAATATATACTATAAATAAATTAAAAGCTCTACTCATGTACCTTTTGTAACATGTTAATTGAATTCGAGACTGAAATATTGAAATCAAAGTGCATGTAAAACAAAACGTATTTTAGCAATGTAAATTAACTATATGAATTATTATTTTTTCTGTACCTGCTAAGTATGAAATATGTATATATGTGTTCCTGAAATTTAATTATGTACGAACGAAATGTAAACTGTGATCCTTGAGCGTACTCATAATGTATAATATAAATTAGGATATATCGAATAATGTTCTTAAAATTGAGTTAATTTAAATGGTTGTGATCCTAGCTACATAAGAAAGACATATTGTACTGCCAAATAGGGTAATATGCCCTTCTTACTCACACACTATCAGAGTCAGTGGTGGGACTATCAATAGCTCCATCTGCTGTGTTAATTATATTTTCCTCTACTCCTGTCATCTTCGTTGTTTTAGGTTAGGTCATTTTATTTGACATTCGTCTTGTTGAGTGGACTTTATGTTATCGCACTTATATACTTGACCATATCTAAATCAGTCACACTATCCTGAATTACTTGTTATAATAAGCTAAAATATTATATGTAAAACTAAAGATGTAAATGTAATGAAATGGAATCTCAATAAACTTACATACATACATACATACATTCGTATAGTTTTTAAAGCCATCAAATGTAATTAAAAATTTTTAATAATTGATATGTTATATATACACTGTTGCTGTGCGCTTTTACATATTTTCATACCAACACGTTAGATACGTTCCAGAAAAAACCGTTTAAAAAGACTTGATATGTACTTCAATAAAAGGGGACTGGTTCCACATCCTCCAACACTGTAAAAATACATAAAATGAATGATTCATACACAAAAACTATTATGGGAGTTTCATATATGCATTCAATTTTCAAAATTTCCTGCCTATTTACTCGTGAGCAGGCTACATAAAGCTGTCCTTTCGAAAAGCATTCATTACTCAAATCAATGTCCATGAATTTAACAGTTCGACCTGAGCTTTATTGATAGTCATAGTTATATACATAATTTAATTGGAAACTGCAGGCCTTTAAAAAGAAATGGGTAGTCCGATGGTATAATGGGTATTCGCGGAATAAATACATTCTCATCTTTGCCTGATCCCGTTATAATAATAGCTTCAATTAATTAGGTCTTAAAGCCTTAAGCAGTAATCTTGTTCTATTACACAGTGTTGGAGGACACAAATTTCTTAATAAAAATATTGGCACTCTTACTTTTAAGCAAATAAAGTTCCCTGGTAGTCCTGCTGGATTCGTAGAATTTAAAAATTCTGTTGAAAAATTCACTGCACCATCCGTATTTACAACAGTATCAAGGATCGATAAATTTGTACGTTTTGTAGATTTTGCTTAAAATGAATTCATTGATTTTGGACGCAGAATCATTTCTTGGAGCCTGAATAGTTCTTTCTCTGAAGCAAGGAGAGGTCTCGATATTTATATATGTAACAGAGGGATATATGTAATCCACCAATTCATTAATGTCGCTTACTTGCTTCCCAATGGAAAGGGTAACATTACCATTTTCTTCTTGTACTGTTCCATTTCAAAATTTGCCGAAAAATATTATTAAATGTTTCAGCATCAATGAAATCTCGTGTTCTTTGAAAGTCATTTTTTCACCGAATTGCCAGAGTGTAGATTTCTTAAGACATTCCCATAATAAATGCTAATTTTTGAAGGAAGTCACCTACGTAAGCACCACCTAGAAGAGCAGACAAACTCTACAGTTTACCCGATCCTTGGGGAAACTAATGTCTTGCGCCGATTTCAAAGGACTAGACTTCTGCGATAGTCTACAAACGGGCATGGTTGCTGTGTTATCAGGAACTTTCGCTGGATCAACTTACCGATCAGTACCCGAATCATGAAATACAAGCTACTGGTTAAGTGTTTCACTTAGTTATAGTCATAATCAATTCACGGAGGTGGTTTTTAGTGAGTAAAAATCTCACAATTCTATGTGTGAACATTCGCCATAGAGTCTTGTAGCAGATTTCCATCCACCTGAGGAAAAAAACCTGCTAGTAGTAAAGTTTCACCGCATTAGTTGATATTAAGTGCCTCAAAGTTCTGTCGACAGCTTCTAACGAATTCTTGCGGGTCATAGTACATTCATCCAAAACAATGAGAGAACATTTTTGTGACCCTTTTGCAGTTGCATTTTGCTTGGAAATATTACAAAGCAAACTACTAAGATCTTTTTTGTTACTTGTGTTGGTGAAAATCTTCAACAAGAAACTATGTGACCCGTGTCCACATAGTAGTGTCAGATTTTTACCGACTAAAAACACCCTTCCCTTTTGGTTTTACTACAACTAAGTTTCCTGATCTACTAGCTTACATTTAAGGATATTTTCGCGTGTTGCAGGTAGACCTTCGGTAAAATCACCTGCCATGACATGACATAATAATTATGGTTTATTATTATTGCGCCAAATCGAGCGGTCTTGTACAATGGAGTCGGCTTACTGAAGGTCTTATGTCCAAAGTTTGGAGGATGGCATTGTTACAATGAACAAGAAGTCTGATACTTAGCTTTCGAGCGGAGTTTGTTATTTCTTCGTCGACGGTTATTATCCCAAGGTCCTTCTTTGTATATGTCAATTCCTGTGATACCAGGGAGCTTTCACAATATCCCGTATTATTTTATTTGGAAAGGACTGAATAAATCCTCTGTTACTTGCTTGGTACAACCCCATAGTTGTATGCCAGTACTTGATTGTATAATATCAGTTTGTTGTACATGCTTAACTTAGAGTGCTTCTAAGTAACCAGTATATTTCTCTATACCAGTGTTCGAGCTTATCCCGTTTCTTTTTCACATGGGCCTTCCACTTGAGTTTCGCATCAAGTATCATACCGGTATTGCATGAGAACTGGAAGATTTTCAATATTTCTGTAGGTAAAATTTATGTGCGTTGATTTGATCTCATTTGGAGCAATGCAACAGCGTTTTGACCATTCGTTTATTTTGTTCACAGCTAGTTGCAGTTTTCCAGTTGAGGACTCAACTGAAATTCCCGTTGTCAGGATCACTGTCAAGTGTACCCTCAGTTTGAGGTATGTCTCAAGTGTACAACAGGTATATTGTAGGGTCAAGGACACTTCCTTGAGGGACTCCTGCTCGGATTTCTTTAAAATCGGAGTTTTCAGTCCCGTTTTAACTCTAAATATTCTGTTATCGAGATTAGATTCTAGTATTTTATACAAGCTTGTCTGTAGAAGCCTGCTTAGTTTGTATTAGGCCTTCATCACAGACTTTGTCGAAGGCCTGGGAAACGCCAAGTAGGGCGGTGTAGCAGATCTTTTTCTCCTCTAATGGTCCTTCAATTTCATTCGTTATTATGTATACCTGGTCAATTGTCGAGTATTGCGCTCGAAACCCGAACTGATGGTCAGGTATTAGTTGCTTCTCTTCGATAAATTTTTAATAAAATAAATGGATATTAGGTTAAGTAGAGGAATTTAAGTAGCGCCTTTTTCGGCAAGTTCTTCAAGATTTGTCCGGTTATTAGATCATAGCCAGGAGCCTTGTTTTTTTTTTTTTTTAGATTTTTGATTGCCTGCCAAGTTCGTTTAGCGATACTCTTTCAATACTAGGGCTGTCAGATATAGAAGTTACACTTGGATCAACTTCCAACATTTTTCCATCAAAAGGCTGAAATGTTTCCTCCAAATGTTCGGCAAAGAGATCCGCCTTTTCTTTATCACTTTTTGCCCACTCATCATTGTGTTTCTTGATTGGTGAGGCCTGCATTTGGGTCTTGATATTTTTTACTTCTTTCCAAGGTGAGTAGCTTGTACATTTTTAATTTGTTAGTGCTTCCAGATAAGTCAATATCTCGTGGTTTTTAAGAACTTGCAAAGCTGATTTTAGCTTGTTGCCATGCGATTTAGGTATGTTTTACGTTTTTGTTTTTTCAAGGAATTTCATGTTCGAGTTCTAACTTTAAGGTTGTTTTTAAAGACCCATTTATACTAATGTTTTCCTAGTAATGTCCAAAACTTTCCCAGTCAGTTTTGTTATCTGTCAATCTCATCTGGTCAGGATTACAGGTGAGTGGTCGGAAGAGAGGTCAAAGCTTTCTTTTACTTTCACGATGTTTGTAGGAACCCCTTTAATAATAAAAAAGTCTACTAAGTCGGGTACTTTAGCTGTATCGGGCGGGCCAATATGTCGGTTTTCCTGATGAGTAAAAGTCGACCCCGAGCTCCATACCGACTTTGTGCAGCAGTCTGCTTTTGGTTTTTTTTTAAGCGAGCTGTGTTTGGCGTTAAAATCACCACCAACTATGAAACACGTTACAAATTTCTCGAAAAGACCTACAAAGTCATTCCAAGGCCACGCATCGCGGGGGAAAATATATAGATGCAGATATGACGTCCTGTATTTTAGTTTAACTGACACTGATTGTATTGCGTCAAGTTCTGTTATTATGTTCATGAAGTCCTCTATATTTTCTCTAATAAATAAGGAAGATCCCCCTCTAGCTCTTGATGATAAGAGTAGTACGCGCAAAAGCCTATTATTTTAAATTGGGACTCCTTCGTCAGGTGGGTTTCAGATATCAAGTAAACTTCAAAGTTAGTATTACGCAAGAATATCTCCTATTCATTGCTTTTATTTTTTATTCATTTTTCATTATTTTTTATTTATTATTTATAATCGTACCTTCCATACTCATATATTGCGAGAAGATCTGTGTAGTTTACGAGCTTTACGCTCAAGCTTGCTAAGTTTGTCAAATAATATTTTATTTATCGCGGACTGCTCGTCACCGAATCGGCAGGTTTTTTGTTTAACGATAATGCTTGAGCATACGTCAGAGTCTTTGCGGACTCGTAAATATCCTCATTATTACACAGGGTAGATCTACTTTTTCCTACTTTTTCAGTTGTGGCCTCTTTTACTTTCTTATTTTTGTTGTTTTCGCGTTTTTGTTGTTTTGCAATCAGCCGTCGCCTCTTTACTAATATCACAATTTTCAGAGAGATGATTTCCGGCGCACTGTACACATTTAGGTTATTTTTGGTAACATAAACGTGTGTGATTAAAGCCTTGGCAATGTTTACAGGCTCAATTTTCACTATAGACTTTAAAATGATTTCAATCTTTGTAGATATCATCAATGCATTCGTTTTTCTCGAATGTAAGCATAAATAATGGCAGTCCTGTTTTGATCAGGATATCCTTACCTTATTTCGTTTTCTGCTTAATCTGCTTTATGATATTGACGGCATCAATAATTTTCAAGCCTTTTGCTTTAAGGTCGTCTATAATGTCATCCTTATTGCATGAAGGATGAAGACCTCTGGCTATGACACGGAGTGGCCTCTTCCTCTTGTTTTGAACTGTGTACCACTGTACTTTATCCTTATTAAATTTGTGTGACAAAGCTCTCAAGGTATCGGGGTCAGTTACGTTGACTTTCCAGGCGTTAATCCGAAGCAACGTCACTTTAAATTCCGACGCCAACGTTCATTTGAGGAGACGGAGCCATGTTTTGTAATCCGACATACCAACGACGTTCATTGCTAGCGGGGGGCTGGCTTTCTCTTGTACACGTTTTTTTAATAGCCCATACTCTTTCAATTCTTCCTTTTGAGTTTCGGGTGAGAAAATAATTATCAACAAGTGATAATCAAAGGACACAAAAATCTAAAAACCCACAAGGCTCCTGGCTTTGATCTAACAACCGCACAAATCCTGAAGAACTTGACACAAAAAGGCGCTCATTAAACTTCTATACTTAATTAAAGCTTCCTTTAGGGTATTATATGATAATGGTTCCAAAATCGGACAAGCCGTTGAACAACAAAAAGTCGTACAGACCCATTTCGCTTTTACCAATAATATCCAAAATTGTAGAAAACCTCTTATTGAAACGCTTTCAAAAATTTATCGCAGAGGGTTTCGAGTGAAACACTCGACAATTGATCAGGTATACAGAATAACGAATGAAATGGAAGGAGCATTAGATGAGAAAAAGATCTGTTCCACCGCCCTAATTGACGTTTCCCAGGCCTTCGACAAAGTCTGGCATGAGGGCCTAAGATACAAGCTAAGTAGGCTTCTACCGACAACCTTGTATAAAATACTAGAATCTTATCTCGATAATAGGATAATAGGAAATACTACGATTTTAAATAGATCCGAGCAGGAGTCCCTCAAGGGAGTGTCCTTGGCCCTACATTGTACCTGTTGTACACTAGAGACATACCTCAAACTGAGGGTACACTTGACAGTGATCCTGACAACGGGAAGTTCAGTTGAGTCCTCAACTGGAAAACTGCAACGAGCTGTGAACTAAATAAACGAATGGTCAAAACGCTGTTGCATTGCTCCCAATGAGATCAAATCAACGCACATAAATTTTACCTACAGAAATATTGAAAATCTTCCAGTTTTCATGCAATACCGGTATGACACTTGATGCGAAACTCAAGTGGAAGGCCCATGTGAAAAAGAAACGGGATGAGCTCGAACACTGGTATAGAGAAATATACTGGCTACTTGGAAGGCACTCTAAGTTAAGCATGTACAACAAACTGCTATTATACAATCAAGTACATACAACTATGGGATTGTACCAAGCAAGTAACAGAGGATTTATTCAGTCCTTTCCAAATATAATATACGAGATAATACGGGATATTGTGAAAGCTCCCTGGTATCACAGGAATTGTCATATACAAAGAAGGACCTTGGGATAACAACCGTCGACGAAGAAATAACAAACTCCGCTCGAAAGCTAAGTATCAGACTTCTTGTTCATTGTAACAATGCCATCCTCCAAACTTTGGACATGAGACGTCTAGTACGCCGACTCCAACGTAAGAGACCGCTCTATTTGGCGCAGTAGTAACAAACCATCCTAACGATGGTCATGGCAGGTGATTATACCGAAGGTCTACCTGCAACCCGCGAAAACATCTTTAAAACTAAACTACTAGATAAGGAAACTTAGTTGTAGTACAGAAAAACCAAAAGGGAAGGGTGTTTTTAGTCAGTAAGATTCTGACACTAGTTTGTGGACACGGGTCACATAGTGTCTTGTTGAAGAATTTCACTAACCTAAGCAAAAAAATATAAGAGCGAAACAATCAATAAGCAGCTGTTTTTGCGGAAATGAATTTCAAACGGGAGTACAATCTCGTTTAACTTAAACTAAAAATGTAACTCAGTTCAAGGAAACTCACGTTATAGTGAAGTTTTTAGGAAAGAAACTCACGTAATAGTGAAGTTTAAACCAAATATGGAGTTTGCTGGCATTGATTGTTAAACTTGGAATTGTTTTATTACCTATAAAAACAAAAAAAAAACTAAATAAATTGCTTCCAGCCAGATTCGAATGCATAGCCTGCAGAATCGCGAGCAACGCAGCAAACCCACTCTGCCAACGAACCACATTAGTTTCGATGTTATTTTATTCGACCAAATTCATTCGGTGTAGCAGTTGATATCATCTCACATTCTTACATATTTACATACTTACATACATAAATAATAAGCGCTTTATTGTTAGGAGATTTATTTACTATTTAATTTAAGATTTTAAGTTAAATCAACTAATAGCGTTCAAAGCTATAAATATAAGAATAATCTTTTAAGTCTTAATAATTTGAAATTATTATATATATTAAAATTGCAATCTAATGTCATTCTTGACTATAAAACCAATGAATTACTTAATTGATTAAAAAGAAACAATTTATTATATTTTTTATTAGTAGCTCCTGATACAGCATTTCCTCGAATAAATAGTATAAGTTTCTGATTATTATCCCCTTCTTTAACTCTATTATTAGAAGAAGAATAGTAGAAAATGGAGCTGGAACAGGATGAACTGTTAACACTCCTCTATCTAGTAATATTGCACACAGAGGAGCTTCAGTTGACTTAGTAATTTTTGCACTTGACTACACCAGATAAATCATCATCTATTTTAGTGGCAGTACATTTTATTAGAACAATTACTAATAAGAAAAATAAACAGGACTTACTTATGAACAACTTATTTATAACATATACTATATATTATACAACATATACTATATATTAACCGACCGAAATACAAATTCATTTTTTTTTGATCCGGTAGGAGGAGGCGACCCAATTTTATATCAACATCTATTCTGATTTGTTAGTGTACAGAAGTTTATATATATTATTACAGAAGGTTATATATATTATTATATTAATTTACATGTATTCGGAACAATTTCCGATATTAATGGCATGTATAAAAATGCGTTTAACAGGAAAAATCTCGTTTTAAGCTATATTAGCCAATGGATTAATAATTATTGCTATTCCAACAGCAATTAAAATTTTCAGTTGATTAGCCACTTTTCATAGAACAAAATTAGTTTATTCTTCTGCTATTATTTGAGCATAAGGATTTGTATCCTTATTTACAGTTGGAGGATTAAATATTCTAACCAATTAATCAATTGATGTAATTGTACATGATACTTATTATGTCGTAGCATTTCCATTATGTTAGCTGGTTTTGTTCATTGATACCCTTTATTTACTGGTTTAACATTAAATAATAAATGATTAAAAATTAAATCTCAATTATATTTATTGGACTAAATTTAACATTTTCCCTCAACATTTCTAAAGATAAGCAGGTATATCTCGTCGATACTCTGAGTATCCAGAAGCTTATGCAGTATGAAATATTGTATCAGCAATTTGTTTTACAATTTCATTAGTAAGAATTATTTTCTTTATAGTAATTTATGAAAAAGTATAATTAAGCAACAAGTAGTTTATCCTATACAATTAAATTCATCAATTGAATGATTTTAAAATAATTCTCCAGCAGATATTCAGAATTATTATCAAATTGATTTAAACTCCATAAAAAAGTATATTACTTTTATTAGAATTATATAAATAAACCTTACCACGGTTTCGGTATGATAAATTAATATATTGTAAGGGTTTCATAACGATAATATTCGACTAAGAAACATCCGAAAAATCATTGCAATAAATCTGTTCCGAAATATGGAAGAGCTGATAATAAATTCGTACTTAACGTTGCTCCTCAAAATGATATTCCTCGCCCAATATGTAAATAGATACAAATAAAGAAAAATGATGCACCATTAGCATGTAAAGTTCGTAATAATCAACCATAATTTAAATTTCGACAAATATGATCTCCTCTATTAAAAGCTAAATTAATATCTGCTGTATAATGTATTACTACAAATAAATCTGTTAAAATTTTAGTTCCGAAACATAAAAAAACCTTTGCTGGCAAGAGGGCTGTTTAACAGCAGCCAACTTGATACAAAGGCCAAGGTAATCTGCTACATGGCTCTCATCCGGCCAATTATGGGAGTTATACGGTTGTCCCTGTGGTTAAACATGAGTCCTTCCCAGATGGAAAAGATGAGGTTGTTCGAGTGACAATGTATTCTTACCTGTCTCCGGTTGTATCGGTCGAAATACAAAAAGATCTACCCTAACGAGGTCCTGTACAACGAGGAAAACTTGAATAGGATATATAATTTTATTATAAAGTTGATTAGAAGACCCATTGCAAAAACTACGACTTCTTCCAACAGTCTGATCTTTGCGGCTTTTTTCCCCAATAATATGTACCATGACAGAGTGCGTCTCAACGGCTTTGTTCCACATAAAAAATTAATCTATTGTGTCTGCCAAAGTGTCTGCCAAAGAACGGCAATTTCCGCCACCGCTAGCTTTTCTAAATGATCCGGTAGTTGACTATAGTCCTGCTTAGGTTTCAGCTTAGTTTTTAAGAAAAAAGAGTAAATAAATCCAAAAAATATACATAAAACAAAAAAAAATATAAAACAAAAAATCGATAAAAAAATATATAAAACAACATTTTGTTCTTGTGGCGTATAAATTATATAAGTTAAGCATATACATAACATATACGTCCTGGTGTACGTGCCCGTACAGTTCAGCCAAGATTTTCATCGGTTTTCTTGGTAAAGAGAAAATTAATAAAAGTTTGTTATCAAAGACTAAAATAAACGTAGATTAAGACGAAAGCCCATTTATACACAGATTTGATTAGCTTAGATTACGGTACGCATAGGTTTAGAAAGTTAGTATTAAGAACAATTGTGCATCAATGAATCAATTGCTATGTTAGTTAAGCACTTTTGTCTAGCAAGTAAGAAAATATTTTTTGTTGAATTTTATTTGAATAAAACAAAATTACATGAAAAAAAAACAACATTGGAAAAACTTTTTTTGCAAACGGTTGAGTAGAACAATAGATAATAGAGATTAAAAAAAATCGCATCAAATGGTTGTTGAACCAACTATTTCAAGTTGTGTAGTCATAGATGTTAACCAACCTCCAGTTTATTGTAACTTCGGTATGGATAAATTTTTTACATATTTCGTTTTGCTGCAACATTTATTTTCTTTGATGTCTCAATCGATCTTGCAAACTATCACATAAGTACGACTGACTTGGTCACCAAACAAAAGGGAAACAATAATTATTTTTGCTCTTTTCATACCTTCTCATACCCAATCTATGTAAGGTTGTACACACAAACCCGGCTATAGATGAGGGCACACACTCGTGCAAGTAGATGGAATTCCTAAGAACCCTTTTTTATTAATCTCCTGATATCCATCACAACTTTGTGCAAGTCAAGGAATAATTTAAAGTTATTATGCCGCATTCTAGAGACAACTCCAAAATCCATAAACAATCCCTCCACAAATATCATATCAACACAAACAATACCGTTCTGTAAACAGTACCGATCCAGATCGTAAATATCAAGAACACATCAAGAACTAAGAACATCCATTCTCGGACCATAACTCGCTGACGCAACCCTTGAGACATCTGACACCCACGCCGCTTCAAGTGGACACCATTCTGATATGCGACACATCGGACCGCAACGCAACCACGCTGACCTGCTGAGGATTAGCTTAAAATAAGCTTAACTTTAGTCCTTTCTATTGCTTCTAAGGGAATGTTTTGCCCTACAGAACAAAAAATAAAAAAATATAATTTTTAAAACCAGTTACTTAAAACAGTTTAATTTGTACCAATCGAAATAAATAGTTTTTCCCTCCGGTTTGCTGCAGCACTTATAGATACTTCTACTCCACCATGTAAGCACACACTCAGTAAATTGGAAAATGAGTAGGAATGTGAATGAGAGCTCGGGATACTAATAAATGGTAAAATAGTGTCCGCTGTACACACGGGCGTAAACATATGTTCCTACTTGTAGCAAGAATAAATAGGCAAAAGCAATAAGCAATTTGTTGATCCAACAAAATTGAAAGAATATTATGTTTTACGCACGATTCGAACGAGTTCGATCAAACCGGGACGTAATAGTAAATCTCATTCCAATGAAAAAGTGACACATTTTTTTGTATGTTTTGTTTTGTATGAATAATCATTTTATATTCTGTTCTTTGAAGTATTCTATTTGCAATAAATATAATGAAAATTATTTTTTATGAAATAAATATTATTTAATAAAATGGATTAAATATAAGCGTATGACACTTTTCATGTCGTGATATGCTTTTCTAATAGGACCAAAAATCATTATTTTGTATATAATGAATTAACAAGATTGACACTTACACATACATAGGTATATATGACACATTTGTACTTCTCTTAAAGCTAAATATCGATTACGAGGTACAAATTTCTAAAAATACACTACATACAATAGACCAAATTGCTTTCGTGCCAAGTGAATGTCAGGTAAATATCCCTACTCCACATTTTTATAAACTAGGCTCGCCCATCGTCGAAATTCGACGATTATGTATTTAAAAAATCATTATAATGTAATAAAAAATACTTTCCCAATGGTGTAAGTATCATGCCATTGGGTTTGAGTAGAACAGTGTATAAGCGTACGACAAAAATGGACAACACTTATTTATATATAGATATATGTTGTATCAGTTCTCACTCCTGGTAATGAAATTCGAAGTGACCAAGAACCTGCGTTCCAATTAATGTGCCAGTATTAAATCGGACATGTACCTTTAGTTTACCTTGAATCCAATATTCGGTGGATATACAAAAATATTGAATGAAAGTTCATAACATTGATATATGTATATTTATGATAACATCATGTACACACGCATTGACTACATTAACTATTTTAAGTTTTTGCTATTGCTGCGTGCTTTCAATTATAGTCTTATTTTATTTCGAGGAGTATTATATTATCAATACTTAGTTGTTGTTTATGTCGTTTGCCTTTTTATCTTGGTCGTGTTGTAATCAAAGGTCACGACATGATAGAATGGCATCCGACCCTACTCTGATGTAAAAAACAAAAAAATGTCAGGTTAGCTAATGTTACAGAAAAGTCTTAATGCTCGACTTTAGACGAATGAGTTCGCTGAGACTATGATCAATACAAATACAGAATAAATACTCGTGCACTTTCATGTTACAGAAGTAATGCATCCGAACATATGGTGGCCCAAATGATATAGGAAAGGATAGTAATAAAAGTTCTGTTATTAAGTTTTTTGATAAATTTTCTTAATTTCAAATTGTCATTCAATATCTAATGTTTAGCGTAAATAGATAGTTTGTTAGTTTAGGTCGAAAGTAAGTTACATCTAGCATTATTGTTCGTCTAACTAGTTTTAAGCATTTTTGTCTAGTATTTAAGTATATCATGAATTCACTAATAAAATTAATTAAAAACAGGAAAGGATAGTAATACATTGTTCGTTAGAAGTGTAGACGATAAAGATACGGAGATGCAAATTCAAAACAATTTCAAACTACGTTGTAATGGGGAACTAAAATTGTATTGGGTTGCCAGTAACAGTTTACATGCATATGAATACCCATAGATTATGAATTGCATTTTCTTCGGTAGTTTCCAATAATACGTAGACTAGTGATACTACTTAATAAGAATATTAACAATAAACAGTGAACTCTCCCCAACTCCAATTTTTCGCCATATTTTACATACATTTCCTTCAATTTGGTTTCCCGTGGTAATTCGACTTAGGGGGAGTCCAGTGAAGCTAACTGACATATTTTCACACTATAATGGAAAGATGTAATAAGAAAAAAGTTTGTTTGCCCGTGGACATCATGGGAATCAACTGTTGATAATTCTTAATTTAGGCCTTAGGGCTTACACTTTTCGACACATGGATAACTTAATAATAAAAACATTATACGGAGGTTAGTCGAATTGTAGCTTATATCTCTTACTACACTTGTAAACTTTGAACCATTATATGAAATAAAATTAATATCAAAATGGTATGTGGTCTACAATGGTTGTGATCTACAGGCACTCTGAATTAGTTAAACCACTGCATTACGCACAAGTGAGGAGATGGGTGTTTTATGAATATGATAGGCACTAATCCACGTTAACCTGGCGATGCCCAGTTCTGTAACTGTGACTATACATGCTTGTTTTCCATCTCCGTGGTATCCACCGGGCACTGTACTTGCCCAACGGGACGTTGAAAAAAAACTTATAAGGGCGAGTGTTTAGCAGAAGAAAACAGCAACACCTTAAAGATCAAAATTACTGGCTAAAGGGGCTCAGAAGTCAAGTGAGATCTCCTCAGGAAGAGGATGCACGGTGGATGAATTCAACGGTGTCATCGACAGTAAGGATGGCAGACACCTCACATGGCCTCCTAATCATTAATAGCCTCTGCCATCACAATTCAATCCGCAACAAGTCTAAATTTTCCAACATAAGCCTTATACGTGCTCATGCCCCCACAGAAGACAAGTATGACGCCACCAAAGGTTGTTTCTACGAGCATCTTTAAAGTCTTAAGATTAAATTATTGCCCCAAGGTATGGAAAGTATCCAAAATAATCGCCACTCCAAAACCACGCAAGGACGCTACAAATGCCGGTTCCTGTTAAATGATCTAAAGTACCGAACATTTTGTGTGTCTCCTTACCTTGCCGTTGCAAAAGCCTTTGACAGTGTATGGCACAAAGGACTCTTCTACAAACTTAAGGCACTTTTACCGCAATAACACAAACTACTTGAAAGCAACCTGAGCGATAGACACTTTTACGTGCAGTACGGCGTTTACAGAGCAGGAGTTCCTCAAGGCAGCGTACTAGGACCTACCATGCATCTCCTATATACAGTGGAAACCCTAAACAATTGTGTTCGATCATAGAAACATGATACGGCTATCCTCTCCTCACATACCTGCCTTTTAACTGCATCAAATCAAGTACGGAAAATCCTAGGCGAAACACTCAACTGTTACGACAAATGGCGAACACAAATTAACGAACAAAAAAGAATCCTATACCATGAAAAAAAATTTACTACAAACTGACGTGGAAATCGCACATAATTCAAAAACGCAATCAAATCAAATATCATTTCAGACAACTATACCGGTGCACCATTATATGTAACTAATGAACAAAACATCGTGACCTCAAAACTGGCAGCTTTAGAGACGAAATAAGAAGAGTAAAAGTCACCAAACATTTATAACTAACCACAAACAGCGAACTGAGAAAAATTACCTCACCAAGAAGCTACAACTACTAGAAGACTAAAAAGACGCAGGCCAGTGGATCCACAATATATGTAAACTACTCGTTTCCATTTATTTATTATATTGTGTAAATCTAAATTGTAAACATATAAAGAAAATTCTGTAATCCATAACACTCCGAACATATTATCACTTCACTAAATATATACATTATAAAAAGAAGTCTTGTAAGATACTGGTATTATGACTTAAGTATATCATAAGTATCCCTTAGTATCCCTTAGAACATCCATGTATCGTTTGCATCCCCAGCTGTACAGCGGCAGCTGAATCCAACTCGGATGATGGATACATACCTCAGTAGAGGAAGACCCTGCCTTAGGTGGTGCGCCAGTTACGTTACCACACTCCACAAAACCGAAGATTGAAGGAAACCATGTTCATTCGAAACTCCTGACAAACTGGCTGATATCTGGTCGACTATAGTCTGGTCGCGGAAATGAACTCGGTGTGGGAAACACCTGATTAAGCAATTTGCACGAATTGCAGTTTGTCCGAATGAAAAGTAATAAATAATTTTAAAGTTCTACTTCAAGCTTCGTACGTGACGGTCGACTTCTCCTAAGAGAAATTAATAAAGTGTTTCTTAAGTAGGTATATACTTGTGTTATTCATTCATTCTATTTTTAGTTTCTAAGGAACACCAAAATGCTTAACTCGCGCAAGCAGAGGGGAACACAACCGGCTTGGAACCAGCTAGCTGCAGAGTCTTGTTAGTTGAAGTCCAGATTCTTCCCGGACGGTAGCGCCACCTCAGTAAGTAGTTAAGAGGAGAATAGGATAATAAGCCAGGCTGTTGTATACATCCAAACCAATCAAATATGTTGCCAATGTTGTTGAAAACAACTTATTTTTATTCTTGGATACAATATTACATCATTAAACAAATCCTAGAAAGTCTTTGTTTGCTAATGCTGTCTGTCTTTGAGTTGTTGATATCAAGCACTCGTCCAGATTCGTTATTGTTTTTCACGAACAATGATGATCATTCAAGAGGAAGTGAAATCCTGGAGACTAGCATCTTCGAACAAAGATGGAAGATGAACCTCCATGGGAAGTGCCAGAGGCTAGAAACGATAGGCGGCCAGATCACCACTGATCACCACTGGCCTTGAAGAGCTCTGATGGTAAGCCATCTGAGCCTGCGGCTTTGCTTTTCTTCAGCCTTTTAATTGATATGCAGACTTCATCGACTGGAGTTGGGGTTTCTTGATACCCTATCACTCTCTTTTGGTCATGCCCGTTAAGCAGCTGTTGGAAATGCTGCTTCAACACACCCACTATTCCCTCCAGGTCATTAACCAGGTTATCCTCACAGTTTCGAATAGCTTGGGTGCCTTTTCTAAAGCCAGCGACAAGGCTTTTGGCTTGTTCGTAGAAGGCTCGAATTTTATACTTGCCCCTGTACTCTTCGATATCCTTGAGCTGGGAGGTTGCGAGAGACCTTTTCTTCAGGCGTAGAAGCTTTTTCTCCTCCCTTCTTCTAGCGCAGGGTTGCTCTAGGTTTTCGTTGCAGTGCCTTTTGGTATGCCTCGTCAGTTACATGTTTCTTCTGTTTACAGTCGCCATCATACCACGGGTTTCTCGTCTAACGTGGTTTCGGCTACCTCTTTGATGGCCGAGCGGTAGTGCAACCTCATCTCGTTTGCTTTTGTGTTTGACGTAGGCATACCGGAGTGTCTCTCAATAAGTTGATCATCGTAGGCTCTGGCAATCTCTGATGTGCTCAGGCGTCCAATGTAAAAACTGCTCTTTGTTGGCTGGTGCAGCTTTCTGACAGTCGAGCTCTGAATCTTGCTTCTAAGAGGAAATGCTCAGAGTTGACGTTTGCCCCCTGAAAATGATTGTGTATTATAATACATAATACAGTGGATTCTGCGATATTTACTTCGGCGATTGTTACAAAAAGCGAAGGCAGCGCTTATTCGGATGCGGGTTTGTTGCTCGAGGCAGACTTAGGCAAGAAGTCTTAAGCTTTAAATACATAAGCGAGCGCCCCATAACAATCCGCATCAAGGCTACATTCGGCAAGATCAGCCTGATCTACGCCCACGCCCCAACGGAGGATAAAGATGACGACAGCAAAGATGACTTTTACGATCTCCTAGAAAGAACATACTATCGAGCCCCAGCAACGACACCAAACCCCTGGTTTGACAACAAGTGCAGACAGGCACATTCAGCGAAGCATGCAGCATACAAGGCGACGCTGGACAGAAGGACGAGAGCGGTTCTCGAGCTCTACGAACTTAAAATAAGGGAAGAGCACCGGCTTCTCAAAAAGAAAAAGAAAACGCATGAGAAGCTCGCGATCGAGGAAATGGAGAGGTGTTACCGCAGAAATGACGTCCGAAAGTTCTACCAACGGGTACAAAACGGCTGGATAAAAAATTCGGACAGAAGCATGTCGTGACGCAGAGGGACAACTCGTAGTATATTCGCAGTCGATACTGAGATTCTGGAAAGATCATTTCTGTAGACTGTTAAACGGCGAGGAGGACTCCAATGCTGCTGTCAGACAGAATGTTCCACTCCACACAATTGACGATGATCGACGAGAATTCTGTCCCCCGACTGTCCCGAGCTGCTGTTGTGTCTGCGGAACTGTTTAAGGCAGCTGGAGATGAGCTGGTAAGGTACATGCACCAACTCACCTGTAAGATATGGTCGGAGGAAAGCATGCCCGACGAGTGGGATCTCAGTCTCGCTTGCCCGATCCACAAGAAAGGAGACCCCTTCAACTGCGCCAACTACCGAGGGATAATTCTCATCACCATCGCCTATAAGATCCTCCTTGCCGTTTTGTGTGAGCGCCTGAAACCATTCGTCAACAACCTGATAGGTCCTTTTCAGTGCGGTTTCAGGTCGGGGAAGTCCACCATCGACCAAATCTTCACATTACGTCAGATCCTGGAAAAAACTTCGTCGATTTCAAGGCCGCATATGACAGCGTGCATTGGGACTAACTATTCAGCGCCATGTCTGGTTTTGCCATTCCTCCCAAACTCAGGTTGTGTAGGATGACGAAGGACAGTTCTCGCTGCTCCATCAAGGTCGGTACCGAACTCACAGAGACCTTCAATGTCAAAAAAGGTTTTAGACAAGGCGTCGCGCTATCATGTGATTTCTTTAACATCATCCTGGAGAATATCGTGCAAGACTCACACGCCAACACTAGAGGCACGATCTTCCAGAAGTCCGTACAACTGCTAGCATACGCGGATGACATTGACGTGATTGGCAGAACACAGCGAGCCCTCAATGAAGCGTTTGCTAGTATTGAAGCGGAGGCGGTCAAAATGGGTTTAGCGGTGAACGAGGGCAAAACGAAGTATATGGTGTCAACGAGAAAGGACACACAACGTCGACGACTTGGACAAAACGTCACCATAGGCAGCTATAACTTCAAGGTAGTGAAGGACTTAGTCTACCTCGGGTCGCAAGTGAACAGTACGTCCTGCTCTATGGTGCGGAGGCATGGACAATCACAAAAGCGGATGAAGAAGCACTTGGTCTTTTCGAGAGAAAAGTCAGCGTTGATGGTTATTGGAGAAGAAGATTCAACCACGAACTGTACGGGCTGTACAGCGGCATGAGCCTAGTCAGGCGTCTACGGATTCAACGTTTAAGATGGCTGGGCCATGTAGAGCGCATGGACAACACAGCTCCAGCCCGAAGGGTCTTCGACTCCGAACCAGTGGGACAACGCAATAGAGGAAGCCCACGGAACCGATGGCGCACCCAGGTGTAGAAGGACCTCAATCAGCTGGGTGTGCGCAGTTGGAGACAGACGGCTAAGGATCGTGCCAACTGGAGAGGCTTACTGGTTGAGGCCCGGTCCACCCGGACTGTAGCGCCACCAGAAGAAAGAAGAAGAAGAAGAAGAATACAGTGGATTCTGCTTTATTAAAAATACTATCCACTTCACTTTACAAGGAAGTGACGGACGCGGACATCTACGCGGACAAATACTTGAGACCCAAAAGGAAACACCTTGCCATCAGTTGCGAAACACTCCAAATGATAATGTGAGCTGCTTGTTACTTAATATTAATTTGTAGAGAACAAATCAGAAAACCCACTTAAGTTGTAATTTCAATTTAATAAAACACCTTAACGTCAAGTTTTCTTCCTTAACTTAATTTGACATTTCCTTGTTTCAGTGTTTAACAAATTCAACGATGGATATGTAAATAATTGAACCGCGCGTCAGATTGTTGAAGCCTTTTTTCAAAATAGGCGTTCAAATCAATGCATTTCGTGCACTCCGCGTTTTTTTTTTAGCAAACCAGGTCTGTAGGAAATGTGAAAACACGCGACTGTTTCTTGCGGCTTATGAGTAAGCGGTGTCATCGGGCCGTACTTCTTAGAAAATGCGGACGGCCAAGCAGTTACCGTGAATGGTGTTCGCTATCGCGAGATGATAACGGACTTCTTGTAGCCAGAAATAGAGGATGTGGACTTGGACGACGTGGCTTCCAACAGGATGGTGCCAATTGCCACAAAGCCAACGAAAAAAAATGAAAAAATGGCTGCGTTATTTCACGTCGTGGCGATGTTCATTGGCCGCCACGATAATGTGACTTGATAATTGGCCACAATAACGATATTGAACCTTAAATATGTATCAGAGTCATTGAAAATATGGACCATCGAATAGAGCTATGCCACCGAAGCCGAGGCGAGCATTTAATAGCGAGCATTGATATTTTGTTTCACAGATAATTGTCATAGACCCTTCTATCATAACAAAAAATATTAAGATAATTCTCTGAAAACTTTTTGTTTTACTTACAATTATCATCGTGCGCTTTCGTTGGACCACCCTTTACAGTACATTTTGAATGTTGTTTCCCAAATATGTTGTTTCCTCCTGATTTGAATGAGAATATTCGATAGGTTCACCTTTTTCCAGGAATATTCATTTTCCTTTTCTTAAAGGAAAGTTAACTGAGGACGCCAACCACAACCGTGGGATGGACACCTTGCCGTGGTACAAAACTCAGTACGAATGGTGAATGGTGACGAGGGAACCGAGAAGGTAATGACCCTAGGAATAGACCAAAAGTATTCTGACCTTATAAAATAGCAAAACAATTCCCTGAGTTACAGGTTCGGCAAGGTTGCAGGGTGTGGTCTCAAGTCGTTGGATGAAGAGATGAGTACATCGATCATTCCAAATCCAACCCCGAAAAGAACAAGGCCTGCATAGGGGAAAGTAGATCATCTTCAGTGTAGAGCAAGCAACTGATGGATCGAACAATATTATACATACATGTCTCTCTCGGAGGACTCTCTCTCTGAAGCAGAGGATGAAATGCCGGTAGTGACACCCCCTAAAGAACAATATCTCGCTCCATGCTTCACTCAAATATACTTAATGTGCTCCAGGTGAACATCCGCCACGGTATAGCGGCATCCGCTGTAATAGTAACAAGAATCTGGGCTACGTTCCTGAAAGGATCAGTCAAAAAACTGACATGAAAAAATACTAGTTTTGGACATTAGGGTACCGGATCCAAGAGCATGTATTCATATTAATAAAAACATTAATTATGTTCTTGCAGAATATAACACAAGGAACCTTGTGCCCAATTTAGAGACATTAGCCAAGCCACGCTGAGTCAGAAAGTCTCAACTTCGACGCTAAATTGGTCGAGAACCAATATGACAGATAAACATGTCCGGTAGTTTGGGTTGGGAAGATGGAGAAAGTAGCGGATAGGCGTTGCCTATTACCTTTGGCACCTTTTGCGGGGATGGGGAAAGAAACAGGTCGGCAGAGGTCTCTCCAATTAAAACCGATCAGTCGACAAGAACCACGGTGACTTTTCAGATGGGTCGCAAAGGAAAAAAAGATTAAACTATCAAACCCATTCCAGCCCTAAAAAAGAGCTGCTATATCCTCCCAAGTACTTAAAATTGAAAGTTGGCAATGACGACAGCATGACCGAAGCGTAGTATAAACACTGCGAAGATCAACTGTGGGAGCACAAGAAAGCAGAGAATGCATGTATCAAGTGAAGAGATGTGATTTGGAAAACGCAACTTTAATGGCGATGTGTTCAACGCAGCTGAGTGATTGTTGAGTTTGTTGAGTGTTTCTGTGAGAAAAATCCTCCTCTGGGAACCACAATTTTTCAAACAACGTTTTCAAAGCAGCCTAACTAAAGCGCACCGCTTGCTGCATCTTAGGGCAACTCAGGAAAACCGCAGATTTGCTGGTTGAGATCAGTTCTCGATATGACTCCCATCCTTATATACAAGGATTAATTTCGGCTTAATTTCCAAGCAGTGCGAATAATGGGCGATACCCATTGTAAGTTTTGCATAATATTTTTTACCCTGAACACCCTTCATTATTCCACGGATGCTACTGCACTCCTATGTAGCAGACTTTCCATGATAAAGGCAAAGCTTCATAACATCTATTCAATAACCATGTAATAATCGCATCTGTCGCCTTGGTGGTTTCTAGGGCTTCACTATACTAGGAAACTGGACGTAATCTTCTGTTGTGATACTAATGCTCAGAACTCCTTCTGGGGCAGCAGTAAACGCAATAAGACAGGGAACAGTCTGATGTGATTTGGTCATTAGCAAAGTTGTTTCCCAACCAGGGACAGAGACAGGTTGTAATCGACTTAACGCTATCTAACGGTATCTACCTTATGGAGATTACGGGCTAGAGAATTCTGCCGGAAGTGTCCCTGTCAGACCATAGGTATATTGAATTCGGAATGGAACACGAACATATAACCTGGATGAAGAGGAGGAATTCCAGAAAAACCAACTAGATGCGGTATAGGGGTGAGCTAGATAATCGCAAAGGACCTCTCCCTAAGCTCAGAACGAGACAAAAAATTGAGAGAGAGAAGATCAAGATCTGAATGACGTTCTTACCAAATGTTTCGAACTGACCTATCCAGCAACTCAGAAAACCTGGTGAGAAACCCGAAAGCTTCTAAATAGGTCCATCAAGACCAATTCGGAGAAGGACTGACCCCTGTACCGATTAAAACAACTCAGTGAAACCAGCAGACTGGTTAAGGATTTTAAAAGGAAGGACCAAAGGGTCAGGCTGGAAACATCCAGAAAAACCCGATGTTACCTACACTGAGCCAAAAACCGAACTCATTTTCCAGGTAACTAAGTCACAGCCACCACAAACCCAGCTCCAATACCTGTAACTCACACGCCGAGGCTGGTATCTTCCATCATTGGTAGTGATGGATGAGGCTATCAAATACGCAGTTTCGTCAAGTCTCCAGGTACCGATAGCATAGGCCCAGCAGTTGACCGGTTACTGCCAATGTCTATACTGGCCTATATTGCCTCCCCTTGTCGCACAGTTAGAGTTGCCCGCATGCCTAAAATAGGTGAGGGGGACTAGTCACTCGCCATGAGCTTCAGACCAATCACTCTATCTTCTTCTCTCTATGGCATAACTTTCAGTTTTACGACGCCACTCCTTTGCAAATTACTAGTAATGCCGAGAAAACATAACAATCCAGAAAAACTTCTCAAACCGTTCGGTATTTAACAGTATGTACATGTGAAAGAATAATACCAGGTATACCAATATAACACTTAACCACGGAGTGTACCTTTACCCGAGTCAGTTGTACACAACGTACAAAGAACTTTATGCTGTATAAATGAACTGTGATTTGCTGTGAACATTTTTAATTTTAACGTTTCATTCACGTGATAGCAGGTATCCGAGAATTTTAATTTGTTTGTGGGCCGAGTAATAATTTACTTCGCAGAAGCCTCTTATACCACTGGCTTGCAAGCCAATTAAAATAACGAGTAAATTCTTATTCTTCGATGCTGTAATTTCTTAAGCCCTTTCTGAGTAATCATCATTTACGGCAGACTTTTCGTGTAACAATAACAAACAAAAAAAAATATTTAAGATACTTAATTAAATATCTTAGGCACATGGCTAATATGAATTGGATGAGTTCAAATATGGTCTTCATCGATTCAAAGAACCTTAGCTTAATGTGTGTTAATACATAATATATGTATATTATAATATATGCATAGCCATCTAGGGCTAAGAAGTATCATCATAGCAAATGAAAATTTAATAGACACATAACTATTTCACTTCTTGCAGTTAATATACCAATAGTATTTTCATCACAACAAGACTATGTAATTTCTTTGCACGTCTCTCAGTTTTTGACAGAAATATATATTTACGAAAATGAAAGATGGAAGTCTTCATTGTGTAATAACATGTCAGAAACGAAAAAGAAGCATGTATAATAATAACCAAACGAAATAAATTATATTTCATTACATGTACTTCTTATTTATACATACTGTATGAATTATTTGAATATACCATTGTTGAAATAAACTTCAACTTCTCAGAATGTCCAAGATATATACCAAAGGCATTGAAGTATATTAAAGCAAAGAATTTTTGTTCTATTATTTTCTCATGATTTCTACAAATGAAAAATGTATTCTACCTCTCTCAGTTTTTGGCAGAAATATATATTAGGAAACTGAATGATGGTAGTCGTCATTGTATAATAGCATGTCAGAAACGAAAAGCAAGAATGGATAATAATATCCAAACGAAATAAATCATATTTCATTACATTTGTTTCTTATTTATACATATATTGTACGAATTATTTGAATATACCATTATTGAAATAAACTTCAACTTTTCAGAATGTCCAAGATATATACTAAAGGCATTCAAGTATATTTAAGCCAAGAATTTTTGTTCCATTCTATTTCTCATGATTCCTACATACGTAAAATGTATTTATTTAAGTGAGATATTTCATTCATTTTATTTATACATGTACACATCATGAACTTATACCCTTCACTATTAACAACACAACTTGGGTCTTCCTATTGATTTTTCCAGGACAAAAAACTTCGCCATCTTTTATCGCCACACATCTTTATTAAATTGATATATCTTTGTTGATGCAGATACTTTTTATTGTGAGTATGAGCACTTAAACAATAACACATTTATTTATTTTACATGTATTTATATGTACAATATACTAACATACAATATCTTAATTGCAATTAACATACAATATCAAATTAAAATGACATTTGCGCTTAAAATCCCCAGATTAAAGAAATACTTAAACTGCATTGATTTTTGTCTGGGCTGCTTTTCAATTTAATTATGCATCAATGAGCATTTTTCATTAGTAAACACACATTTTCTTATCTATTATTTTCTCATATTTGTTTTAAATTATTAAAATTATTACTTATTTAGCGCATTTAAAAACCAGGTTGGGATCACACTCGGGCAAGATAAGTCAAACATAGTGAATCAGTCTATTTCAAATGCAAGGAAAATAATTTTACACAACAGCATACAACACTGACATATTGATATTACATTTCCATTAATGTCTTATTATTTAAAAAATATAAAAACTTAATGCAACAAATATCTATATCACAGTGAGATAATAGCACATTCCAAATTTTTTTAAGGGTCTTTTTCTTATAATTCTCTTCACATAATATTTAACAACTCCTTAAGAAATTAAAAAATATGCAAAAGCCGCATAGCAATTTGAAATTTTAATATGTATGACAGCTCTTGGTAGTGTCCAATAATTTGGAAACTCTGCTACTTTATTTACTATTGTGACCTATAAATGGAACGTATAAAAGGAATTTTTTCACCCTTAAAACATTTTACTGCATAACATTTTGACATTCCTTGTTCCATTCGAATGGATCAAACATCCTCATATACACCATACCTGCAACAAACAAATCTCAACAATTGAACTCGAACGGTTTTCAGTGTCTATTTGAGATAAGCAGGAAAAATGGTCCTTCTGTGTGGAGATATACATACAAATGAATGCAAACATACCTATTATAAATTCTCTATAAAAGAGCTTAATTAATTCTCTTAGGCAGAAAGCTGAAGACTGAAATTTAAGTTTTAACCTACTCAAATAAACTTTTTATCCTTAGATCCGCTTAGACAAGAGAAGAGGATTTGTTCCTTATTTGTATTTCTCAAATATTTTCGCCAAAAAATAACGTTTAACGAATGATAATTCTTTTGTATTCACCTAATGAATAAATTTGCTGTCATAACATAATATAAGAACCATCTCTCTTAACTTTTTTTTTAGACCCACTTTCTCAGTGAGCTGTTTTGCAGTTTCTCCCATCCACCCACTGATTTTCACTCAGTATGAAGAGAGTTTGAGAGAAAATGGTAAGTTCTGCAGAAAATCGATGTAGCATCTACAGCAAGTTGCCACCGAACTAAACAAGTAGAAGAACTTATACCCAACAGAAGTAAAACATTGAAGGCCACAACTATAATAAGAAAGAACTGCCGCAGAACACTACGTAAGCCTCATAGCCTGCGAATGAAGCATAAGTACATATCAACGTACATACATTCATACCTAGTATATATTTCAGTATATTGAAGAGAGTACGAGCCCCCGTCCTCGTGTGGTGTAATGTGGTTTCTTTTTTATCTTTGATCTTATGGCAATGGCAGTTGTAGTGTCCGTAGTTGTGTGTTGAGTGATTCGTTTTGTTGGTGCATACAGTGAAGTTTAGTTTCACGTTTTCCTTCAGTCTCATATCGCATTTACTTCAGTTCGCATCGCTTGTATTCCATCATCGGCGGATAAGGGATACTGCGGACTTGAGTAAAGTTACGGGAAGGGGTTGAATTAATCTTTTCTTAAGTTTTTTTTTAAGTAGGATAGAGAGAAAAAATCAATGAGAAGATAGTAGAGAAAAAATTTACGGTGAATTTCATAAACTAAAAAAAAAAAATAAAAATTCAATAGTGGATGGCAGTAAGGGGTTGAAATCGTATAGTTTCCGGACATTTCCGAGTTCCTCAAACCGGTTTCACATCTTAAATTGCAAATTCGCCGGTTGAGGCGAAGAAAATATGATAATTTGTAGTGAAGGTGTCCTTATGTGGGTCAATTACGTGAACCAAGTTACGTTACGACAGCAGTCCCGTTGTCGAAAAATTTTATCATCACTATCAGGGTTGAAATTCGTGGATCGCGTGTAAATGTAGAGCCGCTGCATAGTGATTAATGTGACACAATTCCCGCAGTCCATCTACAAACCACGGTATACAACCAATACCAAAATATCGGCAACATTTTTTTTATAGTTTTTTATATACACATGTGTACATATTAAACTTATTCAAAATTCTGTGTGTGTGAGAAAAGTATCACTGGAAAGTACAATATATCTGGTCTTTAAATGTGTGGAGAATTTGCCGCAACCTGTGCTTTTCATTTCCCGAGTTCTAATTTCCGGTGTGAAGTTGTTGGTCGCACAGTCTCCCACTGTCTTACGTTAACGATTTTCGATAATTTTATTTTCCATTAATTTAAGCTTTTATGCCGTCAAAGAAACTTAAATTAAAATACAAAATCCCTTTAAAAGGTATACTCTCAAAATATTTTTGTTTTTTCTGGTCCTATTTAGCCGAAGTCAACGCTGCGCATAACAGTATATCCCTCAAAAACATGATATAAATTAAGATATACACCTCGAAAAAATGGGACTGAAGCATAGTGGAAATTATCATTGAGAACTATGTCTCCTTTAAATGATTTTCGTTTTCATGTACTATGCGCATACAAGTTTGTGTATCAGAGGTACAAAAAATTATGTAAGTCTACTGAGTTGGGTAATGGAGTTTAAGACATTTCTTTTTATCTTTTTTTTAACTTACCGGCAAATATATATTGCTCTCTTATATCTCATTTCTCTGAAAGTAAGTTTTCTGTTGAAAGGCTTTCTTTAGTTTAATACCAAATATAGAAGTTAGGAACGATGTAGTCAATATTGTGACAGCTTCAGTAAATCACAATAACTTCTGCGCTATTTTAAAGTTGTACAATTAATATAAATGTTTGTTATGCTCGGCGTAGGGAAATGGTTCCATTGTTCCACTATTCGAGAGTGTTTAATTTGTATGTAACTTTTATATAAAATAATTGTTTTTATAAGGTATTTATGCATGCATATCGTCAATACAAATCACATTACTGTTTAAGTTCCCATACTAGGCATTCTTAGACTTTATTTTAAATTCATTTATTTTCATACAAGGACACTCAACGAATGGGCATGGCCCACACGTAGCGGAGTTACTTGCGTTAGCTTGATCGAAGTCCTTTTTGTTGACTGGTGCGCCGATACTATTATAGTTATCATACATTCAACCCAATATTGACAATATAGTAAATGATTCGCAACCATTGGAAAATCGATTGGAATATTTCGGTAACAAAAATTCGTCGCCTTTGAACTGTATGATTGGGTACTTAGTTTGCACTGCTGCTGAAATGGTTTTCATCGAATCGAAGGACATTGTTCTGCTTATTATCTTGTTAAGTAAAATGCATATATCCATATGGTGGACACTAGCATGTCTACAATTTGTGTTAATATGTAATTACATTGAAGGGCTGACGATCCTTTATTTGGTGTTAAATACTTATCTCAATAGAAATGGTTGTGATAAGTTTAGCACTAGTTTCAATTGTATATATTCAATATGTTCATTCGTGTGTTATTCATTTTATCATGGGATAAAATGTTGTTCTATTGAGATACATGCTACAAAATTCCCCCGAATCTTTAGAGACAATAAATTCTGTTCAGGAAAGGTATTAATCATAACTGCAAAGAATTTTTTGATTTTCTGATGAGTCTGCTGTACAAGCTCTTACCACATCAAAGGAAATCGAAGCAATAGCCATCAATTCAGTTACTATGATGTTTTAAATAATAAGAATAAGCAACTAGCCAATTACTGGGGGTTCTCTATACTGAAAAAACATTGGTATCATTTAGGTTTTCCAATAACAAGCATATTAAAGCCGCTAATAATATTCGGTGTGTAAGATTTATTGAACTTATCCAAATTCCATAAGCCTGTGTAATGCAATAGTGCCTCGTTGGAATGGTATTTAATTGTATGAACTTAATTATAGTTGGATATATCGTCAAATTTACATTTGTTTCACATTATTAAGAGTACTGCTTTGTTTGGTTATCAGCAAATACATAAACACACTTAAGAACGTACATAAATAATGCAATTAATAAATTAACATCAACAAAGGGCATTTATGGACATCCAAAAATCAGCATAACCGAATGCAAATACATGTGCAAGATAATTGAATACGATGAGGCGATATAAATACGATGTAAGTCATCACTTTATAACTTAAAGCTTTTATTGTACAATATCATTACTTCTTAAATTAAAATATGTAAATTATCATAATAGTGATTGAAACAAGGCTGAGTAGTTCCAGCGAATTGAAGTCATTTTAATTGCAATAATTGTAAGAACAAGTCTCCCCATATTTAGAATTTGAATCTGACATCACTGAAACTTTATTAGAAGAAATATATTCCAAGACCGCTAATTTTAATTCGACGTTTAATTTTTCACTTCCCTTCCTTAAATATACATGTTTTCTTAAGTCTTAAGATGATGTTCATACGCGTATTGTGATTTCTTTCATAGTTTCATTCTTATGTTAGAAGATTGGAATTTAATCTGAAAATCTCCCATGTCGAGAACAAAATGTGTACACTCGATGGTTAGTTAATATTGTATTTTTTTGTATTTTTAGTATTGATAGTAGTTGGCATCAAGATTTGTTTGCTGACACTGACCTGGAGATGTGTCTGCTTACTGCGTAAAATACTCAAACCGATCTCAAATTAGTACTGACATATATACCTACATACTAAAAATGTTAGCACTCTAACTACTACTAAACCGTTAAATCGGCTGATTCGTAAGATTTACTTATATCTTTAGGATTCCGCTTGGCAATAGTGGTCCTCAAACCAGTCGATATTTTATTAGCTCTGTGAATTTTTTAAATTCGAGAATGCTTACGATACATTCATTAATTATCTACATGTCACAAATATCTAACCTTGATCTTGACTTGTTGCCGGTAAACCTATTTTTATAACACCTTAAACTGGAATGCAACTAAGAAAATATGTTTGGAGTTACCAAGCCTACGAAAAAACGTGCACACTTATGTGCCTAGTTTTTTTTTAGGGTTTGCATTTCGAACAAATGTAATTACCATAATAATTATTTTCAAACCTGAATTCATGACTGATATTATATATTAATTAATATTCGAATCCCAAGCCAATACAATATGTGTTAAACGAATGCACTACCACGAAACTCCTTAAGAGCGGTAGTATACTAAAAAATTAAATGTGCTCATTATGACAATAGACAGTTATGCATACAATTTGCATTAAGACCGATGCAATATTAGTGAATCCCCGATTTGGTTCAGTTAGTAAGATAAAAGCCTGAAGAACTACTACGAAAGAACAATGATTTTGTTGTTTTTCACTCTGCGCTATATATGATTTGGAATGGAAATAAATGATAATTTGTATTCTGATTATTTTTGTGTTTAGCCGTTGAAGAAGAAAATTAAAGTATTACTGAAAACATGACGTATGTGCACAGTTATAAGTTTGGGTCGGTTAGATTTTACTCCGTTCGTTTTTTCAAATACACCAATCCCAACATCTGTTTAAAAAACAGTTTTATGTTGAATCCGCAAGGCGAATTTTGAGAAACTTTTCTAGAGAGGAATGCATTGCCAGTGCCTCAATAGAGGTGGAACCTTGAAGTATTAATTTTGGCAAATTCGAGGATTGAACCTGGCTTGGAGTCCGGATCAAACTCCCGGACTTTACTTGAAACGACCTACAATTGAAAACAAATGAAGATCGTCTCGAGACAGATAATCATTTACGACTTTTTTTAACAAAGCAATATTTTCTCATAATCTCATATGGTGGGTATACCAAAAAGGTTTTATCGGCGGTGCAATAGATATTAATATAACATTTGGACCAAACGACTTGAGTATCTGACTTCCTGCAATGGACAATTTGTCCAAAATTAACTTTCTGTTATAAGAACCACTACGACGACGATTCATCTAATACACACATATAATGAAAAGGTCAGTAATTATGTTTCAATGCTCAAAAGATAAACGCAAAATTCAAAGAGAGAGGACATTTATTTCCACATAAACCGGCAAGACAGTCTTCAGGCGCTTAATTAGTTAGTTAGAGTAGCTTAGTACAATCTACTATTCGAAGACAAGACACGATATAATATATTAAATACTTATAATAATAATATGGGTGGCGCGACAGTCCGAGGTGGACCTGGGCCTAGCTTCTCAGCAACCACTTGTGTTGTGCGTGCTATTGTTCTTTCACCGACTCCGAACGGCGAAGTTGAGCATTTACAGCGACTCGAAAGAGGTGGAGCCGTGAATTATTTTAGGTGGTAAATTCGGGTATCGAACCTGGCACCCTTTGCGAAGGAGCGGACGCACTTACCCACTTCGCCACGGCGGCCCACATATTAACTACTTACGGTAGACAATATTTCGCAGAATTTTAGGGAAAAAAACTACATTTTTGGTTTTATGTTGCAAAATTTGAACAGAACAGAAACAGATTTCTATGATAGTTTATAGTTTAGTGTCATTATTATATATGAAAGCTTACATTAATTTGAACTATTCCAACAGAAATAACAAGGAATCAAATATTCACCTCTTCCCGAATAACATTGTTGCATAAACCGGCGCCTATTTTCCATAAGCCTACCTCCGCGATGCGCACGGTTTATGTTTACCACTCGTTGTAGGTTTTTTATTGCATACCTAGTTTGGAAAAAACTGTCTGCTCTTCAGCGTTAAAGTGTTTAATGAATATGCAAAATAAATGTTAAGTGAGTTTATCATGATGAATGCAATAGCATTCTCGCCTACGTCTCAATTCCATTGCGCGTGCTTTGCATACAGACCTCATCGAGTTACCGAAGTCAAACTTGCCGATTAAATAAAAGAAATAATTTGCCCATCGCTTCTAACTGAACGTTCACTACTGTCTGCCCAAGATGCATTTTAAATGATACCAGCTGGGAAATATGTATAGTTGCGTGAAAAGGTATAATTCTCATAGAAGCGTGTGCCTCGCTGTCAAGATTGAATAAATTGCGGAACTAATTATACTGAATGGGTTGCTATTAGACAAACCATGTTATGCACTTTGACAACATGTTAAGAATGGCCAGAAATTTGTATAACACTTTCAGCCTCGACTTATGATGTAAAGCACATAACTGCAGGCACGCACGCAAGGAATGACTTGACCGGCATGCAGATTCAAGAAGAAATGATGAATTTGAGAGAGCAGTATCGAAGACATGATTGACAACGTAGTTACCCGTTGTTTAAGCAAATACTTTGCACTGGGCATGCGTGAAGTTTCATGACGATGATTTTCTGGTTTTTGTGTAATCGGCTGACTGGGCGGAGTAGCGATCATAGGTTGAATCTACATATTTACGAAACCTGTGCTGCCTGTGGAAATTTATTACTACGATTTTAATGTCGCAGTGGGAATGACTGCTTGTACCATTGTAATGAAGGACGGCGACATTTGAAATTCTGTGGTGTATTTTATGATGAGACGGTGACAGCAAATATAGTTGCTTTTTCTCTTCTGAGATGGGGAAATGTTTAAATATAAAAAAATAAGTTCTGTGTTTGTCAGATTTTAAATACTACTTATCCAAACGTCTGAAAATAGTTCAAATATACAGAGAAAAGTTTAAAGAGTTCCAAATCGTGTGTTTCTTATTAGCTGGAATACTTTATCTAACAACTTACGTCGTTCCTGGAAGAACTCTGCAAAATGCAGCTGATTCATCAGCATTATAAAGCTATTCTTTGGTTATGTTCGTTTCTTGTGTCAGTCAAATTAGAACACATGTAAGCATATATGGATTGAATATATGTTTCGTATTTGTGGACTCGAATATACTCGAACAAGCGAGGGCGGAGAAAATATTGGCACAAAAATGTAGTACACTTTTATTTAATAACTTTCAACAACGATTACAAGCATAAGGGATTGTCTTCAGTGACAGACTCTAATGCCAAGTGCAGCTGCTGTGAACGTCTTCTGGATCCGAATAGTGATGTCGTTTATAAGTTCTGTAACCAGGTAAGGTCCATCCCAATGTGACTGCAGCTTCGAACACACTCGAACTCTCCTTCTGGGGTTGTGTTATAAAACCACACAAAGTCTCCAACCTGTAATTTAAGAGTTTCAGCTTTGAGATCATACCTGCCCTTCAGTCTTTGGGCCGAATTTCGTAGGTCTATCCTTGCTAGTTCATCAATCTCTTATGAAGCTCATGAAGCTTCAGACCCAACCCTCGATATGCCTTTGGATCTGTGGTTTGGTCGGACAGAGGAAATACTGCGAGCCCTTTCGAAAAGTAGTCCATCATCACCAACCCATCGATTTCCCCACTGGTGCTGGAACTGGCACTACATGCTGGAATGGTTCGCCACATAAGTAAATCTGTAGGTGCATGCGTTCGTTCGTCTTTCTAGTCCCTTCTCTGCCGAACATGTATAACATGCCGTGCAATAAAGCTCGACATCTTTCCTGGCTCCAACCCAATAGAACCGGCATCGCAGTTTTTCGAAAGTCTTGGTAGTTCCGAAATATTCGCCGGATACCGTGTCATAGTAAAGGATGATGATGTCCTTAAAAAGTGCCCGGGAAACGATCGGAAGTGATTTCCTGACTGAATTCGCTTAATTGGTAACCACTTACTTAATAGAATTCCGTGCTGGAGTTGAAGACTGGCAAATTGAGCCCAGTACACTTTTAGTTCATTGCTCTCATCCGAGATCTCAATCCATATGGACCGATTACCAGCCTTGACACAGCTTATTACCCTTTGCCAATATTGAGTTTCTTTTTCGTGAACTCCGGGCCAATCAGTTGCTGCATGATCAGAGCGTACATAGAACACTCGATCATATAGGTAGACATAAAAGTGTTCTATTCCTTTTGCAATTCTCTTCGAGTTGTGCAATAATTGCGTTCGGCTTTGTTTGAAGTCCGACTGAAATAAGCGATGACTCTATCCGTTCCGTATTTTACTTGAGATAGTGATGCGTAGTATTTATACCGTACTCACATGCATCCGTATCACGTATAAGTAGTCTCTCAGTCTAAAAAAGCCCTAGCATAGGGTACGATGGTAAGGCTTCCTTTAGCTCGTGAAACGCTCGCACATTGGTCAGTCCAATCAAAGAGCATGTTCTCCTCGGTGAGCTGTTGAAGAGTTGTGTGTTTAATCATGTTTATCGGCGGTAATACGTGCAAAGTCCCACAAAGATGCGCAGGTCAGTAAAATTCGTTGGATTAATCCATCTACGAATTTCTTCAAATTGAATGGTCCGGAGAGATACCTTTGCTGCTTAGTACATGATCTAGGAACTTGAATTCATTGTGGAATAGATTACACTTAGATGCATTCAATGTTAGACCAGAGTCGCTTGTTCGGCTAAAAACAGAGCGCAAGTTAGTAAGCATTTCTGAGAAAATGTTTCCATGAACAATGATGTCATCCCGGTATGGAAGGTAGACCTCTAATGGTAGTCGTCTTAGCACGTTCGACATCAGGCGTTCAAAGGTGGTGGGAGCATTCGTCGAACCAAGACTCATCACTCGAAACTGTCACTGGCCATCTCGAGTAACAAACACGGTTTTCTTTCGGTCATCTGGATGGATTTCCACTAGCCATTATCCTGATTGGCAATCAAGGTACACAAAGTGCTGTACCACATTAAGCCTGCTACTGCATTGTTCTCAGCTATTCTGGATAGATGAAAAGAATCTTTGATTGTAACAGAGTTCAAATGCCTACAATCTAATGATCCGACGTCGATTTAGTGTTGTACGATTTTGGTTCTACCCAAATCCTCTAGACCGACTGCAAATATGTCCTTAAATTCAAATAAAATTAACTTGTCAAAAAGCTCTTGTATTGGCTCGAGATGTTCTAGCGATCTTGCAAGAAGTTCTGCCAAACATTACGGAGAAGTCGTATCATTAAACGAATTCACATCTAAAATTTCATCCTCTCCTAAACACGCCACAGGTGTTTGGCTGGGTAAAGTCACAGATTTATCCGCTATATTAGCGACTCCAACTAAAACAACTCAATAGTTATTCTTATTTAATGATTTCCCAACCAATAATCCTGTTGGCAACTTATTTCCTGGGATATAATCAGTCGGAACCGCAGTTGAAATCATTGTTTCCGTTCGGGGTGGAATAACGCAGTCACTAACAACTCGCAAACAAGCGGGTCGTACCCGCTTTTCCATCGGGGCTACAGCAGCTAGATCCACGGCTTCATCATCACTCTCACACGTCAGAGCGATACGGTACCAGCCCTCTACCATTTCATTTGAAGAAAAGTTGAATTCACACTTAGCCACTTAAAGTATATCGATGCCAAGAATCATCACGATCATGTTGGTCCATTGTGATACCCACAGTCAGACTACTACCACTAATTGACCACTCCAGTTATAGTGCCGATAATTTGATCCCAACGGCAAATGGTGACTGGACCAGATTTGAAAATTGGATAAAAGCGTACTATATTCTCTTTCACTGGGGTTCGAACCGGGGACCCTACTAACCAAGGGCAGGCACTTAACCAACTGCTTCATCCAGTCGAATAACAAATTAGGACTATTCTGCGAAAACATATTGAAGACATGAAGTCGAATAGAGACAATCAGCGCTGACCCCCCTGCCGGTCGTTTTGCGACACGTCGACTCGATTCGCTCTGGCGGCCGTCTATGTTGATGACTCACTTCAATTGACCGCGACTGATAGATTGTTTCCGTCGCAAGCAGACTCTACTGTAATATATCTTCATGAAGCGTTAGCAAAAGATTTTACATCAGTCCGCTTTACATGCTCGTGGAGCCTGTGATCATAGATACCGTCAATAAATTACATGATCCCAATTCGTTCTTGTAGGGAAATCACTGAAGACAATTCTGGTAAGTTTATGTATGTCACTAGTAAATGCGCCTAGGTCTTCCTTGGACCGCTTCTGCGTAGAACAAAACGTTGCATGAGCAACATGTTTCTCTCGACTTACAAACCAATCTTTCGTAATTACTACGGTCCGCAGCATCCAAATTTGAAAGCACCGTTACGTTGCGTTGTTCCCGCAACAATGTTGCTAGTGTCCAAGTTTTATTCAGCGGGCTGTGCTGCTGTTAAATGGTGGTAGAAACAAATTGCAGCTTTCATTTCTCCCCGCGGCTCTCTGGTTGAATTGGTGTTTGTTCTTTGGCCGTCCAATTTTCTGGGGTGGAACATTCGAAGACTTTTTAAGTAAAAGTTGTATCAGTAATTGGATTGAATGTGGAGCATCTTTAATGTTTATCAACATTTTCGATATCAAAGCTTTTTTTGAAAAGGTATATACGTTTTATCGTTCGTGGAGATTTTGGAAACATAATTTACTTACCCTTTTGCTTAATTTTACTCACATGAATTAAGTATTTGCAAGAGTTCCTGAACAATGCAAGACTGATCTTTTACAAAAGTGGCGAGTAATGCAGGCCCATATTGCATAGATTATTCCACATTATCCGACACAGAATAATTAAAGTATGAGTTTGTGTAGTAAAAGAAAACTGTGTGAGACCATTATCATCTGCTATCCATTCTTACACATTCTAGACCCTGGACACTTCTCCAAAATGTCTAAATAAAACTAGTTTATGGTTTTTCGTTTAAACCCTTTCGTCTATCGATTGAAGTACCTGCTGGTATTCGAATGATCAAATCATCATTTCAAACAAAAATGAAACCAATCCCTTCCTGCATATTAATGCAATAATCCAAAATGTTGGGAATATTACTTTTTGAGCTGTTTGAAATACAAATTGACACTTCGCCTGTTCTTCATCCTGAGAAACGGTTCTCCATTTTAAATAAATAATTTAACGTTTTATGTATGTGTTCGCAGATAGCTTGAGTTCATTTTCTCACTTGTATTCCTTCCGTTGATATTTTCAAATGAATCTTTAAATGTTTTCAGTAATACAATGAAGCGGCAAATGTGGACCTACTCCACATTACCCGACAGGTGTATATCTGTAGAAATTCTTCTTTATTTAGATTAAATATATGCAAAATAGTTAAACTCAAATTGTGTATATAAAAAATACTAAGTCTTTATTATTTTTTAATTATTAGCTTTAATGAGGAGCAAAATTACCATCAACTTATCACCAAAACAAGAATCATCGAACTACACAAAAACTGTGATCCTGAACACGCGGAGATGAACGATTTAGGTATCTTTTTAGAAGAATTAACATGTAGTATAGCGGACAGATCTATTATTCTCCCAAGAAAATGAAAATGGATCCTTAGGGACAGACTCTAATGTCAGGTGCAGCTGCTGTCAAAGCATCATTTTGAGCGCTCTCGTAAATGCTTTACAATATTCATAAGAATGTATAAGTTGCGGAACAGCCTCTCTAGTCCGGACTAGCGAAATGTCCAGACTATTGAGAAAGGCTGAAATAAAGTGGGCACCTGGATACAAATACCTTTTACTACTTTTGTATATGTATGTAGTTTAAATATACAGAGAACAGAGTACGTATTTAAAATGTTCCGAAGAACGTGTTTGTTTTTAGCTGGAACAATTCAGTTATCCACGTCGATCCTGGAAAAATTCTCCAAAATGCAGATACATTCTACGGTTATGTTAATTTCTTGCATCAGTTTATAATAATACTGTTCTTGAAAAGGCTTCATAGCAGTAATGTCGTGGGAAGCTTTTACCCCGCAAATCTTAAGATCTCGATTTATATGCCGACATATGTTCATGTAAATCCTTTCAACCAACCTAAACAAGTATCACCTAAAAAAAATACAAAAAATAGCATACTATTTAAATAAAACAACAATAGCAACAACAGACACCCATAGTCGGTGATAGCACAGATAGATCTGTGGTAGCATATAGTTCTTTTGTAAGTAATAGAAAAAACTATATGTTACTGCAGATAATTCTGTATACCAACAGACAACAACAAACAACAATTCGATGTTCATCAGGAATTTCTGGGGCCATAGAGTTCTGTTTTGGAATTCAGATAAATCATTGTTTATTTTAATTTTCTTTTTTTTTAATTCACGATTTCCGTTTTTCATATTAAGAAATTAATAGATACGGAATGGATATGCAATTTTCACAAGTAACAGACACTTACTCATCTAAAATCAACGTTCATTGAAACTGAAACTGAAATCCTCGAACGTCACAAACAACAAAATTTCGCTTTCGAAATTGCACATGCCTCCACATGAGTTGGATTATCAAACACTAGTAAAAAGTCAGCTTGGTTAAGGGAAACTTTTGTGGCTTCCAACTGCCGTTTTATTAAGCCAATGTTGCATACTAACAACAAGGATAACAGTAACATATGTATATACAATACGAATGAACTCTCAAGTTTAAAGGTATTTTTCGTTTAACCATTCTACCTTTTAAGGGTTTTGAATTAGGAAAAGTGTGGACGGAATTAATTCACGTTAACATCTTACATACCAAAATGGCTATTCACTGCTTCATAGCTGTTATACCTTCAAATTATGTTCAAAACTATTCCATAATGGGTAATAAATGACAACATCAGTCCCGCGATCAAATGCTAAGTACATGAAGCCAATCCCTATTTCTTGTATTGTTACAATGTATCTGGGCATTGTAAGTCAAACTGTTACCCTAAAATACCCCTAGGCTAGAAGAATTTTTAATTTTCTCACTTTAGAAATGGGAAGCATTTGAATTCAATGTATAAATCTTTTCTTATTCTCGAGCTTGCCTTTCGCGGATAAAGTGTTTTTCTTAAAGCGGTCGTAGAATAAAAGTGAGGTACTTTTAAATTAGTGCATTTTTATAAATATACTTACTAACACTTAGTCGATATTTTTTGATTTGTTGGTCCATAAAAAAACGTAAAATCAAGTACAACCCTAACACTATGGTAAATTCGATTTCGTTCATGTTAAGCATAAGGGGTTCACAATATTTCTTGTATCTAAAACGATTGAGTTAACAGTATTATAAAGATTTTGAATAACAATTTGATTTCATTAACTTTGTTAAAAATTAATGATTACTATTCGCAATGTTTCGAAATCCTGATGATCTGGAGTACCCGCGACAACTTTTAAGACAGAGACAAGGAAATTGATTGCTCTTTTTGTTTTAATGCGAGGATCCTATCCTCGACAATCGGGATACCTCTTGAATGTGGCGTTTTGAATAATCCGTAATTCTGCCGATTCCGGAGGCAAATATAGATATTCTGAAAAAGGAAGAAAGGTTTACCTCAGGTCATTTTTATGAACCTGTTTGCCGTCAATTATGACGGCAGTTCCTAAGTCTGCTTGTATGATTTTTAAGCTGTAAAGATTTGATAGTTTATTGCCTAGTCTTTTATTTCTTGTCAAATACACTTTGTCTCCTCGGTTAAATTACTTTTGTAAAACACCTTTGTTGTGAAAATGCATGCCTTTTTCTTGTTTTAATTCGCTGTTACTGCAATGAAACACCTCACAGGGCTTATACCCAGTGACACTATGGATAGTATTATTGTATTTATGGACAGCTTACATAACAGTTCAATTATATCATCTTGGTATTTCTGTAAGAGTAGAGTGAAAACGTGACACTTGACCGTTGCTCTCGCTACGAAGAGCAGGGACAGTGTGCCATGATATATCGAAAGAATTTCTAACAAAAGTTTGTATTGAGTTGGAAATCAAAGCACCTTCATTGTCAGAAATTATTAGCTTTGGCTTGTAGAAATGTGATATATTTTCTGTAAGAGGGTTTTTAATATCAGTTGCGTTTCTGGAGCTAATATGATTGATAACAACAAATTTAGAGAATTTGTCCACACATGTTCAAAGGTATTTCTCGTGTTTTAAATAACAATTCTTTGATATTTATTTTCTTGGCAAATTTTAGAATGTGTTATGAGGTTCTTTTACATCTTCTTAATACGAGGAAGAAAATAATCTGCTATAATCTGCTTGTCCTCTGTGAGCTTTGTTGTGCTCAGTAGTTATAATATCCATGTGGTCATCAGTATTAGTTATGTCCTGCACGAATTTTTTAGTATATTTAATTTTGACTTGTGGGAACTCATTGACAAAATCGTTTTGTATTTACCCTAGAAAATCACGTGCAAAATATACCATTTTGTACATCGGGATCTATTATTTCTTACTGCCTTAACTGTTTTCGGAATTATATTTTTGTTTCTCTGCTATCTTGGGAACCTCTTCTATGAAAATATGTTTCTTAAAAGTATTTATCGATTGTGGAACCGACGCTATAAATTTTGATAACGATTCTTCGCTATGAATCGTAGCTCCACTTTTGCTAACATCATTTATGTTTTACCGTGATAACGCATCGTCGCCTTTGTTATATTTTCCTGGCTTATAGAAAAATTATTTCGAGTATTATATAACATATATAATGCCCTCCATCTTTTTATATTTGTATTTGGATATCTTCTAATAAGGGGCTGATGGTCAGTGAATATGTTTTTTGACTTGGAAACTTTAAAATTCAAAATATCACGCACTTTTTGTGGGCAAGTTTTTATACCTTTCGGCAAGTTTTATCATCAGTTTTTTAAGGTAAAACCAAAGATCTCGATTTCTTTTTTGAAAAATTTCGATTTTTCTGGTGCTATTCTCATGTTAGCCTTATAGAATTTAGAAAATATTTTATCTAAATCTCTATTGGTCTGCTGCAGCCTTGGAGGAAATAATAACATCGTCTATATAGACGTCACAGCATCTGCCTATTTCGGATCTTAGTACATCATCAATTGCCCGTTGGAATATGCTTGGAGCATTGCATCGAAAAACAGACCGGAGAATTCGTATTTTCCATGATTCGTATATTTCCATGTTTTCTCTTTATATTTTTCGTCATGAAGGATTTGGTGACGAACACCATTGAGGTCGATTATTGAATAAAAAATCCGCTTGACTTAGATTGGACAGAATAACAGACACTTCTGGAATTTTTTTTTGTAGTAAAAAAAATTTAATTTTTGGTAGTAAATTACCAATCTCAATTTCTTCGTATTATACTCGTTCAAACACTTTTTTGTTAACAACCAGTGTAGTTGTATTTTAAGGAGAACGTGACGGTTGTATAATACTTTCCTTTAACCAGCGTTCAATTTCATCATTTACGAATTCAATATGTGCCATAGGATATGGTCGGGGTTTTGAATAAATGAGTCCAGAATTAACAGTTCTAATCGATGTTTTGACTGAAATACTGAATGGTAAACTTTCCTGGGTTTCCTTTGGATCTTTACTTATTTGTTTCAATTTTCTTTTTAAGTTATCTGGCACTATGGTACAGTCCATGTCGATAGCATTCGCATTTCCGCATTTCAACAGTTCCAAAGGTTCTTCTCCATTTACATGGATTACTACACCCTTTTCAGTGTCGATATTAACTTTAATGCTTTTTAAAAAAATTATAGCCGATTATGGCATCGAAGGTGTTCAGTAGCATCATTAACATTTCATAGTGATTTTATTTTGACAGTTAAGGGTTTTGGCGAGAAAGCTATTTTTATTTGAAATTACGTCTCTTAACTGTGGTAATTTCATTACATGATTCTTGGCAGTATCTGTATCAATAAGAATTCTCAATTCAAGGTTGTTGTTGAGTTTCTTTTTGATAAAATGCAGGCCCGACCCTACTCTAAAAAATTAATCTAATTTGTATAGATATCTTTGAAAAACCCATTCTGATTAGTTTTTGTCGAAAAGTGCTGTTGAATGTGATTTGATGGCAGATGCATGCAACCAGCAGAATAAAGAATATTCAAAAAGGTGTCGGCGCTATATTTGCTCGACAATGAATTTATGAGTTCGCTATTTCCGGAGTAATCCAGAAAACATAGGGTCAGATCTTTATTTCGAATGTCAACCGCTTGATAATATTTTTCGGTACCGGGATTTTTTCAAAAAAGATCGATTCCCGTATTAGCCGTTTGAACTTATGTACCTAGCTTGTTCTCAGGAAAACTCCGGAAGGGATCTTATTAAATCCAAGGTGATGGGACATACTGATTCCGAAACGTGCACCGGCTCGTATGTTGCAAGTGAAGGCGCACTTAATTGAACTTCATGCATTTTGGAAGTTAATGTGTATACTTCCGACTGTAATCTTTCACTTTACTTTCGGCCTTCATCTCCGTCATTCTATGTATGATGCTTGTACAAGTAGTCTCTACTGCAGTTTGAACTGCTATCGCAATATGCTCAGCCATATTTTAAATAGAGAGAGCATTTTGATTCAAAATACAACATCTTCGTTTGGAGGCTAGCAAACTTGTGTCGCCCTCCGTTTATTATAAATCTTTCCTATCTATTGACATATTATCTATCTTACAAATCTAACTTAATTGTAACTTAAATTTATTTGGCTGCCCAGACAGCTGGATCAGCAATACTCCAGCAGACGGTTTGCAGACAGGTATTCGTTGCGTTGTGCTGACGCGATGTCTGCCAGTGTGGGAATATTTGGTTCCCACAGTGCTGAACTTATGTCAGCTGCTCGTGTTAACTTATACATGTATTAATGCATCGTTATGTATCGACGTAATGTTGCGATGCATGATATCGACAAGAAAATCGATGTATTTTTAGTATGAACATCCCTAGGTTGAACTAATGTACTTTTCATAAAGAAATCGCCGTTTTGAAAATCGACTGGCAGTTTAACTATTTGTTTCGAATGAAGGATGTATTAGGATGTTCCGGATGTAAGATTGGATTTAAATTTTAAGAGGATGATAGAAATGTTTTCTATCAAAATAATATTACAAACGTCTATTTTTGCTTTAAGTTTGGAGAAAGTCGACTTCTAAAAGGCTGTCGAAATATTCGTGAAATTTAAATAATAGGAATGATAAAGCACCGCTAGATTTCAATGCGATAAAACAGGAAAATGTACTTGCTTATCAGGGGGATATTTATTAAGAATTGTGTTTATAACAACCGGTTCACAATGTATATGATCAGTTGGATGGTCAATTCGGAGCTTAAGAAGGAAGCAGATGTACCTGTTTCTATTAAAAACTTCAAGGGCCCCCCGAAAGGAGAGGAAATATGAATATATGTGAGATTATGTCCATTTTTATTATTGTCTAGAATATCCTGTAGGGTTTTTGGGACGTATCCTTGAAAATTTTGATGTTCCAATTCTTCCATTGTGTTTAGCAAGTAGTAGTCTTGATCTGATTAATTCCTGAAACCTGTTGTGATCTAATGATGATTATTGCTATAATGGTGATCCAATGATTGTTGGTACGTTCCAGGTGTTGTGGTTGAAGGGTCTGTACCTAAGTTATGTACTTCTTCAATCGAGAATTTTGGTCGCGTTGAAATGTATTGTTGCTGTGGTAAGTGCTATCTGTTAGTCATGAACATGTATGCCTCTTATTCGTTGTTAGAGTGTCCATTGGCTCAGGTGGGGGTTAAATTTGCAATGGTATTTCTTACTTGCTAATTGTTATCGAAGGTGTCTTGTTGCATATAATGAGGTTTCGAGGATTTCTCCACGGTGTACAGTAAATGTCTTGACGGAAAATTTCTTGAGGGTGGTAATCCATATAATGCTATAAAACTCTTCAATAGTTATGGTTCCTTGTCTCATGTCGTGTGAATCACGAATGGGAGAGGTCTCCGTTCTTTTACCGGAGTATTGCAATATTAAGTTATCCTTGATGTCCTTCCGATTCAATGGAGTGCCATGCATGTTAAGCACTTCAATTTTATTGCGAAAAGCGCGAAGTCAAACAACAGAGTAAGGTATACCGTCGAAATCTTTAATAAAACGCAAGATCTTATCTAGGGCCATAAGAAATTAGTGAAGTTACCGAGGATTGTCATCGAACCGGGCCAGACTATTTATAGCGTCCGGAATTCTTAGCGAATTTATAATGTGGAGTTAAGGGGTTCTTTGTGCAAGACTTACAGAATCATTAGGCAAAATGGATGCTAGTGGGCTATTAGTAGCCGTACTTAAATTTGAAGTACTTTGGCTGTATTAAAACCTTCTTCTGGTGATACCTACAACTAACACTTGATCTTCGTGAGGGAATCGTATTGTTTTGAACTTTTTTGTTTGACTGATTTTTATAATCTTATTAATGTTATATATTATTGCAAAGATCAAGAATTCAATATTAACTTGCATATGTCCAAGTATGGGACATGAAGATATTACTTCATTGGAATTGTTCCTTAGGCAGGCTGTCGTGTTACAGTTGCTATGATGATCCCTCGATGACGTCACTGCTTCACGTCACTTTTGGCGGCACTGCTATCGATTAGACTTCGATATTAAAATGTCTTCAACGATATTCTTTCGACGAATTTTTTCACAACATCATTTTTATTTTTCGCGGTAATTAAGAATCAAAATTCAAAAGTCTTTTCGGATTGGAGAACTTTTTATTATTCGGTTAACCTGCTTATTCGGTTAAAACAATAGACTTTTTACGTCTGCGACAAATACAGGTTGCACGTGGCGGTTTACAAAAAAAAAACCAAGTTTATTTCAGTACTACTGAGCTACAACTGAACTTTATTTATAAGTTCAAGTTGACATGAAGGTTACTTGCAGAGGTGATTGCATGCATTTTATTTTGGCTGGAAAGGAAAGTATTGTAACTCACGCAAAGTGGACTTATTGATTTTTACATGAACTTTGACTTCTATTTTAACCCCTAACAATATCTCATTATAGTCACCTCACTACCTCGCTCCGCGATATAGCGTTAATACGTATACATAAAATTATATGCCATTGAATTAGATCTATTTTAAGAATAGAGTTGTATACCTTGCCTTAGACTTAAAAAAGAAAAAAGAATATTTGTTTTACGTTTGCCAGTGCATATTTGTTTAAGCATGGTCAACATTTTCCTTGTGGAGTACTTTGCCTAAGTGCAAGTCTTTCTAAAATATATATGTATAATTTTTTACAATATCATATTGTTATATCATGCGTGGCAACCATGAGTGGCAACAGCGAAGTTCGAACAACTTTTTCTAGGCAGTTATACGCTGCGAGCATTGCCAGTGACGCGAAAGATTCGAGCGTTGAAGATTTTTTCTGTCGTTTATTATAATAAGTATTATATTAATCTCTACATCAATACATGTATATATAAATATATATATATATTTGAATATAACTTTAGTTTTCGATTAGTACATTTCCCGGTGAAGAGATTGATGCATCAATCATTATTCCGTGATTGTTATAACGGAAATAATAAGCAAAAATGTTATTATTTGAGATTTACATACTTTATAGATATGCGTAAGTCATTACGAGGAGTACGGGTCCATCCACACATACTGACTTATCAGCGAGGATAGCTGCTTTCCATTGTTGACGGTTCTGGGCACGTTGCTTCCAGTCATTAAGACGAAACTGTTTTGCATCCGCGATTACTTGGTCTTTATACCGAAGATTCGATCTTCTTCTCCTTCTCGAACCACGAGGCTCGGATTCGAAGACTCTCTCAGCTGGAGCATTGTTGTTCATGCGCTCGATGTGGCCGAGCCAGTGAAGTCAACGGATTTTTTTCCTTCCGGGCTACTTCCACATCCTGGTACAGCTCGTAAAGTTCCGATTCTGTCTTCTCCTCCATTCGCCTTCCTCGCAGACGGGACCATATATCCGACTTAGAATTTTTCTTTCGAAGGCACCAAGAGCCAGCTCCGAAGTTTTGCTTATTATCCAGCTTTAGCCTTCATGTAACAGGACTAGCAAAATAAGAGTTTTGTAGAGAATGATTTTGGTCCTTCGAGTCAGGAATTTTGACGCCAGTTGTTAGGACAAACCGCTTGTTGAGTTTACGTCTGCCCCGCGATAGACAAACTCCTTTACTGCCTCGAAATTGTTGCTGTCGATTGTAATATTTTGTCCTAGGAGGATCCTTGTGAGTGTGACGGATCCTTTTTTGGTCGACGGCATATAATTTGTTTTATCCTCATTGACCTTGAGACCAGCACGCTTCGCCCCTTCTTCAAATGCCGTAAATGCTTCCACTACGGTATTATGTTAAAAACGCGCGATGATGTCGATGTCGTCTGCACATCCCAACAGTTGGACTGGCTTGTAGAAGATAGTGCCCTCTGTGTTCCAGTACCAAATTGATCAAATCACACGAGATAGCATCTCCTTTCCGAAATCCGGTGCAGGTTTCAAACGACTCGGAAGTCCCTGAGCCGAACTGCACGGTGCATCGCGTACGTGTTAGCGTAGTGCGACACAGCCGGATCAGTTTGCCCGGGATTCCGAATTCGGCCATCGCAACGAATAACTCCTTGGAGTGGATCGATAAAAAGGAGGTGCGTATCGATTTGAAACTTGCTAGTCTTCTCCAGGATTTAGCTCTCATGGTAAGCCATCTGAGCCTGCGGATTTATTTTTCTTCAGTCTTTTACTGGCTCTGCCCACTTCTTCAAAACTAGGTGTGAGGACTACTTCATCGACTGAAGTTGGGATTTCTTGATTCCCTATCACTCTTGTCCTGTCAGGCCCGCTAAGCAGCTGTTAGAAGTGCTGCACATCCACTATTCTCTGCGGGTGAGTAACCAGGTGACCCTCCGAGTTCAGAGAGGCAAGGCTTTTAGCTTTTTTGTAGAACGCCCACACTTTAAGCTTGTCCCTTGACTCTTCGACATCCTACAGCTAGGAGGTTGCGAAAGATATTTTCTTCCTCCCTTCTTCTAGCCCGGTACTCCTCCTGCGCTGCTCTAGTTTTTCGTTGCAGCGCCTTTTAGTTTGCCTCGTCAGTTGCATGTTTCTTCTGCTCACACTCGCCATCATACCACGGGTTTCTCGTCGGAGGTGTTAGGTATCCTAAGGTGGTTTCGGCTACCTCTTTGATGGCGAGCGGCAATGCAACCACATCTCGTTGGAGTTGGTGTATGACGGCAATCTAGAGTGTGTTCAGGTGTCCAATGTCAAAAGTTCTCTTTGTTGGCTGGTGTAGCTTTCTGACAATGGAACAGTAGAACTCTCCTCTTTCCTCTTGCTGCTAAGAGGAAATGGTCAGTTTCGATGTTTACCCTCCTGAATGATATTGGATATTTGACGCATGCCTTCCGTCAATGAGTACATGGTCGGTTTGGTTGGTGGTTCGACCATCCGGAGATCGCCAGGTTGCTGTGTGGATTCTCTTGCAAGGGAACTTCGTGCTGCTTATGACCATATTACGTGATTCCGTAAAGTCTGTGAGTCGGGAGCTGTTATCTGTTGTCGTGTGGTGGAGGCTATGCTTTCCGATCACTCCCCCAAAGATGTTTTCGTATTCTGAGCAAAACCTCAGAAAAAACAAAAAAAAAAACAATTGTTTGACACGAAAACAAACTCACCACACCATGACGTGTGTTTTCCCTGCGAGCTTTTTGCCAGAATACCAAATTGCTCAAACCTCACAAGCGACGCATCACAATTTTCACATCAAAGACACATGTGAGTTGTTATCACCTCACAACCAGAATAGGGGCATGTGCTTAGCGATGGATCTACACTTAAGCTCACACTGTGAAATCGGGCATTAACTTTGTTCTCATGCAACACTATGTGTATATAGTGAGTAAGTGTATATAGTCTGTGTATTATAGTCAATTTAATAAATTATTTGGTACTTTTAATTTCGAATTTCGTCTTTGACCATTAATTAAAGATGCAAAAACCAAAATAATCATTTATTAAGTAGTAAAAAAGATGTCAAAGTGCGAGAAATGTGCAGTACGCGGAGAAATGGGCATTCATTGCAAAGGCGTATGTGGTAAGACATTTCATAGCAACCTAAATTGTTCTGGTTTTGATGAATACTCCAGTGGAATCATATCTTCCCATCATATGATAAAATTCATGTGCAACGAGTGCATGATATATTTACACAATATGGATGATATAGTGAAAGAAATGCTAAATAAAGCAGAGGAAAGTACAATATACTTAAAACAATATGGCAAGGAATTCGATAGTTCTTTGAAAAAAAAAATGAAAGAGAAATTAAAGAACTGTTAGAGGCGATAGAATTAAGATATGCCCAACGTTGGGGAGAGTTGAAACGGAGCCAAGAAGAGTGTGAAAAAGTATTGCAGAAATTAAAAAGATGTAATATTGCAGAAAAAGTAAAAAAGGAAAATGAAAAAATGTGTAGTGAACAAAAGAAAACAATAAAAGCGTATACAAGGAAGTGAAACGAATTGTTGACATGCAAGAAAAAGTGACAGGTAACCAAATGTCATTCGCATAAATCCCGAAGAGTGCAAATGGCAGTTCAAAAACAAAAGTTATACCTTGGGAGTATGTCAAACCCATCTACAACTGTTTTGTAGATTTGGAAAAAGCATAATACCGAGTTCCTCGAAGTCCCATTGAAGCAGGTGGAGAACTTTAAGCATCTCGGGGTCTTCTTCACGAATGATGAATAATACTGAATTTTCCTGTAGGATTGATCAAGCTGGGTCAGATTTGACACAGCTTGGAAGATTTGTAATTAGGAAGGCCGAGCTTAATATGAAAGCCAAGTTAACAGTTTTCAACTCAGTATTCCAACTCTCACCTATGGTTATGAAATTTGGGTTATGACCGAACGAATAATATCGCGCATACAAGCTGCTGAGATGCGATTTCTTCGTGCTGTTGTGGGAATTACTCGCCGGGATAGGGTGAGAAACACGATAGCGAGGAACTCAACGTTGAGGAGCAGCTTCTCCTAACGGAAAGAGCTATGAAGCATAGTTATAGTTGGCACCATCACGACTTCCGAGGCGAGCCTTGAATGCGATTCCATCACGTAGGCGACCACTTGGCAGACCAAGGATGAGATGGTTGGACCAAGTCTATGTAAGGTCACATAATAAGAAGACAACAAAGAACGCAGACTCACTCGAGAACGTATCGCCTTAACAGAGTTTATTCAAAAGAGAGCGTTAATAACATCGATCAGCCTTTTTATAACATTCGTATAACACAGTTGTATAACACAATGAGTATGACATGAGAACATAATCTGATTGAGAGCATACGATGCAAGAGAGAACTTACATAATTGATAGCATAATTGTACATCGTTGAGAGGATTATAGCAAGTAGATAACTGAATTGCATTAAGAATGATTGTGCATGTGTATGTGGAAGCGTACAGGGTGACACGATATTTTGTTTATTTTTTTTTTATAATAACATAATAATAAATTAAACGCTTACATCTATAAGTTCGCCTGATTATGCTTGGACATAACCCATGATGAGTTAGATTCGTTGGTGGAGGATCGAGTTGCCTGGAAATCTCTCGTGCGTGGTTAACCCTTCGACCCCTTCAGTTGATAATGCGGGTCAGAAGATGATGATGACGAAGAAGTAATACCAAAAAATGAGAAAAGAGTTGCCATTGATAGTAAAACCAAAAGAGAAGCAGAAAGTAGCAAAAATAAGAAAAAAGTTTTAAATAAAAAGGTAATCCCGGATAATTTTCAAAGATCAAATATCGAAGGAACACACAGTGACATAACCACAACAGAAAGTAAAAATGTAGGTGAGAGGAATAATATTAATAAATCAATTTTTACATAAGAGAACAATTCGATATACAAATACTAAACAGAGTAAATCCAAGAGTTATTATATCTAATATAAAATTAATACGATATAATCGAGAAACTAAAAAACAAAATAGCATAAATGAAAAGAGTGAACTGAATCTTATAAAATATTTCGAAAATATTTTATATTTATTATTGAAATCGATGCGGAGATATTTACAAAGGTATTGGAAGCAGGGAAGCAGGGAAGATGCAAGGTGTTCGATGGAATTGATATCATAAGATTTCACAAATGCAAAGGAGTCAATCATGAAGCAGTCGAATGTAAAAGGATAGAAGAAGCATGTTTAAAATGCCTTTAGAATCATAGAACAAGTGAGTGCAATAATGAAATGGTTATAAAATGTATCAATTGTATGCGGGTGAACGAGAAAGTACAATTGGGATTGGATGACACTAAGTAGAGTATGCCCAGTATATTTATATGGTTTATTCGTGGTTTAAAAATCAATGTTGATGAACTGGAAATATAAGTAGAATCAAAACATATGAATTTATTATACTATTAGAAACACATGTAACTAAAGATGTAGACAGCGAGATAAAGCTTAACGGGAACAATGCAATATCATGTTTATCGGAGTATCATTGGCACGTAAGTGAAATAGTAAATAAGGCTTAAGATTTAAAAATGTGATTCCTTACCTGTAAATGCAAATACAACAAATTTGTAATAATGATGGAAGCAATCTATAAATCACCTAAAGCTAATATTAATTGAGCAAATAATGATACTTATAAAAGGAATATTGAGCGCATACTAAATGATCATTTTTTAACACAAAAAGAGAAGGACTTTTCTAGAATAACGGAATAAACAAACCCTATAACAGATTATGTTATATCAAATATGACAAATGTAAAAGTTAAAAAAAATGCGGATCACGAAAATATAGAAATATTTTTGAAAGGGGATGTTGCAAATGTTACATGCATGGATAACATAGACATATTTGAATACAGCAAACAAACATGAATTATTAATAATGGCTACATCATGAAAATAATCTCAGGTTCCACGAAAACACAGAAAAACTGTAATGCAGTAAAAAAATACATGAGTCGATAGAAACTAACAATGGATAACGTTACGAATAAATGGTGCAACACAAGACTGAAAACACTAAAAAAATTTAAAAAGTATATTCTAGCCAAATTAAATGGATCGGGTGATATATGGAATGACTACAAAACAATTAGAAATATGTACAAAATAGAAATTAACAAGGCACAAAACTATTGTATATTAAATAAGATAAGAAATGCAAATGGACAAAATGAGATGTGGACTGAAATCAAGAAATTAAAAAATACCATCCACCTATTAATCAGGATTCACATAGAATTATTCATCTAAAACAAAATAAACCATATAATGAATGAATGGAAGGATGAAGGCAGTAAAAATAACATTGTGGCACTTTCCTTGGATTATGAAAGGGCATTTGAGACCTTAGCTAGGGAAATACTTCTAAAATAGCTAGCTATATATGGAACACAAGGAAATGATCTCAAATAGTTTAGTTTATACTTAACAAATAGAACACAAAGAATAAAGATCAATCAGTTATGTGTGTCGGAGTCTACCGAAGTACCACCAAGGAGTACCACAAGGATCAATCCTAATTGCTATATTATTTATAATTTATATGTAAGACATGCCGGAAGTCCTAAAATATTGCAAAATTGTACGCTGTAGGAAAAAATTAATATGAGCGCAATGATAAATTAAAATGTGATATAAATAATCTAACTAAATGGTTAAAAATTAACAAACTTAAAGTAAATGAAGAAATAACCAAATTAATGGAAATTAATTTTGAAGGCAACACACAGATCGAAGTAAATGGGAAAAGAATAGAAAAAGTAACGAGCATCAAATATTTAAGAATTATTATAGACAAATATTTAATTTGAAAGAACATATAGAATATATAAGCAAACAGATACCTTAAAAGAACACAAAAAATATTAGATCCTGTAACAACAGTAATAGTGTATAACACTATAATCAAAAGCACTGAATACTGCTCAACAACTTTATATGCGTGCTGTAACAAGGGACAGATAGAGAGATTGCAGAAGGCACAAAACAAAGCGATGATTTGCATACTGAGATTTAATATATAAACATCAATAAAAAATATGCTAGAAACACTTAAATGGTTCAACATAGAACAAAAACTAAGACTTAATACTCTTTATTTTTAAAATAAAATACGGGCATGCACCCCTGATTGCGTTAACACCCATTTGTTCATATAGAGTACTCTATAGCGTGAACAAAAGAAACCTCGATAACGTGAACCTTGGAAGGTTTGCCAATAAAGGGTGTTCTACTCCTGGATATTGCACCATGTCATCCGTACGTGTATATTATATTCTTATATTCTCTGAATATATGCCATTGAACCAGATTCAAGCGAGGAAAGAGATATGTAAATTCGGAAAGTCTGTTAAGATTAGCTGTTGGAAAAAGAAATGTTTTGGACTACTTAAAGTCTTAAACAATAAAAGAAGCTGTTTTCTTGTTCAATCATAGAAAAATGTGTGCGAAATATCTTGCCCCAGATCTGCGGAGGCAAAGGGGATAATTTTATGCTACAAATTATTATCCCAGAGATAGTCTTAAGTGATTACAAATATCATGCAAGCCATAGCCATAGCCAAATAATACACTTCAGCAGTTAAAAATATATGGAACGCAGTTGAAAATACAGTACTACAAGCGCCAGACAAAGCTGAATGCGAAGAGATTATTTCTGCTGAAGATGAATTGTTTGAAAAAATCGGCTGATCAAAATCGATCAACGATAATAGTGGCTGAATCTATTAAAATGTTTGATAAAGCAATAGCTATAATGGGCTGAATGAAGCTAATGTCACGGAGAATTCCGACATACTAGAATTGATAAAAACAAAAAAAAAAAAATAGAGAAAAAACTGTGGAGAAAGAATAAAAAAACAGACTCGAATTAAGGATTTTGTTACCAAATAAGAGAAAAGAAATTAAATCTTAATAAAACAACTGTCCAAGTGTATTTTATGGATGAGAAAACATGATAGGATACAATCTTGTTCGCATGAACGGCCTGTCCAATAATTAGTTCAAGCTATTAGTTATCAGATTACATTTTGTATTTTATATATATATACATATGTGTCATATATATATATATATATATGACATATATATAATATATGGCTATATAGTTTGTGTATGTACGGATGCAAAGTATAAACTAATAATTCTGTAATGGAGATTTGTATTTGTAATCAGATTATAGATTACAATTTCTAGTCTTTAATCAGATCACTGCATCCATGTTTATAACAAACGTTTCTTCTTCTCTCTTCTTTCATTGAAGGTTAAGGGATATTCTCTCGTGGGCAACTATGTACATGTATGTGCCCTTTTCACGCGTCGGAAAACGTCTATGCAGCAGACGAAAAAACAAAAAATATTGTATGTTTATCCAACAGAACTTCATACACATATGCTGACATTTATTTTTAAATATGATTTGCGTAGCAACGCGTCCGGGGTACAGCTAGTACATTATAACAACTAGCTGGATAGAACCGTTTTCCGTTTGGGTCCTTTAAAGCTTCGGCACATAGAATACTTTTCTTGCGTCATCATCAGTTATACTTTGACGGATAAATAAAATATCTCTCCTTCAGCGTTGACAATCATCAAATTCGGATGTTTCTATTGAATTTGAATTTTATGTTAAAGTTTACTAGTGCGTTCTCATCGAAGAGAAGTTCAAAATATAAAAACATATAAGTAAATATTTGTAACTGAGTATTTATATTAAAATACATACTTCATTTACGCATCAATAACTAAAACCACTTGAATTTTCAATTGAAACATGAAGCTGTCAAATGAGATCAGGTGCGCGTTGAAGTATCATTGTGTCATCCCCTTGCGTTAGGTACTTCACCGAGAACGGATGCTTTGACGCTACGCAAGTAAAGTATTCTATGTGCCGGAGACTTTATTCATGAAGTTTGTATGAAGTGGATATACTACCTACAATATTTTATTTTTTAATTGTATACACATAATTTGTGTATATATGTACATATATATAAATACACTATGTAGATATGTATATGCAAACTTCATGACTAAAGGACCCAAACGCAAAGTGGGTTCATCCAGCTAATATATATATAGTAGTATATATATATATTCAGAATCCATATGTGAATATAGAATTAAAAGATTCAACGATATTTTTGTTTTGTTTTATTTTTTTATTTTTTATATACACATGAAATTATTGCTTGAATGATGATTGCGTAAATTGAATGTCTTAAGTTTTCATTTGAGACTATAACAATGGTAGAACGGAACGGAAGAATAAGTTAATACAAATATTTCATCATTTTAAGTATACAAACCCTCGATAATGTGAACAATTAAAGTGACAAATTAAAAATAATGCCTTTGATATATTACACAAATTAATTGCAAAGAAACATATAAAATAAAAAGTTATGGCATAACATAAAAGTAACAATATAATATGGGCGGCGCTTTAATCCGTAGAGGGCCAGGGCCTAGCTTCTATAGCATTCACTCGTGTTGTGCATGCTATTGTTCTCTCACGAGTGAAAGGGACCTACAGTTTAATGGCGACTTCGAGCGGCTAAGTTTGAGAAGTCAATTATTCGTCTCCAAAAGCCTTCTCACTGCCTTTCCCTAAGTTTTGTTCCAAGATTAAGGAATTTCAAGCTCAGCTTCAGACAGTTTACTGTTAACCTGAAGCATAAATTGATGTTCACATTTTAGAGTGTTTATGAAATGTTCACGTTTTAGAGATGTCAAAAAAATCTGCTCACGTTATACGGCGTTCACACTAACCGGTGTTCACGTTATCGAGACGTTGATGTTGAATGTAAAATTAGATAGATATTTCTTTATTGCGCATAAAATATTTACAAAGCTCTATTATCACACGTTTTACAATTCAGAGATATGAATGGAAAATTAAAACATAAATTTACGAATAATTTTTTACATTGAAAAAATTTCACGGGAAATTATATTGCGCGTATCTACATACAAACATTTTCTGCGCAGTAATCAGCTCTTGGTAACTCCCTACTGTAATGTACATTTGTATTTGTAATCAAATTACATACTGTATCATCATCATCATCAACTTCTGGCCCGCATGATCAACCAAAGGGTTGCTGGGGTAAGCCGCGCACGAGAGATTTTCGGGTGTTATGCCCGAGCGTAACCAGGCGAGCTAATGGACTTGGTTCAACCATCTCATCCTGGGTCTGCCAAGTGGTCGCCTCGGAAGTCGTGATGGTGCCAACGAAGCATGGCTCTTTCCATTAGGAGAGGCTTATCCTCAACGTTGAGTTCCTCGCCCACTATCGTGTTTGTCAACCTATCCCAGCGAGTATTTCCGACAACAGCACGATCAAATCTCATCTCAGCAGCTTGTATGCGCGATCTTATTCTTTCGGTCATTACCCAAATTTCATGACCATAGGTGAGAGTTGGAACAAATACTGAGTTGAAAACTGTTAACTTGGTTTTCACACTAAGCTCGGCCTTCCTGATTACAGATCTCCCAAGCTGTGTCAAAACTGACCCAGCTTGACCAATCTTACAGGAAAGTTCAGTATTACTCCTCCCATCACTCGTGAAGAAGACCCCGAGATACCTAAAGTTCTACACCTGCTTCAATGGGACTCCACGACCATGTAGAATGCATTCAACATGCGTTCTGGAAATGACCATAACCTCTGATTCGTCCACGTTAAAATTCATCCCAGAATCAGCTCATACGGCCAAACCTATCAAATGCGCGCTGGAGTTCCGTCTGGGAAGATGTGAGGACAACTAAGGCATTTGCAAAAGAAGAAGGAAACATTCCTCGCCTCGGCTGTGCTGCAACATCCCATCCATCTTCTTCTTCTTTATTTGGCGCTACAGTCCGGGGTGGACCTGGGCCTCAACCAACAAGACTATCTAGCTAGCACGGTCCAGTGTCGCACGCCAAGTTGGTTGAGGTCCTTCTCCACCTTGGTGCGCTACCTTAAACGCGGGCGTCCTCTGTCATGTTGTCCCACGGGTTCGGAGTCGAAGACTCTTCTAGCCGGAGACGAGTTGTCCATACGCTCTACATGGCCTAGCCATCTTAGGCATTGTGTCCGAAGACGCCTGACTAGACTCATCTCGCTGTACCGCTCGTATATTTCGTGGTTGAATCATCTCCTCCCGAAACCAGGACTGGGATGATCAAGGTCTTGTATAAAGTCAGCTTGGTCCTTCGAGAGATGGCTCTAATACTCAATTGCCTCTTGAGCCCATTGAAACAGCGGGTTTGCAAGAGTTACTCTGAGTTTGATCTCGGTACTGATGTTGTTTGTACTATTTACTGCGGAGCCGAGGTAGACGATGTCCTTGACTACCTCGAAGTTATAACTGCCCATTGTGACGCTCTATCCAAGATGTCGATGTTGTGTGTACTTTCTTGATGACAGCATATACTTCGTTTTTCCCTCATTCACCGCTTGACCCATATTAGCCGCCTCCGCCTCAATATCAGCAAACGCTTCATTGACGGCTCGCTGAGTTCTGCCAATCACGTCAATGTCATCCGCGTATGCTAGCAGTTGTACGGACTTAAGGAAAATCGTGCCTCTAGTGTTGGCGTGTGAGTCTTACACGATCTTCTCCATGATGATGTTAAAGAAGTCACATTAGCGCGTCAACTTATCTAAAACTTTTTTTGACATTGAAGGTCTCGGTGAGTTCGTTACCGACCTTGATGGAGCAGCGAATTATTCATTGTCATCATGCACAATCTGACGAGTTTGGCAGGAATGGCAAAACTAGACATGACGTTGTATGGCTCGTTCCTATGCACGCAGTCATATGCGGCCTTGAATTCGACAAAAAGGTGGTGGGTGTCGATTTGCATTTCTTTTGTCTTTTCCAGGATCTGCCGTATTGAGAAAATCTGATCGATGGTGGACTTCCCTTGCCTAAAGCCACACAGATATGGGCCTGTCAGGTTATTTATAAACTTCACAAAACGGCAGAGAAGATCTTATGTGCTATGTTCAGGAGACTTATCCCTCTATAGTTGGCGCAATCAAAGGGGTCTATTTTCTTGTGAATTGGGCAAACGATACTGAGATTCCATTCGTCGGGCATGCTTTCCTCCGACCATATCTTACAGACAAGCTGGTGCATGAGCTCAACAATGTCATCTCAAGCTGCCTTAAATATTTCAGCGGACAGTCCGGCTATCTTAACCTCGTCTCAGTCGGGGGGACGGAATTCTCGTCGCTTATCATTCATATAGAGTGGAACATTGATGTGTGTTCCACATTCAATCCCTATAAATAATGAAAAGGAGTGGTGACGCACCCTTGGCGAAGTCCAACGCCCACGGTGAAAGCTGTTGATTTAGCACCGTTAGCCCGAACACAGCTGCTACAGTTTGTGTATGGAGATTGAATGGGCCTCAAGAGAGGACCCTCAATCCCATACTCCTGCAGAACACTCCAGAGTTTACCACATTGTAATCCGTATGAAAATTAATCATATCACAGAATACAATAAATTAGTAATTGCAATAACGAATGACATAAATAACAAATCTACGCACTACTTACTTACCCAGCTCGCAGAAAGCACATGCAGAAAGTTTCTTTACTAATATATAACTTACAGCTAATAATATATAAATAATAAATCATACCCAACTTCAACTGTTTGTGAGTGTTGCATGATATGCGGAAGGGAAGACAACAAAGTAAAGTGTTTGACTCTTTTAATAGATGGACCCTTACTTCTCTGGTGGGCTGTTAATTGCAATGACTTACGCATAAATATGTAAATCTCAAATAATTAATTTTTTGCTTATTATTTCCGTTATAAGAATCACAGAATAATGGTTCATGTATCAATATCTTCACTAGGAAATGTACTAAGAAGAATAAAGGCATAAAAGTGAAAGTAGTAATTTGTGTGTTAAGCACAAGAAATCGGGTTAAATCTTAAAAAAGGATTTAAAGGAATAACGATCTTAGGTTACTAAAAATAAAAATCATAAGTAATGCCGCTGCTAATGACAAATCGATTGATGTATACATTGTTGGGGTATATTTAGGTACCTACTCCCTATTTGTGGACAAACAGAAACATGTATTCTCTTTTATAGATGTAGATAAGATATTATTATTATTATTATAAATATGCGATAGCTTCTATTAAAATTCACACTGATCAACTTCATAATAAATCCTTAAATTCAAAGTCGAAATGAGACACAAAAATGTTGTAACAATTACCCTGAGTAAATGATCGGGCCAAAGTGATAAATAGAAGAATGATATTTCGTCACGAATGCCAATATGCAAAGTGTTTAAATGTTTATTTTAAAAGAAACATGTGCGAATAAATTATCAGCGGCCTAAAATAATGATGACATAATTGTGATGAAAATGTGAAACATTCCTAATGACTGGTTTAGTTCGAGAACGTTAAACACGCTGTATATATTAGTGCACATAAAGCAGGTTTTCGACATTGGTGCTGCTTAAGACGTCAATCATTTCAAATTAATCATTATGTCACTGGAATATTGAATTTTCAAAAGCTTCAGCTTTTTTCCCTGACAAATATTTGTGCGCTAAGCGCTTAAGGTTAATTCAAATGAATCCGTTGTCTATTTACATACATATATTGTTGATGATATTTATTTAAAAGGTTAATCGTTCGGAATTCCTTAATATTTCAAATTGTATTTATAGTGTTTAACTATGAAGAGGGATGAATTTAGGCACTAAAGGCAGTAGGTTTATACATATGTATCTCATACAATGACTATAATATGATACATCTATATGTTGATAAAATATCAGTTAAATGAGTGTTGTTCTTGGTATGATTCTATACACACATCTATTAAAAATGATGAAGAATGACATGTCAAATTTTCCATGGGAGATGATGTACCCGTAATGAAAAATCGACCTGCAAAGAAGAGACTATATCAATAGTTCGGGAGTATAAGTATCTAGACGTATTAATTACGGCGAATCTTATTATGAAAAAGCATTCCGATGCATTACTAATAAATATACCGAGCACAGCTCTAAGCTTAAATTATTTCATGCGACTGCTGTCTCTATATTACTGTATGGTGCTCAAGTTTGGTTTTACTGTCAGTTTGAAGAGGTTGAATGGTTCCTGAGATATTTTCTAAAACGCATTTTCCGGTAACCAATAACCACTCCCAATTATGACAGGTTTAAACTGCATTTCGAACTGTATTTTCGTGATGGAAGAGGAGCGTGCGATTTTTACAAAAATATTAGAATGAGTAAACTCCACTTTGTACGACCAAAATAAAAGGGAAACATTAACTTCAGAGCATAGAATGCTCTACAGTCAACTGAATTATAATCTTCAAGAATACATGTTCTTCTTTTATCGCTTTCCGCTGAAGATTATTAATTTAATATTTAAAGTAAGAGGTGAAATAATCAATTTAAATTACTTCCCACACCGGGCTGCCCTGCCAATTCTGTATGACATGTGTAACCTAGAAGAAAGGGAAGATGTAGACTATTTTATTGCCAGATGTAATATTTTAAGGGAATTTCGTTTAGGATACTTTGGTGTAAGCACAATCGATATGAATCATGTTCTGAACATTTTAAACGGTGAATTTGGCTGGGAAGCTTTGTATAGATACACTTCAATCGGACTTAATTATAGAATACGTATTATTGAAGACATGTTTTTTCATGCATCCTTTCACTCGCTCCATTCATGTGAACGGATTCGTGCTATCATTAAATCCGTAGGATCCACTATACTATCGACCTAACTTCTCCCTTATTCGAAATCAAAAAATTTGTTTTGAAATTGAAGCATTGAATGAGCATATTTAAGGAATACTGCTGGCCTGCCAGGAACAGAAAGTGAGCAAGCTGTCCCATATGAAGCAATTTGGGTAAAAATAAGGAATAGTTTATTAATACATACGTATGTACATACGTGTATGTAGCAACGAATAAATAAAATTGCGTTTTTTTTAACTCAAACAAAATATTACAACGAAATAAATCAATGGAAAAACAAAACAAAAAATACTGATTCACTCTTCTTCACTACTTCGTAATGTAGTATTTTTGTCATGTTTTTCGCTGTCAGGATAATTTTTTCATTTACTGAACCAGCACTTCATCACTTTGAGTTATTCCCAGTTTCTAGGTTTCTTCCTAAAATTTCATTTGTTACATTGTTTACCAGCAAACTACTCACATTCATTATGATTCACAACGATATTGATGAGAATCTGTTTATATAGATAGAAGATAGCAGTGAATCTCAATTTACATTACCGATATGCGGACGATTCATGTCAAACGGATTTCCGAATAGGGTATTTTCGATTTCAGTGGACCACCTGGCGGATTTGATAATAGGGGTCGTAATAAAGCATGAGATGTAAATTTTGTAAATGAATGTTTTTTTGTTTCTTTCTAATAAAATTCTATCCGCATAGCTGAAATATCTTTTTGTAGTGAGCAATGTACATACAGTCAATCCGAAAAGTGTGTTCACACTGTAAGGTTGTGTGCGTTTTTAACAAAAAATAATCACAATCGAGTCATAAACCAAACGGGACTGGTTTATGGACTTTATATTTTTTTGCTTTTAGATAACTTTACGCAGTGTACTTACATTTGGGACTGACTGTATATGTATATTTTGACAAGATCTATGGATTTAAATATACATTTTTTACTGATTTCTTGTCAGAGGTTATTAAACATCACACTGGAGCACTCAGACACGACTGGTCCATTGTACTACCAGGCAGCAGCCTGTCAGACTACTATCACTGATCGACCACTCCAGTGATGATGAGATTTGGTCAAATACGAAGATTGTTTTAATTTTTGGACGTTATTTTTATTGCTTATAAAATTTATTAATGTTTATAAAAAAATATATAATGTCCAATTACTATCCAATGCAAAGGGATTTAACTGAAAAAAATATAGTGATTTTGTTTTGTTCTGTTATGTTTTAACATTAAGCAAAATGTCCATGTGGATGCGGATCTTAATTAGAGCTCTTGATGCTCACATACCCAGGGTAACCGGGTACGCACTTGCATGGGTTTTACTTACCAAAATACCGTGTACCCGTATGGTTGTGGGTATACGAATTATTTCGGGTACGTGTGAATTAACGTGTTAATGACGTATGAATTAATTCAAATCCAATTCGTACTCAATGCATGCTAAAAAGACATTATACTTCTAGTAATTTTGGTGGGCAGTCCACCAGTGACTTTGCTTTCATCGATATTTTCCCTTTCTTCGTTGCGGTGTAATATTCACAAATAAAGGTGTGCTTTAGTACACATATGTACGAGTATACATATCGACTAGATACCCTTTTACTATTTACTTTGTATGTATACAGTTATGTATACAGTATGTATACTGAGTTTTCCAATAAAAGTCAATAAAAAATTTCCTGCTGGTACGACCAAAAATAATCTTCACTGTCCCACCTGCCGAGTCACTCAAATAGAAATAACTGTATTTAAAAAGGATTTTTAAACTTGGCCGTTCGGAGTCGGCATAAAACTGTAGGTCCCTTCCACTCGTGAGAGAACATTATCATGAGTGGTTGCTGAGAAGCTAGGCCCCGGCTCTGTAAGGGCTGCAGCGCCACCCATACTATTATATTATGTGTTCACCAGGGATAATTTATGGTGTAGTCGATTGGTTGAACCAAATTTTCGATGACTCAAGTACACATTTCAATGGAAAAGGGGTCTCTCAATATTGCCTCTTAGATGCTCTAACGACGCCACCCTTTTGTTATAGAATAATGATTTAAGTAAGGGCGCCATCTTACTATAAAATATCTAGAGGTGTTAATTAACACGATCTAAGCTAAAATGCACTCTGTGGCTTGAGGCGCCGCCATGTTGAAGTCGTGTTTCTTGACGCCGTTCACCCAAAAATTCTTCCCTTAAAATGAGACGAACCTGAGATCAAGTAACTGTAGCTCTTGAGTTGACTCCATCTTATAAGCATGCAGGCCAAGATCAATTTGCAAAATTAGACATTGGGGTGGAAACTAAGTATGTATGTTTCATAACACTGATCAGTAAATGCCACTCCATTCACATGAATTGGATACCTCTCAGCTCACATTGCGGGCTAGTCTTTACAGAACTGTCCTTATTGAAATGAAAGTGAAGCACTGAAGACAGCTGAAAATAAAAGTATTCCATTGCACAGTTTTCAAGTATAAAAGTCAAATTAATGAATATAAATAAATATGACCCAAGGAAACAAATGACGAAACTCCTGGAGTTTTCAGAGCCCCTGTTACACTCTCATCTACTCTGATCGGCATTAATAAATTAATTTGTTGATTAATTAATAAAATAAATAAAAAATGTTTTCGATTTTACAGGAAAATATACGAATTGCACCAGATTTGTTATTTTTTGATATTTTTCGTTAAATAGAAATATGCTACCTTGTTTTTGTTAAAAAAAACTCATCATACTGATTGTTGTATGTTAACAATTCAGCAAACAATGTGTAGATGACGTAGGTTTATGAATTTAAAATATACACATACGTATTAGTATGCCAACACATCATCAACATTTAAAGTATAATGCATGATGGCAGAATTTTACGTCATAACTGAGGCGCGCCTGTAAACGCATAAAAATATCCCACAATATTTAACTTATAACCGACGACTTTTATTATTGGTTTATGTTTCCTAAGTTAAGACAGTAACTCATGTTCAGAAATATTACCACATTAGGGTCGGGGATTTTCAAAGAATTTCTTGTTTAGCAAGCTTTAAATGACCAACCAAACCATAAAACAGTAATAAAACGTTTTGGGGCTTGTCATATTTCTTAAAGCAATATACCAATGAGAGGGCACTTGTATCAATCAATAATTAATTTGATTTGTATTGTCTATTTTTCTTCTACTTCTTAGCGACATTATTTTTAATCGACTTTCTTTTTACATTCGCATAGGTTACTTCAGCTTACGGTCCATGCCAAGATTATTTACCTCCTGATGGTGAGTATATAATAATTTATTCAAATAAAATTACGCATCCATGGTATTCTTAAGGTTGCTTAAGGTTTTATTATTGATATGTGTGTGCATAAAGCTCAAATCAAACTATTTTAGTAGTTGTAGGCTCGTTTAATTGGCTTTAATTTAATTACTAAATATATTTCCATGAACTCTTATATAAAAACACCGCTTGCCATTCTATTAGGCATATTGGCCTGATGTGGAAAACAGAGCAATGTGCAATCGTATATTATAATTTAATTGAATATTTATTTATATCTCTGAATATTATTGTTTTCTATGTTAACTAGAATATATTTATAAGTTTACTAGAACGAAATAAGAATAAAGTGATTGTTTAAATAGTATGTTTAAAATATTTTGAATGTATAGTTCAGCACTCCTCATTCAAACTTGAACATTCTTTTCTCAATCTCGAGCTTCGTATTCCCAGAACAGGTTTTTTAAGGAGATCAGCGATTGTATTATCTGTCCCAAAGTCAATATGTTGTGACCGATTCGAAAACTTTTCTTCTTTGATAAATTGTATACAGCTTTTGATACACAAACTGATAACACCATCTAAATATTTAAATACGTAGTACGTATCCTGTTGTAGATCTACGCTCATGTGGTGCTAGGTCTTTTGTTTCGTTCGCGTAAACTATAAGACCTATTTTGGAATTGTTAGCACGGCGAAGCATCTGGACAATTCCGATGTGTCTTTAAGATTTGATTTCTTTAATTTATTCCAATCTTCATGGGTTGAATCGAAAAACTAAAAGAAAAACAGACGGCATACGAAAGAGTAATTTTATAATTTCTTTATTCGATTCCGAACGAGGATTTACTCGTGTTTCTTTCCTGAAGTATCATATCTTTTATTACAAAAATACATTCATATAACGTTCGTTGAAAAAACTAACCTTTTGTGCTTAAATACGCTCCTCTTGCTGAAATATCCGGTCACGTGGTTACAGGAAGGTAAACTAAGCACCATCTAAATGCCTACACTCATTTTGCATCAGTAATTCTTATTGTTCTCCTTTACAATATGACAGACTTATGGGTGCGTTTGATATTTTTGAATCTGCCATACCAAAAATCATATATAATACTTTTGGTTAAGTGCAAAACTTTAAATTTTGCTCAAGATTTTTATTTTAAATTTAGATTCCAAACCGGTTTCACAATCTGTCATCATTTTTGTACTTATATTTTGTACATATTTGCATCAAGAAGAACTTTATGAATCTTTATGTACCAACGAGCTGATTGTTGTAAAACCGTAGAGACTGCTCATTTTAGAGATCAGAGACATGTTCACCATTTTTTTTATCTTTAAGCCACTTACAACCGATGGCACGATCGTCCTTGCGCAGTTCCGACAAGCTCCCAGGTGTTAATTTCTTTTAAAGTCATGTGATTATACATTGCTTAAGGTCATTCATTCATTTCATCGGATTGCATAGCCTGGTTGTATGTTTTTAGTTTAATTGTTTGTTTTTAAAACATTGATTTCTTCCCCCTTAATGACTTGGTGGCCCACGTCCAGGTCCGCCGGACTGTAATTAAGTAAAGACTTGGTGATCCAAAGTTTGATTTCGTTAATCACCGAGGAAGTGGTTCATTAACGTTATCGCTGTTTTGTCCATCATTACTTTCTTCAAAAGTTAAGAAGAATAAACTTTCATTAGCACTATAAAATTCATTTTCTGACATGTACGTTTGGTTCTCCTCCTCAATTTGATCCATTTTCACTAACTTCTCTTTCACATATATACATTTTACATCGCGGCTAGTACACTATACTACTCTATTCTTTGCAGATATATATTTCTTGAAAACAAGGATACAAGTCATATTTAAAATAATGTACAGTCTCTACGCATATTTGAACTGCATACTATTTATCTTTATTCTCTATTGTTTGCTTTGATTGTCTTGTTGTTATCGAGAGTGTTTTCACTGTGTCAGTTGCTTGCTATGACGCAGCCATCGCCTTATTAAGATAACAATATGGCGACATCGAAATTTTAGTCGTCATACGTCCCATACAAATGCGTTCGGATCTGCCCAGTCTACGGAATTTATACAATTCCGTTACCAAATGTAGACGATCACTTACGTCACTAAGTGTGTCATCATACCACGACGATTTCATGCTGAAGCGAAGCACCTAACGGCGATGTGCGACCCAATATTCAAGAGAAATTTCCATGCAATGGCAAAAACAACGTTGGCTGCAATAGCGGAGAGTAAAGAAGAAAAGGATTATGTTGTTTTAAATCTTTGTAACGCTAACAGCATAATCTGTTACCTATAGACCGCTCGGTGTATTTCTTTGGGTCAGCGGAAAAACCTTTGCTTCGTACTGTGATTGATGGTGGCAGTCAAAACTTTTATGTAAGGACATTGTGGAACATTGGGTGCTGGCACGGTAAAGATGGCAGTAATTCCTTTTGGCCCGTCGGATCGATCTCGCGCGAAGATTTTGAGGAAAGAAAAAATGTCTTCTATTGGGACGTAGTTACGGGCAAACAGATCTAAATCGCGAAACTACGATTCAAGGTCATCACGATCGTCTGGATGCCGAAGGCATCGGCAATAGGTCTACGTCCTTCGTTTCAAACGTGTTGTCAGTGACGAATCCAGTTGATGAGATTTTAATATGTGGACCTTGGAGGAAATCGGAATTCGCATCGAAGAGAACGAGAAAAATTCCTAGTCGAGGGAAATGACACAAAGGTGCGTTCGGAAAGTAGGTCTTCGATAGAGGCTACTCTGCCATGGACAAATTTAATATTAAGGCGCAATCGAAATCATGCCGTAAGTTCTTTTAAATCCCTTTAAAGTCAATTATCCAGGGATCACGCAAAACTATAGGAGTATTATGACGAAATGGTTTAACTTAAAAAAGTATTGATATAAAGACAAGTTCAAAAGGAATATTTTACCGCCGACATCGGCCAGTATACGGTCTCCGCTTGCAGCGATGATATTCAGTCTTAAAACAGCACAAACAACCAATTTGTTACCCGAAGTTCTGATAATGCTGCTGAACTTTTGACTTGGGCGTATAGGGCGCGTTGCTGATATTGAAAAGGCATTTTTCACACCGATTCATCTGGGTTTCGGCGATCTACGCAAACAACGGGGAACCAGGGGTGTTCACTGATGACTTCGCAGTGCCATTGAAGTCCATTCAAGGTTTTCTGGAATCCGGCATGTCTAAAGGGACAAAAAGGAAGGTTCTATAAGCTATCAAACGAGTTTATGACCCATTGGGCATTGTGGCTCCAACTTTCATCAAACTAAAAATATTGTTTCAAGCTGTATGAAGAGGCCAGTTGACGTGGGAAGTTCTACCACCGAACTTGCTGCGGGAATGGGAAGAGTGTATATAGAATATTCTGCTCCTCGGATACATTGGAAAATGGTCATTGTCGAAAAGGCGCTCCTTGGCAGGAATGGTAGAGTGTGTCCCTGTGAGATACGATGTGCAGGCGGAAGCAAATTTCGGAGGCCAATTCAGCTTCTATATCCATTGGAGCTGACAACAATTTCCCGGGCGCAGGATGTTGAAAAACGTTCTATTGTTTGTTTTTATTGTTGTATGTTCAAAACCTTTTTTCGAAACTATGTACATAAATAGTAATTTTTCTTTTAAAATCAGTCTAGTTGTCAGTTGTCTCTGAACCCTCGTAGTTAACGATCTCATTATTTTTTCAACATTAATAAAAGTAATCTTTTTAGTTTTTAGCTGTCGTTTTTAACAATATTCTTTGCATTCTTTGTTTGAAACTGAATAGTTCCCAACAAAAAGGCCCTTAATTGCAATTGGTTCAGTACGAATTTTCAAATGATGTTCGCATGATGTCTCTAGCTGGCAAACGATTTCGGATATAATTTGCTTCGCCCCAAAACTTGTCGGTCTGCCTCAATAAGCATGCATCCATTGCATGAGATTATGATGAGATTACCCGCTTTTCTAATTGTTCAAGAATACGGTAAACTCTTCCAGAAACGATTCTAAGGATATGTACTGCACTCTATAAGCAAAAATGATGTTAAGAGATTCCTTGCAAGCGTCAAAATGTATATTAATGACGTCAGCGCTAGTTAAATTGTACGTAACAACTTCATACTCACACGAATCACGTACAAATACTCCTACTCCTCCCGCAGAATACGAATCATTAGTTTTGGCTTGTAATCATCCTTCTCACATTACACAAATAAACTGTAACTACCTATATATAAGACATGAATTTCGTTTCTGAGATAGGGTTTTTGAAGCAAGCAGCGCAGTTCAGAGATGACTTGTCATCGGGCAATAGAGGCAATTTATTGGAATTGCTGAAACGTATATCCAAATATGACCCAGTTTTACAGAATCATTTATTGACAATCGAGCATTCAATAATTGATAGGACACGAGTCAGGTCGTATTTGTCGAAGAGTATTTAAAATAAATTTGTAAGCCTTCTGGAGAAAAAAGTAAAAAACATCCACCAGGCCATGTACTCTGGAGCTTTATTCGATAGCACAACCGATGAATTTTCACATTCAGGACGGCAAAGTTGAGGTAAAAGAATTAATAAAGATAGTCTTGACATTAACCTTTGCCGGGCTCAGGGATATGATAAACCTGCGACTATGGCAGATATTCATGGAGGAGTTCAAAAATCAGTTTTTATAACATTTGTGGAGTTCACCTTCACACACCTTCAAGTACAACATTTTTTTGACTGTGGAAACACTTTACACACTTTTCTCTATACCTACGCATCCTTGGAATATTCTTAGAAAAATGTATGTTGTTTATTAGATATTAGTATTACTTAACGGGCGGATCCGTTGAGGATCTCTGCCTGAGACACGGAAGACCGAAAATTCGACGGAGAATTTTTATTTCAAAAGTACTTGAATTTTGCTTTGATTTCCTCCTTATCTTCCAATCCTCCGCTTTGTATAGTAGAACCAATCTGCCAATCCGAAATAGCAGCGGCATCCTAGGGCAAGTCTTCGTCGAATATTCATTATGCTGTCATTCGTGAGGCTTATATAAACTCCGAAGTATGTAAATTTTTTAATCATCTTGAATTTATTGTTGCCAACAATGACGTTCTGTCATATGCGTTGATTCTTTGTTTGTTGACAGCAGATATTTGGTCTTGTCCTCATTTATTTCAAGACTAATTCTTTTCTACTCTTCTTCGATGGCCACGAAATCATCTAAGGGCTCGCAGTTTGCGTCATGTCAATCTAGTCTGCGTAGCCCAACAACAGGACGGATTTGTTGAAGATAGGTTAGGTAAGGTTAAGATGACTGTCACAGCTAACAGTAATTAAAGAAAGCAAAGAATAAGATAATTAATACGCTTTTAGATTTAATAGGCTGTCTATAATTTATACGGACTAGTTTTAAGAAGAATACAGTTGTTTAGGACTGGGCTAGGAAATTTCAAAAATCAAAATCTATTTCCCTGTGTTGGTGTAAATAAATAAATGTCTGTCAAGCAAACTACACCATCTACAAGAGACACCGAACTTAAATAAAATCTAAATAAACTAGAATCTAGAAATGAAGTTTCATTTCAAATAGGTTATCCATTAGCAAATGGCTGCCCAAGGAAGGCGAATGGGTGAGAAGACACAACCGCGAACTCTAACGAGCTGTACCAGGATGTGAATGTAGTCAGGAAGCCAAAAATCCGTTGACTGCACTGGCTCGGCCACATCGGGCACATGGACAACAATGCTCCAGCAAAGAGAATCTTCCAATCCGAGCCTCCTGATTAGAGAAGGAGAAGGTCCAAGTTATCGTGGATGCAAGACAGCTAAGGGTTTTTTTTTTTAGAAACTGAATTGGGCCATGTTTGAAATACCCACTTTAAGATGTATTTTATTGTGTTATGGCTAACAAAAGTTATGGTACCTCTTCAGTGGCTGTTAAGCAGAAAAGGTTTTAAGGGTTAAGGAGAAAATACCCTAAAATAATATTGACGATTTGCTTATGTTCCTGACCAGTTCCATCTCTCTCTCTCTCTCTCTCTCTCTCTCTCTCTATTTTTTGCTTTTATTTTGTACCTTACGACGTCTTCTAATCGAAAAAAAAGTGGCTGCGCCATTTTGCGCCTTTTGGAGTTATTTGGAATTTAGAGACTCGTGTTTCCCATTCCAAATTTTAACATTAGTAAGTAAAAACCAATAATGTACCTACTAAGAATAATAAAATAAAATAAATGTTTTAAAAACAAAGTTAAAACGGTTCAGGAAAGATTTAATCTTGGAAACTAACTTTTCTGGCCTTTGCTTTAGCAAATTCTGGTAATTTTGTATTGTCTTGAGCTTAGCAAAACTTTGTTCTCCTGAAACTTCCGGGACTGGTTTTGTGTTTGAAATTTGAAGGGCAGTTACTTCTTTGGGGGCTAGATCTTAGGATCTCGAGGATATAGATCTAGGCTTGATTTAAGTATAAAATTTAAGACTTCTAAACATGAGCTCTCTGGTCTCATAAGCGGGGATAATACTGTTAGCTCCTGGTACAAATCTGCAGTATTTAAAGCTTGGGAACCTCCCAAAGTCATATTAAGGGGTGAGGTACGTAAATTGTTATTTGTCAAACATTCACTTATATTATTTAAAAAGGAAAAATTTGTATTATACGCTTCAAGCTACTCAAACCCTTCTGAAATTGATTGAATCGCTTGATCTACTATTTTGAAATAAAACTACCTTAAACCTTTGCTTCGTCTCTAAAATAGTTTGAAGTCTTTTTTGACGACTTAAGGAACAATTTTTTTGGAATTTAGATGATACTTCAAGACTACTAGCAATACGCCTAGTCAAATGAACATATTCGTTTTTAATCTGAACGCATTTCAACCAAATTATGTTTAGTATTTTCTATGACCCTAACACTTGCTGGCAAATTAACGGACGAGCTTTGCAAATATTTACTGGTTCTTTCTTTTTCTTAAATATCAAACCAAATCATTTTATTTCGTATTGACTCAGCGGTTTTTCGCTTCAGAATTAAAAAAAATAACTATCCGTTTTCAGAAAAGACAGTTTGTTCATTATCGAAAAATTATCAAAATGATCTGAACTAATACTAATACCTACCTACCTTACTTATTCTCCTGTTCAACCAAATGTGTCAAGAGAGAAAATATCCATCATCTCAATTTAATATCCTCAGTTAACTTTGCAATACAATCATTTGAGCGAAACGCGCAGAATTTAAGTATGCGCGTATGAAATTCACTCATATACTTCTCACAAAATACCATTCACACACAAGGAACTAGTTACAAAAGAATGATGGTTCAATAATAGTTAGCTTAGCGAACACAAGTACAACTGAAATCACTCCATGCGATACGATACACATCTAAAAGGGATGAAGTCCCGAAAAATTCATTGTACCCAATAATTACCCAAATTTCAAACCCAAAAACTCAAAGAACGCGTATGAATGAACTAATCAATAATCTTAATTCGAGAAGAACTTAATCAAGAAGAAATATCCTCAATAGAGGCTGTATGTGAACGATTTTCTTACATTTTTCATCTCGAAGGGAACCGTCAACACATACGAGAGTACAACAGAAGCCATATAAATATTAACAGTTAGTTAGCCAACTGTAGATATTTTCCCACTTTAGACATTGCAAGTTTATATCATCAAGTTCCAATTTATGAAACTGCCTTTAGTCCTTACAGATACAGGACGGTACGAATTTCTCGGAATCCCATTTGGGTTGAAAGGGGCTTCAGCTTCGTTTCAACGGCTTGTGAACCATATCCTAAGCGGTTTACAAGGCATTTAGCGTTTGGTTTACTTGGATATTGTTGTCTATGGCAATCTTTTTATAAATCAGAATAAGAAATTGATCTTCAATTTACGACGTTTAGATACATTTAATCTGCGTCTTCAACCAAGAAAGCTTAAATTCCTTCAAAGAGAATTAGTTACCTCGATCATAAAATTACTCCTTTAAATGTTTAATGTTCAATTAACAAATACAATATTTATTGATTTAAAACATTTAATTAGGAAAGTTGAAAAACGAAGTAAAGTTCATATTTTTATTATTATACAACAACAGAACACAGCTCTAGGTAACAGTGTTTGTTTTATCTTTCTTCCGTACTACCACAACTTGCACCTTTTCTTCTTATTGATGGTGTTGCCACCAGTTGATCTGTTTCTGCTGTCAATGGTGCTGCCACAGGTGAATTACCCGAGGATCAACAAATTAAAGCCAGCCAAATTCCGTTTTCAACTATTACTATTTCTGGGCATAATAAAGTTTTATAGGAAAAGTATATATTCCAAACTTTTTCAAATTTGAGGAGCCGTTACGAGATATTACCCTCAAAGAAAGAAAATTTACTTGGAATGCAGAATGTGAAGCAACTTATACGAATTATAAAAAAAAATCGAAACCACCCTTCAATTAAAATTTATACCGACTTCACTATTCCGTTCGACCTTTCCAATGACGCCATAGGGGCTCTGTAGTGGAATACATTTGAAGACTGCTTTTGCTAGCAGAAGCTTAAGTCCCACTGATTGTTGCTACTCCACCATTGAAAGAGAAGCACTGGCTATTATTTGGGCAGTACATACGAAATTTTAGTTGCTACCTTTTGGGTCATATATTTACTACAGATCGTAGTATATGATTAATTTTTTAAAAATAGCTGATGATGAAATCAAATACAAGTCAGGAAAACAGAATGTCGTAGCTGATGCCCTACACTAATTTTGTTCACCACAAGGTGAACATAACTTTTTTTATTTTTCTTTTCAACTTCTGGATTTGCTTTCATTTACTCCAATCTTATGATTTCAACTTTAAAATTACAACTTAAAAGCTTATCAACTTCTGACTTTCTCAACTTATGGAAATAGCAGAAGTAAAGGGATGAAGTCAGAGGTTTTGCTATATCTCTTTTCTTCCATTTTCGCTGTTGCCTGCTCGCGTGTATGTGCAGGATGGGATGGCTGTGATTTCATTTATCGTTTTCGTCTCTCCAAGCGTAGGTTTTCGTAGATTATTTTTCATTTGTTCATAGACCCCATGAATTACGGGCTATTACACATTTTCCTATCCTACTACGATATTATGCACTCTTATCAATGCAATTGGTGATTGCAGATTTTATTGGTGTTAGCATTGCAGCTATGCATAGTCGCTTGTGCTGTTCTACATAACACGGCGACAACTGAAAACTTACATATTAGAGTGTACATATTTCCACCCGATTTTCAATCGTTAGCTTTAATTGTAAGAGTGCACATACAGTACAGTCTCGATTTACGCAATATACAGCTTCTTTTAGGAAAACGCATAATATTATTACTGTACGTTGCAAACAATCCAAATTCCGAAATGTGTTTTTATAACACATTGTAATTTTCAATATAGAAACATACCCATTTTGACTATCATTTCTTAATAAAAAATGTGACCCGGTAAGCGCCACATCCTCCGTTAATGCAACAGCCTTAATTTCTTTTAGTTGAGTAAATCGAGTTTGAACAGTATACGTACACATCCACCGGAATGCAGTTGACCCATGCATGAATTAAAATGGAAGTCTTTATTTGATAAGCCCATCTGATAAATTTCCTTTTCATAGCGCACACGAACAGCACATAACGTAAATTCAAAGTTAAAATGGCATTTCATGTGTCAATTGTCAAAAATATCCCAAGGTAAATTTAAAAATTGGTCACCTTCAGTATCTTAAATTTCAGACTGTGAAATTCAATTGTGATCAAAATCAATTTTCAACTCTCCGATTAGATCACGAGTTGAAACCAACTCCGAAGCTGGTCAACTTCCATTTTTCAAGCAAGTTGAGCAACAGTGAACAAAATTGCCCTAAGCCGCCTTGACGCACAAAATAAAACTATTTTGAATACTAGCGTATTACCAAGAGCTCAGAAGATAAGAGCTCATTCCAATAACGAACAATCTGGCGCAAATTCCTCAATGAAGGAAAATTACGAGAAGGACTGTTGAAAGTTCATTACAAAACAACAAAACCCAGAGTACCCATCAGCAAAAGTGTATACAAAATAAAATATGTTTGCAAGCATACAATCATGCCTGCGATGATTTACGCCACCTCCAAAAAGCTTTTTGAAAGCGTATTTGTGGACATTGTCGGTCCACTCCTAACAACAGTCCGGGGAAACATGTTACTCTTACCAGGCTTATGGACTGTTATGCACTTGAATTATTCCTTTAAATTTAGAATTAAATTGCAAAATGCATATCATATCGCACGAGTAAATTAAGAGGAGAGTAAGAAATAACCGAAGGAATATTATGATAGGGGAATACATCCCTATACTTTTAAAGTAGGAGATAACGTGTTACTTCCAGATATGACAAGAAAAAATAAATTATATTCTTTCAATAATGATGTTAACATCAAGAAGTTGCAAGGTTCAAAGCTCGAAAAGGTGCATAACAATAGGCTTAAACCGTGCTTCGAATGAATTAAAGTAATACATATATTTCTCATCAATATGCTAACTCCGAGCTGATTGTTTCCTAGTATCAACATAAGTGCATGGGATTTCGATCGCCAATACCTAAGTTACATGATCCGCCTTAATTTTCGAGATAAAACAGACAGAAGTAATCAAAATAAAATGAGAATTTTGCCAACTCCGCTAACGCCCATGCCAGTCACTATACTCTGAAATATTTACTACTAGTCATAATTAAAGCACTTGTGATCGTGTACTTACGACATTGAAGATATTTGAAAAGAAATACCGATACATATGGTGCATTCACTTCTGATACTTGTAAGACACACTCTCATTTAATCTCCTATGTCCTTGCATCTATTCAACATATTTCCTTTTTAGTTTTCCTTTTTCATTTCGTATAACACAATCAATATTAATTTTCTTAGGTAATGTATGTACATATATGGACATAGTTTACAATCTAGTATTAATTTTATCAGTACCATTAATTTTTTATTCACAGTTTTTAGATTTTCCTTAAGAAAAATGTACCAAATGATAAATTCGAACTTTAGATTTTGACTTTGAAAAATAAATCTGTATTTACTTTTTATCTGAATACTGTATAAATTTATACAGTTCTAAAATAATATGATTGTATTATATTTGATTGATTGAAATAAAAAAGCGATTGTTTCTTAAAAGGTGGGGGATAATGTGGTGTACGGTGTCGACACGTTTTCACGACGTCTAGTCAGTTTTCGGAAATGAGTCGTTTTGAGTACCTAGTAAGCAAGTGTTTTATTTGCTATGCAAAATCTAGTGGAATTCCACAACATGTACTGGGATTTTGTGAGGCACTAGCCCACAAAAGACAAAGATATCTGGGTAAGCACCTAATATCAGAGGAAGAATTGAAGTCACTAGAACTATCTCCCATTCTCATATTAATAAATGAAACTGGCTTAGAGAAAATCTTTGTGCAACGGGAGTGAAAAGGAAGAAGGAGGGGAACTCTTAAGAAAGTAATGGTATGAAAAAGTAGGTCTAAAGGTCAATGCAATGTATCCTCAACAATAATACTAACAAGTATGCACTAAATTCTAAACGTATACGTATACGTCTGTCATCTTGTAACGTGTGTCTCTATATCGCCGCCCTCCTACCTGTTGTCATTAATTCCCGCAACACTTTGACTTTATTATCTAGCGGGTCTCTGTCGTGAACATTTTTCACACTATTCCATTCACGTCTTGCTGATGAAAAATCCCTCATGTGCAGGATCTGATCATTTTTAATATGTAAACAATTTGCGCATACGCCTTTTTGATGAAAAAATGTGAAAAATGGAATGGAACAACATAAAATGCATACATACAAATTAAGAATATATAATAATGATTGTGCTATGACGATGTGTTGGACATACTGCCTTAGTGGCATATTACAGACACTACATTTGGTAAAAGTTTTCTTTTCGTGTTTTGGAGGACGAAACTTGCAGCGTTTGAGATCGTTTGCTTCGAATTTTTAGCAGATGGTGGCGAAGATGACGATAATATTGATTCTTCATTTCGGGTATTACTAACGATGGCAGGAGAAGCTTCGGCTCTAGAAAGACGGTTTTGTCGAACTATACCTGGCCGAACTGTATTTTTACATAAATTTTGTAAAAATTGACGACGTTTATATACTTTTAAATCTCTTGTTAGTTCGAACCCGAAAAAGAGTTATTTCTCAATTGAGCAATTCCAATGCCAAATTATGGCTGTTTATGTTTTCGTTGGGACATATAGTAATGGTACATACTCAGTCCACTTTTCATAAAAGTAACGAATCAGTGCAAGCTTATCTCCACGAGCTTCTAACCTACGACCTTGTCTGTCGTCAGCTCAGCTCTTAGAATTCTTTAAATTTCTGATACTTTTACCGTATGAACGATAGACGCCTGCACAAAACAAACTAAAATGTCACATATTTTTGTATCACTGTCGTTATTACATACCAATGCGACCCAAGTATCAATCGAACTCGATTACATATGTTTTCGAAATTTTCCATTACTCTGTTCTTTGCACGTTACTGAATTGGATAACATCTTTCATCATAGCCTGTCAGACACAACTCATGGCATCCTAAACAAGCGAAGATAAAAGTAAGTAGCTTCATAATTATAACAGTTTTATGACTTCAAGTTTTTTAGTTCACAAAAATAAAAGCTTCCTCGGCCTCTCGCGTAGAATTTGTACAGATCAAACATTACATGTGAAATCTTTAGTAAATGTCGGAAAATTCACGAGATTGATCCACTTAAACGCCTGGTTCTACCAAAGTTAGTCAAATCTCGGTTTAGTTTTTGCACCATCGATACAGCCTATAAAACATCGCAATACTCCTGCAAAAGGAGTCTTTAATTTAGCGTTGTATTAAAACTGATACGATACTGATCCGCCTTGTACTGCGTGAGGATATTTTCCAGTTTATGAGCGGAGTGTAGAGTGTTTTTACATTCCAGGAGCACACTCGCAAATCATTGTCGTTTTTCGAGCTGTGTCGTCGTTGAAGGTCCGCCCATGTATCCGAGGCTCCCGCCAAGTTGGGAGCGACCAACAACTTTGCCCGGTGTGTTAAACCCTGTTCCCTATACGAACTACCTGCCCAAATGTATACCCTCTAAAAAAGCTGCTAAAGTACCTTATTTAAGAAAATATGCCGCATAAAATTTGCTTATAAATACTTCAATTTTAATGTCTTAGCATTATGCTAACGGTAAAGCCAAACGGATTATCAATAGTCAACAAAATGTTGGCTTTCCAGGTTCTCATATTTTAAGAATCGACAAACCTATACCATGTGGCCATAGGGTATTTATTTCCACTGCGGGACCACTGCGCACTTCGCACTGCGCAGTCTTCTGAATACGGTCCTAAATATTTCGTTCTTAATGTCTATTATTACGTTTGAGTATTTGGCCTGACTATTAAAACTTAGTTCCTTGTTTTTCAACTTTGGTCGTAATTCGTAATTGGAGGTATTTTGTATATTTTCTTGAACAGTACGAGGTCCTTTTTAGATTTGTTAACATCTAGACCAGCTCTTCCTGTCCACTTTTTACTAAATTTAGTTAGCAAAGTTGCCATTATATCCCTAATAGTATGAAGAAATTTGCCTATTACGACTAAGGCTATCTCGTCTGCGTAAGCTATTGACCATGAATTCTTTAAGAATTTTGTCTACCACTAGTATCCAGAGGCTGGTGTTGTGTTGTGTGTATGTGCGTCGAACACTACGATACTTCCCGCTGCCTGGGTTCGATTCCCAGCCGATTGCCAGTTTAGTGTACTCTTAAATCTTTGTGGAGTATGTGCCTTGCAGATTCCATTTCAGCGTGACTGCAAAATCAAATATATCAGTATTTTTGTTGGCCTTGTTAAACAGAATTGTATCTGGCCTATCCGCTTGATTATGTTGGCCATTAATTATACTTCTATCCCAGTATAGCTTGAAGATAGAATTCTCAAGCACAGGTAGCGGTAAGTACCACTTGTAAAAAGGTGTATGATGCTGAATAAGACCATTGTTCAGCGCTAGTTGGTGGTGCATAATCTTAGCTACGTTTTTGTGCTTAAACGTATTGTCGTCCGAATCAAGTTCATTGCATCCTGACACGATATGGTCGATTGTTTCACCATATTTTCCACATCGCCTGTAGCGGTTTGCTGCTACCTTCAAGATGAACTTATGGTGGTTTATGGTGGCATTGACTTTGTCTTGTATGTAAACAATCCTTCGGCCTTTGAGAAATAACACAATTCATTCGGTGTTATTTTTTTCTTTTATTTTTATAGAGTTTTAAACAATCGACATATAAGAGTAATTAATCGAAGGTATCAGTTTTAATCCAAAATCGGGTGAGGGGATTAAGTCCCAAGCAAAACCAGACGGGCGTAGCCGTGCTTCGTCCTTGCCGTCCTCTGTTGCAGCTGAGGGCATGAAGCTACTTTTTTGACAGTGATGTCTAGGCTACACAGAGAGACTGCCATACACGAGCCAAGTTTTAAGCCCAATTGGGAATTTTAGTCCAATTGTTGACCACCAATTGGGTTCTTGATTCTTGGTATGACATCCATAAGTAAGTCTACCGAACATCCTGGTGATATTATCCTGTAGCTGGCTTGCTAGCCAGCTAATGTGACCTGTCTGAGACGAATCGTATGGTATAAGTCGAGTGACTCGTACCAGGTCCTTTTAGTAATAGTATCGTCCTTGTTTTCGTTTTGTTCGTTGTTTTGGTTTTTGTTTTTGTTGTTTGTGTTCATTCTTTAGATTACTACTAGTCTACTGGTGTTTCTGGTCTACTTTGATAACAGCCAACATTTACGACAGGCCTGCTGTACTCGACGTCATTGAGGGCTTTTCCATGCTTTTTTACTGCGTGTTTTTCTTTGGGTCATATCAACTGCTTGCTCTGCTGTTGATGTTGCTATTGTTGTTACAGGTATTACAGCTGCAACTTAGTCTGAGTCGACAGCGAAGTGCGCTTTTCTGTAGTTGGCTGTAGGTTATTTTTTCAATGTAATTATGTTTTATTAAACAAAATATATAACATACTAGACAAAAATGTTTAAAACTAATTTGACTATCCTAACAATAACTTATTCTATTTAATCCTAACCAACGGACATTATTTGGGTGATATTCTAATTAGTGTATAAGTTATCATCTTATCGGACAAACAAAGGATCTATCCGCCGAACCCAAACTAGCTATTATATATCACATCACAACACAAATACAGATGATATGACATGATATAAATGGAGATGCAAATATGCTATAAAAGAGGTGGTCCCCAAAATACGTAGTCATTAATTAGCTACGGGTCATACCCGTGTAGCTGAATAGAATTGCTAACAACAAAGGTTTTATCTTTTTATCAAAATAAAACTCAACACTTTTTTTTATTGGGATCCTTAGTTATGAAATTTGGAAATTAAAAGTAAAAATGTTTAACGCATTCCATATAACAGCCATCTATCGAACTAAGATTGAAAAAAGAGCAGCAGCAGAAAATAAAAGCAGAAGAAGCACTTTCGGCAAAGCATCAAGGCAACCAGCTTTAAAATCTAAACAAGTATCCCAACCTGGAGAAAAGGATTAGAGTAAGAATAACATTTAAAGGAGCTATGTATTTTTTAGAAATATTAGGATATGTATAATATTTAATGTAAAGATTTCTTGACTAGAAGGAAAGAAAATAAGGAAAGTAAAAATAAAAATAAATACAAATAAACTTACTTGTTAAAGCAAAGTTTTAACGACTGAAACAGTAAATGACATTATCGCAAGGGTACTCAGAGATAAAAACAAATAATTTAGGAAATCCTTGCTTCAACAAGACACCAAGCAAAAAAAAAATCAAAATGGTTAAATTGGTGGACCTGCTATCCTCTAAAGGCATAAATACATCCATTACGGAATACAGAATCCAGACAATCGACCCTACAGTATCTTGCAACGAGACTCTAGACGTTATAAAGTCCCTGCCCAATTTTTTCCGGTAATCATACGTTAATAGGCGAGAGGCTTCCAGTACTGTTATGTCAAGGTACCGAAGAGGAAGTGAGGTATATATGGCAGCTTTGATAATTTTGCGAAAAAAAGATAACTGGCGAGACAAACGATGTCCCAGCGAATCACGGAACAGTTTCAAATCTAGATGCCATACTTAGTGAGATGAACTTTGCTTGTGGAGATAAGCCTCCAGTCCATACTTAGAATAGGAAAATATACCTAGGAAAATATACCTGTGCAAGGCAATAATAATGAAATTACGAAAAATTAAAGTAAAAAAAATATGTTCATATGTCAGATTCAAGAAACCAAGTTATTTCCTTTCTTGAGCACTTCTGATCTGTTAATAGCTTCTATTTCGGAAGTAAAGTTCATCTGCTGTTAGTACTGTAAGAGTATTAATTTTGCTTTTGTAAGCTCTGTGGATGACAACAACTAAGTTCGCATAGAACCGATGGGAACGCGCTCGTTTGAAGTAAACCGAATTACATGTGCAAGAACTCGCATTGCTTGAGTATAGCGCGAAGAGTTGTTCACAATGATATTGCAATTGTCATTAGTTTCACCTGTAGTCACAATTATTTTCTTTTCTCTTCCGTTCCTCCAAATCAACTTCAACAGGAATGTTAGTCAACGATACGCTGGAAGTGGGACATTTGGAACGTTCCTCACTTATTCATGCTGGTCCAGACCACCATAACACATTTTTAATCAAATGAGTAGGTGGGATACCACGGGATGCGCAGCCAGGGGGATTTTTTTGTGATCGCACATGATACCATGATTGTCGTGGTAGAACAGATAGTATTGCTGACGTAGGTTTTGAAATTAAAAAAAAAAACAAAACACTTTAATTGGAGCAACTCTGTCGCGACAATGTTGCAACAAGCATTCCTGGACGAATCCGTACTGCGACAGCACATTACTACTGCATACGTGTCAATTGATGCGTCACAAAATCCGACAAATCTCCATATCATTCTTTGGTGCGTGGTATGTCCAATGTTTCAAGAATGTATGTAAATATGTATCCAGGGAATCTCAATGTACGTAGTACTAGGAAGGGTGCGCAAGCTTCCGTAAGTGACGCTAAATAAACTTAAGTGTTTAAAAGGCTGGTCACTTGACTCTACAAATTACACGCTGAAAAATTGCAAGCTTTGGTGATAATTGAATCTGGCGAAACATTTTTTTTCGATATCAAGAGCAATCGTAGTAAGTCGATAAAATGCAATGCATATTGAGAAATGATCGCATTGATGTGAGTGGTCTACCTAAAGCGATTCCTTAAGTGATACGGTCCCGATTGACTTCGCGGACGCATCAAAAACTACCCCAATTAACGGCACTATCAGTGTGGGTATCTCAATGGACCAACATAGTCTAAGCATGCTGGTAGATTCACTAGCAAGCCCCTATCTACCCTAACCTAAAGCCTCCCCTAAAATCGATCTCTCCATCGAACTTAAATAGTAATTCGACCATATACCTACCATCAGGTAAACGAGAATGAGATTGAACATATAAAAGGTCGAAAATTAATTTTTTTAAATTTTATTTTGCAGATTCCTTGTTGATAGGTACGTAGAATTTTATGAAAAAAAAATGTAATTGACTCTGAAAAAAATAGGCCATTAGAGGGTTGAATGTGCTTCGAGAAATGTTTATAGTAAAACTCTGATCCATAGTAAAATTGTCCGCCTGAGTTAAGTACCCTTTTATGCGCCCGTGTTTCACTTTTAAGGCATTCATATCGAATACAAAAATCGGATCGATGGATTAAAATGTTTGTAATAAGGGTAATAACAAAAAAAAAAAAAACCCTTCGACGAATGTCTCTATTGTTTCTACAAAACCACTTTTCTTACCACGTTAGGTATAAAAAATATTTCGTTAATATTCTAATGATCTTACGAGGATACAACCTTTGTCTTCCGTGGTCAACAACAAAAAGGAAGAGATTAAGTCCTACGAATACCAATGTGAAACAGAATCTATAAAATGTCAAAAGAAATAATTTTAGACCATTTAAAAACAGGGTGTAGCGATAATCATGGAAAAATATTAATGTACATATAATAATTGATAATCTACGATGTGGATAAACCTAAGATACCTTAAAAAATTATCATAGCCTTGCATAAGTCTTAAACTAACTTATTTAACAAAAACCTTAAGACGAACTTAGCTATGTCTGTAACAGACAGACCTGTGCACCGGGTCGTGTATGTTATGTATTTTTTTTTTCCATCACAGAGCACTCAAAAAACTACGTTCTCTAAGTGCTAAGTCTCAGTATAGCTTTACACAAGATAATCTACCGAATCTCATAGATTACATCAAATATACATTATTAATTAAAGAATAATGTATGGATATAGACTCTAATCAAGACAAACTAAAATCAATTCTGTTGCAAAGGTCATTAAATCATCTTGTAATAGGTTCGTTACAACCATAGTTGGTTTTATGTCTCTTATCGTAGAGTAAATTTGTCACCCGAAGAGATCTTTCGGGAGCGTATATATATATTTATTTATTAGAAAAAGGAATTCTGGTGAATTTAGACGGTAATCAATAATGTCGCGGATGAACATGGCTAACGCTGCCTTACGCCTGAAACTTAAGGCTTGCAATTGCAGTATTTGACATACACTAAGAGTACGTAGTGTTTAGTACTTGGCCTGTGACGCAAAAAAAAAATCATGAACATCGCCTATGAACGAAAGAAATAGTAAAGGCCCCTCATGGCTTCCTTGGGGACGCTCGATGTAACATTTCTTACCCGAGATGTAAAACTATCGATCTTTGCCAATTGCTTCCCGCCTCTTAATTAATTGGAAAACCAATGTAACAATGATGAATGGAATCCCAAGGACTTTGTTTAAAAGCAAAGTCGAAGGCTTTCGAGAAATGGGTGAGCGCCTGAATCCATTCGTCAACAACCTGATAGGTCCTTATCAGTGCGGTTTCAGGCCGGGGAATCGGTTTCAGGCAGATTCTAGAAAAAACCCAAGAAATGCAGATCGACACCCACCACCTATTCGTCGATATCAAGGCCGCATATGACAGCGTGCATAGGGACGAGCTATACAACGCCATGTCTAGTTTTGACATTCCTGCCAAACTCGTTAGGTTGTGCAGGATGACAATGGAGAACTCTCGCTGCTCCATCAAGGTCGGTAACGAACTCACCGAGACCTTCAATGTCAAAAAAGGTTTTAGACAAGGCGACGCGCTGTCATGTGATTTCTTTAACATCATCCTGGAAAAGATCGTGTAAGACTCACACGCCAACACTAGAGGCACGATTTTCCTTAAGTCCGTACAACTGCTAGCATACGCGGATGACATTGACGTGATTGGCAGAACTCAGCGAGCCGTCAATGAAGCGTTTGCTGATATTGAAGCATAGGCGGCCAAAATGGGTTTAGCGGTGAACGAGGGTAAAACGAAGTATATGCTGTCATCGAGAAAGGACGCACAACATCGACGATTTGGCCAAAACGTCACCATAGGCAGCTATAACTTCGAGGTAGTGAAAGACTTTGTCTACCTCGGCTCGCAAGTGAACAGTACGAACAACACCAGTACCGAGATTAAACGCAGAATTACTCTTGACAATCGCTGTTTCTTTGTGCTCAAAAGGCAATTCAGTAGTAGAGTCCTCTCTCGAAGGACCAAGTTAACCTTATATAACACCTTGCTCATCCCTGTCCTGCTCTATGGTGCGGAAGCATGGACAATCTCAAAAGCGGATGAAGAAGCACTTGCTCTATTCGAAAGAAAAGTTCTGCATTCAATCTTTGGTCCTGTTTGCGTTGATGGTTATTGGAGAAGAAGATTCAACCGGCATGAGCCTAGTCAGGCGTCTACGGATTCAAAGCCTAAGATGGCTGGGCCATGTAGAGCACATGGACAACACTGCTCCAGCCTGAAGAGTCTTCGACTCCGAACCAGTGGGACAACGCAATAGAGGACGCCCACGGAACCGATGGCGCACCCAGGTGGAGAAGGACCTCAACCAACTTGGTGTGCGCAGTTGGAGACAACTGGCAAAAGATCGTGCCGGCTGGAGAGGCTTACTGGTTGAGGCCCAGGTCTACCCCGGACTGTAGCGCCACCAGAAGAGGAAGAAGAATATCAGAAAGTGTTTGCGTAAATGATAAATATGCGATGTTTAAACTTTTTACAATGTAGAGATTAAAGGGAATTGTGTTGTGAGAGAAAATACAGCGATATGTTTGTCGAATTTCAGAATGTATATTTCGCTTATATCTGAATAATTATTTATAAATCGAATTTAACAACAAAATCATATTAAGTACCCTTTGCTTCAACTATTTCTAATATTTCAAAGGCAAAATATTTCAATTTGAATACAACGTGTCAATGATCAAGGAATTCCGATAAACTTCTAATTAAATTATGTACCGTCTAAACACACCTCCACATTAAACCTTGAAATAACGCTAAAATAACGATCGCTTTTTTCAAATAAGAACTCAAGTTCACCACACTTTGCCGTAAGGAAAAACGCTGCAAACAGCAAGCTGTCGAAAAAATGGGAAATGGACGAGGAAGATGAATGCTGGTGTTCTTGTTGCTACTTCTGCTTCTGTTGTTGTTATTGTTCTGCTACTGTTGCTCATCCGTCCTAAGGCCGAAAATGTACTCTAGGTTATATATAACTGACTTTTATTGACGTCAAATTATATATTTCTCTATTATGTATAAAATTGCATTTGCGTGAACCTGTGGGGTGAAGGTTTTGGTAGAAAACTACGCTATAGCTACATTTATTCCTATTTTCTTGTCTTTAATCCTTTTATTGAAAACTTCCGAAGTTCTCTGACTATTACAACCCATATTTTACAAAAAAAAAGTGTATGTGTTCATACTAAAAATTTTTACAACGGTTGTTTTGCGAAAATTTAATTGTCTAAGCTGTTGGTAGTTTCTATATATATCGGCCATTACCCAAATTTCATGAACAGATTTCAGAGTTGAAACAAATACTGCTTGACTTTCACACTAATCTCAGCCTTCCTAATTACAGATCTCCCAAGCTGTGTCAAAACTGACACAGCTTGACCAATCCTACATGAAAGTTCAGCTTTACTCCTCCCATTACTCGTGAAGATGAACCCGCGATACATAAACTCTCTACCTGCTTCAATAGGACTCCACGAACACGCAGAGTGCATTGAACAGGCATTCTGGAAATTACCATAACCTCTGATTTGTCCACGTTAACCTTCATTCCAGAATTAGCACATACCACCACAAACCTATGGAGTGCGCGCTGGTTTTCCGCCTGAGATGATGTGAGAATAACTTCAATTCCCAATGGGAAGCATTCCTCGCCTCGGCTAGGCTGCAATATCCAGTCCATATAAGCAATGAAAAGGAGAGGTGACAAGACGCAACCTTGGCGTAGTCCAACGCCCACAGTGAAAGGTGTTGATTTAGTACCGTTAATCCGAACACAGCTGCTACAGTTTGTGTATAGAGATTGAATAGCCCTCAAAAGAGGACCCTTAATCCCATACTCCTGCAGAACACTCCAGAGTTTACATCGAGGAACGCGTTCATATGCCTTTTCCAAATCTACAAAACAGCTGTAGATGGGTTTGGCATGCTCCCAAGCCGTCTCATGTACCATTCTTCGAGTGAAAATCTGGTCGGTTGTACTTGCCGGGACGAAAGCCGCACAGTTCATCTCCCTTCCTGGTCTCGACAATAGCTCTAGAACGCGCTTTCAAAATCTTAGCATATAATTTTCCGGGGAGGCTTAAGAGCAATATGCTCCTATAGTGGCGCAGTTTCTTTTGTCCCCCTTCTTAAAAAGAGGGACAATCATCCGTGATTGCCAATCGCCATGTGTCTCACCGCGCTCCCAGGCCACCTTAATAATAGGAGAGAGCCATCAAATTCCCTCTTTTCCCACACCGACGGACTTACCAACCTTTAACTATTCAATCGCCAAAATGACTTCCTCCACCGTTGAACTATTCTCTGCCCACTTAAGAATTCGGGTCTGTCATTCTCATTCCCCATGCGATGGAAAATTAGCAAAATTAGCCGCAACTCACTGTTCTCACTGTCACGTTTCTGTAGTATCTCCTACCGTATGCGTGTAACCACTTTTGGTTTTCGTCTTGGCGGAAGAGGTGAGATACAGCATACACAACACCAGGTGATGATCAGTTGACAGTTCAGCCCCTCTCATCACACGAACGTCAGAAACCATCCGTTTCCTACATGCTGGTACCCCAAAGAGATCTATCAACGATTTCTGTAGAAGACTCTGATGGTACCACGTTTATTTATGGCTGTCCTTATGTGGAAAGAAGATGTTCATTATGGCCATGCCATTTGCATAGCAAAAGTTCAAGAGCTTCTTTCGGTTCGCGTTCTGGTGAGGATCACCCTTCCTCCCAATCGCACTCCAACATGTTGCTACATCAGCACCCACATGACCATTGAAGTCCCCATCAGGATATATGAATCCATATCCGCTACCCTATCAAGTGCAGCATTAACTTCATCAAGGTAAGCCGTGACTGCAGGTTAGGTGCATATACCTGCACCAAAGCCAAAGTTGACCTTTCAAGCCTAAGCTTTAAGATCCCGACTCTCCCTCCTAATGGAATCCACTCCAATTCCCTGTCTGCCAACCTGGGACTTGCGAGTATCTCCACTCCCGCCTGTGCATACATTTGAGGTGCAACTCCCGACAAAAGTTTCCACCTGTCCTAAATGTCCACAGTTCTAGGATCCTCGTTGTTTCGTCGAAAAGATACCCACAATATCCAAACCTGACAGCTTTCTCAACTAACTCGAGATACTTTCCTGTAAGCGATGAGACGTTCCATGTGCCTATCCTAATTCGATGCCGTTTGATCCCCGCACGCACTATTGTACGCATGGCGTGACTTCCCCCACCTACATAACGGATCACGAGGCCATTGACGGGTTTTTCGTAGTTCCTTCGCATTAAGCCAGACGTTCGCATACTGTCACCATTCAGGTCTGGCTTCAAATGGGGCCCTGGCAGACCAGGGTAGGCATTATCGGCGGCAAATCGTCTTCTTTTCGCTTCGTTAGTCAGGTTTGGTTGCAAATAGACTCGTACGCTCCAAACCTGTGACCCGCCCCATAACTAATTTTTTGTGAGTGTGTGAGGACGTGGTATATGAGTGAGAGACATGGAGCGCTCTGATCGATGACGGATAAAGAAAAATATAAAACGCTAAAAATTAAAAAAATTATTTTTAAATATATTGTAATTGGTTCTTTAAAATTATATATAAATCATTTATTATTACAGTATTACTAAAATACAATATTAATCCTTTAATGCAATAGAGTGTACAATGTATCTTGTAATCCCATCTTTAACTAACACAAACAAATACAAATAGTTTACCTACTCGAGAGCACGCAACACGAAAACATGGTGTACCTAAATCCAAGCCACAAACAGACATCGTTTGGCTTTGAGACTTATTGACAGTCATTGCAAATGCCAATCTAATTGGAAATTGAATGAATAGGGTGGGTCGCCGTGGCTTAGTGGGTGAGTGCGTCGACTCCTACGCAGAGGGTGCCAGGTTCAGATCCCCAATTTACTGACTTTCATAATTCACGGCACCGCCTCTTTCGAGTCACTGACAATGCTCAATGAGTATTCCTGACTAGAAAAAGTTTCTCAATTTTGCCGTTCGGAGGGGCATTAAACTGTAGGTCCCTTCCACTCGTGAAAGAACAATAGCACGCACAACACCTGTGGTTGCTTAGGAGCTAGGCCCAGGTCCGCCTCGGACTGTCTCTCCTCCTTTATTATTATTATTATTATTACATCTGTAGGTATAATAGGATTTCGCGGTAGTAACATATTTTCACCCCGAAAGTTGCCATATAAAATTATGGCTTCGATAACATTATTCATCAATTTGTGGGTTCAAAATAGGAAGCGAAATTACCGGAGATCCAACCTTGTAAACCATGCTGTGACATGCCTGGTAAATCCAATGAGTTCAAAAACTGCTTCGGTGGTATCGCAGACTGTATCAATAGATTTGTGTATATATTTATATATATAAGTCTCCTGGCAACACCTGTTGAATCTTGAAGTTCAATTCGTTAACGTCTCAGCCACTCATGTTTAGTGTATTGTGCGTGTTCGTCACGAAATATCCGGTCAATGAAAGCATCCTGCGAATTAACGACACGTGTTTGGTATTTTTGAGGCCATATTGGAAAGGTCAATGTGGGAACTATCCTCAGAAATATCAATATAATTACTTTTTAATACCACAGTAATAAATAATTACGGCCACTCCAAATTAATAATAAATTCACTTGAGGATTATACTGATATGATAAAATTAGACTGATAATTGTAAACACATGGTTAGTTCGATGCACAAACAATAATGGTCGCCTTCGGTCTCATCCACTAATTTATACTGAGCAAGATAGTATACATCAGTAGTCTCATCTATACTCTGTGGTGTTTACTGGGTAAGCAAGAACATCTGGTAGGGGTAGACTGGTAGGTGGTGGGGATAATTGAGTTGAAAATTAATAAATTAATTAAAAAATTACTAATTATTTATTAAACAATTGCACTTATGAATATAAAAAATAGATAAAAACCAATTCTCATGAATAACGAATGTATTTACTAAATTTCATTCAAATCGGTTCAGCCGATTTGGAGGAGTTCCACCACAACACTGTGACAGGATAATTTTATATATTAGATGATAATTAATAATATGTCGTGAACCGACTAGTTGACAGTTAAAGAAGTGGAAGCATTATTGAATGAAAGTGATGGTGTGCAATTTCTAGAGACAATGGTGATGAATTTGTGCCAGAAGAAAATGTTGATGAAGACGATGACTGATATTTAGACGGTGGTGATTCTAAGATTGAAGAGGAATCAAGTGAATCAAATGAAACAAACGAATCCGTTACTGAAGGTGTAAATATAGATCCAATGCTTGTTTCGAACAACCACACGACCACTTATCTTCCCTCCGCATATTGAAAGCGAATTCACAATTTATATGTTAGCCACAAATTGTAATATGTTGCAAGCATGTATTGACATTTTCATTTTAGGTGATGTTTAAGGGTAAATGATTTTGACATACAATAGAATCCGTTTAGTACGACTTCGCTATGACGTGTTGGAGCTCTACTGGCGTTCTGGCGTTGGGCGACAATTTATTAGAAAAGGATTATCTATATCATATGTGGGTCATATTTATAATGATAATTAGATAATATGCTAGCGGGAAGATCATCCGATTGTGGGAAAAATGTTGAATGCAATGATCATTATGCTCTATTTATGTATTATGTTCGAACTGTTTTCTTAAACAAAAGTGTGCACAAGAATGCAATAAAGACACAACATGTTAGATTTGCATACAAATTGCTATGAACAGACATCCGCTTAGTGCGACTCCGGCTTGAGCAACCAACCGCCTTGTACGACGTATTTTATAATTTATTTTATAAATCCTTCGGTTACATCAACGGTTGCTGTTTTTCAAAAAAGGGAACAGATAAGAGGCTCTTTGTTTCTTTTCTATTCAGTATTTTGCGAGTTATGAGTTCCGCCCAAAAAAAAAAGTTTTCTAATTGAAGAAAAAAGCGTTATAATGAAGCGTTTGGAAGATTGCTGGCGACTCGATGTCAGTCCAACAGAGTGATGTGAGCGAATGGTAAGTAAAAGTCTAGCCTAACCTGCGCGTGCAACTGATAGACGATGGGAGAGAAGCTGTCCGAAGAAAGGATTGCAATGATTGTTGCAGCAAACATGAGTGGCATGGTTAAGAAAATGTGTGGATAATCGGTAAGCCACAACGCCCATGACGTCGAAAACATGTAAGTTCATTACCAGTTGATTATGAAAGCAATCGGAAAACCTGGATGACATACATGCTTGGCATCTTGAATTAAATAACAAGGAAAAAATACTGTTTTTGATTGACAATTGTCCAGCACATCTGCAAATCAGTGATTTTTGAAAAGTAATTATGATTTTCTGCCACCCAATATCACTTCAGTATTGCAGTCTATGGATTTAGGCATTATTCGCGCTTTTAAATAAACATTTTCCGCAAAATCCTTATTCTGAAAATGTGTGATAGACGCCAGTGCCAAACAACCAAAAATGACGGTTCCCGATGCTATACTAATGATTTATGATGTCTGCAGTAAACTTATTTAAAGTACAGTATTTGATTGCTTTAGGCATGCTGGGTTTACCCAGAAATCTTAGAGTGTTCGATTTTCACAGTCTCAGCTGATATCGACGATGAAGATGGCATTCCGTTTTCCGTTTGAGTGAAAGCTCTTTATAATCAAATATCCATAGAAAAAGAGCTATGTTGCTATTGATGATTCTGTAGCAACATGCGAATAACACAAAATGTTATCATCAACAGCCAAGATAGTGACGACAATTGCGAGGAACAGGAGGTACTTTTTTCAATTCCCAGTGGCTCCGAGACTCTGAAAGCTGTAGATACGCTGACTGCGTTTGTGCATTCAAATTTTACTGCACTTACTATTGATCAAATTGTAATCAAAAACAAACTACAATTACAGACTTTCTTGACTTTCTTCCTTGATTGCTATACTTCTGTCCGTTTTTTTAAATTAAATTCCTTATGGATTTGACGTATAATAAATGGATTAAAGTACGTAATGATGAGTATTATTTAATAATTATTGCCTGTATTACATTTAATGTGTTCGCAGACGATCACAACAGTGGCGACGAGGAAAAGGAATTGAATAGAATTAAGTTAATTGTTTGAAATATTATATTACAATTCTTAATTCAATTTCAAACATCGAGCAAATTTTTCAGAAATTACTTTAACAATTAAAAGAGACAGAGAAGAGAGAAGGGAATGCAGTTGTGGTAGCACAAGTCATTGTACAGCAGGAATCCAATACAAGCCCTTGCACAGATACGGAAAATAAAACTTCAGAATTCAAAATGCAAGCATTGGCATCAAATATCATATAGTTCAGCTTGAACATCGAAAATAACCTAACATTCAACACATGATTTGCTAGATAGAAAGATATTTTGGAAATAGATGCATGCAAATTGGACGACGTAGCCAAGGTCATGTTTTTACTGAGGAAACTCAACTTAAATGTCAGCAAATATATCAATTTAAAAATAAAATTCTTCCAAAGCATTCTCTTGATCTTAATTTCACAGAAACTATTGAGAAACTTACACAGTTGTTCGGTCTTCAGACATCGCAATTCAATTTGAGGTATAATTGCCTACTAATAGGCTCACTGCGACGTTATGAACAATTCAAACTAAACGATACTACTCTTGATCAATTCAAATGCTTGATTTTCATTATGGGAATGAAATCTACGTCCGGTTTTGAAATCCACACCAAAATTTTGAATAAGTTGGACAGTGAAAGTCCTACCATTACGTTGGACCATTTATCCAGAGAATGTCAACCATTAATTTATTTGAAAACAAACAGATACCGCATTGATCGAGAACTCAAAGATAGACGCTCATGTTAACCGGCTACATACCAAAATAATAAGTAATAATTCAAAGGCTGTACCAAAGACACAATGCTTTTTCTGTGGCAACATGCATTATCCCCGCGACTGTTCATATTCGAAACACAAATGTGAACAACGCAAGGTCGTAGGTCACACAAAAGTATATTGTCAAATTGTAAAAAGACAAAAACGTGTAACACACCAATGGATGGGAAACAAAGAAAAGGCATAACACCTGAATCCAAAAGTATCTTCATAACTAAAAAAAATTAATCCATCACAGCGAAAATATGTCAGCATCAACATTAATTAAGAAAAAAAGTTGACCTGCAATCGGACACAGCATCTGACATTACCATTATGTCGGAGGGTAACTTTGAAAAATTAAATGCACTAAATACCGAAGAGGTAGTACACACAGGGAGAAGTGCAACCCATTACCATTCTCGTTTCAATTTGGTTGTAATGTCAAATTTAGAACGAAACAGGCATATTGTATCAACACAATTTGCAACCAAGTCACCGCTAGAAAATTGGAAAGTGTCAAAGATTTTTGAAATTTGACACATTATTTTCCAAATGATTTTGAAGAAACCCTGGATCCCTGCAAAAAAAAAACAACAACAAAAGCCGAAGAGGCCTGTTGCTTATGCAATAAAAAATCTATTTAAAGCAGATTACAAGACAACAATGTGATATCTCCAATATATTATTCAGATTGGGCCGCACCTATCGCCGTAATAAGGAAGTCTAATGCCAACATACGTATCTGCGTCGATTTTTCTTCGGGTCTAAATAATGCCCTCGAAAGTCATGAATATCCGCTTCCATTACCAGAGGATACATTGGCGGGATTCGCCAATGCCCAATTTTAGTCACACCGATTTATCAGACACCTTTTTATGAATTGAAGTCGATGAGGAAACTATTTCGATATAACAGAATGGTGTTCTGACTCAAAAAATTTCCATCACATTTTCAATAGATTCTGGAGAAATATCTTGCTGGCATGTCAAGCTCAGTTGCATACATCGATGATATTTTTGTATCCGACACCGACTGGTATAACCTTAATCGAAATTTGCATGAGGTTTTGCGTTATATCCAGGACTTTGTATTTAAGCTGAAGTTTGCAAAGTGTCACTTCTACACCCAAGAAGTTAAGTATCTCAGGTATGTAGTTGATAAGCGTGGATTTGATCCAGATTCGGAACGTGTTTCAGCTATTTACAACCCGCCGGAACCAACTAATATTTCGGAATTTCGGTGATTAATTATAACCAGACATTTTTACTGCAAATTTGTGAGCAATATGCCCCAGCGCAGAGTACCATTGGATGAGTTATTAAGGTTGAATACTCGTTGGAAATATACAGAAGATCAGTTTGCCATGCATCACGATCACCCACACAAGCTGAGAAATCATGCAGCCAAATTGAAAAGGAACGTCTAGCACTCGTTTTGCATTCATTCAATTTTTTGTCGAAAGTTCATACTGCATACAGGAGTAGCCGTTCATCGAGCCAATAGATTTCAGCGTTAATCAGTAAAACTGTTGCCGTACAATTTAGACATAAGCTTCATTGTAATCAGCAGCTGCGGTTATGCCGATGTGCTATCACATCTCATCAATAAAAGTATCCATTTAACAGAGGACTGAATCAAATTCTTACGGATGGCCTTCAAAAGCTGCCAGTTACAAACTAAAGGATGGCCAAATGAAATTAAAGACAACAGTGAACTCAAGTTGTTTTATAACCGCAGAAATGACATCAGCGTATGCCTAGGTTCTGCAGAGACCACCCACATTTTGAGAAGCTTTTCTAGAAAAGATAACTTTCTGAGCATTTACAGTGACTCGAACTGTAGCTGTGAGATATGAATGTTGGTAAGTTCGGAGATCAATACCTGGCATCCAAGGCTTACCCGAGCCAAATGAGCGTCTCTTGCAAGTCCTACGTTTGGTGTCCACTTGTTCAGTTTTTTTGGGGCATAATAATGTAAGATATATACATACATAAATTAAAAAAAAAAATAAAATGTATATAATTTTTTATTTAAATTCCATCACTATGCATTAGCATATTATGCTATAAGGTTAATCATAGTCCAAAAACTTGAATAACTCCCTTTCTATTGACATTAAAATCAAACCTACCAATATTTCTTGATTCATGGTTGTCCTAAGATAAGTTTTTAATCATAGGTATTGAGTTTAGAAAAACATAGAAACACATTCATTCTCCTAAAGCTACTTGAATTGGGATTTTGTTAAAAATTAAATATTGTTGTATCACGTCAAGTTAGGTAGAAAGAAATACATTTACTGATTTTACTTAAAATTTTATGAAAATGTGACATTAATTGTTATATTATACTTAACAAAAATTTATTTGAACAATCTTCAAGTAATAAAAAAATCATTTTTTTTTGCCTTTTTCCGCTTTGAACCACTGTACTTCGCGAAAAACGCGCTGTTGTGATTTGGCCTTAAAATCCTTGTTTAATTTTTTTATGGTTATGTGTATATGTTATATGGTAACTCCTATAACATCTTCTAATAATATTTATTCCACCATTACAATATCAATTATAATGAGGTATTAAGTAAGTGGTTGAAGTGATGATATATTCTATAAATCGGAATAAATAACATATCTCAAAAGCAATCAGAACTTACTAAGAGTACTTACAGTTCTTATGACATCCAAATTAATACAAATAATTTTTAGCTGTTTTCATCTTTATTTATAAATGAATAATATTGCATACTATCTATCCAGTCTTTTACTATAGGTATAACTGAGTTAATTCTTTCCTATCCCCTCCTTAACCACACACCTGACGTACCTTTCATATCTGGTTTATAAGCAGAGATAACTGTACCTGCTAGACAGATGGAGAATGCGATTTTGTAAGCTCGTACATATGGTGAAGGCTTTAATAAATTTTGTTTCTCAATAGACTTTAGAATCAATAAATAATGACTATATTTGATTTATATACGTATGTACATGCATATGTTGAGTTTTAGCGGAATTGAGAAGATAAGATCGGATATCAATTATTGTGAAAGCAATACAAGCTACATACCATTAAATATATCAATGGAATTTACCTTTAATCTTGCACATTGTTTTTAAATGGTTTCTTTCACTTATCAATTACACATAACTTTCATTCTCTGTTATATCTTCGGAAATTTCCGTATTTAATATCTATCTTCAATTGATTGGCAACAGTCCGATGAGAAGATAAGAAATATCACGCATATGAAGATTTCTGTAATATAAGTGGATATAGATTTTTCATTCATAAAAATTATAAAATCAATCACAAAACGTTAGTTGCTAAGTATTTCTATATTATAAAAGTCTACGAACATATGCATACCTGAAGTATAAATCTATGGTAATATTACATCTTTGTGTTAGATAATTCAGTTATCGGGGAAGGTTTTAGGCTTTATAACAACACGCTGTAACCAATAGGAGCGAAGCATCAATGAAAAATGTTGCCTGAACGGGAAAATGTTCGTATTTAAATTTTTGAGAGCCTCCGTTTGTTTAAGTTACGCAAAAATCTTGTAAATATGATGGAATTGTTCCTCTTTAAAAGTTCTAAAAAAAGCGTTCGTCACAGCATATACCTATCTTTTATTTTTTATACAGCATATACCTATCTTTTATTTTATATATTAATATTGACTCACTATAACCTCATTATGGTAATCAAATTTATACAATCTATACTAACCAACCGTGATAACCTCCTTACTGATTTTCACGGGGAAGAAGTCGCTGGCAACAAGTAGTATACGATATAGATGTGGTTGACAAGGCTATTTTCAGAATGTATGCTTTGTATACTTACGCTTCTTTTGATATCGAAATGAATGGTATTTCTTAACCTGGATTAAATTTGTTCACTGTATATAAAATGTATTTCGCTTATCCATTTCGTTCCACATCGAACGATAGTATTTCAAAATATTTGAACATTCTCTTTATTTTCTTTCAAAAGCAAATAATTTTACAGCCAACACAGACTAATTTCATTGGGTATATGCCAAATTTTTAATTTGGAAAAGATCATTCGTATTCATAAGTAATTGTTCTTGATGCCACTTACATATATAAAACATACAATGAGAAATGAGAGGTGAGAGATTATTAGGAATAATATCCTATGAGAAATACTGAGGAGAATTGATTGTTAACCATTTCTGGGCTTAATTGCAGCGATCTATGTACATTTGAAGCTATGTATGAATTCACAAATGCATGTATAGAGTTAATACACATAAATTTGTCATCAATTGCATGATATCGTATACGCTCGTTCTTATCATTAGTAAACATGACATCTGGGCGGCTCCACATTACCTAAAGCTGTATAAACGTGTTTCTTACATAGAATGTATATATGTCTTTATTTTATTGACAGTTAATAACTTTTTTCCAATTGTTTTGTCGTAATCTTATCACTTTCTTAAGAGTGTGGCGCTGACTGTCAATTTTATCAATAAAGAAAAAAAACGTACACACAATTCTAAGAGATAAACAGTAAGCATTTTTGAAATTGTTAAAATATAGTTGTTACGTGGAGAACTACAAAGGAATTTGTAAAATTCATGAACAATTAATTTTCAAAGAAACTTCGTTTTAATATCGTGTGACGAAAATCCACAATACATTTCGTGACAATGTACACACGACATGCACATATATAGATACATTTGAGTACTATAATGTATATAGTTCTATTTACGAAACAAAATTTAGTTCAAATCGATAAGACTTACTTGTCGTGTGATGTGTTAGGATTAGGATATTGATTAGATTTGATACGTTTCCGGGGGGCATGGCATAATTGTAGTTCACATGGCTCAATAAGTATTATTTGCCTTGCCGTTTTGATTAGAACTAATTACTTCACGACAAAAGGTTATGCTTGTTTTTTCATTCTGATAGATTCTTATCAGGAATGGAATGTTGCAGTTAATGTGTACGTAAAGAAAAGGTGTAATCTCCATACAATGTATTAATTCACAGGCGATGTAAGATGAGAGTGTAACAATGTCCACTATAGAAAAATAGAACTTAGGATCTCCGACACCGCGGAAATATGCGACCGTGATTTCCATGAATATTGAAATAAAGTACTTAAGGGCACCTATGCTAATTTACATAATATGTGTCAAAATATATTTACGACTTAGATAAGATTTTTTTATAATTTAGAGAAGACTAAATGATGAGCCTAGGAGAATCGGTTTTGGCTCTTTACGAATCGGCAATCGTGCTTCTGAGCGTACGCCTGCTGTAATGAGAGAAAATGATCTCAAAGCGCTGGTTTGGGTGCGGACTCCAAGCCAGTGTCCTTACGCTAGGCTAGCTTGGTGCCGGCCGGTGTAGTGGGGGTCTGATTGGAAGAATGATGTTGACAAGGATTATCTTAGCTTCACGTCTCTTTTAGACGCCTGATAGGACTATTACTTATGTATATATATAATTTTAAGAGGAACGTACTCAAAACTTTAAACAGTTTTTCTTCAAACCATGTTTTCAATATCGGTGATCACTGCAACTTGAGAACGGCTTCACCGATCAGTTTGAAATTTGTATAATTTATTCTATATTAATATGTTTTTTTTTTTGAATTAGTGTTCATAGAGTCACATAAAAAATCGAATTTTTTCAAATTCCTTCGTTCATATAATTATCTTACTTCTGTATTCCTATAAAGTTGGATGGATATAAGAAAAATATTACCACATTCTGTAAATGCAAATTGTATTAACACTTCAGATTAGTTAAGTTGTTTATTTTGATATTGAGTTTTTTATATTGAATTGCAGAAAGCGCAACAATGCAGTGCAAGAAAGAAAAGTTCGGACATTTTTGAGTTTTTTATAAGCTTAATGCACTGTACTACCACTAATTAATCACTCCAGTGATTAAAAACCAGATAAAAGCGTTTTTGCTATCACTGCGATTCAAACCGAAGATCCCACTAACCAAGGGCAGGCAGTCAACCAATTGCGACATCCAGTCGTCGTACAAAAATTACCTTAACTTTATTAAATAGTTTATTGTATTCAATCATATCGTCTAAAACTGTATTTTACGTGTTGGTATATATTTCAACATATTTCCACTACTCAATTTACCTTCAATTATTCTTATAATTATGCTTATTACGAATAAAATTTCTCCCGAACTTATTCTCTCATTGGAAGGCAAAAAGAGAAAAAATCGGGAGGAATTTCATTCACAACCACAAAATTTTGCCGGGAGAAATTGTCAAAGTTTATGTTTCAATCCTTCGTGCGATACCTTGTAAAAGGCTTGCGAGACAACGAGAAACACAGTTGTACATGTTTAAAAGTTATATGCTTATAGTCTATATATGAATAATATATATGAAAATATAAGAATAATGTCTAATATGTAAAAATGTTTACTTCAATTTCTATTCCTTTAATATCTTAAGCCTGAAATTTATTGGAACCGTAGTCATTAAAAAATGTTTAATATTGTTAATTTTTATTTGTTTTCCTTAATATTGATTGGATAAAATTTAAAGTTATGAAAACCAAGCAGAATTAGTTTCGTTAATGTTAAATTGGTTATTATTTTACCTACTTATTAAGTATAATCAGATGCATTATCTTAGGATTTGTCTAGCTTCTGTTAACAAATATAATTATCATTCCATCTTACAAATAATGGTATCCAATGCAAACTCAATTCTGAGTACTGTAAATATTGGAAGCTCTTTAGATCGCTTATGTCAAGTTAATCATAACATGAGAAATTCCTCACTTATGTGTAAAAACATTGAAATGAGTTTCCCAAACAACCGTATAGGAGAGAGATAGATTGTTTCGTGTGAATGTAATGTTCAATGTATATAAATGTATGCAATGGCGCTTATGACCACATACCTATCTTAAAAGTTAGCTCATTGTCGAAAATGACATTCATATAATTTGCTAGTTGTTCCCCGCGACTTCGTCCGCATGAATATCGCGGTTGGATAAATAATATTACTTTCGAGCAAATTTGGTTACCATAAAAAAGGTTATAGTGAATTAATTTGAAAATATAAACATATGCTGTCACGACCTTTTTTTTAGAACTTTTAAAGAGGAATAATTCCATCATGGCTAGTAGTTCCTGAGTTTACCGCGTTCAACAAAACAGACTCTTCAGCGTTATAAGATTATTATAGATTGTGTATTTACACTGCGTTGCATATGAACGCCCAATTATTTCAGCTTGCGACGATTTTTATATACATCATACTAAAGGTAGCCTACAGCAACAGTATGTATTAGCGTCGATTAAAAGAAAATCACACTTAAAAAAGTAATGCGTTAATTGAAAAAGTACATATGTATTTAGCATATTCTTGTAATGTACACATTATTTCTGCACAACTCATTGTAATTTTTTTTAGCAAGAAATTTATTTTCTAGAATCAAGGAAATTTCGATTTCCTTTAAGTATAATAATGTAACTTAAAATCCCTTACATACCACAAAACTTTTGTTGTACACACAACCGCTGTGATTTGGCTTATATTTATTTTGATGATTGTGATACATAGATTTCTACACTTGTATGCCTGCTCTGAACTGCGATCTGATAATGAGAATCTTTCCTTTCGACGTACCCGTGGAAGTATGTGTTTCAAGGTTTCGTGCCCATAATTTTAATGGCCTGCGAAGTATCGAGAAATACAGTTGAGCAAATTTGTTTTTAACCAAAGTTTCTATGTACACGGTAATGTCGAATGCTCAATAGGTATCTTTTTTACCAACGTCAATATAGCAAGCAATATTCGACATACTTAAGACATACTTTGTTTGCTGGTAGGGGCTTACACGGTTTCTGTCATATAATGACATGTTGTATATTATATTTGAAAGGGGCATTAATAATGTAGAGAAACTTAACATGCGCTTCGAGTAGAAGATAGTTCCTTTAAAACTTCTATGAAGAAGTCATAAAAAAGCTTTTTTGGATTTGATTAAATTATTAAAACAGACTAATATATATACAAAATATACACAATATTATAATATAGGTGTGGCGATAGTCCGAAGCGAACCTGGGCCTAGCTTCTTCAGCAATCACTCGTGTTGTGGGTGCTATTGTTTTTTTCTCTGGTGGGACACCTACAGGTAAATGCCGCCGAAAGGCGAATCTGAGAGGCTTTTTTCTCGAATAATTTTGGAGCATTGTGAGTGACTCGAAAGAGGTGGAGCCGTGAATAATAAAAGTTGGTAAGTTCGAGTATCGAACCTGGCACTCTCTGCGTAGGAGTCGACTTACCAACCCCTACGCCACAGCGACCCACCATATGCATTATACATTTTCCATTCACCGTTAGGATGTCGTGTATGTTCTTTTCGCTATAATTATGTCTCTATGCTCTTCTATTTCCGTTGGACAAATGATAGGCAATCTATTCGAAATAAAATCTTCGAAAAGCTAGCACCGCCACTTAATATAAAGTCGCAATAATGAAGTTGTTACCTAAAGAGGAGTAAAACCTGTTGTTATAAGACCAGTGGAACTGTAGCTCGGTTTTAGGACATTAAACCTGCTGCTGACAGATGTCTTCAGTAACTTCCTGAGACTCAGCTAAGCTCCGGAACTCTGGATAAAAGACAAAAAATGCATACTAAAACGTGGGAAAGCGAGTCACAGGGGCCCAAGAAGTTTAGACCTATTACACTTTCATCTATTATTCTTAAAACTTTAAAGGCAGATCTAGATATTATATTTATTATTAACGATATTCGGCACTACATTAGTATTCAAGTGAGAGTGTTGAGTGCTATTTTTTGTGTGCAGAAAATAATGCAGAATATAATAATAATAAAGTGAAACGTAGACAAATTTCCATAATGTTTATGTTGATTTGGATTTTTTTTTTAAAGGAGAAAAGTGGCTTAGGACTCTTGAAGCTTTTATGGGGGCGCTTGTTTTTTTGTTTTATGGATGCCTCGAGTTCGTGTAAAGAAGGCTACATTAGGAAATGTGAACTTGTCAGGTGAAGACAAGCATTTCATTGCGGAATGTGACAGATAACTAAGGAATGAATCACATTTATACGTTAAGATTCATTCGAAAGCTAGATGCGTACGAAGGAAAACGCAAATGCACTATAAACAAAGCATACAATAAAGTATCTGCAAAAGACCAAGAATGGGAGTTATGAAAATATTGCAACAGATATGGCCATTTGATCAGCGGCCTTCTGGTTGGATGCGGGATGATTCGTTTCTCGTTTTTTTTTTCTGGATAATTTCAAATACATAAAAATGCTTCCACATCGCATACATTATAATTTATACTACCCAACCCACGAAGGAGAACGGTATTGTGGTATAATTTCCACCCCATTGTTCGCACAAACTTTATCCTGCTGATCTTTCCGCTTATGGGCCACTCGACAAACCAGCGACTTGTGACGACTGGAGGAGAAATCATCCCGGCATGGACGCCCTGGTATTTTGACGGTTGAAACAAATTGGCATACAAATTCATATAATTGCTTAAAAAGCAATTCATGCCCTAAAAAAATGAAACACTGTGCATTAATAGAAAGCATAACGGTGGTCTGATGGAGACCAGACGTGTGTTCTCTAGTATCGTGGGGTGCGCGATTTAGTTTATTCCTATTTCACTAAAACTCTGATTTTCATCTCAGCAAAAACAACAAAAAATACCGAAGCAAACATCAAAACCAGTGCAGCGACCAAAATCTCTGCGGAAGTTTTTTCATGCTCAACAACTTGAAAAGATACTCAATCAGAATAATACGATCCAAGAAATACGCTGGATGGGACAGGGAATGAAAGGAAAAAAGAGTGCGACATATATTAAAGCTGTCATACGAGGATGCGCATATTGGGAAGCGGATTCATTGTGGGAAAACGGAAAAACATTAGCCTAATAAGTGCATACGCCCCTACCGACGAGGTTGAAGACTCTATCAAAGATGACTGTTACGACCTCTTGGACGGTCTGACCAGGAAAGAGTGATAGGGAATCAAGAAATCCCAACTCCAGTCGATAAAGTCGTCCTCCCACCTAGCGTCGAAGAAGTCGGCACAGCCATTAAAAGGCTGAAGAACAATAAATCCACAGGCTCATATGGCTTACCATCAGAGTTCTTCAAGGCCGGTCACGATGTTCTGGTAGGGACCATGCACCAAATCATCTGCACACACGAAAGCATCCCAGACGACTGGAGTCATCAGCTGCATATGCCCCATCCTATCATTTGCAACAACTACAGAGGTATATCCCTGCTCAACGTCGCGTACCATCCAGATCCAGTCCAATGTACTGAACGTCTAAAGCCGTTTTGTACAGCACTGATCGGTACGTAACAGTGTGGCCTCCAACCCGGTAAATCGACTATAGGCCAAATCTTCACACTAATGCAGATCCCGAAGAAGACCAGGGAGTTTCAAATCAATACGCACCACCTTTCTATCGATTTTAAAGCTGTATACGACAGCATTCATCGCAAGGTGTTATTCGAAGCGATGACTGACTTCGGGATCCCGGGAAAACTGATTCGGTTGTGTTTCACACCAACATCTTCAGCCGTAGAGGAAACTTTAACGGCGATTGAGGAACAGGCGAAACGAACTGGTTTCAAGGTCAATGAAGACAAACAATCCTGTCGACCAAGAAACGTTCCATCGCCACCACCTTGGTTAAAACATTGTCCACCACGGGGCAAACGTTATCTCCACGAACGACATCACAGTGGAGATCCGACGTAGGATGATTAACCCACTGTCCCAACATAAGCTACAAGTAGCATTCAACGATTCGGTGCGCTTCATATACGGCCCCCGAAGATATGACCATATTTCTGTTCACACAAAATTAGGCCGCATACTGCAGCAATACATCAATACAAGAAAATGTTTATTTCTAAATAAAATCATTAACAATAAATGCTCGTCATACTTACTTAACAAACTCGTCTTTAATCGTAGGAAATTTAAGTATCGTTTCTTTACGTCAACAATATTTGAACTGAAGCCGTCATGCTGTCAAACTATGAAATTTACTACAACCGCGAATCAAACTCATTTCTAACCGTGCTATTTTTAAAAGTGCATTCATCTCGCATTGCTCCTTTAACAACCCATCATTAATCGTTCCTTTGCTCCCTTCAATCCCTAGTTCTCAAGTAATTTAAGCAATCTATTTCTTAAATTCTATTTGTTACTCAATTCCTATCTAAGTACTACAAAATTGGACTTATAATCTGCTGATTATAAAAATGTAGGTATTTAATTTTAAAAAAATTCAAAAAATACATTTCCTTTGTTTTGAATTAGGAATATAGGTTTTATATAATTTAAGAGAGTGACTAATATGATTATTTGGCCATATATAGTACGATGAGTGGGAGTATAGAGAATGTCAACTCTATTTCTTAGCTGTGTATCTGATACGTACCAGGAAATTAAATCGAGTAATTCATCCGATTCAATATTGAGATTAAAAATAGCTTTTGCAAATAATACGCATTGAACATGCAGTCCGTTTGTTAATAGTTTTCAACCCCAACGCGTGTTGCTGCACCGCAACGTAAAACAAAAAAAAAAAAAGAAAACAAACCAAATAATAAATATTGAACAACCCAAGGAAGCGTAAACCTGCTTATGTTAAAATTCAATTTTATCTGAAAGAATATGTTCTTTACATACATAAATGCATTGTGTTATGTTTTTTATACTTATGCTAAACTCAGAAACGATACAAATTTCGTTTTCACAGTGGAAGTTAAGTGATAGATTCCACTTAAATGGTGGTTTAACTTAAGCCAGCGGTTACCATTAACCATTAAGGTAACCATTAAGTGTCAATCTAGCAGTACATAATTACCATTAGTGTATTAAAATAATTTCAGCCCCAAAATATAAAGAGAAAACCCGCATAAGCAACCAATTATTTTGTCTGGCAGTAGCATTGCAGAGAACAGAGCGCACACATATTTTTAGATGCACGCATATAAAAACAATATCCTTACATGCATGAACATTCGCTTGTTGAGTTGGTGTGTTGTCTTTTCCTTTTTTCAGCAGGGTGCTGTTCGTTAAATCACAATCACTATTATATTCATCCTTTGCGTGGTTGTGGGCAGAAATGACATATTACATATACGCAAGACTTCTAATTCTCTTGCCCTCGCCTCGACATGTATCTAATTCCATCCATCTTCGATTAGCGGAGTCGAAGGCATCTGTAAGTAACATGGTGTTTATTACTTGGAGTGAGGGATATGGGGTGTCCTGATTATTTGGCAGTGGCAGTCCCACCCCTATTCTTGCTAACTCATCGGTTTCGTTTTTCCCCTTTTCGTTGCCTGAATACCACTATGCCCAGGTACCCAGCTTAGGGTTAGGTTGCTTCTAACCGCTATCTCCCTAACAGATAGACGGCAAAGTTCTACAATTTTCGATTTAATTGAGCCTTAATGGCCACCTGAATATCTATGTAGATGGCGATAGATAGCCCGTCCATCGGCTTCATTGACTGTAAGCGGGCAGCCTCTTGAATAGCTTTAACATCTGCATGCAATACACTACACTGGTCGGGTCGGGCTCAGGTCATCTCTGTATGACCTAAGCTATGTGATTTGTTCCAGCGGTTGCATTCCCGTAGCCTTAACTCTGGCTTCCCATAGATGTCCATGGGAAGAAGCTGTAGCAATGTTTCCTTGGCGGCTGTGAAGATGGATCGCAATACTCCTGTGATGCAGATACACGCTAATTTTTGAATACTGCTTATCGATTAAAGATTTGATTTGTTATTCATTGCTGGCCACAAGGATGCCGCACGTTAAGTTGGGTCTAACAACAGCCGTATATATCCAGTGAGTAATTCTTGGTTAAATTCCCCTTGTGGGACCGAGGATTCTCTTACAAAACAGCTGCCACCGAATTCTTAATGCGTTCCTTAATGTGTGGTTTCCAGCTTGACTTGCTGTCTAAAATTACTCCTAGGTATGTGGCCTGACTAGTGAAGCTAAGTTCCTTTTTCTTTACTTTAGGGTGTTCTATCAGAGGTATGATACGTCTTCAGTGAGTAGTACAAGCTCTGTTTTGGATGGGTTAACGTCCAGCCCGGCTCTTCCTGTCCACTTCTCTATTTTATTTAGTGAGACGTTCATGATATCCCTCGGTGTGAAGGTGGATATACCTTCGGGATAGGGCATTGCCAATACATCTTCGAATACTGTTTACTACATTGAATCTATCTGAAGCTGATACTTTCACTGATATGTAGATCCACTATCATTTCCAAGGCTTTCAGGAGGAAAGAGGAAAGGGTTATGGGTCTGAAGTCTTTCGGTAGGCTGTGTGGCTTTTCCGCACTTTGATATAATTACCACCTTAACTTTCCTCCACAGTTAAGGAGTATAGCTGAATCTTATGATATATTATGTTAAAAATGTATATGTTAAAAATAGCCCTCATCTACGGCGATAGTATATCCAGTCCGTACCGTAATTCAGCCGGTCTGACGTCATCTCTGCTTGGGGACTTGAAGGGCTCGAAACTCCACTTGTTTTGTGGTCTTATTAGTAAGGGAACTATCATATAAAAACTATCGACATATTTGATAGTTGCAAACTATTCGTGTATTCGATAGTCGAAAATCGTTCATTCATCAATACAATGAAAAAATCATTTAAATGGTTTATTCAACAGTTTGAATGATTTTTGTGTATTCACTCTGGCGACGCTGCTCTCAGTGAGAAATACATATATATAAACACATTGTCAAAATATTTGCATGAACAATTTTTCTGCTCTCAGAGAAATTTTTGTATATTGATTGAGTTATGAGAGAGAATTTAGTGTATGTGAACGATTTTTTCACTTGTATTGATCTTGGTTGGGAATATGATATGTGTTAGTGTAAGTTCTTGAGATAGTTCTTAAGATAGAGATTCTTAAGAAAGATTTTCGTTCGCTTGCTTAAAAAAACGCAATGTATGTCCTACCTCCAAAATATGTGGAAACGGAGCTGCAAAAATGCTGTGGAGTTAAACTCCCGGAGCCGTTGTGTCCTTATCGGCTTCACTAAAGAGCAATATGTTTGTTGTGAGAGGTTTTGAATCCTCAGGATCTACTGGCAGATGTATGAGAGGGCGCCGATTTATTTAACCTTGCGCCTCCAAAAAAGCATTTCGCAGTACGTCTTTCGGAATTGAACCATTCAAAACAAAATTTACGCTTTTTTTGATCGACTGAATGAGCTGGGCCCACGATCCTCCTATCCACGGGATATATGCTGGTATAAACGGCCAAAGTATACATTCATACTTGGCGGCGTATTCTTTCAGCTGGCGTTCCATTTCATTGACATCACTTTCCATCAGGTTCTTAGTGTCCATGAAGTGCAGTCATTGTCATTATAGACGAACCGTATGACATCTCGGTTGATGATAAAACGTCGCACGGTGTTTCGTTTTGTATGGGAGCGCGAAATATATATGTAACTTTTGAACCCGTGAATACCTTAACTTTCTAAAACTGTTACCCACTCCTTTGCGGCTTGTTTTACTGTGCCGCGGCCAACCTATTAACTACTCATCTTATGCTGATTATCTATAATATGTCCGACACGAAGTTGGACAACATCACGAGATCTGTAGGTTAGCTTCGTGATGATGCTGAGTGAGTATATCGACTAATGGATGACTCAATGGTCAGATAACAGGATGTTACTTCAGTAGTAGAAAAGGCGTCTAGCGGAATTTTTCGATTTAGCCAATATTCAGCGCGAGAGAAATTTTCTAGTGTGATGAACAATGCTTTCTCAGCGGAGACTCTACGGCAAATGTCCTTGAATTGTACCAAGAATGCGATGACTCATACGAAAAGATTCCATTTTGCGCAGAACCGTGCGAGATCTTTACATACACTTAAAGAAACAGTCAAGTGCTTGGCGTGGATCAAAATTGTTGGCATAGCGTCGCTTACTAAATCCGTGGTACTTCTACCTTTCTTTATAGACTCTCATTCGATATCCCATTGACTCATCGGACCAATTAGTTCCGTCATCCGCAACATTATGACGGGAACCAACATGATCCCATTGACGTAGGGAAGTTGAGTCAATGATCTCCCCGATTCGAGTATCAACAAAAGTGGGAAAGTTGTAGAATTGATCCAATGGAAGACAGTTCTCGAATCCTTCAAAAAAAGTTTTCGTCCAACGGAATTGTATGAGAACTCCTTACTGTCCTACCAGTCGTATTTCGAGTACCGCAGCCTGCAATTTCAGACGGGGAACTGATAGTTGTTTCAACGGGGCCACCTTTGCTTTCGCCATGATTTGCGACACCACCACGTAACACTTGTGTTCATATCGTAAGTTCGCCATGGCAGCAAACGTCCTCTCGGGAGTATCTAGAAAAATAACAAGACTTACGAAGCGGCCATCAGGATTCCATGAAACGTATCGGCGAGGAATTCTGAGCTTTTCCATGTTCTTCAGTTCTCTGACGAAATTCAATTACTGGATCTCTGTTGTTGATAGCGGCTCGTTCCAGTCAAACGCCTCTCCACACTTCCTGTTGTACGATTCTCCTTCTAGTGACGTAAAGATCATCCCATTCATTAAGATTGATACTGACCAGCTTGCTGTTGACGTGACTCTCCGGCATTAGACTAAGAAGGTAACTCGTTCTCCAAATTTAAAGAGACCAGCGTGTAGCGGAATGAGATTGTCCGGTCCTTTCAATATATAAGTATTGAGCGAAACACTATTTACTTTTGCTACCACGTCAGCAACACATCTGGGTCTTGGCGGAACCTTGTTTGGGTTCCCAACAAAGAATGTAGGCCAGTCCCTGGGCAACGCCTCTTAAAAGTATATTCTGGAGTAACCCTTCACTAATAACTCACGCGTATTCCTCCACTCCAGTAGGTGAAGCTTTTTTGCAATGATTTCCCGAGCCCAATCAGGCGTTTTAGTGCTATCATCAGCTTCCCACAGAAAACCAATTTAATTGAAAGCTCCATAATATCCGCCGTTCGTCTCACTTCCCTGCTTACTAGATCGGCTTTTGGCGCAATCACGCCAAACTCCTCCGTGGTAAAGTGACGCTTCAAAAGCTCATGTAGTTCCTCTGCCCTAGTAGACTTGAATACCTGATGAACGCAGGATGCGGGGTTCGTGCTGAATTGACGCTACCATACACAATCCAACCCCGGAGTGTTTTTTGGGCATAAGGCTCTCCTTTCTGTGACGCTGACCGCGACCTAAGCGGATAGGAGCCTGATCCAAACCTATCAACATCTTAGCTTTGTGTTGACAAGATTGACTAAAGGAAGACCGACGAAGATAGTGGTACAAGCTCTTAACCCTGGCGACATCGGATGTTTGAGTGGGAAGGTCCAAAACATTCACGGTATAAACGTTCTTCAAAACATGCTGTTTCCTTTTGTCGACATCTGAGACTGATAATGATGTTGGCAAAGAATTTTCCTTGTCCAATGCAGCGTGATTTCCTCTGGATCCCCTTCTAGTCCATGCTCATCAAACAAGTTTTTTTTTTCGAGTGTTGACCATCAACGAGGACCCATCGTCGAGAAATGCAAACGTGTCCACGAAAAATTTGTCTCTGCAATGGATTCTAATTGGTTCAATTTTCAACATGACCGAAGAGTCTTTCCCGATGTGAGAGGAAGGAATATGTGGTTGCGGAACAAAGGCTTTTACAGTCGTATTCAAGTAAGAATTATTAGTGGTGCATCCATTAGTACCACACGCCCTTTTTTTGCGCAACTTTGCCAGACAAGTTTCAATGTATCCAGACATGTAAAAGAAATGGCCTCGTATTGATACAAAGGGTGACCGTTCTTACCACATTTTCCACACAATGGAACAGGTACCGGTGACAAGGAATGATATGTTAAGACCCGACGTTAAGACCCGACCCCGCTTCGGAGAATTTCGCCTTTTTATGACATCAACAGTGGGCCTTGACACCTCTGGGAATAGGTAAAAAATTTGCTTAGAAGGTAATTTGCGATACGAATAAAGGTGGCTTCTGGATTAATATGTTTTTCTTCCTGCACTTTGATACAGGCCATAAATGGATATGTAAGACCATTCTCGGCGGTTCTCACCAGAGAACTTTGGCAATTCCTGAAAGTTCGGTTTATGAAGGTTAAAAAGGCATTATTCAGAAGGAATGATCTTGAATTTTCTGTATGATCTCCCACTTTTTATCACACTTCTTTCCATTTCCATTATGGTTACAGATTTTCGACTGATGACTGCTTTTTAGATGATGAAGACTCCGACAACTTTCAAACTCAGAACGCAGGTCTGCGAACTCGTTGTCGCGTTCAGCGACAGTTGCCTGTGCTACTGCAGCAGCCTCAGTTACAAAAAAAAATTGTATTCAACAATTTCCTTTCTGGGCGAAAGCTTCCGTTGAGAATGTCCGGGTTGAAAGCATTGGCCAACAACGCTTGCACTTGTCACAGCTGACCACGGAATCGTCATCCGCCTTATTGCAACCTTGCGAATTATAGCTTTCACTTAAATTCTTATCCATGATTCAAATAGCAGGAACCAATTACGAAGAATCAAAGTAATTTGTCTAGCTTCAGACAATATGATAAGCTGCAAATCTCACTAAGAGTCAATTAAAATAAAATGATGTTGCTGCACCGCAGCGTAAAACAAAAAACAAACAAACCAAACAATAAGTATTGAAATCTACGTATAGAAGCTACGATACAACCTACGAAAAAATGCTATCACAATACCAACGTTATCGAAATAAATTGTGAGCCGAACTTATAAATACTTAAGAAAAACTCGGTTTTATTCTCAAATTTCGATATAAAATCATATAAAATGGAAGCTATTGGCGTCGCAATTATTGCTACTCAAGTGGAATCCTTCAGGCGAAAGTCCATTCTGAAAATTGAAACCAATCGAACCTAGAGTAAAAAAATTTGAAATTCGTTAACCGAATCAATTAACAAAATCGTAAACATAACTTTCTGCACACCATAGCTTCTTTTACAGCTGGTCCAAGAGCATTGAAATCAGTATTCACATTTTCACAAAAAAGTGTCATCTTCTTTTGGTGCTTCTGTAAATCCTTTTGCCAGATCAGGTTTTTCATTAAAAAATTCCAAAAAACCTTGCTTTAGTTGTGGTTTTTGTTTTTTAAAGCAAAAAATATGTATTAACAACTTTAAAACATATATACATATAATATCTTATGTATAATATGTAAATACTTACATTTTTTACCAAAACACACTCGTTTTCTTATACTCCTACGCAAATTACTTGTCGTAGAAATAGATAATAAATTGCCATTCCATTCGTTATCTGTGAAAGCAAGTTTAACGAACTTCGAAATTCGTAGCTTTCATTCACTACCATTCAACTTCTCTGTGATCGATTTTTCGGAGTTCGTAGCACATTTTTGTTACGATGGAATTCGTGATAGGGCTGAGTGTATTGTTTTCTACACTTACAATTGGTATTTTAAATACGAAAATACAGCGGTAAGCAACAACAATTTAAACTTGCATAATAAATAGTCTTCAATTCAAAAATTTCTCAACATTTTGTTCAAACCTCAACTTCTCCAATTGGTAACAAAAAGAAAATAACGAGCCGTTAGTTACTACAGCATATTCAAAGAATGTTCGTACGAGAAATAAATTGATCTAATACCTGAGCAACCAGAATTATTTTTAAATAACGGATGTTCCTACGAACCACCAGTTTGTTGGGAAAATGACATGGCAAAGGACCGCCAAATCTTCCACTCCTATTTTAGAGACCTTCGCTCTACGTCTGCCCTTTTTTATTTATAATTATTTTATTTTTATTTATTTATTTTCTTAATAATAACCTTATAGGTCAAGATCTCGTGCCTGAGAGTATAAAATGTCATCACTAATGTATTGGGTCGAAAGTATCTTATCTCGAATACTGCGATACAACAGTTATAAATGCGTTTTTCTGGTTGTTCCATTCGTAATTACAGACATTACCGTCAATTTATAATGACATTAGTTATAACGACCAAATTCTTAGGTCCCGGCTGAGTTTCATTATAAAAATTATAATTTTAAATTGAATATATTTATAGTGATATATTTATAATTTTAAAATTATTAAACTGACATATCGCTGATATAAAATTTTCATTACAACGACAGCTGCTGCATTTTTTTCTGAAACAGTAAGCTGTTTGGCTGTAGATGCGATGCTACGCATGCATAAACTATTGCGCATTAGCAAATTTCGCAGTTCTTTTTGTTTTGTCCTTATTATTATTGAATTCAACTTAGTAACCATTTTTCTGTGTGGCTATTGGTAATGGAAGTTTATTTTATTAGTTTCAAAAGTTGTATTAGAAAATGAGCCAGAAACGAAAAAACTTTGGGATTGAAGGGAGAAAAAGCAGGTACAATTTTTAGATTGGATGGTGGAGAGCAAAACAAAAACGTTGCCAAAGATTATTTTTCAGACTCCACTATATCCGCAATGTTAACTATTAGGAAAATATTATAAAGACAATTTGAGGAACCAGAACTGGATAAAGATCCGAAATGTACTCACCTCCGATTTTCTTGAATTTTTTCTATGCTTAGCCCACCACATAGGAACATCAAAAGCGGTAGATAGCGCATACCACTGGAAAGGACGACAAGGATATTGAAAAATCCATAATTCAAATATCTTCTAAATCGTAAGGCGTATGTAAGTAAACTTCTAAATTTAAAGCTTGAATTGATGTCTTTCAATTGAGATACAAACCATTGCAATGCGTTAAGAAAATTTAAAGTTGATTAATTGTGGGAAATGATTTAGGGGAGGCACGCCAACAGTGTGACACTCAATATTGCTCCGAAATAACTTGTTCGAACACGTTGCACCCTGCATATATAAGAAATGTGACTGTGTGTTATCATTTTTTTTTGTTCTAATTTTTTTTTTTTTACTTCTGTTGGTGAACATTTTCAGCAAGACACTGTGTGACCGGTGTCCACATAGTAGTGTCAGATTTGTACTGACTAAAACACCCTTCCCTTTTGGTTCTTCTGTACTACAACTAAATTTCTTTATCTGGTAGTTTACTTTTAAAGATGTTTTCGCATGTTGCAAGGTAAAATCACCTGCCATGACCATCATTAGGATGGTTTATTACTATTGCGCCAAATCGAGCGCTCTCATACGTTGGAGTCGGCGTACTAAACGTCTCATGTCCAAAGTTTGGAGGATGTTATTGTTACAAAGGCCACGAAGTCTGATACTTAGCTTTCGAGCGGATTTACTTATTTTTTCGTCGACGGTAGTTATCCCTAGGTCCCTTTATATATCACATTTCCTGAGATATCAGGGAGCTTTCACAATATCCCGTATTATTTTATTTGGAAAGGACTGAATAAATCCTCTGTTATTTTCATTGGTGCAATCCCTAAGTTGTATGCCGTAAGTCCATACAGGCTTCAGTACTTGCTTGTATAATAGCAGTTTGTTGCACATGCTTAACTTGGACTGCCTTCCAAGTAACCAGTACATTTCTCTATACCGGTGTTCGAGCTCATCCCGTTTCTTTTTTACGTGGGTCTTCCACTTGAGTTTCGCGTCAAGTGTCACACCAAGATATTTTGCTTCAATAGTGTACGGTATTTGTAAAAACTGGTCGGTTTCAATATTTCTGTAGGTAAAATTTATGTGCGTTGATTTGGTCTCATTGGGAGCAATGCGCCAGCGTTTTGACCATTCGTTTATTTTGTCCAGAGCTCGTTTCAGTTTTTCAGTTGAGGACTCAACTGAACTTCCCGTTGCCAGGATCGCTGTGTCATCCGCAAATGTAGCCACAAGTGTATCTTCAGTTTGAGGTATGTCTCTAGTGTACAACAGGTACAATGTAGGGCCAATGACACTTCCTTGAGGGGCTCCTGCTCGGATCTCTTTAAAATCGGAGTATTCAGTTCCTAGATTCTAAGTAAGATTCTAAGATTCGAGTATCTTATACAAGCTTGTTGGTAGAAGCCTGCTTAGGTTGTATTTTAGGTCTTCATTCCAGAATTTGTCGAAGGCTTCGGAAACGTCAAATAGGGCGGTGGAGCAGATCTTTTTCTCCTCTAATGCTGCTTCAATTTCATTCGTTATTCTGTATACCTGATTAATTGGCGGGTTGATGGTCAGGTAAGTTGCTTCTCTTCGAAACATTTTTGAATGCCCTCTAATAAAAGTTTTTTTAGAATTTACTGAGAATTTCAGAAGGCTGCGGCCTTTCCTGATCTTTTTCTTTTAATCGCAATAACGTGCAACTATTTTTTACCAATTTAAAAGATGTCACAATTACCTGATTGCTTTGAAAATACTCAAGAAGTTCAAAGTACTCAGAAAGTACTCGCAGCAAAGGGAATAAAGCAAGTACAAAAGGTAACTAATGCAGAACGCAGAACACTCGTTACTAGTTGCTGCAGTACTGCAATTGGCCAGTATATTTCTCCTGTAATGATTTTCTCTCGAACCCAGGTTTGTACAATCATTTGCAACCACTGCAAAGACTTTTTGAATTTGTACGTCTATTCAAATTGTCACGAACCAACTCTTGACAGAAAAAAAAATAAAATAATAAATCTGAGTAAACAGCGGTTTTTGAGATTTCACTTACTGTGTTGTTTTAGTATCTAAAAAAAAACACAGCTAATACTTAAGTCACGTGTCTCACTGTTGGGTATCCGCTGTGTCATTGTATGCTCACATGTCCCATCAGTAAGACAAAAGAGTTTTGCCGACTTTTTTTTTATTACCAATTCAATTCCATAAACACAAAAACTGCATTTAATATGCAAAATTTAAGGAAAAATACGACTCAAATGAAAACTTTTTTGTTTACAGTGCAATATATTCTTTTCATTTTGAAGACTGTAAGAAAGTTTTTACAAGCACGAGGCGGATAGCTCGCTTCGCTCGCTAACAGGATTATAACCCTTTTTTCCCGAATGGCTTAACCGCTCACGCGACTTCGTCGCTCCAAAGCCTGTAAGAAATTCTGATTTATATAAATTATTAGGTTGTGGGTTCGATTCGCTCGCTAACAGGATTATAATAATAATGATATGGGAGGCGCTACAGTCCGAGGCGGACCTGGGCCTAGCTTCTCAGCAACCACACGTGTTGTGCGTGCTGTTGTTCTCTCACGAGTGGAAGGGACCTACAGTTTCATGCCGATTCCGAACGGCCAAGTTGGGGAAGCTTTTTCTATACAGGAAATACTCTTTGAGCATTGTCAGTGACTCGAAAGAGGTGGAGCCGAGAAAAATATGAAAGGTGGTAAATTCGGGTATCGAACCTCTGCGTAGGAGTCGACGCACTAACCCACTACGCCACGGTGACCCATTTCGTTACGCTAACAGGATTACAACCCTTTTTTTGGCAAGGTTTAACCGCTCACGCTCACGGGTCTTGTTGCTCTGCTAAGGATGTGTCAACAACTGTTTGACAGGCGCCTGGAAATAAATTAACTAACGGATTGTAACGATATGTATCTCAATTGAAAGCCTTAAAGTGTGGGTTTAATTTGAGATATAGTACGACTTACGGCTTAAAAGATATTTGAATTAAGGAATTTAATTTTTTAATGTCCTTTTCATTCTTTTCAGTGGTTTGCGCTTAAAACCGATTTGGATTTAATCTTCCTTTGTGGTAGAATATGCATAGAAAAACATTTCAAGAAAATCGGAGGTGAGTACTTTTCGTAACTTGCTCCAAAACATACCGTAAAAAATGAAGAGATTATTGCTCACTGTCATTGAAAAGACTCTGCTAATATGGTTTAAGAAACAGATGTGTTCCCATTTACCCATCAGTTTAATATGCATGATATCAGTTACAACGATATCATCTTGAAGGTCATTGCAGACGATTTTGATTATCATAAGAAATTTGTGAATCTCCTTTTCATAATCAGTTCCGGGAAAGCTTGCTATTTGCAGCCGTTTAAACATCGACCGATTCATATCTTCACATTGAAGGAAGTTCGAAAAAAAAAGTTTTTTGTTATTACAGTATTTGATGGCAATTTTGTTTTGTTATAATTTTAGATATTATATGTTAAATATAATTTTATTTTATTAGCGTTTTAGAGGCAGGGAAGTGCAGGCAGGTTGAACTTTGTGTTTCAACCAAATTTTTCTATAACAACTCATAGCATAAATTTAAAGGTTGTGGCCCAACCTTGCTACATATTGTATGGCAAATTGTTTTCTCATTTCACACCAAAAAAACACACACTCTTTTTACCTAAGTATGTCCATCAAGAACGTATTTGTTTTGTTTGGTGCAATATATATATAAACAAAATAATTTATTACGGTATTTTACTTTTCACATGATTAATAGTATTTGAATTTGTTGAAGGAAAAGTTACATAAAAAAACTTCATTTAAAAAATAGTATGAAGGCGTGTTTCGGTAGTTATTATAATGCAATTTAGTAAAAAAGAAAAAAAAAAGTATTAGCTGTTACAAAAAATAATAGTATACATATAACAAGTATCAAATTGAATATATAGATAGCAAAATAAATAAGTAAATGTTAAATATATGAATAAACAAATAAATAAATAAATAAATAGATGAATAAATATATATAAATAAAATAAATAAAAAAATAAAATAAATAAAATGAATACATAAATAAATAAGTTAATAGATAATTCGGATGCGGTATGTATGTTAAGTCAAAAACAATGTTGATGTAATTTATTGCTTATATAATCAAACATATAATTATATAAGTAACACAAATAATGCAAACTAACAACAACCAGTAATTGGAAGTTATTTGCGTGCAAGATTTTGTATCAGCATATTATCTGATATATCACAGGATTAGACACATTTGATTTTAAGTTATAAAATATGAGCAGAAACAAGATCTAAGCTGGCTAAGTCAGCGAAGAAATGCCTTGATAGGTCAATTATGAGCTTTAATACTTTATTTTGTAACCTTTATACCTTAAAAGGTACCTTAAAGGTTTTGTGGCATTGCCCCCAGGCGCTGTATAAAACGTTACGGCATGAAATATAACATTTAAAATGATAATTTGGACCAGACGTAACGTTCTTATCTAGATTTACCTCAAGAGATTTTACTCGATTGGTCCATTCAATTCGAATCCCGTTCAAGTGAAGATTACAACTAGGCAAGAAACAGGATTTTATTTTTCTAGTGAAAAAGATAGTTTGAGTTTTGCTAGCATTTATTCTTATTTTCCACTTTCTAAAATGTTTAATAAGACTGCTTAGTGCTGATTGTAAGTTGGTTGTAATAGGTAAACCAAACGAATAAGACGAATAAACACATGTGTGAACTTTAAAGACGGCAGAGTGACAATTCGAAAATTTTGGAAAGATCGGGCCTCCGACATGTACTTGAAACAGACCTATATTTACACTTCAAAAGATCTCTGATTCAGAAAGGTATCAGTCATAATCCTAGTGCTCAACAAATACGACTAGTAGATTTGCGCAGCGGTTTTCTATGATGGTAAGCCATCACAGTGAGGACATTCACTGTTAAGCAAGCCATCACAGTGAGGACATTTCTATGATGGTAATAGAGTAATTACTTGCTATAGATTAAGTGAACGATTAATAAGTCATATTATAATTCAATTGGAGGCTTGAATAGCGTAACGGATATAATGCACGGATACCATTTCATTCTTAAGCGATTTCTTCAAAAACTGTTTATCGAAGCAAACCAATTTCATTTTTTTCTAAATTTAAGACTTATTCCCCACAATTGTACACAAACAAAAATTGTTTTGCCGAATGCTACCTCTTTAGCAAATGAATGGTAGTAAAGGTGTTATCTTGCTTACTAAAGTCAAAAAATCAGCTAAATCTCTAATGTGCTCTTGCTAAGGACCAACGATTTGGTAAGTCTTATTTAGTTAGTAAAACATATTTGTTATATTAAAAATGTATGTTCTTTGATATCAGAATATACTAAATTATTCTTGTTTATTCTTTTTAATAATTGATAATTTAAAAAAAATTATTGGCACCCGGGTGCCAATAATTGGTTCTAAGGAACAGCACCTATTGGCACTGCTAATAAATATACTTTTGCGAGTGCCAGTAATTATAGAATTAAATCGTTATTTTTTAAAGATCGAAAAAATTCCGCATACAGCTTATCGGATATATTGTAGGAAAGAAAATATTGTTTTCTTTGAATTCAAGGATTTCAATAGTCGTATATTTTTGAGGTGGCAACATTCGGGGTCAGGTGCCAATAATTGTAGTTTTTTGTAGGTTTTTTTGTACCCCATTTGTATGTCCTTTTTAAAAATGAAATACGAAGTAAAAAATTTTTCATATACATGGTTCTTTCAATGCGAAACTTAATCGCACTTTAATTCAAAATTTCCATAGGGGTGCCAACAATTGTATTCGTTACGCTTATGATTAACAATGAAGATTATTTCAACGACTGATAGGTATTCTTAAATGCAATTGCACATATAACTAATAGAAATCAAATAAACGATTTATAATAAAAAATTATTCATATATTTTAATTGAATACATCCCGTCCCTTCGTGAACTGACTCACACCCACATGCTTTTTATGCAGGTCCAGACCGGCTATTTTGCCAGCCTTTTAAAAATTGTCGAAAATGTCCTCACGACCACGTCCCGCTTCCATTCACCTCTGCTCACGTTCACGTCACAAATCAGAACACAGTCCCCAACCCGTATAAGCTCAGCCCTTTCATGCCCCTTGCTACATCGTGTGAGTGCCGGAAAATATTCCTGAACCCATCTTCTCCAGAAAAACCGTTGTTTTCATTAACAGGTACAAACGCCAGCTGTGTATGTAATTGGGAACCTAATAAAAAATGGTTAGAAGTGAGGGGCTCACTTTCATAACTCTCGACGCGAATTAACTAAATTGTATCAATGTAAATGCTTCATCGAGCAAACTATAAAAAAAACGTCTAGCTGCGGGACTCTGACATTGAGCGTAAGGAACGGAACACTTTTTACACAATTGATACGTCTTTCCCATACTCCTCCCGCAGGTGGGTTGTATTAAATATTCACTCTACTCCACGGCTGTTATTTCTCTTTTCATACTGTTATCAATAATAACCAATTTTTGCTTGTTAGCTCCAATAAAATTTGTCCCGTAGTCACTACGAATTCTTGTGGGAATGCTTCGCCGATCACGAAGTTGCGAATACATAGAATAACTGAATCACCCGAGAGGTCTCTGGCGATTTCGATTTGTATCGCTCTTACCGTCAAACAAATGAAGATTACTACCCATTTTTTTCCATCCTTTGACCGACTGCTGCCTGCACGGGGCCAAAGTACTCTAAGCCTGTATAAGAGAAAGGACGAACGAAGTTTACTAAGCGGTTTATTGCCCCATCAGGAGTTGTTCTAGTACAGCAGATAACATTTTACAAAATTGACAGTTATATTTGATCGACTTAACTAAGGCCTGGTATCCAATATTCTGATCAAACTGCGCAAACAATAACTGATTGGGTCTGATGGCGATATATTTCGTGAAAGTATTTAACAAGCAGTCTTGTATAGAAATTATCTTTTGCAAATGGCATTACCAACGCGACCGGCTAACCTTAGAACCTCATTTTCGTTTAAAACAGGCGTCAGCTTATAGGTCGAGTAGACTTTCTTAATAATTCCGCGTGTGTTCTTTCCGATAAATGAGAATAATGGTAGACTTTTCGAAGTCGGAAACCCTATAAGTAAAGTCATGTTTTTAAGGACGCTTTCAGCAAGAAGTGCACAAGCTACCACTCTTAATAATTTAGAATAATTCAAAAACTAATCGAATTGAATGAACGATGCAATTATATTCACCGTAAAAACGAATTTAGGTGGTTTCTCAGGCTCAGGCTCATCGCAGCTGATATTGTCCAGTAAAGTCGGCCTCTTATTCTCTTAAGAGAGAGGGACCTGATACCCAAACCGAAATTGAAAACATTATTTGATATTATTGCAAGGATTTCCGATATTCTACAAGACACGAATTGCTTATAGCACCTGTTATCAGATCTTATCCAATTGATAACTATTTTTAATTGCCGACCAAAAGACTATTCGATTTGGTGTTAAGTCATGGTTAACTATAGATTCTTACGGCAGCCTGAAGCTCCAACCTTGGTATAGTTGTTCACTTCAAACACTGACATCATCGTCTACTTCAAATCGGCAGTAACCCACCGCGCAGTAGGCAACCTCGCTGGCGTCGACAAATATGTGAAGCTGAACATTTTTCATTGAATTGGTCACTTGTGGGTGGAAGGACTTAGGTACACCGAAGTCTTTTTACCGTCAAGAGACTTATATCAATCATACCATTGTACGTATGTCTTCTGGAATGAAATCGTTCCAGTTGCGACAACACATGCCCATCTGATACCTGCTTCGGCATCTGGCCTAATTTTAGAATAAAACAAAACCTATCACTTTGACAGTCTTACTACATCCCTAATATTTCTTCTTTATCTGTGTTGCCGCAGTTTATATTTTTCGGTTACAAGACCTCAGAAGATGTGCAGTCCATAGCGTTGAGGAAATAAGGTGCTTGAACCAAACCCCCTTAACTCAAACCCAACACGTCTTTGGATTTGAACAACTTCTTTTGAAACATGAATAGCCTCTTCAGCTGCCAACGTAATCGTCGACATAATGACGATCTGCAATAGCCGTATATGCACTTGGATAAACATCCCTGAAGGCACTGGCATTGGTGCTTTTTTATGAACAGCGCTGAACATAGTGAATGTCACCGTCTCTCCACAAAAATTTTTGCGAGTTATGGTCTTGGCTACGTATTTTGACTCTGAGAAACATCTCCCGAATATCCACGCATACTCCAATCTTACGTTATCTAAAGCCATATAAGATTCCCAAGAGAGATTTGGGCTGGTACATATCAAGACCCTTTATCAGCGTCAAGCTCAGTTACATACCATCTATGTCGGCGACAGCGTCAAATACGATTCGTAATTTATTTCCCTTATTCACATTACAAACGTCAACATGCGGAATGCACCATGAATTATCAGTTCTACCACTTTCCTGAGGGGACAGATTTCTAATATAACACTTTCCTATGTATTCATTCAATGTACAAACGTTTATAACTATCTATTATAACTATCTACAGCCTTCACATCATCCTTTTTCCCCAAAAGGCCTATTTCGTGCCGATCTTCTACTATCTTTGTTGTCTCTTCAAGAATATTAATTGTTCTCTTTCGCTCTCTGATAAAACCCTTTCTTCCAACTAAATACCTACTTTCCATCGTAAATTATTCTGCTGCCTATTTATTCAACCCTTCTAAGTTATCTTGACGATCAATAAAGTGAACGACGGTATCTAACTAGTTAACCTCGCCTTACCCGAATAATACCCAATATTATGAGCGGCGAATTCCTTACTGATATTAAGGATACTGGTTGGCCATACCAAGCTTGTGTGAACCTGAACCCTTATATGAGGGTCTTCAAATTGAGACTCTGTGATGGAAATAATAGACTCTTCGCACATTTTTCATCTGGTACCTTACAGCACCGCTGTTAACATCTAAAATCTCGAGCTCAATTCGTTGGGATAATTCGCTAGTGGTTTGAATACCTATCCATTTCAAAGACAGAAAGTTGGATGGTCCTCTCAATCCGATTGGGCGAGCGACCCCTTCGTCTAACAGAAACAGGGCGCTAGAGTACCCTCATCAATAAATGCTGTCACCTCACATGAATCGTCAGGTCCGAATATTCTAGCTTGCAAAAATATAAATAAAGTTTGTTCACAGCAGTCAAAGTCATTTTGAACGCCACTGCCGTTTCCCTGTCAACAACGGAAACCGAAACAGCCGTAGTGGACCCCACGCTAACCTTTTGATTTTCCTTCGTATCATGAAGAAGAGTATTATGATGCCTACGGCAATTGGCGTAACACTTTGACACTACAAGCCCTAGGCGTAAACAACTAACATATAGGCGAGCCCTCACCAATTTTCATTTACTATCGATCTCTAATCCCTTAAAGTTCGAATACTGATACAACTAGTGTTCGCTTCGACAAGAAGGGCAGTTTTTTCCTTTTGGCGACTCTTCATCGACGGTGCAGATAAGTTTCACAATTGTTGATCTTGATTGCGGTGCTGCGGGAACATCAGTGGCAATAGGAACATATCTAGCGACTTCCTGCAACCAAGAGCCAAGGTTATGAAGTACTGTCTGAGACATCGATTTTGTGTGTCCTTTCTTGATGACAGGATACACTTCGTTTTGCCCTCATTCACCGCTAGACCCATTTTAGCCGCTTCCGCTTCAATGCCAGCAAACGCCTCATTGTCGGCTCGCTGTGTTCTGCCAATCACGTCAATGTCATCCGCGTATGCTAAAGAAATATCGTGCCTCTGTTGTTGGCGTGTGAGTCTTGCACGATCTCTTCCAGGATGATGTTAAAGAATTAAGGTCTCGGTGAGTTCGTTACCGACCTTGATAGAGCAGCGAGTAATCTTCGAATTCTCCATTATCAACCTGTACAACTTGACGAATTGGGCAAGAATGTCAAAACTAGACATGGCAATCTACGAAAAGGTGGTGGATGTCGATTTGCATTTCTAGTGTCTTTTTCAGAATCTGCCCTAGTGTGAAAATCTGGTCGATGGTGGCCTGAAGCCACACTGATGTGGACCAAACAGGTTTTTTATAAGCGGCAGGTGAGTACACAAAACGGCAGAGAAGATCTTGTATGCGATCTTCATTAGACTTATCCCTCTATAGTTGGCGCGGTCAAGAGGGACCCATTTCTTGTGGATCGGGCAAACAATACTGAGATTCCACTCGTCGGGCAATATTTCCTCCGACCGTATCTTACAGGGGATGGAATTCTCGTCGATAATCGTCCATATTGAGTGGAACATTCTGCCTGACAGCGGTATTGGTGTCCTCATCGCCGTTTGTCAATCTGCAGAAACGGTTCTTCCAAATATAGACTGTTTCTCTACTACTGTTAACTGATAACTGTTTCACCTGCTATCTCCTCGATCGCGCGCTTCTCGTGCTTTTTGTTTTTTCTTTTGAGAAGCCGAGTCTCGCCCTTTCTTTGTTCGTAGAGCTCACGAACAGCTCTCGTTGTTCGTTGTAGCGTTGCTTTGCAGGCTTCCAGCTTCGCTGCACGTGCCACCCTACACTCGTTGTCAAAGCCTGGGGCTTAAGGTGGTGCCGTAAAACCCTTCTTGACAACGCCTCCAATCATCATCGATTATTTGCGGAGGAATCGACGAACTTAGAGGGAGAGATTCCGGGAGACTCGATCGGCAAAGATCCTAGTAGTCCGTTGCGATTGTAGCTTTCCGACGTCAAACCGTTCTGTCCTTCCTCGACTCCGTGGATCTCTTGATATCCGAGTTCTTACCTTGGCTACAACAAGGAAATGGAGTTGATATTGGCTCCTCGGAACATTCGGACATCAAGAATTCTGGAGGAGTGCCTGACGTCGATCGCAACGAGATCAATCTGGTTGACGGTTAATTGATTAAGGGACCGCCAGGTCCATTGGCTAGACAGTTTTCCAGCTCCTCCACCGCTATCCATAAGGAGAGATGAGCCCTGGTACAAACTCAGTCTCCTCCACTCTCGTCTGCAGCCGACGACGTCCCACGGGGGTTGTCGTGAAGGCTGTGCTTCCCTATGGCTCCACCAAATATGTCTTCCTTCCCATACCTGTGCTGAAATCTAGGACTCTTTTGTTTTCGTAACTGGGTAATTGATCGTATTTGACGAGGACAGCAAAGAAGACTTTTATGATCTCCTATTAAAAGTCTTCTTTGCTGTCGTTATCTTTATCTTCCGTTGTGGCGTAGGCCTAAAATAGGCAGATGTTGCCGAATACAGCCTTGATATATGTAGATTGTTATGAGGCGCTCGTTTATGTATTTAAAGCTTAAGACTTTCCGCCTAGCCTCCGCAAGTTCATCGACTGCACTTGGTCTATAAGAGACCTTACATTCCAAGTGCAGAACCGAAAATCGTTGTTCATGGTCGGCAGCAGTAGGGGCATCCGAAGCTTGTAGTTCTTTCTGAACTATGCTTTTTCTAAAACACTTTTTCATTGTTTTTTTCGTTATCCATTTAAATATATCCTTATGTTTTCAAGTATATTTCGGAATATTTTTTCAACAATTCAAAATTGTTCCATTAAATAGTAGAATAAGCGAAGCAAATATGATCCGATCAGGTAATATGTCGAATTTCAGCGCACGGAGATAAAAATGAGTTCATTTCAAAAAATTTGAATCCGTTTTTGCCTCAGCCGATCATAGTTGGCTTATTGCGTCAGGAATTCATAATTGTATTATGTGTATTTGTAATATACTAATTTGCCTGGAAAGTGTTTCACAATGATTTTTTGTTAATTTATTTTTTTTTTAATTGAATAGTGTAGATTTATATGTTTAGGTTAAATTCTTCATCTCTGACCAGAAACCATAACCGCACAAGTCGGTTTTTATACCTTTTTAAGAGAGGAGATCGAATTTTAAATTAGGACTATAATTCATACTTAATTGCTATAAGTCAATGCTTACTCCGTAATTCAACAATTCGCCTCTTTTCTACGTCTTCTTACTTTAGTTATTGTTCAACTCCTAATCGAACTCGCCATCTATTTCGTGCCAATCTGCACATCGCCTTTCTACTTTTGCTTGAAGTGTATTTAATCTCATTGTTCATATTTTCATTCAAGTATTCGTTTTCTCTCTTTTTTTCAACAACTTTTGTACTTTGAAGGAATAGTCAGCTATATACATATGTATGTAGGTGTGTATATAAGACAAGGTAGTAAATGCACTTATTTTCTTCCTCCCAACAGATACAGGAAGCTGTAAGGCTATAAATTTCAACCGATTTTTTTTTTGCATTTTTAAGTAACAATCAAAATTTATAAAATGCGGAAACTCTCCCTCATTCCTATTATTATTATGCACTACTTTCATGGAATGAGCCGTATCAAATTACTGATACGGGTGCTGATACAAAGGGATCAGGTAATGCCTTTAAATTTGCATAAGTGCTCTCCATTTGCGGGATCTATCCCACCAAACGTATTATCTCCTAATTTCATTGAGTCGAATTATACATACAAGAAACTTTGAAGAAGTTACGATGCCACTCAATCAAAGTTAGGAGAAGAAATAGGAGCAGAAAGGTGAGCGATGTATTTCACAGACGTCGATATATACTGATAGTTCTGGCCCTCTTATCCATTCAGATCCAATCAACACAACTACGCGCATTTGATGCCACTTATGATGGTTCTGAGTAAAGATGATTCAAGAAGTAATTCACCCCAGCTATTCAGCTATATTTGGAAATATTTTCTTGGGGAGAGGTGTCGAAGCTACCAGGGAAACTGTACACCGACAATGATTCAATGGTTGATCTTGTCTGTCGGCATCTCAAGTGCTCTCAATTGTTGTTATTATGAATAGCAATTGAGATTGTAGCGCTGCTCCTTCCGTTGTCGTGTGCACAGTAAAAAGGTGGATTATGGCGATCCATTAGGAAAAAATTTTCCTTGAAGTACATAAATTTTGCAAGCGGCTTGACAGTAGGCCGATATAAATATTTATTTTCTTGTGCATACATATATACATATATTTTTAATCGATTTTTCTGCTGCATCATTTTTATCTTCATTTTCAATTAAATAATTGTTTATAATGCAATAAATTGTGCGTACGTTTTTGGAATCTGAAGAGTCATATATATATATATGTGAATACTTATATATGTACACATGAGAATCGTATTAACTCGATGTGAACACCATTCACCATAATCTTCTAACTTGCCAACTTTATGAACATAAAAAGTGACAATACACCTTGCCGAATGCGCAGTTTCGAATCATACGCAACGGATTTCGAAACATTTTAAAGAATATTTCAATCGGAATCATACTTGATATATGTACATATATTTGCTATCATTAGAATCGATCCGGTTTTTTTAAAAATATCATCAGCAAAAGTTGCTAGTACATAACTAGATAATGCGGTATATGCCTGGAAAAAAGGATGTTAAGGATACATTCAAGAACTGTACCATGGGACACACCAAAATAAATTTGAATACAAAGTATACTTTCCATTCTTTACACGGAATATCATATATATTTAAGAGAGTGCACTAAAAATACTGTTAAGCAAACAATTTCCAAAGGTAGGGGAAATATAATCGATCCTCCGCCACCGACTCTAACTCATCAGGGGTTATGCCCAAGCGTAACCTGGCGATCTTATGGACAGTCCAACCATCTCATCCTGGGTCTGCCAAGTGGTTGCCTACCTGATGGAATCGCCCTCGACCCCCGAAGTCGTGAGTAGTAATCGGCGAGTAATTCCCACAACAGCATAAAAAAAATTTCATCTCAGCAGCTAGTATTCGCGATCTTATTCTTTCGCTCATTACCCATATGTCATTACCATAGGTGAGAGTTGAAACAAATACTGGGTTGAATATAGCTATCTTGGCTTTCACACTAAGCTCAGCCTTCCTGATTACAGATCTCCAAAACTGTGTCCAACCTGATCCAGCTTGACCAATTCTACAGGAATGTTCAGGATTACTCCTATCATCACTCGTGAAAATGAACCCGAGATACATAAACTTCTCCACCTGCTTCAATAGGATAGGACTCCACGAACATGTAGAGTGCATTTTACAGGCGTTCTGGAAATTACCATAACCTCTGATTTCTTTACGTTAACCTTCATCTCATATGTACCTATAGTATATAACATGGGCGGCGTTACAGCCTCTAGACAACCAGGATCTAGCTTCTGCAGCAACCACTTTTGTTGTTCATGCTATTGTTATCTCACTATTGGAAGGGACCTTCAGTATAATGCCGACTCCTAACTGCCAATTTAGAGAACATTTTTCTACATAGTGATACCCTTTGAACCTTGTCAGTGACTAGAAAGGACTAGATCCATGAAAACTTGTTTAAATCGACACTAGACACCGTGTTGTTCTTTAATACTTTCGTTTTGATATGGTTCCCGGTGGAGAAAACAGATAGAGAATAGTTAAAATTGGATACCGGTAGGACAAATAATGCAAGAGTATGGACATATAATGTATTTATAGTCGGGGAATCCCGTCTTGTCATAACAAAAAGTCAATGTCTTGACGGCATATGTCTTTATGACCCGTTACTCTCCCAAACCATTGACGGCATTTGCCGTTTTGTCCGATTACGTGTTAAGGGTAGCGATTATTAAAACATAATTACCAACGGCTACGTCTGGTCCAAGCTTGCATGTACTGTTTGTCCGTTGAATAGACTGAAAATTGTTTACAGATTATATGTAAGCAGATACGCTTACAACTCTGCTTCCTTAAACAATTGAATCACTTACTTTTAAAACGTGACATGTCCATGTTTTACAATTTTTCAGGGGACGAAAAAACTGATTAATTTCTATTGAAATTGATTGTTTGAGTTACTAAATTATAAATAAATATGCTAGCGTACGGTTTGCACTAGGTTCTATTTATGTATAACGTATTTTTAGAAAACTTGTAAAAAAAACCCGAACAACAGTAACTGATTTGGATATGTCATCATAAAAATAAACGTGATCACGTTTTAAGTGGCAAAGTTTTATAACGCGATTTATGAGAAAATGAGGACATGTCTCGTTTTAAAAATAAACGTCAATGGTGATGCAATGTTTTCAAAATTATTGTATGGCATTCATGTTATTATTGTCTCTTTGAAAATAATGAACGTATAATTGTCTGATTCTTTAATAATTTACAAATCATACCTCTCCATACTTCTCTCGTAATATCATCTGCACGTAATTAGATATACCAAACATGAGATTCTTACTGTTCTAATAACACTTTTGTATAGCTTGAAACAGATCTTCCTTTTTAATATAGAATAGAGTACACTTATTGAAAATATCTATATGTATACGATTTTCGAGATATTTTCTTCATGTTTCGCATGTCCGATAAACAAAATCTGCGTTGGTTCTTGACCATTCACATAACAAAGGAACTGCGCAAATTGACACTTTAAAATTTGATCAAAAATCAAAATCGTTTTTAGACTTAGATAAGATCTTTACACAGTTTACTGCACGAACGGTACAAACATCCCAATTCACAATGCAAATAAACTGCACAAACGTCAATTTGCAGTTATTTTGTGTAGTGAATGGCAGGACTAGTTGGAGTTAAGAATACAAATGTGCAAATATGGGAACTATTTCTAATATCTTATAAATAATATTATTATAATATATATATATAGTAATAGTAATACTATTCAATAACGTTGTTGACTGTACCGTAACATCATAACTGTTTTTGAATCGAACCACCATAGATCTTTGCTCACGAGTAGCAAAATATCCTCTATTTTTGTTGAAGAAACAAAATGTAGCTAAATTGTGTTTCCATAGTAGTGACGGATTTTGAATGACTTATCGTTTCTAAACGTGAGGCAGTTAGAGTTGTGATAGATGCATCAAGTGAACTTAATTGTTATTGAATGCGGTAACTCTTATTTTGCTGAGTCGTGTGGATTCTTTCTTTAAAACTAGCGCACAAAATATCATGAGGCTCACTACCATCTTGAATGTTTGTTATTTCGTCTTCTGCGTATACGATCTCCAATACCCTCATTTTCGTATCATATCATCGTTTTTCTAACGAATCGGTAAATTATCCTTATATGTGAAATATGTGAAATTTATATGAGGATATTATTTATATGAAGATGATATCATTGAGAACAATGCGGCAATGTGTAATTTAGTCGCAGACATTATCTAGAGATTGTTGCAGTTTACGATATATGAACTTTTTGCTGCCAATATAGTTTGCCTGCCTTGTGACATACTGGCTAATTGCAAGTTCAATACCATCTCCTTAAAATACTTATAATCAGGTTAGGAGGCACTTGTCTTAAAACAATTAAAATACGGCCAGCAATAAATCTTAAATGATCAATCCGTCTACTTTGACTAAATAGACCCTGGCCGGAATCTAGGCAATTGGCCTCCAAACCGCAAAGATAGGTGTCCCATATATGCAGATGGATGAAGATTAGTTAGAAACCTAAAGTCACATTCTCTGTTCATGCAGCGCATTGGCAAGTCTTAGGTTCTTACATTTATGGGCCTACTTTTTTCAATAATCTCAACGAGCTAAGCAGCGTCAGCTTTAGTCTGATAAATAGTTTTGTCATAATCGCCAACTGGTTCCAAGATCCAACCAATCATCACAACGGGCCTTTTTTAGCCTAAGATAAGCAGCGTCAGCTTTAGTCTGGTAAATAGTTTTGTCATAATCGCCAACTGGTTCCAAGATCCCACCAATCATCACAATGGGCCTTTTTTAGCCTAAGATATTTTTTATTTTGTCTATTATGAATAAATCTGTTCTTATTCGTACATATATCTATATTCATTCATCGTACATATGAACTCACAAAACGTTTTCGGAAGTACCCGATATAGCTCATAATGCAAGAAATACGCAGGTTTTTGTTCGAGTCGTTTAGGATGTCATGGCTTTACGGGGTGAGTTATTCATTTTATTTTCTTTACCATTCTAAGTGGAAAGGTTTTGTAGATTTAAGTCTGATATACTATAGATAGACTTTTTATAATTATTGTACAAATATATTGTTCGAATATGTCCTATGTATGTGTCAGGACTCGAAAATGTTCCACATTGTCTTCTCTTAATGAACATTTTATATATATTTATATATATGCAATTTATTTATTAATATTATATGCAATTTTTCAAAATCTACTCTTCAGTGTCTCAGATACACATTAGAAATATTATATACATGGTGTATATGCATGTATATGTATATTGTCATTTTCAATTTTCTGAATTAATGAACAATAAAAGTGAGTTAAAATCTCTTTGTGTCAGATTCGGACTAATGATGGGCATAATGAAATGATTGGAAAAATCGAGACCTTATTAATCGAGGAGATCTATTAAAAATCGAATGATCCCTCGAGAAAATATCCACGATAATCTGGCGAGCCCTATAAAACACAATTCACTTTCATTCATTGCTTTGATTTTCATGATATTATCGACAGTCCAGAGCTTGTTTGTTTTTTTTTTTTCTTGGGTCGATTTTTAATTAAGTGCATATTAACAACAAGCAAAACTTGTGATAACTCTCAGTGTGAAATCTATTAAGATTAAGGATTGAGAGTTATTTCCGAGCTCTACTTTTAAGGAATACATTTTATATCCTGTCATCATAGTGGCCACCGATAAGCAGTATGTCGAAACCTTATCCAGCTTATCGAGTTTCGTTATTCCAATGTAATTTACTGTAATTGGAAAATATGACCATTTAACTGAAAAACAAAAAGACAGCAAGTATTTTTTGGAAAGGGACAGAATAATAGCTTTACTATGCAATGTAACTGTGGGCGAGATCATAAAACGTCTAAGCATAGTTCCGTGCGGAAATTAAGTACTATTGACATGGCTAACTTCACATGTGATTGTCCCTATGCCTATCGACGAATTTGAGTCACTTTTTGACTGTTATCCACGCAATACTACTCGTCGCTCCTTTTGTTCATGGAAAGAGTTAAGGCGACTGCCATCACTAAACGTTGGAAAAAAATATCAGAACTCCTGATCATTGGTAGGAAGAAGACTGTTTTACTTTGCTTTTAATTCGTGGTCAATTTTTTGTCAGTAAGATCTGATATTACGATATGGACAGCGAGGACATCTCTGAAAAGATCTCCGAAAATCTAACAAAACGTAGAAGCCCGAGAGGAAGTCACTGATGATTGATGGCGCAGAAATGAAAGTTATTTACATACAGCTCAAAGAGAAATTAAAAGCTTGTATAGACAAGTATATGACACAGCATTTTAATGCGGCCATTAAAATAGGGCAGAACAAAAAAAACCTAACCATTGAAAAAATGTATGCAATAGCAAAATATACGGAATAAAGCTGCTGCCAAGCGATATTCTGCAAAAAAAAAACTGCTGAGTCTTACTTTTTATGTAAATAAATTTGTTGTTTTTTTTTCGTTTGAATATTCAAATCCTGTAAACGGAAGCGTGAATTATTTAACAAAAACCGTATAGACATCGTACATTGAAAAAATTATATCAAACGTTGTAATAATGCAAGTTTTGGATTAATAAAGGAATTTTGAAACTCTTTCAGCCAAATTCGGAGTTGTTCCCAAATTGTTTCACCCCGCCAAACACACGGTTTTTTTAGTTGCCGCCAGCGGAGTGGCGAAATATTTTAAGTATGTATGTACTCCAAATCCTATTGTGACTCCAAGTATTTTTGCAGTATTTTGATTGGCCTGGAATAACTACTGCTAATAATACCCATTTTAAATATCTGCCTGCCAAGATCTGGTCAGTCTTCGTAACTAAAAAGTCATGGAATTACATTAGTGCACCTTATTTTTTTTTTTGTGGTAGAGATCGTAGGCTAACGATACAAGCGTTGTACATCTTTAACATAATATCAGGGTATTTAAATATAAACAGAAACATCGTGTTAAAAGTCAAACTAAGGCTATTGATTGCATCATCCTCTTGACTGAGACAATTCCACATTAATAACTCCTGTTTTCTGAACACAAAAGTCAATCACTGATTACTATTACATAATTCCACTTTCAATGTTTATGGATGTCACAGTATACATAAATCGTAAAGCGAGCAAACCTTTCTTCTGCACACTGAACAAATTTACTGATACGTATTATCTGGATCGGATATGTTTCGATTACTATAGTCAAGTCTAGCTAATTTCCTTACGTTATAATCTAAACAAAACTTGGCTATATGCAACTTTTTATATGTAATATTTATATGGATGTGCAATATGTCCATAACATACATATGTTACGAGCTCAACTTAAGAAAATAAAAGTAGCCGTTGGTTAACCGCATTGATATCCGTTCATATTCATTGTTATAGGCTACTAAAATTACTGCATTGTGTAGATCTACTCACCCTTTGTACATTAAGTAGACCTGAATGACGAACTACCACTTTATACCGCATATGTATACATATGCATAATGTAATTACTGAGACTGGTAACACCGTCATCTTCATTGTTGTGTTCTCGTTTCAGAATTTTGTTTGTATTGTAGATGAATGTATTTCCATACTCACCATGCATAGAGACTGAAAAGAGTAAAACCGCACACAACGTGAAAGAATCTATTGTCGGCGAAGATAATGTCACCACAGAAACCACAAATAACACACGCTAGTCAAGAACGAACATCAAAACGGCTCGGATTTCCATCTGTTAACTTAAAGTAACAAACAATAAAAAATAAAAACATACTTTTTATACCACATACCAAACTGAAACAATATACTTTCATATTATATACTTTCATACTTACAAAAAGATATACATATTTAGGCGTGATATATAATATACGCTAATTTTGTAAATATAAATGTGTAGATCCTTTTTAGAGGTGGAGAACCATCGATAGCACCATTGATTATAATCGATAGTTTCGATTATATAAAAGCAATTAATTGCCAAAAATTGTCCAAAAACCAGAATACTTAATTTCAAATACGTACGATTAACCCAATCGACAAATTAAAGGGTCATATCAAACCATGAATAATATGAAGAAGAAGAAAGAAAATTTACCACATTTTTGTTGTGCAGTAATGATTATAACACTAGAGGTAACATATACTTATGAGAATTCACATTTAACGATTGATCCCGATTCTGGGAACTGGTTACAGCATTTGCCTTGATAATAGCTATAATACTGGGTTCCAACCATTCAATATTACCAATGTCAATGTTTCGTTCTACTTTTCCGAAATGCGTTATTCCAAGCAATTTTTCTGTTAAAGAGAATTTGGGAAATATTTATGTATAGTAGTTCATTTGTTCTTTTTTATTTACTCTTTTTAACACTTATCTGTTAGACAAAAAAGAATAGAAACTAGCCTAACTAACTTACTGGCACACTAACTTACTGGCAGGCACTCTAAGCTTAATTTAACACTTAACTATGTCTTTCGACTTATTCTATGAAATTACAACTATTGCTGATATGCATTTATGGACGGTTGAAACTAAGAAAAATCTTGGAAGAAAACAAAAACTTAGTATAACAACAATTTTTTGTAAACTAAATAAAATTTAAGCCTACCTTAAAAAGAATTCTGAACCTACTTAACGCTAAAGTGGGATGCATATATGTATGATTCAAGCTATAAATATTTCATTATATGGAAATAATCTTTAAATATATTCATTTTATTATATTCTATTCATACTTATATAAAGATATGCGTATGTATATATTTTTTTTTTCTTGTAATTACGTAATGCTACCTTAAAACATATTAGCGATGCTCTTTCTTTCAACCACCAGTACTTCTGGTGTTGCTTGTTCACATCTTTGATATCTCGGATGGATACCGATCTTCTGAATCATAAAAGCTCCTCAGTGCTAGTGCTACGTCTCGACTGTTGTTGATTCGCGTATCCGCCTTTGTTCGAGCGAAGTGAAAGATTAATGGTACCGCATGATTGTCCTGGATCAGACCTGTCTGCTGGAAATAGAAAAATGCTTCTGTTGGGATAAAGCCATTAAGACGCACCATTTCATGGTATCTGTAGTTAGGGTAGTAAGGCCCAGAGATCAGGTTGTTCGCCGAGAGCATACACCTTGCAACATAACTACGAATCATCTTGATTAGGAAATTGTCTACTCTTATCAACTTCGCCCTGTTATATAGGACCTCGTTAAGATATAATTTTTGGACTGGAACTCTGGTGTTCTGTAGAGGCGAACGCAGCCCTTGGGACAAACCTTCTCAAACACCCGAATCTTTTCCATCGAGCTAGCTCTCATAGGCAAGCATCGGCCGAATAAAGGCCATGTAGCAGATTACCTTCATTCTCACATCGAGTTCTCCGTTGCGAAGCAATCTCTTTAAAACAAATCTCTATAAAATTTCCACCGCTACTGGGAGCAAGTGCCGATGAACAATATTCGATGTTGCCTTCTGCATTAATGACGAAGACCCATTGAAGTTCTGCCTTTGTCGACTCTATTCTCTAGGCCATGATTCGGGCGAATGCTAGCATTCACCTTGTATACTTCCTCAAATATGTCATAACAAAGAAGTTTCTACCATCGGCAGCGTCCGTAGTATCTATTCCTGCTGCTGTCAGTAGTCGTTCGTGGTTCGTTGCTTGCGGTTGGCATTGTTCCTCCTTCTTCTTCTTTATTTGGCGCTACAGTCCGGGGTGGACCTGGGCCTCAACCAACAAGCCTCTCCAACTGGCACTGTCTCTGGCTAGCTGTCTCCAGTCTCGCACGCCAAGTTGGTTGAGGTCCTTCTCCACCTGGGTGCGCCACCTTAAACGCGGGCGTCCTCTGTTGCGTTGTCCCACGGGCTCGGAGTCGAAGCCTCTTCGGGCCGGAGCTGAGTTGTCCATACGCTCTACATGGCCTAGACATCTTAGGCGTTGGATCCGAAGGCGCCTGACTAGACTCATGTCGCTGTACAGCCCGTACAGTTCGTGGTTGAATCTTCTCCTCCAGAAACCGTCAACGCAAACAGGACCAAAGATCGCACGCAGAGCTCTTCTCTCGAAGAGACCAAGGACGGATGAGGCGGTTTTGAGATTGTCCATGCCTCCGTGCCGGGGAAGTACAGCAGCAGCACTGGTATAATCAAGGTCTTGTATAAGGTCAGCTTGGACCATCGAGAGATGGCTCTACTGCTCAATTGCCTCTTGAGCCCATAGAAACAGCGGTTGGCAAGAGTTACTTTGCGTTTGATCTCGGGACTGATGTTGTCTGGACTTCTGGAAGATCGTGCCTCTAGTGTTGGCGTGTGAGTCTTGCACGATATTTTCCAGGATGATGTTAAAGAAATCACATGACAGCGCGTCGCCTTGTCTAAAACCTTTTTTGACATTGAAGGTCTCGGTGAGTGCGCGAGAACTCTCCATGGATGGAGCAGCGAGAACTCTCCATCGTCATCCTGCACAAGCTGACGAGTTTGGCAGGAATGTTAAAACTAGACATGGCGTTGTATAGCTCGTCCCTATGCACGCTGTCATATGCGGCCTTGAAATCGACAAGAAGGTGGTGGGTGTCGATCAGCATCTCTTGGGTCTTTTCTCTGGTCGGATCTGCCGTAGTGGGAATATCTGGTCGATGGTGGACTTACCTGGCCTGAAGTCATACTGATATAGACCTATCAGGTTATTTATAAACGTCTTCAGGCAAGAAAACGGCAGAGAAGATCTTGTAAGCGATGTTAAGGAGTCTTATCCCTCGGTAGTTGGCGCAGTTGAAGGTGTCTCCTTTCTTGGGCAAACGCTACTGAGACTGAGCATTGTTCTTCCGAAATATTTTACTAATCTGGGGGAACATACTTGGATTATCAGATTTTGTAACTCGAATTTTATTTCCTTGTACCCGAATCCTTGTACAAATTAGCTGGTTGCCTACATTTTGCCTTCATTAATATTTGGAGGTACTTTATCAGCGACTTCGGTGTCCGTTTCAGTGTTTTGTCTGTCAACAAACTGCCTATATAAAATCTTTAGTATTGTAAGTAGCTTGCAGTTCTGAACATTTAATGCCTCTATAGTTGGATTGCGGTACATGCTGTCAGTTGGTTGCTACCTAGGTATCGTTCTGTCCATTGTATGTTTGACTGTCTCGTCTATTCGTTTCAAGTACCAGTTAACCTCTTCGATTGACTTACTCCTATTGGACGGTGGATAGATCAAATTCAAGGAGAGGGCTCATGTCAAGTCGCGAGTGTAACGAGTCCAGCTCGAATAGAGTTGGTCGGTCTCTTTTTTATACATTGTAGTTTTTGTGTAGTAATTTGTATTTCTGGGTGAGCTCAATTTCGCAAACCAGTAACTCATCAGGAGTCTGGTCATCGATGAACTTCTTCAAAGAGTTTACAAACACACGATTGACGTTGCGCTAGACTCGGCAGAATCGTGTAGATATAGTCCACACGCCCAATCAGCTCGTGTAACTGACTTTGTATCTGCCCAATCTGCTCTTGAATCTGGAGCAAGACGGTCTGAACTACGCCTTTAGTCTCCGGCATAATGCCGTGGGGCCTATGCAGCTACCTTCTGTTGTTGCACTGGAGAGTAGGATATTTGCGGGCGACGGTTCCTTTTTGGACTTGGCCTGGTAAGCCTCTCAATACACTTTTCTGCGCGAGAGCCAGATTTGCTTGTCTTATGCTTTGAATCCCAATCCCGAAAACTTGCGATGTGAACCTTGTTTATACATAGTACACATCAGCGGGCTTTTATCTGTCACCTTTTCTTTACCAAGAGCGCATTCCTCTGTTTTGCGGTTCTCAGCACACTTCACACATCGAGGCTGTATGTCGCAGTTCGACGTTGCGTGTCCGAACCCGAAGGCATTGGAAGCAACCTGGAAATCTATGAGGTCAATGCCATTCAAATTATCTAGCTTGCTATCCGGCGACAGCTGAACGAGGAAATATGGCGAGTTCCAGTTCTTTCGTTTGGCTCTTGCCGTGGTGAAGCGCTTGGCTCCTACAAATGAGAGGTCACTGCACTTCATGCTTTGGGGCGTCTTAAGTTCCGCCGGTTCAGTTTACGGGTCCAGCCCTTTTAAGAGCATTGATTGCAACTTTTCAAGTTTTCTTTCCGAACACTTCCACTTCCACAGTGGACATTGAATAGAAGGCCTAATGCTACTTAACCTTTTAATTTTAAAACTATTGTTGACTATGGCAGTCTTACATAGTTCCAACGTTTCCGTAAAGTCAATTTTGTATGTGTTGATTGGAGGTACACGTTACTTTCTCGGTTTATTCTGCTGCAGTGGCTGATGTTGTTGATGCTGTTTTTCTTGTGGTTTCTACTGTTGAGGTTGCTGTTTATGCTGATGATGAGTTGGTTGATGTTAGGATTGTTGTTGTTCTTGGGATTCTAATTCCCTTTTTTTGCTGTGACTGCTTTTGTTGTTGCTGGTTGAGCTTTTTCCGCTGATATTGCTGCTTTTGGAGCTGTGCTTTCAGCGAATGGAGTTCGGCTTGTCTTTCCCCTTCGCTTCTTGCCGCTTGCCTTGCCTTTATTGCCTGTATTAGTTGCTGGAGCTGCCTGATGCTGTTGTTAAGGTACTCCAGCTCATCATCTTCATCATTCGACTCCGTCGGGACGATAGAGGCGAAGTTGTTGCTTTCCCCCGTGTACTTTCCCTCTCTTCTGACGGAGACGTACGGGAAGTCTTCGGCGTCATCCGTTGCTGTACTGGGAGTCGTTAGTATCTCTTCGACTCATTTCCACGACTGGCCTCTTTTCAGCAGAGGCTAACAGGTTGGGACGTTTCACTACATTGGGAATCGGTTTTGGTTTTCTCCTCCTCCTAGCCGATGCAGCTTCATCGTCGCCTTATTGTTTATCGGCTACACTCAGTTCTATATTTTTTAGTTTCTTGTGAAAAGGGAAAGAAAAATAAGAAAAGGAGAAATCGGTGTCCGGCTAGGAATGGAACCCAGGACCCTGACGAACCGGTCTTGCACTGATTTTTTTTTTTTTCATGTAATTTTATTTTACTTAAAACTTTTTTGACTTAACTAACTTAAGAATTAAGAATTCATACTAACTTATAGTACTTATAGAATCAATTTATAGAATTAAGAACTTATACTTAAGAACTAACTTACCCTAACATAAAACTTAAGACTATCTTAACCATGTCCGTAACAATATGGACACGTTCACCAGGAGGTATATGTTATGCCTAACATATACATATAATTCATACGCCACCATTTTTTTGTTTTTGGCTTACATATTTTGTTGGATTTTTGTTTTATATATTTCTTTTTTCTTCTTAAAAACTACCAGATCACTACCAGGACCCAACTACCGGGACATTTAGAAAAACTAGTGGCGAAGGTTGATTTAGTTCCGCTTACGACATGGAAGTTGACAGGACATCCTTGTGAATCCTATATAAGGCCTATTGTGCATAGAAAAGAAAGGAATGTTTCGGGAGGAATAAAGCCGTTATGCCGCACTCTTTCATAATACATAATATTGAGGTATTAAGCCCCTAATTCAGACTGTTGAAAGAGGTCATAGCTCGTGTAGTGTGCCCTCAGATCAGCTAGCTCGAGTTTTGGCGCATATCCCGCGGTGTCATGTACAACTGGGTCCTGAAAAGGATAGTTTCGCGCTTCAGGATGTTTATTAGCAACTTCAAGTTCTCTCACAATCGCTGAATTTTCTCGAAGTCACGTTCATTACCTCGGCCTTCGATTTGTACGCACGTAGGCTATTAAGTGCGGCATGGAACCTATAAGATCTGCAATATTGAAAACAAGATCGGGGAACCGATAGCCCCCTGTTGCAGACCGTTTTTAACGTAAAGACCGTGGTTGAAGTTACCATTTTTCACAGCGAACTTCCTGTTATCATGTCATAGCAATGGTTTACTTACGCAGAACTCGAATGACTATCTTCAAACCTTGCTCATGCAGGGAAGAATACTGATCGAGCGGAGATTTGTGGGGATAGACTTGTCTTTGTCCCGTTTAGGGAACGGTTGAACTACTGCTGTTTTCCAGTGCGCCGTGTAATGGGCATTACTTAGCGCATTGTTGGACATATTTGTGGAAACCTGGACCGATTCGGGGGGAAGATGGCTAAGCACAATGTTTGGCATTCCATCGATTCCAACGGACATTTTCTTCTTCAGCGAATGCAAGATACCCTGAAGATCTTCATGAAAAATGAAGATGTGATTTCCATCATTGGCGACTGCAGTGTGTGCCATGTTCTCGTCATTGAAGCTGGTGAAACCTGAGTTCTCTGACCGCCATTGAATTGTCTCATTGCGGGAATAGAAGTGGTTTAGCAAGACCCTGTTCTCCAGATTGAGATTATATCTGCTAACCTAGTTGGCCGTATACACTCTTTGGAACACAGCACCCATACCTTTAACCGAAGTTATTGTCTAGCACTGCCCCATGGATCGATGCCAATTGAAATCAGTAAGTGTTCGTTGTCTGTCGTCGTGGGAAGTCTAACGATTTGAATGTCGTTTTGATGTTTCTTCCGAAATATTTTATTTACTAGCGGGAACATACCCGTTGGATCCTACAGCCCGGATTTAATTACCCCAGTGCAAGCTTATAGCCAAGCTATAGTGTTTGTTGGAGGTTCTTGATCTCCGACTTCAATGCTCTGACTTCCGAGTTTTGCAGATCTGTAAACCGCCTGTGAGTTTGAGTCTTGACAGCAGCCTAATTTTGTGCACATGAAGTGAATCGATGGTAGCATTTCGATAGACATCGCTGTTATCGATTTGTATTATGTCGTCCATTTGTATGAGGTACTTGTCAACCTCTTCGTTCATCAGGTTTCTATTTTACGGAGGATTGATATCACTTGAAGGTAGTTCTGTAGATGAAGCCCTGAATAAGCGTGGCCAGCGGATCTTATCGTAATTATAAGTTTGTCTTCAACATACTCCTCCCGTTCTTCCACCTCGACCTCCCTTCCCTCGTTAAAAAGTTCCGTGTGCGTCTTTCCACATCAAGTATAGTCAGTCGGGCGTATATCAGCATCAGATCCAGATATGACCCGCTTCTGGGATACGATGGTCTATCGGTTGCAAGCAAATCTAGCTTGAACTCAATATTGTGCACTACCAACTAGTTATACAATGAGGTGCCGCTGGTGTTGTACACCCAGTTCCTCAAGTTCAAGACCCCGGCTACGATATAGTAGTTATCTTCCGAGCTCAGTCGTATTCAAGTGAAAAGACTATCGATTTCTGAATTAAGATATTGATAGATGCGTGCCTTGTCAGGGGCATAGATAGCGATCACATATAGCCGCTTACCCCTTCGAAGGGGGATGCGTGCGATACACGTTTCTATGGCATGGAATCTGCATACTTCACCGCTATACACAACCTTATGACACAGTCCTTTTTTGAGCAAGAGCGCGACCCCATCCGCTAGGGATCTTCGAATGATATGATAAGTCTTGTACCTGGGTGGATGCGTCTTTAGCTTAGTTTCGCAAGCCATCAACACGTCAGGAGTATGGGTCTGCAACAAGTTACCGAAATTTAATTGACGTTCAGGGTGGATCAATGAATTCATATTCACAACTAGGATTATAAAGTTTCTGGCTTCCTGTGCCTGCTCTCCGAACAGCGTCCAGTAGATGAGGTATATTTGTGCTGTTTGCTCTTGAAACTGGTTTTAGAGCTGAACGATCTGCCTCTGGATACAGAGCAAAACCGTCTGCACATCCATTTGCTTCAGTTTGCCTGGCCACAAGGACCGGAGCAACATTCTTCACTGTCTGTTGTACCAGTCGCCTACCCGATGCCATTTAGGCATATGAGACTGCCGGTATAACAGTGGTAGCGGGAGCACGGGGCGCTGGCATCGGTTCTACCATTTTCCCTTTCTGTATGGGGTGTATGATTCTACTGATTTCTTGGACCTTAGGCCATCCCCGATGGTGGTGGCAACGAGCGCACTCGAGTGTGTTCCTTGTCTTTTTTAATGTCTCTAATTTACAATGCAGAGTGCCTAATTTGGTAATTTGGAAGAACGAAAATTTCCTAGTCTCCCTTCTCGATGCCGCAGTGATGAAGGGTTTAATCCCAACGACATGGACTCTGTCGCTTGGCGCAGCATAGATGTCCCCAGACCAATGTCGGGATCCACGTCCTTAATGCTCTGCACCTGTTACCCTTTTGGGATGTACGAAAAATTCGGCCTCCAACACCACAATCCTTTCTTTGACTATGTGATAGTCTGCCATTGATAAGCAATGAACAGAAACTCGTAATGGACCCTTATACTTAATAAAATAACACTCTTTAGTGACCAACTTACATAATATGTCAACGTCCTTCGTCTCAAGTCCGAAGACGTGAGCTTCTGCTGTTGTTTTAGGTGTTGCTACTTTGGCTGCTGTTGTTGTGCGGCTTCTTTGGATGCTCTCCTGGCATTTAATTTGATTTGGCGGGCTTCGATGTGGGCATCCAGCTTCTCCCTCTCCCTCTGGCTCCTTTTGACCTGCTCCCGGTCATCTTCATCTTCGTCCTCCGACTCGCACGACGTTAGAGCATGGAAGGGGTTCTCTCTCGACCATTTGGATTCTGGATGCTGCTGCTGTGGTTGTGACTACAGTTGTTGTTGCTGCCCCACAAATCTCCGCTCGATCAGTAGTATTTGCGGCTTTTGCCGCAAATTTGGTGTCGCCTTATACAAGGCTGGAACGGGGCTTCACCAGGTTTGGTTGTGGCTGAAGTTTCTTTCTTGACTTCGCCGTTCGGAGTCGGCATTAAACTGTAGGTCCCTTCCAATCGTGATGGAATAAGTAGCACGCACAACACGAGTGGTTGCTGAGAAGCTAGGCCCACGTGCGCCTCGGACTGTAGCGCCACCCATATTATTATATTTTTATATAATGAAGTTTCTTCCTCCTCTTGTGTTGACTGGAGATCCGATGTCCCAGCCACCGGCACAACATCACCCAACATCGAAACACGTCTGCACTGGGTGGAGGTCTGTGAACGACTGCGGTCTTGCATTTGATTTCACTAAGCCACACTATTGGCTTGTAATTTAACGATTTGTTTGACAATTGTTTTATTATTTGCAAATTTATACTAAGCCGAAACTCCTATGTTCTCTGCCGAGATCTGTGAATGGCTGATATATTAATCCATGACTTTTGCTTGTTTCATCAGTCTTCTTGCATATACAAACCGAACGACGCTCAAGAATAAAACAAAAAAGGAAGGATATTTAAATATTCTTAAATTAAAATAAAACAAGTGGCTAAACTACTTAAAACTTTCACATGTATTTTTTCTACTTTATTTTCAAGAAAATACCTAAATTTTTCCTTGTTTGAGAATTATCATCCAACCTCTGTCGGCGAACTTAGGGGCATCATTCGCTGTCTGGAATCAAGGAAATCTACTGGACCTGATAAGATAAGAAACATATATCTCAAAAATCTTTCCGAGTTTGCCTTAAAGAAACTGACGAAAATCTTCAACAACTGCCTTAGACTGGGATACTTTCCCAATGAATGGAAAGTTGCCAATATTATACCTATTCTTAAACCTGGCAAAGCTCCTGATTTGCTCTCTAGCTATAGGCCTATTAGCCTACTAAGCTGTCTCAGCAAGTGCTTTGAAAAGATTATTAAGAAGAGACTTGTCTCCTTTATTGACAGTAACGGTATCTTTCCAACGCAACAATTTGGATTTAGAGCCTTTCATAGCACCACTCATCAAGTCCATCGTATCACTAAAGATATAAAAAAAGATTTCAGAATAGGCAAAAGCACCGGAATGGTAATTTTAGATATAGAAAAAGCATTCGATACTGTTTGGCATGAAGGTTTGATACACAAGTTACTAAATTTCAAATTTCCCTTCTATCTGGTCAAAATCATACAATCATTCCTTAAGTCCCGAAGCTTCAAGGTATCTATTGACCAAAGCTTCTCTAACAGCCAACAGATCACAGCTGGAGTCCCACAAGGATCCGTTATTGCACCAGTCTTATTTAATATTTATACCTCTGATTTCCCCAACTTGAGAAATTGTAATACTGCCCTATTTGCTGATGATACATGCATTTATTCCTCAGATTCAATTGGTTTCAATATTGAAACTAATCTTCAATCGGGATTAAATGACCTATTAGTGTATTGTGGTAATTGGAAAATTAATATTAATGCTTCAAAGACCCAAGCTATCTTTTTCACTCGTAAAAGAAAAGCTTGCTTACTTCCAAGCAACAACCTTTCTCTCAACGGTTCTCTAGTTGAATGGAAATCAAACGCAAAATATCTTGGTATATACTTAGATAAAAAATTAACATTCAATCTACATGTACAGGAAATTATAAAAAAAGTTAATACCACTACTAGAATCCTGTACCCATTTATATGTAGGAACTCAACACTAAGCGACGAGAATAAGCTCTTAATTTTTAAATCAATTTTTCAATCCATAATATTTTATGGATCCCCAGTCTGGAGCAAGTGCGCGGACTGCCATCTACGCAAACTACAAACTGCTCAAAATAAGTTACTTAAAATGATCCTAAATCTGCCTTGGTTTTTCTCCACAAAGGAACTTCATAGAATGGCCAATATAGAAACTATTTCAACTAGAAATGATCGACTTTACCAACGTTATATAAATTCCTGCTTAACATCGGACAACGAATTGATTTCAAACTTAGCCTCATTAAGAGTGTGTTAATTTATTCATCATATACCTTTGTTAAAGTCTTCAATTTGAAAGTTCATACCTATATTCATTCATGTATTCACTTATTAATATATTTATTTATTTATTTAATTACTTATTTATCTATCTATATATTTAATTATTCACATATTTATTTATTTATTTATTTATTTATTTATTTATTTATTTATTTATTTATTTGTTTATTTATTTATTTATTTATTTATTTATTTATTTATTTATTTATTTATTTACTTATTTATTTATTTATTTATTTATTTGTTTATTTATTTATTTATTAATTTATTTATTTATTTATTTATTTACTTACTTATTTTCTATTTATTTATTTATTAATTTTTTTTATTATTTATTTATTCACTTAATTTACTTTCTCTATATAATAACTATGTCCATTTGTTCCGTTATTTTCAAACATTTATTAAATTGCTTGTTTCTTGTTATATATTATGTTTCTCTCGAACTCATTACGAATTTGGAAATGAACTCATCTCAACACTTCTCTCTTCCCCCGACGAACTATATATTTGGCATTATTTCTGCCCTATTTTTTATTATTTTATCTATTTTTGTTTAATGAAGGTTTTTAGTGGCTTTTCCTTCAAATCAACATAAAACTATAATATTTGCACATTGATTGACAATTTGTATTATTTTGTAGATGTAAGATTAAATAATAATCAAATCTCTGTAAGTAAATATTGTAAATAATTAATTGTAAAATTCATGCCACAATAAAATACATAATATATACTTAAATTTTTGAATGATGAAGAAACTATCGATAATTATCGATAGTCTTGCACAAATTATGGATTATCATCGATTGTAAGGACCATCGATAGTTCTCCACATCTAATCCTTATATTAACTCCACCCTATAAATCGGAATTTTTCGAAAGCTTCTAAGATTTTCGCAGTTTGCAAGCTCCAAGAAAATGTGTTGATGTATAACTACGATAAGCTTATTTATTCAATGAGACAAAAAGCTTCAAATAGTTCAAACACAATTCAAAATCTTTTATTAATCCCAAATCTCAGTTAAGCTACAAGCCGACTGTTATTTGAAAAGTATTTTTTTTTTACGGCTCAGCCTGTGTTTGACAATTTCTATTTTACTATGGTCATCGATATGAGATACTGCATTAAATGCCTCCTTGAAAATGTGTATTTCATTTTATTTCCCTTTTAATGGTGCTGCTGAATAAATTTGTGATGTTATGGGTAGAAGATTGTATGCTTTCATTCAAACATTTCGGTCAACCGGATTGCGGAAGTAATCGAACAGGATTACCAAACAAAATAAAGCAAATTAATGGTTTTTGTTAACTTGTCGTATATTTATAAGGCATATGCCGAAATGTATTTTATTTCAAGCGTGAACCTTACTTAATCATGTATCGGTTAAATAATTGTCATCGTCTTGAATTTATTAACACTGAAAGTGACACTGAACTTAATGCATAGTTATATAATTAGTCAGGGTTTGTGCACACAGGGCAAAGTTGCTGATCACTCCCACTTGACGGGTCACTCCCACTAGCTGACCCCACGCGGGGCCCCCTAAGTTATATGTTGGTAACCTCTACCAACATTCGCCAAGCAATATCTGCATCTAGGCACTTTTAGCAATATTTAGATGTATGTACTCTTCACCTCTTTTTTTCTATTTCTCTCACTGTCATATTTTAACTACGCGTTATTTTAACAGTTATGAATACCAGTTGTTTACAAAGAGAGACCACATATACATATATAAAAAAAATACAAGACAAGAAAAATAAAATTAAAATAATCTTTAATTCTTCAAAAAGTGTTGCAATTTGAACTTAGAACCTATCTGGCGCAGTAGGTAACATTTGATTCCTGGTAATCAGAAATACTCGAACAAATTTAAAGAAATTCAAAATTCAATGTACTTTTCAGTTTCCTTTCGGTATAATACATTATACCGCAACCACCACCACCAACTACAACCACAAAAAAAAGCAAAAATAACAATTAAATCAACAACCATTTCTATAGTAACAAGAAACCAGAAACTAAGAAAATGCAAAAAGAAGCCCTATACAAAAATCAAATGTATTCAATGGCAAACTAAAAAAAATCTAGAGTGGGAGGACTACCAGGCATACAGAATGGCCACAATCAACCTCGTGGAACTGGCGAAGGAAATCTTCGATTTTACTGGGTTACCAGAAGAGCTCGAAAGTTTTATAAAGCAGGTAGATTATTCATATTCATAAGCGAATGGTTCCGACCAAAATACAATGGGATTTTTTGATTTAAGAATTAGGCAAAACATCAAAGATAGAGCTAATATAGTTTTAATAAACAATAAAAACCCGATGTGTTGGGAAGAAATCGAATGTACTCTTAAAACAAATTCCGCTATTGGCGAAAGTTTGGAGAGCATAATGAATGAGATCAAGATGTTATAATTTAGTACTTCTGTGGAAGATGAAGATTGTATGAAAGTAAGCTACATTTCTTAACGAAACTCAACATAAAGACTTCATTAAAGTGAGATACTGCTGGTTGGTTTGATAGTACCTTAAACGAAGTAATGGTTTTAAAATTAGTTGTTAATAATTGCCTAGCGAACTAAAACTCATATTAAATGCTAGAAAGTCATCTACTTTGAGTGAAGCTAGAGTTATACTTATTAATACCGATAATTATTATGACTCATCCAATAGAAACACGCAAAACTTTTCTAATTATCAATTCAAACTTTCTTACGACAAGGGACCAACCAGTTTTTAAAATTCAAAAAATTTCATCAAAAACTCAATATGATTTAAGGAGACGTGCTAACCTTTTACAAATCATCAGCCACAACTAACAAACTTAAAGTTACCTGTTTGGAATTCTTACAAAGCAGCTGTATCTAGACAACTTTTACTCCGTGCTTGGATGTTTGTATTTTTGAAACATCCAAGATTAATTCCAAGACAAACCGATCGTCTCCTGTATAATTTATGTATTTCTTGTATATCTAGTATTTTTATTCACACATTCGAACACTTGTGCATATAACGAAAACAATGCTTTATCATAAGATCTACATATTATTCTCCTTACACTTACTGTCATCAAATTAATAATAAAAAATTGTGTACAGACTTACAAAATCAAGATGACAGTTCTTATTGACTGAGTATACACTATATGTACGTAGTAAGTGCTATTTTACTACTGATATTGTTATTTTCTGAGTTTCCAGAATTGTATTTTGAAGTCTTTCTTCAAGAATTTTGGATGTTTTTCTTTGAAGACGACGCACATTATATAGGTAAATTTTCAATAAACATACTTAGTGGTAAGAGAAGGTATATTCAACTTTTTGACCACAGGTGCAAGACATATTTCAAGTAGAATGAGTGTTAATCAGCACTATTATAGTTTCCAAATGAGTTATAATGATTAAACGAAGGCTTTGAATCACAAATTTTCCATATGTAACAGCTTAGAATCAGAATAGTTAGTTAGAATACTTTTAACAGATATGTACATCTTAAGAAGAAAAAATGCTTTTATACTAAGACTACGCTTCTTACCATTCTTCATTAGCCATACAGTATCGTTTGTTTTTTCTGCTTTGTGAAATTCGATTTTAGACACATGTGAAAACGTGCGCATTCATACGAATACACTACTAGTAACTAGAAAGTGATTGAAAAATCGCAATCACCGTCTGTGATCGACTTTGATTTAAACAGTGAATACGTTCCACGCAGTGAATACGTTCCAGACAGTGATTATGTTCACAATTGATACGGAATCATACACACTGCTGATAATTTGCACAACCACCACCACGGTTTGAAATCATACACACCCCTTTCCTGTTGCTTTCCACAACCCCATTCGCATTTTGATTCGCACAAAGGAGCTTCATACATGGGATTGAGGTAGGTCGATAACAGATTGATTACATTAATATAGAGATATTTTTTGTGAGTATTTGCATAGGAGAGAATCAAACAGCAATATAAAATATTTGAATACACAACTTAAAATCACAGTGAAAAATCACTGCGATTAGAAAGTCGCAATTGCAGTTAAACCTGCGAATACAAAGGCAAATCCAAGCACAACTCTACTCGTAACTACTACTGTATGAAAGTGTGAAAGAGGTTAGCGCAAATAAAAGTATTAGCAACATTATTTAACAACACTATCAACCAAAACTGAAGAAATATTGCGCAATAAAATTAAACATAACAATTCACTTTGGGTTGAATATCTATGTCGCCACATGCTTACAAAATTCAACTAAACCCTTTTACGCAACAAGTTTCGTTCACAATTTTACTTATCAATTTTATAATCGTATTAAATATTTTAATTCTTAAAATGAAATTCTGAGTTTATTTATAGATAAGTAAGGCTTTTGAACACATTTGTTTAAATTAAGCAAAGGGGATACATTGTCGCAAGTCATTTTGATTTAAATTTCATTATGAAAAATATATTTTTATTAAAGTCACCACCTGACATCATATTATAATAATAACAACTTTTATCGAAAAGATATTATTTTTGACACTAACATATGTTCACATATACAAACATTTTGTAGTAGCCTGTTCAATCGTATTATAAATAATTGATAATAATCTTACCAGATTTGGCGCAAGCTTCTTTTTTAAGTATTTAAAACTCATGTTTATCAACTTCAATGGGACGTTAAAACTTATTTAAACCTTCTTTGACATTAAGATCCAAAAAGAATATTTTTGATATTTATGGAAATACCAGCTTATTCTATTGTTATCTGATGAAGACATATGGGTTAGTACCCATATTGAAATACGTAAAATAAACATACAAATACAGGTGAGTAGTAATAAACATTTGTATTTATAGAGTTATTATGTGGTCCCAAAAATAATTTTAAATTAAGTTCAATTATGATTTTGATTTCTATACAAATTGTATTTCAATATTACTTGGAACCTTTTGAAATTATGAATGTAATATAACATCATTCAAAAGTCCAGGGGCAAAGTTGTTAATCGCTCCCAACTTGGCAGGATGCCAGTAACGATCTTTGCCAATGTATAGATCAAGTTGACATACATCGACCTGGAATGTAAGATCACTCTACACAACAGGGGCCGACTATAAACTGGAAAATATCCTCACGCAGTACAAGCCAATCCAGGAAATACACTGCATAGAACAAGTGATAATGAAAAAGAAAGAGTGCGACATATATTACAGCTATCGCAAAAGGTTGGATAGTTGGATATTTGGATGGTCTAAATTGATAATGAGCCACAATCTTTGGAGGTGTGATCGGAAAGGATAGCCTCTATGACACGACATCAGATAACGGCTTCCGACTCACAGTCTTTGCGGCAGGACGTAATATGGTCATAAGCAAACGTCGACGTAGTACCAAGACTCAGATCTCGTCAGTATCAGAAAGCTGCACCAGCCAACAACGACGAGTCTTAACAAGCAAACCGGAGATTGTCTACTAAGAGCAACTAACTGAGAGTCTCTCTGGCATGCCCACGTCCAACACAAACCAATGAGATGTGGTTACATTGCCACTCGGTTTATCAAAACCACTGGGCTCAAAACTCCTGACTCGAAGGACGAAGACCATGCTCTACAGTACTCGTATTCTAATAGTATTGCTATATGGAGCCGAAAGCTGGACGCTAAACAAAACTGCGGAACTGATTCTTTGTGCCTTCGAAAGGAAAAAATCCATCGACTGCACTGGCTCAGCCACATCTAACGCATGGACACGAACGCTTCAGCCTCCTTTAATAGTCCGAGCATCCTGGTTTGAGAAGGAGGGGAAGACCGAATCTCTGGTGTAAAGACCATGTAATTCCCAAATCTTGCTGACATCATTCCAGAAAACATCTTCGCAAGTACAGTGGGACCGACTCTCCAATCGTGATTACTTGATCCTTATAAAGTAGATTCGGTCGTCATCACCTTCTTGAACCAGGATACAATCGTAAGCTTACCTATGGTGGCTTGAAAAAGGTTAGCTATCCTTTGACCTTTGAACTCGCTAGACAGGTAGGCGTACATCTTACTACAAGCAGTTAAAGCTAATATATCTTCACACTTCCTTGAAACAGCTTACCTCAGTCCAGACTAACGAACTGTGCAACATCAAGGAAAATATAGCCTGAATACAAACAATCTAAAACAAAAGATCTCCTACGGTGACCTCGTTGTGATATTGATAGACTAGTGGGGTCTGCACAGGACTCTGGCCGATTGGAGATTATGTCGTTACTCACATTGTCTCAGCTGCAACGATAACCAACTGATATGGAGACCCTAACACATTTCTTTTGCCCCTGCCCGGCTTTAGCTATATCACGACAGCGAGCGCTTGGTAGACCCTTCTTCAACTCACTTGATGCGAACTAATGTCTTTCATAAATACTTGTGGTTGGATTTTGAGATAGACTGCGAAAATAAGGGGGGTGGTGGTGTTTTGCTTGATTTCAAGTCACATTCAACATACAATCTAACAATTTAAATATTTAAACCGAAATTTTTATCAGTTACAATTAAATAATTCTATGGATAAATGAACAATATATAAATAAGTGTATAAATAATTAGATACATGTATAAATAAATAAATAGATGAATAAATAAATATATAAACAAATAAATAAATAATAAATAAAAAGAGTATCTACGCAAACCAATAATTGTACAGGAGTAAATGACTTAATAAATAAATGAAAAATATGATTAATATATTATGATTTGTTTAGTAGTCAAGTGGTTTTCAGCTGAACTGCAAGCTCGCCAATAGCGTTCGAATAATTTATTTTATCTAATAGGGACTTATTCGATTTTTGACGTTAAGTGTAGATCATCACTCGAAAAATGCCAAGGCAGGTAAAGAATCATCTTCAGTAATATATTTTGGGCTATTTGCAACTTATTGATGTGACTTTTTGCACATGTACCCCACGCAGGTGTGCCATAAAACATAATCGGCTGGAAAATTGCTTTGAAAATAACAAGTTTATTTTCAATACTCATTTTTGATTTTGATTTTTATACCCAGTTTAATCCTTTTAATGGTTGAATTGCAAACAATAAACACAATCGCCGAATTCCAAAGTAAAAACTTCTTTACCACCTCTTTGAAAATAGCGCCATAAAGCTAATCTAAGGCCTTATATTTCAAGTTCTAACTTTATCTTACTGTATAATTATTACTATTATTATTATTATTATTTTCTCTCTCTCTTTAATTCCTTATTTTTGTAACTTAATTTCAATTTGTTAACTCAATTCTTGTTTTTAAAAGACCTCAGTGTCTTGCAGCATATTGTCAAACTTAATTATTCAAATAAATTAAATGAAAAATAAAAGTATCGTTTGCCTGATCCACAAGAAAGGAGATTCCTTCACCTGCGCCAACTACCGATATATAAGTCTCTTTAACATCGCCTATAAGATCCTCTCGCCTGAAAATATTCGTCAATAATCTGATAAGTCCTTATCAGTGCGGTTTCATGCGGAGAAAGTCCACTATTAACCAAATCTTCACATTACGGCAGATCTTGAAAAAATCCCAAGAGATGCAAATCGACATCTTTACCACCACATATTTACCACCCATTCGTCGATTTCAAGGCCGCATATGACAGCGGGCATAGAGACGAGATATACAACGCCATACCTAGTTTTGACATTCCTGCCCAGCTCGTCAGGTTGTGTAGAATGACGATGGAAAATTCTCGCTGCTCCATCAAGGTCAGTAACGAACTCACCGAGACCTTCAATGTCAAAAAAGGTTTTATACAAGGCGACGCGCTGTCATGTGACTTTTTCAACATCATTTTGAGCAGGTCGTGCGAAACTCCTCGCCAACACAGGCGGCACGATCTTCCAAAAGTCCTTGCTGGCATACGCAGACGACATTGACGGGATTGGTCGAACACAGCGAGCTGTTCATGAGGAGTTTGTTGGCATTCAAACAGAGGCGGCCAAAATGTGTTTAGCGGTGAACTAGAGCAAATCTAAGTAAATCCTGTCATAGAGAAAGGACGCACAACATCGACGACTCTCCCAGAACGTCACCATAGGCAGCACCATAGACGAGCTATTGAAGGACTTCGTGTACCTCGGCTCACAAGTAATCAGTACGAACAACACCAGTACCGAGATTAAACCCAGAATACCTCTTGCCAATCGCTGTTTATTTGGGCTCAAGTGGCAGATGAGTAGTAAGCCCTCTCCCGAAGGACCAAGCTAACATTACATAATACCTTGATCATCCCTGTCCTGCTCTATTCAGCAGAAACATTGACAATCTCTTTTCGAAAGAAAAGTTCTTCCGTGGTCCTGTTTATTACTGTGATACGGGCATAAGTCCATGATTTGTTTAGCTGTAATAATGAAGTTTATTTGGGTGTATATATGTTACCTTCAAATTAATAACATATCAATTGTTATTATTTTTTTGCTCCTTGTTAATGAATAAATGCTATTTTTGAATTTGTTCGTTTGCATCCATTGAAAGGAGCCCAGTACAATGTTGTCTTTTTCAGTAAATTTTTTTCAGTGTTCAGTACAATCGAAAAAGTCGACTTTTATAACTGACTCAGAGTTATAATACATTTTCACTCCACTTTAACCAATCTACCATGTACTACTTTTTATTTTCGCTCAAAGATTTTATAACTCGTCTGTAGCTTCATTAGCAGTTAAGGGGTATTTTAGCTGAAATATTTTAGGGGTACAATAGCTGAAATTGATAGATCGCAACTTTTTTGAGCTTCGAATGCTAAATCCGGGTTAAGAAATTCCATATGTACCATCGAATCATCCTCAAATGGCAAACTTATAACCATTTCAGCTACGGCAACTTTATAAAAGCTAAAATAGAAAATGTTTGTTGAACTGATGTCTATACATCGCACTAGCTGTTGAACATTTCTTGGAAGATACTGCTGAAATTTTATAGCTAACAATATAAACAATTTGTGTAATGTTTTCTCCCAATCTGATTCCTTTTGTAATCAGATGATTAATCTAATTGGTTGTAATCTAAAAAAAACAAACGCAACCGCTGTACGCTTTCGATTAACTTAACTCTCGATTCACGCAACTCCTCGATTTTCGAAAATGCTAAGTTAATTTTTTTATCATTAATGACGCAATAATCGCATCATTTCAAATAGACAACATCGACAATTGGAACTACTCCAGCTTCTATTAGTTGCGATAATCGAGAATGCACTATAATCTGTAATTTTTTTATCGCAGAGCATGGCTACTACTCAAATGCGTAAGCAGGCCACAGTAAGGAGAAATAGAAACTGAAAACTAAAAAATAATATACTATCAAGTACCGATATTATCATCGGTTCCCATAGCCAAGCAGCGATCAGATTTCTGAATTCAGGCACTTTTAACTCCAACACTTCTCTTACTCGGCAAGCCTATGTCTTAACGAGATGGCCAAGCATTTTAACATTTGTCTTATGTGCCGGGACACTGTGGCATTCTAGAGAATTGTGAAGCGGACGAACTCGCAAATTCTGTGCTCTTTCGGATGGTGATCCACCCTCCATGCCTATCGCTACTTTAAAACATTTACTAAAGGTGGGCACGCTTGATCAAATGAATCGTAGACGGACAACTGACACAAGTTGTCACTATCAAGCAGCCATCGGAAGTCAAGCTCGACTAGGCCTTTCTTAAAACAATTTCTGCACTACGAGAATGAGGAAGAACCCATCGATCACTTGCTGCAGTGCTCTCTCATCCCACAGATTTAGATTCCTGGAAGCGTATCACTTTGATAACGTGGCTGAACAATGCAACATTAGAGTCAGCTATGTTCTTCACTTCGCTAAAAGCACCAATTGGTTTTGGAATAGATATTTATTGATCCGCGTGGCAGCACAATGGGCCTATGCTGGCAGCCGTTAAGTCGTTCAGCTGTGAACTCCCATGAAAATATGTTTTCTGAAATATTTCAATTCTCTATACCTCAATACCTATATCACTACATAAAGTTTTGCTTCAATGGGATTAATTGAATGTAAGGATAATGTGCTATCGAATAAAAAACTAAAAAATTTCCAACACAAAAAACCTTTATCAAACACTTCAGTCACTTTCATCCATTGAGAATATTCCGTTTTTGTACTCTGTGGGTGAACACTTTTTCGTCCCTCGTCGCCTTGATCAACATATTTAGAGAACGAGGAAGCAAATTGCTTGCGCAATATCTACAATACTTTGCCAAGTGCTTCACTCAGTTCTATACAAAACGTATGAATGGAGAAATACAGCCTGGCTCTTCAGGCAGCGTTACTTTGTATACAATTGCGGTGCATTTTACCCATTGATAATTTACAAATTCGAGCTCTTTCATTTTTAAATCCGCAAGCGAAACATTGTAAAAATGTGCCCACATATGACACAGGAAAGTGATACGCAAAACATTGACGACGAATATTGGATGACGATGTATTTATTACATATGCATGAGATCTTTTGACAATCAAAAGATTCATGTCAGTTGAAACATTTTGAGGAAATGTTAATAAAAGAGAGAGCAATAAAAAATTGCCACAGTATGTAAATTTGAATAGTATACATATGCATATTAGATTTGAAGACATCTCATTAAGAACTAAGGACCATAATCGTTTCAGCAACGAAAATGCTGCATACCTTTCTTCCTTCTTTGCTGTTACACCTTTCTTCCAAAAAACAAAATGTTAATCTAATGTTCTTCATAAAGATTCCGAATAATTTTTAATAATAATATTCTAATAATAAAAACATACTCATTAAGAAGAAATGATTTCTTTATACATTTTTTATGCCATTTTTTGTCTAGAAGGCTAAGCAGTTTTTTGTTGTAGCTTAAGCAGGTTTGCAGAAAATAATCGGGTAACGCTGCCTCTAGGCGACGCGAGGAACTATTAAAAAATCGTCTGATAGTACTATAGGTTTCATATACAATGGTATTGTGTATGCGTGCGTGAAATTATACACTAATATTTGTAGACGTAGAATTATTATACATACAAAATGTTAGTAAAATTCATTCCAAAATTAAGCTGTTCAATATGTACCAGGCAAGTTACTTCACGTAGCGGACGAAGATCAAAGCGTGCAAACTGAAACTGTTCGAAAACTGATGTAGTTTATTCAGTGAGCATCATGAATAAAGCGAGGGAAACTCTGTTTTAGGAAGACACAAAAAATGATACAGCCTAACAAGCAATAATAAATTTTAGAAAGACGGATGGCTAACATCGAGAAAATCTGCATTTGAAAAAAAAATTTTATTAGAACCTAAAAGAGCTTTTTTTGATGATGGATTGTTATTTTTTGGCTGTATAATTTTTGTTCCACGAAAATGAGTTCAGAATGTGTTTCAAAAAAAAGTTTGTTATCTTTTTTTTGTTTTGGTGGAAAATCATATTTACTTTTGGCAAAAGGCAAGAAATATGCTCAAAGCCCATGAAAATCCTACCATGTGCGTGGCGTCCTTATAACCCGATTCGTTCCGAGTTTCCTTTTTCAAATTCTGCTTTTCAACGATGTATCAGTATAAGGAGCAACATGAATCTTAGTGTGTGCATATAAATATAATTTTTCTGTGATTCCTACACCTACACAAACACGCAACAAGATCTACCAACACATAACAAAACAATGCATATTACCGAAAAATGTCGAGTTTCATATCGTTCTACTGCTCTACGCACGTTGCGCACACATATGACATACACGCATCAGTACACGCTCAACATCACATACTCCATAGCCCATATGAAAGACGATCGCAAACCGATTGCAAAACAAAGCATAGTAACCCGAAAAATGTCGAGTTATGAAATGCCTGGTTAGAACAAATTGGTGTTCTTTCCTGTGTTTCCCTTCATCGTTGACTGTGTTTGACTCCTCTTTATTTATTTATTTATTTATTCTTATCTATGATACAAACCAATTACAATAAATATAATAATTCATGTCACGGGAAAAAACGATAAAAAGGAATAAGAAAATCAATCTCTGACCAATACACGCTTTCCTATGCTAAAAAAATAACCCGCTTTTCTTCGACTTATTTAGTGAATTTTGTATGTATCTATTTGTGTCTGAAAAATCTCAACGAAAACCAAGCATTGGAAGTTGTCGGTTCCGTTGGCGGTGTGGGTTGGTCGCAAGTTGTGCATTCAAATGCTGTTCTAATTTTTGAATGAATAATATGTGGCACGACTAAGAGAATAAGGTTGAATTTCAGACAGAGAAAAGGTGCTGATTTTGTTCGATTGACCTTTTAAAATTGTCCACGCCACTGCTACCTACTCATGGAATTGCCAAAACTGTGTTTTCAAACAACCAATCATTTAATTCATTCGAATTTGCAATCAATTGGAATTTTAGTTTTCTAGCAAGCCCTCGTTATGCTCATTGGGGCGGATAAGACGTGCATATTCCAAGAACTATTTTGCGACAGGCAATCGAACAAGGCATCGATATCACTCTTCTGGAGTACGGCGCGACTCCTTTAACGAGCGTAGGACAATCCTCTTCCGAAATCCTTATGAGCAGAAAGCTTAGCACTTTGCTGCTATTACAACAGAAGTTAATGTAAATAAACAAAAATCATAGTACTTCGACACTCATGACACGTGTAGGAAAATAAGGAAGATTGATTTTGAAAAGGGTGAAATGTAGTATATATGAACAGAATAGAATGGGAACCAAAAGCTGAACTATTAAGGCGTTCCTTCCATCCTTCCAAATGAATATTCACGATGAAACGTATCAGTGGCCTGGCATCCATATAAACCGATTCTTACCGAGATATCTTTTAAAATTCCACTTTTCAACAATGTATCGATACATCAAGCAATATGAATCTTAATATGTGCATCTAAGCACAATATCTGTCTGTTACCTACACCTGCGCATGCAAGAGACAAATTCTACGAACAAACAAACTCACAACCTGCTTGTCATTCGTTTTCATATCGTTCTACTGCTCTATGTAAACATATACTATACTTATACACATCACATGACACATACTCAGCGTTGCCGGAGAGAAATGCTATAGGATAGTACGGCAGTCATAAATAGGGAGTATTTTAAAATAAATAGTAGTACCGATATTTTAAGCCTTCAAAATTAAGCGTGAACTTTATTTAAAAATAATATAGCAAGAACAAACAAAAACATAAATTAGATTTGAAAATAACCTAAATTATTAATTCAATAAACAAAAAAAAAAGAAAACAGAAAAGTTCAGAAGAGCTCTCTCTGTCGTTGCGCTGCTGTGGAGAAGACTTAATAATGCACTTACAAAATCTCGCGTAAAAAGCAAAAATGTTTCATATAATGAATTTTAGAGTACTTGAGTTAAATATCTCTGACCAAAATGTTTCAATTTGTTAACAATTAGAAATCAGGTGTACGCCACCCCATGTCACTTTCATTAATAAGTGCACTCAAAGTTTTATATCATTCTACCTAAACACATTTAAATTCAAGTTCTTGATTTGTTTAATGTTGTTGATTAAAGAAATGTTCAGCCTTAGCCTGGATACAAACAGAGTTAAAAAAAAATGCTTCTGGGTCTTGCTGGGATTGAAACTCTTAAGTAAGTCGCTTAGGTAAATGAAGAACATATGCTAGAAATGGCGGGGACTACACTTATAAGTAGATAAAAACGCCGCGACAATATTTATATAGTCACTGGATTGGTGATTTCTAAGAAAATTGGAAGATACTTTCATGAAATATGCCCAAGCAATTGCTGATTTGGGGGCCAACAAATAATGAAATTTTTCATGAACTCAAGTTTTCTTCTATAAGGGTAAAAATATATCATTAAGTATTACTGGTTTAGGATTATAAATATTCTTTTGTCTTGGATTAAGAGATTGCCTTGTGGGTCAGTCTTTCTTAACATAATGATGATTCGGTCTCTCCTATCAAAATAATAAATAAAGCAGCAGTATTTTGTATATCCTAGTGGTAATCCTCAAATAAGGTCAATCACTTTTAAATCTCCATAATTTTCCAGTTGTGTACGATACATTGAATTTTTGCCAAAATAAATTTAATACTGTCATAAGACTCTTTAATGTTAAGCCTCACCTAATGGTATTGACGGAAGTTTACTGTCGATATTTACAGGAACAGCCTTAAGCTTAAGTTTGAACCGATAAATAAACGCCACTCTTCTGCTTTATATTCTTTACCCAAGACGCCATAGACATTATTACAAAATACAAGCTGATCCTCAAAAACAAAAACGTTAGCTCTTCATCTCGATTTCGAAAGTAACATACTTTTGTTTTTGGTTGTAATAAATTAGATCTCTTTAGTCGAAAGTTCAGATCTGAACTTTGAAGTGGTTATGATACAGGTAGTTTTTCATTATGAGAGATCGGCCTTTTAGCCGATTGCAGGTCAGTTGTCTTAATTGTAATACATTTTGTATAAGTAAGACAAAAATAACAATCAAATGAATGGTTCACATTCAAAGTGGAGTGAGTCTTTATAAAATAGTAGTTCGATCGCGAAAGGAGTACAGGAAAGTAGTACAATACTCCTATAGGAGTACTTTCGGCAACACTGCAAATACTCCATAGCCCATAAGAGAACAACCGCAAAGTGACAGCAAAATAAAGAGTAAAAAATTCATAGTAAGCCGAAAAATCTCGGGTTGTACAATATCTGGCTGGTTAGAACAAATTGGTTCTCTGTCCTTGTTTTGCCTTCATCATTCGCTGTGGTTGACTCCACTCAAAAATAACTCGGTTTTCATCGACTTATTTGCTGATTTCGTATTGGTTTCACCTAATTTTTTTTTTCTCTTTTTATTTGTGTTTGAAAAAATCAGTTATGAAGCAGATTGCAATGAACTTGTAACAGTGATTTTGAGTGTTATTATTGTTATGCAATAAAAAATAAATTAAAACCAGTGGAATGTGGGAAATATTCAAGTTGTGATATTTTCAGTAAGATACATGTTATTTAAATTAATTATTATATTTATTAATTAGAAGAAAATGGCATTGTTGACAGCAAAATATTGTTTGGAAGATTTTCTTTTGGTAGAAAAAAAATCATTTCGGTAAGTTGCATTTTCTCAAAAAAAAAAAATAAAAAAAAGACGTAAGGACGCTTTGTTCCTTCTAAGAAAATAAATTATAAGCGCAAGGATGGTTTTGTTTTGCATTTCAATGCATCCATATATCAAAGATATACTTGGTTGACTGGTAGTTGTAAACTTAACAGAATGTTTTGTTTTTCTTGTCTCCTTTTTTTTTAAATTCTCCTAGTGTTTGGAGTCGTACGGGCTACGCTGACATAAATAATTTACTTAATTCGGCAAAAAAAACATGTGGAAATGGAAGAAGCATATTCGTAGCTGTTTACCTTTCCACGAATTTGGAACGAATCGCTTTTTGAATCCTCCTTAGGTAATTCTTTTGTAGCTCACAACAAAATAGTTGATGATTGAAACCGTAAATTACTGGTACGTTTTATAGATGCTGTAGTTATTTAAGTCAAATAAGAAGAACCGTTTCGGGGTCACAATGAAAAGTCAGATTCTAATAACCGTGGAAATCATGTTGAAACGATTTTATACTTATCTGAGTATAACGCATTAGTAGACATTAGGACAATGTTCAAGTGCACATAATCCAGTTTTTTCGGATCTTTCAAATGATATACAAAAAGATTTGATACATATTATCACTGCAATAATTAAAAATCAAATTAAAGTACAGATAAGTAAAACGCGATTTGTGATTATTATGATCGATGATCGATATGATCGACCAGACGTGAGCCATAGGGAACGGACGAAGGAATAGAGGAAAAGTTTCTTGGTTTTATTGACGTGAGTGAGAGTCGTAATACAGATGATCTCTCAAAACACATTTTTATTGTACTTGATTTACGGTCGCAAAGATAAATTAATTGGGCGATCTTACGATGGTACCGCGGTTATGCCCGGGGAAGTGGGCGTTGTTAAAAAAAGTTTTAGATGTATGTCCAATGGCTAATTTTATTCTTTTTTTCTACTTAATACGGTTTCCGAGTTTTTTTTTGCTAAAACCGATGTATTGTTTAATTAAATACAAAATAAACACACCGATGTTGAAGTTCCTAAGCGAGAAATCGAGTGTTTTGAATCTTGGCTTTGCATTGATTTTCCAAGCAGAGAAAGACTCATTAGAAGCTCCTTTTTTAGAAATAAAGGACAATATTATATCTCAACTTAAGAAACGATATAAATGTTTCGCGGATTTAATTTTCTTGAATTTACTCAATAAATCAAAATACGGTATCAAGCCCAGATGATAAAATATCTTCCCTGTTATATATATGACATATTTTTTCCCCGGAATTTTCGATTTCACAGCGTTAAAAAAAACTGTTAGTTCTTTTTTTCACCATCTTCACTTCAAGAACTTGATGTTCTATCGCTGTATAAACATTTGAGAATTGAAATTTTAACTTTTCCCCGAATTTTAAAATTAAGTTCACTACTTTTGACACTGGCAATAACTGCTGCCTCTGTGGTGATCTATTTTTTTACTCTTTACTGAAGACATACATATTTAAAAAAATTCCCAAGGAGAAAATTGACTCTCTGATTTAGCACTTTTATCTACAGAAAAGCGACTGCTTTTAAAAATAAAAACTAGACCTAACTCTTATGAAAAAGTTTTTGTGTTGGGAAATAAACTTGGAGTACAAATAAGGAAAAATGCGTTTAAGAAAACTTTTCACAATTTTTTCTTAATTTTACTGTTTTTAATTTAAATTCCTACTTGTGATTAATATTTACTATATATACCTTTTAAAATATTTATTTTTGAAACTGTTTTGTAAATACTATATGTGAAGTTTCAATTAATTAATTTACTTATTTATTTATTTAAGAAAACGTCGTTTGTAAAGTTTAATTATTTTTTATTACATACATACTTTCTTTTAGTTATTATAGTTATACATATATTCGAAGCCACTTTTATTTGCTTTGGGTTTATTGTACATTTAACCTTTAATTACTTGAACTATACAAAATTGGCTTGAATTCCTATACTTGTATGTGATTAGCAAAATACCAATACACAATAAAATTTCAGAAAGCATTTTTACCGACTTAGTTTTTGAAATTTTCCACGCCAAGCCATTGTAACCCTTCCAAAGCTATATCAGCCGATGTCCAAAATACTTCAAGATAAGTCAGAGCAGGCTTTCACCAGATACAATCAAAAACAATGACTCAAATAGAACCTTGCTTAATCCCTAAACCACATCATAAAACAAATTTCAGTCAAATAGCGATAATTCGTACAGCGATAAATCGAAAACATAATAAACGTAACAAACTACTAGACCCTCGAAAACTTCGTCCCTAGTTCGTAAAATGTTCATACATTTTCATCCCCTCAATGCAATGCAATGTATCTTATAAATCGTAATTAGTTTTTTAATCCTTATAATTCGTAATGCAAAACGCAAAAGAAAGACTTTTCAGTTTAACTACTGTAACTTTTGTAAACGATTTTGTTGTCTTGAATGAAAAGGTATGTCAAAACAAGCATTTAAACATATTATGTTTCCAATCATGGTGTCCCAAGCAATGTTTTTGATTATTTATTATGCTTGGAGAATACTATTGAAAAGATAGGCGGCAAGAACATCAAGATTAATCATTTCATCACATTTTAATATTATTATTGATGCATTGGCATATGAATTGGAAGATCATAGGAAATGTAAAAGCCCCATTAATTTGTATTTTTATGTTTTCAACCGCGTTAAATAGAAATCTCAAAAGTTCGTAACATGCGAAAATATAAGTAAATTGATATTTTATTATATATATATAATATCTTATATATATATTTTAATTATGTTCCCTTGCCATTTCGAATTATCGAGATTCGACTGTAACTCGCTCACAAGTGGTGGGAAACATGTATATGTCCCACTCAATGTTCGCAAAGCGCCAACAAATTTTTTGCTAGAAATTTGCCAATGATAACCCAAAACACAAAATTATTGATGTAAGTTCACTTACTACATTCCGCCTCGAAAGGCTTAAAGAAGAAAGATTTGTGTGAGAAATTTGAGCTTTTCACTTTTCAAAATTCTTTCGTATTAAAGTTTCCCAAATTGGTAAGCTTTTCAGACATTTCGTACCCTAAGGAAGTAGGAAAAAATTTAAAGCCTATCAATTTTATTATAACAATAATACTATTACAATTTAAGAAAAGAAAAGAAAATATATTAGAAACATTTGAGATTCAAGTTGTTAACTTTGTTCTGTGGTCATATACGCGAAAAGATAAACTTTACATTTGATCGTACCAGTATCTCTCTAAATTACGCTGGCAGAGAGGCCGAAAGCAAGAGAATTTAGGTTGAATAATTTTTACCGATCTAGGAGATTGAAATAATTGAATTTTTTCAAAAAGATATGCATATGTTATAATCAGGATGTTCACAAAGCAAAGCATTTAAATTTTCATTACATTTTTTTAGAGTACACCCAGCAATTTGTCTTGAGAATCTTGAAATGTTATTGCTATGTTATTGTATTATTGAATATAGGATTATGATTCAGAAGAACAGGTGGGAGGCCTGAAAGAACAAATGTCTTACGGTATATAACGACAACCTTCGACTTTTTTGGATTAAGTTCTAGGTCATCACATATTGACCAGTCGTAGATTCCGGACAAATCTTCGTTCAGTAAGCTTATTGCAGTTCACTGAGAGGTCGACTTAGAAAAAGCTGAACGTCCGCATATATATAACTTTTGCAGTATTGAATGATTTCGCACAAGTCATTTACATACAAAGAAAATACGGAGGGCCCAAGGATGGATCCTTGCGGGACTCCATCTCATTAGCAATTACGCATCAGTCTCAGTACTCAGATTGGATAGCAAAAAAGTTGCTCTATTATCATCTAAAGCTTGTCGGATTTCCTCAACTATTAATAAAAGCTCAGTCCTACAGTTCCTCTTTGGTCGAAATCCGGACTAATTGTTGCTGAGTATGTTTTTCTCACTTAAATATAGTACGCATTTAGTATAAGATCAACTCTTTCAAGACTTAAGATATAAAGGGTAAAATAGCTATAGGTCTATATTCAGTGGCATTTCTCGATATATTTTTAGGGATAGGAGCTATCTAGACTTTTTTCCACTCAGATCGAGAGGTTAAGGTGGTCAAACAACAATTAAAAATATGTGTTAAGTACATTAGAATGTACGGCAATAGCAACTTAATAAATTTAGGACAAAGGTTGCCAAGGCACATACTGTTCGAGTTAATAGTTTGCATGGCAAGAACAACGTCCACTAGGTATACTCTATGAAAACAAGAGGCACCATCGGGATCTGATACTGCACTAAGATCGATTGGGTAATTAACTGATTGATCACCGGATGCTGCGATAAATTCAGTATTTAGCGTGTTGCAATAAAATCACCAGTGATTGTGGAACTTTCCTTGCAAAACCCAAGATTACGAAGTAGTTTCCCATTGTCACAAGCATTGTCAGAGTCAAATGCAATAAAAACAACATCCAGCAGTGTGCAAGAATCACTAGAGAAATGGGTAGGAGTAATAGAGTTAGCCGCATACAAATTTAACGATCTCATAGTTTCCACTACGGGTCGTGATTCAGATTTGTTTAACAGATTATAGATTAGAAGTGCATACAAGCTACTCTAAGTAATCCAACAAAGGCTTGATGCTAATGCGCTTATTACGTCTGTAAGCTGCACCAATATTAAGCTTTACGCTATTAGATGAAATCTCAACAAAAAAAAAAAACATTTCAAGATGACACTCGAGATTTGATTGAAAGGCAACTTTACATTTTAAGAATTACAAGGATCGCTACACCACCTCCTGAATGTTCAGTCCTATCAGTTCTATATAGCCTATAAACGGGAAGACTATAATATCGGTCGATTTTTACCTATCAAAAGCGAACCATGCCACACAAATAACATAAATCAATCTGAGAATCTACAAATACTCTCAGAAACTCTCTACTCTACTCTCTCGAAACTCATAGACCTTTGGTTCTAAACTGTGCAAGTTATTGTGCGCGACAGATATGACAACTGACAACAACACTCTGATCATATTATAAAGACACCCATTTGCGACCCTCCACCAGCTGGTGTACTATCCAGGTTGAAGGTTAACATATAACTTGTTACTTGTAAAATACAAGTAAAACTTACCAAGGCCATCAGAAAATCTAAATTTAAATTGAAATTAAAAAAGAAAGTAAATAAATTCATAATCAAACAAAATCTAAAAAGATTCGGCACTAATCGGCAGAAAAGGTCGATGGTAACACTGGTGCAGCATCATTGGAGTCATAGTTTTAGTTTGAGTGGCGACTTGTGCATTTAATTATTCAGTTCTCTCAATCAAGGCACTTCTTCTATCAACAGCCAGTTTAACGTCAACCAAGCCGCGCTTTGTAAAAGCAGAGTGAAGAAATTTTCTCCGTTTGTGAATAAGAGAGCAATTTCTTCTTGTCACACTTTCATTTAAGAAACGGCCGACATCAGCCCGGAAGAGCTCTTTTTGATTTTCTTTGCGGTACGCTGCAGCTGATCGAAGAACAGTGTCTCTGTCGAATTCTGATTATAAATATGTGCACTGCACACCGGAGTTTAGTAGATAAGTTTGAAAAGTTAATACCCGATTTCACAGTGTCAGCTTAAGTGTTGATCTACCGCTAAACTGAGAATCAATAGAAATTTCGATTTCACAGTGGAAGTTAAGTGACCGTTTGCCATGCTTGTCAAGTGTCAATCCAGAGAGTACATAATTGCCATTGGTGTATTAAAATAATTTCAACCCAAAATATTTGCAAAGAGAAAACTCTCATAAGCAACCAAATATTTTGTCTGGCAATGCTCCTGAAGAGAACAGAAAGCACACAAGTGAATAGATGCAAGCATATTTTAACAATATCCTTACATGCATGAACATTCGCTTGTTGAGGTGGTGTGCCCTCTTTTTCTTTTCAGCAGGGTGCTGTTCGTGTTCAATCACAATCACTATTTGGTTCACATGGTTGGTGGATTCAATAGTTCACAATGCCAGTCAATCTATGGTTTACCGAAACCATCCTTAAATATTGGGTGTGAAAACGAAATATTCTTGAGTGAAGTTTAAGTTCGATCTTGCATTTAGCTAAACCAGCAGATAGGGTTGCGCTGTGAAATTAGGCATTATAATAATAATAATATGGGTGGAGCGACAGTCCGAGGCACACCAGGGCCTAGCTTTTCAGCAACCACTAGTGGAAGGGACCTACAGTTTAATACCGACTCCGAACGGCGAAGTTGAAAAGCTTTTTATAGACAGAAATATTCTTTGAACATTGTCAGTGACTCGAAAGAGGTGGAGCTATGAATTAAGGTGGTAAATTCGGGTATCGAACCTTCTATCCTCTGCGTAGGAGTCGACGCACTTACAGGCTACACCACGGCGACACACAGAGTATTAGAGCGATAAAATTTATTAAGTAAAGTGTTCGTTGAAAAGGGTTTGGGTTTGTGTTTTGACCCCGCTGTCGACTCACGTACCCACTATGTAATACTAACATATAAGATGCTAATTAATTGGGTTCAACCTTTGGTTTGGACCTTTTTTTTGAACGCAACTTAAGCTAAATCTTATTTTCAGGTTTTTCGGGCCGCCAATATAGGTAACAATCATTTATACAATTTCTCTTAATTCTGTCTAAACATCATCATTCTTTCCTTTTAATGGGTATTCAGAAGGTGTGTTTATCTGAGGGATTAAAAAAACATAGTAAATTATAGGACCATTCCGACACACATAAAAAATATTGTGAATAATAATTGAGCATATTAGGGTACTCAGTTTTTGTCAAAAGCACAAAATGTGTCGCAATCTCCATTTCCTCCAATTATGTCGCCCTCACAGAGACACCACATTAAGTACACCATGGTTTTGAAGTTTCATCGATATTATTTAGGTCTCTTATTATTATTACTTTTTGCATTTTTTCCCTTGTAAAAAGGGGATTACCTAAATTTAAGATTTGTGTACATATGCATGTAAAGTCAGTTAGTTTTGATAAATATTTTCAACTATTAATGGGAATCGTTGATTTGATTTGCTTCGTGTTTTTCCGGTCCCAATTAACGACGCAAAGCAAGGCTTTGATGTAATACATAAAGCTTAAAACCATTCTACAAGACGTTTCTGTATTTCGCATGATTTATATTTCGGTTTAAGTGTTGTTGCTTGTTCATTCTAATTCGATTGAAATTAAATTAAATTGTATTCTCAATTAAAAGTTATAATAATAATGATTATAATCTTTATCCTAGTACTATATCCACGATTTGTAAAAGAGATTCTAAGAAATTGATTCGTTATGTCAATATACCTCCCAGACATTTGCGCTTAAAGAAATTAGATCAGCTGCGTTGTTACGTATGTAATGTACTCGCCTTCCGAGTATATTAGTGACATTTGATATGTGATGACTCTTCTTTGTTAGTAGTTTTATTTGGCTTTCTTGCTGCCTCTGCTCGTATTGTCATAATTCGTATTCAGCTTGCAATACCTATACAGTATAAATTCCATTTACGCAACCCTCTATTCGCGAAACTCCTCGATTTTCGCAACACTAAATACTAAATTTCCTTTGAAAATACACTCACTTTTGTGTGTATCCATTCTAACTTTTGGTTATCAGATTTTATAAGCAATATGTTCAACAATACTGATTTGCTTTCGTTTCAAAAAATATATTTTTTATCACATTGCGTATTCACTATCATTTCTTGTTGAAAATATGTGACCCAGCAAGTGCAATAACCTCGGTTATTGCAAATAGCTTGATTTCTATTAGTTGCGTTAGTCGACAGTAGGTTAGAGCATAACAGGGACCATTGCTCATGTACAAGCATTCATGTGGGTTGGGTATATCTTAGCCGAAAACGTTGAAAAGGCAACATAGTCCTGTAACTCAATCACTCGCTCTGGTTGGTACTATATCATGGATAAGCTATAAAATGTCCTAAAAATGTTTAGTTCCATTATTGTAGACAAACATAAAGACTTACTCTGTAGGCTTGTGAATTTTAGTTCAGTCCAGAGGGCGCTTAATTTAGTTCAAATATGTTTGTTGAACTAGTTCGTTCTTCTAGTTATTTCATTTAATTCAAGGTAAGTCACTGCTCAGTAAATTGAGTTTTGTGCGATTCGGTTGGTCTTCATACTATCGTTATAAATAACAGAGCTACTCCTACCGTTAACATGCTAATTAACAGTATGCATGGATTCAGTGAAATAAAAGATATGTACAGAAAAAAATAGCCTTAATAATTCTTCCATTCATCGCACCAGATATAACGTTGTATACATCTACATACATATATATTGCACCCTTTCGTCGATGTATGAATCCACTACGCCACGGCAACAACCTTCACTGAATTTCATTTCATTTATTTGTAGCGGAAGCTGTGTTGACATGATTTATTAGCCTAATGGAATGGAAATGGAATTTCTTGCCTTCCTCATGAAAAATAGTATAACGAATAATCTTCCTCCTATTATATTAAATGGTGACAATATAATGTTTGTTAATAAAGTGAAATATCTAGGCTTTACCATAAATGCATCTGCTACTTGTTGTGACGCCATTGCAGAAAGTATAAAAAGAATTTACTATGGGTTACGTAGCTTGAGGCACTCAACTTATCTCCTCAATCCTGATATGACAAATATACCGGTAAAGAGCTTTATCATGGCATTTTTTACGTTAAACTGTTGTGTGTACCCTTGTCTAGACTTCACGTTCAATCGTAAACTAAATGTAGCATTAATTGAATGTCTCCATTATATTTTTAATGTTCCTAGATGTATTAGTGTTAGGCAATTTAAAACCAGATTACTTGGGATGCCATTTGGTTAATACCGTGATATGCAAATTTCTTTTACTGTTGCACAAAATTATATGTACCAAGAATTAAGAAAAAGATTAATTTCGTTCAATCACGTAGAGGAGTTTGTCTTATTTTTCCTCGTTTTAAACAAACAGTTGCAGAGCGGCTCTTTCTTATCTCAGCGATACGGCTGTGAAATAACTTACCAGCCGCATTGCAAGGAACAACTTCAACAACAACTAGAAGAATCTACTCTTAATTTTGTCAGGATTATAACAATCAAAGCCAAAGGTTAGAAATCAACTCGTGGAACATTGTATAAAGATTTAGATTATAGTGTGTGTGAATTGAACATGCGAAATACAAAGGGAAACGGATATTATTCACGTTTTTACCTTTGATCTTCAATTATTTATCCGAAATGTGATTGCGTCGGCGGTTTGGTGGTGACTCGGCCATCTCCTCATCATCAGTATGCTATCATTATCTCGCATTTGGCAATCCTTAAACGATCGTGGCCCCACGATCTCGATTATGTGGATCAGCTCTAACCCCGGCGTCATCTCCGTCTTTCCCATTAGTAGGGTCAACGTCATCATTTTTTTTCCTTTTGTTTTCAATTTGGTACTAGAAAAGATGTGCGGTGGGAAACTGTAAATAATGAAGGGACAATCTTTTACAAGTCATTCAAACTGTTAGGTTATGCAGATGACATCGAAATCGTTCCCAACGTGTCCTGGGGAGAATGAGGAAAAAACAATATATCCTGTGGACTAATGAGTGTTCCGTCACGCACTACCTAGGATGAAAACGTCACAATCGGCAGTTACAATTCGGGCCAGTAAAAGGGTTTGTCGGGAACAAACGTAAGCTCAAACACTTTTATTTTGCCTGTCCTGGTCTTAATTTCCATTGCATGGAAACTAAGTCCACTGTGGTAATTGTTGTCAATTAAATATACAAATTGGGAATGAAATCCACTTTCTAATGTGAACTAAGAACACACTCAAAAGTCTGAAGCGGGAACTAATTTCGAACAAATAGGTACGCCTTCAAATCGAAATAAAGCCAAACCGGCTTGATTGATGTGGTCTACACTTGTGTACTTCTCGGTTCCGCGGGCGTCGTCAATTGCGTTATCCCATTTTTTTAAGTCGAAAACTCTTTGTGCTGGAGCGGTTTTGTCCATGCTCTACATGGTCTAGCAATCTTAGGCGTTGTGTCCTTAGACGCCTTACTAGGCTCATGTCGCTGTACAGCCCGTACGTTCATGGTTGAAATTTCTTCTCCAGAAACCATCAACGGAAACAGAACTAAAGATTAAACCAGCCAGGTTGTGGGTTGTGGCTCAGGTCCGGACTCTAACGCCATTAGAAGAGGAAGACGCAACGTCAACAACAATATCCGTCGTGTGGTATCGAATTCTGTTGAGATTCCGTCCGATCTGCATTTTGACGCCAGTGGGTGGTTCCACTTATAGTGAATTTTGAAGCAGGATTTATTGTTTTTTGTCCTTATAACGACCAATTGAGCTAAAGAATTCAGGTCCATGTCCCACGAATAGTTGATATTTAACCTGATTTTGGAAGCAAATTCTTATGACCGATTAGTCCCATTCCACACTCATTGGCTCCGTTAATAAGTAAAACTGCCGCCTTTTGGCAATGGAGAACTCACATGATCTATGGGTCTATGGCGTGCACAATTTGGTCGTTCAATAGAAACTTGCTTTATGAGTTAGTGTTAACGGTTAAGCACTATTAGTCAATAAGTGTATGTAGTATTGTACTGCTGTCACATGAATGGAAACAATGTAACTTTTCATGACAATGTTACTTTCGACCGCTGTGTCCAATCAATCGATCTATCAATATGAGTTAGCATTTAAAATATACAATATAATTGCCACACAATTTACATAGGTACAGAGATTCCATTCATATATTATCTTTTTGCTAATATGAATTGTAAGAAAAATTAGCATAAAAACAATAATTTGAAGGAAAATTCTACGCAGCAAAAATAAGCAAATAAATCTATCTGATGAGTCAAAAAATGAATTAATTAATTATTAGTAAGAAAAGAAACATGCAAATATATACAAAATATGTATACATAATATAAGTTAGTAATTTGATATGTTAAATAAATAATATAGGTGAATAGATAATAAGTCGTTCTATCAAGGGGTTATCTGAAAAAACATATCTTAGACGAAATTTATCCGTGATTTTAGTTCTACAATCGTAAATCAATCCAACATTACAACGAAAATGAAGATCAGAAGAGGAATCGTATCTAGACAGATTACGCTTAATTTTCAACTATCCATTTTGAGATATTTGTAACAATATAGTAATTTGAATGAAAAACAAGTCCACTCCACATTTACCCCATACACATTAAGTGGATTGGCGGGTGGATAGCAACTCTTTCTTTATCGACTGAAAAAGATAGGTTAAACTTTTTCAGCATTATTTTTACTCTTTACATAGCTAATCAATCTAAGCTATTAATATTGAGAGCAGATTTGCGAGAAGAGAAAATGCCTTTATCATCAGCATAAATAGCTAATTCACACCATTGAAGCTTGGACTAATGACAGAACCATGTGAAGCACTTGCGAAAAAGTGTAGTAAGGTTGGGCTGTGGGGCTGTAAGAAAGGGCTGTGGAGTTTAATGTACAAATTGATGCGAAAATAGGAATAAAATACTTCTGGGTAATTCTTTTAGATACATGTTCCTTATTCTATCAAGACCATCTGATTTTCTCGTTTTAACTGATTTAATAAATCAACAATACTGTTTCTGAAATAAATTCAGATGGACTATGTTCTTAGTTTGGTAAACGTAATATGCCAGATGCTTCTTTAACTAGGAACTGGGTTATAGGATAACTAAAGTTCCGAGAGACTGAGTCTTTGGGTTTGTCAGTATCAGAATGGTCAACATTATACAACTAACCAAACAAGGGATTCTTCGGTTCTTATTCATGATAACTTACTGCATTTCAAAAAGGTTTATGGTTTTTCTGTAAAGAGCTAAGTTTGTTATTCCACTCTTCATTCCTGTGATTTGAAATTTCTGAAGATATGAACTTACTTAGCTTATTAGTTTCTGCGCGAAAAAAAGGAAATAGACATCTTTTCCACTGTCTCTTTAAATAATTTCGGAAACGTATATATATGGCACGTTCAGGTATATTGGTATAAATGCTTTTTTTTTTACAAATTTAGGGATACTCAGTTCTATAGCACTATGAATATGCATATTAATAGTTTCCACACGCCTCTCGATAAAATGGTGGAAATATTTTGTTAATTCATATTAACATTTCCGAGTTTTGAATTAATTACCAATATCAATTTCGATAACGCATCCAATTTAAACGTTTAAAATCTAAATAATTTAGCACTTCTTCCCGTTCTGATTTTAGTAATTGAAATACGACTGGGTTGTGGTCAGAGCTATGGTCATTGATTGTACCCAGTTGAGAAAATAAATAAGAAAATAACCAAAATATGGGTGGCGGTACAGTCCGAGGTAGAACTGGGCTTAGCTTCTCAGCAACCTCTTGTTGTGCGTGCTATTGTTTTTTTCACGAGTGGAAGGGACCTACAGTTTTATGCAGACTCCGAACGACGAAGTTAAGAAACTTTTTTCAAAACAGGAATACTCTTTGAGCATTGTCAGTGATTCGAAAGAGGTGGAGCCGTGAATTATAAAAGTTGGTAAATTGGGGATTCGAACTTGGCACACTCTGCGTAGGAGTCGACGCACTAACCCACTATTTTGGATGGACGGTAAACATTTCGATGGTAGGACTGGACGGGAAAAACGAGAATACATTCTATAGACTGGGAAGAATGTTACCACATTCATTCGCTCTATTACAACCCTCATGTCGGAGTCTAGAATTAAGTACACCACCAATATAATAATCGCTTTAATTGCTAAAAGCTTTCTCAGATCCGAATTACTACGAAAATAAACACAGAAGATTTTCACTGTTCTGCCATTATCCAACCATACTTCTATTCCGACATTTTCAATACACTGTGTGTTGATGCTGTTTGAAGGCGTTTCTCCTCGACTCTCCCAAACAAAATTGTCTGGGGATGTTGCAGGTCTCCACTCTTTTCTGCACATTTCTTGATGATAAAGCGGAAAAGTCACTCAAACTCATGACGTTTGGTGTTGTTGTTGCACTCGTATTTTGGTTAACGCGAGAGCGAAATGGAGTATGATTTTCATTTATTGAGACTTTCTCATCTTCCGATAACGAATTCGACTCACGTATCTCACTGCACTTATAACATTTAAGAGAATCTGCACATCTTTCACTCGGCTGTCTTATGTGGCCCAGTTAGTGCTTGAAACTAACTCTTAATCCTTTGAAAGGTTTTTAAATTGCTTTTGAATAATGGTCACTTACTTGCATTTGCATTATCGTAATTTTTTTTTTGCTCTTGGTCGGATAGAAGCCCTTTCTTAATTTTGTTTAGGCTCTGGCCAATCAATGAAAGATAACACTGAGAGAAAAATAGTCATTTCTTTAGTAAGTTACCAATGGCATGACGTGGAATAAATTTCATTAGAAGTAAGTGCAGTCGAAGTGGGCAACTCAAGCAACTGCCAAAAGAACATTTGATTTTGCCCGTTTTCACAGTGCAAGCGTATCTGCTGGTTTAGGTAAGTGTGGGATCGAAACTTCACTCAATAAGATTGGAGATAGTCAATATTTGAGGGTGGTTTCGGTAAACCATGGATTGACTGGCATTGTGAACTATTGAATCCACCAACCGTGAACCATGAACAAATAGTATTTGTGATTGAACACGGACAGCACCCTGCTGAAAAAAGGAAAAGAGAACACACCAACTCAAGAATCGAATACACATTAATGTAAGCAGATTGTTATAATATATGTGCATCTATATATAAATTTATGTGGATTTTCTCTATGTATTTTGGGGTTAATATTATTTAAATATGCGAATGGCAATTATGTACCCTTTAGATTGACACTTAAGCCACTGGAAACGGTGGTTTATGTCTCTCAGAAGATAGTACGCCTACTTTAAAAGCTCTGAGATGACTGACCACTGTGTCTAAATATTGACATCATTTTGCAATATCTATATAAGAGCATTTCAGTGCTTGGAGCCGGTGGACTTTCTCGTGGCAAACTTAGATTTGGAAGCTAACTTTGGGACATGTTATGGCCGAAAAATAGATTGATGTAGTATGAAAACCAGGCCTCCCCGAAATCATATTAAGGCATTAATAAATGCTTGTAAGATAAATTGACTTTGACACTCTCCGTATACATCTTGATACCAAACTTACAGTTAACCCTGTACGGTTACCCATCGTCAAATCGACCAACACCAGTTCAAGTTTTTTGTTATTTCTCTTAAGTTATTCACCCCCATTGGTCGATTTTTTGTACACCAGCAGTCGAAATATCTAAAATAAATGTATTGTAGGTTAAGTCCAAGAAACTAACTTACTGGTCATTTGAAAGCAATCCAAGCTAAGCTTTAAGCTTAATTGTCTTTCGACTTATTTATTTATTTGTTTATAAATTTAAAATTAAATTAAAATTTATAAAATTAAAATTTATAAAAACATATTATGTTCATTCATTTATTTAATCACATATTTTTTAAATTATGTGTCGAATTCATTCTATGGAAATATGACTTGGACAATCGCTTATTCAGACTAGGCAAAGTAACTTTCATGATACTAGCCGTAGGTATTAATATCTGCAAACAGCCACTCTTACCTAAACTAACCATATAAATAACATATCATGTAGTTTTAATTCCATTTAAATTCTAATTTATTCTAGTCATACCCTATTTATTCTAAATTAAAGTTCAGACGCATATATTGGGATACCTATAATCATTGCTTGAAATATTACGGAATAAAAGCAAAATTCCTGAAGACTACAAGGATTCGAACTAATAAAGGGCTCGTGAAATATTGAACAGCTTTCTGGAGTTGAGCGCTTGAAGATCGTAGTAGGAAAATTATGCTAGTTCGTTGCTAGTCGAATGTGATGGGATTCACGAATAAAATACAATAAGATTAATCAGAACAAAATAGATTAAATTTTTAATTTAAAGTTATTTTACTACAAAATCAACATTATTTTCTCGCAATTATTTTTGTTAAACATTTTGCAAGAAATACGAGATTGAGTCAAATTCTATATCATTGTCGGAAAGGAAAAAAAAGCGAAAGATAAATCGAATTTTGTATTGCATAAACGTTTGAACATTTTCTTTGAATTCTTCTATGTCGGAATAAGAGTTAAACATGACAGCAGCTTATTTTTAATCACTTAGTCGAGCGTAGTAACCTTTCTTAAAATGATTATGAAGACAAAAACCTGTTTAATAATAAAAATGCATTTAGACGGAACCAATCTAGTTGACATTATCAATTTTCTAAATTTATTTTGATTTCAAAATAATGTAGTTTTTGAATTAATGCTTGAATACACAGTTTGAATTAGTTCATTGACTTACTGCTAACTTTTTACGCAAAACTATAAGTTGAAAATGAATCGAAACATCTACATAATAAGCGTTGTGTTATTAACTAATACCCAAATCAAGGTAAAAATAGACTTACATAAATTGCGAAATTACATAGGATTATTGAATATACACAAGTATGTACCAATTTAAAAGAATTTGACTCATAAATTACTAATGTACTAATTAGAATCAACAGAACAAATTGCACATCTCTATTGCAATTAACTCCACTCACTCAATCGAATTCGTATTCAACTGAAAACAAAATACATACTTATGTGTTCACTCTATTCGCCCTGCCCTTGTGCATTATACAACACAACATGGATTTGTTGAATCTGGCTTCATCCAAAGTGAAGTCTGATGCACATGTTTGATGCAACTTCTTATCGAACTCAGGCCACACACCAAATTTATTGATTTCAAACGAGTTCGAAATAAAAATAACATGCACCCATATTCCATAGACCATACTATACGACATACGAACGTAGCAGACATGATTGATTACATATGCGGTTGAAATATAGGTTCATCTGTTTGTCGCGTGCGAACTGCGAATCACCTGTCTTTAAAAGCATGTTTGATGACATTTATTTGTATAGGTTCGTCTGTTATCAAAATAAAATACATCTTTTATAATACCCCAAAAAATGTCAATGACTGAGGAATGCCCAGCGTTAAAGATAGGGGGTGAACAGTTGTTTAGTTCATATTCACTGATGTTGATCAATACTGTTCGTTGGTAACACTGTTGTAGCTGGCAACCAGTAGAAGAACGAACTCCAATCCAATAGCAGCGAAGCAACCACAGGACAGCAACATCACGCATAAATGGGTGACAAACATACGGTTGGTCGTATTCGTACTCTACTCAGTCTTAAGAGTTCTTTTGAAGTGATTGGATGTTATTTTATTGATATTGTTAAAGTCATGTGAAATGCTTACAAATTCATATGTACATATAAAAATAAAAAGGCAATATGTCAAAAAAAGTTCCGTGCTTCAGTGAGATGTGATTTGATTTTATGTCAAGAATTGTGTTGATGTTTCTATTTACAACTAAATCGTTTTAACGCTTGTGGCTTAATTTGTATTATTGCGGTGTGCAATTCAAATTCGACTACCATTAATTTGTTTATACATATGTATGTAATAACACTAGTTTACTTGTTTTATTTGAAAATTTGGTCAGTAGTGTTTTGTTAAAAAATGTTCTACTTCCGAAATCGAAATTTTATAATTGATGAGACCTGTGGTTCCGTGTTTTATCTGACATTTCAATGTAATAAATGAAATGTAAAAACGGCAAAACTGAATATTGCACTAAACAAAACAAAACAGAAGGCTGGAGTTAGTTTACGGTTAAACAAAATTTGAGAGTACATATCCGCATACATGAGAATACACTACACAGTTACTCAACCGGGATTATTCAAACAGCTTTAATAAGGGGTTAATAATGCAAAATAATTATCGCCGAATGAATGTCGAATCAGCTGAGACTGCTTATTTTTATTGTAAGTACAAAGTTTTGTATTCATACTATAGCGCTTGTTAATATGAGTCCATACATAAGTACATATGTATGACTACATGAAAGAAAACACCTAAATCAAAACACTTTAACGGCACAATCGCTTAAAGGAATTTCGCATTATGTTAAGGTTGGCATACCTATATATTTAAATAACAAAAACGTCTAAATATCGTCACAACGTTGTTTTGATGAATACTGAAATTGTTTAACCTGATCGAATTCAGGTATGTATGTACATATGTATGTATGTACATTCATTATTTGTTGAGAAGTCTGCACGTCTTTCTATGATTAAATTTCATTGAAGCAGAGATGCATATTATCCACCCAAAAATCATTTTCGTATGCCGTCGGCTAAATATATTTCTAAGTCTGGTAGGTTCTAGGTATATCATAAATGAACATTTCCTAAAAATGGTTTTTCTCTTCTAGTTGACAATATTAAAGAAATAACATTTCATCTAAAATTATTTGCACAATTTATTCATCAATGATTTATCAAATGCCATATCTAATGCATTTAGTTATATAAAATCTATAACATAACTAACTATAACTATGTACACATGTACTTGCGAACAGAAACATTTCAAGATAAAAGTTGCAATAATTATACAAGCATCAGAATCATTAAATCGAGTAAAACATAAAAAACAATGAGAATATGTGACGTACATTAGCATGTATATACGTATGTACGTTTAATGTATACAATATTGTACTTCCTATCAGCAGCGGTAATTTTTACTGATTTGAAATGAATTCATTCACAACTTCTTACTATTGCTAATATACATTGCGTAGTTTTTTGCATTTGTAGGAAAATATTTATTTATATATGTATGTACATGTACGTTCCAAATACTTCATAATTGCACAGCTGATAACGAAATGGTTGCCTCACTATTGTTCGTACAATCTTTTTTAATGGTAAGATAGAAAAAAAAAATTTAATCAAGAATGATATTTTCGTGCAATTTGCTTAACACACTTGTTAAGACATATGTACATACCTTTACATGCATTTTAGGTTAATCTTTATATAGTTAATAAATTTATATTAAAAATTAAAATAAGAACACGGAAGTTATGCATATATGTATTCGTGCGTGGAATATCTTTTTGTTTGAAGGTTTTCCATTTTCAGTAGTAATGTTTTAATAACCATATGTATCCGCGCAAACAAATTAAGCTAATATCGTAAATAATGTTGTACCTACTATGAAAGAAAGAAAATAAAATCATGAAGCTTTTTGTTCGAAACATTAAATAATAAGTGACCACCAAGAAACGCTAAAAGGAAATCTTTCGGGTTCATTAATATTAAGGCGGAGAATACTTAAGGATTTGTGGCATCAAATAAAATCTCCTGCTGAGCTTAAGGAGATTGTATTACTCTCGATTTCAAGTCACCTTCAATGCCGTTTTATTTGTATCTCTTTACAAAATTGATTTTTACCGGATTATAATGTGCGTGGATTTTTTTTAATGTCTTAAGATTAAGATAAAATACAATGGAAAATGAGAAGAAAAGAATCGAATAAAAACGTCATTGATTACATTGCGTACATACATACATATATTCGTATAATTTTCTCATAAACAACATCAATAAAGCGAATGACATTCGTGCTTAAATACCGAAAAGGGTATCTAGTGATGATAACAAGATTTCACTTATATGTTTTTCTATTCTGGTAGTAAGTTTTCTATATTCTTCAGGCTCAAGGTCACTTGTTCGGTGTACTGTATTAAAATCTGTCCGTAAATAAAAAAAGATTAATGTTATGTTGCGAGTAAAAGGAAATTTGATTTATTTCCTAATTTTTTTAATCTGGTTATATATATCTATGGAGTTTACATTTTTTTCCAATTGACTGTGAAATAGTAAAACGCTCGTGTAATAATTGTTACACATTTTTAAATTGATATAACACCGAATATAAAAAGTAACTTTTTTGATTTGAAATATCTATAACCATGTTTTTATTGATTCATAAGAGATCGGCATGTAGTTATGAATGGAATAACATATACTTGAGCAAATAACTTGCGAATGGTATGGCTTGGATGCCAAATACCGACGCTGTTTTTAAAATGCTCCTGAATGTTGCTAAATTTTGTTGCTTCGATATAAAAATGTTGTATTCTTTCATTTGCCATAATTTATAGAATGGCTCATAAAACATTTAAATATTTGTTTTGACAAATTACGGTTTCGCGTCTTGTAAAATACATAAACATTTTTATTGATTAAATGAATTGAAGAATCATATTTTAAATTGAACACTAAGGTACTGGTTTTTAGAAACTAGCAAAATAATGGAAAAAAGTACTTTAGCGTTAGTGATTGACAACATTTTAGTGGTCGGTATCAAAGGCGGTCGGCCAGGTCCAGTGAGTCAATAAATAAAACATATTCAATGACAAAATTTAAGGGTTTATTTAGAAGCAAAATATTAAATAATTTTTGATAACAAAGTAAAAAAAATTATGAAAAATATACTGAGTTGGCAACAGTTCGTCAAACCGTACCAACCCGGTTTCAAAGCACATGTAGAAGGTACCCATTTAATTTAATTTTTGCTGGTTTGGTAAATATTAACGATACGAAATAACATTGACATTGGCCTTTAAGAAAAACGATTCAAATTACATAGATTAACAGTGTTTAAAAGTAAAACAACAACAAATCCATACCTACTTAAACAAACCTTTTGTTTGCTGCTTCAAGAAAAAGTAATTATAGCTAAATTTTTAATATAAAGTTATCAATTGTACAAAACTGGCAGAGAAAATCAAGTTTGATGCATCTGCATAACTCAGTTCTTTCAAGGAAGTACATTTGAGGAGAAAACACGAACGACAAGAATCACACCCTACATTTTTTAGACAGCCATCACTTATAATATGTATTCACCAAAATAGTGCTCCGCCATCAAGGGCCTAAGACTGAAATTCGCATTAAATTGAGTGCTAGTAGTCGGCATCTATTAGACCACTAGAGAGTGGCCGACCGCTAGTGACGTTACCCTATATGCTTTTATCGTAGCCAATGGACATTACTTAATTTACTGTTTGATTGTTCAGAACGCCACATAAAATGATCTCATTTTGTATAAAGAGTACATTTTTGTGAGGAATACAATAAATATTAAATTTTGTAAAATGCGAATGTATTCTTCTTCTTATTTATTTGGAAGTACCACAAATAACATGGGTTTGCTCCCTCGCTCTGAATCATAGACATCAACGGGCGATGTAAGAATAAGTGGTCGAATTTTGACATACTGCGAAGTAGCAGCTTTTCACCTGAGGCATATTACTTGTAAGCAAAACGGAATGAATGAAATGAATCCCTTGTGGACTAAAAGTACATAACAACGTGTTTAGATAGGTTTATTTCCAGTATACATTCCATACATTTTAAATTGCATAAGCAGAGATTAGATACATATGTATTTAACTTACTTCTGGAATATTATTACTAATGTTTACAATTTTTAATCATTTATGAATATTGTTTGAAGGAAAAAAAGAAAAAAAAACCTTCATATAATGTGTGTTATGTGTATATGTATTACAATGAGTTCTCAAGGTAATAAAAAAACGTATGTCTCATCAGTGCATACATAGATATATTGATGCATAAATTTAGACTCTACATAGGTAGATATTTCAATAAAAATAATTATTTTTCGATATTATTATATCTGTAAATACATATCTATACCTAAGTAACTCGATTATGCATAATATATTTACGTACAAACATACTCATCATTTGAATCGAATACCTACAATATTGCCTCCAATTATTCGAGGCAATCTTAATGTATTGTATTGTTTAATACATTCGTGATGGCAATGTAGGTGAAATGAATATGAAAATTACCGCTAGGGAAATGAAGTATGAATAATAATAATAATACTTATATAATAAGAAGTAATAAGATAGTAACTAATAATTTTGATTGAGTTTCCATGTACTCTTATTTATGATGAGAGTACATATATATCAAAACCTAACCAAATATATGAACTATGCATGAAATTTAAGAAACTATATACCTAATAATTTGTGTATTGGCTTATGATTTTATATTATATATATTTTTTTTTAATTTCAGGTGGTGATTTCGGGTGCATTATGTACTGTGCAGGATTATGTAATAACGTCAAAGTGTGCACACTCCAAACCCATACATATATCGCCAGAAGGAATCGTTTCTATCAAAGACTTTCCAATGATACGTATGTTGTTAACTTTTAAATATTTCATATTATAAACGTATACTTAGATCTGTGAAGTTTCTCGGTATAGCCTTAAGTTCTGCTACATACATAATGAAAAGATATTAAATAAATTATATAAGAATTCATGCTTTGCATGCATTCATGCATTTATAGCTTCACATGTGCCCTTTCGTTAAAATAAAAGAACGAAGAAACATTCTTATACGAAATTTGTGCATATCTGTTTTGACAGAAACAACCCATTATAAAGCATGATACGTTGGTTTTTATAAATTTTCTGTTAAATGTATTTAGATTCACAATCATAAAAATATCCCACTAACTTATAGAATTATTTTAAGTGCCGCTCATTTAAAAGTCGTTTGCTCATGAAATACATATGTATATATGTTCTTGCTTTCGGTGAACCGATAACGCATTTGGGATGCAGCGTAAAACTGAATGAAGTCATTGGCATTAAAAAGTGATTTCAAAATAAGAATCAGAAGTATCAAGTAGAAAACTCCTGATACCTATAATAATTTTAGGTGTATGTATCTATATCTAATATTAGTAAAGAGTAAGGTATTTGACATTATTTCAATGTCACTTGCGCATACACATCTATTACTATTGAATAGCATGCTACTTATGTAAATATTTATCTAGGTACTATAAAACTCAATTGTTGACTTATGGCATAATTAAACACGTAAACGAAATATATACACGTATGGGAGAGCTTCTAATTCGCATATCAAACCACTTGACTGGAATTATTCGATTTTCATCGAACTGTTGGTTCCAAGTTGTACTTGATTTCTGGAAGTAGGATTATGTACACATATGCCTTTTATGTAGTATGTCTCAAAGTAACCCAACAATATTTTACAATACATTTTTCATAAGGATAATTGTCCTTAGGGGGGAAATTTGTCACACTTTCTATGTCGCATTTTATCGGCAGATGTTTCAACATTATCGTTGTTAAGAAATGAGGGTTGGATAAATCAATTAAAGACTGTTTGAAATGTTCACTTAATCTGTACAACAATAGGATCCTAATTGTTATAACACTGCGGGATAAATAAATTGAACAGAGCGCGTGCTAAACTTCTGTAAAAGACAGGTGTAAGTTATTGGGTTTCCCAAAAACCAGCAAAGGGCATTCTTTGTAAAAGGGGATTGTATTATACGTATTTCGGTACCTATTTCGAACAATGCCCATTCTTTTTTCATTTGAGGATAGCCAGGTAGAAATGTGAATTACACACATTTAGGTAGATAATGGTAATAAACGGTGTGTGGCACTGATCCTAATCTGGGTAGAATTTATGTAAAGGCTGAGATGACATATTTTGCAATTCTATTCTGAAAAATATTAATCGCTATGGGAAAGTGATAATTGACATATCCACATATGTCGCACAGTGTAAAAACTGATATGACAGTATATTATTACAAACCAGATTTCATGCATGTACATCACATTCTAAAATCCACCTACACCAAAAATAATCAATGCTTATTTATATCTATAGGTATACCCAAATATGTACTACAACTTTTAAAGAATTGTAGTATAATTTTTGACAGGTGTAAGTACACAATTACTTCTATCAAAAAGCAGGAAATTGAAGTAACACTCAAGTGTCTCACTAGTATTGTAGCAACAACTACTGCGGACGACATTGATGATCAATTATTCTTCCTACCTAAACAAACACACAATTTGTCCTTCGCACATCCAATCACTTTAAACTATCTCATGGAATTCCACCGTCTTCAGTTGCCTTAAGGCTTCTCAAAAAACACTAAACAAAATAAAGAAAAACAACTTATCAACCAACATTCACCCAAAATAGAATAACTTCCCATTTATACATACTTGTTCATACATATGCGCATATGTAAATCAAAGACAAAACAAAACCGATCGATACAAAAAGTATAAATAAATACTCAATGCTTTAGAATTGATCAAGTCAAGGATCTCTTCTTCTGATTGTGCCCAAAACACACTCGATCCCACACTTGATAGTTCAACATGTACGTATGCACACAAAACGTATTTCTTTTGGTCAGTGTTTGCTTCCCAAAGTAACAATAATGAGTGAAAATTTAAGCGCCAATTTTTAAGTTCCATGGAGTTACCACACAGGTAAACATGAACATGTCGGTGATGAACATTCCGGCAACAATTATCTCTTCAAGATCAATTGATCCTCTTTTGAACTGTTGGATTTCTCAGAAACTTGAATATAATTATCAAGTAGATACAAAATGTGAAAAATATACATACTTTGACCCAAGCGGGCAAAACTCATTCTACTTTTGATCTTGAAGTCCAGAACTATATATATATATGTATTATGTATATGTATTTGGGAACAACACATCTATATAAATATGTGTTTATGTGAGAGAATTTATAATGAAAGTTATGTTGTCTATCGGTTCATCAATGCTCCTATCATCATTCTTCATCATGATCATTTAAACCTAATCGCCACGATCATCATTGCGACCTTTCGGCTACCATCTTAACGGCAATAAAGTGGGTAAAATGTATATCGATGTATGTAGCAATATATACAATACAATACCGCATCGCTGTAATGGACAATATAACCTTTTCATCACTAATTATGAGTTTGTAGGATACATTAAACGTTTTCATGAATGTACATTGCAATATATTTTGGAAATGTAGGTATATAAATAATCTCTGCCATAGAAATGTGTAAACAATATTATAATGATATATATAATGTAGCATTAAATTGCAAAACTATACATTCCTGTAATTTTTTTTTTGGATTTTTGGATTTACTCATTATTTCGTGCATAAATTTGCCTGTTTTTTTTACTTTTTTTTAGTATATTTGTGTAATTAAGTAATATACTGGAATTTTTAGGAGTTAAAGAGCTCGAAATCGTACCTGCCTGCCCTGAAACGATTAAATTTTAATAGAGTTACCCTCAATGTAATCAATTTCTTTCACTAAATTAGCAAAAGATTAATCTTGATTGAGGTGAGGCAGATGCCGACAAACTGGACCACCAATAAATCGATTTTTGGGTAACAAACGTTTTGGCCCCTTCCCTGTTTTATATTTAAGGAGTTAACTAATATATGCACATTCATGCATACACCTAATTCTTAAGATTGATGACCAACAGAAACATGTTAGGACGTTTTTTTGTTTTTGTGTGTTTATAACATAATGTGTATGTATAAAGTTTTTGAATGTATTTGTATGGGTGTTTATTAAAATTAGAGTTCCCTACTGTGTTATCGACTATTTCCAAATTTTAACACTTTACCCTAGATTGAGATACTGAGATTCAAATTATTAAATGACGGTTTGACCATTAACAAACCTTGGCGATTTTCTGTATGACATACTGGATGAGTAAATAATCAAACAATTTAAATTCATGGTAAACGTTGCTCATGCTGTTGAAGAGATTTGAAACGCTAGTTGGGCGCAAAATACAAAACGTAGCTATTTAGAGTGTCGGAAATGACCCCTTAATTGATGCAATAAAAATTCCATAAGAAGAAAACCCTAAAAATATTATTAGTATGGCCTGGACTGATTGTGAGTTCAATTTCAAGTCTTCGGTTAGAAAGCTTTACTGTATGAAGAGCCCCTGCCAGCAGCATCATATTCGTGATGATCATTACAATGATAATCGTTTTTGGTTGAATCTCTAGATTTGTAGTGTGTGTGGGTTTCCCTTCATTTAAAAAGGTGCTCTTTCTCTTGATCAATTGATGTGTCATTTAAAATGCACAAACGTACATGGGAAATATTTTAAGACTGTTTTTTGTTTCTTTAAGTTATTCTTGGAGTTAGAAAGACGAGGTGTGACTTAATAGTGTACTTTCACTGAGGGTTAGGCTCTCTGTATACTTTCAAGAGCATATTTCCAATTTCTTCTTCAAAAAACCTTGAGTAATACCATAAGTGAATACAAGATATTTGACCATCTTTAACCTACGATTATGCAGGTTATAATTGTGTACATATACTTTTATAGTGAAAGCGGCTACCTTACAAATAAATGATTGAACGTGGGCAGATTTTACCAATGATGGAAACCATTAAAAATTCTATGCATTAATTATATGGGGAAACAGCATTTTCGGAATTCTATCTATGAGCGTCAATTTGTGATCATTGTGAAAAAGGAATGCAATAAAATTGCATCATATGCATAAATATACATACATTTTGATATTATGAATTGTAATATAAAAATTCATAACGTTTGGAAAATTTATAATTTAACTTTAACTATCGTGTATATTCATGTTCACATACAACTTACGTTCACTTTGTGTTGTCTATTTATCCATACATAATATGTACATCAATACAAATTCATACATATGTGAATATGTTTAAGAATAAATATATGCATAATATAATAATATAACAAAAATGTCCAGTCGTAGTAAATCAATCATATCAGCACAACAACATATAAAGGTATTTGTTAAATGATTTTGTATTGTTCTAAATTCGAATTTATGCACATTCATGGGTGTGATCGTGCATGCACACCTGTCTCAGGGGTGATGCAATTCAAGTTCGTTGGTTCTCTCCAATGCTTTAGTTCTCTTTTTTCATACTGAAGTTGTTTACAGCATTTTGGTGCCCCAGTGCTTCCACTTGCCCTTCCTTGCCCTCGGAGAGTTTCATTCCTGATGTCACGAATGCAGAAATTACTATTCTACACTAAATACCATAAAGAAAAAAAAATAACCTGAGCCTCTGTTAAGAATTTCACGAAGCATCTTTCATTAATCCACTATTAACCATATCTATGCATGATTTTACCCATATACACATTTTTTGTATGTGTATATACGATGAACCAGTTTTTAGAGAAGGTGCTTGCGGACGCCTCCTTTTCGAATGCCTTTATCTCATCCGCATGGGTTCCCAAACTAACTTTTACTCATAAACATAACCGCTGCTTCAGCTACACGTTAATCAAGGTGCGATACGGTTTGCCTGAGTCAGTCAAATCTTATGCGTATCTAAAGTGCCTTAATTTATTGCGATATCGATCGTAGCGAATGCATCAACAATAAATTGTCCGAGTGTGTCTGTTAGTACAACTAATTGTGATTAGAATGCCTGTTTGGTATTTTGTTTTGTTTTTTTTTTCTTGTGGAAGTATCCCAGCGTGCAATCGGACATTCGCTTTTCAAGTAATTTGTAGAATGCCCCCGGCACTGTGGGTCAAACCGGAGTAGGATATCTCGCTTCGTAAATTCCAAACTTACAACTTAGAATGTTTATGCCAGTTTATGTTAATGATGATATTAGCTACGGATATTAAAGCGAAAAGCATTCGAATTGGTTGTTTTCTTGAGTGCTGTTTGATAACAATCTCCTAAAGAGTATTAACTTATACGTACTATATATACCAAACCAATTGTTCTATTACACAAATATGTGTTTGTATACGTTGCATTGCATTTAATCATACACTTTACGAATGATAAAAGCTCATACATTAAATGTATCTAACTCTTTGGCTTTTCTTAGTTTTTGCGATAAGGCCTGATATGCTACAATACTTATTACAGTGGTGGGAAAAAAGAAACCATGGGAATTTATTGTAGTTGGAAAAAGAAAACGGGAGAGTGGTTTTCATCCAGATTGAAAGCGAAATAAAACTGCGCTATTAGTTTACAATTTTTTTGTTTATATCATTTTAGTGGGATAATTGTCCAAGCTTTTTGAATATTTTCGGATAAGTTGAATGCTAAATTTCTCTAAATAACTTCTCACCACCATTGAGGTGGCCGGCTGAAAACCATATATTCTCTACCCCATCCCAACATTTCTAAACGTGGAGTGCGTATAGTAACTTTGTAATTCTGGCAAAATCTCAAAATTATATGGCTTCATAACACGCATCTAATCGCCCATTCATGAACAGAATAGTATTATGACAATCAAATTCTAGACAGATATTCCTACATGTAACACGAACATTAAATAAACTCCTTAATCTGGGAGTTCCTTAGGGTTCTGTCTTGAGACCATCGTAATTTGCAGTTCACTGCTAGCTCTTAATTTCAAAGGTACGCCCACGGCTTTTGCTAATGATGTGGGCTTATGGTTTTAAAAGCCCCTTAGACTTAGTGCGCTGATTGGGTTCTAACCATGCAAGTCCGACAAAAATGTTTATTTTAACAACTCTCTACAGTATCAGTTCCCTGAAGAGGAACCAAAACGACACACGTCCTCGGTGCACATATATCTGACAAGACAATTTTTTTTTACATTAAAAAGGTAAAATAGGTTTAAGATTTCATGAAGATACTGCAATTCCTTATGGTGAAAACAAATGTGTTATTAGAAAAGAAAGAATTAAGTTTTTGGTGTTTATAATTACGTCCACGTGACTGTACATATATCTGATGAGACAATGGTTTGCTGAACGTAATCTTATAAGTTCAAAGACTAAATTAATGTTCTTCAATTTTTCTTCGGCATATATATATGGCGTTAACGTGTACTTCCGTGTCCCTTATTGTCAAAAATTTAAACTTACTAACTGCGAATGTATGAAAGTCCGCTTTTCGTTATCCTACTCTTTGAACAGTTTAAATTTCAGTGATGAATGTTTACCAATTGAGAGGATAGATGAATTTAAATATCTAGAACTTACAATCGACTATAGAATGAGTTTTACAAACAATTTGGACTCTTTAAAAAGAGATTTTATATACATATATGTTCTATATACTATCTAAGTAATTTTTATGGTAGCCGCGGTATTGTGGGTATGTGCGTCGACCCCTACGCTACTTAACCTCGATGCTTGTGTTCGATTACCGGACGATACGACCAAACAACAATTGTCACGGTCTCACCTCTTTCGAGTCACTGGCAATGCTCAATGAGTAATAATTGTCTAGAAAAACTTCTGAAACTTGGCCGTTCGGAGTCGGTATAAAACTGTAGGTCCCTTCCTCTTGTGAGAGAACAATAGCACGCACAACACGAGTGGTTGCGGAGAAGCTATACATAATCCAATGCTCCAATCATCAATATGATTTTTTTTGTGTACTTTTATTCCAATTCTCAATATGAATTGCTTTGTTAGGGTGGTGTTTATCAGAATCGAATACAACCACTGTTAATCTTGCAAAAACATATCATGTGAAAAATTTGCATCGCAGCTCTCCTTTATTCAACGATTTGAATTACTTCCTGTACGTCATTGTAACTTTTGTTATGAAGTCCGGTAATCGTCATTGTTGTCCAATTTCTAATTATAATCCTCGTGGAAAATTTTCAAACATATCTGTTCCACCTTTTACAAATTGTTCAACAAACTCCCTAAATTAATCAAATCAATATCAATACCTAGAGTATTGATAAAGCATTTAAAAACGAGGTTCTTTCGCTTAGAATCTCTCATTTCTGATATTTTGTTTTAATGCTAATGTTGCTTCCATATTAAAATGGAAGCATGAAAATGGATTAAGTTATCTTATTTTACTTATTTTTACTTCTTTGTTAACTCATATTACTATCAAACCAAGCTATGCTTGTAATATATTTTGTGAATTTAGGGTCACCCCACCCAAAGCTTAATTCTTATTGTAAACGTATATTGAGATAACATTCAACACTATTCCTTGCTTTAAGATTGTAGAATGTCATAAAAATGTTATGTATGTGTATGCTTTCTTAGGTACTGTTAAAATATTATCAAAATTAGCTCAGTTATTGGATGTTAGTTCATACATCGTTTTATTCATTCCATATCAAAACTATCAGACGTAATTAGAATGACATCAATTACTAACATACATGCTGTGGCGCGCAACACTGGATTTCAATCAATTTTTCCTTACGACGGATTGAAATATTCAGTTTCCGTCGGCTTCTGTTGCTTTTGAGTTGTTTTCAGTCGTCTGCAGTCCAGTTTTTATGCTCTTTACACACGTTTTGTCGGGCCTGCTGTTTTTCCTAAATTCTCGTAGGTATTATTTTTTTATTTTAAAAATTTAGAAATTAAAAATTAACGCGAAATTACATCGCCTTTCTCTTCGTTCTTTCCGCACTTCGTATTATTGAGAAAGCCAAAAAACTTATCCTAATAATCCCATATATATTGTAAATAACGGTAAATACACGAAAAAAAACTTAAGACGTGCAAAACTGGCTACATGCGATCCACATGGTTTTTATTTTATTTCAGCGGTTGTTTGAAAAATTTATTTCACTTATCCCTCTATCTATTAGTAATTAAATAAGAAAACAGCTCGGAAAATTTCAATCAAATCCGTGGTTAGGAAAAATGTATTGATGAAAAACCACAAAAACTATAATGATGCATCCAGTTTTGCTCTCCACTGTATATGTAGAACAAATATGACGCCTTTAACTCACACATACAACTCACACAACCAACTTTACTTTGCGCTCCCAGCTCTTGGCTTTGTAAAAGAAATTAATGTTTTGTCACGTTTCTTAGAATTTGTGTTCACTAATAAAATGAACAAACTCTTACAAGAAATTTCTTGAAGGCATGTACATACATATGTACGTATGGATAACGCTTGGCCTTAAATGACTCTAGAATCATGATGTATTGCAATCAGTATCAACGATACCAAAGATAAAATGTGAAAGATTGTAACCTGGTGTCGATTTCATACACTTCACACCAGATCATCTATTTTTTTTTTTTGGTTTTTGACTGAGCTTATTAAAACTTTTGGGATAATTTGATCTGCACGATTAAGAATCCATTATTCATATATCGACCGCCCCCACTCAGCATATAATTGATAAGAAATATTTAATCTTCGCTCTAATGCTAACTATTAAGTCACGCGTATTAAGTATTGTACTTTATTTTATATATAAGTGCATAAAGGGCTTTAACCGAAGAACATAAAATACTTATATAAGGTATATTTTTATATACTGTGATTACAAGTAAATAGTTTTTAACTATGAAGCAACATATGTTTTACAAAAAATAGTTATAGGCTTAAAAAAATAAAGTACCTAAAAGAGCTTGAACTTGCACAAAACAGTCCATATTTGCATATATTTTTGTTGTTTTTATTTGAATCATAAGTGACGAATCAAAGTACTTTCGTAGCTTGAATTCATAAATAAAAGTATTACAAATTTCTGTTTCAAATAAAAAAAAAATCCTGTGACACATTTGATCCAAACAGCTATGTGGAAACTTTCACCGATTAATTTGATGTGCATATGCATGTCAAAGAAATTTATATCAAAGTTTTTAACTCGAGATTAAACATTGCAAGTCGATTGCATAGATATGAATGAACACACATATGTCGGAAGTAATTTTTTTTTACACGCGCTAAGTATGAATTATCCCAATCCTGCTCCGTTTTTTGCGGTATGTGATTTTGTTGATATGCTACACACCTATGCTATTAAAAAGTAATACAAATTCAAATTAATTTCTTTATAAGAGAACAATTTACACGTTCTGGTTATAGCAATTTGGAGATAACTCAATGTTTTGAACAAATGTCATGTGGAGTCAATTCCTTGTTATATGCCAAATTCTTAGGTTTATCTTTACAAGTTACTATGCAAACCCATGTAGGTACACTGGGATTAAAAATAAAGTGGACGAGCAGATCTGTTTACGATATGTGAAATACATATTTATTATTCAGAACAGTGATAGTTATTACTATTATTCATTAACTAGTTCAAGGGAAGTACCAGATTTTCAATTTCTCAGTTCTCAAATTTCTGAACAACTTGACGTTCTTGCACGTTTCGGTGGAAGTACCTACAGATATCGAATTTTTTTATATAGACATACATTTTTTTATCGAAATTGCGTTTCTACCTTACGTACAAATACTCGTAGAATGTATTCTTAAACCAAAAACAAAACAAAAAGTTTTTATAAAGGTCCGTAATAGAACACTTCTTATCGCGTGTATATAAAGAAGAAATCACAACCACCCCCAATAGTATATGATTACTTACTGTTTTTTCTGCTATGCGATCCCTGGAGCCATACCATATGAGTATGGTTTCAGCAAGTTGCATGGTATGCAAAAAGGCATAAATTTAATTACCAGGCAGTTCAATAACCTTAACTATAAGCATCCATACATATTCATCGTTGTCGCATAACCAAAAGGTGGTAGAGGTATGTTTATGGTGAGTGCAGGTTCCTACTTAGCACACTTCCAATCTCTTCATTCAATAGATGCTCATGCAGTGTGAGTGTGACTTTTAGTGTAAATATACCTCCATCATCATCATCAACTCAAAATCGAGATTTTTACGCAATACCATCTCGTTTCCGATGAATCGATCCTTTACACAACCACAACCAAAATGTAAGCGTATTTGTGACGTGACTGACTGAGCATTGGCGACGCGATAACAAATATGCTCAGCCCATCAAGACTTTCTACAAAAGACGTTAGGGGGAATGATTTCAGATCAGCAGAAGAGTGCAAATGAAAACATCATAGCTCCTACACCGTGTTTGGCCTCGAAATGTGTGGAGGGGGAGCAGAAGGGGGAGAAATAAATTTATCCAGTAGTGGTGACTGCTTAGTGGTCTCTCTGACCACCGTCAAGAGATCGGTTTTAATGAAAAACAAATATTGATACCTCAAGACGAGTGTAAACATGACGTTTGTGTCTGCAGTCGTATAGTCCCATCGTCGATGATTTCGAAGTTAAGAATCCGGTGAGTGTGCAGGGGAGAGAGAATGGGAGATGTGCATTATTGTGGATGACAAAAACTTAAATGTTCGTAGATTATGGGAAAAAAAATAAATGAAAGCCCGCACCCGCAAATTCTATAAACAAAGTGGATATATTATTCTTAGGATTTCATAAACCCACATAATTGCATTTGCATTAAAGCTGTATGCATACAAAGCATATACATATGGTATACATATATATATATAATATGCATGCATATTCTATTACATATTTTATAATAATGTTGGTGCAGTCTTGCAGCAACTAATATTTTACCAAAGTAGAAAATAATAATGTACGGTATACTCTTTTTCTTTTACAGAAAATATAACGATAGTAGGCACAGGAAAATTTTGGGGACCGGAAAAATTAAAAATAACGCTGTATGCAAAAGAATCAAAGATGTATCTTTGTTTCGACAAATATTGGAAACTTGTAGGCATGGTAAGTAATAATAGATTTGATCTTTATGAATACATTTGAATTAAACAAATTATGTAATCCCGTTCAATATTTAGGTTGAACTTTGAAGCAGAACTAAACTTACTATATTGTTTAAGCTCGAACATATATTTACAGTAGTGGACAAAACTTACATATACCTCAAAAAAAACCACGAACATTATTGTAGTCTTTTTAGTATTTTACATTTTGCTCAACGATATAAAAACAGAAAATGAAACATACATGTATGTACATATTTTTCATGAAACATTACATACCTTTGGTGGTTTTGATATATTGTAGAATGTGCCATAGATCTATATTATACAGATCCTCGAGATAATTGAAGTAGTACTTGCCCAGTAGTTTTGTCCTAGTTTTTGCAAGTGCAGGGTATGTTCCGAGGTTCTTCAAGTCTTCTGCCTTGGTTGACTATGAGACAGTGGTTGCTATACGATATAACGAACTTACTGATTGACTAACTGATTTCTTTCACGCATATTCTTGTTTCATGGAATATTTTTATTCTAAGTAGATATTTTTTGTGTACATGGTTAACCCAGAATACGGAATTGTATTGTTCATGTTTTGTCCATTTTTTAATTAATATCATAAAATAGTACAAAGAATCTTTCGGTACAACGAATATTTTCGTTTTAATGAAAACTACAAACATATCATTCTTTATATTGGACGTCCATTGTAATATCTTTTCTGTATATTGGACGTCCATTGTCATATCCTTCTTTAGTTCTTTTTTGATTTAGTGCAGGCCACATAACTTTCGATGATCTGCATGCATCCAATTCATGGACATAATTCCTAGGTCCCACAATGGACCTAGTCTTCACCCTTAGGTGGATCATATATGTATCCACAATCGTTTTGAGGACTTATGTCCCACTAGGTGGGTCGATTATGGACTTATGCCACTGCATCATAAATACCATTTTTGCCCTTCTGCAGAGTGTCGGAGTGATACTGTGTCTCAGTTACACACACTGCATAAGCTGGGAAGATCCATCATCATCGAGATATGCTCCACCCTGCTCTCATTTCAGAAGTAGTTTCTTGGGCCCAGGTTATGACAAAGCCGTCTGTAAACCACGCTATGGACAGAGCTAGTGGCTTCTTCGATAAACTTCTCTCTAAGCTTCTCATCAACCATAGAAATTAATTTATAGAGCTTAGCTCTCCATTCATTGAAATTTTGAACATGCAAGTCTAGCTGCATACCTCACCATTGAAAGAGCTCGTTCCATTCCGCATACCAGCTGTGCCTTTTGTTGATTATGTATAGAGGCGTCTTCTTCGGTAGTCTTTCATTTTGCATCTTGAAAACTTTGATTATGTAGTCTACCTGGGTTTTGAGGTTTTGGATGAACGACGACGTAGTTTGGTATGTTCGAAGGCAGATGGAATATCATTTTAATAAAAAAACCTCAGGTACTTGTTCTTCATATTGTTTGTATTAGCATTTCCATAATTTTTTCGCTGCTCCATCAAAAACATGCAACTTACACAACTATGTGCAATACTTCTGCATGTGCAATATACTACTTCTAGGTATTTAAATTCTTTCACGACTTCAATAAGTAGTGAATTATAGAATCGTCTTTCGCTTATGCTATTTCTTCCACCACAGTTTCTGAAGATCACTATCTTTGATTTGTTGAGATTCACCTTAAAAGTCCAAGTAGTACAGTCTCTATACAGTTGGTTGATCATCAATTGGAGCGTAAGAGAGGGTGTTTATAGTGATCCCCCAAACTCTACACCTTCATTAGTGCCATCCGTTAGATCCTCTATGAAAAGTGCGAATAGCAGATGGCTCGGTGCACAACCATGTGAACGCCAGACTATGTTCGAAACCATTCCCATATTTCTTCTCCATTCCAAACTGCGGTTCTTGTTTCCTTTTACAGATTTTGTAAATCTTTTCCAAATTTTGGAGACATCCCAAGTCTATAGAAAATGTAAATCAACGCACGTCTATCCCCCGCATCGAATGCTGCCTTAAATTGATAAAAAAAAGGTGAATTTTTTTTATTGAGTAATGCTCTAGTGCACAAAAATGTGATCGACCGTCGAGTAAACAGGCCTGAAACCAGCTTGGAATTTTTTTAATAAGCCTTTTTGGTTGATCTGCTTATTGCGTCCCTGTTACAGAATTGAAGTAAATATTTTTTATGACGCATTGTAAAAAGAAAATTCTCCGGATTTGAGTATTTCCTTTTAAGTGGATAGGAAACAATAAGGACTCCTTAAACTCTTGCGGGATAGTTCCATGTTACACGATATGGTTTAACTTATTGGTTGAGCTTATTTATAAGTTCAATTGTTCTAGCTCTGCACAATTTTAAATCAAAGTTTTAGTTTCTAGATAATTTCCCCGGGAAAAATATCAATGTTAATCAATCAAAGCATTGCAGCGGATCGTAATTTGCAATGGATATGTAATAAAATGTTAATATCTCAGTACTCTATACTATCTTCCTATTGAAAATTATTTCGCAAATATAAAATCTATTATTCAATGTTTTAACATTCCATCAACCGGCGTGAGTGCAAAAATAGCGATATCTTAGGTTCCGATATTGAAAATTCCGGCTGAAAAATGATCTATCGTGATCTATCACCCAGTCATTCTATTCAATACAATTAAAAACAATTTTTCTGATTCAATGAATATTTCTGAATACAAAAAAAAAACACGAATGACGGCTAAAAAAAAATTGCTGATTGACAGTGGTAGACCTCCTACAGGAAATTTAATTAATTGTTCTCTTCTCTTTATCAGTCGCTATAATCATATCACACCTTCAGTACAATAGAGCGATAAGTCAAATTGGTATTTCGAAAAAAACGCAGCTTCGAAATAACCTCAAAAGTTCCATTTTTTGACTTATTGCACTTTGTACTAAGGGTGCGATGTGAACGTCACAATTTGCAGGGTATTTGTTGTATGACTACCGGAATCCTGTAAGCGATAATGGCAGCCTTATGCGAATAAGTTAAAAATTATGGTAAACAATCGCAGTCGTTATTTCGCTTCCTGCGTCGGTGAATATTGGTTCCTTTATAGTGTAAGGAGAATAAGGTGTGCTGGACAGTTCGATAGACCCCATGCGTGACGTCATCCTTATCCATACACCACCGGCTCCATGGTTATTTGCCACTATCAAAGGTTGTAAGCCTACTACCAATTTTGTAACAAATGTCTAAAACCTAATTCCTTCAAAATAGCACTAAAGCGGGGTCTCTTCTTTTAGATGACGAAGTTATTACATTATAGTACCGGGTTTTTCGGAGTGACTTCAGTTTTGTTGATTTACGAACGCAATAAATAAAATGGTTCTTCTTATTGTTATTATTTCTTAACTTGTAATTAAAATTACAAGCCAATACAGGCATTAACGAGCCTAGCTGATGAGCTAATAGTCTCTAGTTCATCATCATCATCATCTTCTGACACGCATGATCCACTAAAGGGGTCGCGGGGGTATACCACGCACGAGTGATCTCCAGGCAACTCGATCCTCCGCCATCGACTCTAACTCATCAGGGGTTATGTTCAAGCGTAACCAGACGAGCTTATGGACTTGGTTCAACCACCTCATCCTGGGACTGCCAAGCGGTCGCCTACCTGATGGAATCGCATTCAAGGCCCGCCTCGGAATTCGTGATGGTGGGTACATTCGTGCTTCGTGACCAAACCAACGAAGCATAGCTCCTTCCGTTCGAAGAAGCAGCTGCTCAACGTTCAGTTCCTCTTTCACTATCGTGTTTCTTGAGTAATTCCCACAACAGCACGAAGAAATCTCATCCCAGCAGCTTGTATTCGCGATCTTATTCTTTCGGTCATTACCCAAATTTCCATAAGTGAGAGTTGGAACAAATACTGAGCTGCAAACTGCTTACTTGGTTTTCACACTAAGCTCGGCCTTCCTGATTACAGATCTCCCAAGCTGTGCCAAAACTTACCCAGATTGACCAATCCTCAGGAAAGTTCAGTATTGCTCCTCCCATCACTCGTGTAGAAGCCTCACCTGCTTCAATACCCACTAACATGAAGAGTAGAGAGAGTGCTTTGAACAGGCGTTCAGGAAATAACCATAACCTCTGATTTGTCCACGTTAACCTTAATCCCAGAATCAGCACAAACCTATCGAGTGCGCGCTGGAATTCCGTCTGGGAAGATGTGAGAATAACTAAGTCATCCGTAGAAAGAAGATGACTTACCCTCAACTTTCCCAATGTGGAAAATTCCTCGCCTCGGCTACGCTGCAACATCCAGTTTATATAAACAATGAAAAGGAGAGGTGACAAGACGCACCCTTGGCGAAGTCCAATGCCCACGGTGAAAGGTATGATTTAGCACCGTTAACCCGAACACAGCTGCTACAGTTTGTGTACAGAGATTGAATGGCCCTCAAAAGAGGCCCCTCAATCCTATATTCCTGGAGAACATTCCAAGTCCGATGAACTCTTTCATATGCCTTGTCTACAAAACATCTGTAAATGGGTTTCGCATACTCCCAAGCTTTCTCAAGTACCGTTCTTAGAGTGAAAAGCTGGTCGGTTGTACTTCTGCCATCCCCTAGCCTTTGCTCGAACATAGCTCTAGAACGCGCTTCCATAACCTTAGCGTAGACTTCTCCGGGGAGACTTAAGAGGCGTATTCCCCTGTAGTTGGAGCAGTCTCTTTTGTCCCCCTTTTTGAAATGTGGTGCAATCATCCGAGTTTGCCAATCGCCAGGTGTCCTACCGCGTGTCCAGGCCCAGGTAACACGAGAGAGCCATAAAACTCCCTCTTTACACATTTCCTTAAGCATTTCTGACAGGATTTCATCCACACCGGTGTCAAAATGACTTCCTCCACCGTTGGACTATTCTCCGCCCCACTTAAGGCTTTGGATCCGTCATCCTTAGTGTCCTGTTCGATGGATTGAGCAGCTCCGAAAAGTGCTCGCTCCATCTGCGCAAGATGTCCTTCTCATTGGAAAGCACCACATCATCTTTGGATTTCACTAGTTCAATGATGTTGAATTTCCTTCCTCTGAGACGTCGAATGCTTTGCCAGAACACTTTTTTCGCTGATCTATGCTCGCTTTCCAACTTATCACCGCACTCCTAAGACTGCTCTGGAGTCGGAATTCGGTCAAACTTTTCAGATATGTGCATGCAAAATTTAGCCGTAACTCACTGTTTTGTAGTTTCTCCCACCGTATGCGCGTAACCACTCTTCGTTTCCTTCTTGGCAGAAGAGGTACTTTATCAGTGAGATACAGCGTACACAACACCAGGTGATGATCAGTTGACAGTTTAGCCCCTCTTGAAGACTCTGGGGGTACCACGTTTATTTATGGATTTCTTTTTGTGGAAAGAAGATGTTCATTATGGCCATCCCATTTGCACAGCACAAGTCCAACAACTTCTCTCCGTTCGCGTTCTGGTGAGGATCACCGTTCCTCCCAATCACACTCCCCCATGTTGTTACATCAGCACCCACATGAGCATTGAAGTCACCCATCAGGATATAGGAATTCATCTCCACTACCCTATCAAGTGCAACACCAACTTCATGCACCTGATTAGGTATGTACCTGCACAAGAGCCAAAGTTTACCTTTCAAGCCTGAACTTTAAGATCCAGACTCTCCTATTCCCACCTAATGGAATTCACTCCAGTACCCTGTCTGCCAGCCATATTGTCTATTCTACAAAAAATACCTTCTCAACAGCGTTACAAATCAAGACCACTATTTTCATTGAACTTGCATGAATATGGAAAATATATAAATGGAATGAATATGTAATTTAGAATTTGCATTGGATGTGTTGATGTGGATATTTATCCCAAACAAAAAATTTTAAAATTCAATGGTCTTATAAGAATAAATTCATTTAACCAAAAATAATGTGTTTGGTGTTCATAAAATAAAAAAATAAGCCCATATTTATATATTGGTTGAAGAATTTTATGATCATGAACGCCTTGAGCTTGAGTTCAACCTTTTCAAAAGTTGAATATTTTTTTTTTGCTACTACCCTTATACTTGTAAACATTTTCCTTCAGGTGAGAGGTTGCTGTGGACGAAGCACAAATATCTTATAATGATATGTGCATCTTTTCTGGAAGGCTATAGTTTTATATTTGCATATGTGCATATATGCGGGGCAATGAATATATTGCTTAAGGAATTTTTATATGTACATAAATCCTTTAATATTCACATGTGTTTTAAGTGTGTACCTATACATGTACATCCAAACGATTAAGCATTTAAACTGCTTTAAAATAAAAGGCACATGTACTGTTAAAATGTTCTCTTTTTGAATTTGACCGTATGTATAAATGTATGCATGTAATGTAGGTTAAATTAAAGAGGTGGTGCATTGACAGTACATAAATTTGCACTTAACCTAACTTCAAGAAAAAATAAAATAAAAAGGAATTTCATGTTGCTTCCGTTATGTTCCAACTTTCCTGTCCTATCACACCCTTTTCTGACGTAAATAAATTCTTAAGAAAGCGTATTTGTTGCTTTTATGTTCGGTTCTGTCCCGTTTTCAATTTAAGCAAATACACTATAAGAATGTAGGTAGGCTCTTTTTGACGCACCTCAAATTGTCTCACCTTGTTTCACTTTGATTTTTAAAGTTAACAATGTGTCTGTTATAATAAGAGATAGTGAACATTCTTTCCCCCAGTGTAAATAAAATGTACCTACAGATGTATTGAGATTAGTGTATGTATATAAGTTGAGTAGTATTGTTTTCATACATATCTATCAATATCAAGTGACGGAAGATTTGATGAGATGATGACGAGTGATATATTTTGAACGCACTGTCAGTGCCTGGCCAAGATTCTTTATTGTTTTATGATAGTGTTTTCAAATTTCGCATTACGTTTAAATTGTTAAAATTGCTTTTATTTAATTTATCTCCAAGCTTCTTTTGTTTAGAGCATTAAATTTTCTGATCAGTTTAGCTATCCTACTTGTTTGACTTAATACCTCACTGCATTAACTTTGAAAAGTAAACAAGTTATTAATGTTTGAAAAAACTACTTGATGGCTCAGTTAGTTAAGTAACTTTCCATGGTTAGTAGGGTCCCCGGTTCGAAGCCCAGTAAAAGAAAGTTAATATGCTTTTATTTGGTTTTCAAATCTAGTCCATTCATCATTTGCTTTTGGGATCAAATTAACGGCATTATCACTGGAGTGGTAAATCAGTGCTAGTGGTCTGACAGTGGTATCACAATAGACCTATATGGTCCAAATGTGCTGGTGAATTCACTATCAGCCCCCTTACCTACCTTAAAGTTTGCAATATTATCATGATCAGAGGTGTGTGAAATATATGTTAGTTTTAAGTAGTATGATGATGGTATTTCTCGCTTATTGGTCCAATTTCGCTTACTTTTTGCTGGAAAAAAGTGGAAGTTGTCACGCACAGAGTAGCCCGATATTTTGTTTTTAATGACAACATTAAATTGACTTGATTGTGGTTGCCATATCATAGTTGGAATATTCTTCGACTTTTATGTTATATAATCCGATAACGACAAACTTTCATTTACATACGAAATATTAAATTCTTAAATGTTTGCTACTCGGAATCAGAATTCAATTACAGGCTCCCTAATGTAAGAAACACTATAATGCGTTGTTTCTATAGTTTTCGTTCTCGTTTGTAAGAAAAACTCAATTTGGAAGAAAAAATCTGTAAAAGTGCCAGCTGAAGGCAGCAATCGCACACGTCTTTCGAATATACCGGAAAATGCCTACGAGAATTAAGAAACTGCGTATGAGTGCGCCGTTATGTTTTATGACATTCCTCGTATTCTCTCATTTTTCAGCAAACGTAACACAATGCTGTATTTTGTGATTTGTGAATAGCCTATGAATTGATTGTGATAAAAGGTAACACTAACACTAGCAGTATTGTGTTTCAGGAACTAAGCATGTGAGAACAGTAGATATACGCACATTCAAATTGGTTGCTGCAGAACATAGGTTTAAGTCTACTTTAGACTGTAGCGGCACCCGAGGAAAAAGTAGAAAATCTATCTGTGAACTCCTTATTTATGAAAGATATGCAAGTTATGCATTTTGAGGATCTGATAGTGATGGGCATTTTAAAGCGATAGTTTCAGTAATAGCTGTACAAAATTTAAAACAACTGAAAGTACTACGATCATATGCATGTGGGTTCGGTACGTACATCTTCAGTCTACGTTTCTCGTTTTGGTTTCAAAGAGTTCACAACAAATAAGGAAAAGTTTTGCGCAAGTGAAAATATATTTAATGTGCATTATAGAGCAATGTTCTACCTTAAGAAATAAGAAATATACTATGATAATATACTAGTAGATTAACTGTTTGTTCATAGTTTGAAATGATTAAAAAGAAATCAGTAGCGTTGTGACATCTAAACAACTTTGAGTTACCAAAGGAACCATATTAAAATAATTCTTTATTCTGTCCATAAATGCCATTTCAGTGAGTGGGTGTGAGACTGTGCGTGTGAAAAACTCAAAGGTGATAGCTACCTGCATGTTACAATGTTAACACGATAAGAAAAATTGAGATGATTTTGAAATTTGAATTTGTCTGTGGTGTTTGGTAGTGTAGTGGAGTAATGACAGTATTTCGTAAAATTTTCATTGTAAATTTTTGTGTTGAAAATTCAATATAAATAATCTTATTTGTTATTTTCCTTTTCGCATTTTTGCACAGTCCTTTGCGCTTATAATAAAAAGGCTTATGCGAAAAACTTGTTTAAACGAAAATGTAATAAAACACGATGTTCCTTCCAATATTTAACAATGTAAAATATACTGTTTAAAGGATAAATGCGGATAAAAGAAACTGCTATTATATCACCAACATTGTATATTTCATTAAAAGTTGAACGGTATAAGGAAAATAAAAACATGCAAATTCAGCAAATACAAGAAAAACAAAAAAGAAAAAAAAAACGTCTGACGACATGCTACTTCAGAAGAATAAATAAAAAAAACGTCGGTAAAACATAATAGCTATGGTATTCCTTCCGTTATTGCTCGAATTGCTAAAAGCTAGTCATTTTAAAGACTCTTAAAGAGAAAATAATAAGATCTTTTAAGCGTACTGGTTCAAGCAGTATAAATAGTTGCATTATTCTGTCCAGAAAGATACCGCGTTTTGCTATCCTTGTCAAGAATGTTTATCTCATCGAAGCATTTAGACTTCTTGCACTTCCACAGGTTCAGAAAATATAAAAATGCCACTTATTCTAAAACTGATTTTCAAAACACGAAAAGTCCAATTCTCATACACAAAAGGACAAATTATATAGGATATCAACAACTGGCAGCATTAAAACGTTGATACAACAAAGGCAAAACAAAAAAAATAAGTATTACGTGAACTCTATTGGTGACGTACATAATACAATTTCGAGTTGTAAACGAATTAGCGTTTGGTAAATAAATAAATGTCTTAATCATCCCGCTTCCAACAATTAAGTTCTACCTTACACTTGTAATTACTGCTACCCTACCTTGGATTCAACTCCGGCTCAGCTCTGGCCCTGGAGACAATTGTTTTGACTTTGCAGTTTTTCTAAATTCAAAATATGTAATCGTTCTTTTGAGGACTCTGAAAAAACTATGGTGAAAATTACCTGGGTTACTTCGACCTAAAATCTGTCTTAACTATTTATCGCCTTTCTCGCTCTCCCAATCAAAAAAATATGTTATCATGGTTACTCTGTCTGCAATTTAAAATTTTGAAACACTACTATCGATTAACTTTTACTAAGAGAACATGTTATGAACAATCCAACCGTAAAGAAATAAATAAAACCCTCGTATACGAATATATATCCAATAAATAAATTATTAAATATTAAAACAATCATATATCAACAGTCTTTCGATAGGTAGTTTGATCCTTTGTTTAACACAATTTCTGCACATGAATAATACAAATGTCTTAGCAGAAGCTACAAATTCTTTTGTTTCTTATCGATTTACTTATATTAAAATTGTCAACATCACTAAGATAACCAAACTTTGGGAATTCACTGTCTTATCATTCAAATCGATCGACCAGTAAATTTTCATTACAGTGATTTGTCGTTTCTCTTAAGACGACCAACTTTTCGATTGCGCCGATAATACTAAGGAATTTTATCTTATCACCCAATCCTCCTCATATTTAACTTCTTTTATCGATAGATACCTATACATTCAATACATGTGTACACAATGATTGAAAATGTATGAACTTTGGTCATTGAGCCCATCTTCATCATATAATTAATTCCATACGTATTATATAAATGCATATAGGTAGGTGCACGTTAGCGCAATGATATATTTGATTTTGCTGCACACATCAATCAACCTGCTTATTTACATAGACAATCGATCATATAGAAGTGTTGAAACATGTCGTGTGTCTATTTCAATAAAAACATTTGCTTGGACTTTGGTTTTATTTTTAAAATAATTTAATATTTATTCGTGAAAATTAATTTGTAATACACGTGGTTAAGACGTGATAGGACATTATCAAATAGTCATCCAAATCCATTTGTAGTCTTATAATGGATGATATTCTGTTGATTGAAAAAAAAATATTACGAAATTTGTTTAATATATTTTACTGTGGCAGTATGTTTTGTATCGTTGTATCTCAATTGCTCTGTATGACAGCAATCCATTGTATAGAATATCACTGCATCAAACAAGTTCCACGTATATAACGATTATAACGAACTACGTATGATTATACCGACGAACCTACGTATTTTCGAATTTCAAATTTTATTATAATAATGTCAATTGGATTATTCGAAAATTAATAATTATTTTTGCTGAAAATAGAAGGTTCACTGAACTAAAATGAGTACCAATTATGCCCAATTTCACAGTGTAAGTTTGAACTCCGCCTTCACAGTTCCGTTCAAACCAGCTTATAGCAGAGAATGCGATACAAAAGTTCCAAAGGACTGCACCAACTAAACATAGCGAACGACAATTATACTATAAATTGTAGCAAATATACTCACCAAATGTAAACTGCTATCATAATACGCATTACGCAAACTACGTTCATAGGAACTGAAGTCAACATTTCACGGCAAAACCGGGTGGTGGAATAAAAGAAAAGAAATTTGAGCATAATTCAAGGCTCTGATAAATTTAAATCCTCAATGTGAAACTGGGCATAAACTAATATAAGAGCTTGCGTTGTTCTTTCTACAAATAATCACTTTTTTGACTTTTGTCACACTTATTGGCGGATTGATTTGTGTCATCATTATTTATCTCTAGTAGTGTTAATAATTGATTTCGGTAACTAGTTCCATGTTTGTAGTTTCTTTATACTAATTCTTGGTTTTTATTTATTACTTTCGTAATTCATTAAAATATATATTAATATACACAATATATGGAGGTTAATAATGTTCCTGAAGTAAGATAAAATACAGTGGGCTACCCTAAGTAAAATTTTCACGGGATGCCATGATTTATTCCAGTTAGAGAGAAATTCGACTTAGGAAGATTCCACTCTATATATAATCTGTGCATGAACAATTTAAACTACTATAATCTAAGGTGATATTTTTTGCACAGCTAATGCCAACTCGAATTAATGGTTTGGTGATCTTGGGCTCCACCTATTTTAAGTGTCAGTATATTAATTCGTAAATGTATACAGTGGATGCTTCCTAAGTCGAATTGTTACGGGATACCGCAATTTGTTCGAGTTAGATAGAGTTTGACTTAGAGAGAGGTTTTTGTATGGACAATTGAAGGCAATGTACGTAAAATATGTCGAAAAACAAGAAGGAATTCGACTATACTGCATTCTCCTACACTTTCATCAGTGTTGATTGCGTTAATAAACTTTGGAAAGGAATACTTGTTTTATTGAAAATATAATTTATTTTTCAGGATAGTCTAACCAAAGACATGCCAACTTGTTTAACCTTTCCAAAAAAAAAATGATATCTCTTTTCATTTACTGTCAACAGACATTATATTTGTAAATGAAGTTTGACCTTCCATATTCGCTAATAACTTTATCAAATATAAATATTTTGCGTTAATTAGATGAATTGTGTAATCACGTCACAATGTGTCAAAACATACATACTTTCACATCCTTTACCTCGCATGTTTTAGCAAATAAGTCTTCTTTACTCAATGTAAAAACCCCTGTCAATTTTGTGTGAATTTGCGCAGTGGCAGGTTTCTTATGTTAGCCGCCATGATGTACACTCTTTCAACACTTATGTACGTGCATATATGAATATGGGATGTTGAGTGTATATTGGAAATCACGAAATAAGTTTGGCCGTTGCTGTTATATCAGTAGTTCGTATTCAACATTTCTAACTTTGTTGACAATTTAGCATTCATTTTGATGATTCGAATCTTCACGTTTACGAATAACAGCTGTATATGTATCAGCAAAAATGTACGTAAAATTATTTTAAAAATTGATGAAATATGAAATATATATATATATAATTTTAAAATATTTAACATATATTTATATATATTATATATATGTTATTCAATATTATTATTAATCTATTTTCAGAAAACGCTGGAGGATGCTTGCTATTTCAACGAAACAATGGCCCACGGTTATCTGGAATTTCGGTCGACTGTGGACCTTAGTCGCCGGGTTGGTTTCACACATCGAGGCAAAGCAATCGGTCCTAAAAAGAGAGTTAAGAATGATTGCTATTTGTTCTCGAAAGTCCAATCCGATCAATATTTCAAAAATCAAGATGGCTTCAAACGCCGTACGCCACCATTATCACCTTCATCACCACAGACAGTACCGTTAGGGAAGTCTGTGAGTAGAAATTCATCTTCATTGCCATTGTCATCGTCAAAATCTAGCATCCTAGTCGAAAATGAAGATATGAGTTTCATGAGGAACGGACAGTCAACACGGGGCAGGAATCGTACTAAAGCAGATAAAAAATCAAACATAAGTGGAGCTGGAGCTGCCCGAAATCGACAACCAAACCGCCATAATAGCAACCTAAGTAATAACAGTACCAGTAATAGTCGTAAAGGATATAGTAATTTAAGTAGCTCTAATAATAATCATAGAAATCATCATAACCACAACAACAATGTACAGCAGCAGCCAATCACGCAGTTATCCAACGTATATCAGGATACACAGTCGGCACAACACCATCCAGTACGTCATCATCATGACAATTTTAATTCCACTGCTCGGCGTCAACAAAATCAACGTGAGCGATGGTTACGCAATAATCAGCAGCAAAACCAGCAACAATCAACGAAATATTTGCAGCGAGCCCCTTCTGAAATCCCAGCCACGGTGTCAATAGCATCTCCAACTCTAACTATTTCATCTTCGATGCCCTCATTATTGCCTTCGTCTTCTTCAACAACTACGGAATCATCCCTTGAGGATGGTATTGCTTCGGAGTCTACTAAGAGCACAACGATTAGAAAAAGGAAAAATTCATTCAAAAATCGTCAACAACATTCAATAAAGATTAAAGACTTAAAAAATAAACGAATTTTAAAACGACAACAAAAGTCAATTGACACTTCTTCACCACCATCTACAATAGATTATACAGAGAAATCTTCACTTTCATCAACATTATCCTCGCCGTTAATTTCGTTAACAACTGAATACGACGCAATTTTGTCTTCACTATCATTCGCTAAGATGCTATTGCGATCAACGATTGAACCTTATATTGCAGTTATGTCTGATGATGACTCATCAAGCGAACCAACCCCGATGGCTCAACTTCAAGAAATGCATTCATCGTCCACGGTATTGATCGATCCATCTCCTCCATCTCAGTTCGAACATATTGATTTATCCACTGTTATTCCGAGTTCAACCACTGCCTTATATGTTTCATCATCACTAGAACCATCCCTTGATGAATCATCATTTAATGCACTATACCCAGCGAATCAGTCAGCTGAAGACCTGGCGATGACACCTGACTTCAATTCCAGTGGTCGAGAGGAAGACAATTATTCTTTGACCACAGAGAGTACCGAAAATGTCAAAAACGATCTGAGGACAGAAATAATAAACTATCAAAATTCTGCTTCTAACAATAGTAGGGTACCTTTGCACACGGATATTTATCGCAATCATTATACTAAATACTCAAATGATAGTGCAAGTTTAACGTCTGTCTTGCCAAATTATTTGGATAACAGTATGACTGAATATCAAAATAGTAATAGTAGTAGTAATTTTAACAATAATGAAAATAAAAGTAACTATACAAAGTATTACAAAACCGGAAACATGGGTAGTGATAAGCTATTAGTAGCCATTTCTAACACTGGAAGCAACAGTATCACATCAACGAATACAGCGCCTACACCAACCACACAATATAGAAATAGAAATAAAAATAATAGTAGCCATTTAAACAACAATAATAGAAATAAAAGTAGAAAAGTAAATAGTAATATTACCATTGATGAATTGTTTCCAACGGAAAATGCAATATCAAATAAAAACAATAAATATGACAATGTTACAAATTTTCAGCCTAGCGGTTACTACAGCACTAGTAGCACCAAATCAAATAAAATATTAACAAATTTATTGGGCAGTGAAGACAAATTGTATTATAACAAAAAATCTTTAAATTTAACTGCATCTACTAAAGACCCCCTTCACGTTCTAACAACGGTATCAGAAAAAAAAGCGGTCTTAACAAAAACAACTAACAATCATAGTATAAAATCAATAAACGTAAACAATTATTTTGACGATGATACTGTTAAAGGTGTACATGATACAGTGGCTGATGATGATTTTGTTTCCGAAGAAATATCTGGGTCGAATGATGAACTAAAAACTTTTGGATATTTACCTACCACAACTTCACAACTTCCTGAAATAATAAAAATTGGTGTGAACAAAATTAAAGGCAGTCGAAGTAGATTCCGCAAAAGTAGAAACATAGGATTTTAGTGAAGAGTGTGAGAACAAAACCAAAAAAACTAAATAAAGAACTGTATTATATATGCGGTCTATTTTCAAACCGCCTTATGCTTGAATTGTTCTATACAAAAGCTGTTTGAGTGATTGCTTGCTTTTTGTGAATGAATTATAATTTCACGAACAAAGATTTTATGTGTATGTATAAATGATCGAATTAATTTTATTTTAATTCCATTTTGAATAGACGAAATGCCAAACCTGTGCCTGAAAACGAAACTTGGCATGCTTGTTAAATACAATAATCTGATTAGCGGTTTTGTTTCATGTTTTTGTATTCAGACACTATTTCAATGCCTTAAACAGAGGCAGACTTAAAACAAAGATCCAACATTTAATTTTTTTTTTAAATTTATCAACAGTTTTAATTTAAATTAGTACCCAAATTTCGTTCTGCCATAAACTAACATGTTATTTAAAACCCAAAGAATCGTTATAATAATAAAGTAAACATACTCGTAATGTCTAAATGCATTGCTCTCTATACATAGTCTAATTAAAATAAGTGAGCAATGGCAATAATAATATATATCGAAATAGCAAAAGCCAATGGAAAAGAGAATACTAACTTACATACGTAAAACGTAGTTAGTTTTAAAAACAATTTTGAGCTATGTGCGAGCTCCGTTATAATATAGGAACACGCTTGACTTAACCAACGCAGAAATTGTTTTACCCCGTCAGTATCCACAACGCAATTATCGAATTTCAAAAATAAAAACTGATTAACGTAATATATTTATATATACATACATGTTTATGGCTAATATATGTACAATGTATATGTTTATAGTCCCAGCTAAATGCATATTCTCGATTTAAATACACGAAGTTAAAGCAAAACACTTTCACAGAACTTAACTTTTATTGAACGTAGTATATTATAAACAGAATAGAATTCAACAAGAACTAAGAAAGCATGCATTCAAAGACTAATAACGAAGTATTACAAATTTTCTATTTCAATATTTCTCGAATATTTATATATATATATATATATATATATATATATATATATATGTATACACATATATGTAATAATATATACATACATACATCATTTGTAGTAATATCTAAAATTAACCAAGTAAATAATATGTATGTAGCAAATCCCATCCTGCTTTTTTTAATTTTTGTTTTTCGAGTTATATCGGCAAGTAATAGTGACAAGAAATAATAAACGAGCATGTTAATAGTAAAACCCATATTGTACTCTAAATTAACTTAAAGTAACATACATACTACATACATTAAATATATATTTAACAAAAAAAAACTAGTTTTAAATGGATGTAAGCAATGCAACTAACTTATTTTTTATTTCTTATTTATTATAATTATCATAATTATATTATTATTATTATTATATTACGTATGAAAAGTGTTTAATGTTGAAAATATTCAATTCAATACAAATAAACAAATAAGAAAATGCTAAGGTAGCAAATGAATCCGTCTTTATTTTTTCATCTGTAACTTTTGATCATTATGAGAGTCTATATCTTTCCTATAAATTAAGGTTCTTCGGGGATTATCTACCTCTACCTATATATAAATATAGTGAACATATAACTATTTCCCTTTGTTGTTCACTCTATACCTTGAGTACGGCCTTACCGATTTCATTCATCTTTTCTTATAAGTTTTCCGTACTTTGTGCACGTAAGAATGTGTAAATTAAAAAAGTAACGCAAGAAATAGGCTAAATTCAGAAATCCACTATTTCACCTTTGTTGAATGTGGATTTATCAGTTATCCGTTTTTTAAACAAACTAAATTGTGTATACCCTGATAGACAGAAGTATTCGGTATTCGGCTTGAATTTGTAATAAAGTCCAAACGGCAAAACCGATTTAATTTTGTTTTCTGTGGATATTACTGACATTTTCAGTAGACTGCACATATTGGAGACACATTGAGTGTTTTTAGTTTATGCCGAATAATTTTGTCCATTAGAAATTAGGGTTGGTTAACTTTTGCTATTTTTTATATTTGTTTAATTATATTGTGAAAGCTGGATAAAATAGATTTAATGTAAGCAAGAGCATGACTTTAAAATATTGATTGACGTTTGAAGCCGAATACACCCATGTGCCGAATAGTCCTTTAATTTGTCCGTCACTGTATATATAAATAAATCCCCATTTCCCTTGGCTATACTACGTTTCGGCCAAACGACTCCGCGAGGTTTCATCTATTTTCTCCGAATCTACCAAGTTCGGCCATACAGTCTCCGGGTATGTAAACCTGGCGGTGTCTGATAAACCTTGCAGCCCCGTTGAATTCATCCATCCCTGAGAGGTTGTCAAGCCGAACAAGCCTACATCGTGATTTTCTGTCATTTTATTATTAATTTTCGCATTTCTCATCCCTCTCTATTGTCTGGTATTCTCATGCTATTATTTCCTGTCAACAGACTGCTGTTCTGGCGGCCATTTACAAATTGAGAAGGCGGGCACTTGTAAACTGAGTGCTAGTAACTCGAAAATAGAGACGAAACTACTTCAAGCTCGGTGGGAACGTCCTATTGAGGTTTCATCCATAGTCAATCCGAACCTCCCGGTTTCGGTTCGGTGGAAACGTAGCACTACGCGATAACTTGAGAACGACTTTCTCGGTTTCATTTATCTTTTTTTTAACGAAAATCTATAAATGTATATAAAATTTGATAATTTACAAAATGTGGAACATATAGTCCTGCGGTTGTCTAGTATGTTCTAAGACACACTATGATGGTTCTATTTAAGGCAATAGGCATGCATTTTTTTAAATCGTTGTATGACGCGAGAGACAGAAATACTCGATTGTTAGGTGTATACTCATTTTACGTATATCAAAATATGCATTTATGACTTAATTTTCCGGAGAGTGTGCCATGCGGCACTGCGTTGAAAAGAATACTCAATTTATCAGCTGTTCTCTCTTTCAAATGCCGGAAGAAAAATATTGCCCCTTAATGCGCAGAAATAAACTATTATAGAGATAGACGACTTCACAGCTGATTGCCCCTTAGTCCATCGACGAATTTGAGTTGACAGATATTCATGAATTTTTGCTTGTTATTCACGAAATAACGTAAATGCCGTCCTCTGATTAGTCAGTTTGGTTTATGAACGCGTTATAAAAAACAGTTATCAATATTTTAAGGGGAAAGAGAGGTAGAGGTCGGGCATCTCTGTAATCTCTGCCAATGCCAAATGTTTTTCAACATGAAGAAAATGTAGTTACGAAAAATAATGTAAAAGAATACGTGGATCTCTATCGAGTTGCCTGGAGTCCAATAACAAAAAGAATGGTTTTGATGGATGCCGTTCTCAGGTTACAGTGATTACCAAATTCGAAGACATGCTTGCGAGAAAAAGTGTGTAAAGTTTTGAGTACGATGAGCGTGTAAATCTTCACATTACGGTAGATCGTGGAAAAAACCCAAGAGTCGATTTCAAGGCCGCATATGACAGCGTGCATAGAGACGAGCAGAAATGAAGTATTACAGAGATAGCTGACTTCACAGCTGATTGCCCCCTAGTCCATCGACAAATGTTAGTACTTTTTTGACAGATATTTATGAATTTTTGACGGTTATTCACGAAATAACGTAAATGCCATCCTCTGATTAGTCAATTTGGTTAAAGAACACGTTATAAGAAACCAAATAATTCGTCAGTACGTCCTATACGGAAATATAGGTCCCAGACGGTTTAAGTGCGGTCTTCACCCTGCCAGACGCGCAAATAGTTTGTAAAACACGATTTTTAAACACTAATCTTGATAGCAATGCAGCCAAATAAAGCTGCCAGACTTCGGTTTTTGCTTTGTTGGCTGCTACTTGCTTGCTAAAAATGTCCTGACGGAAAGCTTCGCAGCGCTCCGGTGCATGGACTATGAAATGCGGTGATGCACATACAGACCAGTGCACTCTGCACCCGATTGAGTATCTTGCAATTGATAGTATTGTTTATTGCCAAATTGAGAAACCGTACATTTTGCATTTGCATCCTATGGATTACTTACAGCTTTTTTAGGGGGTTGGGAGGACATTTGTCTTGATTAGTTGCTCGAGTGAATCAAAAAGAGACTGAGGGTTTCCTCGCTGGATGAGGTCCAAGTCCTATCGATGATGCTAGAAATTCCATAAGCCTGGATGCTTCAGAAACTTTTCCAATCTTGCCACAGAACAGAGTAGAGATGTTGGCATTTGTATTCCACATTGTATCTGCCCAGTTGGTCCTTTTATGATTTCTAAGCACCCTTTGGAATATATGAGGATTCGTTATACTGAACAATATATAGCATTGATCGGAAAAAAGAGTATTCAGATGATACCATTTAGTTACTTATTCTAACTTGCGCGATTGGTATGTCTAGGACTTCCTTTCTGTTACTAGTTATGAAGGTGGATACATTTCCTTGGTTACACAAATCCAACTAACTACTAACAAAATGTTCAAATGGGCACTTCCCTCTTTAGTTCCCGTCCGGGCTATATGCATATCGTGTGATGGGCATTTACATCGCAGCACTGGATAATCGAGGTACAGGTGCTCTCCGCATCAGAAATCGTTCTCGAGATGGTCATGAGCCATGTACGCCAAGATGAATCAAATCTTGGGTGTGCCTACATCTAGGCATACAGTGACTGAGTCGCAATCACTTTAATTGGAAAGAATATGTGCATTTAGTGAGATCTGTCTACGAATTTTCCTCTTGTAAAGTTATTGCCCTGTTGGGACTAGTCCATGAATCAAACTGTTGACTACCCAAAGTTCCAGGACGATATGCTCTCCGGGAGTGTTGAGACGGAGAATAAGAGTGGCCGAGGTCACGGTGGAGTGGTATCGGGAGCATGGCTCTTAGAGGCGCATTATGTAGCGTAATACAATAAAAATCATCAATATGCTCCCATTCTTAAAGTTTCTGTTCGTTCAACCAGCTACGTATTAATTTTTTAATGCCTTCAAAACTTCATCTTTTCACACAAAAAACCATTCACACACACGAAAATAGAAAAACGGCAAAATGTACAGGATATTTTCTTGCACTCACAAATTGCCATATGAAAAATCTCAAAATAATACAATCAATTAGCATTTGCTTTGAAATCATTTCATATGGTTATAATCATAAGCAGCACGAGGTTCCCTTGGGAAAGAATACATATAGCAACATGGCGATCTCGGGATGGTTGAACTGTCAACCAAATCGCCCAAGTGCTCATTGACGCAAGACATGCGTCAAATATCCTGGATATGCGAACATTCAGACTGGCAAACGTCGACTATAACCATTTCCTCGTGGCAGTGCGATTCAGAGCTCGACTGTCTAATGTCAAAAAGCTGCACCAGCCAACAAGGATTGGCCGCCTGAGCACACCGCGGTTTGATGGCAACTGTGTAAAAACCATATTCAATTAAAAAAACGCGTAAATAGGTGTTAACAAAAAACGAGTAGTAAAGAAGTAGAGTAATTAAAGTTAATAACTGAGAAAAAAGAGAAAACATGGGAGGCATTACAATATCTGTTAAAATCTAAATAAGTAAAGAGAGTTTTGCAATCGTTCGTTCTGTTAAAAGTGAATCTTATTATATATACTATATATTCTATATATAATCTACAGTGGACTCTCCTTAAGTCGAAACTCTCCCTTACTCGAACTTTTTCGCCATATTTTACATACATTTCCCTCAACTTTCCATACAAAAACCTCTCTCTAAGTCAAGCTCTCTCTAACTCGAACAAATTTTAGTATCCCATGACAATTCGACTTAGGGGGAGTCTGTATATACATATATAAAAATAATGTATTATATGTTGTTTTAATTTATATGGAATGAGCTTCCGTAGTAGACCAAAATCCGTGAATTTTGAGGAAATAACTTTTCTCTAGTTCGAGAAGGAAAAAAAAAATACTGCAATTTATTGTAATTTTTGTAAAAAAAAACTTTGCAAGACACAGCAGAGTCGCGATTACTGGCGTATGGTTATATAGATATTTACATATGCACGCTGTGCAATTGGATTATCTAATCATCGATTAGTACTCCTAACAGTAAAATATGCAACGGGATTGTCATCCAAAATGAACCCAAAAGCAAAGATGAAGCTGCTGAAGAAACCAGTAATAGGATTCGTCTTCCAACAGTTACATTTTAATGCAGGTATTTACTTTGATCAAGTAGACTAACATTGAAAGCCCTGATTATTTTTGTTATTGTTTAATATAGTTGTTCAAACCAAGATCAGTCTTTGATGTCAATCGGATGTTCATCACCCTCCACTGTCATCTTTAGCCTTGAAGCTTCCGAATATACCAGCATCGTTCATGGAGATTGAAAGAATTTTCTCAACCTGGGATCCAATACATAGTCCTTTACAAAATCGAGTGACCTTTGAAAGATCTAAAAGAAACTTACTCACATACATTTTCCACTTACTTCAACTAATGTTCAATATATAGATATTGAAGTGAAACAATAATAAATATGCATGTTTCATTGACAACAAAACATGTTTCTGTTTTTTTATTTGAAAAGAATACAATATAATATGTACATATGTATGTATAATAAGATGGTTATTTCTATCTGGTGTTTTGCAACGGAAAAAAAGAGCAGCGCAACAGGACTACTGGGCTAAAAAGATCTCTCGAAACCGCCCAGCTCAAGCATATCGAAGAGTCTGGGGATAGACAGAAGGGCCTTTAAAAAAAGTCCAAGCTTTGCCGCTGGCAACCAGGCTCTTCGAAACAGTGAGGGTAACTTTGTTACTGACCCGCAGGGGCAGCAATTTCAACAGTGGCTAAGCGGTTTTGATTGGGAGAGACTGGTATGAAACTCCAGGTGATGAAATACTACTCCGTCCCAGGCTTGAACAAGCCCATACACAAAAAAGGCGATCCTGCCTCTTGCAACAACTATAGAGGTATATCCCTGCTCAACGTCGCCTATAAGATCCTGTCCAGCATACTGTATGAACGTCTAAGGTCATTTCACACCGCACTAATCGGAACCTACCAATGCGACTTCCTGCTCGGTAAATCGACTATAGACCAAATCATCGCTTTTTTTTTGCTTCAGTAAGGAGGAGACCAACGAGTTTCAAATCGATACGGACCACCTTTTTATCAATTTTAAAGCAGCATTCGACAGCATGCATTGCAAGGAAAAATCGGGAAAACTGATCCGGTTGTGTCGCACCACGCTAACAAATAAGCTATGCACCGTGCAGTTCGGTAAAAGGACTTGCGAGCGGTTTGAAACCTGTACCGCATTTCGGCAAGGAGATGCGCTGTCATGGATTTCTTCAATTTGATACTGGAGTAAATAGTGCGGCGGGTAGCCGTATACACGGAAGGAACTATCTTCTACAAGTCAATCCAACTGTTGGGATATACACATGACGTCGACATCGTCGCGCGAATTACATGTAGTAACATAACACTGACATCCTCAACAACAACTCGCAGACTCGAGTCTCATTCTTCAATAATTGAAATGTCTTCGTCAGCAACACCTCGCGACGAGGTGAACACAGTTCAATCTCGAATATTTGCCGAGGTCACCAAAGCGTTCTTTGATTGAAATATTTTAAAGCGTAAATTTGATAATAATTTAGATTAAATTAAATAGTACAAAAAAGTGCAAAATTGATCGTAGAAGTGATAGACAAAGACTCTTTAATCAAAACGGCGATATAATGGCAAATCCGATTGAAGAGTGTTTAGCAACCTTAACCCAGCTATTTTTGGAAAATAATCATCCAGCAAATAGTCTTGAATCATATCACTGAACGTTCCTTTATTGATTCAGTAACGAGAACTTTGGGTGACTACACTGACGAAGAGGAAAAGAGTCGAGTGGAATAATATACTATGCGAAACTCCACGGAGCCCCTAAGAATCTCTGTCTCTGGGGTAGACACCCACCCGCAAATTAGACATCGTGTAAAGCAGCACTGAAGGAGCATTACAGACCATCGAAGGACCAATCGACGATAACTCGGGTGATTAGTTCATTCAATGTAAGTAGTATAATTGAATTAGATAATAGATTGGCAGCCGCAATTACGGAGAAATAATTTGACAGAAATTAGGTACATCGTTAATAAGTTCATAGGACTGGATCAAGGTAATATACGAAGACAGTTTAATTCACACGGTAGCGGAGGCAGATATTATAATCAAGTAAATCAACACAGTAAAGACATAGTCAGAATTATTATCAATTCAGGTTAAATTTTTATTCAGGCATTTCAGGTCAACACTCATGGGGAAGTAGACAACCGACTTTCAATAGATCAGTCCAAGTTAGAAATTCAAACCAGCAACCACAACCAATTAGTATAGGTAATATTGTACATAAGAATCAGGAAGTACGAACTCAAGATTTTTTATCAACTAGTTCTCGGAAATAGGGTACATTTAGATTTGACAATTGATGGAACCAAACTAAAAGCTTCAATAGATATAGCTTCCACAATGAGTATTATAAATTCCAAAGTAGATTGTAGAAAATTTAAGGTATTTGAAAGGTGAGAATCAGTTTACAAACAATAAATAATATTACAAGCGAAATTGTGGAAAGAATAGGGACAGAAATACCAGACGAGTTCAAATACAGTCTAAACGGTGCAATAAAATGGTATAGAAAAGATCTGGGGCAAACGTAAACTCCGCAAACGACATCACTGTGGAGATCCGACGTAGAACCGCCTTTCGCAACCGGTGTTACTTCGGTTTGTCAAAACAACTGGCGTCAAAACTCCTGATTCGAAGGACTAAGATCATGCTCTACAAAACCCTTATTTTGCCCGTCCTGCTATATGGAGCCGAAAACTGGACGATAAGCTAAACTGCTTAGCTGATTCTTGGTGCCTTCGAAAGAAAAATTCTACGTCGGATATATGGTCCCGTCTGCGAGGAAGGCGAATGGAGGAGAAGACACGACCGCCAACTCTACGAGCTGTACCAGGATGTTGATGTAGTCCGGAAGCAAAGATCCGACGACTGCACTGGCTCGGTCAGATCGAGCACATCGACACCAATGCTCCAGCTAAGAGGGTCTTCGAATCCGAGGCTTTTGGTTCGAGAAAGAGAGGAAGACCGAATCTCCGGTATAAAGACCAAGTAATCGCGGATGCAAGACAGCTTGGTTTTGATTACTGGAAGCAGCCTGCCCAGGACCGATAATTTAGTAAGAAGAGATCTGGGTGATAAGCAGTACGATCTTCATATCGGAATAGACATCCTCAGCAAATTTGTCAAAACTCTGGATTTGAAAAAAAAAACACATTGTTCTAAACTAGGATACTAAATTACATCTCTTGACAGCTTCGGATCAAGATTAGCTAAAGGCGAACTAAATGTAAGTCATTGGAATGACAAAGGAGGAGCAATGCAAGACCACTTAAACCAGTTTCAAAACCTTATTTACACAGATGGTGACAAATTAACTAATACGGAGTCAATTACACATGATATCAAAGCAACACCTAACCAACAGATTAATTCAAAATTATATAGACTTTCACCTAGACACGCAGAATAATTCAATTGAAGATTTTGGGGAGTGTCATACAGACACTTGTACTGCGACCACAAAGTCCTAATGGACCTATTGGTCTAGGACTTAAGTGCTTTCTTTAGAATTTTGACAATTTTCCTAGATGGGATTTCTTGAAAGTCTCTCCCTGTTACATGTGTTTTGTTTATCATTTTGAATCTTTCACAGGCAAGGCTTGGGCAGTCGATTAATAGGTGTTCCTTAATCTCTTTCGCCTGAGTTCTAGAGCTTCGTTGGCTCGTTTGGAATGAATTGTAGTTTTGTCTCATGAAATTCCTAGACTGTTTGGTACCCTCCTGGTTGTCCCAAGATTGGACCATTTGTTCAGTGATACATTTGTGTATGTGAAGATTTGTGTTCGTGTTGTTGAAGGAGAGGTCCCAACGAAGGGCATCTGAGCACTTGCCTTGGCTTGTATGTCACCCTTTTCATTGCCGTCATGGTCTTCTTGTCGTGGCACCAAAATTACCTTCAGTCTGTTATTTTCTGCTAGTGTATTTAGTTTATTGTGACATTCCCAGATAGCCTTAGAGTTAAAAGTGTAATTCTTTAGTGCTTTAAGGAGCGCTTGGGTACGTGAGAATACATATATTTTAATATTGTTTGGTTTTTTGTTACTGATGCAGGTTCGTCAATTGCAAACAGTTCAGCTTGGACAATCGTTGCTTCCTTGCAGAGAGGAATGTGTAGGCTTATCTACCACATGTATTTTATGAAGATTGTCTGTAGACATCAGGTCACTTACTCGGGTTAGCTCCAAGACGTTGTTAACTTTTTTAAGGATCTCTAGATGTCCTACCAGGTTTTCTTCTTTATAATTGTAGGTTCTCTGTAATGTTAAGGCTTGTTTGGCAGCTTCAGACTGTATGGCAGTGTGCAGTTGTGGGTCAGTATTGCTTCCATCCCTGCTGTGGGCGGCGTTTTTATTGCGACAGTTGTACAAATACACGCTAGCCCTTGTACTTTGTTGAGTTTGCCTATGGCAATTTTTTGGTCACAGTTTTTCCTCCATACTGTAGCGCCATAGAGTAACCAATGCGGTTTAATTATTTGGTTGTAGATCCATATGCTCACCTTTGGGTTTAGTTCCCTACGAGCTGTTTGAGGGACCATAAGGCTTTAATTGCCTTTGTGTATATTTTTTAATGTGAGCATTCCAGGAATGTTTCTGATCCAATCTTATGCCCAGAAATCTTACCCCTTCGTTTAGTGAAATGCTAGTTTCTATTACTTTGATCGTCTGAAGTCTGTTTGTTCTTCTCTCTTTGCATATGATTCCTTATAATGTCTTCATGTTGGCCTCTAGTAATAATGCTTATACCACCAGCATATTCGATGGTTGTAAAGCCATTACTGTTAAGTACATAGAGAAGTTCGTCTACTAGAATTGACCAAGGAAGTGGGCATAAGACACCCCCTTGAGGGCAGCCTCTAATATCTTTGATACCTATCTCTGATGAACTGGCTTAACAGCCAAACTAGGTGTCGAGGTGTCTTTCCATTAGCATGACGTTTCTCCATTTTACAATTATAGGGTCAGCCTCTTTTCTATTAATTACATTTGTTTGTGATAGGTGGCTAGCATTAACAAATGCACGCTCTATGTCCATGAAGGCTCCAATTGCTACTTCCTTCGCCTTTAGGGAATTTTCCACAATTTCCGGGACCTTGTGAAGGGCGGTTATTGTAGGTTTAGTTTCCTTTTTTGTATGTGAATTGTAACTTGTAAAATTGTGCTGTCTCCAGTGTTGACCACTTCTATCAGCTTTTCTGTCATTTTTAATAGAAACGAGGATAGGCTAATTGGTCGGTAGAATTTCAGCTTTTCAGGTGGTTTAAGCGGGATGTAGTAAGCTATTAGGCTGGTACGAATTATTTTAACAAGACTCGCCTTTAGTTTTTTGGGGGATGTATTAGGAGTACTGGAAAAATACCATCTGTCCCAGGGGTTTTGAATGGTTTAAAGCTATTATAGCCCAGTGCACTTTTTCATGCGTTATGTATTTGCTTACGTTGGGATTTCTTAATTTATTGGAAAAGTAGCTTGTTTGTGAGTAATTTGTTATGTTGTCTGTTAAGATACACAGTGGAAATTGAGTCTTGAAAAGTAACTCTAGGGTGCTGAGAAGTTATTTGTCAGTTTTCCATCTTGGCTTTTAAGTAGACCAAGTGAGTCATGGCTACCTTTGAAGAGCATCTTATAATTTCAGGTGAGTAATTTGGGTTTCCACAATAATTTTATCCATGATTTCCTCTTGGAAGATCTTAGTTCCTTATTAAATTTGGTGAGGTCTTCCTTATAAGATTGCCAGTTTCCAGTTTTGTTAGTTCTATTGCTGACATTCTCTTCTTGCTGACATTCTTAGATTGTTCAGCCTTCAGTTCCACCAGGGTACTGACTTTATGGTTTTCAAAAGGCAGCGTGATATGATGATATAATTGCATTTTTCAGGAATTCCACAGACTTGTCAAGTACTTCAGGAGTACTTGTATCTATGTGCAGTCATCTTGGTTTGTCGTTGAGTTGAGATTTATATGTGTCCTAGTTAGTGGCTTTGGGTAATCTATAGCTCATTGATATTTTATCTTGAAGGCCCATGTTTAACTTAAATAAAATATATTTATGGTCTGAGAAGGAGGCTTCTCTGGAGAACTGCCCATTCTTTAATAAAGTCAGATACATTGTTAATAACTAAAGTTCGGTCTAGAACTTCAATTTGTATGGAGTTCTGAAAGGTTGGTTATTTGCCTTTATTTGCAACTGCTAAACATGGGTCATCAATCCATTAGAAATTCAAATAGGGACTCACCTCTGGTCTTCTTGCTGGTGTTTCTGCGTCAACAATTCGCTGTATAGAGCAGTATTGACACTGTCCATCTATCTGTGAACTGTGAAATGAGAATTAATTTAATGTCTATAAATATGTCAAGTAATTTCTCGGTAGTTGTGCCGTCAGCATTAGAAAAAAATAGCCAGGCTCCTTCTCATGGCTTCAGCAGCAGTGCTATTATCTTAAAACACTTTACCAAACTCACTGCCATACAATTCAGGGTTATAAAGACTGCTTTGAACACACAGTTTAAAAATTTGTGGTTTTATTTATCTCTCTATATCTATAATTTTGTACCAGGACTTTCTCGAGAATTTTGCAGCTTTTGCAGCGTTGTCATCTGTGCTGTAGTGAGGGTTTGATTGGGGAGTCTTTGGCTAGAACAGTCATCTTGTACCCGATACAAGCCTCCTTGTAGGTGATGTCAGGGTTTCCTTTGTTTTGAGTCGTGACCTGACTTACTGTAACGATGTCTTTTTGAATCGGTTCGAAACAGTTACGGCAAGTGCGTTTCGAGGAGTGGCTACATGAAGGCTACATGAAGAGGAAGTAAGAAAGCAAATTCAAGAAATGGAAATGCTCGGAATAATTTGAAAATCAAACAGCAGATATTCACAGCAGGTGTGGCGATTTACATTAAGGAAAATATATATTGAAAGCTTAAGCTGTCATCAACGATGGGCGCCTTAGTTGAGTACATGTTTTTATAGATTGTGTGTGAATGGAATAAGCTCCTATTAGGAACAGTTTATAAGCCACACAATAATATTGATATTTCGCCGTTACATACATTACTTACTTATTTAAACAGTAGCCTTTTCAGGGGATAGCCAGGTTAATCGAAACATGATTTAATCTTCCTTATGAACAACTTTCACACAGACCACAATCGTGTAGAAGAGTCTTGCTTACAGGGACCCCTTGGAACCCTTGGAAGAGAACATAAGAAATATACCCTGGCATAATATTTTGGTCATGCATTCTCCTGATAATCAAGTTGTATTTCTACATAAAAACGTAAATTTTCTTTTTGAGCAACATGTTCCTTTAATTAACAAAATTATAAATTCAACACGTGCAATTTGGTTTACTGAAGAAATTAGGGAGTTGATAGTTGTGAGTGGTAGAAGCTATCGATACTTTTCTGAGTAGATGAGCATTATCGAGTTTACAAGTGTCTACGTAATGAAGTTGTTTCAAAAATAAAGGCAGCCAAAAGAATGCACTTTTCTGGTTGATTCGGTAAGGACCTAATTGGAAAAAAGGTGTGGACCAATTTCAGAAATGTGGGCGTTGTTAAGAAACGCGTTCAATCCTTGCATAATATAGACGCAAAAGAATTAAATAAGCAAATTTATAATGAGAAGTGGCTCTATAGACTTAAATGTAACAAGTTGGATAAGTCATGAACCCACGAATGAGACCTCTTTTGAGTTTCACAATGTTAATGCTCTGGATGTGGTGGAAATTTTTCTGTCAATAAAGTCGCATGCAGCCGGAATTGATTTATTCCATTCTGTGTTTATCAAAATTCTTCTGCCTCATTTATTGCCATATCTACATATTTTTAATACAATTTTGACTACAGGAATCTTTCCCTACAAATAGAAAATGACAAAAAATAATTCCAGTACTTCAGGCCAATTTCCATATTGCCCTTCTTGTCTAATATCTGAAAACGTTTGGCACTGTAGCAATTAAATATACACCTCAATTGAAGAAACCTTATAACTGTATACCAAACTGGCTTTCGACCCAATCACAGTTGTTTAACAGGTCTAATGAAAGTAACCGATGACATTAGGTATAACCTAGATAGAGTTGAAATTACATTTTTGATTCCCCTGGACTTCACAAAAGCTTTTGATATGCTAATCATTCCATGCTTGATAGTAAATTAATAAATAACTTTAATTTATCAATGTCGGCCGCAAATCTTATGTTATCCTATTTATGTGGTCTCATGCAAGCTGTATCTGTGAACGGAATTTTATCGGAATTCTTACCTGTAATAAAAGGTGTACGCCAAGGTTCGATTTCAGGACCTCTTTTATTCAGTATGTACATTAATGAAATTCCAAGTACTGTGACGCATTCGTAGACTCATATTCACGCAGACGATATCCAAATTTATAAAAGCTGTCCACTTGGGCTTATTGAAAACTGCGTCGAAAGTATCATTTACGACTTGGAGCAAATATACCAATGGTCCCTCAAAAATGACCTGAAGTTAGGCCCGGTAAGATGTAAGTGTATGGTTATTTCGAAAAATACATTGACTCTTGATTATTTACCCGCGGTACTGTTAAACAATTCACCATTGAAATTCAATTGAACTCAGGCGCATTTTTCAACAGAACGCTTAATTGGAATGACGAAATAAATTCTCCTGTGGGGAAAACTTATGGCGTTCTTCGAAGTCTGTGGCTATTATAGCAACTTATTCGTATATACACTCGATTGCTACTTACTAGAACCAGTGCATTACCAGTACTGCTCTATAACTGCGAAATATTTTTAAATTGTGATATTTGCAGTTTTAGAAAACTTAAAATTGCTTTCAATATCGTTGTCCGATATGTATACGGGCTTTTAATAACCTCCTAGACATGTCTCTTGAAAACTATTCCGAATTTAGATCTCTATGTTTTTTGTTTAAAATAACGCGACTTGGCGTGTCAGGCTATCGAAAACATTCGACTTCCGGTATCAATCAGGTCAAATTGCTTAACTTACAAAGGTTTACTTACTTTACATCTGAAAGGCAATTCTTTACCGCTGCAGTGCGTCTGTGGAACTCCAATCCCGCTAATCTTAAAAGATCAAAGCAGCGTCGCTAAGTTTAAGAAAGATTTAAAGTCATACATTGGCCAACAAGAATAAAGATTTCTCTTCATGCATCACAGCACATTCTCTATTTTTTAATTTACTTTTGTTGATATTAACTTTCCTTTCTTCATTTACATAGATTATAATAGTTCATGCATTTTTTTTTTACTTTAACTTTGCTTTCTTTTTCCTTTTAATGCATATATACATATACTTTTTAACTATAATATTGTACATCTACCGCACATTTAAAAGACAATGTCTTATTGTGGTAGCATATTATCATAACAAATAAAAATGCAATAAAAAAATAAATGGTGGTAGTTGCTAAGAAATAAGACAATTCCGGTCGTCAGGAATTTAGACTATCGTAAACAAAATGAGATTACGAAAGATGATAAACACCCTTTGCCAAACATCGTTAATATAAGATAAACTGGGCAGAACCCAATACTTCTATTCATTTGACCTGGCTAAGGGATATCATCAAATTAAGATGAATCCTGATGGCATACATAAAACGGCTTTCGTAACTTCAATTATATGAATTTGTAAGAATGCCATTCACTCACAGGAGGAACAACAACAACACTACATACCCATCAAAGAAACCATAGTCAATAAATATAAAACCCAGATAATATTAGCAAATTATGAAGCTATTTTGCAGAGTCGAAAAATGATATACATTGTTATGACAAAGAACAAACATTGGACACAATTGCTAAAAGCTCATTTAATAAAAGGTATGGATATTGGATTGTATACAGAATTATCATATCATTAAGTTTTGATTAAGTTTTTCATTAAGAAAGTACAAAAAGTATTGATGGAACTATTCCACTCTGACAAGCAACTAAAGCTCATTAAATCTACTCATCTAAGGAAATTAGAATTGAGGAAGAATTGCATAAGCAGTTGACTTTGTATCATATAACTGAATCCATTCATAGCGGAATCAATGAAAGCTATTACAATTTAAAAAATAAAATTTATTTTCTTAAGCTTCGTGATCACATACAATCAATATTTAGCAATTGTAACAAATGTACACAAATCAATCCAATGAGGCCTAAAGTCCACATGAAATCATTCACATATATTTTGTAACTACAATAGATAAATTAATTAAATTTCCGGCGGCATATCACATAACAGATCGAAACTGGGTAGCAAAAGAAGCAATAATAATAGACAATGAATTTAAAGCTGAAGAGGTAATAAACTAGGACTAAAGGATACAAGTTAATTCACGCTAACCTGCATTTTAGCAAAAGATAACCTAAACATTTTCTTTCTCCACAACTACAGCCGCACAGATTTTACAGTGTCTGGAGCTTAAAAAAGAAACAATTTTGTTCGGCGCTGCCTACATGGACTACAAAGACACCGGACCCATTCCTTCCGATATGATTCGTAGTGAAGTATGCAAAGCGTAATCGATAAGCCATCAAAAAAAAAAAAAAACACCCCTGGTGGCCAGAGGACAAGCAGAAACTAAGAAGGATAGCAGATCCCTCTTCAACCGAGCCAAGACAACGAGGAATCCAAGCGATTGGGCTCTTATAAGGACAGTCTAAGGACTTACAAAGCGATGATTAGAATATCTAGAAACCAATGCTGGAAAAACTTCTGCTCGAAAATTTAAAGCAACACAGAACCCAGTACACTAGACTACGGAAAATTCTATCGAAATCACCGGATCCTTCGGGCATTCTTAACAGCGAAGACGGTTCCATGACAATATCGAGTCAGGAATCCCTTCAACTGCTGCTAGACAAACAGTCCCCAGGCAACGAAGAAAGGTTCTCAGAGGAGCACCAAACCTTCGAGAACAACCAATCAAGCACCTTTATAGTAGTAGTATTGTTGCAGCAGTCTAAGCGGGTAGCTTCAGTGTCGAGGAGGAGGACGGCGGCACGCTTGTGGTTGCACGGCTAAGCTCGTCACCAGTCGTTCACAGACCGTTGAATAGTGCGCACGGGTTTCGACTTCGTAAAGCCAAGTGAAAATCATTTAGTTCAGTCAAGTAGTGCAATTAACTCGAGGATCCGCAGTAAGAACGTGGTCGAGTGTATAGAGTGCACAGCCGTGAACCAGAAAGTCTGAGGTCGAGACCCAGTGGGAGCAATCTCCTTTTTTTTCTTTTCCTCCGAAGCAATAATTGCACTGGCAAAGTGAGTCAGTGCAAAGCATGGAGGAGAACAGGCTGTCCGATAGCCTAGAAGCGGACGGGGGAGAAGCTCAACCGGCAGCAAAAATATCACGCCACAAACCAACGGAGCCCCAAGAAGGCACAGTGAAGAGGAGAAGAAAGCGTATCTCCAAGAATGCGAAAAGACATAATACTGACGCGTCACCTGTTAGAATACAGGAGGAAGAGAGTGCCGAGGCTACGTCATCTAATGAGACGACAGCCGAAGCCGATGGAGAGGACGCATTCATTCATATGTGTCAGGTGGTACAGAAGAAGAAGTTGAGGCAATAATCCGCTCAAAAGAAACTAAGGTCTCTAATCTGAGGGATGAAACCAACAAACTCCTTCAAGAAATTAGAGAGCTTCGAAGAACAACTCTGGGAAGGAGAAAGATGGAGGAAGAGCAAGAAGTTCAACAACTCGGGCAACAAAAACAACAGTTGCCGGAACAGAGCCAGCTGCAAAAGGCGACGCAACAACAGCAAAAACAAGCAGCAACAGAACAAAAGAAGATGCATCAACAGCCATCAGCTCAGCAACAACACCAGAGGCAGCAACCAAAGGAACACCCATCAGCTCAGCAACAACACCAGAAGCAGCAGCCAAAGGAAGCAGTCCAGCAACAACCTCAAGGAACTAAGCAACAACAGAAGCAGCAGCAACATACAGTACACCAGCAACATCCACAGCAGAAGAAAAAAGAAAAGGTGCCACCGATCAATCTGTACAAGGCGGACATTTTACAAACTGCACAGGTATGTAGGACGGCCGTAGGTAGCGGCAATTTTCTTATTAAAAAAAAACAAAGGTTTTGAGAAGCACTCAATCTACTGCGAGACAATTACAACAAAATTAAGAAGTGCTTAAAGCGTTCGACGTTGGAGTTCTACTCCTTCACACCGAAAGCAGAAAAAATCCAATCGAAATTGTTAAAGATCTCCGGACCGGTCGAAGCGGAGGGGATCTTCCAACTGCTCAAGGAGCAAGTGTGTGAAGGTCTCGAGTTCGTCGGGGTCAAGCCCTTCACCACAGCTAAGGCAAAAAGGGAGGGGCGGAAATTACCGTACTTCGTTGTACAGCTGTCACCCAATAGCAAGGTAGATAAGGTAAACGATATTGTTCGTTTGGCTGACTATCATTGCGCCTGGGATAGTATTAGAAGGCGCGATGGCATTCTCCAATGCGCTCGCTGCCAAAGGTTCGGGCACGCCGCGTCGGACTGCCACATGCAGCCTCGATGCGTCAAGTGCAGCGAGAACCACAGTGCCGAGAATTGTCCTCTGGGGCAAAAGGGAGCAGCTGACAAGAGTCAGCTCAAATGCGTACTCTGCGGGAACGCGGGGCACACCGCTAACTATCGGGGTTGCCCTAAATTCCAAGAGCGGAAAGCAGCAACTACCGAAGGTAGTGCCGCAACCTTCATTGCAAATTCATTGATAGGGATCCCACGAAAAAACGAGCTCTATAGATTGTTGGACGATCAAAGCCAAGAGCTGATGCTGAATAGCGAAACCAAGCTAACTCGGAGAGGCATACTGGAGCATAGCAATTATAATGTTGTTGGAAGAGACCGGCCCAAGTCCAGTGGTGGAGGCGATGTTGCGATCTTCATAAAAAATAACATTAAACACAAGGTAGTGCATAGTAGTGAAGTACGAAGGTTTCAAGAGTTGGAGGCCTGCATCGTGTGCATTTCGCTCCGCAGTGGAAGGAGGTTGTATGCGGTGTCGGTCTACTCCTATGGCAACCCTAGTTCAAGAACAACTATATCAGAGCTCGATTCACTCTTTCGATATCTGAGGCTGGACTCGGAGGAGAACTATTTTATTTTGGCCGGGGACTTAAATGCCCGACATGGATATTGGGGGAACATGGTTTCCAATAACAGAGGGGACCAGCTATATAGCTGGTTTTGCTTGCACAATGTCGAGTATAGACTCGATTTGAAAGCAACAGAGATCTCGTCTAATCCCAGAAGCGGTTCGTATCTGGATCTCCTGCTGTTAGACGCAAGACTGCAGCTGACAGACACAGACGCACAAACGGAAAACTGTTTGAACACATTCGTGTACCTCATTGACCATTGCGGACTCAGTACCAAAATCAAGATCCCCAACGACATTGCGGAATTAAGAGAGTATGTTCAAACGTACACCTACAACTACAGTAGGGCACGATGGACACGCTTCTCCAGACAAATGACGCGAGCACTCTCTTCGAACACGCTCCACATACCGTCCAATAGAAACTTGTCAAACGAAGAGATTGACATGTATCTAATTCAATTGGACGAGACAATTAAACGAACCATGGACATTACCATACCTCGATATACACGCACAAACAAGAAACACTTGTACCGCAATGCGACAATCGACGCACTCCACCAACGTAAAAGTAGACTCCTGTCAAGATTAAAAACCTTGTACAGGCGGGGACGAGGAAGTTAGGACACTGAAATCGCTCATTAAGAATATCCAAACATTAATTGTCCAGAATTACAGGCTTTCTGTTAATTCGTACTGGAATGACAAGATACGGGATGTAAGATCTAACAATCCGAGCATGTTCCCGCAAATTAACAAATTCTTTCGAAGTAAATATAGCGATCTTCCGTGTCTTGAGCTCCCCAGAACGACGGACAACGAACAAATACTGACTACAGCAGGTATTGATCCAGATAACGCTGTACTCGACGATAACTTCTTTGTGGTCGAAGATCCGCAAGAAAAAATGGAGGTACTAGGCGCGGTCTTCCAAAAAGGGTATAAGGTGAATGAGAGCGTTCGCCCGAACCACGACTTGGATAACCGCGTACTGGCTAGCAACTCTCAACTTCAATAAGACATGCAGCAATGGCGATCTGGGAACGCTGGCTTTGTCGTGTTCAATGATGATAACATGGCAGATAATGCCATCGCCGACGAAGGGGTTCATCCTCCGTTCATATCGAAGACAGAACTCCTAGCGGTCTTCGAATCATTAAAGAAGAAAAAGTCTGTTGGAATCGACGGGATCTCCAAAATTGTGCTAAGACACCTCCCCCTGGAAGTGGTTAATATGTACACAATCTTGTTTAACAATGCTCTGAATAATAAACATTATCCGGAGCATTGGAAAACGGCTATTGTGCAACCCATATTCAAGAGAGGAAAAGATTCTTCGAATCCTTGCAACCTCCGGCCAATTAGTCTACTTCCGAACATCAGCAAGGTATTCGAGAAGGTGATCAATAGAACTCTGATGAACTGGATTAAGGACAAAAATATAATTCCGGATAACCAATTCGGTTTCAAAGCGGGGCATGACACTATTCATGCTGCGTCGAAACTGGTGTCGGATATCCAATGGAACAAGAGCCAGAAACAATGTAGAGAAGGCCTTCAACACCGTATGGTTAGAAGGACTTTTCTACAAGCTCAATCGGCTAGGCATTAGCAAACCACTGCTGTACCTGCTGTGTAACATGCTTACCGGTAGACGGTTCGTCGTCAAGAATGGTAACGTGACCTCCACAGCTATTTTTGAGGTAAAAAATGGTCTCCAACAGGGTGCCGTTAATTCGCCGATCCTGTTCAACATTTACTTGACCGATCTGTTAAGTTCTCTTCCTCATGCAATTGCGTACGCAGATGACTTGATCGTATACAGACCAGGCAAAAAGATCGAGGAAATCACTACTCTCACGCAGGGTGACTTCGATTCATTCATGAGAAGTTGCGATGACTGGAAGTTGAGTATCAACTTCCGGAAGTCGGAAACCATTCTGTTCACGACGCCGTTGTATACGAAAAAGAATTGGCGAAAGTTCTCAATCGTTGGAAGACACGGGGAACTACTGGCGCAAAAGACTGTAGTCAGATATTTGGGGATCTGGCTAGATCAGTATCTATATTTTAACAAACATGTAGATGCTGCTCTGGCCAGGGCCCGAGGCGCTTTTGCCCTTACAAAGAGACTGTTTTACAACAGCCAACTCGATGCGAGGGTGAAAGTTATCTGCTACATGGCCCTCATCCGCCCATTCCGACCTATGGGTGTCCCGTGTGGTTCAACGTGAGTGCAAGCTTGATGGAAAAGATTCGGTTACTTGAGAGGGCTTGTCTTAGGGCTTGCCTTCGTCTTTATCGCACTCCAGAGTTCCAGTAAATAAAATTCTATTCCAACGAGGTTTTATACAACAGAGCAAACCTGATAAGAGTGGACAATTTCCTGTTGAAGTTGATTCGAGCTCATACTGCTAAAGCGATGAACGCGTCCAATAACTTGATCTCAGGGGCTTACTTCCCCAATCCAGCATACCACGAAAGGGTACGGCACAATGGCTTCATTCCCCCAGAAGCCTTTCTCCATTTAGACAAGAACGGACTGTTACAAAATCTAAATGCGGTACCGCTCATCTTCCATCGCACAACGAGCTGAGGAGGGTCTCCTCCGCTTCAGTACTGCGGTATCAAGGAGAGATGTTCGGGATGTTGCATTGCAACATCGAAAATTCTGGTGGCTGGGGAGAGAGGGAAGTCCTTCGTCGAACCCTTTAGACCCGGGGTAGAAAGGGTAGTCCGTATCCCCGAATGGAGGACCAGCCGGTCACTGTCTTGCAGCAATTAGATGCAAATTTATAAGCTGCAACCTACGGCCGGCCTACATAGCCTAGGGTAGTTTTTAAGGTAGTTGTAAGACGTAAATAAAAAAAAAATAAGAAAAAAAAAATAGTATTCACATGCGTACACTACTGTGTACCTATGTGTATACACTGTATATATTAACTACATCTATATACATATGTCTATACATTCATATATACATATGTATATGTATGTAGCTTAGCTTAAGTTAGCTTAAGTTATTTTTAAGGTAGTGTGTAAGTTAGCATATAAGTTTTAAGTAAATACAGTTCAGTAATTAAGTTTTATGCTTAAATTTTTCTTAATATTAAGTTGTACAGATAAAGTAGTTATTCTTTAAATGCATGGATTTTTAGTTAAGACATAGGATAAGATTATGTTTAGCTTAGAGTGCCCGCCGAGGGCCAGTAGGTTATATGTATAGTAATACTGTTCGTCCAACTAGTTTTAAGCATTTTTGTTATGAATATGAAATAAAAATGAATTAAGAAAAAAAAAAAAAAACGGCTAAGCTTATCGGATGGGATGGTTCTTGTCCCCTCCCTCGTACACCACCCAACTGTAAGCAAAAAAATATCGTGCCTATTGCTAGCTAAGATAAAAAAGAGAGGGAGGGAGGAAAGAAAATGAGAGTTGTAAACCTAATACCCTAATACACACCACGGACGGACAAATAAAGATAGGAAAGAGAAGAAAGAAGGGGCAGGGTGTTCAAGGCCTATGAAGGAGTGTTCAAGGCCTGTGTGTCTACCACAAAAATACACCGGAGCTAAGCACGTGGAGCTAAGCTAACTAACCTAAACTAGGCCTAATCTAACTTAAATCTAGCTTAGCTCTACATCGAGTTAATGCCCTTCCAGCGTCGTTTGGCTGGTTAGGTTCGTAAAGAACCCGAAGGTACCTGATGTTGGCACAAGTCGGCGGACTTGTCGCCACCCCTCATGTCAATCGACGTGACCAGTGCCATCTCCATTGGAATTTTGTGGGAGGTAGCCCCTTAGAGGCGACATTAGCCACACCCTAACGTTCAGCCCTGAAGAATACACACACATTTCGGCAATTATGGAACTACGCCATTAAATAAAACATGATCGTCTTCATTTTCCAAATACACAATTTATCATGTTATTGTTAGTTCGAACATTTACAACTTAACTTATAAACTATATATGTAAAAGAAATTCAAAATGAAAGATACAACTACAAGTACAAAGGAATTCAAAAGGTATGGGTCTTAACCCTGGCCAAAGCTGCGTACGTCACGCTACCTTCAGGGACTCCCAATAACAGCGGAGTCTGCTACTCACAGTATTTTGGTCCCGTGACGTCCTGCGCGGTGGAGAAAACGAAATTGTGGGACACTCACTAACAAGCATTGAAGCCATGCTTAATAAAATCAACAAAAGCTAATTATGAGATAAAAAAATTAAATTCAAGCTAATATAAAAATTCAAAACAAAAAAAATAATAAAAATAGCAAAATTTGGTCAGTCTGGATTCTGGAACAAATTAGCCTCGATGGCACTAGCTGCCATGAGGATTGGCACTTGGTTGACACTTTGCGGCGTTGTGGCCACCTATCACTTTCTTTCTTGCTAGTTTTGATGTTGATTTGTTCTTTTCATGAGTGTGGGACACTCACTAACAAGCATTGAAGCCATGCTTAATAAAATCAACAAAAGCTAATTATGAGATAAAAAAATTAAATTCAAGCTAATATAAAAATTCAAAACAAAAAAAATAATAAAAATAGCAAAATTTGGTCAGTCTGGATTCTGGAACAAATTAGCCTCGATGGCACTAGCTGCCATGAGGATTGGCACTTGGTTGACACTTTGCGGCGTTGTGGCCACCTATCACTTTCTTTCTTGCTAGTTTTGTTGTTGATTTGTTCTTTTCATGTAATTTGATTCTGTTTTTAAGGGTATTTTATGTTATCTAAGCGTAATTGAATGGATACGTGTATATATTTACTGCTCTACTCAGTACAACTTGCACAAGGAACGGGCTATATATATATGTGCATATGCACGCACTTCTCTTAATCTATTTTCCCTTTTTTTACTATTCTGTGTGAGTTCAAAGAATCAGTATAATTTATTAATACTAATTGATATTTTGATACATTTCAAAAAATCTTAATTCGTGCACTCGTTTTAAAAGTATTCCGCCGACTTTCGCACTTTTCTTTCCAATCTATCTCTTTTTTTACTCATTTTCCAATTATTCTTTGATTAAACCTCCTACATTCTTCCGTTGTTCAAATAAACCAAAATAATCTTCCTTTATACATTCTTGCCCGTGTGAACGCCCCTTTCAGTAGACTTTCGCACTTACGAGCTTCCATTACATATTGTACGTGAAAGGCAAACAAGTGTATTAATTACCTCCTGAAATTTTTATATTTTTCTCTGTTGTAAGTTCTTTGCAAAAAGTATATTTATCAAGTTTTGAACATAGAATACGTGGCCAACTGACCACCTATATTAGTTGATAGGGTTGTGAATAATTTGTCTTTTATTTAACAATATATATATTCTTAAATTGGACTTGTTACACAAAATTTGATATTTTTTCCCTTGAGCGAATTCATCACTCACATTATCAAGGCTCTCACAGCTATAGCGGACATCCCCTCTTCTTACGGAATGGACGCACAAGATCCAAACAGCACGTATGCAGCGCTCTGCAGCACATGCATCAAACCGCTCTCTTCCAAAGGGGACTTTGTGACCTGTCAGAGTCAGCAAATCGAAGTACCACCACGCTCCATGTACAACCGAAGCCACTAACGTCAAAATGAACCACGAACGCCGATCCGAATGAAAGTGTCAAATCTGCAGACAAAAAAGTAAGCCACCATCAACTACACAAGCAGACCCAAGAAGTTGATACGCAGATCAAACGATATAGATATGATACACTCTCCTTAACTGAAATAAAAACTGATGTAAACACTATGCATTCGGATATAGCGGAACTCAAAACAAACACAAAACACCTGAATGAAATGCTAGACAAAATATATAAGCAGATTGAACTCTCTAACGTAGACATGAAGAAAGAAATATAAAACACCTTTGCTAAAATGAATGAGACAATGTCAGAACTAGCACTTCAAATCAAGGATCTTACTCAGAAGAACTATGAGAAGGAGTTAAAAATTGCTCAAATTGAACAAAAAATCGATATTCTTGAGCAACAAGAAACTCGAATTTTAGCAATGGAAAGTAAAATCAACACTCTTTTTTTTAAAAAAAAAAGGTTACGATAAAAACATTGAAATTAAAAATGTCGTGAAGGAGGAAAATGAAGATGTCAAACAAATAGTCAAAACTATATTCAGAGTAGTTAACATAAACATCGCTGATAATTATACTGCGGAAGCATATCGCACAAAACAAAAGCAAGAAAACATTGTCGCAAAATTGTCTTCTATGCACATTAAAAACCAGCTGATGCAAAATATGCGAAGCCAACACATTGATTTCTAATTCAAACGATAACAAAACGAAAATATATGTTAACGATCAGTTAATTGCAACAAACCGACGTTTGCTATGGCTGGCGAAAACAAAAGCAAAATGTGCAAGATGGATGTTTGTGTGGGTACGCGAGGGGCAAATCTTTGCAAAAAAGAATGAAAAATCAATTATTTTATATATTAACACAGAAAAGGATATTGAACTTATAGTATAAAGAGTAAGCTATATAACAAAAATTAATAAGTTAACAACAAGCACACTCCAAAATTACGAAAACATAAATAAAACACAATTTAAAACTTTTCTTTTTTCATGTATTTATTAAAATATTCGGTCGCTCCGAAAACACTTCACATCATTTCTAGCAGCAATAAATAATATAATTACACTCGTAGATGTTATAATACTCGTTGAAACAAATATCACAGATAATGAAAATGACATATTCAACATAAATGGGTTCAACGCAGAATATTTCAACAGATACCAACAGTTAGGTCGAGGAATAGCCGTCTACGTAAAAGAATCACTCAACTATGAACGCTCTCTGCTCAAAATTCTCTCATTTGAGTCAATAAACATTAGAATCCATACAAAAGAAAGCCATATTCGGAGTAGGTACAATGCCCAAACGGCTGTTGTCCTAACAAATATTTCCGATCATTACTCACCCATGCTGGGACTAGACCCTATGAGAAATGATACAGAGAGAAATCAAAACCAAGAAAAAGAAAATAGAAAAACTATAAGCAATCATAGGGTAAATGCTTTATTATCTGGCATAGATTGCGATGAAATCATTAATTTGCAAAATGTTAACGAAATTTACAAAAAAATACGAACCACATTTAAAACAATCTACGAAAAATCGCAAACATTATCAAATGAAAGGAAGAAAAGATTACCCAACCCTTGGATGAATGATGAATTAATCGAGTATTGTAAAAAAAAGAGACGAACTATACAAGAAATGGCTATCAAAACCTAAAGATAAAGCTAGACAGAAGGAGTACAAAGCATATAGAAACGCAGTCAACAAAAAATTAGTAAATGTGAAAAACACGTTTTTCAAAAATAAGTTCTCGGAAAAAAAAAACAATATCAAAAAAGTTTGGCAAACAATAAAAGAGATAGTGGGAAAAAAAATTAAACAATATTGATCAAATCATTCTAAAAAACTTTAAAAATGTTGAAATGGATGCCTTAACAAACAAATTCGCCTATACATTTAAGGAAAACGTGGTGAAAACAATACACTATTGTCCTATTGAAACATTAAACAGGAAAGATAGTCCTATACAAAACTCACTGTTCTTAGAAAGGACTAATGAACTAGAAGTCTTCAACATAATTAAAAACATAGATGTAAATAAAGGTCCCGGGTATGACGGAATACGACCGAAAGACCTAAAAAACAACACTGAACTACTAGCACCTGCAATAGCAAAACTAATAAGCGCTGTCCTCGATGAAATGACAATTCCTAAGGAACTAAAAGTATCTATAATCCGACCAATTTATAAAAAAGGAACACAGTCCGATGTCAACAACTATAGGCCGATAGCAATTTTACCGGTCTTCGAAAAAATACTGGAAGAAATTGTTACTAGGAGACTGAAGCAATTCCTTGTCAAATACAAAATAATTGACTCTAGGCAATATGGATTTCAAAAAGGCAAAAATATCAACCAACTCTTAGGCTATCACGCTTAACCGAAGCTTAAGCAAAAAGCAGCATACTCTGGCTTTATTTATCGATTTCAGCAAGGCTTTCGATACACTGTCACACGAAAAAATAATAGAATGAATGGAGAAAGCTGGTGTTAGAGGACAATGCTTAGAATAGGTGAAACATTATTTGAAATGTCGATCATACCGCGTATCGGCGACAATCTTAGTGACGAAGTAGAGACAACGCATGGAGTACCACAGGGCTCAAAATTGGGCCTTCTCTTGTACATTATATACGCCAACGGATTGATAAAAGCATTAAGAAAGAGTACAGTTTTCGCATATGCAAATGACACCACAATCCTTGTGTCGCACAAAGACATCGAGGCTGCAATGAGAATTATGCAAAGTGAACTAAATATCGTTTCAAGATGGTCTCATGACAACGGCCTCACAATTAATGTAGAGAAAACAAAAATTATGCCACCCCACTTTATATATCGCGACATCCGAATAAAATTTCACAGCACTCAATGCCTTCATGCTAACAGAGAAAATAACGAGACAGCATATGATAAATGCGAAACCATAATTGAAGTTGTCAACAGTTTCAAGTATCTTGGTATAATAGTTGCCCACAATCTCAAATGGCACCAACACATCGAGCAACTTCAACGAAAACTTCACAGTACAGCATACATGCTGCAACACCTAAGCTACAGCTGTAACTATGACGTATTAAAACAGGCATACCTAGCATTGAGCGAATCATATATACAACACGGGATAACGGCGTGGGGAACATCAACCTACTGTAGTAAACTCCACAGAAGTCAAAACTATTTCCTGAAAATTCTCGCCAGGAAGAAAAATATCAACTATCACAACAACAGTGCAACAATAAGCAACCAACTTGGACATCGAAGGCATATTCAAATCCACCTTGATAAACGAATTTTACAATGACAGCAGCTTCAGAATACAAATAGACCACACCCACAACACCCGAAGAAATACAGAGGGAAGATACAAGGTAGCCAAATTCCACAACAACTATGGCAAGAACTCTTTTCCGACATTAATTCCGACAGTGCTGAATGAACTACCAACCAATCTTTTAAATATCTCCCACTTCCTGGAAAGAAAAAAATTAATAAAAATGCATTTTACGCATAAAACACCCTGTTAAAATATTCCGAATCTACATAAGCATATATACCCTAGTTTCGTTTTTATTTTTATAATTTCGTTAATATCAATGTAATGTGTTGTATACAATTTAAATAATATGTATTTTATAGTAAATGTTAATGGAGAATTAATACACCTACCAAAATGAGATTCCTGCAGACAAGCCAAAGGGCTTCGCAGGATTATTTCTTCTTACTTTGTAAAATGTTAAATAAAAATAAGAAAAAAAAATATCTTCTTGGAATTCGAAGTTCAAAATCTCCAACAAGTGCATGTCGATGAACACGGGCAGTGCTGTCAAAAAAAATGTTTTGCTTACTAATTCGTCGTCTGGGTTTTTGTTTCGTCTTTTTAGTGTCGGATAAGTTGTTTTTTTAATCTAATTAATAAATCTGTAAAATTATAACTCAATTATTTCCTATGATACACCGACATAAGTAGAGAACACACAACATTAGAATAAAGTGTTTAATAAGAGTTAATTGTTTTTGTTTATTAAGCATGGTGTCATTTCATTAGCCTTATGGTTTGTTTTATTAAGGTAGCAGAACGTACATGAAGAGGGTCAAGACGCTTCACCGAAGGAGGAGGATGGTCGAAGGATGATTGATTCATGCTAAACGTAGTAAATATTACATAAATATTTGTTGCCGACATTCAACTTGTTTCTTCACAGGCAAAGTGCTGTTAATTTGATCCCAACGGCAAACGGTGTCTGGACCAGATTTGAATCAGATAAAAACGTATTAACTTTGCTTTGACTGGGATTCGAACCGGGAACCTCGCTACATACTGTTAGAAGAAGTTCAAATGGGCTATACACATATACCCCATAGAATTACAAGGGACTTACAGCACACTGGAGTCATCGTTGTTAAAACTCTACAGCTTATTACCTACCATAAACGAACTACTCTTCTCGCTAGAAAGGTGTTTTTGTAAAGTCGTCTATGCAACGACATCGCCATAACAATCAGCGGAAAATAACCCCAAACCCTAGGCTATCTTATGGATAACACTCTCAAAGTGTTAACGAATTGGACCAAGAAATTTGGCCTGGATCTCAATCCAGCAAAAATTGAAATGGTATTCTTTTCGAGAAATCATCAGACTCCACTGACTTTCTTAGATCAGACCAAATATGTCGGCATTACAGTAAAGATAAGGCTTAATTGGAATCTAAACTCACTAGAAAGAATAAAGAAAGCAACCACTGCACTTTATGAGTGCAGAGGGCTTTAAGTACGAACTGGCGAATTACCCCCAATGTTATGAGATGGCTTTATATTGCCGTGATAAGGCCCATATGCCATATAGTAGGCATCGTAGTGTGGTGGCTGTCACTGGCAACAAAGATGATAAAAAGGGTCCGAAAGATGACGTGTATATCAATTACAGGCGAAATGCACACATCACCAACCGCAACGCTCGAAACGATATTACACATCACTCCTGTAGACATGTGCTAAATCGGCACTGAGACTGAAAGCATTCTTGCTATCCAGTAATCAACGCACAGGTCACGCCAGTATATTAAACTTATACAGTTTTGCCGAAGAACCTACTTAACCCCGATCTTAGACTTCTTTATCAAACATAAAATCAGAATACCGAGCAGATAATTATGTGAGACAGCAATGCCAAGGAAACCTACACAGGTGAGTCTAACACCGGTAGTGGAGTGGGAGCAGGTAAGTACTCGGAACAGTTCCATATCAGCCAGTTTTTTAGACTTCCAGATTACTGAAGTGTTTTCCAGACAGAAAAAGCGGCTATTCGTGAAGCCCCTGAATGGCTGTTGAGGAGGACGACATCGAACGAGAGCCTTTTCATGTGAGTGCAGATCTCAGTCCACTGTAATATTGACTGAACCAATTAAAATAAATTTACAGATGGATTGTCTGTGCTCATCATCATCACCTTTCAATTTCCTTAAAAACGTCGTATTTACTTGTGATAGCAAAGCCGCAACCAAGTGTTCATTTTATGTACGTAGTTATGGAAATTGCATTTCAAACAACTTGAACATTTTTTATCGAATTCTACAGAAGGAGCAGTTAACGTTCAAAGTTCAGAAAATGTCTTGCAGATTTTATAGGCTCGTTATTTTATTAAAAGAACTTGTTCTCTGATTTTTTTTCTGTTTTATCTGTCATAAACATGCAATTTAAACAATTAAGTTCCTCATGTAGCTTAAAAGTTGCAATTCCGGTATAAAATGTAAATGCCGCTGCCTGTAGCTTCTCTGATCATGCTTTGGATAGAGTTATTTCGAACCCGCCATCAAAATCTCCATCGCAATTGACGTGGTATTCGATACTGTTCGAAATATCTATTCCCATAAGGTGATCTTCTAAGAGGGCTTCAATGTGGAATTCTTTGCGATCACATTTAAGTTCATCACAATCTGTTTCGGGTAGCAAAGATTCCAGCCCAGAATCTTCATAAACCGCATATTCTGACAATATATAATATAATTACGCCTATATTAGATGATTTAATATGTTTTCTGGAGACCAAAATCAAGGAGAGCGTACAAGTTGCGGTTCCAACAAAAGTCCCAATGCAGCAGATCTGTTGTTCTCCCACGAACTATATAAATCTTATAAAATCCAGAAACTATATTAGACTAAAATGGCAAAATGAAATGAACCACTTAAAACGTCTAATTCGAACGGAAATCGCTGAGTTTCGAAACATCAGTTGGAACAGAAAACAAAGCACACTTGATCCCAATTCCAAGCCATGGAATATAAACAAAAAAAAGATTCCCAGTTTGGTTTTTTATAATTCATCAAAAACAGAATGGGAAGGGAAATCTGAGCTTTTAGCTGACGTTTTCTCGAAAAACCATTTAGTGACATTAGTGATATTGGGAAAGCTTATGAGTCTGTTTGGCACAATGGTTTAATCTACAAGTTTATAAAATCTGGTTGCCTTGAGTACCTCGCACAAATTATTCAAAGCTTCCTAATCGACAGTACATTATGTCTTTCGCTTAATGGTTCGAGTTCTTCCGCGAAAGTTGGCACCGACTTTATTTAATATATTCACCAGTGATTTTCCTAACATTCCCAATTGTCCTATGGCTCTTTATGCTGACGACTCGGCTTTGTATGCGTCTCATACAAGTGGTGCTATCATTAAATATCATTTACAAAATAGCCTAAATAGTTTCCATGAACAATTTAAACACTGGAAGTAAAAATTAATGCTGAAAAATGTCAGTCAATCTTTCTCACAAGGAAAAGACCACCTTGCCATTTTCCTCCAAGCAACTTAGCAATTAACAACTGCGATTTACCGTGGGATAGTTTCGTCAAGTACCTTGGGGATGCTTAGACCTTTAACTAACCTTTGGAATACATATAAAAAATAGTTTAAATAAAATAAACATGGCCACAAAAATGTTGTATTCACTGATTAATCGAATATGCATGTTGAGTCATCAAAACAAGCCTTTGTTTTTCAAAGTGGTCTTTCAAGCAATAATTACCTAACTACATGTTAAGAAACTTCAGAACGCACAGAACACAATTCATAAAATGATGCTGAATCTTCCTTGGGACTTTTCACCACAGATTCCACATGAACAAGCTGGATTCAAGTTGCAGCTAATTCAAGTTGCCAGAAGAATTGAAATTCTTAGTTTTTTTCTAAATGTCTGACTGTTGAAAATACACTGGTTATATATATTTATTTATTTACTTATTAATGCATTTATTTTTTTCAATTATATATTTATTTACATATTCATTTATGTCTCTATACTCTGTTATTTATTCATTCAATTGTTTCAACCGCTTATCTTATATTTTAAATACACACTTAATAACCGCATTTATATTGTACTGTGTATACAAATTCATTTTAAATTTTTTTGTTTATACTTACTATTATTGTAATCATTTGTTACCATTTTTCAAATAGAGGTTTTTTGCTTATACTTTTTCCTTTGATGATCTTACAATTATAAACAAAGGTAGTGCGTATAAAACAAAACGACTATTTCATAAGTTAAATAATATATCCCTATTACCGATGGCGAGCCGAATGTCGAGTTATTACGGTTCGCGAGTTTCCCAATTCGCCGGAATTTCATTATTGCCTCGATGACAATGAAAAAGTAACATAAGTAAAGCGTCAAATGAAATTTGTTGATTCATTTTCGTCTGGAATTTGAGCAAATAAGATAATGCGTTTTAAAGTAAAATGTTTATTTCAGCCCGATTTTTTTATTTAAACAGAATAAATAGTGATCAAAATACGTAATGCATGTATCCTAGTTTATTTCTACATATTTGCTTCGCGACTCTATTTCTGAGTGTGTTTCAATTTGTTGATGAAAGTTCGCATTGTGGCTATTTCTTTTTGAGTTTATTAACCAGACTTGAAAAAGCACAAAATGGTATAAAACATTGCACATTTTGTTAAAAATCTTCCCTTATGCAATCTTACCTGTTGCATGTTTCTGACATAAGAATCACGAATTTTTGCGAACATTCGCAAACCGTAACATGGTGATTTTGCAGTTCGCCTAGTTTCTGACACTTGAGGCGAATGCGATCTGCGCGAATCGCGAATGGTAATACCAATTTTCACCATTTGGCGAATTTTTCGTTCAACTCGCCATCGGTAATATGGCAGTAATTTATCATAGGGTAGTAATTAATCATGTCTCTGTGCAAGCTGTGCTCAATTATTGAAAACAATAGCCGTGTTTTTTTTTCATCGCTATAGATAGTGAAGGGAAGTAAGATTTAAAAAAACGATTCGCAGTTGATTTGATTCTTTTACGTGAATGTTGGCAGAAATGAAGTATTACAGTGCCAACTTCACAGCTGATTGCCCCCTAGTCCATCGACCAATTTGAGTGCCTTTTTGCCAGATATTCATGAATTTTTGACGGTTATTCGCGAAATAACGTGAATGCCGTCCTCTGATTGGTCAATTTGCTTTTAGAACACGTTTTAAAAAACAGTTGTCAAGAATCTTTAAGGGAAAGAGAGGTATAAGTCGGGCATCTCTGTAATACTTCATTTCTGATGTTGGTACCCATACGTCACAAATTTGAATTAAAAAAATAGGGGAAACGTCAGTACGAAAATTATATTTGAATGAAAGCTTTTTATTTCACATTTATATCATAATGGATCATTTTTAAGCAATGGTAAGCTATTTTTATGATTGTATTGACGTCTTTGAAGAATAATATTATTGTAGCTACATTTTTAAGATTTAATTAACGAAGACCGAATAGCTATGGTTTTTTGAGGACAGCTCAAGTCCTGAAGAATCCTCCGAAGAAACAAATTATTTCAATATTAAAAACTTCATGAACATTTTTGACTTTTACAGCCATGAATATTTCAAGTCGCATTTCAGATTGCAGCGATCAACCATAGAATATTTGCTATAAAAGTATTTCACTTTTTGATTTGAAAGATTGTTACAAATTCGAACAGAAGAAAAGGATTCCTCAAGTTATCGGTGCAATAGACTGTACATACATAAGCATCGCAGCACCAAAAATCACCAAACAATACTACTATAGTAGCAAACATCAGTTCGCCATAAACTTATAAGCAACTGGGGGTGCAGATAAAAAATTTATTGATATCTGCTGTGGTTAGCCTGGATATTTGCACGATAGCAGAGTTCTTCGGGGATCTGAATTATTCAGTAAAGCTCAACACAACTCTGATCCACTTTTTTCGTTTAACACGTTTATACTTGGTGATTGGGCATATGAATCTACCAACTGGTTAGTGACAACGTAAAGAGACAACGCAAGACTTACTGCGCAACAACATTATTTTAATTATCTGCATTCCGGTACAAGAATTATAGTGGAGCATGCCTTTGGGTTTTTGAAAGGAAGATTCAGGAGATTGCTTATATTCAAACAAAGAATGCGTTCAGTGACAAATTTAATTTTTAGTGCATGTGTTTTGCATAATGTATGTATATAACAATGTGGTCGCCGTGGCGTAGTGGGTAAGTGCGTCGACTTCTACGCAGAGGGTGCCAGGTTCGATACCCGAATTTACCACCTATCATAATTCACGGATCCACCTCTTTCGAGTCACTGACAATGCTCAAAGAGTATTCCTGCCTAGAAAAATCTTCTCAAATTCGCCGTTCGGAGTCGGCATTAAACTGTAGGTCCTTTCCCCTCGTGAAAAGAACAATAGCACGCAAAACACGAGTGGTTGCTGAGAAGCTAGGCCCAGGTCCACCTCGGACTGTCGCGCCACCCATATTATTATTATAATGTATATAACAATGGACGACGAGTTCGCTTATGTGAACCAGGAAACGAAAAGAAGATAGGAAGAAATTCTTTTTGGAAACTAAGAGGAAAATGCACTTCCAAATCAACGCGAAGATATATTTAATTACTTAGCTAAAAGAAATATTATATAGGTATGTATAATCTTTGGCCAGTAAATAAATACAAGTTGGTTTTTTAAAAGTTCCCTTCATATATTTAGGGTATTTAAAATATCCTTGTATATGTAAAGATTTTTCTCTAGCATTTCAGCTCTTCGATGCTGATAAGGAAATGTTTCCACCAAAATTTCTTTTTTCCATTTTCGGCTATCGTTTGATTAATTCTGTCCCTTTAATAGGCCGATCTGGTCATTTTTTGATTCCTGCAGGACATAGCACGTGAGGTCGATGGTGTCACTGCTGACAGGGGAGATGGTGGCGCTGTTGTAGCTGTCGGCGGAGTTAGTGGTGGTATTTCTGCTGCCGGCGGACTTTGTGGTGATGGTGTTGGTGCAGAGGGAGAATCCTATTAATGAAAAATGTATAAATATGAATATAATAATCGGAAACATGTTGATTATTGTATCTACGAGTACTTGCTGTTTGCGAGATTTCAGTTGCGCCTATCCAGACGCGATTTGTCATTTCAACGAAAGCCATGTTTCCAAAAAGTTCGTCCATTTTGCTCAAGAACGGGGCTACACATGTCACTGCACCTGTCCTCCTGTTGTTGTCCTTTGCAGCCTTATATGCTCTAATGAGCGTTTGAATTTTTATTACCAAATGTGAAGTTGTGGTGTTTGAATCCTTAAATTGAAATAGTTTAATACAATTTATAAATAAATATATAACTAATAAACCTTACCGCATATCCAGCAGAAATCAAATCTTCCAACACGTTATCGTACGCCTATTATTTTTCCGATAATGCTGGAACTTTTCGCTACTAGAGGCATACAAGTCTAGAAACGTATCAGTCTCCTCTTTTGTCCAGTTTTTTTTTTTGATCTAATATACAAATGTACGTTAATCTCAGTTTGAATATAACGAGTTTTCAATTCTTCATTACTCATTTTTTGGTTTGATCTTACTTACACGACAATATTTTGAATTTTCAGCATCAATTGAATTCACTTTCCAATATTTTAACCTTTAAAAACAAAATTGTGTTGTGGACAAGAGTTCGAATTTGATTTTTTATTGGCCGTCACTTTTCACTGCCGATATTATAAGCAGTTTTAGGCAGTATGTTTTTGCATGTACTTTACGTGCGATTATAGATGGCGCACTTACATTTTCTTCAAGTGATAGTAATCAACAATGGCACAATGGTAAAATTTATCAAGGTAGGGACTTTATAATATAAGAATCAATCAATTGTAATCGGCGTTAAGATCTCCAAAAATTATGTAAAAACTGATTTAAAACTATTTACACCATTGTCAAACAAGAATTATATGGAAATTGATGAGAATAATGAATATTTTGTGACTATAGAAAATAGGACCCATAATTATGACTCTAAGTTAGTGTTAAATGATTTAAAAATTAAATAAAATTATGTTTGGAAAAATTATGTAAATATAGATTTAATGATATTTGTAAAATTGAAAATTTAGATGATGAGACCTTACTAAAATTTGATACTCAATCATTTTTATAACTGTCAAATAGAATTATTTCAAGAAATGTACATAAACCACATTACCCAAGATAAAGTGTTCTATCCTAGCAGCAAATAGTATCAAACCCATGTAAAAACTTTGCTTTTGTTAAAATTGATAACAAAAACTTCGAAAATATTAAAGGAATTAAAGAACTCAAATGGCATAAAATATATCTTATGGAATTAACCCATTTTGTATTTGTAATAGTAGCAGTAATTATTGTAATGCTATGGATAAGAAGAAGAAAAATTGATATAACAGTTGTAGTAACATGACGTCGACATCCTCAACAACAACTCGCAACGAGTTCATTCTTTAACAATTGAAATATCTTCGTCAGCAACACCTCGCGACGAGGTGAACGTAGTTCAATCTCGAATAATTGCCGATGTTGCACCGAAAGCAGAAAGCGGGAATAGATCTCCGAGGTCATCAAAGCGTTCTTTGATTGGAATATTTTAAAGCGTAAAGTTGATAATAAAGTATTCCAACGACAAGTACCAACAAGTGCTTTTATTAAAATTAGTAAAGATACTTAACTCGCGCTCCCAACGTGCCGTAGTAAAAGTTTTTACGGCAATTGAAGAAGAGACGAAGCGAGCTGGTGAAAGGTCAATGAGAAAAAGCACATGCTGTCGACCAAAACACGATCCGTTACACCTAGGACAAAATATTACGACCGACAGGTATCATTGGATGTAGTAAAGGAGTTTGTCTACCTCGGGACAAACGTAAACCTTACAAACGACATCACGTTGGAGATCCGAAGTAGAACCGCCCTTGGCAACCGCTGTTACTTTGGTATGTCAAAACAACGGGGTTCGAAACTCCCGCCTTGAAGGTCCAAATCATGCTCTTCAAAACTCTTATTTTGCCAGTCCGGCTATACGAAGCTGGTTCTTGGTGTCTTCGAAAAAGAAATTCTACATCGGATATATGGTCCCGTCTGCGAGGAAAACGAATGGAGAAAAAGACACAACCGCGAACTCTACCAGCTGTAGCATGATGTGGACGTAGCGTAGGCAAAAATCTGTCGAATGGCACGCTCCAGCTAAGTGGAGAGAGAAGAAAATCCGAGCCTCCTGGTTCGAGGAGAGGAAGACCGAATATCCGGTATAAAGAGACCCAGGTCCTACGCAGAAGAAATCAGGTTCGAATCCCAAATTTACCACCCTTCATAAGGCTCCTGTTGCTCGAAGGTAGAATAGATTTAAACTAGAGTATCTTTCTAAGCCAATCTCCTTTAGGAATCTGAGAGCTCTGATATTCGGTGCTTAGCCAGATATCTATGTCTTTGGTGGGGTAGTGTCCTACATAATCCCAGCATATGTTCTGAAATTTCGTTAAATGCTCCGCAGAATCTGCAGAGACTTTCTTCTGATGCTGCGAGTTTTCTTACCTAGTATACGGAGGTTGTTCTTGCTTAATTCCGACATGCCTCAAACCTCTGCCAGTTCTGCTGACCTAAGAGTTTGGCCTGTTTCATGCCAAAAGCGTTGTTCCAGGTATATGCCCGGTTCCTTTCTCTTAGTTCCCCGAACTCTTCCCTGAGGACATGATCTCAAACAGCGCAGAATGGAATTTTACTCTGTTACTCTTGCTCAGCTTCTTAAGCTTCTGTTGGCATTTCCACAGAAGCTTGAATTTTTATATAGAAGTTTAGTGCCTTGGACTTCAACCCTAGTATTTGCCAGCTAGGCTCCTCTTCAAGTACGCGTAGCCTTCCTGTTAATCTCTTCAATATCTCTTTTCCAGATGAGTTTGCTGTTTAAGATAACTTCTACATATTTTATTTCTTTTACTGTAGCCAGTATTGCGCCTGACGGACTAATTCGTGTAGTCGTTCCAGTTTACGTTTTCTTGTGAAAGGACAATGGTGATTTTTTTCCGGATTTAGATTGAGCCCAACCGACAGACACCACTCCTTATTAATTTTTTGTCGCCATTCCATGATCGGTCTCCTCCACCCTACCTCTAGCTATGATGACTATATCTAGACTCTATCTAGAAGTTCGTCTGCAACTATACTTTAAATTAGGGGATATAAGATTTCTTCTTGAGGACATCTTCTTACTTTGCTGACTTTTACTATACCTTCTGATGTATGAGTCTCAGCTGTTCTCGTGCTCAGAAATTCATACATCTATTTCCATACAGTTCGGTTTAATTCCTTCTTGTCCAGACCTTTAATAAACGTGTCATGCGACGTGTTGTCAAATGCTCTTTCAATGTCCAAGAAAACACTTATAACTGCAGTCGAACTTCGATAACTAGAACCACCACCTGTCACAAAAAAAATATCGAGTTATCAAGACTTCGAATTATCAAGCAAGCTGAAAATTGTTATAAATATTTATTTATCTGCGATATAACACTTAAAACGTAGAGGAACATACTTATTATTTAAAATATGATGAAATGTCTGAAGAGCGGTTGTTTTTTATTTTGTGTTAAAAAAAACTTCAATATACCATTGTAGGTATAAAATTCGACTCATCGGAGATGACGCCAAGTAATATGTTCTAGCTATCAAGACACTCGAGATATCGAAGTCAAATTACATGTACATTCAGTCTTAGCGCCAATGCCAACCAATTTCATTCGAGTTAAATATTCGAGGGATCAATGTTCGACTGTATTTCTTTCGCTTCGATAGTTTCTGTGAGTTGGTATAGACTCTATTGATCTCCCTGTTCTGTAAGCATGTTGACAGTAACGTAGCGGGGGGATATTCAGAGGACTTCCTCTGTTATGAAGTTGTCTACGGTGCCGTGAAATAACTGTGAGTGAAATAACGTTCTCGTAACAAAAGTTATCATTACGAACGCCGAATTGTCATTTTCGGTCTTATTTCACTTGCTAATGTGCTACAACTTCTTTCCATCATTTTCAGCAGAAATGATGTAAGGCTAATCGGTCTATAAGACTTAGGTGGACTTGTGTCTTTTTTTCCCCATCTTTGGAATAAACTGTACCTCTTATCTTTGGTACTCTCTTTCTCTCTCTTCTTCTCTGTCTTTTCCGTAAGGTCCCTGCTTATTGGACAACTAGCTTCAAACGCTTTTGTTGTGCTCTCTACAACATGTTCTAGCTCTAGAAAGTGAGCTGGAACTCTTCTGGTATCAATGTGCTCCAGATTGCTTCCTAGCCTAGACGCGATTCATATTCCCAGTTGGTTTTCCTCGGATTTCTTGTGGTTTTATTTACTAATCTGGAGTTGTCCAAGTTGAACCATATTATTCTGTGGTCAGACATAGATGGTTCATTGGATACTTCTCAGTTCCTGGCTAGCTTGCTATGAGAGTGATTGCCTATAATGAGGTCTAATACCTCCTGCCTAACCCCCGTAACAAAAGTGGAAGCGTTCCCGACGATGAATTCTAGCAAGTACTCACCTCTGTTGATTGTATTGGTCTGACCACGACTCAAATAATAAATTACTTACGAAAATTTAAGACAGAAAGATGCAAAAATGACCTTCGACAAGATAACTAACATAAAATATTTATCAACGCGGATATTATTTTACCATTTCCGAATAACAAAGCACAATAAAGGGTAGGAGAAGAAATTATTCTAGAGTGCTAATACTGTCTAAAAATTGTTAAGACTAAAATTGTATTTCGAAAGTCTCAGTCTGTCTTATAATTAAAAACAAAAACGCATATTGCCATATTGAGAAAGCATTTTAACCTACACACGTTACATGCAATATTATTGAAAGATGAACATTTTTTCAATATAATCAAGACAGTTTTTAGTAAATTCGTCAGACTAAATAATACATTTAAGATTGTCAGATGCCTTACGTTGTTACATGATATAACAGATCAGACACGCAAGTTACATGATATAACAGATCAGACAAGCACAGTTGGATAAAATCATAGAGCACACGCATTTAAACAATAACTATAATGGAATCGGCAAACTGTTTAAGCAACTAGGCTTGAAGTACTACAATCCAAAATTAAAAAACAGTATTATAAAATATATTAATAATTCTTTCAGAACATAGAGGAAAAACAATGCCTCAGCCATTATTAGAATCAACAGAAAAACGAACATTCGGACCAAATTTCAGAAAACAAAGTCAATCGAAATAACATTCGGTTGTTGGTGCTTATGAGAACTTGGATGTAGCTGTTATTGTTAATATGTAATCTCTAATTTTTCTTAGCGTTCCCTAACAACAACAATTAAAATGTGTACATAAGAATAAAATAAAAAGAGGTAAAGATGTATGTTTCAAGAGCCAAAATTATTTGAATTTACGAAAACTAAATACGTTGTTACATAAAAGCTTTGACATGTAATATTCAAGTTAATAATAATAATTCGTTATTGAAAATTATTATGTCAGAGCCTCACGCTAAAGGTGGGGGTGTTATAGTATGCTGCCATAAATGTAGCACAGGCAATAAAAACCGAAAATATTTTAATACACACGCGAATGTTGCGATCCTCCGACATAATAAACGATCGCTTGTACAACTGATAAGATAATTGTACCGTAGGTTAAGTTACACGATGAAATAATGCTATAGGATAAGTTAGTCGGAGAAAAGATTTCAAACCGACCAGGAGTCTTCAGATACATCTCGAGTAGTGCAGGAGTGTTAACATGGATCTCATACAGTGCGGGAGTCTAAAGATGGATTTCAACGCGATATAATTATACAAAAACACATGTTTAAATACAGAATGTTAAAATTACGACAAAAAACTTATAAATACATTCTCGTGAACAAGTGTTTGATTAAAAATAATTATTTAGAGAGATCGTAATATAAAGTTTCTAGACCCAATAAGGCACTGCCATCAGCTTACAAAATGCCCTGCCTAGTGCGAAGTTCTGTGTCATCCTAAGACGCACTTATCTCCGTCGGTGCATTACGCGTGTGCAAAACAAAAAATACGAAAACCCCGCGGTCTCTCCACCCACTAAAGCGTCGCGGGTGCCCCCCAAGGGGAAAAAAATGACAAGTAAAAACCAAGTACAATGTAGTGAAGTGGTTTGGTGTAAAGTGCGTTAGTTCCGCTCCAAATCACCCCTACCCTTCAGAAGGACTATTACGCCTTCTCAGTTGCAATATCCGTTTGATTTCATCAGGCGGGTTGAGGCTTGATTGACAGTGCAAAGCATCTAACTTTGCGGCCTTTGTTTCAATCCGGAATTTTAAAATAAACGGTTTTTTTAAAATGGAGTTTGTCCGTTAGCACTTCATTCACTACTGCCTTATTTATAGAAGTCCAAATCTTTGCGAGGTAAACATTTTGACAATCTGAATCAGCTAGTATGAGCCCACACGAATACCTGACATTGCAAATCATTCCGCAAACACCCTGGACCTGTTTATTACCCCTCATCTTGAAAAATATTCTGTTGGCATACTGTCAACTCTAGGCTCGTCTGACCATTGTATCGTATCAGCTAACTTCTCGTTATCACCACACAAATTCCGAAAAGAACAGTATTGTTGTACTAAAAGCGAATTGGAGCGGACTTATAAACTTATTTAGGAATTTCAACTGGTGACTATGCTTCCTCGATAGTGACGTGGATGCTGCTGCTGGTACGATCACAAACATTCTTCTACTGTGAATACCCATGGTCAATACCCATCCCTATTACCTCAAATACCAATATTAGCAAGAAGTTGAGCGAGTCTACCACTGGCGCAAAATCAGGAGACCCCCCAATGAGAGCAATAAAAACAATGCTATTAACAGACGCCATAATCAATACTAATCGTAGATGGGCAGAACTGGACACTTGTAGTTCATCGAAAAGGCCTACACTAGATCCATCACAAACTAAAATTCTCCTAAAATTAGACAGAAGAAACATCAGTAAAGTAATAGGCGTAATCACTGGCCACTACCTAATTGGCAACTAAGCTAGAAGACTTGGCGCACCCTACAACGACATCTACAGAAGCTGCATGGATTAGGAGAAAGAGGAAACCGTGTTACACTACATCGGAACCTGCCCAGCCCTTACAGAAGAAAATATATGGGTAGCTACTTCCTCAATAGTCTTGTGGATCTAGCAACTACTAACATAAAGGACAGCCCAAGTTCATTAAAACCACCAACTGGTTGTAGGTAAAATTACACCCACCAAAAAAATGCAAGTGAGAAAGAGTGGAGTAGGTCAACGAAGTCACATCAACCTATCTACCTAACTAATACCACAAAATTGTGGGAAAAAAATTGATGTATGGTTGGAAACTCTCCACCAAAAATTCAACTAATCTGTCTCTGAGTTGTATGGGGAAATCAGCCAAATGTACCTCAACCTCTCAGAGCTGTCAGCCCTGGAAAAAATATCACTAATAAAGTATCTACACTGGAGAAAAACTTAAGTGACGGACGTAGTTCTATCAATAATTCTGTTTTCACTTACAAAACTAGTCTTCAAAGCATAGAAAGTCACTTCTAGCGAATTGATGCCATCGAAAATAATGTATCATTAATAAAAGCAAGCCCTGGAAAACGACAACACGCAAACTGAACTTAAAAATCGATGCTCTCGCCCGAAAAAACATTGCTGGCCATATAGTTCTTCATGACATACCACAGAAGTAACGAAAACTTAAATGATATTTTTGCAAAGTACTAATGTTATAAATAGGAAGGTGATCAACCTAAACTACGTGTTTCGCACAAAGATGCAGGTGCGATAGTTGTTGAACTTTTCCATGAACACTGAAAAAGGCAACAGCCGTTTATTATAAACAAAACTCGAGATTGGTTTCTCTAAGTGATCTTGGATTTGACAGTGCTAAGTTTTTGCGTATGTATGAGAGACGAAGTACAATCACACCCTCTTCCAAAGTGCGAGTGAAAAAAGTGCTTACACTCTGTGTTTACAAGAAATGGGAGAGTCTTTGTCAGACAATCACTTGCTCGAAAACCGATCCCTATTGTAACTATACACTCGTTTTTGCTGAGGATGCTGTCGCTGCTTGATGTTTTATATTTATTTTACCATGTCATTCAATCGTTTATTCACTTTGTTTATATCTCTTTCTTTTTATTATTGTTAAGTATTGCCACTGCAGTACAATTAAGTGACATTTACTGCACTATTGATAAAACTTTTAATTTTTGTTTTACAATTCACGTATATCAGTTAAGCTAATTTACTGAGTGGCTTTGATTTGAATTAATTATTAAGAATGATCCTGATTAATCTAATTTTATGTATTTTGCTGTGAATATGGTACTGTTTCAAGATTTTTTTCTATATGTATCCAAACCATCCGGATAGTATAAGGACTGTTCTAAAGGCAATGTGTACTGTGAAACACGCTCTTAACATTTGTCATGGTAATCATGTAAGCCTTCCACAGAATTGTTGCAGATGTTTAGCTGTTCACGAGTAGATGTCTTGATGGAATCTTGGATTCCACTTAGTAAGTCATCGCAGTATGTTAATTTACAAGGTTTTAATTTATTTAGATATGATCGAATAGAGAGAATTGGTGTATGTACATAAGAGATAATATAAAAGCTTAATGTATATATTTGTCCCACATCTGAACAATCTGAACAGTCTATATCCTGTTTCTCTGTGCTGAAGTCAGAAATAATACTGAGAAGTATTTTTAGTGGTTATATATTCCCCTCCCAGGTGTTTTAAGGAAAACGATCTAGTCGAACTCGAAGGCACATTATTAGATTTAGGCTTAAAATACAATATTATTTTAATTGGCTGGCATCTTAATGTTAATTACTTAAACTTAAATAGAAAATGTAGTCTGTGCATATACTTCTGTGATAAGATAGGACCTTCGCTAGTAAATAATTGTTATCTCACATGCCTCCAATGTTCTACTTAACCTTTACTAATTAACTGTGTATCTAACATTTTATGTTTTGACCAACTTACTGTTTTGTTGTGATAATCTTAATCTTAACTATGCGAATTCTGACAATAATTATAGTAATTAATTAATAATTATTTATAGTCTTAGCAGCTTTCCATAATCTTAATTGGTCTGCAGTGTATTCATGACAGTGTATTCGCTGGTGTTACCTGGTAACCTGGTAACCAACTCAGTTGAAAGACAATACTGTGTGGCACGAAACAGGGTTAACTTACTTATTTGAAACTCAAAGCTATCAAGCCAGATCCTAGTATGACATCCAAGGAACTTTGGAAAAATTTGAAGTAACTTGGTGTAACAACGAATAAAAATCCAGCAAAGCAACTGCTATGTTCGAATTTGATTAATAATTTCTTTCAACCACCCGATGAAAGTGAATCGAACGTGTCTTTTTTATAGTAAATCACCTGGTATTTCTAGTGCCTGTCGAAAACCGGAATAAGCTTAAAAATACTGCAATGGAATTATCAGACGTGTCGAATTCTGTTATGAGCAAAAATGTAAGCAAAAAGTGTAACAATGTACCAAGGCAAGAACTTTGTAAAAACACAAAGAATTCCGCCTCGCCTTCAATTCCCACGCTCATTTACAATGACATCCCAGCTGTCAGCTATTTAAACAAAGCCAATCCGCTTGAGGCGCTGGCAAAACCATTGCGTGAGCTTTTTCATCTATCCTACTATTTAGGTCTCTTTCCGAGCAGATGCAAAAATGCATTTGTCCAGCCCATCCAACCCTTCTTTCTAAGGTCATGGAAAAAGGTCATGGCTGATAAATGAAATATCTATCAATATATAATAAATAACTGGCAGTACGGTTTCCGCAGCAACAGGTCCACTGGCGGTCTGATAGCTTATCGAAAACTGGAAGCAATCTTTGCCTGATATTTCTAAAGCTTCAGACTTTGAGCACGGAAAGTCGGGAGCTGTTGTCTTTATACCGAAGGAAGGGAAAAATTCTCTCTTGCCTTTACTGCTTTTTTTTACATCGAGGGAGGCTAACAAATCGTCGAACCCCATGCAATTACCTCAGCGCTCAATTGGCCCGGGATCGAAAAGTCCTTCGTAACTTGTATTCACCAACATCTAAATACTAGATCAATCTGCTCTAATATTGGTGGTACCACGATCTGTAGAGCGTTCAATAAAGGAAATCCACAGAATGGAGTGCTCTCCTCTCCTATAGAACGTAGGAGTGAATGATCTGTTACTAACATTGGATAGATCAGGATGCAAGGTCATTGTGTATGTCGATGATGTTGGCATCACGGCTCCTGGGCAATTCATATCCACAATTAGAGATATCTTGCAGTCTTGTTGAATTAGGAAAATGGACTAAAATTTCCGGTCTATATGTTAATCCACAGAGAAACGACTTAGTCTCCTTTACTAGGAAATTCCAAATTCCTGCCTTCGATCCCACTAATAACAGGGGAGCCCCCTAAAATTAAGCAACAGTGCCAAATTTCTGGGGCTTATCCTATTATACGCGAAGTTAAGCTCTAAACCCAACATCCAGGAACGCGTCAAAAAAGCCCGTACGTAAGAAAGCTATAATGTGCAAATGGGGTCTAGAGCCACGAGTGGTTCACTGGCTATTTGTATCAGTGGTCAGACGCATACTACTGTTAGGTGTCGTGGTATGGTGGACTGCGTTAGACAAAGTCGCCAACTGCAAACCGCTCGAAAGGGTGCTATGGAAGGCATGTATCGGAGGAATGCTGATACCTCTCCTCTGGCTCTAAGTACACTCCTCAACCTTCCGCCGATAGATGGGTCGCTGCCAACACGGTGAATAGACTGAAATCGTTGCGTATGTGGGAGGGTCTTAGTTCCGGACACTCTACGATCGTCGATTAATTTGTATTCCTATCAGGAAACACCGATCTCACGATACCTAAGGTCATCTTCGAGAAGACTTTCTCAACCAGATTGTACTGGATGTCTGATCATCAGACGCTGTACGATCCCCTGCGAATCTTCACAGATGGATCGAAGTTGGACGAAGGAGTGGCTGTGGGAGTCTACTCTAAGAATCAGAATTTTCAAAGATGATCTTTTGGCACGGGTTCCTCAACACAAAGCAATAATAGTCGATCCAAAAAAGTCTCACGGCCTGGTCAGAAAGAGTAGGCCGCGTCTTAGAACTCTCATCGGCGTCGTAACTGGGCACGGTTCCATTGAAATTCACTCCTCAATACTAGATATCCCCTATAACGATTTTTGTAGAAGTTGCAGAGATGAGGAGGAAGAAGAAACCATTTCACACCTTTTTTGTAATTGTAATGCCCTTTCTAGTGGACTTAGTCACATTTCTACGATCTGACAGAACTAAGCAATATTAGCATCAGTCAAATTCATCGCTTTACAAAATCTTCAGATGGTTCGCGCATTAGGATGTATTAGATCTTTGGGCCTACTCAAGTAAGCCGCTAATATTTCCATTCTCTGTGGTTTTAAAGAAGTTTTCGACAAGGATATCACCGAATTTGACAAAAATAATAAAAGACATGAAGTGGCAAAGTGGTTTAGAAAAAAACAGAGATAGGGCTAAGTTTTCTGTCAGATTTTCCGTCAGATGTTTATAGATCTACGCGGTCTCAATGGCTTTATAAAAATATATTATTTTTGACTAATCTCACCTGCGTTTGTCCCAGACTGTTTACAGAAAAGAGATTGGATAATAAAAATCGACCTATCTCAGGTTTACTTGCACGTCCCCATGTGGGAGAAACATCGTCGCTTCCTAAGATTGATTGTACACTGACTGCGGAAGTCATAATATCTTGCAGTCGTTGGGTTGGCAGATAAATTTTCAAAAGTCCATTCAGACCAACCGAAAACTTAGGGATATATTCGGATAAAAAAATTAAATGTTTCTTTCGGAAAAGAAAATCTAAAAGATATTAGTGGCAATTTTCTTCACATTGCGCAACCTTCCCTCCAACAAAAAGTATTCAACGACTTTGAGGGCAGTTAAATTCGCAACATTTGTTGTTCCAAAGGTCGTCTTAATTGTCCACATTTACAGATTATTTTGCCGACGCGTCAATCAGCGGTGCACAAGAGACAGGAGTCATTCAGAGAACGAGGCAATTACAACCGAAGCCTTTCACTTTTCACTTTCATTTCCTAACAACAGATGCAGCCGTATTTTCTGCTTGGTCGCTCAACTAGACGCGACTCATATCGCAGGGGATTAGACAAGCGAGCAACGAAGGTGGCATTCCAACAGGAAAGTGTGTTTTGCGATACATGCATGTAACTATTCAAAGACAAAAGAGGCATATAAGAAATGCTCAAATTCTGGACCTAGTAGCTTATATTCGAAACGAGGGAGGGACACCCTCCTTATTTCTGTTGGCTCTTGCTTACAAAATGCCGGTGTTGGCAGGTCGACTAAACATTAATTTGTCAGCGCATGGCGAGATACAACGGCATAGCCGATCACTTTTTTCAGGGAAAGAGTGTACTGGAGAGAGACCACTGCAACAAACAAATTATTCTATTATTGGGGCACTTCGGACGGCGACTTCAAATCTAATGTTAAAAAGAAATCAAACAAAAATACCAATTTATTATTTGCTAATTCTCGCCAGAAGTAAAAAAAGATACTGTATCTAATGTGAATTAATATGGATTAACTCAATGCTTATGGATTTGATTATTTTCTCTTACTTTATTTCCTTTTACTTGAAGAAAATTGTTGACTCTCAGCCGACATTAAACACACAGAGACTAGATTCTAAAAAGTTTCTCTTCTTGTGTATAGTGTGCATTGGGGTCCGCACCTATTAAAATTGGGATGTTGGCCTTTTCTGCCTCCCTCATTGGATCTGCTGGGACCGGTAATTCGTCGTCGAAGGGTATATATGCCGACGGTACACAAAGCCTTCTCCTTTCATCCCAGTTGAGATCCAGACAAGTAATGTCTGACTTACTATGCTGCGGTGCAAGAAATATGTTTATTGAGTTTTTGGCAAGAATGCAAGTTCTCATTTTACGTGAGTAACTATCATATATGGTGTAACCTTTAACCTCCAACTTTAGGAAAAGGTGCAAAGGTTTGTCCGTTTTTTTGTTGATCCATGACCTCCGGTATGAGGGCGATGTCTTTTCCGCATTTCATGATACGGAAACTAGGATTGGCAGATGCTGCCTTGGAGTAGTGTTGCACTACTTTTATGTTCATCATCCAATTTGGATAATTCGTCTTTGGACTTCTCTTTTAGGAGCAGGTCTTCCTCCTCGTCACTCACTAGTACAGCCGGAGTTTGGAGGTACTGGCCTTATAAGTGTCTCTGGCCTCTTCTGCGTGTTCCTTAGTATTAACACCAATGTTACTCAGCCACGTTATAATATAATATTGCAGAAATATTTAAACGAAATCTTCAAAACAGCTTAGCTCCCTATCAAGAAATTTATAAAGATTTACGAAATAAGAGCAAACAAACTTCAATGCACGATTTTTTCAAACCAATAATTGTCGAAAGGATACCCGAATCTGATAGTGGATCAAGCTCAGATTTTGAACTAGTACGAACAAAACGTTCGAAACAAATCAAACTAAGTGATGAGGAGGAGTAGAAAGTTATCGTTCTCTTTTGGTTTTAATTTATTAAATCTTTCAACTTGAATATTTTACGTAGAAATTTTATTTTATTCTGTTTTGTTTTTGTTTAAATAAATGGAGTGTTATTAAATTACGTAATATGTTCTTATGACTCAACAAATAACTACACAAAATTATATTAAGCACATATTTTGACTATACAAATTCCAATATTTTATTGAAAATTTGTTTACCTTGGAACCAAACTCTGATTTTTGTATGGAGTTTGAGTCTCCTACAACGCGATTTCCTATAACGCGGAGTTTTTCAGGAACCTATTCACCGCGTTGTAGGAGGTTAGCCTGTACTTGAAAATACGCCTACAAAGCTACGCGTCGTGTTCGATGGCTCTGCAAGGACTAATTCGGGTTTTCACCCTAAACGACCTCCTCTTAGCTGAGCCAACCATGGATAGGTATTTTATGGATACACATGGAATTTATACCAATTATATTCGGTGACTTATAGTTTAGCTGAATTTAAGCAATACTTTCGAAATTTTTTTGTGTCGATTTTCAATCCTGATGAAAGAGTCATCAGCACTATAGCAAAACGCTGTCAATTCTTATGATAGCGGCTACTTTTGCTAGGTCCTTGAAAAACGTACGGGCAGTATTTTTATCATTCATGTAACCCCCTCCTTGTCTTGGAAAATCCACCTCATAACTGAGTTGCAAATCTTACCGTTGACTTCAACAGCATATGAGATATGTTTATGGTTTCACTTCTGAAAAATTAGTAATAAAAACTTATTGGTGTAACTTAAACATTTGCAAGCTGTGAATAAACAAACTTGTTCACTTCATCTGCACATTCAAAAACGGAAGATTTGAAAAGTTCGTTCCCGTGTATAAATAAAAGTGTTTTTTTCTTGTTACTAAGCATTACTACCTTAAAAGAGGAAAAACATATTTTATGGCATTTCTTGGCATGTAACTTTAACTTTTAATTAAATTGAAAGATTGAAACTTAATAATACAATTAATTTCGTGAGCAGACTTTGTCGAATTTTTTTTTTGTATCTCTCTTTATACAAAAAAAATTATTCATTTGGATATAATTAAATTACTGGGAAGAACCACTTTCACACCTTCAATGACAAAGTGAGTTCAAACTGCATCATTGCGGTTTAAGTACAGTTGCAAATTTGAGTGCTGGCCTCTTCTGTTGTTTTGAAGTAGTTATTTGTGTATTGCTCTTTAGGTCTCTCTAGAGTTAAAAAAAAAATTTATTGCCACTGAGCGCTGCTGTTATTTGGGTTTCATAAAGTTGCTTTATGCGGAGATATCTGCAAAATGTATCGCTGCTTCCGCATCTTGCACCCAGTTTTCAATGGCGTGACCACACAAAAGAAAAAGACGATTTGACCTCTGGTGGGGATACTATAGAAGGGTTATTGCATCATGCAACATTTGAAAGTCCTTCTTCAACGAGGAAAATTCGGATTCGAAAATGGTGCGCTCTAATGAGCCGAAAGCCCTTCGTGGAATTAATGATTCAGATTGCTGAATTTCTCAAGTTCCATGGTGGCACCGATGTAACCAAAATACTGGGATTCGACAATTGTTTATTTTCCTTTACCCCAGCAACAAACAAAGCACACTTAACGAAGAGTTCAATTCCTTCTACAGCCGCTCGATTTTTTGACTCGCTGGGACATTTCATCACCAGAACTAACATTTTTCTTCAATCGTTTTGGAAAGAAAAGCTGATTTTGATGGGAGCTTACCTCAAGCTCATCAGACCCTGTGGATTGAGGTATACGCTCTGTTTGACCAGACCTGGTTCATACTAATACCCCATACATCTACTTGGGAGATGAATGGATTCTGCGACGCAAGCTTGACAGCTTTTGGTGTCTGTGTATACATTCCATCCGAATTTGAAGGACTTATAAAATTAACTCTACTGTCTCTACTAAAATTAAGGGTATCTAACACTGCTACATTCTAAACTGTGGACGCACAGGTCACCATTCTTAGTAGAAGATTGCTCACTCTGGCAAGTTCCTTGTCGGGAAGCATCGCAACATGATATATCGCTTTGAAATGCTGCAATGTGTTTTCGCCTACACTCAATATGATAAACAAACGTATCAGGTGTTATCGTCTAAAGCCGAAGATCTTCGAACACATACACAACCTACCAGCGGATAGAGTGCAGAGTAACAGAACAGTTTTATTATAAATCTGAAATTCGAAATCGACCCCCAATAAAATGTTTCATCTGCATTTCTGTGTGTTTTTGAACGAAAGCATCTTATATGGAAGTGGTTAGGGGTCAGACTGTGCTACTAATTACGTAGGGGCAAAAAATTAGTTGGCTAAGTTAAGTATTAGTTACAGATTTACGACCGAGGTGGGAGGTCGCCACACGTCGGTAGCCTTTAGGAAGCAGCTGTTAAGTCTGCGAAATCGCATATCATTCGCACTGTTGGTCTCTTGACATAAAAATTGTGTGAAGTCTTGGCAATAGTTAACTCTCGTCCGTTTTTGTCCAATTACAGGAAATCCTACTGATTTGAAGGTACTTACACCCGCTCACTTTTTAGTCGTCGCACCTTTCACCGTTATTATAGAACCAAACATCACCCATTTTAACATTAGCCACTTGGACCGATGCCAACGTGTCAGCTTCATTCAGCAAATATTATGAAATAAGTGGAGTTCATTGTTATTATTTCATCATTTTGGAATAAGTGAAGTTGATTGTTATTAATTCATCGAGTTGACATTTGTAATACATAGATGTTGACAATTGATAATGGAGTTGCCAGAAAAGTAAGTCTTAAATAATTACAGTGTATCTCAAACCCCTTTTTACAAAAGTTTATATCATTTAGAATGAACAGAAAATGTTTGGTTTCTTTACTCTACCGTAACGTGTCACGTAATCGGGTTGGTTTACAGACACCGAAGTGTAGGGCTTAAGTACGTTACTATTGGATTCATTATTTTTGCTAGTATCTGAGTCGAAAACTGCCTCTGACTGATCCGAAAGCATAGTAAGAGGCTGCGGGAAGTTGGGAAAGGTTTTATCGTGAATATTCGCTTGATGCAAGGAATGCCTTAAGAGATCAGTATTTGGACGAATTAGTTTATTGCGTTCGTTTCTGATATTGTACGAGGAGACGCGTGTTTTTCCTCTACCTTCGCCGGTTCCCTATACACTACATTCCCACCCTTTCAAAATCTATCTCACTTCTTTTCCTTCCTCAATCATGAGTGTTGGAGTATCTTATTTTATGTTTAAGAACTTGAGGAACTATTTTTGGTTACAGTGCTTCTGTTCTAATAGGCAGTTTAGATCTAAGCCTTCTGCTCATTAGGATTTCGAAAGGCGATTGACCTACACTCGTTAAGGGTGTTCAACGATACTCCAGAAGAGTAATACCGATGTTAACGCCTATTTCGATTGCCTTTCGAAAAATTGGCTTTGCAATATGCACTCCTTTTTTTTTGATAATCCGTTCGAATGTGTTTAATGAGCACTTAAAAAGCTCAAAATAAAATTCCTGCTGTTTGCAAATTCGAGTAATTCAAATGAATTTAATGGTTGGTTGTCTGAAATCACAGTTTCGGGAATGCCACGAGTAGTAAATACTTTCAAGGCCTTTGATATCACATTTTGAAGTTTTATTTGTAATACTTTTATTTCTATTCATTTAGATAAGTAATCCACCAAAACTAAATATGATTTCCCACCAAAATCAAAAAAATGTGCCGATTAACTGATCTAAGTTTCTCAGATTTAAAGATAATATTTACTATATCTCTATTCATAAGATGCCAGTAAAAGAGAGCTTTTGCACTAGCTTTTGTTTTACTTATACCAAAATGTGATTCGTGAAGCAGGCTTAGCACCTCCTGAACTAATTTTCGAGGAACAAGAATTCTATGGTCAAAAAATAGCAATTAGTCCTCAACACAAAACTGTTCTTCTCTTTTAAGTTCCAATCAAATTTTTAATCATCAGATACAGATTGTTTTGATTTCTGCCATCCGTTTTTGTCAAATGCTACTATTGCTTGTAAAATCGCATCATTTTTGGTGGCTTGCTGAAACAGTTTTCCTCGTTTCGCTCATACTAACTGAGTGAACTACATCAGTTAACGAACTATCAGTTTGCACGCTTTGGTGTTCGGCCGAATTTCTCGATAATAGGTCTGCTACGTGAAGAAACTTGCCTGGTACATATTGCACATCTAAGTCATATTTCAAAAGTTTGATCTTCATACGTTGAAGCCTATAAGAACATGTTCGGCTTATTTTTTATTTTGTTTCATTTGTCGTCGATATGGATGATGACTCTGTGTACATAAATATAAGTGTGAAATTTCTCACGTGCATACACGATAACCAAAAATTCCTTTTCGATCTGGGCATAATTTCCGATATTGGCTTATTATTTTGTAATAAGCAGCATCCTAGGCCATTCTTTGATGCATCTGTTTGAATAATAGTTGGTAGGTTAGGAGAAAAACTATGCAAAATTTTAGCCTTAGATAACCTTTCCTTAATATTTTCTAATATGTAGGAATGGAGCTTGGACTAAATGAATTCAATGATTTTGCGTAGCAATTCCCGTAAAATTGCACTGATCTCCGCGAATTGAGTAAAAAAGTTAGAGTTCCAAACAATTTTTCCAAGTCATGTCTATTCTTTGGTTCTTTAATAGCTTGAATTGCATTAATACGCTCTGGATCCGGAGCTAGGCCTTCCTTTGAGGAAGCTTGCTTGGATTGAACTTTAGTTCATGCACGCGTTATCACTCATTGAAGATTTTCGTGTTCTTTTCTGGTTTACCTCCTACGATTTTATCGTCATCTAACTCAAATACTTTGAATTTACTTTCTGAATCTTTTCCAGTGCAATATTAAAACCAAAAGGCAAAACGTTAAAATTGAATATCCAAAATGGTGTACTAAGAACGGTGGTGTGACACCATTCTGAAGGTGAATCCTTCTTTGTGATTATATTTGTCTTTACCATTACCTCTAATGTTTTCTTCCATGTTGCCCTAAGACTGATTGGGACCCGCCGTGGAGGATGATTGCTAGGAACTGTGCCAGCGTGCATCAAGCGAGCAGTAAGGAAGATAGTTGTGCTACCTGTGGAAGCTAAAGCAGTAGAAAGTCTACACCTCCCTACGGTGGAAGAATGTCCGCAGTAGCAATAACCATCCCATATATATTTTTACGGATACAGTCCACGATATCGGATGCCGTCCACGATATGAACAAACATGCTGGTCGAATTTCATGTTTGTTTTCCCAGACACCGAAACTGCTGCCTATGCACTATTGGGCGCAGCACGTGCCGCATTGGGCTGGTAGTGCAGCTAGGTTAAGCTAGAATTAAGTCACTTGTGTTCGGTCGGTCGTAGAATAAACATCTTTTTTTTACTGCACTAAGAGAACTTTGTTTTTCTTCTTTCTTTTCCTGTTTCAAATTGGTTCGTTGCTTTTGCTACTCCTCTTCTTTCAATACGGTAATACCGACGGTAATACTGGTGGCAAAACCCCGTCCAAAAAACCAGCCTGACGAACTCCGTGATCGAAAGTATAAAATGAATTTTTTTTTTTATTTTTAAACGCTGCAAGGCGTAACATAATATTTTTGGTGGCAGCGGCGGGATACCGAGATATAATAAAAAAAAAAGGAAAAGAAAAGTGAAGCATAATAACGTACGACGCGACGTGCACGTAGTCAAAAGAAAAAGGGAATAACTAAGAAGAAACTGTGCAAATAGTGAAGTTTTAAATAGCTGTGGACCAAGTTCCCCATCGATCGAGAAGGATGATCATCGCAGTTTTATTCCCATTGTAAGTTAATTTAAGTTAACATATTTCTTCTTTGTAATACGGTGATAAAATAAGAGAATCTCCTACAAGATTATTTCAACCCCCATAGTAAATGTATAAGATACTATTTCCCTCAATTTAAAAGTTTGAAGTGGATAGAAAATAACGAAGGCAATTATAAAATTTTTCTGTCTAGTTGGATATCAAGAAGGGCTTATATGTCAGTTAGTGGAAGTGATAGTGAAAGCGAAGAAAACAGTGAACAAATCAGTCTAGAAAATATTCCCGGAATCAGGAACAGTTTAGCAATGGCTGAAGTACCAATATCAGTTTTGACATCTTTCATTCCAGTTTTCAATAGCAATAGTGAAGAAGTTTTTAGCTTTATAGACGCATGTAATGATGCAATAGAGTTAGCAAGTACAGCTCAGAAGGGGATCTTATTCAAGTTTATTAAGACTAGAATTAGAGGCAATGCAACCACGATCCTTATGAATAAAGACATAAACGATTGGGAAACATTGAAACCAGAACTAAGTAATGTATTCAGGGAGCCTCATAGTAGTTTGCAATTGCATAGGGAGCTTATATGCATACAGAAGGTTACACGCAAAGACCTCAAGAGCAAAATCCTAATTTCAGGCCAAGTACAGAACCCGGTAGAAAGGATTTTAAACCAGAGCATGCTATAAGACGTGTCAACGTGCTTAGTGACTTATGTAATTCGGAAAGTCCTCACGTAAATGTAATAACAAATGAGGATGTTAGGAAGTTAATTGTCGATACAGGAGCCGAAGTGTCCATGATTTCTGCGAAATGTATTTTCCGTCGTGAATTGGACTCCGGAAACACAATTAAATTCAAAGAGTTAGGTGTAAAACCACATGAGACTTTAGGAAAAGTGATCAAAGAATTAGAGTTATTTCCAAACAATAAGGGAAAAGTAAAGACAAACACGGTAGAATTCCAGGTTATAGAAAATGATCTCTTAGGTGATTATGATGGAATTCTAGGAAGTCGATTTCTAAAAGAAGGAGGTTATTCTATTGACTATAAAAAAGGAGTGATGAAAAATAAAACTGAGAAAATTACTTTAAAATATTTGAGTTAAGAACAGTTGTTAAAAAGTAGAACTGAAGTAATCAGCCTAGACGAAGATATTTTCATTCCTAAGCAAGAACTGGCAAAAGGAATAATCGTTCCAGAATTACATTAATTTAACTAAAAACAGATATGGTTGTTGTGTGGCCACCGTGGTCAACACTACAGAGAATACTTTTGATTTGAGTCAGTTTAGAATTGTAGGAAAAAACTTAAGAGAATTTGAGGTAAAAGATAAAAGAGAAGTTGTGGTCTGTGGAAATGTTAGGACTGACCATATGAATATGGAGGAAAAAGAAAGCATACTAGCCATTATAAAAGAATACAGCGATGTTTTTAGCGTTGAAAATGAAAAACTGTCCTGCAATGAAACATGAGATTTTAACAGTCGAAGGGGCTCAGCCGGTGTTCACAAAAACATACCGGTACCCCAAAATACATGATGAAGAAGTCAGCAACCAGGTAGAGAAATTGAAAAAGGACGGTATCATTAAAAATAGTAATTCACCATGGAGCTCTCCTCTTTGGATCGTTCCAAAGAAGGCAGATGAAAGTGGCAAGAAAAAGTGGAGGATGGTCATAGACTATCGAAAACTCAATGAGTTGCCTTTTGGATTAAAGAACGCTCCCGAGTGCTTCCAAAGGCTTATGAACAATGTGTTGTCTGGATTACAAGGTATTAAGTGCTTTGTGTACCTTGACGTTCGTTGTCTATGGACAAAATTTACATGAGCACAATCAGAAACTACTCGAAGTTCTAGATAAAATAAGAGCTGCAAATCTAAAATTGCAGCCTGACAAATGTGAATTCCTGCGAAAGGAAGTTCAATATTTAGGACACGTCATTACCGAAAAAGGTGTTAAGCCGGATCCGATTAAGATAAAAAGTATAATCGAAATGCAGTCACCAATAAACGCGAAAGGAATAAAATCATTTCTAGGAATGATAGGTTACTATAGGAAGTTTGTTCCAAATTTTAGTAAGATAGCAGACCCGTTGAATAAACTCTTAAAGAAAGACGTAGAATTTGATTGGTGTACAGACCAGCAAGCAGCTTTTGAGGAACTAAAGAATGCAATCACATCATATCCTATTTTACAGTACCCACATTATACTAAGACCTTTTTGATAACAACAGACGCATCAAAAAGCGGAATAGGAGCAGTTCTTAGCCAGGAATTTAATGGAAGAGATCATCCAATTCAGTTTGTAAGTAGGACGCTAAATAAAGCGGAACGTAACTGCAGTACAACAGAAAAAGAATGTCTAGCGATCGTTTGGGCAACCAAACCGTTCAGGCCATACATATATGGTACCATTGATTTGATTATTCAATGTTAAGGACCCTAGGTCAAAGTTAGTTAGGTGGAGATTAAAGTTAGACGAATTTGAATATGAGATTAGGTATAAGAGAGGATCCGAAAATGTTGTTGCAGACGAGCTGTCAAGAAACGTAAGGATGGTGGAAGCAGAGACAAATAGAGAGGCAGAATCACTTGAGGAAGTTAACCAAATCATTGACGACATGAAGAGAAGCAGGCGGAGGAGGATGGTCTACCAGCACCAAGTGCAGAAAATAATAATACTGCAGGGAATACTAGTAATGAGGAAATTAATGTGGTGGAAAATGAATGCGACGAGTAAGAGCTTAAGAAAACGTGATTTAGAAGAAAGGAAAAGAATTATGTCTGTAAATCATAATTGACTTTTAGGTGGGCATAGAGGTCAAAAAGCTACGTATGCAAGCATAAAAGATAAGTTATTTTGGAAAGGCATGCAAAAAAATATTGAAAACTATGTGAAGAATTGTGAACACTGTCAACATAAAAAAGTACTTCGAAAGCCAACCCGAAACCCCATGAAATTGGTTTCGACCTCCGACAGCGCATTTGAAAAAATTTCCATGGACTTGATAGGACCATTAAGAGAAACAGAAGAAGGATACAAATTTGGACTCACTATTCAAGACGACCTTTCGAAATTCACTAAGTTCATTCCCCTAAAATCAAAAGAAATGCAGGTAGTTGTGTGTGTGGATCTTAAATTTCGGTCTTTCCAAAATAATTCTAACTGACAACGGTAAAGAATTTTGCAACGAACTATTCCATGAATTGTGTCAAATATTTAACATGAAACACATAACGACAAGCTTAGCATACCCACAAGCCAATGGAGCAGTGGAAAGAGTTCACTGTAGGTTAGTCGAATATCTCAAAAACCACAGGTAGGGAAATAGGTGATGAGGCCAATTGGAACGAAAAGATGCCTTTTGCAAGTTTTAGCTACAACACGACAGTCCACGGTACAACTCGATACACACAGTACGAAAGCGCGCAAATCAACCAAGTGAAATTGAAGATGTAAATGAAAAAACGATGTTTGACTATTTCGATCAACTTAGCACTACTCTGGCAGAAATCAGTACAAAAGCAAAAGAAAGGATCATAAGATCTAAACAAAAATCCAAAATTAGATATGATCAAAATGTAGGAAAACAGGTTACATATCAGATAGGGAAACAAATTCTTGTAAGGAACGTTGTAAAAGGAAAAGTAGAAACAAGGTTTAAAGGACCATATAAGATTTTAGGTACGTCAATACGGACTACGTTATAGCTAAAGTTGGAAGTAAGAAGCTAAAATATATAATAAGGCTAAGAGTATTAGACCTTACTTTTCAGAGTCACAAGTTGGAACACAGCAAGATGCCAAAACGTCGAAGTGACAAAGCTTGGTGAAAATAACGGATTATACTTTTTAAAGGGCAAGTAAAAGAAATAAGTAGTACAGTAACTTTAGTTAACAGAGTAAATGTAGGAAAATTAGAAGAAAACTTAGGAATGCTTAGAAACACTGTAAGTACCATAGATGAAGCTTGTTCGAGCCAAGGAGGAATTAGAAATAATTTGTTAAAAATGCAGCACAAAATAGACATAATTTACAATATAATTGATAAAAAAACAAGGTTTCGTAGAGGTTTAGTGAACATAATAGGCTCAGGACTCAAAACTCTTTTCGGAACAATGGACGATCAGGATGCAAAGTATTATGAAGAAGCCGTCTGAACAATAAAGTCCAATGAAGTTAGAATCAAGAACGGAATGGAAGAGAACGTTAGAATTATGACTGAACTTATGACTGAAATTATGACTGACTATGAATAGTACAGCAAATAAGATTAATGAGATAGTAAACGTAATAAACCAAATTAAAAAATAAACCAAAAGAAAAAACAATCGAAGAAAATAGTTTAATACACTCATATTTTAATGAAATAACGAATAAAGTAAATCACAAAATTTTAATATTGGAAATTGAAATTGAACAGGTTCTATATAGTTTATTGTTTATTCAGAATGGTGTACTTCATCCCAGGATAATTGAACTTTTGCAATTACTGGAGGAATTAAAAAACTTAAATATTGATGGTTCTCTTATTTTTGTAATGTAATAGAAAATTATTCTAAGATTATAAAAGAAATCGAAGTCAAAGAAAGTCATAAAAGATAAAGACATTATTGTACTTCTTTCAATCCCTATTATAAGAGAAGGAAATTGATTTATACGAGATAAAATCTGTACCAAAATTAGTAAAAAATGGAATTGTCCTAATTGATGTAACGAATAAGTTTTTAATAATAAGCAAAGATAAAGAGCACTATACCTTAACCTTAAGATGAAACGTTTATATGTAAAACCCAATTATTTAAGAGTACACTCGATTTTAAAAATTATGAAATTAATATTTTCTTGAGAAATAAAGCAACATATTGTATTTTGAAAACTGTAAACCAAGAAATCGAAATGTTTCATAAAATTAAGGAAAATGTGTTTATATTTGTGGTAACTGAAGAGACTGAAGAGAATATCATTGTAATTGTAGTAAAAACAAAGATGATGGAATTTTAATGAATGTTGGAATTTTAACTTTAGAACAAAATTGTATTTTTGAAACTTTAGAACCTAGCATTAGAACACTAAGTCAAGGAAAATCTATTATTGTAAAAGATAAAATTGTTACAGATAACCTAGAAGATTGTTGTATAAATATCAAAGTAGAAGATGCTAGGTTAGACAGTAAGATTCTAAATTAAATAAAAATAAGTGACGCTGAAGAATTAGATGAACTAGCTGTAATCATCCAGAATCAGAAATATTTTTGAGAACACGCTTTAGACCAAATCCCTGAAAAAGCAAGAGGAATCCTAACTGGAGTTACTGGGACAATCTTACTGACGTTAATATGTTCCTTCGCCTGGAAGTGTGGGTGCAGCACAGGAGGAAAAGCGACATTTACCAATAAATACCCATAAACTCTCTTAGGGAGGGAGGTGTTACGGATGCCGTCCACGATATGAACAAACATGCTCGTCGAATTTCATGTTTGTTTTTCCAGACACCGAAACAATAGGTGGTGCAAACCAGTGCCTCCTCAAAACAGTCATATTCTCTTTCCGATCTACTCATATTTGAATTGGCTCTAAACTCTAACTTACGATCACACTAATTGGAAAGAACTCATCCATTTGGGTATCGCTTAGTTTTTCGATGGCTTGTTGTAATCGCACTTTTAACGCGTTCTTTTCTTTGTCCAGGTCGTGGACAAACCATTTCGGTCAGAACTCTCTTGCAAATACCATATTAACACAATAAACACGTAAAATAGTCAAGTAATCAACATAAAAATTTGGTAGGAATCTTAATGATGCAAAAAAACACATTTCATAGAAAAAAAAAGAAACCATATGACAAAAAAAACAGACGTGAGTTAGAGGGGAGTGCGATCTTACACTCACACGATCTTTATTGCAACTTTTTTTTATAATTTGCACGAGTTACGTATTATGTTTTTTCCAAATTTCTTACACCCTTCATTTGCTTACTCGTTTTTAATAGCGTCCTCTTACCTCTTTTGTTTTCTCCTGTTCCTATAGGTTGTTTTTGTTGTATAATGAATAGAACAGTTGATCTTAGACCACCGAAGAACTCGTATCGTTTTTCTTTTATTAAGTTTTTTGCTATTTCGATTTTAATAAAATGAAGAAAATATTAAATGTTAATTTCTTCCCATGCAATGTGTTTAGTATTTTATTTATTGTGCGAGTCGTTCGGGATTGCTTATACCCTGATGTATCCGGGGTCAATACAGAGCGAAAGGAAGAGGAAGTACCTGTGCACATTGGTCTTAAATATCTGCGGATGTAGTCTGTGGGAAATATTAGGCTGGGAAGAACATTCCATATTCATGTAGTGCGGCTGAAGAACTAGGCTCTGAATTTAAGAAGGGACGTAAGTGATATAGGTCGGTACGAGGTGAGTGAGGAAGATTCGCCCGTTTTAGGGACAGGCTGGACAAATGCTGTTTTCCATCTGCTCGGAAAGACACCTAAAGAGTAGGATAGATGAAAAAGCTTACGCAGTGGTTTTGCCAGTGCAGAAGAACACCTCTTCAGAAGTATTCGAGATCTTTCAGTACTCTTGCAATTGTACGAGTACGGAAGTGGATTTGCCCCATGGTGAAATCAACGCTCTCAAGTACAGGTGGAGACATATTGGAATGAGCCGCAAGCAGATTAGCTTTGTCTAAGGAGCTGACAGCTGGAATGTCATTGCAAATCAGCGTGGGAATTGAAGACGAGGCGGATTTCTTTACGTTTTTTACAAATGACCAAACGTTTTTGCTACCCTTGGGACATTGTAGCACTTTTTGCCTCAACTTTTGCTCATAAGAGAATTTCGCACGTTTGATAGTTGCATTGCAGCCATTTCTGGCCCGTTTAAACTTGTTCCGGTTTTCCTCAGTAGGGTTGGCTTTGTATGTCCGGAAATTCAACTCTCGCGTCCTGATAGCCTCTTTACAGTTCGAGTTTATATAGCCTCTTTACACCATGCGTTTGCTTTGGGCTTCATACTCTTCACTCTATGAAGAATCTCATGCCCAGCAGAAGAATATTTGTGAAAAGTGACCAGTTATAATTCCTAAAGAAGTTGTAAATCGATTTTCTCGTACAGCCACACTGTTCTTTTAGGAATTGGTTATCTTATCCAGGGTGTTTGCGGAATGATCTGCAATGTCGGGTATTCGTGTGGGCTCATTTACTAGCTGGGTTAGATTGTTACCTCAGCCTCAGCATAGATTTCGACATACCTTCCTTCGGGTGTTGTCTGGCCTGAATGTCGAAGCCAATTAGAATTGTGTACTGAAATGGCCCAAATTCCTGATTGGAGCAGAGGGCGTATTGTGGTTCAATTTGGTAAGCTACATTACTACGCACGTAAATGGCGAGACCGCGGTGTAAAAAGAAGGGCGGCACCAAGCAGGTTCAAATCCCATAACTCGATATTCTCACGTACCTGTGTTTCACTCAGCGCCAAGGCAGCTTTAATAGGTGGACATACTATAATAATAATAATAATATGGGTGGTGCGACAGTCCGAGGCGGACCTGGGCCTAGCTTCTCAGCAACCACTCGTGCTGTGCGTGCTATTGTTCTTTCACGCGTGGAAGGGACCTACAGTTTAATGCCGACTCCTACGCAGAGGGTGCCAGGTTCGATATCCGAATTTACCACCTTGGATAATTCACGGCTCCGCCTCTTTTGAGTCACTGACAATGCTCAAAGAGTATTCCTGTCTAGAAAAAGCTTCTCAAGGTGGACATACACAGCGAAAAAATTCGGTCTAAGCCCACGAACATGCTCACATCAACCCTAAAATTTCTCATAAAAGGCAAAACTGAAATATAAAAAAACCAACTCCGATTGCGTGTGGTAAAACAGAATTAATTAATTAGTAATTAGGAATTAATTAGTAATGCAAATTTCAAATTAGCTTCCCAACAACAAATCAAACAGGAGTTGCGACGAGAATGCGCAGCAGGGGACGGAACACACTCGACACCGAAACACTTCACATTAGTACTTGCACTCAATACTTTTTTTTGTTAATTTGTTTTTCTTTTTTTTTTCGGGAACTCGCGAAGCTTTTGTGGATGGATTGTAGAGGAACCATTTTAATTGGTTGCACACGCGTGAACGGACGGATAAAAATGTTAAGCTGAAGCAAACGCGCAAACTTTGGTACCGGCCCCAATCCTTGCAATGGGCGGGGTTCTCTCTTAATCAAAAAAGGCATATGGTCTTGTATATTGCACAGCAGCGAAGTGCGGAGATTTCAAGTACTGGGAACGTGTATCGCGCATCCCTCCCCAGGTTGGAAAGCAGTTATATTTGATCCCTATAGATGCTATTGACGCTTTCTTGTCAATCACAGTTTTATTTCAGTGCTCGATAATTTTTTCATTAGTCGTCGACTAAGCATTGCAGGGATAGTGCCCGGGAACTAAGTCCATTGAAAACAGCATTGACATCAATGACGATGAACTCAATGTAACACTATGAAAACCTGTAACGAGCTGCTATCCGAGAGAACAAATCAGATCAGTCTGCAGCTTTGAAGAAAATTCGGCTTTCACCGCCAATAAGAAAAATATATCCTCGGCCATCAAAATAAGTGGTATGACAAATGTCAAATTCCGGCTGGATCGCAAAACAAGGAAGCCGAGGCCAACAAACCCTAAATTGGTGTACGCCCGACAAAAGGGGAGTAGCTATAAGAGGATAGGGAAGTTCAACACACGTCCAGATGAACCTAGTACCAGGCACTCCGTCAGAGGGCTGTCTGGTAAAAACAGGACCGTTGGCAAGCCGATACGCAAACCTGTAATAGGGGTGCAGGATGCAGGAGCCCAAAAGAACTTCACAAATAAAAGACCGTTCCAGAATAAGGCTCACGAGACTCCGAAGAAGATGAGGAATACCGAATTAGTAAGCCGACATTTCAACCAGGCCATACAGGACCATGTGGCTGAGAGTTGGAACAACGGTGCTTCGACATCATGTTCAGCCATCCCGATCCATACCCCCCATCACTCTTGAATTAAGCTTTTCCACCTGCTTCAAATTCCACTAACATTTAGAGTTTATTGAACAGCGTTCGTTAATCTTCATCCCAGAATCAGCACATATGGCCTCCCTGCAAACTGGGAGGAGGGAGGATAATCAAGTCATCTTCAAAACAAGCTGACTTATCCGCAATGCGATACCAACGTGAAACCCTCCTCGCTACAGCTACAAGGCAGCATGAAGTCCATTTATACTTATATAATGAAAAAGTGCGATTCCAAGGATTCCGGCCACAATGAATGGTGTTGATTTATCACTGTTAAATTTCTTTCTTCTTCACCCCATTTTTTTGATTAAGTTCTTTGTGAATAGTAAAGGGTATTTTAAGTATAAACGCAGTGAGCTGAAATGAACTAGTAGCAATTGAAAAGTAGTTGTTGCTATTGCGTATTATGTCGAACCACTGTGCCATATTTCTTCACAAATACCTGGTATTATACCGGTTTTAATACTATGTATTTAAATAATTTGTTTTGAATGCACATCTTATCAAATAACCTGTCATTCATTCTTACTCGTTAGCGTATAAATAAACAACCGATGCATCTATCAACGACTTACAGTTAAAAACAGCGTCATAATCAACAAAGAACACGCCATCTCAGTCTTGAATAATAGGTTGGTTAGATGGTTTGATCATAGTGAAGAACATAGTTAGTTATGTACATAAATTGTCAGTTCAGGCAGAGGAATTTCGAAGATCTTTCAACTTTTTAAAATTGTCGGTGCTTCGTCTTTCATTGCCATCATAAAATCATTTTAATGAATTATTATGGCATTGTATAATATCTAAATTTAGCGCCAGTGTGATCATCTTTTATAATACAAAATACTGTGAAACAATAAAACCAGAAAATAAAAGAAATATGCAAATTTCACGGACATTCGTAGCTGGTTCGCCGGATTTTACGAGACGGTATTTCCTTTGGAATAGTATTCAGACCTTTTTTAATATTGTGTTATTTTAAGTCCTTCTGAATTGCAAATTAAATTCATAACATAGGTACTACAGTGGCTCAACATTATAATGGGACACTTACAATTATGAAAAATTTCAATAATTTTCTTGAAAAGTAAAATGTTTTATATGAAATAAATACCGAATATGGATGCACATATGGTCAGTTTATTAAAAACCAAAAGTTATTTGAAATTCACTTATTCAAATCCAAAACAACAACAAAAACGTCACAAAAGTCTGAAAGCGTAGGTCAAGGTACTAATGGAACACTTGGTAACTCTAATCCATTTTTATCTAGTTAACGGTAAATATTTGGATTATTCTATGACATTTACGAGGTTTCTGTTACTCTATTTAAATTAAGTGTTCGCTCATTCAAACACGCGCCATCAAAAATAAAATCAGCCATAGCAACACGGGCTCCTCAAACCTCCGAAGACACCTTTCGAATTGATAATAACATATTTTAAATCTGGTAAATCAGTTTAGGCTGGAACTGGTTTCAAGATATTCATTGCAGACCTCTAATTCGCAATAATCGGATATCGCTAATAGAAAGTCAGAGTGCGCTAAACGGTATTATGAAAACACTTTCCAAAACTTCACGACGGCCAATGATGATTACGAGACGGAAGGCGCTATAACGACTTTTAGGATTGAAGTTGCCGGAATTTAACGGGCGCTTTGATGAATGGATTCGGTTTCGCGATCTCTTTACGGCTCTGGTTAAATCCAAAGATTCCTTTACGGGCGTCGAAAAGTTCGAATTTCACTACGAGCAACGAGAACTTCGACGTGGCGTTTAATCTATTGAAGTGATGTTATGACAAAACGCAATTTATCTTGATTTCGCATTTATGTAGATAACATTTTTGATCAGCCATCTTTGAAAACGCGTTCGCTAATTGAGATAAAAACGCCTATTCACGGTAACTAGTGAAAACATTAACGCACTGGGAGCATTAAATCAACCGGTCGATGCGTGGAACGTATTACTGGTCGATGCGTGGAAGGTATTACTGGTGTATGTTTTATGGATTTAGATTTAGAGAATGGAATGTTATGGATTCGCTTAAGATTAGAGTATGTAAATGTCGGTCGCACTCAATCGAACCTTCATAAAGCGGCGTCGAAAGATTCTGGAAAAACAGTTATGGTGTTCATAACATTGTTCCGTCCTGTCCAAAGTGCAAACAAAAGCATTTCTTGTATATATGTCAACAGTTTCGAGATTTATCAGTTCTGAGTCGAAATGAATTCATTAAGTGTAATAATATCTGTCCAAACTGTATTCACGCAAAACACGGGATAAACGAGTGTAAGTTTTCGCATTGCAAGATGTGTGGGTTAAAGCACAATACGATGCTTCATTATGAGTCACATTCCCCACCTCAAGTCGGAAGCAGGTCTCTAAAGGCTAGGTCTGCGGAGCGTTCGTGCAAGCAAAGGCGATTCTCCAAAACTGCAAATCTCAAACGCGAATATGAGGCGTTCATGCTGGAGTACAAACAGCTGGGTCATATGTTCACGGTTCCCGATAACGTCCGCAATCGTCCGTAGTTCTATTTGCCGCATCATGCGATATCCAAGCCGACCAGTTCAATGACCAAATTGAGGGTCATTTTTGATGCATCGTCTAAGTTTTTGATTTTCTGTAAATGATTATTTGCGAGTCGGCCCTACTATACAAAACGATATAATAACACATCTCGTTAAGTTTCGAAGGTTTAAAGTCAGGGTGAAGGCTGAAATCACGGAAATTTACCGCCCTAAATTAGTGAATGTTAACGATGTGCATTTTAAACGCATAGTTCGGAAGAGAAACCCGAACGAAGAACCGCGAGATTATCAACTTCAAACAGCTACCCACGGAATCGCTTCAGCTTCGTTTCTGGCCACATGTGTGTTAATAGCAAATCACGAAAGGAGAAGTTTTGTCGGACATTGCTCGTACATTCGACCCATTAGGATGGCTTTCGCCTACAGTCGTAAAAATAAATTGTTCATGAAACGTATTTGGTTCAGGCAAATAGGATGGGATGAAGTTCTCCCCATGGATCTATACAAAGAATGGTCAGAATTCATATTCTTTGTGTGTCATCCAAATTCCGCGTTGGCTGCATTCAAGCGAAGGAATGGTTTTGAAATTGCACGCATTTTCTGCTGCCGTGTATTCCAGAGTGTTAGGTGCCTCCGGCATTTGAACGGCATTAATTAGTGCATCGAAACCTACACGTTCAATCCCACCTCTTGAGTTATGTGGCGCTTTATTGCTAACTCAAATGCTTAGCAAGGTCAAAGTTGCCCGATACGGAATGCTATGCCTATACTGATCCAGCAACCGTTTTGCATCGGATCCACGGCTATCCCCGGCCACGCAACGTATTCGTAGATAACAGGGAACATCAAATCGTTAGTCGTTTCCCTGCAACCATATAGCATCACGTACGAACGACAGAAAATTCAGCCCATTGTGCCACAAGCGGTATAATGCCATAGTGCTTACCCAATTTGGGCTTGTGCAATCGCAACGAAATACATAATCTAAGTAATGGCGATGCGGTTTCCATGAAGAGTAAATATGGATTAATGGATACCTTTGTCGACAAATTCTGAGTGCTACGCGTGGGAGGAAAACTCAAAAATGACGCAATACCACTTAATCAAAACCATCCAATAATTCTTCACAAGGATGACGATTTTTTCTTCAGCGAATTGGTGGTCACCTTTAATATTAACATTTCCATTCGTGTGTGAATAACCGGTTCAATTGGATTGGATACATTGTGAGATTCGGATTGCTGATTGACATCTTATAAATTAAAACGCATTTTTCACGTCGTTCCCGTGCAGTTATGACTCCAAAGCGAAAAGCAATTGGCCGATATAAAACTCAAGCACTGAAGAAGAGAGCATTCTGAACAATGAGCAATGAAGTTAGAAGCTACTTGAATACGTACTATTCAGGCCCGTTCGCCTGAGACAATTGAACAACTGGAAAAAAGGCTACAAAATGTTCGAGTAAGCACCCCGCGATCAAGATGAACACTGCACTGCTGCTGATTTAAATCTTGGTACATTCCATTATGACAGTAATAATGATTACAGCCTCTATCCAAGTGCCGTCATTAGAAAAATTGATGAAATTTGCATGTTTTATAGCGCCCTCAAATTTAAGAACGAAACTCGCTTAAACCTTTGTCGGACGCAGATCATAAGTTTCTTCAAATTTATTTCATGGCAAACATATTAACAACACGATATCATTACAATGCGTGTACTAGACGAGAAATCGTGGCTACGTTACAAGCCCTTTTCGATCAACACAAAGAATTATTTCAGTTGTTTAAAACCGCCATTTAACAAATGCCAGCCGATGACTTCTCAGTTGTAATTCGAGCCGACAAAAGACCTGTTGGCCAACGCGAAAGAGAATTTAATGCGCTATCAATCGATGAAGTGACGATCGGGCTAGTTGGCGCGACATAATTCTTCATCACATTAGTGGTTCGGCTAGTCTCCGAAGCTCATCGCTCATGCTACGGATTGCAGTTTCCGATTCTGTTTTTGGCAAGCAAAAGGTGGTTATCATTTCAACATCAAAATGAGTAATTCACAAACAGACGGGGAAACGAATAAGAATGTCAGTGCCATGAATTATTATTCGTATCGATTGATGATTCGTCAAGACGCTGAGAAACACATTCTGAAAAGTCGGCAATTGTTGCAATACATCGTCGACATATACGCGAAGATTAAAACCGAACAACTCGTATATATTCGATTGAATCAAAACGAGTTGCTTTCTAAAGAGTACATCCATTTACTAGAAGAAATGACAGAAATCAGTTACCGAAAGCCAGGTCTATTGTCAATTGAACGGGAACTGAAGAAAATTTAAGGCTATGTAGGATGTTTACATAGTAGCTACTAAAACAAGCTGCTAAAATCAACCCATTCTGGTCTACAGGCAATTGAAATTTTTGGTACATTGGGACTAACAAAGGACAACAAAAATTCAAAGATGTAGCAATAATGCTTATTATTAGTAGATAGGTGCCTGCCAGGTAAAAGGCACCTAACATGAACGGGGTAACGAAGTTGCGTGAGCGTGACCCTAAACACCGCGAAGAGCGTAGTGAGCCACCATGGTACTGTTATTTAAAAAAAAACTTTTGGCTTAGGTACTGTTATTTAAGAACATTTGTGATATAGGCGTCTGTCAGAAATTATTTCTCATTCATTTACTTTAAAGAAAGGCTATGTAAATGCTAAAAAACGAAACTCAAGTAGATATTTCAATTTCAATTTTCTTGAAGAAAAGATATTTGTATGTTGATTCAGAATTGATATAAGTATTAACTACAATAATCCGATTTAGCATATCATCTCACAATTTTGAAAATATTGATTTAAGATTTTCTTGTTTTCATTTTTTCCCAACAACTTGAGTTTGAATTTCACACGAATAATTTGATGTAAATTTTATATTAAGCAATACAATCACATAGTAAAAAATGCTAGTTTTTAATCCCTATACAAAATACTGTTATCATTTCTTGGCGCCGAAGTTGTCGTACTAGTGTTAACGGAACCATTTTGACGGACCGCCTCGAGACTTGTTGTCCTTACAATTGACCATCAATCCAAGGAGGATTAACGAGGGAGGATTGTTTGTGGGAGAAAGAGCGAGGGTTCAGTTCTGAAAAGCACTCATCTCCGAATTTCCTGCAATTTTTTCTATGCATAGTTTCCATACCACACAGGCAGTTTTAATCCGAACGGAAATTACGAAAGGACATTTAACAATTGATAGCCCTTAATTCAAATACCTTTTACACCACAAGACAATCAAATTGAAGTCGCGTGATCGGCCAAGCCCCGCTTAATATCCTGTTAGCGGACAAAACGAACCACGCACCTTATTCTTTAATTACAGCAGACTTTTTTTGAGGCTTAAAACTATATTTATTATTTTCTTAAATAGATCTAGGTACAGTGGAAAATGTTATGTTGGCCACCTGCCGAAGTTGGCCTGTATATAGAAGCACCAAGAAAATTCCATACAAATATGCCCCCTAACACCTATGTATGTTGGCCACCTGTCTATCTTGGAACTTGGACGCACTTTTTTATATATTAACTCGTCTTTAGCATTAAAGAACCTGCGAAAGTTTGCCCTGTAACATATTTGTCTGCTAGTCGCCATTGCCATAATGTTTTTCATTTTCTTTGTGCGCATAAAAATGTACTGAACAAAATGTTATACAGACATAGCGGTCAATTTATTTTCTTTTCAAGTCTTTTTCAGATATAATGTATCATCTACATACATATTATTTATATATATTATTCGTACACATATTATGTATGTAGATAACTTCATATCTGTAGTATGTGAATGACTTCAGAGTTTCTCTGACTCTGAAGAAAAAAACATCCCAAGTTCGCCACTTCTCTGACTAGGCTAAAAATGCTTGCACCTCAGCTGGCCAACTTACGCAGGTTTCACTGTACATATTTTTGCAAAATTAACTGTAACTTTAATACTTTTTAACTAAAATTGTAACGTTTTGTATCTCAATTGAAAAACTGATACTATAGTGTCTCGCTTAGACCATAGTGTCAAGATAACCGGGATGGTCGTACAAATCTCCATTTAAAAGCAGTTTCAGAATTTCTGGAAAGATCGTAGCTTTTTGACTCGGAAGGACAAAGGATGTTAAAAAATGTTGAACCAAGTTATAAAAAGACGACACTTCGGTAAGTTCAAAATGACACTAACTTTATTACCATATATAAGTATTAGTATATGTTTCAATATCAACTGAAAGCCAGTGTTGTCAAACTAAGTTACCCAAAACCAGTTAAATATTTCCAACACTCACATTTTTGAATTATTATACATATATATAAATAAATCGCCGAAATGTATGTAACTTTCTAAATTTATGTAGGTTTAAAATATTTTTTTTAATAAGATCGCATACCGTGTCGTTTTCCGTCCAAACGAAGATAAACAACATTTTTGACGAACTTCCTCCTTATGACGAAAGATGCAAACCTTAAGTTTCAGGCGGAAGGCATCTTCAGTCATGTTTATTCGTGATATAATTAATTATCGTATAAATTCACCAGAATTGGTTTTGCTTATAAATATATATGCTCCCCAAAGATCTCTTCGGGTTAGAAATATATTTTTCGATAGAATGCATAGAGCAACTTATGGATGCAATGAAGCTATGACTAGGTGCATAAAAACATTTAATTAACTTTTCAACGAAATTGATCCGAGCTTATCTCGATGGGAATTTAAAAATTGTGTTTTTTCCTTGGTTTTGGATTAATAATATTATTGTTTATTGAAGTAATCTGTGAGATGCAAATCGGTAGATGATAAGTCGCGCAACAAACGTTTTGATTTGTATTTCAAAATTAAAACGAAATGACATACTGTCAAGATGGAAGCATTTTTGTTTCTTTTGCAATAGCAAAGTGACCTTGGAGAGAAAAGTAAGTATTAACTGTTCTACAAATTTTGACATTAAAAAAGTATTCTTCAATTAAAGTAGTTTTTTTTTATTAGTTTTCATATGTTAATTAAAAAAAATTATAATGAATACTTAAAATTAGTTTCTGTTTTTTTTAGAAAAAAAATCACAAGGTTTTTGCAAAAAATGGAAAAAATGGCTTCTTGTTTTATATATTAGTAGAATTGCGATGTAGTTTCTACGCTGTCCTCTTATCCTCTGTTTCTGGAACATCTTGGCTAATAGTCAAGCAATAATCCGTCAACGTTGCATGGCTCCACTTGCCCTGATATAGTTTTTCCATGTTTGTGATATCCTGATGGAATCGCTCTCCATGTTCACGGCTAAAAGCCCCACAATTTTCCGGAAAATTTCCCAAGAAGTTTTTTGCTACATGCCGAAAATTGTTCCATGCCGAAATTGTACATGCCGAAAATTGTTCATACTTAATCTGCAGCAGAAGTGTTTTCAAATTTGCATAGGGCTCTTTCATATGAACTGCATGACCAATAGGAATAGAAGGCAAAATATTTGTGTTATGTAATAAATATGTGGCTGTGATGATGTATTGGGTACTTCGTATTCTGACACTGAAGAAATTGATGGCGAAGTAAGAGTGATTTCATCTTCGTTGACGTCTATGATAGGATGTTTTGGAATCGGGTGAAGATTGCTCTGCGGCAGAGGAGGCGCAGCTGATGATTTATTTGGATACACTATACCATACTTCTTTTTTTTAGAGATACCTTTGCCTTTTCCAAATATATGAGTTGTCAGACAGAAATAACATCATCAGATATATGATTTGTTGATTCTCGCCACTGTATTGGTACTGCGAAACGCCATTCAGCCAAATTCTCAAACCTGTAGTACACGGATGGGGAACCCAGGTCTTATGCTAATGCCTTACATCCTCTCCTCAATTATCGGGAAAAAATTAAGCTAATAAATAACTTTTACTTACCAATTCGTATTCAGCCTACCCAGGCTGAACGCGAAAAATTGATAAAATGGTTCAGAATACTTTTTCACTGTAGACCAGTGTTATTAAAAACATAAATTCGTAAACAATCAATGCTTCTTTCGTAGCAGCAAAACGGTGTTGCGTGTATTCTGGGGTAAATCATAACGCCTCATTACTGGTGACATAACACCCTAATGGAAATTGAATGATTCGCCATTTCTATTTCAAACAGGTACGCCAAAAAGCCATGTCGCTATCTTTATTTACATTACAATTACAAAACAAAATTGGTGTATACCAATGCAAGTTCTAAATATCTAAGTTTCAATGGTTGTGGGTAATTTTTGTCTTAGTTGAATGATTGGCAGAACTTTTATCTATTATGATGTCTTTTTTATTACGGCGATATTGTTTTCCTTTCTGACTCTCTACTAAAACGGATATTGGAAATTCTGTTACCTCAACTACCTTTTCCCACGGGTTGTTTGTTTGAAATAAACGGGTATATTTAATTTTTTTTATTTTAATTTGTATCATAATATATTTTTATTTTTTCCTGGTAATCCAATACCTGTTGTCTATGAAGATTCACTTTTATTAAAGCTGGCCTAAGTTGCGAATCATGAATTGGAAGTCGGGTTCTAACTCTTCTCAGCATTAGTAATTGAGATGGAGAGTAACTCAATTGTGTAGTGGTTCGAAAATTAAGGAGCCCAAGATATGGATCTTCTTTAGTCTCTGTAGATTTAGTAAGCATTTTTTTAACATTTAATATAGTTCTTTCTACTTAACAATTGGATTTTTGGTAGCAAGGACTACTTTTTATATGGTCAAACATCCATTTCTTAGAAAATTTTTTAAATTCTGATGAGTTGAATTTTGGACCATTATCAGATATTACTGCAGATGGTATTCCATTCCGGACAAAAATTGATTTTAAATGAATAAGAATTTCATCTGTTTTTGAAGATTTTATTTTAGTTACTTTCATAAGTTTTGAGTAATAATCTACCAAAAGAAGATACACATCTTTCTTCCATTCAAAACGAGCTATACCTACTTTTTGAAATGGAAGATTTGGTAAATTATGAGGCAATAATGGCTGTTTTGTATTCACACTTTGGTGTTTAACACAGCTTTCAACATACTTTTTAATCTCAGCACTCATTTTGGGGCAAGATACTGTACCTTTGGCACGTTTTTTACATATCATATGATGAGGAATAACCAAAATATAGTTTTTGAAAATAAAGCTATCAATTTGTAAAACTTCTGGACTTCAGCACAAGTTTTGTTTTTATTTCCAATGACTTCTAATATAGGCAAGCAGTTGCTGTAAGGTAAGATATTTATTGGTTGCTAACAAAATTTCGTTGAGCCTTGGTTGCGACACTACAAGACTTGACTTTATAAGACATGAATCAATATTTCTTTTTTTCGCGAACTTTCCTCCGAACTTTTTTATATCGGAGCTCTTAACAGCATGTCCGCGACCAACACCTTTCTCCCAGGGTTATACACGATTTCTAAGTCGTAGGCTTGGAGACGAAGCATCATCCTCTGTAACCTAGGATTAACATGAAACAAGGCTTTTTTAAATAAAGGTCTTAAATAGAGGTTTGTGGTCTGTTTCAACCAATGCTGTCTGGCCATAAACAAATTGATGCCATTTTTCACAAGCAAAGAGAATCGCATACAGCTCCTTTTCTATTTGAATTTCTTTGGCATTCTCTAAGAGTCTTGGACGCAAATGCTATAGGACGATTGCCTTGTGATAGGCAACCTCCAACCGCAAATTGGGAAGCATCAACAGATAAGGACAAAATACGGGTAAGGTAGGAACGGGTAGTGTTGTCATTCCATTGAAATTTCACGTTCTTTTTGAAAAGTTGACGTAACGGTTCTGTTTCACTAAACAAATTAGGAATAAATGTCCCAAAGTAAGTCATTGAACCTAAACCCTTTGAACTTCCTACACTGTATTCGGTGACTTCATTCTCAAAATCGCTTACAATTTTTGACCATGACAGTTTCGATTTTATGGGAATTAGGTAATGTTAACGTTGTAGTGTTTTATTGTATTCTATTTTTGGATCAAAACAAATTCGTAAAGAACCATTAGCTTCTTCAACATAATTGAATTACTATGACTTCTTGTTTTTGCATGCGTTTTACTTCTTCCTCTAACTTGTGATATAGCTTAAACGGCCTAGGTGTATCAATAACTGGATTTACTTAGGGATTGACTTTAAAGTTGATTTCTGATTTTAAGCAACCAAACCCCTTAAGCAAGTGACTAAATTCGGCTTCAATATTCTTAATCAAAACATAGGGCTGATTATTTATTTCCTTAATATTTGATGATGTCAATTTAATTTGCCTAACGAGATAAAGATTTATGCAATAATTTTTTCCTAAGACAGTACATTTTCGTTGACGACATAAAAGTTCATTTTTACTCGCCTGAATTTATTCTTGCTAATCCACGCATAACCTTGACACTTACCAGGAACACTGACCTTCGATTCACCAAATGCAGTTAACTTGCCAATACACTTGTGGAATGTTAAATTTGTTGACGGATTGTTGACGTTATGATCAAACGTCTTCCAGATCATCACATTTGATTCTGCTCCCGTGTCCAATTCAATCTATATTACCTTATCATTAATTACAAGAAAATTCTTCAAAATACATATGTGACATCGATTCACTTTTTTGTGACCATTTGGATTTACATTTATCTCTTTACAGTTAACTGAACCAATGAAATAATCATTATGACCTCTTAAATCTATATCCAAATTATTATTATACATCGCATTACTACTATTTACAGAAACACATTATTCACCCCCACTGCAACCTCACCTGTACTTCTAGTCCATGGTGTATCCGAAAGTTTTACATACTGCACCCACCTTTTGCCCCACTTCGGTTTCCAGTCTTCCTCTGATTGGTAAGCTTTCTTGTCACTCTTGTTTCCAATGTCTAAACTCATTGAATCGAACTCACTGTCCTAGTTTGGACACTTTAGCTTGTGTTTGCTTTCGATGTTTGTGCTATGCGAGCAAAGGCGTGCTGCTACCACCTGAAACAGACGAATGTGAAAGCTCTCACGTCTCCTCTGTTATTAGACGTAACGTCAGATTTTCCAAAGCCTGATCAGTTTTAGCAGCAGACTCCCATTCAGAAAAAAAAGGTTGAAAGCTTTCTGGAAGAATCACTAAGATTTTTGAACCGACCGTACTGTCTGAAATCTTCTCCCCGATATCTCTGAATTGACTATATTTTCCAACTTCAAAACACTGAAGCAACATGTGAACATTTGCACTCGAAGTTTGTTCATACGCAGACTCTAGTTTATTCCACATATTCTTTGAGGTGGTACAGTTAAGGATATGGCGAAGCAGTGTTGTACCTACACTTGTAACGATAATTCGCTGAACCTTACGGTTTTCATTTACAATATTAAGCGATTGTATGCAGTCTGAATTTCTCTCGCCGCTTTTACTGACCGCTCATTCAGGCCATTTATGATAAAAATAAAACCAAACGCGTTACTTGGAATTTCTAGACCGCATATTGCTCTGAATTGAGTTTATCAGCTTTAAAAAGTTCCGAATTCATATTCTTTTCAAAATTTTACGCTTAAAAATGTAACGAACGACTAACATACCATGAATAATGCCTACTACATGCCGCGGCACGCAGCTCACAAACCAGATAGTAGGACCACAAAACTTCGGGTCGGGTTCGATGCGTCCCTAGAACTACATTGGGTGTTAGTCTAAATAAACTCATACTGGTAGGCCCCAAGCTTACCCATTGGGGTGGTTGGCACCTGTTACTTACAAAAGCAAAATGAATACAATGCTTATGTAAATCTCACCTCTCCTAGGACAAACCATTAACATCTTACCACCACATCTTTGTACCATTAACTTTTTATTAATATAGAATTACACGGGTTTTGTGACGCTTCACAGTTTGCATATCCTGCCGTGGTGTACTTTAGGACACATCTTCCAGATGGTGCATACAGAAAATTCAACATTTAGCTTAACCTGAATCAAGCGACAGGGTATGCCAAGTACATTTTATCTGGTGTTCAAATCTGGTCCAGTTATCATTTGCCGTCGTGATCAAATTAACGGCACTATCACTGGAGTAATCAATCAGTGGGAGTAGTCTGACTTTGGACATCACAATGGACCAAGATGGTGTAAGTGTTCACTTGCAGGCAATTTAACTAACCTATGCCAAGTACTGGAGAAAATTGCACCAACCATTTGGAGACGCATCCCACTCCGAAAATCCCATTGACATTTCATCTATAGGCATTGCACCCACCCAACTCAAAGAACATCCATTATGGTGGACCTACCCAGAATGGATAAGGCATTCTTCATTTCAATGGCCGAATGAAGATGTTGATGTCTTTACAGGATGTTATTCATACAACAAACTGATAAGAGTTACAGCGTACTGTAAAACCTTCGTATCAAATCATAAACGGAGAGGCAGATTTATTTATATTTCAATGCTGCAACCTGGATCGGACATTTTCAATACAGAGCTGCGCCAATACAGAACGACGATGTCAAGTTCGCCGAAGTTAAGCCCTTCATCACTGTAGTATCGATAAAAATTTACTAAATTAGGCATTTTGTCTGTTGAAGGGAATGCATTAAACAATACGACGTATTTACTGGAATGTGCTGTCAGAGGTTTGGGCATGCGGCTGTGAACTGCAACATGCAGTCTCGCAGAAACCCACATTAAGGGGCAATGACCTTTAGAGACGGGAAAATTCAATAAAAGAATTCAGCTCACATGTGTACTCAGTCAGACCAATGGAAACTACCGGAAATGTCCAATGGCCAGGGAATCAGGAAAATTATAGAGGCCAGAAGGAATGTACAAACGCTGGATGCGATGTCAGTGCCCTGTTTTTTAGCTACCACTGTTACACCTGCTGTCTGCTTTGCTTAAATGACATCAGGAAGGCAAACGAAAACTATCGCTGGTTAAGCTTTAGCAAGCACGAAATCCAAGCACGTGCTGAAGGCAAGCGAAACTAAGCTGAAGCAGACGCGCATACTCTGGTATAAAAATTACCACGTAATTCGGACAGATCCGCCACAGTCCTTGTAAGGGGGCGAATCGCTCTCTTAATCAAAAAAGGCATTTGCGAAGATTTCACGTGCAAGAAACGTGTATCGCACGCATCTTACTCCAAGGTGGAAAGGGGTTGTTCGTGATCGATATCTATATATCTGACAATAAAGACCTCAATCGGAACTTCATTTCAGAACTCGATACTTTGTTCACTAGCGACTAAGCTCGCTGAAAAACTGTTACATCGTAGCCGGGAATACGAACTCCAAGTATACAGAATGGGGCAAGGCAAACTCTTTTGTATAACTGGTAGGCAGAGCACAACGACATAGATTTGCTTGCAAATCTGGATCTACAAGCGACTGACGATACTAGATGTGGAAAGACGCAGACGGAACTGCTTATTCACTGCGAACTCTTCGCTGCTATTCATCTCCATAACGAGGTAGAAGATCTGGAGGAATATTTTCAGAAGAATACTTATAATTACAATAAGACCCGCAGGCCACGTATCTCCAGAACTTTATTCACAGAACTACGTTCGAGTGGGCTCGATACTCCAAAAAACAGAAACCTGACGAACGAAGAGGTCAACAGGTATTAAATGGACGTTCTTACCGAACAAGACCATTCCGAGGGTAGTAGAAGTCGAAGACAGCGCTCTGTATGGAAATGATACCATAGATGCCCTTCCCATTCACAAGAAGAAATTGCTGTCAAGACTCAAACTCTTACTTGCGTTTTACAGATCCACAAAACACTCAAGGCACTAAAGGAGATCAAAACCCTCAAACACATAACACGAATAAATTACAGCTTGGCTATAAGCTTGCACTGAGGCAATAAAATCCGGACGTTACAATACAACAACCCGGGCAAGAGATGTTACTCTTAACGAAACTAAAAATCCTCTGCTGTGGCAAAGGTAATCTGATACATGGTCCTCATCCGGCCAATTCTGGCCACAGGTTGGTCCATGGCGATATGTCATTAACTATCGTCTCGACGACCGCTTTTTGGCATATCGTCTCCAATTAAATGAGAGACAGTGTGTATACATGTCTTGTTCTACACTTTTGCGACATTTTTAGAGTGATAGGTCGCATTTCGTTGTTTCGTTCGCAAACTGAAATATGAATGTGCTAATGAAATTTGAAAGGAATTAGAGCACACATGTCATTTTTACGTGAGAATTATTATTTTCAGAGCACTCAAACTGTAACGATAGACGAGATGAAAGTGATGGTCTTACATGAAACAAATCATCGACGATATCGTCGAAGTGAGTCAAAAGGAAGATAGTGTGAAAAGTTACGCGATGAGAGCCCTGAGTTCAAGAAGTTCTATCCTTACTAGGTCCTGTAAAACGAGCATGGCCGGAGCTACTATGTGTGCAGTGGACCATGTGTAAATTCAAAATGTATTTTAGCTAATCTTCTTTCTCATAAGACAATGCAAGTTGACAGTATTAAAAAACTCTCTTCTACATCTTCTCTATATATAAACTAATATCTTTAGTATATCATGACCTTTCGCTTCAAGGCGTTATCGAGTATTATTTCATTGACGACGAACGTGTCAATATACCATCATTGATAGTAGGTGCAGATATGTGATGTGCTTTGTCTTATGTCTAAACTGAGTTATGTATTTTGAAATAGTGTGTGTGACAGTCCTTTCCATTAGCAAAAGGGTGCGATTCGTCACACAGAACGTAAGTTAATTGATTTGTTGCAAGACATTTATTGATGAAGTTGTTTAAAGAAATTGCCTTTGGTCGGCGAGAGTCAGTAATCGGCGCATGCTAGTTTTAAATACAAAACCAAAGGGATTGTGTTACGTAAGCAAAACGGATTGTGTTGTGTTACGGCACCTCATCAGTTCTGAAAACTGTAGACACTGTGGCCAATCAATGGAAACCACCCACTAGTCGCATGTCCAAGCGATGTAGATATAAAATAACGAGCAGAATCACCTTTACATGAATAGGCTATCAGGACATTCCATCTAGAGAGATCATCCAATTTCATTATGGGTGGCCCTATACGAGATGGGCCAGGGAATAGTTTCTTTAGCCAACGTTCGTGTTGTGCGTTCTTCTGTTCACTCTCGAGATGAAGGGACGGCATAATACGATAGCCGACTCAGAACGGCCAAGTTTAAGAAGCTTTTTCTAGACAGTTATTACTCTATGAGCATTGTCTGTGACAAGAAAGAGGTGGGGCCATGAAAATTATTTTCGTACAGCGTAGTGAACCTATACACCGTGGGGTATAAAGTGCGCAAAAGTCGATCCACAGACCCACAACGCCAAGGCCTACTACGGCATACTTAGTTGTCATCGTGCACTTCTACAAGTCGTAAAATGGTGTAGCACAGAAGTATTATCGATCAATTCCTGTAAGACCGTTCTAGTGCCCTTCTCAAGGGTGAAACGGTTCAAACTTGAACTTATGATAATCAACAGCACCTTACTATTCTATTTTAGCGAAGCTTAACTGAATTCCTAACAGGAATTCACATATCAGCCATAAAGCGTGCTTCTAGACCAGTTTTTGTCTCACCATCCATGGGAACGAAGTCCACTTCAACAAAGTGTATTAAATTCATTTTCTCTGAGTGAACTTGTTCTTTAGTTCCTGTACCCACTTATGGGACAAAAGGCCTCAAGTACGCCTACCCGCTATCATATTCTATTTCTAAATCTACGCTCAACTTTTCCCCTCATGCAGCTCCAAATTTTGGAGCGTCAGATCTTCTGCCGTCCTTTGTTAAGGGGTTCCATTGAATAGCTTGGTTAGTTATACAGGTGTCACCCTTTCGTAGTGTGTGACTAATCCATTGCCACGTCCACCGTCGTAGAGTGATGCGCTACTGACTCTTTATCAGTGAACTTAGTACCCGGCGACATATTTGCTGCTACAATTGCTGCACCATGGACAGGTGGACATGTTTAGCACGTGTAGTAAAACTCATACATTTCCTAACAGTGCTGTCCACTTTTGCTCATTTAATCCAAGCAGAACAACAACAAATGGTTTTTAACCCAATCTTTTCCTGCTCGGTAAGTTCCTTGATTTTCTTTTACCACAAGATATTGAATTTACACGAAAAACTTTAAAAAAAGTACCTCAATTAATATTCGGTTTTTTAACTTGCATTTCTCTTTACTGCTTAAATCTAAGAACCCTATGCTCAGATTTGTATGTCTGTTTGATTTTATCATTCCTACAACATTATTTGGTAATAGACAGTTTAAAATCGTCCACAAGTTCAAAAATAAATAGGATGGGCCGCATAGGAAATAACAATTCGCTGGAAAAATGGGAGTTTGTGTTAAGCCACCATTTAAAAGGTGAAACTTACAATGAATTTACGGAAAATTTGAAAATGAAGCCTAGTACAGTCAGTGACATCATAAACTTCAGGGACGAAGGCCATATCGAATTCAAGAAGCAAAAGGGCAGCCCAAGATATTAACACAGCTCGAAGAACGCTTATAAGAAAAGTTAAAGATAACACCCGTCTTAGTGCACCTAAGATAGTAAGTCAGCTGTTGGTTGAATTCGGAAAGCGGGTTTCTGAGTCTACGGTTCGCAGAACTATCAAATCAGAAGGGTTCAACGGTCGAGTAGCTAGCCCTTTATCAACTTGCGCAACCGTAATATTTGTCAAAAATTTGCTAAAGATTACAAAGAAAAAGATCCAGTATGGTGGGAAGATATAATTTTCGCAGATGATAGCAAGTTCAACCTTTTCGGGTCTGATGAAAGGGTTATGGTGTGGCGCAAGAAGAATGAAGAGCTAAAAAGCAATCATTTGAAGGCAACGGTGAAGCATGGAGGAGGTCATGTTATGGTGTGGGGCTGAATATCGGCTAAGGGCGTGGGCAATTTGGTCTTTATAGATGGGGTCGAAGAATAAGGAGCATTATTTGAGGATTCTGAGAGAAAATTTGAAAGAAAACGCTGAAAAAATGGGAATTTGCAGGTCTTTCAAATTTTATCAGGATATTTATCCTAAACATAAAGCCCATATTGTCCGTGAATGGCTGCTATACAACTGTCCAAAAGTTATAGCAACACCTGCTCTATCACCTGACCTCAACCCAATCGAAAATTTGTGGGCCGAATTGGATCGTCGAATGCGGGAGAACCCTATTAGGTTGCAGGAAGAATGGACTAAAATAAGTCTGGAATATATAAAAAAAATTATAGCCAACATGCCAAAGCGATTATCCCAAGTTTTGGAGAATAAAGGATACCCTACAAAATATGAATGTTTTTTTTTGTGTGATTATTTTAATTTTTATTATGTAAATTAAATAAATTAGTTAAAAAACCGAATATTAATGAAGGTACTTTTTTCATAGTCTTTTGTGTAAATTCAATTTCTTGTGGTAATGGCAAGTGGTTTTTACTCAAAAAATTGCTAATCTCGAAGAAAATTAAGGAACTTACGGACAGGAAAAGATTGGGTTAAAAACCATATGGTTTTATTCTGTAACTGCAATTTTTCACACATTCGAGTAAAAAACCGAATATTAATGACTCGCACTGTAGGTATTCCAATACAGGCAGTTGCTACCATTACAGTAATAATGGCTAGTTCTAATGGTACTCACCTGCTCTGTCTTGGTAGTTGCAATCCGCTAGCGCCTGATTTGCACTTATACCGTTGACTTGATTGCTTAAGGCATCATGTTATTGCAGAATATCTCAATCAGTTTGGAAACTATTTTTTATTACTGACACATTACGTAAAAGCGCATCTGCCTCTCCTCTCAAGCTGCTTTTGAAATAATGTAGGCGTTGAACATTTGGCTATGATAAATCATTTTTCGCGCATGTAGGGAACATGTCTTTGATACTTAACTATTGCTGCAGGCTTCCGTCAAATGTCGGCAATTGCACTTTCGTGAGGATAAATGTTGTGATGTTGGATTAATTGGACAAGGGGGAAAAGTTGTTGAATTCCCGACTGCCCCTGAACTGGCTATATGTTGTCCTAGGGCATCGAAATACGCATATTCTGTTGCTGAAAGGCGTTCACGAAGAATTAATTTTCATTCACCTTCATCGCAACTTTCGCTGCCCGCACAAATTGCCTTGAACCAAGAAAGAACCCCGTCACGTCTTCTTCTATTATTTTTTTTGAAGAACTATTCAGATTGAAAGTTCAAATGAAAGTGACAGAAATAATTTCAAAGACAACATATTAACATGAATAAAAATCAAGGCCTCTTACACAATTGAGTTGCATAGAGTGATTGTGATGTATTGAGGAATAGGTCCTTTTTTTCGTCCGAGAGCCATTTGCATTTTGGTAATAAATGTTAAGATGGCGGGATGAGGAGGTAGCACATTTATATTTGGGGCCGGTGAAGGTCTAGTGCCCTCTTTTTTTGAATTCGGTAAGCGAGAGAAGTTTTAATTTGTACTAATGGAGAGTTTAAAAGCATTCTAGAATGAATAGGCTTGGATACCCAATTTAAAATTAATAAAGCGGCGCGATTTGGGATCCACATTATTTTAAATTAATTTTTTGCAATGAAGTACATTTCCAGGAAGTTTTAACTTGTGTGCATTATAAGAAATGATATTCTCTTCAGTCACGTTGGCGTTTAACCGAGAAAGATGGAGAAATTTAAGCTTCGGTACGGAGGAGAGCGTTGCGCAATGTTCTTAAACATCAGCTGCACCAAGCAGTTTTGCAGATCGTTGTACTCACTTCATTTGCGAAGCAGTCATCCATAAATTATTATCATCTTGCAGCTGTTCAGGATTTCAAAGCGTTGGTATGGCGTCTCATGCAGACACAAGCGTCTGCACTTAGCCTCTATCAGCGAACTCCTACTCTCACCTCCAGGTGGTGAAATCTGGGAGCCGAGCACCTTCGATCGAAGATGGAGTAAGCAATCCCCAGCAAACGATACAAGGACAACGATCTTTAGTTCTGCACGTGGAATGTTAGGTCCCTTAACAGATCAAGCTAAATAGTACAAACAACATCAGTACCGAGATCAAGCGAGGCGTAACTCTTGCCAAACGCTGTTTCTATGGGCTCAAGAGGCAATTGAGTAGAAGAGCCATTTCTCGAAGGACCAAGCTGACTTTATACAAGACCTTGATCATCCCAGTGCTGTTGTACGGCTCGGAGGCATGGACAATCTAAAAAGCGGATCAGGAAGTCCTTGGTCTCTTCGAGAGAAAACATTCACACGTTCATTTAACCAATAATACAAACATTATTGAAGCGTGAATCATAAATAAGAAGTTTTGACAACCATTTTTATGCATTAGTAAAAGTTGCAATATCTTGCCATTGTTCTTATCAAATTTTGGCCTAGGGGTAAAAATGGCCGAAGTTGGTTATCTCTACCATCTATTATCTCTGATTCTGGAATTCCGAAGTGTTGACATTTGGCCATTTGACATTTAGTTTGTTGACATTTCATCAGTTGCCACATCAGTGCAGAAATTCATTGCTGAAATTTTTCTGATTGAGAGTGAATTCATCAAAAAAAAGGGGGTGATTATTAAATTAAATTGAAAAGTGATTTGAATATTAAACCAGTTGCTTAGCTACAGCAAGATATTTTCGGTTCATAGCACAGTTTCAGTTGAGCTTGGTATTCCGAATTTAAATTCAAATTCAATCAAGCGACGACTCAATTCGTTTCTAGTGCAAATAGCCAGTGAATAAACTAATTTCACGGTTTAATCATTTAATCATATTATTCATTTCACAAATCAATAAAATGACACCAAATTCGTACATGGATCAACCTATGATTTATCAATCAGAAGTATATATAGCTGATCAAGCTACAAGACAAGACATTTGTATAAGCACATAGGCACTAATAATGAGTGTTCTAAGCCAGAGGGGAATATCCAGCGTCGCTGAATATTCCTTTGTTGGGCCTCAACACTCTCGACTTCCGAAAATGTCACTTCCTATATTTAGCAGCTTATTTGAAAATTTAGTGGAGAATATTCCCAATCTTCCAGATATGGAAGAGTTCATTCATCTGAATTCTTGTCTGTCCGATGAAGCCTTAGAAACAATGCATTTCAAATTACGAAACAAAAGTACCCAAAGAATGTATGACAATAATTGTCTCATATTTTTGACAACATTTTTTCGTTTTTTGATCTAACTGAGATAACTACACCATCGTCATCTGCACTACGCAGCATGATCAATCTGAAAAGCGGATGAGGAAGTCCTTGGAGAAGATTCAACCACGAATTGTGCAGCGGCATGAGCCTAGTCAGGCGTCTTCGGATCTAACGCCTAAGCTGGCTAGGCCATGTGAAGCAGCCATGTAACCCGTGGGACAACGCAACAGAGGTCGCCCGCGTTTAAGGTGGTGCACTCAGTTGGAGAAGGCCTCAACCAACTCGGCGTGCGACACTGGAGACAGCTAGGCAGAGAGTGGGTTGTTGGTAGAGGTCCAGGTCTACCCCGGACTGTAGCGCCAAATAAAGAAGAAGAAGGAGAGCAGTGTGGTTTTTCTTTTTTTTTTTTTGTATTCGGTATTTTACTTGATTTTTATTTTGGACCGGGTGTTGGTGCAATTGGATTCATCCTCCTAGTCACAGTTCTAGGGGTAAGAAGCATGTTGAGCGGAGAGGCAACTGCGTGACGCCCATAATACCATCTCCAACTCCCTGCCATTCTCCATAGAGCAACTGGCTTTCTTTTGCCCAACCCCAATCTGGCTCGAGGATTTCGACGGTAACAACTTTCTACTATTTTTTTGAACTATGTATTATATATACTGAGAACAAATGAAAATTAGTTTTAAGGAAATCTTAATACGCGTGTACCCGACAAACGCACTCGAGATACTCTACTTCGCTCGTTAACAGGATGTGAACCCTTTATTCCGCAGGGCTTAACCCACTCTGGTGACTTCGTCGCTCCGCTACGGGTATGTTAACAACTACCAGGCAGGCATACTTCAAATACACTAGACTTTATTTTGTACCCAACAAAAAATAAAAGTGTTGAATATTGTAGAGGAATTGTTTATTGTGCTCCAATTAACTAAGAGTTTTAGTTCTTGTCAACGTTGCATACAACACGTGCTTGTATATATACTTATATTCAAAAATATAGTGCCAACGTACATACATATATAAAGTATATAAAAGTGAAGAAGTGCCTGGAATTTGTATTACAAAGTCAATCAATTGTTTCTTAAATCTAATATGAAGAGTTCATATTACAGTTGAACTATTTTAATCTTATAAATAATTGACATATTGTGAGTAAAGTTCTCACACCGAATCAATTATTTGCTTCCTTGGTTGCCATCGCCAGTGCCATTGGTTGTCCTCCCGCTTCAATTATTAAAATTCGCGCACTCATCACCAGTGATTAAGCCAGTGTCAATCAATCGAACTATTAAATAAATTTATCGAAAATAAATCGCAATTAAACTTAAATTTGCCCGCGACAAGTTTAATTTCAGCAAAGACCTCTTTGCTGTTTGTTCTCAATTTCGGACAGAGATAACCTATAATAGAGATATCAAACTTCTACCTAACTTGCCCCTTGATTTCATCTGACAGCGTTTCTTATACGTCTGTGAATACGTGTGAGCTCTTGAGAACAGCTGATACCCTTCCCCACCTTATTTGTAAATTCGCTCGTTAATTGAACGTTTTTTTGAAATTTCGGTGTTTAATTTTCAACACAGTATGGCGGGGAACAAAACTACCCAAAAGCGTTGGTTGAGATAACTACATCATCGTCATCTGCACTACGCAGCATGATCAATACAGTTTCAGCCATTTATGACTCGCTTTTGCCCGTAGAACTCCCGGTATTACATACATTCGAATTTGCAAAAAGTGTTCCGATCTGCATTAACTGCCTTCGTAAGGGACACACAGTCTCAAAATGCAAATTATGGCGGTTTGCATTTTTTTTATCATTTAATACCGTATAAACGTCAACCTCCCAAGCTACGTTCCCACATTCCACGAAACTGAAGTTTGAAAGAAAAGTTCATTCAATACGTCAGACAAACTGTGTCAAACTGAGTGTGTGTGAAATATCTGAGTAAGCTATTTCCGCGAATGCCAATTCGAATGAGCATATATAATGAAAAATGAATATAAATAAAAGAATAGAATTTAAATAATTGAATACTAAAAAGTAATTCTTAAGAGTGTAGATGTGTTTTTTTATTTTTGGTTTCCGAAGAATACCAAAATAGTTAACTTGCGCAGTCGGTTATTTTAATTTCAAAAGAAAATTAATGTAGTGATACGAACCCTAAGTGACCGAAACGTATGAAAAAAAAAACTTAATAGCTTATTCGATCTTGACTATAATAGTGTTTGTGATAGTGATAGATACAGTGAAAAAATGGCAAACGAACATGACCTGGCATTATTGATGCAGACATTGCAACAACAGCAAGATCAAATTGCTCAGTTGCAAATACAACTAGACCAACATTTGCGACAGCCAAATTTCCCACAACAACGTCCAAATGAGGAAGGAAGAAATGACAATTTCCGATTATCACCGGAACAGGCACTCTACCATCTTGCATCATGAAGCCCTTTAACGGCAAATACGATTTCAAATTAATTGAGTTCGTTATAATCTTTTAACAATGCAGGCTCTCCAATAGCGAGCCAATGAAACAATACGCCATTAGCATTATTTTATATGAAAAAATTCAGAGGGAGGCTTAACGCTGAGTTCAACGTCTTGGAGATGATCTTACTTGAGAAGCAGCACAACAAAACTGAGCTAATAAATGAATGCCGCAACATTAAGGTAGTAACCCTAAGACATTTATTTGATAAGGTTACGTGAGTAAATTAGGAATTAATCGAACTATATAGCTTTGAAGATGAAAGCGATAGACCCGTTATACATATATACACCTGAAAGGCATTTTTAGCGAAAATTGGACAATTTAGTCCGTGGTAATGTAGAGAAAAATGACACACTGATTCAAATATACAATAGGTTTGCTGATTTAAAATTGCTGGATGATGAAAGAGCTGTTCACATTCGAAATCGGAACAAGCTTAGAGATCTTAGACGGCACAATAAGTACAGACAGGACAACAACAATAACTTACAAACAAATCTCAATCACGAAATTACCAATAGCAATACTAACTATAGGTAAGCAAAAATTAAAAACGCAGGGTCAGAAACAAGAATTATAAAACCCAATTTTATCCAAAACTATCCCGAAAAAGAATCAACAGATCCAATATTCTATACCCCAGTAAATGGCACTAACATAGTCGACCACAAAGTTGTTACGCCACTTCCAAAAAAATGCCTATGCAAACGCGCAGTGGTGTGGAAAGTGCTTACATTTCACAGTAACAAATACGATGCAATTATTGATCAAAATGTGTTAACACATTAACTTGAAGTAGAACACGAAGCAGTAGCAAACAGTAAGAAATACGATGCAATCATATGTCGACGAAATGTATTAACACCTTTACATGATGTAAAACACAAAATCATCACTACAGTCAGTCCCAAGTTTTTCTAAAATATATCGTTATCCCCAGGCACTTAAAAAGAAATAGATGATTAAATAACAGAAATGGTTTCCCAATTAACCATTAAGGAAAGCTGCCCCCCTTACAATTCTTCTCTTTGCATTGTTCCAAAGAAATCGGATAATTCGGGACCAAAAAAAAGGCGAAGAGTTATCGACTATCATCAATTTAATGTGGTTACGATAAACGTTAAGGTCCCAATTCCCAATATGGAAACATATTGGACCAATTGGGAAAAATGCGCAATATTTATCGACTTTGGATCTGGCTAAAGGCTTTCCCCAGATTCTTGTTAAGCCAAATGGTCAGAAGAAAACAGCCTTTCAACTCCAAATGGGCACTATGAGTACGTAAGGATGCAAATCGGGCTGAAAAACGTCTCAGCAACCGTACAACAACTCATTAATCCTGTCCTCAAGGAATTTATTAATTAAATCTGTATGTATGTAAAAATACGAATTGACAAATACAGTTTCCTTTCTAAAGAAACGGAGTATTTAGGTCATGTTTTGACACCCAAAGGTGTACGTCCAAATCCAGAAAAACTTAAAAAAAAACTTAAAGCTTCCTAAAACAAAACAAAAACACAGAAAAGAATTAAATCGTTTCTAGGAATAACGGGATACTACCACAAATAAATAGGAAATTACGCTTCTATTACCCATCCCTCAACAACTTTAAGCAATCAAGAGCAAAATTACTCAACGATTGTTAAAAAATTGCTGGCTTAAGTATGGGGATATTTTAGACCGTACCTGTTCGGAAAGGAATTCCAATTACAAACGGATCATCAGCCAATAAAATGGCTGCACTCCAAATATACGGGAAAAGGCATCAATTCCCGACTTCAGAGGTGGCTCCTGCTATTATGAAAAATTTAGTGTTAAACGAAAAAGTTAACAAAAGTAATAGCTTAGAAGATTAGGAAAAAAGAAGCGACTCAGTGGATAAATAAAATTGTGCATGTAGTTAGTTTTTATAGATAAGTTTTTAATATAAATAACGTAGCAACATTGTGTTAAAAAAGAAAATATTGACTTTCACATTACAAAACCAAATGATTAAACCTGAAATTCAGATGTAGAAAGGTTGAACAGCAGTCTAACCGAGAAAATTAGGGCTTTAAATCTGGAAGAAAAACAACTTATCAAGACACAGATACTAGACGCACTAATCCTATGCAACAACTCAACTATAATTCTGAAATAAGCGAGCACGGCTCTAACAATTGACAAAATTACAACGGAATTTTTTATTCGGTTACGCAGAAATTAGAGTAGATGAAGTGGAGATAGTAAATAATTTCGATATATAATTCAGACACAGTAAGAAAAGATTATTTAAAGGAGGAATTATCTGAGAAATAAGGTACAAACGCTTTTACCACGCTTTTACCACATAGAAATAAGAAAGGACTAACAAACATTGTTGGTAAAGGATTAAGACTTGGCAGTTTAGACTAAAAATTAGTGAAAACGAATTCCTCCCAAGAGGAATATCTTAAACAACAAATACGAACAAGCTTACTTAGAGAAGGATTGGATCAAATTCAAGACAATATAATTTTCGCAAGATTAGGAATTTCAAACCCAAGTATTTTAAGTAGTCAAGAAATAAATGAATGCCGAATCGATCTAAAAAAAACTTAGCAACTTGAAAGTAGGAATAGCGAAATTTGATGTTATAATTTTAAATAAAATCAGATGTAAAATTATTTGTACCAATAGATATAATATGCAAATAAATGAGGAATTGGAATATGTTGTTAAAATCAATAGTAAAACCTACACTTTTGAAAATAATCCAAGAATTAAAACTAAGCAAAAATTGTATTTGTAGAAAGAATTGTAAATTAATCAGTAACACTCCATTATACTTCTTCTTTTGAAAGAACGAAACTTTTCAAAACGATTATGATGAGAGAAAACCTATCTTTAAACAGAAATTATTTGATAAATTATTTTAATTGTTCAGTGGAAATTGGTAGTAAGAAATTTAAGAACAAAGTGTCCTGGTCGTTTGAAAAATGTTATATTCCAAATTAAGAAACCATAATAATAAGCAATGATTCTTTAACATTTGAAGAACTGACCGATCTCAGTATATTGTAAACAAAAGAAAAATTGATTGGAAAATTGTTAACAGAATTCAGGAAAATCCTGAGTCAAGCAGAGGAGGAGTTACATATATACGTCAGATAAACTCAGTCAGATCTGAAGTCATAAATTTTGTGGAAAACCTACACCGATCGCGACTCAGTCACCAAAATAAACTTAGTCTGAGAAATACCCGAGTAAGCAATTTTCGCAAATGGCACTTCAAATGAACATAAATAATAATTGACAAGTTTTTTTTTGCTTCGGACGTGATGGTTGACTTCAACTAAGAGAAATGAATTTAAATAATTAAATAATAAAAGTAATTCTTAAGAGTGTACTTGTGTTTTTATTTGTTGGTTTCCGAAAAATACCAAAATAATTAACTTGCACGCCTCCACGTCAACATACCCTGTCATTCTGGCAACGGTGGTTGTCAAAGCCAAATGCAATGACTGCAATAATCTGCTATCTGCCCTCGATCTCAGAACCGAACCTGTACGCTATCAGATTTTCTACGTTCGCTATCGCATGCTCAAGATATCCTATAAGATCAGCGTATAAATGCTGATGAGTATCTGTGAGTTAACCGCTCGAGATCATTTTTAATTTTGAACATACCAACGGAAGCCATAGTTGCTATTCTTAACCATGAACTTTTTCCTAGTGAGCATATTATGTAACATGTACAATAGTAGCTTACTTATCCCTTCTCCAAATCGACAGGCAGGGCACCCGTGCATTGCTTTTTGTTACTGCTCCACTGAATGTCAGAAACCAATTTTGACGTGGCATGTATTGAATCATGCCCAGCCTTGAAGCCGAATTGGGTGCCCGGGACTATCTTTGTTGTCCTCGACCCATTTCATCAAAGCCCTATTGATAACTTTTTCAAATACCTTGGTGATATACGGAAGGAGACTAATCGACCGAAGGTTAGACGGATTGGTGGAGTCTTTTCCCCATTTAGGAATTGGCCGCACAAAAGCTGTTTTCCAATATTATCGCGTAAATTTCAACCGCTAATTAGGGCAAGTGCCGAAGAACAATGTCTGATATTCCATCGATTCCCACTGATTTCGCCTTCTTTAAGGACTCGAACATCTTTTGTAGGTTTGCTTTCGATACGAACCCGGTATGATCCCCTTCGCTGACATTGAATGCCAAATTCTCGTGGTCGAACCTGGTAAAACCAGTACCCTCAGGGCAGGTGTTGTGCATACAGACTCTATTTAAAAGTCATGATTCAGGCGGTTGCTTGCATTCACCTTGCACACGTCATCACAAATATACCCTATAATATCAACCTTTTTTTGAGAAGAAGTTGTTACCATCTGCAGCGTCATTTGAATCTGTTTCTGCGGCTTTGAGAAGCCGTTCGTGGTTTGTTGTTGTGACACGGAATAGTTCCTCCGAAATATTTAATTAATCTGGGGGAACACACTCGGATTATAAAAAAAGGAATGGCAAGACGCCAAGTCCAAAACCAAACAAAATGCGAACATTGAGTACCTCACAGATAAAGAAGAGCTCGATCGTGAAACTTACTGGGTAACAAAAAGGCAACCAGGCAAAAAAAAGGAAGGCCGGATCTTCACCAGAGCTTGTCGATAAGAAAGAAAGTGAGCCAAAAAAGAACAATAGTGCTAACAATGGAACTAAGAAACTGATGGAACGACCACCTCATCCAATTAACGTGCTCGGAATTAAATAATACAAGTGGACACTATCTTAAAGGCGACGTTCATTTCACGACGAAAGATCATTTTCACAAAATCAAAATATGGTAAATACACGAAAACAACTCTGAGAGACCTACTCGAGTCGTAGCTAGAGGCATTCAGTCATCTAGCCCAAAAGAAAACATTGCTGATGACTTAATAAATAAAGGATTCAAGATAGTTGTTGTTACCAACATACTGTCGAAAAAGAAAAACAATACAGAAGGGGCGCAGGATGAGACACGCCGCAGTCTGCCTCACTTCATGTTAACGACAAGTATGAAAGTCTAGACAAGATAAATAGTATAAAAACAGTCTTGAACATGCCTGCTATGATAAAAGCCTTAAGCAGGAACTCAAAATTAATACCTCAATGCAAGCGATGCCAGGGTTTTAATCACACAAGAAAATACTGCCAAAAAAGTCCTCGTTGTGCTTCACAATTGACGTGACAAAATTAAAGCAAATCTGTCCCAACCACCTAAATCAGTAAAAAAGGCATTACTGGAAGCGCTGAAAACAAAACAAATACAAAACCACGGAAGAGTATAACTGCAAACCCGAATACAACAAGCACAGTCGCAAGCGGAAGTGACAAAATGAGCTAAGTCATCACACATGGGAGTGAAAACATTTGTTCAAACAGTAGCAGCTCCAAGTGAGAGTAGCAGTAAGACAATAGATCCTGTTTCTCGTACCCTCTTCATTATACTGCAAAAACTTGAGGTGCAGAGACAGACGAACAAACTTATTCTTGAAAGACTTTTAATCCTCGAAACTAATAATATAATATAATATGGGTGGCGCGACAGTCCGAGGTGGACCTGTGCCTAGCTTCTCAGCAACCACTCGTGTTGTGCGTGCTATTGTTCTTTCACGAGGGGAAGGGACCTACAGTTTAATGCCGACTCCAAACGGCGAATTTGAGAACCTTTTTCTACACAGGAGTACTCTTTGAGCATTGTCAGTGACTCGAAAGAGGTGGAGCCGTGAATTATGATAGGTGTTAAATTCGGGTATCGAACCTGGCACCCTCTGCGTAGGAGTCGACGCACTTACCCACTACGCCACGGCGACCACTCGAAACTAATATTAACGACACTAATAACCGAATATGAATAAGAAAGTAGGAATTTTGAACTGGAATGTGAACGGACGCAAAAGCTTGATGAACTAAAGCTTTATATTCGGGAAAAAATATATCTACATATGTATGATTTCTAAGACACATTTAACGGAGGAATCTCGTTTAAGTTTAAAAGGTTACTGTGGCTATCACGCCTATCACCCATCGGAAAGAGCAAGAGGTGGGTCATCATTGTTTATACGAGATACCATCGAACACTTAGTAGGATTAAATATAGAATCCCATACAATGCAATTATGTACAATGTGCAATAAAATTGAACAATACGAGTTAGAAAATACAAATCTTAGTCTCGGTCCAAACTATATAATCGGTGGAGATTTCAATGGGAAACATTCCTTTTGATTTTCCCCCAAAAAGGCAGAACACTGTACAAAACCCGCATGAAACTTGGCTGCGATTTTTACTCGACAGAAGTGGAGTTCTCAAAAATACCAGACGTCGTTGATTTCTTCGTTATGAAGGGTATTTCACTATTTAAAACTGAAATAAAGCTTTGTTTTCAGTTCAGATAATTCTCCAATTATATTGAATACGAGCGGTATGCTCGTGGAAAGGGAAGCGACGTCAACATCGTACAAATTGGCAAGCATTTAGAAACTGCTTGCAAAATCACGTTGAGCTCGCGATACCGCGGAGAACCGCATACGACTTAGAAATTGAACTTGACAAATTTATTTAAAATATACAGTGTGCCGCATGGAGTAGTCATTAAACACGTGCTAAGACACCCACAAGAAGTAAAGGAAATGGTAAAGGAAAAACGGCCATAGCATGAAATTCGTATTAACCAATTGTGAAATCTGAAACAAGAAGCTAACTACTCATTCTGGATGACGGTGAAGGGATTAAAAAACCTGAATTACATAAATTGCCAATCCGGAAGAATGGAAACGAATGGAAAAAAAACACGGTCAAACTCTTCCTTTCACCTGAAATTGATCTAACGTATATGACGACAATTGCGTAATGACAAGTAATACCTTGGCAGAACCCAAGGAAGAACTAAGTAAGCTAAGTTCAAACCGAAAAAAACTCCTGATTACAATTTAATTGCAGGAGAAATTCTTAAAGAGTTACCTAAGAAAGCCGTTCTTAAGTAACTCTACTAAATTAATGCCATGGCCAGATGGCCAGACTTGGCCATCTCCCTAGTCAATGGAAAGTGGCAGAAGCTACAATGGTATCAAAACTCGGGAAACCACCTACGGATAAAACGCTCTATATACCTATTTTACTACCTCCCGATAATGTGTCAAAAAAAATGTGCTTAGAAGTTTAAGTTCAATTGTGGAAGAAAAACAGCCCATACCAAATCACCAAATTGGTTTTAGAAATGAACACTCAACTACTGACCAACTACATCATATAACTGATGCAATAGTCTCATCATCATCACTCACTCTCTCACTCACTCAAAAAGCATTTGAACCAAAGCTCATTTTTTCGGCCACATTTCTCGATGTTTCCCTTGCCGTTGACAAAGTTTGACATGAAGGTCTGAAGAATAAAAAATAATTGTCTCTTTTGAAGGAAAATCAGTTCATATTAATTTTACATATGATCACATTAATAACTAGCCCGTCTTCCTAAATCGTTTACAAATGCAATTTGGCAATGAAGCCAAATAACTCTGGATAACTCTTAACGTAAAACTCAAGTGGAAGGAGCAAGTTAAGAAGAAACGAGCAGAACTTCTCATGAAATACAAAAGTTAAGGGAATGACTTATTGGTAAATATTCCAAGCTAAGTATTGACGACAAATTGCTTTTATACAAGTAAATCCTAAAACTTTATTGGACGTATGGTGTATAACTTTGGGGTTGTACCAAAGAAAGCAATATGAACATTATACGGACTTTTAAAAATAAGGTGCTTAGAACTATCGCTAAACGACGATATCCACAGAGATTTTGGAATTTTACCAGCTCAAGATGAAGTTAAGAACTTTACTTATAAACATAAGCGCCGCCTAGAAGAGCATACAAACTCTGTAGTTCACCCGATCCTTGCGAAAGTTAATGTCTTGCGCCAACTTCCTCGTGACCCCTTGATCTCGTGCGATAGTCTACACCCGCGCATGGTTGTGGTGTTAGAACTTTCATTGCAGCATTACCTTTCAATTGTAAAAAACAAGTCATGACATTTAAACTACTTTGCTTAGTAACATACAAAGATGGGTGGTCTTGGTAAGTAAAAATCGAATACTTCTATGTACGAACGTTCGCCATAGTCTTGTCGAAGATTTCCACCTATTCAATTCTGCCTGAGATTATGCGCTGCCTCAAAAAAAGGAAGTTTAAGGTTAAAGGTTTTAAGTATATATTAAAACTTAACGAAAAACAATTCAAAGACTTAGATTACCACAATATATCCCGACTTTTGTTAGGAGCAATAAACCCTTGTTACTTTTTCAATTATGTGTTTAGTACGGAAAAGAAACATACCGTGAACACAAAAAAGTGTAATGAATAGCAAGACTGACCGTCACCCATTAAAAAATTTGTATAATCGAATTTCCTGTGTAATTCACGAGTGAGGACACTCGAGCTTAAATGAATTTAACACGTTGTATTTAATGTAATATCGGGTCGCCGTGGCGTAATGGGTAAGTGCGTTGACTCCTACGCAGAGGGTGACAGGTTCGATACCCGAATTTACCACCTATCATAATTCACGACTCCACCTCTTTCGAGTCACTGACAATGCTCAAAGAGTATTCCTGTCTAGAAAAAGCTCAACTTCGCCGTTCGGAGTCGGCATTAAACTGTAGGTCCCTTCCACTCGTGAAAGAACAATAGTACACACAACACGAGTGGTTGCTGAGAAGCTAGGCCCAGGTCCGCCTCGGACTGTCGCGCCACCCATATTATTATTATTATTATTATTTAATGTAATTTAAGATTTTTTCTGTAAGTAAATACTTCGCCGCACAACCAATAAACCAATATTGTGCACAACATTGAGCGATGAGGTGTTGGTAACTTTATTTTTTTGATTTATGCTTCATCTTCTCTTTTTTTCTCTTGGAAAAGAAGATGGAATAGTTTAAATATTCCCAAGGTGATTAACACCCATCATCAAATGTACACACATGGGTGCGCATGTGTTCGAAGCGTAAACATTCAAACTCAAAGAGGGACAAACTGTTCTCGCGTAAGCATTATCGGTGAATCAACCAAATAAGTTTGGTCACAGCGATGCAATAAAAAGGTATAATCTATTTTCCATATCATTTACATATTTCCACTTACATTTATCGCTACACGCAGTGACCAAAATCACTTCACAAGCAGCATTCACTTTTCACATGCAGTGAAAAAGATACCTCGTTCCCACTCTTTCAAAAAGAAGCGCCATTACATGTGACTAATGTGACCGACTATACAAGTGATGCTGCATATGGGCATGTAAATGCTATTAAGACCGCATAAATTAACAGAAAGCCGCCAGACAAAGACAGCAGTCTGTCGAGTGACAAAAAAATGTTTCATCTGCCTTATAGGCGGGAATATTAAGAGTGCACTGAGGAACCCAACTCTGAAGGTGAACAAGTCTTAAAATTTCAAAAAGGAAATGCCTTTTGTTATTAAAAGTGGTAGGTCTACATTCCTCTGGAAACGGTATCGATATCAATCTCGATCGATCAGTGCTATGTGCGTCATCAATAGCCCATGAGATTATATAGATACTGTCTGACAACCTAATTTGTGTCTGTGAAGTGATCAGACGTAGGTTGGCCATATATAAGGTAGATACGTTTGTATGTATGTATATATAGGAAGAAGGTATATTTGCGTACATATGCATCAATACAAAACACATGTTTTATATATGTTTATAAGTGTACATATTATGTACGTATAAATCATACATATCTGGTTTGATATTTAGTTAGTTTAATTTCGTGTTCTAAATGTAATAAAGATCTTAATTATAAGATACATATGTATAGATAAGGAAGTACATATTCTATTGTATTAAATGTATTTATGGGTTCATAGATATGTAATTAAGTGCTTACACTTATTTGTATACTTAAATTCTACATTGAGATTATTTTTAATATTTTATCATAAAGCTGCACACCTAAGCTTACATGCAAGTGCACATATGTAGAGATACATTAAATTATATAGTTTTGGATACCTGCAAATATTAATCACATACATACTTACTGTGTAAACATTTTTCCAAGTACGGACACTGAAGTTGTTACATGTAAATATTCATCTAAGGACCGCATATAAAAATTGTCTGCATATATGGAAATAACTACTAAACTCATCGCTTCTCGATCTTATTGCTAAGATCAAAGTAAGAAAATTCAAAACAGTTATTAATATACTTAGAAACCATCATCGAATCAATTCGGACTATATTTATACAGTCAAAATAGTATAAGAAACTGTCCAAGATGTATGTGCTCTGAAAAGTAACAAAAAACTAGAATCCAAAAATTAGTATCATCAAGTGTGTGGTATTGTTAACTCACAGCTGGTAATTTATTTTTTTTCATTTTATCAGTATATAAATATATATATATGTATATACAAATATTTTTGAATAAATTTAAGACTGCCAATTCCATTGAATACATTCACACATCCATACATTGCACCTACTAATATTTTGAACAATAAAACTGTGACCACAGACGTCGTCGTAGCTAATACGTCATATACGGAATTGGGTCAAATTGTGACACGGGTATAGCTAAGTGAACGTAGTAATGTATTGCCTGCCAGTCTTGTTTATGATCTATTCCTCGTTAACTGCTATTCTATTTTGCACAAATCTCACATAAATTAGCATCATATGAGTGTAAGTTTAGAGAGAAGTTGCTTTATGTAGGGATTTTACCTTTCCACATTTATACGATTTGCCCAATCAAGATCGCACAGCAGACGGCTGACTTTTAGTTATGTTTAGAAATCACATGATTAATTATTTGAAACTTGTTCATTTGGTCGAATTTCTGGATATTTCGTTGCATTTTAATAACGCCACCTACAGACGAACGAACGAAAACTCATTTAAATCTTAACGAATCCTCTTGTTTCTCATATAGGACATCTTCTTAGCGATGTACTTGAATTCCACAGAAAACGCCGTGTTCTATTGTTATCTCACAAATAGAAGCGGTTCATTTTTCATTTTGTATATAAGCAGAAGTTTCATTGTTATTGTCATCACTAGGACTCAAACAAACTGCTTAGACTTACCAGACCTGCAATCAAGCTGCTCATTAGCGTAATAACCGGATACTGAGCAATTGGCATTTATGCCCGAAGCCTGGGTGTCCCTTGTAATGACGTTTGTAGTAGCTGCAAGGATGAAGACGAGGTCGAAACCAGATCACCTGCTCTGCTCGTATTGTGCTCCGGCAAGTCTAAGGGCCTACTACTTTAACAACCTTATTGAGCTAAATAACGACGGCATTAGCCAGCTAAGCCGCTTCGTCACAAGCAACAAGGGGTTCTAACAGTTAGGAGAAATCAATCCGCGTGATATCACAACGGGCCTTAGTGTGACTTCCTTCTGCAGTCGGCCTCTATTACCTAACCTAACTTTCTTTGTTTTTATGCAATATAGTGAATGTATAATTATCCCTATTTCTTATGACATTTATTAAAAAAAGTATTTTTTATTTTTTTATTGCCAAATTAAATGTAAATCTCTGGCCAGGGGTCTTTATTAATATAGTCCTACACGACACTATCTCCGGCAACGGACTTAATCCCGCGACTTTGCTACTGGTGGTAAACTTAATTATGCCTATTATGATTATCCCGGCGGAATTTCTTATTCCCATGCCATTTTCTTCCAGGGGGAAATTTCCCCCTATTGGCAATCTATATCGGAATGTTTTTCTTCTGCATAAATTAGAACCTGTATTTGAAAAATTTAACAGCTGTCGTTTATGGGAAATTATCTGCCAATCAGTGTGACTATTGGGTACAAACCATTGCGTTTAGATTATTTTTCTTCAGTTTAAACAAAATAGAAAGGCAAATTAGAATAGGGACAATTTGAATCCCTTGAAAATGCCACAACTTTTGGGTGTATCACGCAAAATGTTTTTAAAACCAAAATAACTTTTTTTTGCATAGATTCCAGCAGTACTTCTGTGTTAATAAATCTATCTGAAACCTGAATTCGTGCTTGTGATTTTTTGTATAGCTCAAAAGGAGTTCCAAGAGAGCTTGAAGTTGGCTTGGTCCAGTTGTCATTTTCCATTGTTCTTTATATTTCTTAATATTTGAAGAAAGTCTGTTTCCAGTGTGGTTAAAAATCAAAACAGCACTAGATTTGATTCTTACATTTTTTGAAAAATTTGGTATACCTAGTGTTTGGTATACATGTGTCATTAATACAAACCTGAAGCAACATACATGGATATTTAAATTGGAAAGGTTTTTAACGTTTAAATCTTCTACTCATAAGTAGCCGTTTCCTTTATAAGGCGTAGCTTAAATAAGAGGTACATTTGTAGAGGTAACTCATCCCGGAGCATCTCATAATGCAACACATTTGGAAAGTGAATTAAGAGCGTAGATGGAACTGCAGTATGCAAGTAGAGAACAAAATTGATTGCTCTTTTTCATTTGGTAAATTAAGTATTACATTTAAAACAATGAAATGAAAAATCGGAATATAGCTAAAAAAAGATATAAACTAATCTATTTTCATAGGAACGACACACTTTTTCCATTGCATCTTGATAATTTTTCAAAGCGGGCATTATTTCCATTCTTCTCCTTGAACTTGTACACCTTCTCAAAATATTCGTGCCCTCCTAGTTTTTGCTTTTGATGGTGCTATCAGCACTTCGGCGGTGGATGTAGGTTTTCTTTAAAGGAGTCATGTTTGTTTTGATTAGTGATGAGATGATTACATTAGTATTCATTAAACTATTACTTATATTTGAACAAATTAATTATTACTAATGTCAATATCTCGGAGATTAAGATATTTCAAGATTCACCTATGCACATCTGAATATTTATGGCATCAAATTCCCATGCAGAATTAAATACGTTTCTCTCGCTCAATATTCACTAATGGCTTGGGAATCTGATTATGGTGACATTTTGGTAAGCACGAAAGTTTGATTTATATATATGCAGTACCTCGTCATCTCTCTTCATAGCAGTTCATTCATGAACCCAAGAGTAGTTCGATACAAGTAGGAGTGGTAGGACACGTATTTGCAATGAGTTTCTTATGCTATTATATCCCACATCATTATTTTGCACATAAGCATGATTTCCACACGTCATTATTGGGTTGGCGTTGCAAGTTTTATGAAAAATGAATGATTGCCAAGTGAATGAATGAATGGTTGTCAAGTTTGAATAATGTGGAATCTTATTACTTACACAATAAATTGCCAGTTAAATGTGTAATCAATTTTCTTTGTTTCTATTAACTACAAATTTCTCACAAAGTGTCCTGCAAGCGTCCCACAAATATGTCATAACTAAAACCAATACTACAGTTGTAGTCAGTAATTATGACCCAGGGTATACTTTGATTTTTGCTGATACTTCATCTACTCAAAGGGACAAAGTATCCTGAGTGTGACATAAATGGACAAATATTTTTTTTGAGGTGTTACATTGTACTTGTTACTTGTATGAGTAACACAACACTATTACCAACTCTACTATCAAGTATCACGTAAGTTACGTCTGCACCGAACATTGCCCCATCAATCGGAAATGCTAACGCCCATATTTCCAATGAACAAAACCCATGTGCAATGATCGAGCATTGGAACATTGACCTAATTAAAGCAAAGTACGATAAACAAAAACAAGAAATGCTAAGCTCGTCATCTTTTATTTCAAATAACGATTTATTCCCAAATCAAACAATATATGTGGCGCAGTCGGGCACTCGGTTAAGATTCCATTCTAAAGAAACGGAATTTAGTGCTTGAATCGTTCAAAACTCATCGCGAAAGGCAAAATCACAAAGTGGAAAGTGATGTGAGAAAAATAAATAAAGAAAAAAATGAGTGTTTTTTTTAAATAAACTTTTCGACGATAATAGACACAATCTTAGTGCAGTAGAAATGGAAGAGTTGAGGAACGAGATTCAACAATTGCAACAAATTTTTCTGCAACAGGAGCAACAACTAAACCAGTATCAACAGCAGCAGCAACAGGAGCAACAAGTAAATCAACATCAAAAGCAGCTTCAACAACAACAAGTACAACAGCAGCTACAACTACCACAACAACCAGTTAAGTCCCGAAAGTGTTTTGAACCAATTCAGACACTTAAAGGCATTCAAGGGAACAACCTTAACATCGTTCCTAAAATCTGTGAAGACAAAGTTACTGTTATGTAATAATAATCGTCAACTACATTATTTCGGGATGCAGATCATCTGTAACGAAAAAATTCAAGAGGAAGCCGGAAAATGGATTCGACAACTGGGGAGCGAACCTGAATGGAGCAACATAGCGAATCCGCTGAAACAACATTTTTCACCACGAAAAAGTTACTCTGAACTATATAACTATAGCCGAGCCGTAAAGGTTAGTAATTTAAATGAATTATTTAGTGTACTCAAAAAAGTAAGATATGTTATTAATGTAATATATAAATTTGATGATAGGAAACCACAAATGAAAAATTTTAGGGCCCATATAAGGGAGGAAGATGGAATGACGGATATTTTTAATAAATATTCCAGACTTGGGTTATTAGATGACTCAGGAACTATATAATCATAGAAAGAATAGTTTTCATAAAGCCCAAAAATATTCAAGTTCGAATAGAAATGCCGTTACGGAAAAAAGAAACTCTTCTCCTTCCTATAACTCTTCTCATAATTTAAATTCTGGTACCAATCAGAGTACCAGAGTACCAGAGTACCAGAGTTGAATGCAAACAATTCAAACCGATATAGAACACAAACGAATTCTTCTCACAATTCAAATCAGCGACCATATAACACTGTTTCAGAGGAGGCTTTGGAAATCGGCAATGTTCAGGGAGCCGAAGTAAATTTTCAAAACCGGCCTCGAAACATAGCCTCCCCATAGTTAATTTAAGTATAGGAAATCAAAAAATAAAATGTCTTATCGATACAGGTTCGAGTACAAGTATTAATCGACCTGGTATGCTTAACAATTTCCACGAGGATCGTTTAGAAAACCCAGTATTTTATTCTACTATTAATGGAATCAGTGGGATAATGAATAAAATAGTTACCCCTATACCAAAAAAATTTAACAATGTTGGTAGTTTCTCTCGGAAAGTAGTAGACTTCAAGGGTAGAAAGTGCGATGCAATCATAGGACAGAATGCTTAATCTCCTTTGAAGGCAAAAATTAATTTGGACCATAAATACCTCGAAATTAATGGAAATAAAATAGTATTTATCGACAACGACTATCCATTTGACATACATAATATTCATACTCTTGAACAAATTAGAGGTCATATTCTTGATAACCGAAAGTTAGACCACATAAATTCTGAAGAAACAGATAAAATAGTAAAACTCCTAAAGGATTATAAAGATATATTCTATAAAGATGGCGATAAATTAACATTTACCCATGAGATAACCCACCAAATCATTACCAACACAAATAACCCTGTATATTAAAAAATCTATAGGTACCCTAAGGTACATGAAACTGAAATAACCGACAAATTAATGAAATGTTAGAACAGGGAATAATAACAAAAAGCTACTCTCCTTACAATAGTCCGCTTTGGATTGATCCGAAAAAAAGTATATCCGGACAACCAAAGTGGAGAATCGTAATAGACTATAGGAAGCTGAACGAAGTGATTGTTAGCGACAAATTTCCAATTCCTAATATTGAAAGAATATTAGACAAATTGGGAAAGTCGCAATATTTTTCAACCCTCGACTTAGATAAAGGTTTTTACCAAATTTTAGTTAAGCTTGAGGACAGGATAAAAACAGCTTCTTCAACTCCATTAGATCACTTCGAATATGCCTCACTATTCTACGCCTTTCGGGCTTAAAAAATGTCCCTTCGACCTTCCAACGTCTAATGAATTCAATTCTAAGAAAGTTCATAAATAAGACCTGTGTTGTATATATGGATGATATCCTTGTATTCAGGATGTCTTTGGAGGAACATTTAGTCAATTTAAAAAGCATTTTAGAAACTTTGAAAAAAGCCGGACTCAAACTTCAAATTGACAAATGCAATTTTCTTCAGAAAGAAACAGAATACTTGGGGCATATTCTTACCTCCCAAGGAGTCAAACCAAATCCTGAAAAAATACGGCTATTCAAAGTTTAAACTTACCCAAAACGCAGAAACAGATAAAATCGTTCCTCGGCATAACCGGATTTTATAGAAAATTTATGAAAGATTATGCGAAAATCGCATTTCCTATAATGAAATATCTGAAAAAAATGCGAAAATAAACGTCTATGATCCCAGTTACATTGCTGCTTTCGAGAAACTAAAATCTCTCATAAGAGATTATCCCATCCTGAAGTACCCAAATTTTAACACACGGTTTAAACTAATAGCAGACGCTATTAGCATTGCTTTAGGGGCTGTATTAACCCAAGATGGCCAACCAGTTTGCTACGCTTCGAGAACCCTTAACGATCACGAGAGAAATTACTCCACCATCGAAAATGAATTGCTGGCTATCGTTTGGGGCATTAAGTATTTTAGACCTTATTGGTTTGGACGGAAATTCGTTCTACAAGCAGATCACCAACCTATTAAGTGGTTGCAAGCCAAAAATATTGGTCAAAATATTTGCCCAAGACTACAGCGATGGTTGATGCAACTAGGTGAATATGATATTAAAATAGATTATATCAAAGGGAAAGATAACAAAGTGGCCGATTTTCTTAGCAGAATTAATCTGGACAGAAACGAAATTAATTTATGCGAAAATGAAGTTAATGCAAAATATCTAGACGATGTCAATTGCAATCAGTCTATGGAGATTTCAACTGTCCATTCTCAAGAAGAGCATAGCAATGACCATATTCCAATTTTGGAAACGGTGGTCAATCGCTTTAAAACCCAGAATATAATTGCTGAAAAAAAGACAGTAGAGACTGAAAGCATTTTTAATAATAAAAGAATTTTCATTGACAGAAGTGACATACCCAATCAAATATCCGGGTAAAATCGGGTAAAATCGGAATTTACTGTGAACTAAACGATTCTTTGTACAACATTGTGCAGACAAAAATAATTGAGCTTAGGAGTGCTCATATTAAATTAGTAAAATGCAGTTTTTTTGCAAGAGACCTAAAAAGCGAAGAAGAGGCTCTGAAACAAATATCGCTATACCACAAAGTTGAATCAGGTCACTCTGGCATAATTGCAAACTACGAAGGTATGAAGTCAAAAGTATACTTTCCAAACATGAAAGTTTTGATTTATAAAGTTGTTAATAATTGCGACAGTAGGCAGGCAGTACATATGCAGCGAAATATGATAGAAACCCAATTAAGAAAAAACTTTACATTTCGGAAACCCCCAGTGACATCGATGAAATTATTCATGTAGATATTTACACTAACAGTAAGCACAATCTTATTAACTTTATCGATAAATTTTCGAAACACGATGTTAGTTTCTTTCTGGAAGCTAGGAACCATAAAACTTTAGTAGACAAATTAAGACAATTCATTTCAATAAACGGAAAATGTTAGTTGGTGATAACGAGTTCAATAGCATTCACATAAAAGAATTTTGTAAAAATGGAGCTATGGAAGTTAATTTTGTTAAACCAAATAACCACACTGGCAATGCGGACGCAGAACGATTAAAAAACACACTAACGGGAAAGATCAGGTAACTTAATATAGAAAATAAAATTCCCATTAGAGATCAAATGTATAAGGCTGTTGAATACTATAACCATTCATTTCATTCCACAATTAAAGCAAGGCCAATAGATTTTAAAAACCATAAAGTTGATATCAAATTAATAAAAACAAAATTTGAATCTATTAATAATGCTATGGGGAAAACTATCGTGAGACTAGAAAAGTAGGATTTATCCAAAACTATGAAAAAACTATGAACAGCCAAAATTTCGTTAATACCCATTAAAAGGAGTCCACGCAAATAATATTAAACGAGCATTGAAATTTTCAGATAATCCTGATATGGATGCTGGTTCTAACCATACTCCCGTTTAACGAAACAACCCTTGTGATGGAAAAGATCGATACAAACCTGGGATTCGCGGAAATTAAAGAAGATGAAGTCCAAATTGTAAATAACTTTGATATTGTTTTACATATTATTAACCCTCACGAAATGTTTGACATCGCTCTGGACCTTGAACATAATATAAATAACTTCACTTTTAGTAACAAAATTTCTCTCATACGACAGATTTCTTCTATTAAAAGTAAAATTTCTACACATCTTCCTCATAGAAGTAAAAGAGACCTTATTAACTTGGTAGGCAATGGTTTGAAATGGCTGTTCGGTACTTTAGATGAAAATGATAGGTTTACAATCCAAGAACAATTAAAGGAAAGAGAAGAAAATAATCATAATACAGTAAAAGCAATAAATTAGCAGGTTAAAATCAACGAAAACTTTAACAACTCATTCACTCTAATAAAACATATTTTGGAATCAGACAGAAATAAAATCATAGGAGCGCATAGTGACATAAAAAACAAAGAAAAAAGGATTGTCGAACGGGAATACTTTTTAGAACAGCAAATTCGGATTAATATGTTAAGAGAACAAATAGATCGTATACAGGATAACATTGTATCAGCTAGGCTAGGAACTGTCCATCCAAATATATTAAGTCACGAAGAAATAAAAAAATACAAATTTGATATACAGACATTGAGTAATATAAGAACTAGTATAGCCAGATATGTAAATGATACAATTGTTATAGCAGTAAAAATCCCTACTAAAATTATAAATATTGATAAAAAATTAATTGTGGCAATAGCAAATTCAAACAACAAACAAATTGATGAAGATTTGGAATATATTGTAAGAACCAATAATAAAACATTCAAGTTTGAGAATGATGCAAATATATTTGAATTTAAACTAAGCAAAAATTGTATAGTAAAAAGAAATTGTAAGCTGGTGAATAGCCGAGACGAAGAAATGATTGAAATTAATAATAACTTAAACTTAATACTAAGCAATTATAAAAAACAAACAGTTCAATAGTACTTGCGACGAGAGAAATTTTATGTTATTTATCAATTACATTATAATTTTTCAAATTGTTCAGTTAGATTAGGAAATAAACAATTTAGTAATAATGTGCACACTATAAAGAGCGATTTGTTGTATCTCATACGAAAACTGTTGCTATTACGGAAGATACTATGTTAAGTTTCGAAAACTGAAATACAATAATAAAAAGAACATAGAAGGAATTAAGGAACTAAAATTGCACAGTGTTATTAATTATAGTATAGGTCTTAGTTTATTTTTTATCATTATAAGCCTTATTATAGTAGCAGTTTATTTTCTAAGAACTAAAGCATTCAAAAAGTTTCGGGAGAATCTTAACACTAGGAAGGGAGGAGTTACGTCAGCACCGAACATTACCCCATCAATCGGAAATGCTAACGCTCATGTTTCCAATGATCAAAACCCAAGTGCAATGATCGAGCATTGAAGCAACAAAAACATGAAATGCTAAGCTCGTCATCTTTTATTTCAAATAACGATTTATTCCCAAATCAAACAATACAAGTGGCGCAGTCGGGAACTCGGTTAAGATTCCATTCTAAAGAAACGGAATTTAGTGCTTGAATCGTTCAAAAGTCATAGCGACCGGCAAAATCACAAAGTGGAAAGTGATGTGAGAAAAATAAATAAAGAAAAAAATGAGTGTTTTTTTTAAATAAACTTTTCGACGATAATAGACACAATCTTAGTGCAGTAGAAATGGAAGAGTTGAGGAACGAGATTCAACAATTGCAACAAATTTTTCTGCAACAGGAGCAACAACTAAACCAGTATCAACAGCAGCAGCAACAGGAGCAACAAGTAAATCAACATCAAAAGCAGCTTCAACAACAACAAGTACAACAGCAGCTACAACTACCACAACAACCAGTTAAGTCCCGAAAGTGTTTTGAACCAATTCAGACACTTAAAGGCATTCAAGGGAACAACCTTAACATCGTTCCTAAAATCTGTGAAGACAAAGTTACTGTTATGTAATAATAATCGTCAACTACATTATTTCGGGATGCAGATCATCTGTAACGAAAAAATTCAAGAGGAAGCCGGAAAATGGATTCGACAACTGGGGAGCGAACCTGAATGGAGCAACATAGCGAATCCGCTGAAACAACATTTTTCACCACGAAAAAGTTACTCTGAACTATATAACTATAGCCGAGCCGTAAAGGTTAGTAATTTAAATGAATTATTTAGTGTACTCAAAAAAGTAAGATATGTTATTAATGTAATATATAAATTTGATGATAGGAAACCACAAATGAAAAATTTTAGGGCCCATATAAGGGAGGAAGATGGAATGACGGATATTTTTAATAAATATTCCAGACTTGGGTTATTAGATGACTCAGGAACTATATAATCATAGAAAGAATAGTTTTCATAAAGCCCAAAAATATTCAAGTTCGAATAGAAATGCCGTTACGGAAAAAAGAAACTCTTCTCCTTCCTATAACTCTTCTCATAATTTAAATTCTGGTACCAATCAGAGTACCAGAGTACCAGAGTACCAGAGTTGAATGCAAACAATTCAAACCGATATAGAACACAAACGAATTCTTCTCACAATTCAAATCAGCGACCATATAACAATGTTTCAGAGGAGGCTTTGGAAATCGGCAATGTTCAGGGAGCCGAAGTAAATTTTCAAAACCGGCCTCGAAACATAGCCTCCCAATAGTTAATTTAAGTATAGGAAATCAAAAAATAAAATGTCTTATCGATACAGGTTCGAGTACAAGTATTAATCGACCTGGTATGCTTAACAATTTCCACGAGGATCGTTTAGAAAACCCAGTATTTTATTCTACTATTAATGGAATCAGTGGGATAATGAATAAAATAGTTACCCCTATACCAAAAAAATTTAACAATGTTGGTAGTTTCTCTTGGAAAGTAGTAGACTTCAAGGGTAGAAAGTGCGATGCAATCATAGGACAGAATGCTTAATCTCCTTTGAAGGCAAAAATTAATTTGGACCATAAATACCTCGAAATTAATGGAAATAAAATAGTATTTATCGACAACGACTATCCATTTGACATACATAATATTCATACTCTTGAACAAATTAGAGGTCATATTCTTGATAACCGAAAGTTAGACCACATAAATTCTGAAGAAACAGATAAAATAGTAAAACTCCTAAAGGATTATAAAGATATATTCTATAAAGATGGCGATAAATTAACATTTACCCATGAGATAACCCACCAAATCATTACCAACACAAATAACCCTGTATATTAAAAAATCTATAGGTACCCTAAGGTACATGAAACTGAAATAACCGACAAATTAATGAAATGTTAGAACAGGGAATAATAACAAAAAGCTACTCTCCTTACAATAGTCCGCTTTGGATTGATCCGAAAAAAAGTATATCCGGACAACCAAAGTGGAGAATCGTAATAGACTATAGGAAGCTGAACGAAGTGATTGTTAGCGACAAATTTCCAATTCCTAATATTGAAAGAATATTAGACAAATTGGGAAAGTCGCAATATTTTTCAACCCTCGACTTAGATAAAGGTTTTTACCAAATTTTAGTTAAGCTTGAGGACAGGATAAAAACAGCTTCTTCAACTCCATTAGATCACTTCGAATATGCCTCACTATTCTACGCCTTTCGGGCTTAAAAAATGTCCCTTCGACCTTCCAACGTCTAATGAATTCAATTCTAAGAAAGTTCATAAATAAGACCTGTGTTGTATATATGGATGATATCCTTGTATTCAGGATGTCTTTGGAGGAACATTTAGTCAATTTAAAAAGCATTTTAGAAACTTTGAAAAAAGCCGGACTCAAACTTCAAATTGACAAATGCAATTTTCTTCAGAAAGAAACAGAATACTTGGGGCATATTCTTACCTCCCAAGGAGTCAAACCAAATCCTGAAAAAATACGGCTATTCAAAGTTTAAACTTACCCAAAACGCAGAAACAGATAAAATCGTTCCTCGGCATAACCGGATTTTATAGAAAATTTATGAAAGATTATGCGAAAATCGCATTTCCTATAATGAAATATCTGAAAAAAATGCGAAAATAAACGTCTATGATCCCAGTTACATTGCTGCTTTCGAGAAACTAAAATCTCTCATAAGAGATTATCCCATCCTGAAGTACCCAAATTTTAACACACGGTTTAAACTAATAGCAGACGCTATTAGCATTGCTTTAGGGGCTGTATTAACCCAAGATGGCCAACCAGTTTGCTACGCTTCGAGAACCCTTAACGATCACGAGAGAAATTACTCCACCATCGAAAATGAATTGCTGGCTATCGTTTGGGGCATTAAGTATTTTAGACCTTATTGGTTTGGACGGAAATTCGTTCTACAAGCAGATCACCAACCTATTAAGTGGTTGCAAGCCAAAAATATTGGTCAAAATATTTGCCCAAGACTACAGCGATGGTTGATGCAACTAGGTGAATATGATATTAAAATAGATTATATCAAAGGGAAAGATAACAAAGTGGCCGATTTTCTTAGCAGAATTAATCTGGACAGAAACGAAATTAATTTATGCGAAAATGAAGTTAATGCAAAATATCTAGACGATGTCAATTGCAATCAGTCTATGGAGATTTCAACTGTCCATTCTCAAGAAGAGCATAGCAATGACCATATTCCAATTTTGGAAACGGTGGTCAATCGCTTTAAAACCCAGAATATAATTGCTGAAAAAAAGACAGTAGAGACTGAAAGCATTTTTAATAATAAAAGAATTTTCATTGACAGAAGTGACATACCCAATCAAATATCCGGGTAAAATCGGGTAAAATCGGAATTTACTGTGAACTAAACGATTCTTTGTACAACATTGTGCAGACAAAAATAATTGAGCTTAGGAGTGCTCATATTAAATTAGTAAAATGCAGTTTTTTTGCAAGAGACCTAAAAAGCGAAGAAGAGGCTCTGAAACAAATATCGCTATACCACAAAGTTGAATCAGGTCACTCTGGCATAATTGCAAACTACGAAGGTATGAAGTCAAAAGTATACTTTCCAAACATGAAAGTTTTGATTTATAAAGTTGTTAATAATTGCGACAGTAGGCAGGCAGTACATATGCAGCGAAATATGATAGAAACCCAATTAAGAAAAAACTTTACATTTCGGAAACCCCCAGTGACATCGATGAAATTATTCATGTAGATATTTACACTAACAGTAAGCACAATCTTATTAACTTTATCGATAAATTTTCGAAACACGATGTTAGTTTCTTTCTGGAAGCTAGGAACCATAAAACTTTAGTAGACAAATTAAGACAATTCATTTCAATAAACGGAAAATGTTAGTTGGTGATAACGAGTTCAATAGCATTCACATAAAAGAATTTTGTAAAAATGGAGCTATGGAAGTTAATTTTGTTAAACCAAATAACCACACTGGCAATGCGGACGCAGAACGATTAAAAAACACACTAACGGGAAAGATCAGGTAACTTAATATAGAAAATAAAATTCCCATTAGAGATCAAATGTATAAGGCTGTTGAATACTATAACCATTCATTTCATTCCACAATTAAAGCAAGGCCAATAGATTTTAAAAACCATAAAGTTGATATCAAATTAATAAAAACAAAATTTGAATCTATTAATAATGCTATGGGGAAAACTATCGTGAGACTAGAAAAGTAGGATTTATCCAAAACTATGAAAAAACTATGAACAGCCAAAATTTCGTTAATACCCATTAAAAGGAGTCCACGCAAATAATATTAAACGAGCATTGAAATTTTCAGATAATCCTGATATGGATGCTGGTTCTAACCATACTCCCGTTTAACGAAACAACCCTTGTGATGGAAAAGATCGATACAAACCTGGGATTCGCGGAAATTAAAGAAGATGAAGTCCAAATTGTAAATAACTTTGATATTGTTTTACATATTATTAACCCTCACGAAATGTTTGACATCGCTCTGGACCTTGAACATAATATAAATAACTTCACTTTTAGTAACAAAATTTCTCTCATACGACAGATTTCTTCTATTAAAAGTAAAATTTCTACACATCTTCCTCATAGAAGTAAAAGAGACCTTATTAACTTGGTAGGCAATGGTTTGAAATGGCTGTTCGGTACTTTAGATGAAAATGATAGGTTTACAATCCAAGAACAATTAAAGGAAAGAGAAGAAAATAATCATAATACAGTAAAAGCAATAAATTAGCAGGTTAAAATCAACGAAAACTTTAACAACTCATTCACTCTAATAAAACATATTTTGGAATCAGACAGAAATAAAATCATAGGAGCGCATAGTGACATAAAAAACAAAGAAAAAAGGATTGTCGAACGGGAATACTTTTTAGAACAGCAAATTCGGATTAATATGTTAAGAGAACAAATAGATCGTATACAGGATAACATTGTATCAGCTAGGCTAGGAACTGTCCATCCAAATATATTAAGTCACGAAGAAATAAAAAAATACAAATTTGATATACAGACATTGAGTAATATAAGAACTAGTATAGCCAGATATGTAAATGATACAATTGTTATAGCAGTAAAAATCCCTACTAAAATTATAAATATTGATAAAAAATTAATTGTGGCAATAGCAAATTCAAACAACAAACAAATTGATGAAGATTTGGAATATATTGTAAGAACCAATAATAAAACATTCAAGTTTGAGAATGATGCAAATATATTTGAATTTAAACTAAGCAAAAATTGTATAGTAAAAAGAAATTGTAAGCTGGTGAATAGCCGAGACGAAGAAATGATTGAAATTAATAATAACTTAAACTTAATACTAAGCAATTATAAAAAACAAACAGTTCAATAGTACTTGCGACGAGAGAAATTTTATGTTATTTATCAATTACATTATAATTTTTCAAATTGTTCAGTTAGATTAGGAAATAAACAATTTAGTAATAATGTGCACACTATAAAGAGCGATTTGTTGTATCTCATACGAAAACTGTTGCTATTACGGAAGATACTATGTTAAGTTTCGAAAACTGAAATACAATAATAAAAAGAACATAGAAGGAATTAAGGAACTAAAATTTCACAGTGTTATTAATTATAGTATAGGTCTTAGTTTATTTTTTATCATTATAAGCCTTATTATAGTAGCAGTTTATTTTCTAAGAACTAAAGCATTCAAAAAGTTTCGGGAGAATCTTAACACTAGGAAGGGAGGAGTTACGTCAGCACCGAACATTACCCCATCAATCGGAAATGCTAACGCTCATGTTTCCAATGATCAAAACCCAAGTGCAATGATCGAGCATTGAAGCAACAAAAACATGAAATGCTAAGCTCGTCATCTTTTATTTCAAATAACGATTTATTCCCAAATCAAACAATACAAGTGGCGCAGTCGGGAACTCGGTTAAGATTCCATTCTAAAGAAACGGAATTTAGTGCTTGAATCGTTCAAAAGTCATAGCGACCGGCAAAATCACAAAGTGGAAAGTGATGTGAGAAAAATAAATAAAGAAAAAAATGAGTGTTTTTTTTAAATAAACTTTTCGACGATAATAGACACAATCTTAGTGCAGTAGAAATGGAAGAGTTGAGGAACGAGATTCAACAATTGCAACAAATTTTTCTGCAACAGGAGCAACAACTAAACCAGTATCAACAGCAGCAGCAACAGGAGCAACAAGTAAATCAACATCAAAAGCAGCTTCAACAACAACAAGTACAACAGCAGCTACAACTACCACAACAACCAGTTAAGTCCCGAAAGTGTTTTGAACCAATTCAGACACTTAAAGGCATTCAAGGGAACAACCTTAACATCGTTCCTAAAATCTGTGAAGACAAAGTTACTGTTATGTAATAATAATCGTCAACTACATTATTTCGGGATGCAGATCATCTGTAACGAAAAAATTCAAGAGGAAGCCGGAAAATGGATTCGACAACTGGGGAGCGAACCTGAATGGAGCAACATAGCGAATCCGCTGAAACAACATTTTTCACCACGAAAAAGTTACTCTGAACTATATAACTATAGCCGAGCCGTAAAGGTTAGTAATTTAAATGAATTATTTAGTGTACTCAAAAAAGTAAGATATGTTATTAATGTAATATATAAATTTGATGATAGGAAACCACAAATGAAAAATTTTAGGGCCCATATAAGGGAGGAAGATGGAATGACGGATATTTTTAATAAATATTCCAGACTTGGGTTATTAGATGACTCAGGAACTATATAATCATAGAAAGAATAGTTTTCATAAAGCCCAAAAATATTCAAGTTCGAATAGAAATGCCGTTACGGAAAAAAGAAACTCTTCTCCTTCCTATAACTCTTCTCATAATTTAAATTCTGGTACCAATCAGAGTACCAGAGTACCAGAGTACCAGAGTTGAATGCAAACAATTCAAACCGATATAGAACACAAACGAATTCTTCTCACAATTCAAATCAGCGACCATATAACAATGTTTCAGAGGAGGCTTTGGAAATCGGCAATGTTCAGGGAGCCGAAGTAAATTTTCAAAACCGGCCTCGAAACATAGCCTCCCAATAGTTAATTTAAGTATAGGAAATCAAAAAATAAAATGTCTTATCGATACAGGTTCGAGTACAAGTATTAATCGACCTGGTATGCTTAACAATTTCCACGAGGATCGTTTAGAAAACCCAGTATTTTATTCTACTATTAATGGAATCAGTGGGATAATGAATAAAATAGTTACCCCTATACCAAAAAAATTTAACAATGTTGGTAGTTTCTCTTGGAAAGTAGTAGACTTCAAGGGTAGAAAGTGCGATGCAATCATAGGACAGAATGCTTAATCTCCTTTGAAGGCAAAAATTAATTTGGACCATAAATACCTCGAAATTAATGGAAATAAAATAGTATTTATCGACAACGACTATCCATTTGACATACATAATATTCATACTCTTGAACAAATTAGAGGTCATATTCTTGATAACCGAAAGTTAGACCACATAAATTCTGAAGAAACAGATAAAATAGTAAAACTCCTAAAGGATTATAAAGATATATTCTATAAAGATGGCGATAAATTAACATTTACCCATGAGATAACCCACCAAATCATTACCAACACAAATAACCCTGTATATTAAAAAATCTATAGGTACCCTAAGGTACATGAAACTGAAATAACCGACAAATTAATGAAATGTTAGAACAGGGAATAATAACAAAAAGCTACTCTCCTTACAATAGTCCGCTTTGGATTGATCCGAAAAAAAGTATATCCGGACAACCAAAGTGGAGAATCGTAATAGACTATAGGAAGCTGAACGAAGTGATTGTTAGCGACAAATTTCCAATTCCTAATATTGAAAGAATATTAGACAAATTGGGAAAGTCGCAATATTTTTCAACCCTCGACTTAGATAAAGGTTTTTACCAAATTTTAGTTAAGCTTGAGTAAAGGATAAAAACAGCTTCTTCAACTCCATTAGATCACTTCGAATATGCCTCACTATTCTACGCCTTTCGGGCTTAAAAAATGTCCCTTCGACCTTCCAACGTCTAATGAATTCAATTCTAAGAAAGTTCATAAATAAGACCTGTGTTGTATATATGGATGATATCCTTGTATTCAGGATGTCTTTGGAGGAACATTTAGTCAATTTAAAAAGCATTTTAGAAACTTTGAAAAAAGCCGGACTCAAACTTCAAATTGACAAATGCAATTTTCTTCAGAAAGAAACAGAATACTTGGGGCATATTCTTACCTCCCAAGGAGTCAAACCAAATCCTGAAAAAATACGGCTATTCAAAGTTTAAACTTACCCAAAACGCAGAAACAGATAAAATCGTTCCTCGGCATAACCGGATTTTATAGAAAATTTATGAAAGATTATGCGAAAATCGCATTTCCTATAATGAAATATCTGAAAAAAATGCGAAAATAAACGTCTATGATCCCAGTTACATTGCTGCTTTCGAGAAACTAAAATCTCTCATAAGAGATTATCCCATCCTGAAGTACCCAAATTTTAACACACGGTTTAAACTAATAGCAGACGCTATTAGCATTGCTTTAGGGGCTGTATTAACCAAAGATGGCCAACCAGTTTGCTACGCTTCGAGAACCCTTAACGATCACGAGAGAAATTACTCCACCATCGAAAATGAATTGCTGGCTATCGTTTGGGGCATTAAGTATTTTAGACCTTATTGGTTTGGACGGAAATTCGTTCTACAAGCAGATCACCAACCTATTAAGTGGTTGCAAGCCAAAAATATTGGTCAAAATATTTGCCCAAGACTACAGCGATGGTTGATGCAACTAGGTGAATATGATATTAAAATAGATTATATCAAAGGGAAAGATAACAAAGTGGCCGATTTTCTTAGCAGAATTAATCTGGACAGAAACGAAATTAATTTATGCGAAAATGAAGTTAATGCAAAATATCTAGACGATGTCAATTGCAATCAGTCTATGGAGATTTCAACTGTCCATTCTCAAGAAGAGCATAGCAATGACCATATTCCAATTTTGGAAACGGTGGTCAATCGCTTTAAAACCCAGATTATAATTGCTGAAAAAAAGACAGTAGAGACTGAAAGCATTTTTAATAATAAAAGAATTTTCATTGACAGAAGTGACATACCCAATCAAATATCCGGGTAAAATCGGGTAAAATCGGAATTTACTGTGAACTAAACGATTCTTTGTACAACATTGTGCAGACAAAAATAATTGAGCTTAGGAGTGCTCATATTAAATTAGTAAAATGCAGTTTTTTTGCAAGAGACCTAAAAAGCGAAGAAGAGGCTCTGAAACAAATATCGCTATACCACAAAGTTGAATCAGGTCACTCTGGCATAATTGCAAACTACGAAGGTATGAAGTCAAAAGTATACTTTCCAAACATGAAAGTTTTGATTTATAAAGTTGTTAATAATTGCGACAGTAGGCAGGCAGTACATATGCAGCGAAATATGATAGAAACCCAATTAAGAAAAAACTTTACATTTCGGAAACCCCCAGTGACATCGATGAAATTATTCATGTAGATATTTACACTAACAGTAAGCACAATCTTATTAACTTTATCGATAAATTTTCGAAACACGATGTTAGTTTCTTTCTGGAAGCTAGGAACCATAAAACTTTAGTAGACAAATTAAGACAATTCATTTCAATAAACGGAAAATGTTAGTTGGTGATAACGAGTTCAATAGCATTCACATAAAAGAATTTTGTAAAAATGGAGCTATGGAAGTTAATTTTGTTAAACCAAATAACCACACTGGCAACGCGGACGCAGAACGATTAAAAAACACACTAACGGGAAAGATCAGGTAACTTAATATAGAAAATAAAATTCCCATTAGAGATCAAATGTATAAGGCTGTTGAATACTATAACCATTCATTTCATTCCACAATTAAAGCAAGGCCAATAGATTTTAAAAACCATAAAGTTGATATCAAATTAATAAAAACAAAATTTGAATCTATTAATAATGCTATGGGGAAAACTATCGTGAGACTAGAAAAGTAGGATTTATCCAAAACTATGAAAAAACTATGAACAGCCAAAATTTCGTTAATACCCATTAAAAGGAGTCCACGCAAATAATATTAAACGAGCATTGAAATTTTCAGATAATCCTGATATGGATGCTGGTTCTAACCATACTCCCGTTTAACGAAACAACCCTTGTGATGGAAAAGATCGATACAAACCTGGGATTCGCGGAAATTAAAGAAGATGAAGTCCAAATTGTAAATAACTTTGATATTGTTTTACATATTATTAACCCTCACGAAATGTTTGACATCGCTCTGGACCTTGAACATAATATAAATAACTTCACTTTTAGTAACAAAATTTCTCTCATACGACAGATTTCTTCTATTAAAAGTAAAATTTCTACACATCTTCCTCATAGAAGTAAAAGAGACCTTATTAACTTGGTAGGCAATGGTTTGAAATGGCTGTTCGGTACTTTAGATGAAAATGATAGGTTTACAATCCAAGAACAATTAAAGGAAAGAGAAGAAAATAATCATAATACAATAAAAGCAATAAATTAGCAGGTTAAAATCAACGAAAACTTTAACAACTCATTCACTCTAATAAAACATATTTTGGAATCAGACAGAAATAAAATCATAGGAGCGCATAGTGACATAAAAAACAAAGAAAAAAGGATTGTCGAACGGGAATACTTTTTAGAACAGCAAATTCGGATTAATATGTTAAGAGAACAAATAGATCGTATACAGGATAACATTGTATCAGCTAGGCTAGGAACTGTACATCCAAATATATTAAGTCACGAAGAAATAAAAAAATACAAATTTGATATACAGACATTGAGTAATATAAGAACTAGTATAGCCAGATATGTAAATGATACAATTGTTATAGCAGTAAAAATCCCTACTAAAATTATAAATATTGATAAAAAATTAATTGTGGCAATAGCAAATTCAAACAACAAACAAATTGATGAAGATTTGGAATATATTGTAAGAACCAATAATAAAACATTCAAGTTTGAGAATGATGCAAATATATTTGAATTTAAACTAAGCAAAAATTGTATAGTAAAAAGAAATTGTAAGCTGGTGAATAGCCGAGACGAAGAAATGATTGAAATTAATAATAACTTAAACTTAATACTAAGCAATTATAAAAAACAAACAGTTCAATAGTACTTGCGACGAGAGAAATTTTATGTTATTTATCAATTACATTATAATTTTTCAAATTGTTCAGTTAGATTAGGAAATAAACAATTTAGTAATAATGTGCACACTATAAAGAGCGATTTGTTGTATCTCATACGAAAACTGTTGCTATTACGGAAGATACTATGTTAAGTTTCGAAAACTGAAATACAATAATAAAAAGAACATAGAAGGAATTAAGGAACTAAAATTTCACAGTGTTATTAATTATAGTATAGGTCTTAGTTTATTTTTTATCATTATAAGCCTTATTATAGTAGCAGTTTATTTTCTAAGAACTAAAGCATTCAAAAAGTTTCGGGAGAATCTTAACACTAGGAAGGGAGGAGTTACGTCAGCACCGAACATTACCCCATCAATCGGAAATGCTAACGCTCATGTTTCCAATGATCAAAACCCAAGTGCAATGATCGAGCATTGAAGCAACAAAAACATGAAATGCTAAGCTCGTCATCTTTTATTTCAAATAACGATTTATTCCCAAATCAAACAATACAAGTGGCGCAGTCGGGAACTCGGTTAAGATTCCATTCTAAAGAAACGGAATTTAGTGCTTGAATCGTTCAAAAGTCATAGCGACCGGCAAAATCACAAAGTGGAAAGTGATGTGAGAAAAATAAATAAAGAAAAAAATGAGTGTTTTTTTTAAATAAACTTTTCGACGATAATAGACACAATCTTAGTGCAGTAGAAATGGAAGAGTTGAGGAACGAGATTCAACAATTGCAACAAATTTTTCTGCAACAGGAGCAACAACTAAACCAGTATCAACAGCAGCAGCAACAGGAGCAACAAGTAAATCAACATCAAAAGCAGCTTCAACAACAACAAGTACAACAGCAGCTACAACTACCACAACAACCAGTTAAGTCCCGAAAGTGTTTTGAACCAATTCAGACACTTAAAGGCATTCAAGGGAACAACCTTAACATCGTTCCTAAAATCTGTGAAGACAAAGTTACTGTTATGTAATAATAATCGTCAACTACATTATTTCGGGATGCAGATCATCTGTAACGAAAAAATTCAAGAGGAAGCCGGAAAATGGATTCGACAACTGGGGAGCGAACCTGAATGGAGCAACATAGCGAATCCGCTGAAACAACATTTTTCACCACGAAAAAGTTACTCTGAACTATATAACTATAGCCGAGCCGTAAAGGTTAGTAATTTAAATGAATTATTTAGTGTACTCAAAAAAGTAAGATATGTTATTAATGTAATATATAAATTTGATGATAGGAAACCACAAATGAAAAATTTTAGGGCCCATATAAGGGAGGAAGATGGAATGACGGATATTTTTAATAAATATTCCAGACTTGGGTTATTAGATGACTCAGGAACTATATAATCATAGAAAGAATAGTTTTCATAAAGCCCAAAAATATTCAAGTTCGAATAGAAATGCCGTTACGGAAAAAAGAAACTCTTCTCCTTCCTATAACTCTTCTCATAATTTAAATTCTGGTACCAATCAGAGTACCAGAGTACCAGAGTACCAGAGTTGAATGCAAACAATTCAAACCGATATAGAACACAAACGAATTCTTCTCACAATTCAAATCAGCGACCATATAACAATGTTTCAGAGGAGGCTTTGGAAATCGGCAATGTTCAGGGAGCCGAAGTAAATTTTCAAAACCGGCCTCGAAACATAGCCTCCCAATAGTTAATTTAAGTATAGGAAATCAAAAAATAAAATGTCTTATCGATACAGGTTCGAGTACAAGTATTAATCGACCTGGTATGCTTAACAATTTCCACGAGGATCGTTTAGAAAACCCAGTATTTTATTCTACTATTAATGGAATCAGTGGGATAATGAATAAAATAGTTACCCCTATACCAAAAAAATTTAACAATGTTGGTAGTTTCTCTTGGAAAGTAGTAGACTTCAAGGGTAGAAAGTGCGATGCAATCATAGGACAGAATGCTTAATCTCCTTTGAAGGCAAAAATTAATTTGGACCATAAATACCTCGAAATTAATGGAAATAAAATAGTATTTATCGACAACGACTATCCATTTGACATACATAATATTCATACTCTTGAACAAATTAGAGGTCATATTCTTGATAACCGAAAGTTAGACCACATAAATTCTGAAGAAACAGATAAAATAGTAAAACTCCTAAAGGATTATAAAGATATATTCTATAAAGATGGCGATAAATTAACATTTACCCATGAGATAACCCACCAAATCATTACCAACACAAATAACCCTGTATATTAAAAAATCTATAGGTACCCTAAGGTACATGAAACTGAAATAACCGACAAATTAATGAAATGTTAGAACAGGGAATAATAACAAAAAGCTACTCTCCTTACAATAGTCCGCTTTGGATTGATCCGAAAAAAAGTATATCCGGACAACCAAAGTGGAGAATCGTAATAGACTATAGGAAGCTGAACGAAGTGATTGTTAGCGACAAATTTCCAATTCCTAATATTGAAAGAATATTAGACAAATTGGGAAAGTCGCAATATTTTTCAACCCTCGACTTAGATAAAGGTTTTTACCAAATTTTAGTTAAGCTTGAGTAAAGGATAAAAACAGCTTCTTCAACTCCATTAGATCACTTCGAATATGCCTCACTATTCTACGCCTTTCGGGCTTAAAAAATGTCCCTTCGACCTTCCAACGTCTAATGAATTCAATTCTAAGAAAGTTCATAAATAAGACCTGTGTTGTATATATGGATGATATCCTTGTATTCAGGATGTCTTTGGAGGAACATTTAGTCAATTTAAAAAGCATTTTAGAAACTTTGAAAAAAGCCGGACTCAAACTTCAAATTGACAAATGCAATTTTCTTCAGAAAGAAACAGAATACTTGGGGCATATTCTTACCTCCCAAGGAGTCAAACCAAATCCTGAAAAAATACGGCTATTCAAAGTTTAAACTTACCCAAAACGCAGAAACAGATAAAATCGTTCCTCGGCATAACCGGATTTTATAGAAAATTTATGAAAGATTATGCGAAAATCGCATTTCCTATAATGAAATATCTGAAAAAAATGCGAAAATAAACGTCTATGATCCCAGTTACATTGCTGCTTTCGAGAAACTAAAATCTCTCATAAGAGATTATCCCATCCTGAAGTACCCAAATTTTAACACACGGTTTAAACTAATAGCAGACGCTATTAGCATTGCTTTAGGGGCTGTATTAACCAAAGATGGCCAACCAGTTTGCTACGCTTCGAGAACCCTTAACGATCACGAGAGAAATTACTCCACCATCGAAAATGAATTGCTGGCTATCGTTTGGGGCATTAAGTATTTTAGACCTTATTGGTTTGGACGGAAATTCGTTCTACAAGCAGATCACCAACCTATTAAGTGGTTGCAAGCCAAAAATATTGGTCAAAATATTTGCCCAAGACTACAGCGATGGTTGATGCAACTAGGTGAATATGATATTAAAATAGATTATATCAAAGGGAAAGATAACAAAGTGGCCGATTTTCTTAGCAGAATTAATCTGGACAGAAACGAAATTAATTTATGCGAAAATGAAGTTAATGCAAAATATCTAGACGATGTCAATTGCAATCAGTCTATGGAGATTTCAACTGTCCATTCTCAAGAAGAGCATAGCAATGACCATATTCCAATTTTGGAAACGGTGGTCAATCGCTTTAAAACCCAGAATATAATTGCTGAAAAAAAGACAGTAGAGACTGAAAGCATTTTTAATAATAAAAGAATTTTCATTGACAGAAGTGACATACCCAATCAAATATCCGGGTAAAATCGGGTAAAATCGGAATTTACTGTGAACTAAACGATTCTTTGTACAACATTGTGCAGACAAAAATAATTGAGCTTAGGAGTGCTCATATTAAATTAGTAAAATGCAGTTTTTTTGCAAGAGACCTAAAAAGCGAAGAAGAGGCTCTGAAACAAATATCGCTATACCACAAAGTTGAATCAGGTCACTCTGGCATAATTGCAAACTACGAAGGTATGAAGTCAAAAGTATACTTTCCAAACATGAAAGTTTTGAAATATGATAGAAACCCAATTAAGAAAAAACTTTACATTTCGGAAACCCCCAGTGACATCGATGAAATTATTCATGTAGATATTTACACTAACAGTAAGCACAATCTTATTAACTTTATCGATAAATTTTCGAAACACGATGTTAGTTTCTTTCTGGAAGCTAGGAACCATAAAACTTTAGTAGACAAATTAAGACAATTCATTTCAATAAACGGAAAATGTTAGTTGGTGATAACGAGTTCAATAGCATTCACATAAAAGAATTTTGTAAAAATGGAGCTATGGAAGTTAATTTTGTTAAACCAAATAACCACACTGGCAACGCGGACGCAGAACGATTAAAAAACACACTAACGGGAAAGATCAGGTAACTTAATATAGAAAATAAAATTCCCATTAGAGATAAAATGTATAAGGCTGTTGAATACTATAACCATTCATTTCATTCCACAATTAAAGCAAGGCCAATAGATTTTAAAAACCATAAAGTTGATATCAAATTAATAAAAACAAAATTTGAATCTATTAATAATGCTATGGGGAAAACTATCATGAGACTAGAAAAGTAGGATTTATCCAAAACTATGTTAACGTTAGGCACAAAGAACAGCCAAAATTTCGTTAATACCCATTAAAAGGAGTCCACGCAAATAATATTAAACGAGCATTGAAATTTTCAGATAATCCTGATATGGATGCTGGTTCTAACCATACTCCCGATTAACGAAACAACCCTTGTGATGGAAAAGATCGATACAAACCTGGGATTCGCGGAAATTAAAGAAGATGAAGTCCAAATTGTAAATAACTTTGATATTGTTTTACATATTATTAACCCTCACGAAATGTTTGACATCGCTCTGGACCTTGAACATAATATAAATAACTTCACTTTTAGTACCAAAATTTCTCTCATACGACAGATTTCTTCTATTAAAAGTAAAATTTCTACACATCTTCCTCATAGAAGTAAAAGAGACCTTATTAACTTGGTAGGAAATGGTTTGAAATGGCTGTTTGGTACTTTAGATGAAAATGATAGGTTTACAATCCAAGAACAATTAAAGGAAAGAGAAGAAAATAATCATAATACAATAAAAGCAATAAATTAGCAGGTTAAAATCAACGAAAATTTTAACAACTCATTCACTCTAATAAAACATATTTTGGAATCAGACAGAAATAAAATCATAGGAGCGCATAGTGACATAAGAAACAAAGAAAAAAGGATTGTCGAACGGGAATACTTTTTAGAACAGCAAATTCGGATTAATATGTTAAGAGAACAAATAGATCGTATACAGGATAACATTGTTTCAGCTAGGCTAGGAACTGTCCATCCAAATATATTAAGTAACGAAGAAATAAAAAAATACAAATTTGATATACAGACATTGAGTAATATAAGAACTAGTATAGCCAGATATGTAAATGATACAATTGTTATAGCAGTAAAAATCCCTACTAAAATTATAAATATTGATAAAAAATTAATTGTGGCAATAGCAAATTCAAACAACAAACAAATTGATGAAGATTTGGAATATATTGTAAGAACCAATAATAAAACATTCAAGTTTGAGAATGATGCAAATATATTTGAATTTAAACTAAGCAAAAATTGTATAGTAAAAAGAAATTGTAAACTGGTGAATAGCCCAGACGAAGAAATGATTGAAATTAATAATAACTTAAACTTAATACTAAGCAATTATAAAAAACAAACAGTTCAATAGTACTTGCGACGAGAGAAATTTTATGTTATTGATCAATTACATTATAATTTTTCAAATTGTTCAGTTAGATTAGGAAATAAACAATTTAGTAATAATGTGCACACTATAAAGAGCGATTTGTTGTATCTCATACGAAAACTGTTGCTATTACGGAAGATACTATGTTAAGTTTCGAAAACTGAAATACAATAATAAAAAGAACATAGAAGGAATTAAGGAACTAAAATTTCACAGTGTTATTAATTATAGTATAGGTCTTAGTTTATTTGTTATCATTATAAGCCTTATTATAGTAGCAGTTTATTTTCTAAGAACTAAAGCATTCAAAAAGTTTCGGGAGAATCTTAACACTAGGAAGGGAGGAGTTACGTCAGCACCGAACATTACCCCATCAATCGGAAATGCTAACGCTCATGTTTCCAATGATCAAAGCCCAAGTGCAATGATCGAGCATTGCAATGTTGACATAATTAAGGCAAAGTACGATAAAAAAAACAGGAAATGCTAAGGTAAGTATTTGTCGTCAATAGTGCAATGCTCGAACATTGAAATGAAGAAGGGGAAATACCGACTGGGCAGATAGTGGTTGGACAGAACACTCTCACAATATATTTGTAAGATTTCAATTGTAGCAGAAACAAAGATAAGCTCCGAAGAGTAAGAGCTAAGCTCATCATCTTTTATTTCAAATTAATATTGATTCCAAAATCAATCAACATAAGTTGTACGTTTTTCTCTTTCATACCCGTATCGGTATGCGAACGGGTATGAATGAGGAATACGCATACGAGTATTAGTAATGTAACAGTATCGCCTTATATATTACAAAATTCGCAAGCGAATATACAGCGCAGGTAAGATTATTGCAAGTTCGATTTCTGCAACTCTCGATTTATACAACCTATTTTCGATCATTGCAACGATTCCAAAAAAGTTTTCGATTTTCGCAACTTTGAAATTGTATGACCCAAAATATGCACATTATGCATATAAATGTAGGTATATTGTGGTATACTTTACTATGCAATATTTGGCGGCCTACACTCTATTGTAGAATGTAATTTTTTCAATTCAGTCCAGGCTTCACACTATCCCTACATATTTTTAAATCCAGCTTACTAATGATTCACTTTGTTTCTTGTTAGTTGCAGTAGACACTTAAAAGTAAGTAAACGCTTGATCATAAATATATAAAAATGGGTGGCGCTACAGCCCGTAGAATGCCAGGGTGTACCTTCTCAGCAACTCTGCTATTGTTCTCTCACGAGTGGAAGGAACTTTCAATCTTATGCCGACTTTGAACGGCGAAGTTTGAGAAGCTTTTTCTATACAATTATTACTCTTTTAGTATAGCCAGTGACTCCAAAGAGGTGGGACCGAGAAAATTATTTTTGGTCGAACCGGCCGGGAATCGAACCCAGGCAGCGAAATTAAGTTGCGTAGGCGTCAACGCACATATTCACCTCGTTTATGAATGTTTTCATCAAGCATTAGAGAAGGATACTTACAGTCTTAAAATTTATCGACACTGATATCAACTTCCTTATCTTTGTTTGATTTTTCCTTACAAAATTATAGGAAAGAAATTTTTCCTTCAGAAAGTCCTTTATAAGGAGTAATTTTTCCTTTTCCTTTCAAACATTGTTCCCAATGAGAGAATAAATCCCAAGGGAAATCTTTTCATAATAAGTGAGTAACTGCGAAATACACAATGTTGTTAATCGCAGGAGATTATCAGAGAATTTTCGAGTTTAGACTTAGATTAGATTATAAGCTTCATTTTCCGTTTGGGAACCAAGTTCTTCAGTGGACTTAAATCTCACGAACATAATTCCCTGCAGCGGCATTTCAGGAATTATAGAGTGCTACAGATATACAGATATATGTAAGCTCTACGAGTTGCAGGATACGTGCAAAGTGGGAAAGAAATAAGCGTGAAATGCTAAGGTTTTGCCGTTAGAGTTCTATGATCTAGTTCCAACATTAAGCATTACACCTTATCATGGACGACCTTCAAATGCATTTAACAAATGTACACCCGACTTTCAAAAACCGAAAATAAAATAACTGATAAGCACTTAAAGGACGGGTGAAAATCGTATACCCTCTTCTAAGGGTATTTAATATTAAGTGACACGGGAGCTGCAGCAAATCTGGAAGAGGCTTGCATTTAGTTTTACTGCAAGGGCAACCAATCTGAGAAATCACGATCAAGTCAAGAAAAGCACAATAAATAAAATACTGTGGATCTGTTGCTGATGTATGGCATTATTTACAGTGCACCTTAATGTTCTGAAAGCGTTGTGTTTATTGTCCTTCCCTTACCTTATTTATTGTCTCCACTAAACCCTTTAGAGGGAATTCTGATTTCTTTTAATTTTCCTGCACTTTTCGAGTCGTTTCTTCGGATCGCCAAGCAAAGCGCTGATCAAGCAATGACTTGGTCGTTATACGCGCGGTTCTGTTGTCCTTTAATTTTTGAACTAGAAGGCCCGGATTTGATGACCCGCTTTGCTGTAGCGTTTGTATCCATGGTCTATTCAGTTCAATCGACGGATTTTTGCCTTCCGGACTTCATCCACATCCCGGTACAACTCGTACAGTTCGCGGTTATGGCTTCTCCTCCATTCACCTTTCTCGCAGGAGACACCATGTCTAATACCCGTAGAATTTTTCCGTTGAAGGCACAAAGAATCAGCTCTGCCGTTTTACTTTATGTCCAGCTTCAGTAGGACTTGCAAAATAAGTGTTTTATAGATCATGATTTTGGTCCTTCGTGTCAGAAGTCTTGCGGCCAGTTGTTTTGACAAACCGTTGTTTGTGGAGTTCACGTGTGCCTGAGGAAGACAAGCACCTTTATTGCCACGAAATTGTAGCCCTCAATCGTGTTGTTTTGCCCAAGGTAGTGTGTGACGGAACGTTTCATGGTCGACAACATATATTTCGTTTTGCCCGCATTGACCTTGCGATAATTTCATTACGCCTGTTCAGTCGCTGTAAAAACTTACACTACGGCACATTGGAAGCGTGGTTAAATAAGGATTAAAGTGATTTTTAAAAGGCGAAACGAACTCTATTGTACGAAGTGTATCTTAAGACTGTGTCATACTCATTGCATTCGTAACTTTTGGTTTCTTATTGCATGGCAAGCGCAGCTGCGTGATCGCCTGGGCGATCTTCCTCCGGGAACTATTTGTGTTGATATTTGCTGACTCGTCTCCTTTGGTGGATTGACATAACTCCCCCCTTTTACTTTTCAATGTATGTAAAATAAGATGAATGCAAATCACAATGAGCATGACTATAAAAATTACAAGTATAAAAATACAAATAGAGTATGCATTATATATTCTCCTGAATAATTCAATTCTTTAGATAGATAGACAGATGTTTCTTTATTTCGTTTTAAATTTACAAAATGGTTGCCACACATTTTACATACAGAGATGCGATATTTAATTTTATATCTTGCAGCTGAATTATTATATTTTGGACCTCAAGGTGGGAAATAGATTACAAAAAAAGAAGAGGAAAGAAAGTAAGAAATGTTCTAATAATAAATAATAAATAAATAATTAAATTAATTAATAAAATAAACATATAAGTAAACTCATAAATAGGTATATAAGTACATAAATAAATAAATAAATATATAAATAAATATGTACTTTAATAAGTAAATAAATAAATGTATAAAGAATATTATAAGTAAAAAAATAAATAATTTCAATTCTTTAATGTGTTCTATATTTTGAACTTGGTTCAGTAAAATTTCTTCGAATGTTACCTGGTTCTTTGTAGAGTTTAGAGCATTATATTATATTATATACATTTTTCATATATAAAAGATTTTATTTCCAATTTTAAGTGTACAATTATTACAGTTTATTAGGTAATTTCCACTTACATTCCTATTCTGGCAAACCTCAGTGATGTGTTTTATGTCACAACTACCTCACAAGAGCATGGTGAGTCACAAATTGTGAGGTTTTCGTATTCTGAGCAAAACCTCACAGCTTGTGAGCATCACAAGAACCGTCAAAATTGTGATGCTCTCATGAGCACATCACAAGGAAAAATAGCAACAAAAGAACTGTCACACACAAGGAAAAATAAACAGATGTTGATTTTATTTTGGCCTTTAGCTTATCTGCTAATGCGGCCCAATAATTCTATTCGGGTCAGTTGGATCATTTTTGCCCAAAAGAAAATCAGGATTCATTTGCAAGAAATTCGTATAATGGTCCAGCTGCTCCTGGGATGTACGCTGATATTTTCTTGTTGCTGCAAAATATTCATTATTAATAAATACTTATACATATGTCATTAATATACACAATATTACCTTGTTCGCTACATGCTGCCATTATTTTGTAGATATTACTTTTCCAAAATCAAGTATTAGTAGACCGCTCACTAAGAAAAAAAGCGCGAATATAATAATTGTCAAAAAAAAAACAATTTTTGACATGGTAACGAATTCACCTCACCATGGTGACTATTCTTGTGTGTTTTCTTGTGAGGTTTTCGCCATAATACCAAATAGCTGAAACCTCACAAGGTAGGCATCATCATTTTCGCCTCACTGACATTCGTGCGTTGTGACCACATCACAACCAGAATAGGGGTGTTAGTTCGATTTTTCTCTTGTCACATATACTTACTTAATTAATATTTATATAATTCTTTATTACTTACAATCCACTTTCTATGTCTATAAGCTGACTTTTGGAATTCTTTGTTTTGATACAATTCTCATAATAGATACATAAACGTGTTCTTTTTAATTCTTTAAAGTCTGTGTTTTCTTTAAATGTGTAAATTGTTTCATTTATTTTTACAATGTGTTCATTTTCCATAATAAGTTCATTTGATTCTTCATATATCATAGCAATAACTAAATATTTTGGTGTTTCTATTATTTCCTTAGCAACCATTGTAGCAAAAGCAATTTTATTGCTATTATCTTTTGCCTAGCTTAGTTGATCTTAATTTATCAGAATCTATGTTATACTTAGTTATTTCTGCCTACTTGAGCGATATTAGACTGGATAGGTTCTACATTTCTTTAACGATTCCTATCTTTACGAAAGTTCCTAAATACGTAAAGTTTGCAAAAAGTCGCTTAATTTTGTCGTCTGTTTCGTTAGATTTCATTGAAGTTCTTTATCTCTCTTCGTCAATGGGTTTATCAAAATGTTTTGTTAAAATTAGCATTTATTATAATTTGTTTGTCGAATTGTATTATAATGTTGTGATTGTTTATGCTGGTAATTTGTAATTTTTCTTCGATGTTTTGTCTGTCATCGCTGTCCATCCGTATAATCCGTATAGCCATTTTATTCCGGAGCCAATTATATTAATAAAACCTCTTTTGTGTCTGTCTGGAATGATATTTACTTTTTATTTTATATATATTTACCTTTTGTTTTAATAATTCCAATTGGTTTATTAGAAGGTCTTTTCCCTCTTCGAATTGTAAATTTGAAATATTTTCCTCCAGATTTTGCTTTATATTTTCGATTTCAGATTGGTCAATTGTATGTAGAATAATGTCATAAGATTTTGTTTCAAGTGAGTTTCCTAGTCTTATTTCTATAAACCCGTTTTTCGCATTAATGTGTTCTAGCATTAATGTTGCTTGGATTGACGCTATTGTCCACAGGGACGTGGAGGTGGACGTTAACGTAACCTGTCCCTATTTGCCTCATACTCTTCTCTGTTCTTATTTTGCTCTAAGATAGCTCGCTCCTTCTTTGTATGAATATTTTTTTAACTATTTCTTTGTCAACTTTACCTTCTCGTACTGACATTGGTCTAAACATTGTACGCACTTAAACATTTTTTCGATTTCTGTAAGTAGCATATTCCTTAATGAAATTGTTCTCATTTTTTCACCTATCATGCTCTGGAATTGTTCGATGTCCGAGTTGCCGGTGTGATTATTATCTTTGAAAAGTTGAGGGTGCATTCTTGAGTGCAAAAGGCGTTCTTACGAACTCAAAATTTATTTTTTGAGATTTATCTCATCTTTGTGAATTTGAGGATATTTATAGATTTTAGAAAATACTGCTCTGTTAAAGTAAAGATTTCGTGTTCTATTTCATTTGTATAAGTGAGTTGCTGCGCTTCTTTATAGACTACATAACGGTTTTTATTAGAAGCTATTTTCATCGTTCTGATTACTCCGAATTCAGATCTCTTCTGATAAGGACTTCTATTGAATCAAGGTTCGTTGCAAAAAAAAAATGTTCTTATTATTTATTTCGAGATAGTTAGAGATTTATAATTACTTGCAATAAAAGTAAATTAGATGAGTAAGATAAGTAAGTTTTACCCAATTATTGCATCAAAAACTTTGTCTTTAAACTTGGTTAACTTGCAACTCATAAATGCCTTTTTATTGAATTCATTTCACCATCACAAATATTCGACCGGAGAGTACTAAAACTTTGTACTAAATGAAAATTTACATCTTCAACTACTTGGTTAGAGCTTGTTGGTCCCTGGTTCTTATATTTGAATTCTTCTTGAACTATTATTTCTAATTTGCCCTGACATTTGTCGATTATTATCATTGTTGCTTAGATAATGCTGTCATTGATTGTTTATATTTTTAAATATATTATTTTGTCTTTTATAACTATAATTGTTTCTTTGCGTTTGGTCTATCTATCTTTAATTATCAACTTTAATTATCAACTGATATGATATCACTTTTTTGGTTTTTTTAGACATTTTGAAATACCGACTGCGCCAGTTAAATAAAAATTGAAGCGAAACGGTTTTTTTAGAAAGTGAAACGAACTTTATTGTACGAAGATTTTCTTAACACTAACTTATTGATTTTTCATTTCATGTATCATACTCATTGCATTCGTATCTTTTTGCTTCTTATTGAGCAAAAGCAGCTGCATGATCGCCTGGCGGTCTGCTTCCGGGCACTGTTTGTGTTGATAGTTGCTGATTCGTCTCATTTGGTGGATGAATGGGATGAATTTATGCCGTATGTTATGTGGGTGGCAGATGGACTGACTCGATATATAAGTTTAATGCAGGAACATTCATAATATTCTACCATCAATGTTCTACGTGATCATTACTTGAACAAACATCGCTACCACGCAAAAGCTACTGACTCGTCGCCTAGTACGTGTGGGATATGATGATCATCATATATTTCATTGCGCACGGCATGTGGTGATCTCATTGCATTGCCGCAATTCAACACCATTCCACAGCTAGCAGAATAGTGTTTAAATTAGAGTTAAGATAATTAATTATTTACTCTGTGGCTAAATGACTGGCAACCTTTGTCCAACCGGAAATAAATATAAACATATTTTTTAATTAAATCTAACAAATAAGTTTTTAATTGGCGATCAACGATCAACTGCACTGAATTCAACAGTGCGGGTTGGTCACTCTAGTTTTAGCGTAAGAATAGTATTAAGAATACCTGTAATTATTATTGAATGAAAAACAATAAGATCGAAGAATATAATTATTTTAAAGTGAGACACGGCATGTTTTCATTTCGGAACATTCCGCCCGCCTTTGCCAGATCCTGGAGAACAAGTTTCTTCCTCCAGTGGTGGCAAGCTGATTTTCTGGATTGGCCTCACAAGCGTAGATGTCGCTGTCCTGAGATGTACGACAGGAACTAATTCATCGGCACCAGGTTTCACGTCGGTGATGCGGGCCAACGGCCATTTGCACGGTGGGTAAAGATTGGATCATACCAGGCAAAGATCTCCAACCTTTGCGGACGGTTGACGAGTGCGCCACTTTGGCCGCTGTTGCAACTCATGAAGATATTCAAAAGACCATCTACTCCAGAAGTGCTCGTACATTTGACGGATTAGCTTCCATCGGGGTAGTTGGGATGTGTTGTCTTCTATTGTCGATGGCCCTGGTATTGTGAGTGTTGATATTCCTATGAGAAAGCGGACCGGGGTGAGGGCTGAAAGATCCGAGGGGTCGTCAGAGAGTGGCTGCAATGGCCTTCAATTAAGGCATGCCTCAAGTTGTGTGAAGAGCGTGGACTTTTCCTGAAATGTTAACAAGGTCTTCCTTTTTCCAGCTTCCCAAATACCTTCAAAATGTGGAGCCAATGGAGGGTTGAAAAGCCACTTGCAAGCAGTTGGGCGATTTGCCTACTCTGTAGGCGGGCTCGCTCACAAAGTATGCGTAGCTAATTGTTGGCTCCGATGAAGTTCGTGTAACAGTCACTTGATAGAGCTGCACACAACCCATGTCTCGCTACAAATCGTCGGTAAACTTGAAGGAAATCCTCGGTAGAATAGCCTGAAGGCACCTCCAGATTAACTGCCCGCGATGTTAGGCAGACCTGCAATATATCCCTTATGTGACTTAGTACCACGCCCCTTTGAAAGCTGGAGGCTAATAGGGTCAGCGAAATCAATTCCAGAATGAAGAAACGGCCGATATCGTTGAACTCGCCTGGCGGGAAGGTCGCCCATTTGTTGAATAGTAGGTGAAGGACGCTGTCGCCAACATCGCAGACACTTGAAGATTGTAGATTTAACTAGTTGTCGACCTCGCACGATCCAAAATCTTCGTCGCAAATACCACAAAATAATCTGCGTACCCCCATGCAAAGTTCTTTGGTGAGCGTCCAAAATGATGAGTTTCGTCAGGTAAGAGTGTCGAGGGAGTATCATCGGATGCATCTCCTCAAAATGGAGAAGTGCATGTCGTAAACGACCACCCACACGTAAAACCCATTACAATCCACAAATGGGTTAACACGACTAAGGCTGGTTCTTGCTGGTAACGGCTTTTTGTGGGATATGCCCTGGAGTTCTTCCGAAAAATGTAAGTTTTGAACGTAGGATATCCAGAACTGTAAGTCTCGATTAACTGGTCTGATGTTAGCCCGGTCTTGTGATTGGATCTTGTCTGAGTATGGTGATGACGTAGATTATTGATGAATTGTCGACAACATGCTGTGACTCTCAATAGCCTATTAAGAGAGCTATAGCGATTGAAGAGATGGAATTCTTGACAAGGGATCGCTACAGCAAGACAGGTAGTAGTTCGACTCTCTAAATAGGTTTCGGAAATATGCTGGTCGTCGGATGTAGGCCATGGAAACCGAGATTCAATTAGCTGTGGTGGTTCATGGAGCCAGAACGGTGATTCGATCAGTTCTTGAGAAGATATCCGTCGAGTAGCGAGATCAGCAGGGTTATTGTCACCTGAAATATGATGCCAACGTCATCATATTTCAACTTATTGTAGAATCTGTCCAAAGATGGCAAGCAGCTTCTCGAAGTCCTATTCCTTCCTGAATTCGCCTTACGAGTCGAACTACTAGCAGCGCCCCGCACAGCTCTAGTCGAGGGAGTGAGATCAATTTCAATAGAGCGACTTTGGATTTTGACGCCAGCAGTACAATGCGCACGACTCCCCGCCCATCTAATCACCGCAGATAAACACAGCCCGCATATGCTCGTTCCGAGGAGTCTGAGAAACAATGTACTTCTAGGAACTGAACGTCCTTCGAAGTTCCTGTCCATCGGGGCACTGAGTACAGATGTAAGTCAATGAGTCTCTGTAACAAACGGGTCCATGATTTCATTAACTGAGGAGAGAGCTGGTCGTCGCAGTGAAGACCATTATGCAATAACGTTTGCATGAATATCTTAAACCCAATGGTAACAGGCGAGATCCAACCCATGGGGTCGTAAATTTGACCAATAAGAGGCGCACATTTTTCTTCGTCACCAATCCTTCGGTTCTTAGGGAGTTGGCTCGAAAGCAAAAACATCATCAATCGGTTGCCACAATATGCCAAGCGTCTGTACTTCTCCGAATTGTTGCCATGTACGATGTCGAGGATTCGCCAGGTTATCCGATTGTTATCCAGATAACAGTAGGGGATGATAAGCTGACCACTTGCTTAGTGAGAAGCCACCCGCCATAAGTAACTCAATTAGTTCCATTTTTAAGTCACAAGCTTCTTGGAGTTTGTCATAGCCGGCGAAGATGTCGTCCACGTCGTTAAAAGTTTGGCAGCACGAGGAAAACTTCTACATTCATCGGTTGCAAGTTGGTGCAATATTCTAACGGCTTGATAAAGAGAACTAGCAAGACCATATGTAACTGTTGTTATGTTGTAAGTACGAACACCTTGATCTTCTGAAGCTCTCCACAAAATTTGTTGATACGATTGATCAGCTGGGTCAATCTATATTTTTCTGAACATTTTTTTGATGTTGGTCGAAAAAACGTAGTGACGCACGCGCCAACGAAGGATTACATCGAAAATATCAGTTTGCAAAATTGATCCAACGTGAAGACAATCATTGATGTGATGACATCCTTGGAGTCTTACAGAACCGTTGAATACCACCCGTAGTTTCAATTCTTCGCCATGCGCCTTAAAAACACCATGATGTGGTAAATAGAAAGAACGGGTAGGATGAGTAAGACTCTCAGATGGTGCTAGCCGCATATGGCCGAGCTCTTCATACTCAGTCATAAAGTGAATGTACCTCGTACGGAACTCCGGCTGGGACTTGAAACGATTCTTTGTACGGTGAAGCATGCAGAGCGCAGATTGTCTTGAGTTTCCCAACTGAAGAATACTTTGCTTAAACGGCAGTCTCAAGGTATACCGCCCATAATCTGCCCGTTTGTGTTCGTTGCAGCTTCCTCGCTGGTAAGTAAAGGACCATTCGACTGTACCACCTCTTCCTGTTTCCAGAAATGTTCCAACTGTGCTGACATATCTTGGTCTAATATACATTGCAGCCTGGTAGGCGGGAGGGATGCGCAATGAGATTCAGGAAGTTCAGTATTTGGCAAGAAAGCTCCAGTAAGTATCCATCCGATGCATGTGACTTGGGCAACGAGGTTTTCATCTATGGATTATCGCAATCCTTCTTCAATAATTCGTGTAGGCAAGGTTTGAAAGGTTCAGCGCTACGATAAACGACAAGTCCATATTGACCAATTGAGGCGAGGGTAGATACTAAGTGAGTTTCGGCAAGCTGAGCGCATTGACTTTCAATTTAATATCACTTGTTAAGTGAGGAGAAATGAACACTGATGTCTGAGTCCTGACAGAATGGCATAAGGTGCCTCCAACACCGTATATAGGAACGAATGCTGAACGTCGAGTCAACTTTAGGCGTTGCGCCAATGATTCTGCAACAAATGATGCCTCGGAACAAGGATCGATGAATACACGAATGGAAGTGGAGCGTTGATCTTAGGATGAGGCGATGATCATGGCGGTGGTATTCAGTGTGTGTACGGAAACCTTTGAACCTTGAGCTGTAGTTGGTTGAAGGCCAACGTCGTTACCGAGTTGACGAGTTGAAAACGAGGAAGAGTTGGCATCAACTTGGCGCGAGTGCAAGATTGTATGATGGCGTCCGTGACAGGAGGTGCATCTATTGGTTGATCGACCGTCACGCCTCCAATGTGAGCCCAAACAATTGAAGCACAGCTGTTTTTCTGAAACGAAATCAGAACGTTTATCCAGAGTAAGAGCACGGAATTTTTCACAAGCGGCGATGTAATGATCTCCTTGACAGTATGAGCAAGTTGACTTCTTAGCTGTAACATGGCTTGTGATTTTTAGCTGCAGCTTCTTAGATGGTTAGGTTTTTGCTTGTGACTTGCATTTGATGTTGTAGTATCGATTTCTGATCGCTTCAGTGCTTGGATTCTGGTTTTCATGAAGGAATCCAGTTGAGACCAATATATCCTCCATGTTTTCTCTTTTCCCCATTTGAAGAGTTTCGATTGTTTCCGAAGTGCCATCCTGTAACTGTTTCAGGGCGATATGAGATTCTGATGTCATCGGTGAAAGATGGAAAAAAGGAACTTACGCATGCATAAATGAATGCCCTTTTGTTTTCATAGAAGGACGTCAGCTTTTCCCAGGCTCGGTCATAGTTGTCTGAAGTGATGGGAATGCCTTTGATGAGGCTAGCAGCTTCCCCGCTGAGGCTCGACTTCAGATACTGTAACCGCTTCACACTTGTCAGCTCCTCATCATCAATTACCAGTGACGTAAATAAGTCCTTAAACGACGACCAATCTGAGTATTTTCCGGAGAAGTTTGGCACTTCAATTGGAGGCAATTTACGACGAGACACTTTGTGAACAATCGAGGTGCTGGTGTTGTTTAATGGTGTGGTGGTGGTGGTCACATGAAGAGTAGTTGCTGGTTGAAGTGCTTGCGATGCATCCAGAAATGTGGCTTTTTCTTCTACAAACACTTCTTCTGCTTCCTGTAAGAAATTGGTTTTAAATGAATTGTCCTCGGTTCAGCAGTGGAATTTAACAGGATTATTTCGTGGCGTTTCTCGATTTCAGACATCCTTTTCTGCAGCAGTTGCATACAACTGGAACATAAAATAGTAAAAAAAAAAACCAAACACGCGTGCTAGATTTTGGCTGGGATTTCACCTCCAGTATTACCGTTGTGTATATTTTTTATTTGCGAAACAACACTTGGATATTTTTAAAATAAACCAGCGAAACAACAATTGGATATTGCTTATGGTAAACCGACGAAACAACAACCGTGGAACAAACAACGAAGAGAAGATACAAAAAATTAAAAAAAAACAATTATTAAATTCGAGTAACTTTATTATGTATACGGGTACGGTAGAAGTCACAAGTAAACTCAAACTCTTTCCATTCACTTACGTCTACTTATAATCTAATTTCTGCTGACGATCGTCGTCGACGAAAAATTATGCCTCAATATTTTTGTGGGAACGTTATTTTTGCGCCAACCTAGTTCATTGTCTATGCAGACGAGAGAAGACATTGTCCTTTTCCAATAGCTGTGGGTCATCTGAACTGCGGATTAAGGCTAATCCCTTAGGTAAACTGGGAACATGAATTCTTACCAAAAACATTTAAACAGCTCTCTTATGCCAACTGTAGCACTGTACGCCTAGACTGTAGCACGGTTCTAGCCCATCAAAACGGCTGCCTGAGATTCACCTACACAGTAGGAAACAGTAGTTCACTCTTTGTTGAGCTCAATTGAAATATCTCTTGAAAACAAGAAATCAACCAACATCAAATTTGTAACCATAGATAAAGCCATACTATATCTGAACTTTTGAAACTTATTTCAGGCAGATGATAAATAATGTCTAAAAAAACAGAAGAATTAAATTTCAGCTACTGCAACTACCGTGCGAAAGAAGTGCCTTCAGGGGCTCCCCACAATGAAAAGTGCTGTCTGTCCTCTTCCCTGAATCAATGTAGTTGATGATATACATAAGAGATTAAGCATGATCGGGTGCCCAAACCCATAGCTTATTAGCAAATTGGTAGGAGGCACTGGCTCATAGCCCATCAATCTAGAAGGCTTTAAGCGTGCAATGACTTCAATAGGGATGAAGAAAGGGTATACACTACCTCGAGAGGTACCGAGGCCTCGGTACTTGTCCTCCCTTCCAGAAGCTAGATGGAGATTCCTAGGCAGTTATTCTTTTGACGACCTCGAGGAATTGATAACTGTCTAAATAAATACCTTATAATAATACTTGAAACCGCCAAAGGTTTTTAAAAAAGGGTAAAACCAGACATCTGATATGACAACAAACAGGATTTAAAGTTTGAAAGTGACAATGCAAAATGGACCATACAAACCTCACACACACAATTAGATTGAAGTCTGTTCTGATTAACGAGTTAAAACAACTTTATGCTATTATATGTTGACAATCAACTATATCTCAATTCTTACGATCAACATCTACAAGAAAACATTTCGATATAATTGACGAGGGATGACGTTGATGAAATGCTGCATATGTAATTCTTTTACAGATGTTCATTACTTCTTTATTCGCGGAGATGCCCACATGACCTGGTTTCTTCCTTTCAACGTTAATATGTACTTTACAAAACACTATGATAAAATAATGAAATTACTCGTAGCATAATGAATGCACGCGACTTATCCTACCATCAAACATTTTTTTATACTAACTTCGAGTGCTCATGCACTCATACATAAATGTATGGATGAGTAAATGCATTATAAATACATACTATACACAAATTGCGACCATATAAACTATTATATATTAACGCTTTTCCAATTTAGTATTTCGATTCTCCGAAACTGTCAGAGAAAATAAAATTATTCTTCCCAAAGACTTTGACCACACGATGTCGAATTTCGGCTTAATCGCGTGAATTAAAGTTGTAAATCATTTAGTTAAGTGCCCTTTAATGTCATTAAGTGGTTATTCGGTCGGAAGGGTACGTGTTAGTGGTACAGTTGAAGGTTGGCATCGTTCGATAATTGACAGTAAGTTGACTACCTCGTATCCTTGTGTACATACTACATATATGTACATATTAATATTTCCGTATGAGAATTCGTACATATACATAATACGTTCGTTGGAGCTCCTCGCTACTGAGACATTGTTGTGGATTTAATGCGGTTTTTTCTTTTTCTTTTGGCCACGCTTTTTTAGGTTTATTTTATTTTGGATTATTGACAATAAAAAAAGATCATTCATTTCAAAGCACAAGGTATTAACAGCATAATACGACTTTTGCTCAAATTGAGTTAATGATGCAATTTTTTTTAAGTACAGTAGACTAAGTCGAATTGTCACGGGATACCAAAATTTGTTCGAGTTAGAGAGAGTTTGACTTAGAGAGAGGTTTTTGTATGGAAAGTTGAGGGAAATGTATGTAAAATATGGCGAAAAAGTTCGAGTTAGAGGGAGTTTCGACTTAAGGAGAGTTCGACTTAGTCCACTGTATTTATGTTTTTATTATGAATGTAGTTATTTAAAAGCCCCCAAATAGGGTAAAGGCATCTGTCTTTTTTGTGATCTGTCTTTTTTTTCCTCTGCTCTTGTCCAGTTACTTAAGTATTTTATAAAATAAAGTTTAAAAAATGTTATTGAATGCGGGAACAAAATCTAAATAGATAAATAAAATAATTTCCATTTAGCACGTAAATTTTTTTAAAACTACCAAAATAATGAAAAGGTCATATTGCGCTAGTGGTCAGCATCAAAAGATCTAGTGGTAGGCCAGGTCGAATCAATCAATAAATTAAACACATTCAATGATAAAACTTAAGAGTATATTTGTAAGCATAACATTATATAATCGATACTTATTTATTTTTTTTTAAAAAGACACTCAGTTGGCAACAATTCGTTCAAACACCAAGCTGTTACTAAAACATAGGCAGAAGGTAACTAATTAATTCGATTTTTGCTTGCCTGGTTATAAGTAGTAATAATAAATACTTGCCATTAACCTTAAGTCAAATTAATACTAATAGCTTAAGAGATTAATAATGTTTAAAAACCAAACAATAACAAATTCCTACCTACTTAAACAAACAAAAAGCTTCGAAAAAGGTATTAAAAGAAAAATTTTCAATATAATCTAAGTTGCATAAAAATTGGCAGCGAAAACTAGAGTTTGATGAATCTACATAACAGTTCTTTTAAGAAAGTGTATTTGAGATGGCAACACGGAGGACAAGAATCACACCCTATATTTTTTAGGACATCATAACATATAAGTTCATCAAAATAGTCAATATCATCAACGGACTAAAATTAGTATTAAATTGAGTGCTAGTAGTTGGCCACCTATTGCTTCCACTGATAATAACTTTTTTCAACTCAGTAATACTTAAAACATATAGCTTCTGGTTTTAGTAACTGTACCCAATCATCAAAGTGTTATTTTGAAAACAAATTATAGCAAGAACTAACATTCTTGTAAGCACGCACCACTAATCAAGAAATAGGAAATCGCCACTTTCTTGCACAATCGCAATTGTACGCTGGCTGATGTGTATCTACAAGCTTATGTAATTACGTAACATTACTCAATTTCTTGGTAGATGTGTTGGACATGTTCCTGCTTGTATCGGCGCCGTCGCATTCGTAAAATGTCTAACGATCCTTATATTACAGGACAAAAAGCGTGAAAGTCGACGACCTTTAGAAAGGGCCGACCACTAGTGCCGTTACCCTACAAGTCAAATTATGCTTTTTTCCCAAATTTATTTCATTCAGTCTTGTAGGAACATGTCTACCTGTGCTATTGTTCCACATTTTATCCATAATTCTTGTAAAAACATGTCTACTTGAGCGGTTTACCCATCTCAGTAGAGAACACAGAGGTTAGACCTATCTGCACTTTATTTTTATTAGATTATTTTTCCATAATAAGTAATCATCATACAATCGCAGCCAAGTTATCTTTTATCGTTTTTTCCTAGTTCGAAGTCAGACACTCCTGCAGTATTCTCGATGTCCGAACATTCCGAGGTGCCAACTTCGAATCGACTTCTTGTTGTAGCAAAGGTAAGAATACGGATATCTATAGGACAACGGAGTGGAGGGTTTGACGTCGGAGAGCTACAATCGCAATTGACCACTAGAATTTTTGCCGATCGAGTCTCCCTAAAGCTCTTAGAGGGTCCAACCCTGAAAGGCGAAACAATCGACGAACAATGGAACCGTTGTCAAAACGCCATCAGAGAAGCTGCATCTAATGTGCTGGGTTTTAAACTGGCCTGTAGCGGATTGTAGCGCCACCAGAATAAGAAGAAGAAATAATTTCACAACAAACAAGGTTGCATTTTAGCTCAAAACGTTGCTTATTTCTGCGGCGTGGAGACACGCTCTTGGTAGACAAATACATTTATACACAGATGAATTCATGACGGATTGTGGAGTACGTAGGTAGGTAGAAGAGGTGGTTCGATGAGAGACTAATTAGCACTATGTGCCGTTTTAATGCCCTGTTACCAATAAGTAGGTTTATTTGAGATATTTCTAATCCGAACTGAGGAAGGACATTTGTTCCTTAATATATTTAGCAGAAGTCTCATTAAGCGAGTTTAAGATTGGTCTACCAAGCGCTCGCTGTCTGGCAACCCTCTGTCCTGACAAGATATTTGAGTGTGTTTTTGTTTGACGATATGCTTCCCGGATTGCAAATAGTACCGCTTGGAACACGCTGGCATTGTCGGGCAGGCTTTGCAGATATTCCGGGACTCTGATCTTACAGCCGTCAGTGTAAATTGCCCAGTAAAAATCCCTGCACATCTGCCGACTATGCCATAGTCATTGATACATTAGTTCTAGGGATCGTTTAGTCCGTTGGGGACGATATACTTGTACCAGACATCTTGGTATAAGTTCAAGGATAGTGCTATGACCAAAGGGTTTTGACCTCCAGCATCCAGACTCTCTGAGCCTAATGGCACTGTTTGCTGTAGTGTTTTCAATATGCAGGTTTTTATACGTTTACCCAGTGCGCCCTCCATGATCTCACTGATCACAGCCGTATACTTTCCTGACACCAAAATCACCATATCATTAGAGTAACCATCTACTTTTACCCGTTCTATGACTTATTTTAATAGAATTTTGTTTATCACAATAAGCCAGAGAAGAGGAGAGATTACACCGCCCTGTGGTGTACCTCTACTGGGAATTTAATTATACGGATGTTTCCTAGCGTTGCTTGAATTCACCGAGTGCTAAGCATGGTTACAATTTATTGGCATATAAACTTGTCTATACCTACTTCGGTTAGGGATTCAAGGATCGCTTCGGTGTGAACATTATTAGAGGCACCTTTTGTGTCTAAAAAGGTAGCTATTGTATACTCTTTTTTATCTATTGCTCAATAGTAGGCACTACTTCATGTGTAGTGTGTGTGGGAATTTGGAAAGGGGTGTTTCTACTACTCCCGTATGTTGTCAAGGATTCGTTCGAGAACCTTTAAGATGATGGAGGTCAGACTAATTGGCCTGGAGTCTTTTGCACTTTCATGCCCACATCTACCCATCTTAGGGATGAAGACTACTCGAACTTGACGCCACAAGTCGGGGACGTGGTTATTAAGGATACAGCTTCTATTAATCGGCATAAGCCATCCCTAAGAGCCATCTCTTAGATTGCTAAGTTTTGCCACTTTTGCAACATATTTGGGAATATTCCGTCCAGGCCTGCAGAATCATAAGGAGCGGAGCTGTTAATGGACCAAGAGATTTTTTCATGAGTAATGAGGTTTGTAATTTTTGCCCAACATTCCGGTTAAGGATAAAGTGAGTCGGAGCCCTCGGTCTCAGCAATGCTGTCTCCACATCCAGCGAAATGGGTATTCATTATTGGCTCTAAGGATTCTGAGCTTATCCTGCATATACATCTGATTTCTTCAGAAAACTCGGATTGGAGTGTTCTTTTGACAGGATTTTACTTAGCCTGGCTGAATCTTTTAGAGTTTCAATATTTTGCAGTAATTTGTCCTTTTTTTTTGGTTTAGGGGTTTTAAAAAGTTTAGATTTGTCAACCAGGCTGAATTTTAGTTTCGAGAGCGTGATGTCAATGACATCTTCCCAGCCATTAAAATGTTCGTGCTTGGAAAAGTGTAAGTCGAGGCATTGCCCTTGTTCAATAAGACGAGTTTTGATTACAATGTCAAAAAGAAACTCCCCCGTTCTGAGCTGCCCCTTAACGCCTGTCGTGCGTTGCCGTCGCAGCCCATTAGCAGGTTGGAGATCTTCACCAGCAGTTCCTGGACATCTTCCGGCGGTGCTTGACGGTCGCGTACCATATAAGCTGATGCGATGAGGAGGCGATATCGGCGATATCTGCACACTCTATCTTGACCATTGTTTTTTAACTTTTACTATGTCTGATGCCAAAGCGCAATTTGCAGTTATTCTGCTCCAGACCGCGGACATAGTCCTCCCTAATTCGAAGAAGAAACGAGAGAGCGTTGTTGTGAGGTTCATCTGCCTTGATGACCCTCCATTTATACATTGGAATCCCTTCCTGTCATTAGCCGTGTTTTTTTCACAAATAACAATCTATAAATAGTGAAGTAGGAGTTTGCACGTAAAGCACATACAACAACCTACTGCCTATAACTGCCAATAATATCGGCAGTGAAAAGCGACTGCTTATAAAAATTCGAATTCGAACTCTTGTTCGAACATAATTTTGTTTTTAAAAGTTGAAATAATTTAAAGTTTTTCCGTGTGACTGTCAAGTGAATTCAATTGTTTGCTGAAAATTAAAAATATAGTTGTGTAATTTGTGATGGCGAGTTAAGCCAAAAAGTGAGTATTAAAGAATAGAAAACTCGTTATATTCAAACTGAGATTAATGTACATTTGTACATAAGATAAAAAAAAAACGGAAAAAAAGAAGACTGAAGCGTTTCTAGACTTTTATGCCTCTAGAAGCGAAAAGTTCCAGCTTTGTCGAAAAAAAATGTGCGTACAATAACGTGCTGGAAGATTTGATTTATGCTGGATATGCGGTAAGGTTTATTAGTTATATAATTATTTATAGATTTTATTAAACTATTTCAATTTAAGGATTCAAACACCACAACTTCACATTTGGTAATAAAAATGCAAGCTCTCATTAGAGCATATAAGGCTGCAAAGGGCAACAACAGAAGGACAGGTGCAGCACCATGTGTACCTCCGTTTATGAGGAAAATGGAAGAAATTTTTGGACACATGGCTTTCGTTGGAATGAAATGAACTGAAATCTTACAAACAGTAAGTATTCGTAGATATAATAATCAACAAAATTCTTATTTACATGTATGTTTTTCATTTATAAGATTCCCCCTCTGCACCAAGCCCATCACTACAAAATCCGCTGACAGCTGTAATACCACCACTAACTCCGCCACCAGCTGCAACAGCGCCACCATCTCCCATGTCAGCAGTGACACTATCAATCTCACGTGCTATGTCCCCCTCATGGGGAGCAGTCGGTCCACGTCTTGCAGCGGAGCTTAAACATTTGTCAGCTGTAAGCTATGGCCGACTTACATATCTTAGGGTATTGAGTAAGCTGCATATATATATTAATTACAATAAAAAAACAAATAAATGCATATATATGTATATACAAAGCGATATATATATATGCAATATGTATATAAGGATATATGCGTATACGCATGTGTATATAGCTATAAAAATGTGTAAATGTATACATACGTAGATCAGCTTAAGATAGTTTGTAAGTTTTATTTTAAGGTAGAATGTAAGTAAGCTTGTAGTTTCTTTAAAAAAATGTAGGGTCATTAAGTTATTAATTTTTTCTTAATACATATTAGTCATGTTGAAATTTTCTTTTAGATAATAATGTTAGGTTAAGTCGTAAGACATAGAATAAGTTTAAGTTTACCTTAGAGTACCCGCCAAGGGTCACTAAGCTAGAATAAATAAGTAACTAACAATTTTCGTCCAACTAGTTTTAAGCATTTTTGTCTAGTATATAAGTTGTTATGCATTCCATAATAAAAATGAATTAAAATGAAAATGATGTGCTATGTCCGGCAAGAAAGTCCAGATCGGCCTATTATAGGGACAGAATTCATCAAAAGAAAGCCGAAAATGAAAAAAAGGGAGTTCGAAGGAAGCCATTCCTTTAATGTCAGCATCGAAGAGCTGAAATGCTAGAACAAATTTTTACGCTTTAAATGATATTTTAAATACCCTAAATAAATGAAGGCAGCTTTTAAAAAACCAATTTGTATTTATTTATTGGCCAAAGATTATACATACGTATATAATATTTCTTTCAGCTAAGTAATTAAAAATATCTTCGCGTTGATTTGGAAGTGCATTTTCCTCTTAGTTGCCAAAAGGAATTTCTTCATGTCTTTTTTCCGTTTCCTGGTTCACATCAGCAAACTCGTCTACCATTTTTATATACATACATTATGCAAAACACATGTACTAAAAATTAAATTTGTCACTGAACGCATTCTTTGTTTGAATTCAAGCAATCTCCTGCATCTTCATTTCAACAACCCAAGGGCATGCTCCACTACAATTCTCGTACCGGAATGCAGATAATTAAAAGAATGTTGTTGCGCCGTAAGTCTTCCGTTGCCTCTATACGGTGTCACTTACCAGTTGGTAGATGCATATGCAATGCAAAAGACTGTACTCATATAAGCATCGCAGCACCAAAAAACAACAAACGATGCTATTATGGTAGGAAACATCAGTTCGCCTTAAACTTATAAGCAATTGTGGATGCAGGTACAAAATTCATTAATATCTGCTGTGGTGAGCCTGGATCTTTGCACGATAGGAGAGATCTCCAACGATCTGAATTATTTAGAAATATACATGGTGATTCTTGTTCGAATTTTTCACAATTGTCGTCACAACACTGCCTTGAGGCCATGTAATATGCTAATTCGCAACTGAAACCAAATACCGACACACACGATTAATTGCGATCCAAGAAGAAAATTTTGGAACACCAAAGAAATTTCCCAGCTTTCGAAAGGTAATGCTGTTGCTAAAGTACCATATAAATATGTACATTTCTTTCTTGTGTCCGAGTTTAGTCGTACCTCCTTTTTGTAAACTTTCAACAAAAGATGATTGAGAATAAGATGCTGCAGTAAAATGCTATTCTATGGTTGATCGCTGCAATCTGAAAAGCTTCTTGAAATCTTCATGGCTGTAAAGGTCAATAATTTTCATGAAGTTTTTAATATTGAAATGATTTGTTTCTTCGGAGAATTCTTCAGAACTTGAGCTGTCCTCAAAAACCATTCGTAAATTACTTCATTTTCGTCCATAGCTATTCGGTCTTCGTTAATTCAATCTTCAAAATGTAGCTACAATAATAATTTATGTTATCCTTCAAAGATGTCAATACAATCATAAAAATAGCTTACTATTGCTCGAAAATTATCCATTATGATTTAAATGTGAAATAAACAGCATTCATTCAAATATAATTTTCGCACTGACATTTCCTCTATTTCTTAATTCAAATTTGTGACGTGTGGGTACCAAAATTCACACATAAAAATCAAAGCAAATGCTAATCGTTTTTTCTTTTTATTACTTCACTTCACTAACGATAGCGATGAAAAAAACACGGCTATTATCTAAGGTCATATGGGAAAGCCAAATACGAATACATGGTATTCTCGAAATGTCCTTTGCTAGAATGAGCTTGACTTTCAAGACCTTCCACGCGTCACGGATCTTGAAAACGTGTTGAGCTTATCGAAATAAAACTTCTGTATGAGGCAAAGTACCTTCAACAAATAGGCGCAATCTCATATTATTTGATCTTATATAGACTTCACATATATGTATCTAAATGGTTTAAGCTTCAATGACGGACAGGGCTACTAGGTTAATATTTTTTATACAAACCACTATTATAATTGCTTCACATTTTAATTAACAAAACGCATCCGCAAAAGAAATCCTTGGAGACCCGGTCTTCGATAACCTCTGGTGACTTCAGCGACCACAACTTCTGGTGACCTCAGCAAAATAAAACAAGGAAGCTGTTCTCCTTGGTTGTTGAGGAAGTGGTCCATTACCATCTCTGATAATTTGACCCAAACGAGAGAGAAAACCTGGACTCAGCTCTTAGGTGCAATTAACACCGTTTTGGAGCAACTAACGGGTTTATAGAATCGCATGACTAGGATAGAGCAGAATTATTCTCAGGTAGTTGTGCAATTGGTGAACGATCAGTTAGGAGCTTTCACTAATTGCCTACCTTTCCCCCTTCGGATAGGGGTCAGAATATAATAGTAGTCGCCTATTATATATAAGCCATAGTTTTTTAACACATACAACATTTTTTTAAACAAAAATGCAATGAATAAAGCAAACGACAGTAATACCCCAGGTGGAATGCCCGCTACACTGGGAAAACCCACACTCTTTTGATTCAGTTTGATTGAACCTTTTGGAAAAAGTATAAGGGTAACAAGATCACCACCATCCCGATCTTCTGAAGAAACCACGTGCGCATTAGAGCCAGTTAAAGCTACTGCGTCTAAAACGTAAGTAAAGACATCTCCAACGGGACCACATTAGTCACTTGATGACGAACACGCTTTAGCGAGACTCAAACTTCTTGAACACGAGAATGCAGAACTTCCGACAAAGGTTACTAGCATGGAAGCTCTATACGAACAACTAAGACTAGAGCTTAGTCAACTAAGAAATGGAAATGGAAAATATGGAAAGCCCAAAACGAAACAAAATGCGAACATTGAGTACCTCACAAATCAAGAAGAACTCGATCGTGAAACTGACTGGTTAGCAAAAAGGCGACCAGGCAAGAAAAGAAAGGCCGGCTCCTCACCAGAGCTTGTCGATAAGGAAGGAAGTGAGACAAAAAAGAATAATAGTGCTAACAATGGTACTAATAAACTGAAGGAACGACCACCTCCTCCAATTAACGTACTCGGAATTAATGAATATAAATAACTGAACACTATCTTAAGGGTAACGTTAAAATTCGAATATAAGCTTACATCGTGAAACAATACATGAAAGATAAACTAAAAGACTCTGACGGCTACAGAGCACTTTCGCAAAAACTAAACGCGGAAAAGATCCTATAGTATAAATACGAAAAGAAATCGGAAAGACCTAATAAATAAAGATTTCAAGATAGTTGATGCTGCCAACTATCGAAAAAGAAAATCAATACAGAGTCGCAGTCTGTCTCTCTTCATGTTTTTTTTTTCGCCACTGTAGCAGTTGTGGCCCACTACAGATGTCCATGGGCAGAAGCTGTAGCAATGTTTCCGTGGCGACTGTAGGGGTGGATCGCAATGCCCCTCTGATGCAGATACACGCTGATATGTGAATACTATTTTTCAATTTAAGATTGGATTTATTATTCAGTGCTGGCCACCAAACAAGGATACCGTATGTTAAGAGGGTCTAACAACAGCAGTATACATCCAATGAGCCATCCTTGGTTTAATTCCCCATGTGGGGCAAGGATTATTTACATATGTAAACAGCTGCAGCCGCCGTCTTATTACTTTCCCTAATGTTTGGCTTCCAGCTTAACTTGCTGTCTAGGATTACTCCTAAGTACGTACGGCTCTATCGGAGGTATGATACGTCTTCTCGTGAAAAAAACGAGCTCTGTTTTGCACGGACATGATGTTAACTTCCGACAAGTGTGAAACCAATATCAAACATGTCTGTTAAGATTGAAGTCTTACGTATTAACTCAAAATGAATACGTCAATGCAAGCGATTCCAGGGTTTTAATCACACAAGAAAGTACTGCCAAAAAGATCCACGTTGTGTTAAGTGCGTGGGAGAGCACCCATCCGAGGAATGCAATGCAAGCAAGGGGACATTTGCAACTTGCAATACCGTGACTGTGAAGTAGCTAAAGAGCTTCAAAAAAAGACGTGACAACCAACCACCTAAACCGGTAATAACCAGCTGAAAATAGAACAAATACAAAACATCGGAAGAGTATAATTGCAAAACCTATTATCAATAACCACAGTCGCAAATAGAAGTGACAAAATCAGTGAAGTCATCACACATTGGAGTGAAAACATTTGCTCAAACAGTAGCAGCTCCAAGTGTGTACCCTCTGCATTATACTGCAAAAACATGAGGAGTTAGACGAACAAACTTATGTTTGAAAGACTTTTAATTCTCGAAACTAACATGACCAACAAAAATAACCGAATATGAATGAGCTCAAGAATGACCTATAGACTTATCTCACTACTTCCGATAATGACTAAACTATTTGAAAAAATTCTTCTTAGACGTTTAAGTCCAATTGTGGAAGAAAAATAGCTCATACCAAATCACCAATTTGGTTTTAAAAGAAAATACTCAACTACTGACCAAGTACATTGTATAGCTGATGTAATAGAAATGGCATTTGAACAAAAGCTCGCTTGTTCAGCCACATTTCTCGATGTTTCTCAGGCCCTTGACAAAGTTTGGAGGCCTGAAATATAAACTATGCCGATCCCTACCGGGAAAACTGAATAGCATTTTAGCGAACTATCTCTCTGATAGGATCTTCAGTGTGAAGCATGGGAATTAATACACTGCTTTTCAAAGTATAAATGCTGTTGTACCGCAACGGAGTGGTATTGGCCCTCTGCTATACCTACTGTATACTAGTGATTTACCACAAGAAGAAAACACTGTTCTAGGCACATTTGCTGACGACACCGCCATTTTGGTGACAGCAAAAACGGTTGAAGAGCCTACAGCAAAATTACAACGTTCACTAGATCCGATACACGAATGGATGAACTTCTGTCGAATTGTCCCTAATGAAAGCAAATCAGTCCATATTAATTTCACTTATAGGCAAGTTAATAACTCTCCAGTCTTATTAAAATGTTTCACTTATATAAGGGACACCCTAGTCTATATGTTTGCCAAAATACAGTTATTGATCCAACCAAAGCCAAGACACCTCACTACACTTTTCAAAACCAACGCCCGTCCCTGCGGGTCAACTATGAGCGCTAGTTCATGCCTGTATCCCAAGATGCCATGAGCAACGAGGTCCTGAAAATTATTGTTTCTCACTTCAAGATGTTGATAACCAAATTCTAGTCGCAAAGTGGGGCAGAATGACCTGAAACATCAAACCATCAACCGTATAAGCTAGGAACTTGAAATTTGGCATAATTAGTCTTAGTACCTTTGGAAATTCATTGTCAAAGTTGCATATTACTACGCCCACTTAAACCCTCACTTTTTCGAAAAATTATTTTATTTCCCTTTTTTTCGTTGCCTAGTTAATCGACCATGTCCTTGTCGAATCTTTTAGTATTCAGGATTAAATAGAGCTGAAAAATTAACTTACCATACAGTTTTGTCCCAGTGGTCGCCGTGGCGTAATGTGTAAGTGCGTCGCCTCCTACGCAGAGGGTGCCAGGTTCGATACCCGAAACCTACCTCTTTCGAGTCACTGACAATGCTCAAAGAGTATTTCTGTCAAGAAAAAGCTTCTCAATTTCGCCGTTCGGAGTCGGCATTAAACTGTAGGTCCCTTCCACGCGTGAAAGAACAATAGCACGCACAACACACGTGGTTGCTGAGAAGCTAGGCCCAGGTCCACCTCGGACTGATCAAAACAAACACAAAATTTTCTTTATCACTTTTGTCTCATCCTCATCATCATTGCTTTATTGGACTGGTGAAGTTTTAAGCAAATCCAATGCTTCCTTGGGTGGATGTTGATGGTATTTGTAGGGTAATTTTCACTTACTGGTGATTCGGATCAGGTCGATTATCAAAAAAGAGTTAAAAATATCTATATTCGTTTGTTTGCGACTTTATTTTCGCGAATGATGCTCTAGAAAATTTCTTGAAGTCCTTGTTTCGTGCTCGTAATAAAGCATTCGATATTATCTGTAATCCATGAATGAAATATTTGTGGGGCGTGTTTGACAATTGTACCTGGGATAATTATTAACACCTGGCCGTGTCATTTAAAAATTTCCTGAACTTTTCGTCATCAATTTCAAAGCCACTCGATACAGCCACCATAATAAATTGATATTCAAAGAAACGCCTGGCAGTATTGCTGTCATTAAAATTACCAAATCCCGATTCGGTTTTGTCTACTATCAAGCCATATCGATCTCTAAATTATTTTTGGATATTCGTATCCATCAATGAAGAACGGAAAGGTCAAAGTCCAAGTTCTCGGTTTCAACTTTCCGTGCAATCATATCCTCTATACAATAGAAGTTTTTAGAAGTTCCGCTACATAAATAGCATTTTTGCTTCGATAACGTCTCCGTTATACCATTGCATTTACCGTCAACCATGGTGAAAATTAGGTTAGCGTTGTTAGCTTTTACAAGTTTCTTATTTCCTCATCTACACTGTCTCTGATCTATTCTGCCTATTCTGAAATTTCTCTTGACTCTTTTATAAGCTCGGTCGTGAATTTCGCCATACAATTTCAGCATTACAGGTAAGTCGTAGTGGAACAAGACAGGTCATGAAAACAGAAGAATAGGATGCTTCAAGACCATGAAAAGCGTGTTAGTAAGAACTACGGCCCGAGCTTCCACCAAACCTTCACCTTTGCAAACAAGCTGTTTATTTTAATCTTAATTTTTTAGTAAATCTTTTTGTGATTGCAACAAGAGCTTAATAGTATGAAAAGCTTGTAACATCTACCGAAGTTGTTATAGCTCTGATATGTTCGGAAGTGGTTGTTGTTTTGTAGCTTGAATGATCTTATAAGAAGAATAAAATTTCTTTGGTGCATTCGTTCGTTCGTTAAATACATTATTCTAGACTTCTTAAACTTCCTTTAGGTAAATTGGTATTCCATTTTCATGTTTTCAGCTGATCTCATTATATTAAAGACTCCATTCGAGTAATAAATAAGGTATTGAGAGCTATTCCGAAAAATAGAAATTTCATTAAAAACTATAATAAAACTGCATTTTTTTCAGAAGGTAAAATTAAAAAAAGCGGACATTAAAATTAGCAAAAATTAGCACTCAATTTTTACGGTTGCTTAAAGTACATTGAGTAGAAAATTTAAGAAATAACTAATGCTTGGACGGTCTTGGAACATAAATAATTGCACCAATGTTTACAAAAAAACGACACAGTTTGATGGCTACATACCAATAATCTGCACGATTTCAGAAAGTTTTCATCACAAAAAACACTTTAGACTTTCTCCTATTTACGCACTTGTTATCACTGAAAATTATGGAAATACTGAAGCATTTTTGTGTCTAAAATAACAGGGATGAGTACTCCGAAAAAAAAAACTAACGAACTCCGAGAGAGAATTTGATTTTTTGTCAGCTTTTAGAGCTTTCTAATTTGTCTTAAAAAATGTCTTTACTTGCTCTTCTATTCGAGCAGAGGTTTCCCTTACTTACTTGCAATGAGAATTACTGCCAATGAAGTAATCTTAATTCTACTTTAAATAATATTCTGTTTGCTCTGGAATGGTGTTGAACTGCCGCGAATGCAATGGGACCTCCGCATGCCATATGTGATGGAATGCGCGATGATCTTAATGTCTCGGGTGTCACAGATGACGAGCAGCACTTTTTTCCATAGGACCGATGCTTTTGAGAGTGATGGTCATATGGAATTGCGATGATGAAATACGATTAATGTTTCTGCTCTTAACCCTTCCGTTAGGTGGGTCGAAGCTTCTCCTATGCCTATTACTGTTAGTACTTTTTCTGATGATATTGAATTAATCGGCTGATATAGCCGACGCAACCATAAGTTTTTAATGATGTCCAACCGGCTAAAACCTTCATCGAACGCCAGATTTCTGATGGTTTTCGATCACCAATGTCTGATTTGTCAATTAATGTTTTAAGGTATTCTATTTCCGAAAAGGAGTGTTGCTCGATTGGAGCAGTTTTTAAAGCGAGGTATTTGCCGGTGTCTAAGGGTTCTGAGTTTGCTTCATACAACCCATTGGGGAACCACCCGGGTGAAGCAAATGGCGAGAAATTACTGCTGGTGGCCCGGCATAGCCCATGATATTCCGAAAGTAGCGACACAGTGCACTAGTTGTCAACTTAATACAAAGAAATACACCAGCTTGCCCCTTCTCAGAGGAAGTTTGGGAGCGCATTCACCTGGACTACGCCGGACCTTTCATGAAGCACATGATGCTAATTGTCGTGGACTCTAAGTCCAAACTTCCATTTGTGGAAGTCAGCTTGACGTCTCAAATAGAGTCAGAGTAGAAGGTCTGCCAAAAACAATAGTAACTGACAATGCACCTCACTTCTCTTCAAGTGAATTCCAACGATATTGTCAAGATCACTCCATACAGCATCTGACATCCGCACCGCTCAATCCTGAGTCGAACGGCCTTGCAGAAAGGATGATGCGAACATTTAAAACGGCTTTTCGATAAATTATGGCTGGTAACGCCCAGTGGAGAGACGCATCTATCTGGTGAAAACAAGCAACGGCAACACCTGGCGATGGCATCAAAATCAAATTCGACGTCAAGCAGTAACGGATAGCTATGCGATTCAATTAGAATGCATCAGGATTGCATGTCAGGCAAGAAATCAAGATTGCAATACTAATCGTAATTTGATTTGCCCAGACCAATCGGTACAACAACAAGAAGAACTGGATAACTCGGTGGTGTTTATGCATCCAGTGACTAGCCCTCATTTAGTAGACCTAGATTCTACAGTACAGCACAGTCCTCCAACATCAGAGGTTGATACGAATGGTTCATCGGCACCTACTGTAAGAACATCGGAACGGATAGAAACAAAGCACGTCAGATTTGCCTCAAATTAGACTTACGGGTAAATGATGCACCTGTAGTTGGTGCATTGTAGACATATATGCATACATATATATTTATATATTATATTTGAAATGTTTTACAGAGTGAAATTCAGTTTTTAACTCGTTGACTACCACATAACCCACCGGTGGGTCATGCAGTTTTATTCCAGAAGGGTCACATGTACCACAGGTGGGTCATGCGGCTTTTTTTCCAGCTTCACTCCATCCCATTACTTTTGATAAGTCCTCATAGCAATTCAAACAACGTTTTCTTAGTATACGGTTGCTTCGGTCTTTTTTTCTTGATATTCTTCCAGGGCATGAAATGAAGAAGACTGATGTTCCATCCGTAAGTTGGTAATTGTTTGCTCACATAGAGCTTTACATATCGATTTGCGGAACTCGACGATTTGAATATTTTGTTGTGTATTTTCTTTATACAGCACCAATGCATTGACGTTGATAGCAAATATTCAAAAACAATTTTGTGGTACCACCTCACTGTTTTCCTCAGGGGGGTGAAATAGCATGCCATTTGGTCTGAAATGTCAATGCCTTGCTTAGCTTGGTTATATTCAATTACCATTTTTAGCTTTTTTATGACTTCATTACTCCGGTTTCTTTTTCCAATTTCTACGACTTCGAGGTCATGTTTTGTACTCAACATAGGCACATCCCGTTTGTCTCTCCATTTGACGAGATAGCACTCCGATAAGTCTGGCACTATCTGGGTACTATGTGACGCTGAGTTCATTGCTACCCATCTTTGGTTAACGCCGCTGTTTCTTCCGGCATAAACGGAACTAGTAAAGTTATATCCATTGGGATCACATAGCTTGTAAATTTTTACTCCGTATTTATGGGAGACTTTCCAGGGTTGTATTGACGAAACTGTAGTCTTCCACGCCAGGGTATCATGGACTCATCCACTGCTAAGATCTCACCAGGTATTTGAGAAGTCGTGAAATTTTTTTCTAAGATTTGCAAAAGCCCGCTCACTTTACCAAGACGATTATTTTAAGCTGTTGCACTGTCGGAAAAATTAATAAACCTCAAAATAAGTTGAACACGGTTTCGAGACATAACTTGTGGTACAAAAAAGTTCTTGAAAAATGTATCGGTGCTCCAGTAATCATTTATAGAGGGGTATTTGACAATGCCCATGTATACAACAAGCCCGAGAAACTTTTTTATTTCGCTTACGTCAGTATCAACCTATCTCTTTATTCTTGAATTGCGGGTGATTGTTCTGCTTGATAGAATATTTTGAGCGTTTATATTTGTCTGATGTAATATAAGTTCATAACCGTCTTGGGTCACCATGAAAGTAAAAAAATCATAAGGATCTTTTGCAATACTGAAATCGACACCACATACAATATTTTCCTCGAAATCAAATGTTTTCAACGATCTTCCGTCAACAAATGTCCACACATCAGCAATAGACACCCCTTCCTGCGCATCCGAATCAACGTCTGATGTCTCCACTGCGTTAGACTGGCTTGATTGTTCATAAGAATTAGAAGGTAGATTTTCATCTGAATCTGAACCCTCAAAATCAAATTCTTCTATATCATCAGAAGCTGCATTATCTGAAGAAGATCCATAAAATCTTTTGGGATCTATTTTCTACAATTATTGATGTTTACCCTGAGAACATATGTTTGTATGTAAAGACAAATTGGAACAAAATATAACAGTATTACCTCCGGTTGGTCTTGTGGCATCATGATAATACATAGATGTGTATGGTGCCACATGACCCACCGGAGGTCACGTTTCACAAAAACTAAAAAACGGCACAATTTTACTAAATAACAATAAAACACTTATGAACATCAACTTAAACACACTTTACCACAAAAAAACGCACTTGGCACTTTGGTAATATTTTTGATTTGCACGTGGGCAGTCAACGTGTTAATTAAGCGAAAATCTAATTTTTATGGCAGCCACACGTACTTAGGGTTAAACTAGGAATGAACACAAGGCTTAAAATACACACGATATTAATTTTCATTGTACCGGCTGTCATTTCTTTGGGTCGCATACAACTCTCCGTGTGTATTCAACGCGGTGTGTGAGAACGAAGTGTGTAGCGCTAATTGTTAGTGCTTGTTCGCGATTGCTCGCGCTCTTATTTCTTTGATCGAGGTGGCTCGCGGAATGTAGTGAATGTTTTGATAAAAACATCTACTACAACCTCTTCACTCTCATTTGTGTTTTCAATCTAAGTAAGTGGTTTTCATGAAAAGATGGGGTGGTTGTGTTTAAATTCAGTTGTAATTGTCTCTTCTAGATAAACTATTTGTTCGTAGTCCTTTATATTAATAATATGAACACTTTTGAAGGAAAGGCTATTATATCGTCTTTATATATGTAACATCTTTTGCCGATACGGTTTCGAAGTATGTCATCAACGCTTCTTTGGAAAATTGCGGGCGCGTTTTTGAGACCAAACGGAAGGCGAGTGAACTCGAACTTTCACGTAATATGGAGAATGCAGATTTTTCTATGTCAGATTCCTTTAAAGGAATATGGTGAAAACCGCTTTTCACGTCTATTGTACTAAACCAAACATTGCCTCCAAGTTGAGCTAATCCTTCGTTTATCTCTGGTATAGGATACCGATCAGGTATTATCACAGGATTGAGTTTTCTGTAACCTATTCTCTCGTTTATGTTTTCAATCTAAGTAAGTGGGTTTTTATGCGTTCGATTTCAAAGGATAGAATAGGAAAAGTTTATTGTGTGTGTTTCTTTTAGATTAACTATTTGTTCGTAGTCTTTTATGCTAATAATTTTTTTTTTCAATTGGGTTGGTGAAAATCTTCAACAACACACTAAGTGACCTGTGTCCACATAGTAGTGTCAGATTTTTACTGACTAAAAACACACTTCCCTTTTGGTTTTTCTTTACTACAACTAAAATTCCTTATCTAGTAACTTACATTTAAGGATATTTCCGCGTGTTGCAGGTAGACCACCGCTAAAATCCTCGTTAGGATGGTATATTACTATTTCGCCAAATCGAGCGGTCTCGTACGCTGGAGTCGGCGTACTAAACGTCTCATGTCCAAAGTTTGGAGGATGGCATTGTTACAATGACCATGAAGTCTGATCCTTAACTTTCGAGCTGAGTTTATTATTTCTTTGTCGACGGTAGTGTGATATATATCACAATTCCTGAGATACCAGGGAGCTTTCACAATATCCCGTATAATTACATTTTTTAACGCAACCCTACAGTTGTATGCCGTAAGTCCATAAAAGCTTCAGTACTTGCTTGTATAATAGCAGTTATATATAACAACTTAACTGGAGTGCCTTCCAAGTAACCAGTTCATTTCTCTATACCGGTGTCCGAGTTCATCCCTTTTCTTTTTCACATGGACCTTCCACTTGGGTTTCGCATCGAGTGTCATACCAAGATATTTTGCTTCTGCAGAATTTATAAAAAGAAGATTTCCAAGATTTCTGTATATAAAATTTATATGCGTTGATTTGGTCTCATTGGGAGCAATGCGCCAGCGTTTTGACTCAGCTGAACTTCCCGTTGCCAGGATCGTTGTTTCATCCGCAAATGTAGCCACAAACATGCCCGCATTGTGAGGTATGTCTCTAGTATACAACAGGTACAATATAGGGCCAAGGACACTCCGTAGAAAATCGGAGTATTCAGTTCCGTGCTTAACTTTAAAAATCCTGTTATCTGACTCAGCTGAACTTCCCGTTGCCAGGATCGTTGTTTCATCCGCAAATGTAGCCACAAACATGCCCGCATTGTGAGGTATGTCTCTAGTGTACAACAGGTACAATATAGGGCCAAGGACACTCCGTAGAAAATCGGAGTATTCAGTTCCGTGCTTAACTTTAAAAATCCTGTTATCGAGATAAGATTCTAGTATCTTATATAAGTTTGTCGCTAGAAGCCTGCTTAGTTTGTATTTTAAGCCTTCATGCCAGATTTTGTTGATGGCCTGAGAAACGTCAAGTAGGCCGGTAGAGCAGATCTTTTTCTCCTCTAATGCTCCTTCAATTTCATTCGTTACTCGTACTATACCTGGTCAAATGTGTTTCGCTTTCAAAACCCAAACTGATGGTAAGGTATTAGTTGTTCATCTTCGATAAATTTTTGAATGCGTTTTAATAAGAGTTTTTCAAAAATGTTGGATATTATTGGTAAAAGCGATATGGGTCTGTACGACTTTTTATTGTTCAACGGTTTACCCGGTTTTGAAACCATAATCACTTCTGCAACCTTCCATGGGTCTAGAACATATAATAGCCGAGAGGATGCGTTAATTAAATAGAGAAGTTTAACCAGCTCCTTTTTCGGCAAGTTTTTCAGGATTTGTACGGTTATTAGACCATAGCCAAGAGCCTTGTTGTTTTTTTTTTATATTTTTGATTGCCTGGCAGAGTTCGTTTAGCGATACTCTTTCTATACTAGAGCTGTCAGATATAGAAGTAACACTTTCATCATCTTCCAACATTTGTCCATCAAAAGGCTGAAATGTTACCTCCAAATGTTCGGCAAAGAGATCTGCCTTTTCTTTATCGCTTTTTGCCCACTCAGTATTGTTTTCTTCATCAACGATGAAGCACGTTCCAAATTTCCCGAAAATACTTACAAGGTCATCCCTCTTATTTTAAATTGGGACTCCTTCGTCAGGTGGGGGTTAGGCTCAAGCTTGCTCAATTTGTCAAAAATGATATTATTTATCGCGGACTGCTCGTCAAGTTTATCAAGAATCGTGGGGAACACTTGCGCAACCGGGTCTGCCGAATCGGCAGGTTTTTTGTTTACCGATAATGCTTGGGCATACGTCAGAGTCTTTGAGGACTCTTATTCTCCATTTTACGCAGAGTAGATTTACTTTTCTTCACCTTTTCAGTTGTTGCCTCATTTACTTTATTATTTTCATTGCTTTCGCTTTATCTATTGTTTTTGCGTTTAGTCTCGACGGCTTTACGTTTTTTTCTTTTTTGTAGCTCTTTTGCAGCCTTTATAATTAGATGGACGTTTACTCATATCACAATTTTCATAGAGATGATTTCCGGCGCACCATACACATTTAGTTTCTTTTTCGCAATATGAAAGTGTATGATTAAAGCTTGTATTCGTCCGCAGAAGCTAAATCTTCACTATAGACTTTAAAATGCTTTCAATCTTGTAGATATCATCAATGCATTGGTTTTTCTCGAATGTAAGCATAAATAATGGCACTCCTGTTTTGATCAGGATATCCTCACCTTGTTCCGTTTTCTGCTTATTCTTCTTTATGATATTAACGCCGTCAATTATTTTCGAGCCTTTTGCTTTAAGACCATCTATAATGTCATCCTTATTGCATGAAGGGTGACATCTGGCTATGACACGGAGTGGCCTTTCTCTCTTGTTTTGAAAGGTGTACCACTATACTTTTTCCTTATATATTAAATTTGTGTGAAAAAGCTCTCCAGGTATCGGGGTCAGTTACATTGACTCACCAGGCGTTATTCCGTAGCAACGTTACTTTTAATTCCGACGCCAACGTTCCTTTGAGGAGACGGAGCAATGTATTTAATCCGTCATACCAACGACGATTATTGCTTACTGGGGCGTGCTTTCTCTTGTACTTGTCCAAATTACGAGACGAAATTAGAGACAAGACGCGCTCCAATTCTGTAAACTAGCAAATAGATGAAAATACCTCTACCCATGTTGGAGTATTCATTTTCGGGACTTTTCTCGCGTAGGTAAAAGACAGAGATAAGAATAACAGAGATATCCAAATTCGGCCATTTTTTCCCCTAGTCCACACCGGAGAAAAATTCAAAAGTATTGGTATTCCCTTGTATTTCACAAATCCTCTTACACAAACCATGGATCCACCACGCAATGGCGGCTGATTCGTGGATTTTATTGGGAAATGGCTGCAGATTCGTGAATTTAGTGGCAGATTTCTGAATTTGCCCACAATCCATGTACGATCCACGTAACATGCGTGGGTATGTTGTTCGGAGGGTGTTCGTGGTGGTCGTGGTCGTATTTTTAAGAGAATTATATATATATATATATATATATATATATATATATATATATATATATTCTATATATTTCTATATATATATATATATATATATACAGCATATTCATAAACCATACCTGACAAATTAACTCTAAAAATGAGATCCGCTGTATAAGCTTAATTCATGAATTCTAAAAAACTCATGAATTCAATTTAAACGATTTGATAAGAACAATGGCAAGACATTGCAACAATTACTAATGCATAAAAATGCTTGTCAAAATTTGCAATTAATTTGTGTCGCTGTTTCTATAAAATGTACGAGCAAAGAAACTTATTATTTTATGTCCTAGTATCTCAGTTTGTAACTTGCTCCAATGGGAGTTTAATGAATCGACTTCATGAACATAAGCTTTGTTCGTTCGTTTACCCCTTCATACTGTGGTGACAATTGAACACTAAAATTTGAAAAAACGTTCAAATAACGATCGAATTTCCAAATAGTAACTCTAATTCACTCTATTACTAAGGTGGGGAAGTTTATCAGTTGTTCTCAAGAACTCACACGTATTCACAGACACGGGACAAAATGCGTATAAAAACACTTTCTGATGAAATCAAGGGGCAAGGGAGGTAGAAGCTGGATATCGCTTTTATCCCTTATCTATGGATGAAATCAAGGGGCAAGGGAGGTAGAAGTTGGATATCTCTATTATCCCTTATCTCTGGTAAAAGGATAATTCAATACAAAATTTCGTCGGGATTCATAATAAGCATGAACATCCCACCGCTACCCCCATTCTTTATGCGGAATAAATGTGTCCATACGAAATGAAATTTCTCGGTTAAATACTCTAAATTTATTTCTTTATTTCATTGAAGATGTGCCAGCATCACCCAGTCAGCACTTCTTGCGCGACACTCAGATCGAAATTCAATAGGATGATGCCGCATGGCATCGCACAGCGTCATCATAAGCATATCGAACCGTTTCGCCAGTAATGACCACAAAAACACTGTGGTCATGTAGATGCAGAACACATGTCCACTGGATGTACATTGTCGTTCTGTATTTAGTGTATGAAATGAAAGTACAATACACCACTAATGCATAGTGAAGTTTTCAGCAAAAAAAAAAAAAAAACAAAAAAAAGCCTACAAAATTCCTATTGCTTTGTCGTTTTTTTCTCGCTTACAACGTACGGTTTTACCCATTTTTCCATATTTCCTTTATATTTGATGTAAGCGGATAAAGACTAACATTTTTCATCGATGCTATCTTAAGTTCGCTTTCTCAACTTTTCAACGTATTGTTAAGTTTGTAAAATTAAAATCAGCAGATTTAATGTGTAAATTTATTTTTAAAAAATTGGAAAATAATATGTACGTACACATAAGTATATACATTTACAATTTCTATGCAAACAGATTTATCTCTTAATCTTGTTTCTTTTGAGCATCCAATTCTTTCAATCTTTGTAGACGCTGCAGTAAAGTTGGGTGCGAATGATTCCAAGATGAATAGAGCCAATCATATTCTGGAAAGCCTAAGTTATCCAAATGTAATTTCATCAGTGCCTTTCCCAATTGGTTTGATAGGCCTAGTTTCTGAGCAAACTCGTCAGCTTCGTACTCAAACTTTCTAGAGAGCATATTAGTTCCAAAATTTATTATTGTATTTAAGGGCGACATTACGTATGTTAATACAACATTTAGGCCCACAAGGATAGGTTTTTCCCCAATTTCAAAACCAACTGCTTCATAAAAGGGTCCAAATTTGAATAGATATGCAAATGCTACAAACATTATGAATAAATACACTTGTGTGATAATAATGTTTTTGAAAACATGTCCTAGTTTCCAGTGCCCAAGTTCATGGCCAAGTACAGCAAGCACTTCTTCATTCGTACATCCTTTTCCACGTTCCTTTTCTTCTAACTCGGACTCGTCTTTTTTCCCCTTATTCAGTAAAAGTGTGTCAAAAAGTACGATCCTTTTAGAACTCCATAAACCATATAAATAGGCGTTGCTATGTGCAGATCTCTTTGACCCTTCCACCACATATATTTTGGTCAACGGGAACTTTAAAGAGGCTGCTAGTTCTTCTATTGACTCTTTCAGTTGCCCATCCTCTAAGGGTGTGTACTTATCAAACAGTGGTGCAATAAACACGGGATAGATGTTCAACATCAAAAGTGTAATTATGAGCGTGAAAAACCATAGCCAAAAGAAAAAATAATCACCTGCACGCTGTACAATAAATACAACTGCTGCAACAATTGGAGTTGCAATTAGTTGGGAAACGAAAAATTCTTTTATCTGATCAATAACGAAAAATTTTCCGGTTTGCATGTTGAAACCATGTTTTTCTTCCAATGTAAATGTATTATATACTCGGAATGGTAACTTTTTGATCATGCTGTAAATGCTCATCAATGTGAAAAAATAACAGCTCACTATTATTTCATTTTTGGAATCAAGGGTAGAACACGCAGCCAAGAATTTTGCTTTATGCCACAAATACGCTGTTAATCCAAGGTACAATTCCAGCGAAAGCACAATCATATCCAGAATTATTGTTTTAAACACCGAAAACTCCTGCTTATCCAAACCATATAATCGGGCTTTGTGGAAAAGTTCCTCGGTCATATCATCCTCAAGTTCTTTGGGTACACGCTTGGAGCCTCTATAAACCTTTACCTAAAATCGTATGTTATATGAATTGTTAAACATATGTCCATACATATTCAACTAGATGCCTTACCTGTCGGTATGATATGTAAAATTCAAGCATGTTTTCGAGGAAAATCCATAAAAGTATAATGTACAAAACTATGTCGCCAGTTATATCTTCCATTTTTGATGTACTTTTAGTTGTTAGTATATTTCCTAATATTTCATACAAACTAGTTGTTCTAATTTCATAAAAAATTACTGACACTTCATTAAAAAAAACGCATTGTATATAGCTCGTTAAATTTTTTAGGGGTTGTTCTGCACGTTCACAATGGCAATATTCCTTAAGAGAACTACACTATTTGACAGCATTTATACGAGGAGTTTAATTTTAAACCATTAGGGTACCATGGCACATGCAATCCGGGTAGCAGAAATGTCACATTCATTGTGCGAGCGCGTTCGCGCGGTCGGTCCTTGATAGGCGCTTCTACGCATTTTATCGAGCTTACGAGAATGTTGTGTCAGAGAGCGGCAGTATCAGTTTTCGATATCGAAACGAACTCGCGTAGGGGAAAACTCAAATGATTTGAAATATAATTTTCAAGAAAAATATGAAATTAATGCAAATAAAATTCCTAGAAGAAATCGCGGAAATAATCGTCTTAGTTTGCCAAGAATCCAAATTGAGAAATAAATTTAAAAAATTTGTTTCACAAATGTCAAAAATCCCGAGTGACTAATTTAACGCGCGACTTCCCCATTTCGGCTTTCACATATGAATTACATGCATTCTACTGAAAATGTCAAAGCCCGAACGACTGAACGCGCGATATGGGTATTGGATACGTAAGGAAATGTAGTAGACTTAAAAACAATATCAAAATCTAGTTGAGATATCAATTTAACGTCAGTTCAATTGCGCGTATGTGAAGAATGTCAAATCATTCTAACTTTAGTGTAAAATCCACACGTAACATATGTAGATAATTGAAGAAACAAAGCGGGCGTGTAGTTTATTCGAAATTTTTAATGGATTTTAGCCGAAATCACAATGCCACGTTCGGTGAGCGTTTGATTGAGCTTAGAATTTAATGTCAAGGCGCGGCTTCCTAACTTTTCCAAATCACAATAGAAAACGCGCGTTTTACAAGTAAAAAATTAAATTAATAATTATATCCCTGCAGAAAATTACTAACTTACTATTTTACGGTCTCTGACCTATCAACGCACTGCATTGTGACTTGCATAAGGCTTTTGACTGTATCCTACTTAAACTGTGAGTAGAAATAATCACATCCAAACCATAGGTATAATTTTTTCCACGTGTAAACAAAATTCATTCAAAATGTTTGCAAATTGAAAAAAAATCGTTATTGTGATTTATTCTGAAAAAGTGCAGCAAGCAGCTGTTCGCTCGAAAAATGTCAAACAAGTGATTAATTTGTTTATATCTAAACGCGGATTTATTACCTTCCTCCAATAATTGAACCATTAATTTTTAAACAACATAATTTTTATATTCCATATAATATGTCGGATAGAAAAATGAATTCTTCACAAGTCTTGTTGGATAAAACTACACCAAAGTGTCGAAAAAGGTAGGTGGTAAAGAATTTCGGTATACATTTTCTCACCATAAACACGTCTCTTGAACTTTCAGAAAAAGGTCGGCATCGTCGGATGATAAAAGTGATGTTGAAAATGAGAGTTTACATGCTATTGAAAAGAAGCTTAGAAGCGTTGCTAAAATGAATAACCTTTCCGCAGTAGAAATGAAAAAGTTAATAAGGGTAATTTTTTCTGAATATGTTCTGGATCAATTTTAATTGACTATACTTTAGAAATTGGTTGTAAACGATCATGTGTTGGCGTTCATAACTCTTAAAGCTGAAGATGAGCTTGCTAGAGAGAAGAGCGATTCTGAAAAGATACAAACTGCAGCAGTTATAATTAACGATGTGGATCCATCCATACCTAAATTAACCCGCGCTAAAGCACGTGAACTAAATAAAGCCCCCCTTATAGCTTTGCCTTCGCTCATTGAGCAGAAAACTTCAGAAATTGCTTCACTTATACAAGAAGAACTACATTCGGACGAGGAAGATGAAGAGTATATGTTTAAAGAAGACGACTTTGTTGTAAGTATGGCAGGCTCTTTTACTAGTAAATAATAAAACGTTTGTGAAACTTAATCTATTTTTTTTATGTTGCAGTCCGATGAAGATCCGAATCTGACTGCCTCAGATATTGATTCCCAGCCAAGAACACCACAGACACCATTTGCATTACAAGAGTCACCACAAAAGTTTACCGCAGACGGGGTTTTCAAAATTCCCCGTGAAGTAGAAACAGGTACTGCGGAAGAAGAAATTATTGCTACTCGAACGAGGTCGAAATTTTGCTTAGAAAAAACAACTATTGAAGACATTCAGTCTGAATTTGTGCCACCCGATGATAATCTTGATGTAAACGACACAGAAGTTTATGGCAATGACCACGATTGGATGGAGTTTTTAAATACGTTTTCAAAGCCGTTAAGTATGTAAGCATTGTTTATGGTGAACAGTTTTTTTTACAAGTAACTTTCTAGGTAATAATTTAGTCAATGATGATGATGATCCTGTCAACGACCCGGAATATGTAGCGGCAGAAAAAATCCCTTGTAAGTTCTTCCTTTTTGTAGTTTAGTCTTCATATAACTTTTCTATTATATTCCAGTCGATGCAGAGGAGTTACGCGATGTTAATATTTCAAAGAAAGAACTAACTGAATTAGTTGCTGAACTTTTTGAAGGTTTACTTAACGAAGGTGTATGTATGGAAAGCATCGAACTAGAAACGCCGAAAAAAATTGCCGACAATAATAAATTAGATTCCAATAAAAGTGTAATCCAAGATATATTTGCAAATAGTATCATAGAAAATGAAAATGCCGACAACAAAATGGAAAAAGATAATTTATGCACCTCATTTTCCTCAACACAATTCAACAACGAATATTTTCATCCAGAAGTAATGTCTACACCCCAAGTTCAATCCTTACAACAAAATTCAGTTGAACAATTATATCTTAACACAGAATCACCATACCCCTCACAAAATCGTCTAACAAACTGTCCCGTTTCTTCATTTAAAGTATCATACACCGACTCGTCGAAATTAAATGAAATATATTTAGAGCATACTCCGCCTACATCAAACATTTCGACTAATATTTCGAATTCTCATTGGGGGGCAGAACGATATATTCCGGCACGAAAGCTACTCAAGTATGAATATGTGGATAAATTTGAAAAACTTAAAAATACAATAATCGAAGAGGAGGAATTAAGTAAAGAGCCAATAGGATATACTATGAATCAGTATCAAATTCTTCAGCAACAGTTAAGAATTCATGTACAATTTTTGACTCAAAACTTTTTCCAAACATATTGTCATCCAGACTTATGGAAAATAGCACCTCAACAAAAGGAAATGATGAATGAGTTGGTTTTTTTGTCAAAAGAAAATGCTACGTTTGATGTTTGCAATCTTAAACCTGCACTAAAACTAGTAGAGGAGTGGGAAAAGGAGTTGGAAGCCGATACAGAGGAAAACTCAAAATTGATGCAGTGAGTATATCTATTGCTAGCCATAAGTGATTCGGGTGACATCAAGTTGTATTGTTAATTTTTTTTAATAGAAAGTAGCACAATATTTATTCTTTAGTTTGGTTAGTAAGAGTACCTACCATATATCCTTTTAACTGTCCTTTTCGGTTGTTATGCCCGCCGGTGATCAGATTAGCAAATTCGTCATAAGACAACGACCAATATACAATTCTTTCTAGCCGTGTCCTGTTTACACTTGAGTTGCCTGGCTAAACTTAACCCTCAATCGTCTAAAATTTTTTTTTGCTAAACATTCTGAGAACTTTTGTTTTATGCTGGTTTGCCTAACGTTTTTATATTCAAATGTTCGCACTCGGTCTTGTCATTTGTGCGCTGTCGTCCACCAAGTGTGAGCAACCAAAAGGTTACAAACAAGTTTGTTTAACAATTCCAGAGGGAAACATTTTCTTAATTTTTTTATAAAACAAGTTTAGAATCATGCGATCAAATTTATAATTTTACTGTAAGCAATTAATATATTATACGTAATTTTTATAAAATAGTTGAAGTGAACAAATTATAAAAAAAAGACATTTTGTCACGAAACGGTGTTGACTACATTTTTATCCGTAGCTCGTTCCAGGTAAAATGTTTGCCTTAAAGACCTATTTTATGATTTTGCCCGTTTGAGGGTTAAGTATGCCTCAAAGAATTATCAACAAAACTTCTTTTATCTATAACAGCCAAGAAAACAGCATCAACATCACACTTGTCCATTGCGATGAAATTCTGTTGAACGTATTACAATAGGGTGCGGTTTTTCTGTATCACAAGACAAGCATGCTTATCTTGTTTGTTCCAAAAAAAAAGTTAGCCTTACATTGGTTACATTTAAATTAATGAGAAAGTGGTTTTGAACAAATTCTAAACATAAATTAAAGATAAATATCTCATATGAGCTTCGAGTTCTGAATATCATTACACATTTCTATTATTATTATTATTTTTCGTTTTAGTAAATAGTAAAATAAATTACAAATTCAATAATTAAACCAGAACTAGCTGCCAGGGCTGTCTAGGCTGCTAGGATATTAAACTAAGTTGATAATAATAAGATAATAATGATAAATAGTTTTCTTTTATGGAATTTTCAAGTTTTAACGACTTCATTATATTGTAAATCAAATTATGTTATCAATATTGTATTGCTATTTTTAAAGACCTAGTGCAAGGTGGGGGTCGAAAGTTATGTCCAGGTCACAGCGATTTTTGGACAGGCCAGGAGATGAGTCATTGTGAGAAGGAATTGTTATCTTGACAGTGATGGAAGAGATGAGGTGGCTCTTTATTGAACAGGTGCTTGAGTGTAATGTACGAGTCGCACAATCTGAGTCTAATTAATATATTCAGTTCTTTTAAAGTTTTGTTGTTGGGATAGATTGCTCTGTCCCCGTCAGGATTGAAGTTTTTTTAAAAGATTGTTCCAATTTGCGCAAGCACAAATAATAATGTCCAGCCAACGGATTTGTAGTCGTCTGCGATGCCGATATAAAATGTTTTTTTTAGATATCAACAGTGGTTGAATTTTTGTGATAGCAGCAAAGATCGCTGTTAATAGTGTTGTTTGGAAGGTTCCAGGATGGTTGACTATTCCTTGAGCGGTTTGAGTGGAGATAGGTGTTGGATAGTGTTGAGATTTCTTGCGAATCTGACTGCTTGGCATAAGATTACAATTTCTGATGTCTCTTGTTATTTAGAATCTTCTTAACTGGATGTGATGGATGGATGTTTTGTGTGAAGATTTTATTTATGCGATTATTTTCTGTAAGAAAATCGATTCTGTCGTTTAAATATAGGAGTGCAGCTTCGGTTAATGTGTAACAATGGGTGTTGTCCTTAAAGCTTTCAAACAGCTCCTGATGGCAGCGTGATAAGGTGTTGTGATGGTTCCCAAAGATGATTTGGAGCATTTTCGGTAAATTGGTAAGCCATAGTCAGTTATAGATAATAATATGGATTTGATTAAATTTATAAGTGTTGATGTTGGCGAAGCTATTTTTTCATGATCAGTATTTAATTATGTTAACCCTGGCAGTTTAATTATTCCTAATATAAGTATAGTAAAATAATAATGTTTGTTACAGTTAAGTTTGTTTGTTAAAGTTAAACTTAGAGTCGAATATAATCCCGAGAAATTTTAAGTAACATTTCTATAAAACTACTGCTTGAGTTCACATGGACATTTCGGTCTCATTTCGTCAATTATTTCATCTTCTGGCACATTAATTAGGCAGGGAGCGTATGGTGTACCTTTGCAAGAATTGAGATTGGAATGGAGATTAACTGAGATCGGAAAAAGGTTAGCTAGGTTTTTTGCAAAAGAAACAATTTTGATATTCTTGAGGATTTGAGAAGGAAGCTGACGTCGCGTAGTTCTGCTATACTGTCGTAACCGGTACTAATGCCGTCGAAAGCTTTTATAAGTAAGAACACTCTAATGATTGGGGCTAACAGAGGCTTTTTTCATCACTTGAGGAGATCGCTATGAATTTTGGGTTGGGATCGGTTGTGTTTAATTACAGTGTTTTGTCGACATCTGGGTATGTGGAGCTATTTTATTTTGTTCTTTTAACATTGGCCTCAGGCACAGATAGCAGCTCCCTATCGAGGAGCTTAAAACTTTAGCCCGGGGCCTTGATACAACCGAAAACGCGTTATATCGTGGCCCCGGTGAGAACGGGAATATATTTAAGAAGATAGAGCGAGTTAATATGAGAAACCACTTGTCGGCAGAGACAGTCAGACGGTGACTGTACACTTTTCTAATTTCTATAAATTCCTTGCAACGAATAGTAAGGTTGAGTTTATCAACAAGCGACCTAATATTATATTTCAGTAGTTCTTTGTCTTTAACATTTTTCTTTTTTAGATTCATTCACAGGGAAATGAGAAGAGTGTAAGTTGAACATATTTTATTATAATTTATCATGCTACTAATTCGTCCTATTTAGGTCAAGAACTCATAATCAAGTCTCCAGATTTCCTCCCCGAATTATGAAGCAGATACTCAACAGTACAGTTTTTATTTATCCTGAATTATTGCCAAGAATTCCCTTTTCGGCTCATCAAATATCATTTCATATGTTTGCTCCATCGGAATCTTTGTATGAAATCGTATTCACATGTTACTTACATCTTATAATGTACTATTTATTCAGCCTTATAGCTATGGGATTGGAAAAACATTTAAATGACATATTAGCTAACGAAAGAAACTTCTCCTATTTGAAGAGACGAACCCCTTTGTCAGTGGCTTGTGAACGAATGACTAATACAATTATTCACGGAAAAACTCCAAGACGCCTCCGAGATCATATAAATGATTTAAGAAAATCATCAACCTATAATCCAGTAAAGGTATAATATGCATATAACAATAATTGACCCAAAGAAAACAACAATATATGTTACAGTTTTATTATGAGCATAAAAGAGCTCCACCAGCTGAACATAAAATAATCCTGATTGATTATATGAATATTCTGGAACCCCGACACCGAATATTAGACCTCCCATCAGGGTGGAGGGAATTTCTTCAAGTAGTGAGTATACATATATCCATACAATTTGAGGTACAACGTCATTCTTATGAAATGTTTATATTACCTAAGCTAAGAGCATAAAATATGCTATTTTTTTTAAAAAATGAATTCTTACCTTTCAAACCGGTATGCTCATTAAAAAAAAAAAATTTTCCGGTAAGTACGTCCCTTGGTAATGTGTTCTCACCACTAAAATTTGAATATCTGTAAATAAACAGACCGTTGTCGAGTTCAACAAGTGCCCAGAACTTACATCTGACTCCTTCTAATTATAGTAGGTGATCAAGTGCCGCCAATCAAACATACACCACTATCTGCTAAATGCATACAATACACAAAATAATCAAATCAAAATTTCCTTTCATCCAACAAGGCAATTTATTTTTATTTTTTAATTGAGGTGCCAATATATAAATTCTGTATTGTTGATTGACATTATAATGACAAAATTTGTCAATGGTTATCAATGAATTAACACATCGATTGAAAGAATTTACAGAATGCAAATTATAGTTAATTGATGCCAAAATTCATCATCATCATCAATAATTAATACAACACTACTGATAACGTTATTCTGCTTGCGATACTTATCAATAAATTTGACTCGTTGGTATTGCGATTGTCTATTATCAATGAACTATTGATAGTTATCAATGTATCGATTGTGAATAGAGCTAGAGTGGTATTATGAATGTCAATAGAGATCAATTATATTGTGCTGTAAAAATATGCTTTTGCCCGTAGTTTCTCAGCATTGCATTTCTTTTTTTGCTGGCTTTAACTTTCCCTCAAGGTTTTGCAATAAATAGCAAAAACGCGTTTAACGAGAATTCTTTACAAAACTGAAAAAAATTACCCATAAGAAAATATTTTGATTGCGGAGTTATGTATATACATACTTACATACTTTCCTCTAGTTCTAGAGGATTAGAAGCATTAACTACCTTCGTCCCCTTAAAATTTCATTCATTATCGCTTATCAAAACCATTTGCAGAATGCGAATTTCGCAAGCATTGACACTTTCATTCACATATTTTCGTTGCTCATGTAGCCCAAAATTAAAATTAATTTCTTCTACTTTTGTAGGAAAATGTAGTTTCCGCTGAACATTACCATTATCAGATTGATTGGTGTCTATTGTGAATGGATCTGAAAACGGTTGACGTTATTATTGACATGACATTTTGTTCATACGGGTGTAAAATTATAATACAAATGTTTGGTTTATAGTGGCTTTTGTTATAAATATTGAATCGTACATCATACAATTTTATTTGGTGCGTAACATAGTTGTAATATAACTATAATTAATTATAGTTGCTATATATAACTATAAAGCCTGCAGTGCAATTTCTTCCAAATATCAATTTCACTCGTACACATTTTTATATAAAAAAAAAGAAAATTATTTGTACGACAGAAAACCAGTTACCACCAATAGAAGCGATGCGAATATTTTTAGTTTTGACATGTTTACTTACTTACAGTTTGGATAGTGAACCTTTTTACTTTCGTTTTCACCAGGGAGTACAGTAAATGTAATCCCTTTAAGAATAGCGCATAAATTATGTGTCCTTACTCATATTGACATCTCATATTTTATTTTAACATTGCCATAGGCTCTAATTGACCTATTCTAAAGCTTTACCGATAACACTGATATTTAATTACTACTCCCAGGAGTTACTATTATATCGTATTTTATCTTACGCGTTTATATCTGGATACTATTTAACTTTCATTATTACTTCACAGCTAAATGCAGGTGGGATCGTTGATAATAAGTATCCAGACAACTATTCGCGCTACATTAAAGATGTCACCGGAGACTTAATCGGTTTTCCAAATTCCGAATCCGTAGCTTTAAGAAATAAGTCGTTCAAGTGGAAATCCAAAAACGTACCAAATGAGAACGAAAAACCTTCTGTTGTAATAAATATTAACTATTTATTCGGGCAAACACCTGAAAAGCCTGAGGTTGGAAGCAGTTTTCAAAATTTGTTAGAAGTTACTGCTAATGATAACGAAAGTATAAATCAAACTGAAGTGAATGTATTGAACGAGACAACAAATACTCCACACAAAGAGAATGAAAGACAAAAAAAGCTTACGGATTATTTTGGAACTGTAAGACATAAGCTGTATGGAAGCCACAAACCAAATACAAATCTAAGTAAACCGATAAAGAGACATCTGTTCAGATCAGCCCTGCGTTTTAACAAATATCCTGATAGTTATATAAGTAAAAAGCTGCTGTTGACAGCAAAAAAATTTCGTTATGCAAAAAGTTTACAGAAGAACTATGAAAATTTATTGTCGGCTTACAGACTGAATTTAGAGAAGCAATTCGCAAAATATAAACATCGTACCTTAAAATTTATTTTCCGTCATTGCAAAGCACTTGAGCTGTACACGAATTTATTAAAGGACTTAAAAATGAATTGCAAGAAAAATAAACAAAGTGAAGAGATTAGTTTCAAAAGAAAAATCAATGAAGAACAAGAAGCCCCAAAAAGTCGAAAGGCCAATAGACAGGAGGAGAACTTACGGCACATGCTTTTGCCAGATAGCGCGGAGGACTCGAATAGGAAAGATGCAAGTAAGTTTAATACTAAAATATTCAATACAATATTGTTAATTATATATTTTTTTGCTAGTATACGCTTTCAATTTCTATGAAAAAGTGGAAGAAGTACTCAAGCAGTCGAAAAGACCCGAAGATTGTAAAAAATTCAATCATATTCTTAGGTCATTTGACCCGAAAAGAGATAAAGTCGCAGATTTATATTATGTGAGTGTAGAAAACAAAAACAAAACCTCGTAGTAATATATGTTTGTTTTAACTTTCAGAAATTGGAAAAGTTATTTCTTCCGGATCATCCTGAATTAGCTCACGTATTTCTAACATTTTTACTGCCTCCCGAGGCAGCAGAAATTGGGAAATTTTTTGAGCACTTTATGTACACGAACGCTGGAACATTTTTTAACAAATTAAATGTTTATTTTAATAAGCAACCAGCTCAAATCCGAAAAATATATAATTGCATAAACGAACTTTCTGAAGAACCAAATGTTTCTGTCGAAAAAATAAAGGCAAAAATCTTCCCTTTGCTTAAAGGAAATGCTTTTCTAATCGAATGGTTTTCCCAACTGTTTTTAACTGAAACTCCTTCAGAAAGGTAATAATTATTAATTCGTATTTCATCAACACTACAGTCGTTAATAAAATAAACATATTTAGATTGTTTGGATCAGTGGAAAACACAAATATGAAAGAGGTCCTCAATAACCAATCAGGCGAATATATTGAGACCGTACATCCAAATGATCTCTTAGATTCTCCAACAGAGTCCCAAACCTGTCAGTTGAAATTCATTAACGGGAGAATATTTTATGGCACAAAAATTCCGTTACCCGCTAAACTATCATTCATGGCTTGTAGTTTTAAGCCAGACGAATTGAATGACGTCGCCCAAAATGAGAAAAGTCATTCCAATACTTCTGGATGCGTTCATGGTATAAGAGAGTATGGGGAAAAGAGACTGGCAGCTACCAATGATTGCAACAGTGATGACAACGACAAATCCGAAGAAGACGAGTCGAAAGGTAATATATAAAAATTATATTTCTTCAAATAGTAATAAAATAATATTGAACTAGCCTCTATTGTACATCCTGTTATGGATGAGGACCATTTTGAAACTTGTGATGATGGAACATTGCGATCACATGCTATTCGACTTAACCCATCTTATTACTCAACTAGTTGCTACAGTACTTCATTAGTGAGCACATCCAGTAACTGTCATCGGCCTCTAAAACTACCATTAACAGCAACTGAGGATGGCAAAGGCTCACCCCGAAAGGCAATGTCTAAATCATGTACAATCTCAAACATTTCCGTTGGGGTTACGTTTAAAGAACGCCGAAAATCGCCAAAAAAGAACCTTGTAAAATCACCACTTTTGGCTTGCAAACGTTTTTCTGTTGATAATCAGTCAAAATCGAATGCCATAGCTACAGCAAAGAAACTAAAGAATTTGATAGATGATGAGCCCAACTATGAAAGTGAACAATACAAAAAAAAAATATGTAAAAAACGGAAAGATGGTGAAACTAAGTTAAGTGAAGAATCCGAAGGAAGTGACGGAGAACCGATATTCTCTCCTGGAAAAGAAATCAAACAAGAACCTCTTCAGCCATGGACAAGAGAGGAAGATAAAATAATTCTTGAAGAGATTAAATCAGGATGCAAGGATCAGTATTTGTACGAAAGAATTAATTCGAAAGTGCCTAGCCGAACACTTCAGGAGATCGAAACAAGGCACAAATTTCTCATGGATTTTCTTTTCAAGTTACAATCTAGTAAATAAATTCCTACAAGAAAACACATGCTTTTTACTTAATTGATAGACGTGTTATTTATTATATGTATTTATCGAAAAAACTGCAACGATAATGGGATAGATCAAAATATTAAATTTATCTATTCATAGTTATACATGTAGGTTTTTCACGCCTACTATTAATTTACGAGACATTTCTCAATGTGTTTCATACTAATTATTCCACGTTTAGCGACCAAACAGGTATTGTTTAAATAGTATTTAATTCAAAAATTAGTTCAGCATCGTTTAAATAAAATATGAAGATCAGCATAGTCAAACCATATTAATACTGTCAAACAATGCTCGAGTCACTTTCTTGAAACGTTGATACTGTTATTATTTCGTTTTCATCTCCATCTGCGTTATTTCTTATTCTATTTCGAACATTTTCTCGATCAGAATCCTGATCTTGACTATGATGCTGTTGCAAACCCAATGTAAGATTCACTTTTGAAAGCTGAGTACCGAATTCTCGTGCAGCTGACGAGCTGATATCTGTTGTTAATGGCGGTGGACGTAATCTAGATGGATCTAGAAGTGCATGCATTTTTGTTTGCTTCTTTGGAGTCCGTGAAGGGGATGTTTTCCGGCTATTTGTGTATGATTTTAGTTGTTTTGCACTAGAAATGAACAATGATATACACAATTTTCATACTTTTGAATATTACTAACGCATCTAAAAGTTTGAGCAGGAGACGATGGTATGCCTCATATTCTTCTCCACCAAAATCGTTGGGATCGTGTCTTGCATGTTCATACATGTCACAAAATTGATGTATAAGTCTTTGGCCTGAACCATTCAATGAAGTTGACGCAAGCGATGTTAGAAGAAATGCTCTCAGGCTTTCATACGGATGTCGGATGCTGCCATCACTTTTAGCAATTTCTGCTTCTAGGAAGTATATTCAAATAAGGTATTTTATTTACTTTATGGAAGCGATATATACCAAGTATTTTCACATCATCAACAGCTCGCATTCTATAATAGTAGGGTGGTAACGGCTGGTCTGGTTTCAATATATATTTATCATCCTCCCAAAGAAGCTTTGGCTCATGTGCTATTTTTTGAATACAATCAAGACGACGCTCAATTTCTCGACGAATTCCCTGAAATCAAGTAAATCAAAATATGCAAGCGGTTCACATACTATAAATTGCATACTTTTTTAGCGTCATTTCCCACTGGAACATGCGGGCCACGTCTAGATCTAAGAGTAAAACGCATTATTTGCCTTTTCGCGAAGATAAAAAGCATAACAAAAGTTAAGACTCCACCACCGATAATTATTATTATCATAACTCCTGATAATTGCTCCATTTTATTTTGATGTGAATTTACTCGAATAATATCCATAGAAAATTGTAGTAATGTCTGATTTCGATAACAAATTTATTTCTTATTATTTTGTGTTATTTTTTTTTATTTAATGTTATAGGATACCATGTAGACAACTCAAAAACAATACTTTCGATTGAAGAAATTTTGACAGTCACTGAAGTCGATAATGTGGTGCATTCACAATCACAATAGTCAAAAGAAAAAACCATAATAAAATCTCTTGCGAATGTTATTAAAAAATTTAAATAGATGCCATACGTTGTTTGACAATTTCGTTCGTTTTTATATAACGGTTATTGTGTATTACTATTAAATGTAATTCTAAGCAAGATTTCGATTTTTGTTGGGTGCTTACGTTTGATATATTACTTTTGAGCCTAAATTTATCTTGTGGGTCATATACTCCAAATTCATTTATCGGCTGACATATTGCATTCACACAAGATACATCCGAGTTTTTCACTACATGTCGCTTACGATTGAGTTTGATTCGAATATTTTTTGAAGCTTTGTCAATAGCAGTTATACCCATCAGATGAAAACAAATATTTGACATCTCTTCTAAAAAAGCAAAGAATTCTGACATAAATAATGGATTGACTATTGCATACACTATAATGTTAAAACTTAGTTGAAGAGCATTGAGAGTAAGAAAAATTACTTCAAATTCTTCGACTGTTTGAAAACGTATTTTTGTTGCATCTCCACCAAATAGTAAATTCAGAGCACTTTTCTTGGAAGTTATATGAGCCGGAAGTTCTCCAATTAAATATAGAAAAACAACAGTGATAACTGTTATAGTAAGTTTGATTTGATACTAGAAAGAGAAAGAAATATATTATTAAAAAATATTCTTTAAATATATGAGTATAATAAAGTATATACAAAATTAGTAGAACATTTTTATACACAATTTGATTGTAATTTTGAATACATATAGGCTTATTCAAGTTTCAATGTACAAACTAAACCCCGCAAAGTGAATCGTCCGCATGTCAGTAATGTGAATTGAGATTCACTGCAACCTTAATACAAACAGATCCGTATCAAAATCGTTGCGGATTCCCTTGAGGTTGAGTAATTTGCTCGTAAAAATTAGGTTATTTATATTGTGTTTAAGTAGTAAGAAAACTACAAACAGGGAACAACTCAAAGAGCAGGTCCAGCGAATGAAAAAAAAAATATCCGGTCAAAGCGAAAAACATGACAGGAAAATTTGCGATGAATTTTAAACGAAAAAGCCTGAATCAGTCTTTTTTGTCATTGAAAGAAGCTTGTTTTGTGTTCGTTGAAAAAATACAATTTTATTTATCCACTGCTACAAATGTATGTATCAAAGTGAAGTATTACAGCGAAGCCAAACTTCTACCTCTCTTACCCTTTAAAACTGTTTCTTATAACGTTTTCTTAAACCAAATTGACAAAACAGAGGACGGCATTTAAATTATTTCGTGAATAACTGTCAAAAATTCATGAATATCTGTCAAAAAAGTAGACAAATTCATCGATGGACTAGGGAACAATCAACTGTGAAGTATACTGTACGTACATAATAGGTGTTTTTGAATATGCCATAATCCCGGATTGGATCCAGGATAACATGTATTACAACAATATAATACTGCTTTCACTTAGGATTATTTTTCAAGATCCTGATAGCTAAATCCTTATGACTACTCTGCTCGTCACAAGTTGGCAAATTCATTTGTACAGCATAGCCTGATAAGAATATGAAATATATGTATATAAATTGCGAAGTGAATTCAGTAAAATATTTTTAGTGTTTTTATAAAGCAAGTAATTTTAATTTGTAAAGCCCTTGAAGGAATTGTGAACATATTACGTTCATTTATAATCATCAGCATAAAAAGCGGACGTATAAAATGTGCATTCGAAGAAATATTTTCGTTGGCATGGCAAGTCCACACGCAAAATTCAACAGAAACAGTTTGCTGCACAGAAGTAGTATGCAACTTTTACCCACCATGTACGTAGAATAGCTCTGGGCTGTTTTATTATGTCCATCAGCCGATCAGGGATTATGGGCATAAAAAAACAACTAATGTATGCATGGATGGATCAAACTTAATTTATATAAGTCAGCTTGCTCACTCTCAGTTACTGGCTGTCCTGCAGGCAACTGTTGCAGGCTTTGTGTCATCAAGAAAGTTAGCAATACCATTCATCCATTATGTTCATTAGGCGAACAATTTACAACGAAAAACATAATGTTAGCAATAAATCATATCTGCCAATAAGAGAGATGGCGAAATCTTAAATGTAATAAAATAATGAAATAATGAAAAAAACGGAAAGAAAAAGTTAAAGGAAACAGTAGAGCAGTTCAGTTCAGAGAATCCGTTGGAATTCGTTATTCAGAGAAATCGAAATAATTCGCAGTTCGAAGAATCGGTAGAAAGAATTGGGGAGAAAGATTTTTGAGGCAGAGTCAGGGGAGTTTTGTGATGATCGTTGAGCCGTGAAGTCGTGGATTAGTTTGCGCGGTTTAAGAATTATAATAATAATATGGGTGGCGCGACAGTCCGAGGTGGACCTGGGCCTAGCTTCTCAGAAACCACGTGTGTTTTGCGTGCTATTGTTCTTTCACGAATGGAAGGGACCTACAGTTTAATGCCGACTCCGAACGGCGAATTTGAGAAGCTTTTTCTAGACAGGAATACTCTTTGAGCATTGTCAGTGACTCGAAAGATGTGGAGCCGCGAATTTTGGTAGGTGGTAAATTCGGATATCGAACCTGGCACCATCTGAGTAGGAGTCGACGCACTTACCCAATACGCCACGTCGACCCGGTTTAATAATTATAAGTCTTAAAAATCGAAGAGAAATAATTATATTGGATTGGAAATTATATTGAAATGCTTTTAGTTTGCGAAGAATCGAAGTAATAAAAGCATTGAATGGTTTTTATCAGATAAAAGGGGGATTGCCGGAATTTGTTTTTTTAATGTAAAAGAAAAGGTTAACGAACAATTTGGTTTATTGTATCGCAGAAGCAGCTTGGTTGGGATGAAAGAAGAAACTCAATTTAAGACGTGCTTTTCTTAGTTCTGAGAATTTTTGTTTTTTCTGTGTAGTACTACAAGTGAAAATAATTTTAAAAACACAGCGACAATGGAGGGGATCGTCCCATATCCTACTACGCAGGCAAACAAATAAAGAATTAAGAGTAGAAAGCGAGATGGACATAGACGCCACCTCATCCTCAAGCAAATAGAAAAGGGGTTCCTTCCGGAACATGAAGAACAGCGTGCACTTAGGCAAAATCGGGGATAGCAGCACCATACCTGGAAACGAAACGGGAAAAGAAACTAGGAGTAGCCGAAAAACAGCACTGGATACAACTTCGGACAATTCCCGATCCTGGTGATTCCCGATATTTGCTAAAGGAATAACGGCAAAAACTATTCTGGAGTCAGCGAGTCTGAGTTTAATCACGACAACATAAAAAAGTTCAGCACTGGTCACGGTAACATTAAAATTGTTGAGCTACATATCGTTCTGGTGGAGGCGTACGAGGCACGTCTTTCTTTTTCACGCACAAACAACTAAAAAATACAGTGTAGTACTAAGGGCTTGTCTATAAACTTCTCCCCAAAGGTTATCCAGGATGGATTATTATGGAAGAGTCCCTCACTGAAGGTAACGATCAAGCGGTTTGAGACCCGGTTGTCAAGGGAAAATGATTTCCTTCTGAATTGGTTCCTCTGCATCCTGGAAGATATCTCATTAAAAATAAGAGGACATTGACATAAAATATGCTCGTTTGTCTTATATTGTTACAGGAAAAGCCGACATTCCTTGTCCTGACAAAGGTTAATTTTGTTTAGGTGGTAATTTAGACAGCAATGCCCAGAAAAGAGCTCGTTAAGAATCTTATAGCGTTTCATGTTGAAGCAAAGTATTTCCTTATAGGACTGAAGCACAAATAGTCGTTTCGATTGCTTAAGAACATCTCCGTTGGTCCTTTGGTCTAGGCGAATTTGTGTTGTCATTCCTTAATCAGCGTTGTACATATATAACTGCTGTTTAGTTGATATTATAGTACGCCTCGCGACCTCTGAATGCGGAGTCACATAGGTATCACTTTTTAGTAGTCCCAATGTAAATAATGCCCACCATTTACAAATTCATTACAATTTGGCCCTCCTAATGACGTTCCCGATTGAGCTACTTAATCTAAAAGAAGATGTTGCCCCAGAATCCAAACCCTCAACTCCAACCATTTCGGGAATACACTTCGGAGTTATGATCAGTTCATCCATTTATATGTATGATGGCGGTGTATGTTTGTGGTTGTAGCGACACTTATCGAAAACCAATAAGACATTTATTTATATAAAACACATGCTATATCATTATCTTACAACTGTTTTAAAAGATAATTCAAATTGATGCCATTAGATTCTAGATATTTCTATTCATTTGTTTAACTCCTTGCATTTGGTACTTTGTTAAAAACCTTTTGCTTGGCATCCCATTCCAAAATACCCAATCATTCGGTTTTCGAACACATTCCCGTGCAGTTGCTCCGCTATATCTCGTAAAGATTCCAAATCAAATGAATTTTTAGTTAATAACATTTTTGTTCTTTCTTGCTCAATAATATTCAAATTCATATGTATGTATGTATGTAAACCATTCAAACTTTCCTGTGTGTATCCAAAATTAATATCGTTTGTAGAATCAATATTTCCATTAACTGTGCTTAACGTTGTAAAATGCATGCTCTACTTTAAGTTCTAAATCCATTTTGTGCTGCTCAATTCAAATATCTCAAATTCCATCAAATATATATGTTCTTACATTCACCTTAACAATTAAATCCTAGTGACAATAAAGTGCACTAACAACTAGTTCGGTTTTAAAAATACGAGTTAATTGTTTCGTTTAATTTCATTCGTTGTGTTTTGTGACGTTCGCTTAACGAACAATTTGGTTGGTGTCAAAAGAACCGGACACTACATGGTGTGAAAAGTATAAAAGTCTCTATGAAATTACTTAGAACGCACTCCTTGTTTATTTGACACAACAACTTTACACAACAGAGTGAACAAAGGATCTAATTCAATTTGAAATTACATTCGAAGAAGAAGAAGAGAAAGATGAAGATAGAGAAAGTAAGAAAGTAAAGAAAGCATATACTAAAATCAGTTGTTAATTCGTTTTATAAAATTCAAAAAGTTTTTTTTCCAAAATAGTTCCCTGTACCTACCCTTTTAATTTCCGGAGGGAGTGCATTCCATAATGAATTGCGCTAGCAAAAAAATGCCTTTCGGTGTTCAAAAACTTATGTTTTGGTGGTATTAAATTCAATGTTCTTTGAGAAAGCGTAAATTGTAATTTTGTGTATAAATATTCTGGTACCTGGCGGTTTATAATTTTATGTAAAGCAAGAACGATATTTAAGAAATACATTAAGTCGGCAGCCAATAATTCTTTTAGCGAAATCTGAAACGTGGGCGTACCGATCTAGATTGAAAATATATCGTGCACAATTGTTGAAAGCAACGTTTAACTTGTGCGAACATTCAAAGTTCATGTTTGAAAAAATTTCACAGCCGTATAATATGAGAGGAACTACGAACGACTTTATAAGTTGAACGATACCATTTATCTGATCACTCCAGCTAAGATGTTCCTTAAAGATGATTCCAAGATTTTTTAATTTAGAGACATATTCGATAGCGCTGTTGTTAATACAAACTGGGTCAACGGCATTGCACAGATATCCTCTGCTTATTTGGAAAGCCTTAGTCTTGGAAGGATTCAGGGATAAATGATTCATTTGGGACCAAATAAATAATGAGTTTAGATCTGTATTGAGATCACGAAGTGCCTTGCCTGAGTGGAGAGTTTGAAAACTTTATAAAGTTGTTCATCATCAGCGTACATATGATGCTCGCAGTGTTTTATGCAGTTTTGAATAAAACGAAAAGGAGTGGGCCTAAAACAGATCCTTGGGGTTCGCCTGTGAGCACGGGCAAGCTTTTTGTATACTTATTACCATTAACTACCATCTGAGTTCTTCCATCAAGATATGACGCCACGAGTCTACAAACGGATTCCTCAAAGAAAAATTGTGACTTCAACTTGTGTAATAAAATAGAATGAACAACAGATTCAAAAGCTTTTGGAAAGTCCAGAAAGACAATCACAGATATCATATCACTGTCGAGTCCAGATCGTATATCGTCGGATACTTTTAGAAGCGCAGAAATGCAGTTGTGCTTACTGCGAAATCCTGATTGTAACTTCGTCACCAATTTCTCTTTCTCCAAGTATGCTTTTTTTTTGCTTACTTATTATTTTTTCGAGAACTTTACTTTAGAATGGGAAGATAGCAATCGGTCTAAAGTCCGTGCTATTCGACTTGGGAAGAGGGAGAATTTTAGCAACTTTCCATTTAAGAGGAAACACACCTGTTGTTATTATTGTATTGAAAATGTGTGTGATGTGCTTACACATGACAGGCAACATTATTTTTATAAATTTGGGGCTTATACCATCAAGTCCTACCGCGATAGATTTAATAGACAAGATCGCATTTCCTACGCAAGTAAAATCGACACATTATAAAGAGAATAAGGAAGCGGGTGAAGTGGTGTTGCAAGGGAAGAAATTGAAATCAGCTTTATGCGTTTTTGGAGATGCGCCGCCGGTACATTTTTTATTTAGTTCATCTAAATCTACATCCTCTGGGATGTCAGATTTTTCAGAACAAATCTCAACTTCTTTTATGGCCTTCCAAAATTCTTTGCTAGACTTATTCGCTTTAAATTTGTTTTCATAGTATATTCTTTTAGTTTTGCGTATAAGGGATGTAACCAAACTTCTGGCCATTTGATACTGCTTAAAGATAAATGGGCACCTGTATCTTCTCCATCTGTGGTAAAGAAGATCCCGAGTCGCAATCGTGGTTTGGATTGTTGTATTAAACTAGGGAGTATTAACATTCTTTACAACTATGGTTTTTATTGGAACATGTTTGTTAAGCAAAAGATGCATGTAGTTTTCTAAAACATTGACTTGATTATTAACATCAACAGTTGAATAAATTGGTGACCAGTCAAGAGTATTACATTCTGTAAATAGGACTGCAAGATTTGTTTTTGGAAAGTCACGGAATTCAAAAGTTCTTCTTGTAGTCATGGACGATATAATATTAAGAGTTACAAAGAATAAATCATGATGCGAAAAGCCAGGATTTGGTATTTGGTCATAATGACTAATAATATTTTTCTGCGACATCCCCAGAATCAACTCAGTTTCAACTCAGTATTTGTTGCAACTCTCACCTATGGTTATGAAATTTGGATATTGACCGAAATGATAAAATCGTGAATACAAGTTGCTGAGATGAGATTTCTTCTTGCTGTTGTGAGAATTACCCGCCGGGATAGGGTGAGAAATACGATAGTCCGCGAGGAACTCAACGTTGAGAAGCAGCTTTTTCGAACGGAAAGAGCTATTCTCCATTGGTTTGGTCGCCTTGAACGTATGTGCCCACCATCAATGCGATTCCATCAGGTAGGCGACCACTTGGCAGACCCAGTATGAGATGGTGGGACCAAGTCCATAAGCTCGACTGGCTACGCTTGGGCATAACTCCTGATGATTTAGAGTCGATGGCGGAGGATCGAGTTGGAGCCTGGAGATCTCTCGTGCGTGGTTTACTCCCGCGACCCCTTTAGTGGATCATGCAGGTTAGACGATGATGATGATTACCAGACCATGCTTTTCCAGTGCGTCGAATATTCTCCATAGGTGTTGAAGGTGTTCCTCTGCGTTGTCGTGCCATCGATGAGCTGTTGATTTTTCAAGTCCACGAGCAAGTGGAATTGCGTCAGGAAATCCCCTCCGATAGTTGGTCATGATACTTTAGCGACTGTGTAACGCCATTTGAGTCGTAGTAGCATTCCGAAGTCGAGATGCAGTAATTTGTCAACATATGTACATATAGGTGTACCATACGCAGCGTAAAAGTTTCTTCTGACACTCGTTGCTATCCGCCTTACATTGCAACGAGGATCTTAGTTTTCTGAGAACTTGGAGAAGTGCTTGCATGGGGCATTTCACTTACGCGCTCCTCCACCGAATTAAGCATGGTAGTAACACAGAGCTTCTCCGTTTGTGTTTACTGATGGATGTATTGCGCTGGCGATTACGACTTGGTGTGCGATATCGTATGCGTTGACGATTACTGTTGCGGTTTGTCTCCAAGTTAGCATAACGGTTCTAGATCTCGTTCCGTATGGCGATATTGTATGGCTGGTCTCATTTGTGATCGTGGCAGAACTGGAGGTTGTTGTCTCCATAATAGAATTGGTTGATGGTTCTATTAACTCAACAATTTTGTCAGCTACTTCTCGTGACTAGTACTGCTTGCACAGGTGCCCTTAAACGTTGCATCCACAGCGTCCGCAAAAATTCGTCCTGAACGTTGTTGCCTGCCAGGGTACTCATACTGCGCAGAATATTGGCTGGTTTCTGATCGCCTAATGTAGGATCTGAGAGCTACTACAGTACGCCAGTGCTGGTGGACTCTCAACGATCTCGCTGACTTCGTCGAGTATGGAATAGTCCAGTTCGCTAACCAGTTTAGTGTATTTGGAGTTGTCACTACTAATGCGATGCATTTGGATGCCAGATGTGTTGCATCAGACTACAAATTTGCAAATCACAATTTTGGGCGAAGTTTCCATAGTGGAGGAACGCGCACTTGGCTGATGTCTTTAACTTTCGGTTCACTCGCGCAAATGCTACCAACCGCCGTCTAACGTAGGGGTCAGCAATGTGGGTAATATAAAAGTCTTTACGGTTTTACTTAACGCACTTCTGGTTTATTTGAAACTACATAACAGAGTGAATAGAGGATCTAATTTAATTTCAAATTACAGTTCGGTTTCATTTAGATACTTATTCTATTTACATATATTATATACATAATTATAAATAACTTTCCAAACTGTCTATCATAGTTGGCGATGTGTTAAAATTTGACTGACAGGTGACAGCACTGTCGCTACACTGGTGTGGACTGAAAGGAGGTGGTATGATTTCTGGACTGAGGTGGTTAGTGTTAGTGTCCATACTCCATGCTATTAACGTCACTATATTAATAATCAGCTCCACAGATCAAAACAAACCAGTTTCCTCACTTAATGTCTTCCTTTGTAAAAAAAGCAATGGTTGGAATAAGTTTTGAAACAGATTTTTGCCAATAGTCTACTTAACTCATAAAGCTCACAAGCAATTAGCACAATTCCCGCGCATTTCGCACTATATTTAGCGAAACCAATACTATACCAAAAAAACAGCAGTCGTTGCAATACAAGAAACACTCATTGCATCCGGTTCAAAGATAATGACGCCCAAAGCCTACACGGGAATTTTCCACAACCATCTACAGGCAACATACTCTAAACAAGGAATTGAAATCTTAGTTAAAAACAATCATACCTCATACTAAACTGAATATCAGGCCAAACATTCTAACTTTGGCTCTTCTGCATATACATCAGCCCAAGCCAATCGCTTACCTGAAATGAATAAAGACATGATTGCACAAGTACCAGCTTCCGTCTTAATAGCAGGTGACAGTAATGCTTGGAGTATACTATGGGGTTCCTCCTTCAGCAATAGTAATGGCGTGATATGGGAGAATTTCACCATCACCAACAACCTAGACACAGTTGTTCATCAATTTGAAAAAGTCAAACTTATTGCTAGCTCTTTTCCTATACTCAGTATTAAGGCTTATATATTTCTGCAACCATTCAGATTGAGTAAAAGATAGCAGTCTGTGTACTTTTGTTAGAGTTAATTAAATGTTCATACGCTGTTGTAATATCTTGAGAAGAATTACAGCTTGGGAGTACTACTACCAGGAGTTATTATATTTTCTGGACAAAACGGAAGAGCATTGCGGTAATCATGAAGATCTATGACCATGTGATTTATTTTTATCTAATTTATATTAATATAATACAATACATAATACAATATCCATGTACTTATTATTGGCATGTCTGTGACTACAGTGAAATAAACTACCTCTGACACCTTTGTTAAAGAAATTGTACATGCCAATATCTGTAAGAAGTTCTAGATTCATTTCTGTTACTTTTCAACCATTGCATCCCAAGATAAACCGGGGGATGTATGTATAGTAATGACATGGATCTACTCATATATATTTATACAAACCTTAGGAAAATTTTGCTGCTTCTTATTGATTTCATATCCAAAAAATGTGTGGACATTTTACCTTAAGAGGAAATTCCATACATTTGAAGGAAATAATTACATCATTAACTTAATTTCACTTGTTATGTCTTTGATTTTATATGATAATGGTCAGAATGAAAAGTAACTTTAGTATCCAAAGCAGATATACTAGCTTATTTAAAACAATAGTCATCGACGTTTTGGGTGTTTATACAAGCTGTCTTAAATAATATCTGCGTTGATAATTAAAAATATATCTCAAAACAATGTTTTGAAAATGATTTTTAACTCACCAAGGTTTTTCTCTACAGAGCTACTTCATGAAATTGCTAGCATAGAAATGGTTACATCTAGAATTGAAAAACTAAATCACAAATATGACATCTCATGCTTATCATCTGAAAATAACTTGATTTCAAATCTAGCTTCGTTATAAGTGCAATACTTCGGTACTTATTTATTTATCAACAGATCAGATATTTATCCAAAGCATCCGTTATTAAATGTATTTTATTATTATAATTTTTTACACATTTAGGAAGTCTGCAGGTAGCTTATGCTTATATTTTAGCTCTATGTGGCTTGGCTTCTTAAGATTTGTATTATGTTTAATAATAAAAATCTAATAATCAGTTTCAGATTTTCTTCGGATTTAATTTTTTTTAATCTATATATTTTTATCGGTAATTGCAGTTTGGGTCTTATTTATGGCTAGTATATATATTCCAGTTCAAAAACTTGACATATCATCAGATCCTTTTACATTAAGGTTTTCATTGCTTGTTTTTACAATATTATAATTAATTGAATTTGCTTGTTCAATGACATTCGATTCCCTCCTATCATAAAATTTATTTTCTATATCAGAAATTGATTCGATTCGATGAAGGGCAGATATCTCTGAAAAATAACTTTCATTAAGATTGTTCACTCGGAACGTATTTAGTTGGGGTTGGTAACTGTTATTTCCTGAAGGTACAACTGTTCGTTTTACTTCGGTTCTACCGAAGTTGTATTGGTTAGGTACTTGGTGCGTGAACTGATTATTAGGGCTAAAATACTTACTAGGCTTTTGTACTTTTCGGTTATAATTGAAGCTGTTTTGTGTGAGGTTTTAAGCGCTCCGGTGTTTAATAATCATTGCAACATTTTTGCGGACAACTTAAATTAATATGATTCCTAATATTTAAATTTCTAGTCTGTTTTAGGGGGTGATGAATTGAAGTATTTGTATTAAAGGGGCGTTAAGCCTTGTTATAAAAACTTTCAAAGCATTCTTCCGGTTTTTGGTACTTATTTCATACATGACTATAGAGTTATTAATTATTAATGTCAATTTTTTATTGACCTCATTTTAGAAATTTATTAGGGCAAGATTACCCTGACGAAGGATGCTCTCATCCTATACAAGAATATGAATTGGATGCTTATCGGCATCAGCAAAGGCTAACCTACTTAGTATGGCATTTATATTCAAAACTGTATAGTGAGTAGCTAGGACATCATTTGCCTCGCCAGTTATCCTTTTTCACAATATTATCAAAACTGCGGAATGTCTCCTACTTCCTCTTAGATAACTTGACAAGGAATAATTGGCAGATGCACGCCAGCTAACATAGCTAGTTCTTCTATTAGAAAATTCAGGTAACAAAAGTATAATGTCGAGTGGCACTTTACATGCATTACTGTCGTCTATAATTTGAAGCTTATACATATATACCCAGTTGTAAATGAGGCTTTAGTGACAGATTCAAGTGTTTCTTTTAACGTACTAATTTCAGCTTTTAATGCTGCTGTATTTGTCGCTAAAAGTCTTGCTACTATTTCCTCACTGGTCGTAGCCATTGTTAATTTATAGTTTTCAAAACATATGTTTCATTTTTTATAGATTTTCTTTCTAAGAACACTCAATGTACATTTTACTTTTAATATCCTTTGTCTTTAATATCCTTGTTTGTACTAATTTTTTTAGAATTTATACCTTTTTCATTATAATTTGCTCACTTTAACTTTTGAAACATTTCCATTCGTCAAATTGAATTTTTCTAAACTAAAAAATTTCTTTTCACGTCTTCTTTAAATTTATATATATTACATCAAATTCCGTAGATATAACTTACTGATAAATTATAACATGCTGTTGCTGTTGAGATGTCTTCTTTGATTGTCAACACGTCAATCGAAAAATATGATTTTGTTGATTATATAAAGTTTGATTTTTTTTCTTCACTTTTCTCCGATTTGTCATTTTAACTTGGGATATTTTCTGCATTATATTTCTTGTATTTTGTATCTGTTCTCCTCTTTATTTTCTTTGAGGATACTTGATTAATAGTTGTTTTATGAATTTTTGGTTAATTCATTTAATTTGATTTACATTTTCTCCTCTTAAAGGATACTTTGGTCCCCTGGAGCTAGTTAGAGTTTAACTCCTCCTGTCAGGATCATCAATTAATACAATGTTGAGCTATTTTCTGGGTTGTAGGGTAACGGAACACATCCGCTCTCATTCAATTTTATCTTCGAACTGCTTACATACAAAATTATTTCCTAAAACTTAAGCTAAGGATGAAGCGTCGATGTACCTACATTTCATCGATCGTCATTATCTTATCTACTAAGAATGTACTTGACCACTTGAAAGGGATGAAAAATATATCTAAAACTAGAATGACGTAGGTCATGGATGAATATTAATATTCATATTTCGTCTCTAGGGATCGATATATAATACCAATGGTTATTAATGTTAGGACTATAAAATGAGGGAAAGTAGTAAATGGTCATTTTAACTTGCGGGCGATACACGTTTCTATGGCCTGGCATCTCCGCATTTCACCGCTATACACGACCGTATGGCACCGCTAGCCTTTGTTTGACTACGTGATGGTCTGTCAGCAATAGTCTGAAGTAATGCAATGGAAAGAAACTCTTAATGGACCCTTATACTTAATAAAATAAGCATCTTTAGGGATGAATTTACATAAGATGTCGACGTCCTTCGTCTTCAGTCCGCAGACGTTGCATCTCTCCATTTTGGCTGATTGCTGACGTTGTTGTTGCTGCTTTTCTTGTTTGGCAGCGTCGGCGGTTGTCCCTTTGGCAGTTGTTGGGACGTTCCTTGTTGTTAGTGCTTCTGCTGCTGCTGGGTCTGATTCTGCTGAAGGTGTTATTGTGCAGGCTCTTTGGCTGCTCTCCTAGCCCTTGATTCGATTTGGAGGGCTTGGATGTGGGCACCCAAGTCCCCCCTCTCTCTCTCTCTCTCTCTCTCTGTCTGCCTCTTCTCCAGTTGCTTCTGGTCCTTTTCATCTTCGTCCTCCGATTCCGACGACGTTAGAGCATAGAAGGGGTTCTCTCTTCCGCTGCAGGACAAATAATGTCGTTGTTGATGATGCTGTTGTATTTGCGGCGCACCGGTACGTTTAGTTTTTTTTTGGTTTAATCACCAGTGACGTTGCCGTTCTTTGTCAGGCTCTTTCCTATATCATTCGGGAATTGCTCTACTGAACCAGAGGGAAAATTCGTGGCTGCCGGGCGGCTCCATCCGGTTCGTATTGGAGCCGCCTGTACACTGCTAGGCGTACGACATGGAGCATTACAGGACATCCTTCTGGATCCAGTTTTGTCTAGATAAACGAATGCTTCGGGAAGAACAAAGCTGTTAAATGCACACTTTCATCGTACTTAATGTTTTAGCAGTAAGCCCCAAAGTAGTAAAATTTGAGAGGAACTAGAGCACAGATGTCATTTTTACGTGAGAGTTATTATTTGCAGAGCACTCAAAATGTTAAGGATAGGTGAGACGATAGTGATGGTCTTACATGAAGCAAATCATCGACGATATCATCGAAGTGAATCAAAAAGACGATAGTCGTCTGAAAAGTTACGCGATGAGAGCCCAGGATACCTAACTACACTTTTTACAGCTAACGGCTGACCATGTGGGTCAACTATGCTGAACTTGTGCCAGTGTATCCGCGTATCCCGCGGTGCCACGTACAACGGAGTCCGGAAAAGGCTAGTTTCGCCTTTTCCAGAAGTTGACAAGCAACTTCCAGTCGTCTCTTCTCGCTGAATTTTCTCGAAGTCACACTGCAACAAAATGTTTATTACCTCGACCATCGGACCTGATCTGTACGCAAATAGGACGTCGACGTACGCTGTTAAGTGAGGCATGGAATCTATAGGATTTGCAGTGAATATTGAAAACAAAGCCGGGGAACCGATGGCCCCCTGCTGCAGACCGTTTTTAATTTTAAAGACCTTGGGGAAACTTACGTCATTACAACAAACTCTCTACCTGTTATCATGTCATAGACCATATATAGCAATGGTTTACTTATGCCAGCTTGAGGAAGAGGCCCTACAACCAAACGGTGTCGAACGCCTTCTCCAAGTCAATCATTGTTATTGTTATTAGCATATTAATGTAAAAGTAAATTTTAATATTAATATATATGTTTGTAGCGCTAGCTGCTATGGTCTACGGCCAGATGCTTAGATATTGTTTAAGTTAATGGTTGACATCAGATAATGTACATTTTTTATTCTTAACATTTAGTACTTAATAGTTGCTTAAGACTTTGGTTGAATTTCTGAAGACAAATCGTTATAATTTAGTTGCTGTCTAAGAGATGTTTTACGGTCAAGGGTGGATTTTCCTCGCAAAGATGGCAGAAAGGTGGTGGTTATTAAGTAATAATATGTTTATGAGTTTTGTTACCCCATTGTAAGTCTTATAAAAGTTTTCGGTACGTTCGGTGGAAAGATGGCTTTTTCAACACTGGGGTAGCTCTTTGTATAAGTGTTGGTAATTGGACCATTCAATTTTTCTCCTATATTTCCAATTTGACACGATGTGACATTTTATATCTTTTTTGTTCTATGTATAATGAGGGGTTCCATTGTAGGTGTTTGCTGCCGCATCTGGTTGCCTTTGATGCCGGCGTGACCCGGTATCCAAGCGAGTTTAAGGTTGCCGTTTTTGGCGACAAGCTTGTGCCGAATGGATTCAATGATGGTTGCAGAGTTGTTAATAGCAGAGATCAGTAATATAATCAACAGTAAATATAATAGTAATATAAGAGTAAATATAATAGTTTTTTTGTTGCAAGCTGCTTGGATGGTCTTAAGGATGGCGAATGCCTTGACTGTGAAGATGAAAGAGAATGAAGGCAAAAGTCCTTTTGAGATGGTTAAACCATTTCGTCTACAATCGCGAATGATGTCACGACAGTTGGAAACACGACGGAACCTATATGAATGACCGGGAAGACACACATTTAAAACGTTACTTCAAGAGCACTTCCCAGGCGCGTCCTTCAATACATCTCATATACACTCTAACACAACAGACCACGGAGTCATTGTTAAGAGTAGAGTTAAAAGTCTATCTGGGAAAATGTTCAGTAAGGACAGGATCGAATGGGCTGTGACCACTTTGGATATATTAGATGTTATATACCATCTCCCTGGAGAAAGGTTAATGTTGTCATTATCCCCAAACCGAGCAACCGACCTAATGAGCTGCCTTAATCCTGCAGACCCATAAGTCTAACATCGTTTGTATTCAAGACAATGGAGAGACTAATTGATGTTCACATCAGAGACTGATTGGTGTCGTCCAACCCTCTAAACTCAAACCAGTTCGCATATAGGAAAGGAAAATCTACAACAGGTGCCCTTCACTATCTCGTTAAGAAGATATAGAACGAACTGGATTCCAAAGAGATTGCCCTCGTGCTTTCGATAACATCGGGTACGACTCGATCACAAGAGCGATCAGTAACCGAAGCATCAAAGAATCGACTAACCGTTGGATTAGAGCCATTCTGGAAAGTCGTTCAGTTACTTCCTCTTTCGGAGGAGTCTCGGATTCTGTAACTACGGTCAAGGGAAGTCTACAGGGAGGGGAGAGTCTGCCTCCCTTGCTGTTTTACCACAATAGATTATGCTTATGACCTTGCTATTATTATAAGGAGCAAGCACGAAGTAATGAAGAATGCACTGTTACAAGTAGTGGAGTGGTGTAGCTTAGAAGGATTATCTATTAATCCCAGTAAGGCCGTTCTAGTGCCTTTCTCCAGGAGGTTGTGTATCAACCTTGAACCCATAATAATTAATAACATCACTCTGGTCTATTCCAGTGAAGTCAAATATCTTGTTGTAGTACAAAATGCTGGTAAGACCCGTCATCACATACGCGGATATCGTCTGGTGACCAAAAACACTAAAGCGCTCAACGGCAAACAGGTTGCAGCACCTGCCCCAAAGGAGCTCTAGAAGCTACAGTCGGGCTAGCTCCCCTACCGATCTTCGCTAGGAAGATCGCTGCCAGATACGCTATTAAGCTGCGGCTAGAGTACAATTACAAAACAGGTAACCTAACCGGTCCCCTTAGTATACTCAACTCAATCCCTTATCGACATGTTTTGTACAATGGCGGATACCATAGACAGGGAACATTGTTTCGGGAGGCTTTTTGAAGTTGACATATTGGACCGCGGAAAGTGGACCAATGGTATCCCAACAACAGACTTTAGAAGTCTGGTGTTATATACAGACGGATCAAAGATGGATTCTGGGGTGGGGCAGGAGTCTTTGGACATACATAATAATAATATATATGGGTGGCGCGACAGTCCGATGTGGACCTGGGCCTAGCTTCTCAGCAACCACTCGTCTTGTGCGTGCTATTGTTCTTTCACGCGTGGAAGGGACCTACAGTTTTAATGCCGACTTTTTCGGCATTAACGAAGCTTTGTCTAGAGACAAGAATACTCTTTGAGCATTGTCAGTGACTCGAAAGAGGTGGAGCCATGCATTATCAAAGGTGGTAAATTCGGGTATCGAACCTGGCACCCTCTGCGTAGGAATCGACGCACTTACCCATTACGCCACGGCGACCCACAGTCTTTGAACATAACACAAGGATTTTCGTACCAATGAAGTAGAGTCCTACGGTGTTCCGAAATCCACGCCATCGAGATCTGCGCCGGACATCACTTCCACAAAGGTATCAAGGGCGCAATAATACAATTATTCTCAGACAGTCAACCAGCACTATATTTACTTTCGTCCAATCTAATGGACTCTAAAACAGTCAAGTGCAGCTATGACGCCTTGTAATCCCTTGGCATACACAACAAAGTAAAACTTGGCTGAGTTCCTGGACGTAGAGGTTCTGCAGTTTCAATTGGACAGCTACAACTCTGATTAGCGAATGGGAAAACAAACTTCACCAAGACCAGTGGGCACATGGTTATGGTCTAAGGCCGTCCAAGAGATTATTAATTAATAATAAAGCTTTACTCATATAACGAAATAGTCCATCTTAATAAGGATAGCTTAAAATTGCTAACAAGCTTTCTCTTACCTGCCACTGCGGCCTGAAATACCACCTTAACTAACTAAACCTGTGTCAAGACACGATTTGTCGGCTTTGCCTGGAAGAGGCAATAATCTGGTGGGAGATACTCACTTCAGTGGAATTTAAAAATTGTACTACAAAAGATTTATGAGGGAAGTGGTTTGGCTTTTAACTTAATTCCAACCCTTCAATGCAATAGATCTAACCTGGTCGCGGTGTCGTTTCCTACACGCCTTGGGTTGTACAAAAGAAAAAAATGTACTATACATGTATATATTAACATAAATAATCATGATAATAAATAAGCAAAACACAAACAAAGTAACACTCATAAATAAATAAATAAAATAACAATATATTTAAAAATTACACAAAAAATAGTAAATACATAAATTAATTAAGGAAATATACAAATTAATAGCATAAACAAATTTCAAGCCTATTATCAGCAAGGTTACCAGGCGTATAGAAAAATGGCTTGGAAAATCATCTTATGTATACAAATTTTGTTTTTCATTGAAAGTTTTCCGAAACAATAGTTGAATATTAATTTAGCATATGCGGCTTTTTATGTACGATATGCTTATTTATTAAATTAAGGGTTAGCGTCAAGGTCAAGGTAGTGTTAAGATATACCCCTAAATAATTGACGCAATTTCGCCACAATTCTGTTTATTCATAAGATGCGAGTAGGTATATAATAAGATTTTCTATTTCATGTGAAAAAGACATTTTCTTCTTATTACGCTTTATTTAACATTTGCTATAAAATTCGTTTAATATAATCATCGCAATTTTGAGATTCTTCTCTATATCGAGATCGAATTTATGCGATGAAAATATTGCATTGTCGTCAGAAAAAAATAGACTCTGCGCAATATTGCATATTAGGAAAATTGGGAGCATGTAAACTATATATCATTCGACCTAAAACGGATGCTTGCATCAGACTTGGAACAAAAAGTGTAGCAGTTATTTTCATTGCAGATTTCTTATTTCTTATTTGCCAATAATGCAAAACTATATAAGTTTTTTTTTTCTATTATGTACGTACATCGTGTGTGTATTCTCGTATATGTCATTGACGGAGAAGAATACAAACATGAATTGCTTAAGATAATTCTTTATGTTAAGAAGCTTACCTGATGACGTCTCTGAAGTTTCATGCATGCTCCACATCCTTCTTCCTTCATTGATTTGAGCTTCTTAACCCATTTGCGAAAAATTATTATTACTGTTGTATTTCCGATCAAAAGAAACAATCCCGGAACTATACACAGCATAGTAAACGAAAACCAATTCTGGATTTTATAGAATCTATGCATACAAAAAAATGTGAAGGTAATGTTAATATATTTGTTTTATAGTAAAAATAGTACGTACTAGAGTGCTCTTATTTGAATACATATTCAAATTTGAAAAAAAAGGTAGATAACATAATAAATAACAAGAAGGTCAGACCCTTCTCCCTGTGACATCGACTGCCTAACCATTGCATTGTATTCCTGGCAGAAGTAAATGTTATCCAAGAGGCTACCCGCTTACTGTCAATGAACGCACATCTCCCGCTTTATACATAGACAATCAGACGTCAGATGCAACCTTACCCTATGCTGGGTCCCTGGGCATAGTGGTATTCCAGGCAGCGAAGGGTCCGACGAGTTGACAAGAATAACTGCCATTGGCAAATAATAAGGACACCCATACCATAGAAAAAGGAATAATACGCTTTGCAACTACTCTTTCAGCAGACTAGAAGAAATGTCACACATAAAGATTCAGGACATAGCTAAGTTCATAAGCTGTTACCCAGCTTAGAAGTGGATTATCCATAATAGGCCACTAGGACAACAGTAGGTAGTTATCTTGTGTTAGTCTTGTCTCTTTAATTATAGATGAACCGGTGCCAATCTCCGGAGAGCGATATGATAGGATTAAGTGGGTAATATTCAAATCAACCTAATCTAACCTATTACTCCAGGTGGTACTCGGCATAGTGCAAAACCACGCATAGCTTTTTCAACTGCGGCCGGGGCAAGGATTCTGGATTCATTACTTCTCACCCCCGCCTCTAGAAACGATGACCAAGGAATCGCTAGAGAGATGGAGACAGTAGCCGAAAAGGTTAAGCAGGCTCAAAACGAAGCAGTCTCCAAGGGGCCCCAACTAATAGCCTGTTGAAAAGGAAAAAACGGCGAGCGGCAATCACACGGCGCAAAGAGACTCATAAAGAGGTCAAAGGTGAAGACGTTGAGACTAACACCCTTTTTGAGGCGACGGCGAAAAGAAACAGGTTAGCAGATGTCTCTCCAACCAGAACCGATTAGTCTACAGGAATCGACGCTGCCTCATATTCATCTAGCTCTTATAGAAAGGAAAAAGCCATTAAGCTCCTTATATTCTCCTGCTGATAATTTTTCCCGCGCACAAATTTCTCAAGACACTGGTAACGCAACCATCAAATGTCGTTGATTTTATATTATTTTTTCATTTTTATTTTTATTTTAATTCATTTTACTTACATTCTAGACAAAAATGGTTAAAACTAGCTTAAACATCTGTAGCGAACGAGGACTTAAGTAATACTCGTGTGATTCGTCTAACGTCCAGATTATGGTAGAAATTTATGAGTAGTTACATGTATGTGTGTACATATGACATCCTCTCTTCTTTACAAAATAAACGTATGAAAAATAAATAACAAATATGAACGAATGAAAAATTTCAAAATAGAATGAATAAGAATTATATCAGAGAGTTCATGTATATAACATTAAGTTTAACTTCAAGAGACTTATATGTAAAATAGGAATTAAAGGATTTCAAACTAGATTCAATTACATTTCAAGTGTAAATAAATTAATTCAAATAATAAAATTACATTTTTCATAATTCCAGTTAATTCAAATTAATTCAGTTATGAATGGCTTATGTTGCCTTATTCATATCACGCAAGAGGCTTAATTACTTGTCCATATCTGCTCTTCCTTGGTTGTATGAGGGATGGTAGAAATGTGTGTGTCATCGGTATTAGCTTTTCCTTGAACTACTGTTGTATTTCATATCTTTGTTATATACTGTTGGCGTTGGAGAAGTTGTAGCTGGTAAGCTCTTGCATGTAAAATATTGGGTATGAATGCTGGCTCTGGGTCGGCTTGTTCAGTTGTTGTTGGTTCCACATTAGCTGTAGACATATCGGTTGCAGCAGTCGGTGGCTGTATGGTTTTTGTTTTGTGAATGTCCTTCTCATTGCCTCTATAGTTTTTCTGATAGTTGGGAGTCTGCCCATTGGTCTTACAGACTACACATTTAAATTTGCTCTTTCTATCTTCGACTTTTTTCGTCCCTAAGGGACATTTCCCCTTTGTGTGGGTTTCTGCGCATTTGACACAGCGAGACTCCATGCTGCAGTGTTGCAGCTAAGCGGGTAGCTTCAGTGTTATGGAGGAGGATGGCGGCACTTTTGTGATTGCACGGCTAAGCACGTTGGACGTGATGGTTCTTGTCCCCTCCCTAGTACACCATCCAATTGCAAACAAAAATATCTCGTGCCTGCTACTAGCTAAAGATAGAAGAAGATAATAAAAGATAGATATAGAGAAAAAGCCTTATGCAGACTACGACCGGACAACTAAAGATAGGAAAGAGAAGAGAGAAGAGACAAGTGAAAGTAAAACACATTTTGTCTGATCAAAATAATAATAATTCAACGAACTGGTTTATTAATTAAGTAGAACTGTATAAAAGCTTTAAGAAAATAAACGAAAAGAGTAAAGCTGCCTTGTACGTATGAACTATTTGAATGTTGTCGGCAGAGATAACCTATAATAGAGATATCCAACTTCTACCTCTCTTGCCCCTTGATTTCATCTGACAGCGTTTTTTATACGCTTTTTGTCCCCTGTCTGTGAATACGTGTGAGCTCTTGAGAACAGCTGTGAAGACAGCTGATACCCTTCCCCACCTTAGTAATGGGGTGAATTAGAGTTCTTATTTGAAAATTCGCTCCGAACAACATACCCATGTACATTACATGGAAAGTACATGGATTCCCACTAAATTCATGAATCTGCCGCTTTTTCCCACAAAATTCACGAATCGGCCGCCATATTGTGGTGAATTGACGAGCGTTGTAAATGTATAAGTGAAATACAAGGGATTACCACTACATGTTCGTTGTGGGCTAGGGGAAAAAATGGCCGAAGTTGGATATCTCTATCATCCATTATCTCTGGTTGTCGGCACACTGCCGTCAGGGTTGGTATCTTATTCGAAGATTACATCAGACAGGGATGTCGAGCGTTAACTTCGTGGCAGGGATGACAGACGCTTACACAAGAAAGATGAAGAAGGCCCGCCCTTTTGCCACCAAAAGAGGCCGGAAGAGGGCTCGCGGAGCTAAGCTAACTATCCAAATCCACGCCTAAACTAACCTACCTAAGCTTAAATCTAAACCTAACCTAAGCCTAGCCAATTTTAAAACTACTTAGCTCAGCCCTAAACCGATTCAACGCCCTTTTAGCGTCGTTTGGCGATCTAGGTTCGAAATGTACCCGAGGGCGCCAGCTGTTGTTGACACAAGTCCGCTAGTCCACCACTCCTACACACACATTTGGCAAATGAGGAAGCTAAGCCATGAAATAAAACATTAAAAGATAAAGAAATTATGTAAAGCAAAATTCAAAAGGTAAAAATAACAACTACGAGAATTCCATAAAATAAACACAAGGTTCTAACCCTGGCTGAAGTTATATACCTCACACAACATAAAGAGACTCCCAATATCATGAAGTCTGCTACTCACACGTTTTTATGTTCCTCCGACGTCCAGCGCGCACGCTATAGAAGATGAACACCAATTACTTGGTGCTTCAAATATGAACTGAGCTTTATTACAAATTAAAGATAACATGCATACAATTATTATTCAAGTGGGAAATATGTCAAACACATTTTCCCACCGTTCAAGATAGGTACTACAATGTCTTTCAATCTTATTTCATAGAATATTATTGGAGCTGACAGAGTGTTAACTTTCAAGTGTGTGTACATTGTTTGAAATCTTTTACATGTAAGTATATAGGTATATATGTATAAATGTAAGTACATACATATTTATTAATTGATTACAAAATTTACGTATAAATTTATAGTTTACTGTTGAAATGTACGGGCTGTACCTGTATGGTTGCTGTAGGATTTTGCCGTTTGCGTGTCCAAATATAAACGACTGTTGATAGAATTAGCAGGATGAAAATAATCCACCACTAGGTTGCATAGGACTTTGAGATGGTGTGGAGAAAAATTGTTTCCGAAAAACATTCAGTTATCAGTATAATGTCTTGAAAGTTCTCTCAGAATGTATTGCAAATCTTCAAATTTCAAAACACTATAGTGCAATATACTTTGTCGAAAAAACGATTTGTCATTTTGAATTTTAGCGGCCAAGTTATTTTAGATTTTTTTAACTAAATTGCTTGTTATGCTTTTGAATATGGTTCCAATTCCATTTAAAATGCCTTTCTTTCTTGTAAGAGAATAATGTCTTCATTGTGTCATTTAACACATTTATTTGAAATTCTATGATTGAGAACAGTGATCATAGTTCTGGAAATGTAGATGAATAGAGAAATTAGGTAATTGTAATTCTATGGTTTTTTAGGTTTTTTTTTTGTGGTATATATGATCGGGGGTTTCTACGGAGATATCGTTATTTTTTTGTGATAGTGTGTTCTTTGAACCTAGAGTGAATCTTATTGCATCGTGTTTATTCTTATTTCGATTTTCTATTGTGTAATCTTGATGTATTGACAGTCTATTCGATATCGTTTCGTACATTCCGGAAATTATGCATTTAAGCTCTTTTATATAATAAACACAGAGCGTTTGGTTTATACCAATGTCAAAGGCCAAATGGACAAAGGGACTGAGATCAAGATGTCCATTGACAACATCCTGTCAAAAATAACCCAGTAGAAGACTTTTTATAAACACGATTTATTAACTGAATTAAATGAAATGAATATACAAATTAAATGAATATACAATACAAAAATATCGAATTCATGGAATAGAACTTAGTTTGACAAAATGTAAAAAATGAACAATTCGGAATTGAATAATGGAATAATGTAGTAAATGAAGTTACAAGTTATAGGAAATTATTTCAGTAATTCAAATAAAATAAATAAAATCAAATAAATAAATAAATAAATTTTGATCTTGAGAAACCTCTATAATGGTTCTAGTTCTATTACCTACTTTCGAAGGGTTTTGCAGGAGTAGGAGTTATTTGAAGTGTTTGTTTCGGTTGATTGCGATCGTATGTCATTCTTTGACACAGTGATTAATTTTTTCAAAATTTTGTAACACTGCCTCGAATGTTTGACAATAGTAAAAGCGTTTGACTTCACTTTCGGTTTTTTTTATAACTCGATTGATACCATATTTATTAAATAAGCTGGCAAACAATTCAGAAACGAATTGCTGAATGAATGAATAAATTCGGGTACACTGAAGATGTGGACTACGCTTTCCGCTAAATACTTAAGTACCTCAGCTACCATTGCCTACCTCAAAGGGTTCACAAATATAAACTTACTGAAATGGTCTAGGAACATAAATATGTGGTTACTACCAGTCTTCGTCCGTGGGTATGGTCCCAGAAAGTCAATTTATAGAAGCTGAAAAGGCTGCTCCGTAATTTTCTGGTTGCCTATCGGCGGTCGAGAAATCTGGTTGGAGGCTTTATTTTCTTTGCAAGTCTCGCAGGATCTGATCCAGTTCTGCACGTCAGTGGCCATCCCTGGCCAATATTTTGCCTTAGTTTTTTCTCAAAAAAACATCAGGAGAGCTCCAAGGGCTGTTTCTCTCCTCAATTACTCCCAACGAGAGCATGCGATCAAGCTCTTTGTATAATGCTATTGCGTCTGCTTTATTGGAATTTTTTCGTCATTCTCCTCTATAACATGATATCGAGATAGGTCTTACCCAATCCATTCAGCGTGAAAGAAGAAAATGCTTGATTTCCTCTTGCTCTGGTATGGGTCCGTTATAGTCGCCGGTGATGGAATGTCCAACTCTGCGACTATATTTAGCGACGTTAAAAGCGCCGTGGCGTAGTGGGTTAGTGCGTCGACACCTCCGCAGAGGGTGCCAGGTTCGATACCCGAATTGACCACTATTCATATTTCACGGTTCCACCTCTTTCGAGTAACTGACAATGCTCAAAGAGTATTTCCTGTCTAGAAAAAACTTCTCAACTACGCCGTTCGGAGTCGGCATTAAACTGTAGGTCCCTTGCACGCGTGAGAGAACAATAGCATGCACAACACGAGTGGTTGCTGAGAAGCTAGGCCCTGGCCCTCTATGGGCTGTAGCGCCACCCATATATATATATATATATATATATAAGCGCTCCAGAAGTCAGCGCCGAAGTACAATTCCTGTTGGAGACTGGGTACGATATAAATGTATCCATTGCTGTTGTCTTTCCCTAGAGACGTGTGTCCTAAATCGTCCTTCAACATTTTGGTAACTAACATCTGCTGTCCTTACTCCTAAGTTCAGCTACTTTACTCTGCACCTCTGCCTAGGCAACCCACAGATGCTCCTCTATCTAATAGTCGCAGCATCTCTTCACTTGCTATCATCACTTTTACGTAGGGCCTATTATCGTCATTTACTGATATCACTGTTGCCTATTTATTGCACATCTTTCCCTAAGTCTAAACATTTTAAGATAATTCCTGTGCTTGGTCAGCACCGTCGTCATTTCTTCACCAAATATTATCCGCCTGGCTACTTTATATTCCTGTTACCTCAGATGAAGACTCTTTCGCGGAGGTGGAATCTTAAACTCCGGAGTTTCATCGCCGTCAGGTCTTGTCGGGATCTTTACTGAACCGGGAGGCGCTTCATTTCCGGAACTTCCTCCTTCGTCGACGGTCACTCCGCCAACTGTCCCGTTTCCCTAACAGGCTGCACAAACAACGGACTTCACAATCGGTCTGTTCGTATTATATGTATGACTGTATGTCGGTCATTTAGGCTGGCGTGCAGCTACCTCAACCTCCTCGTCAATAAATATTCCTCTTCTTCATCCACCCTACCTTCAACCTCGCTAGCACCACGTCTATTTCGTGTTTCCCTTTTTATCTTCTTTAAGCTGGGGGATAAGCTCTTCCTTCAGGTCGTAGTAGTTTAAATAAAGGTCACCCTGCGTCTCTTTCTGGTACTGCCAGTGTCATCGTTCGGTAGGGCCCTTCAATAGGTGGTGGAAGTTCTTGAATAATTTTTTGGTCCACCGACACCGACATTGTCTTGTTTGTGCCGTCAGACTTGACTCCCCACTTGTGTAAAAGTTAACAGGCTCTCACATTACAAATGTGAGCCAGACGCTAGGTCAGCGTTTCCATCCACCGTGGGAGGGAAATGTGTGAAGGTCATTGCTCATCGACATCGAGCAATTAGGATAAGTATTGGGTATAAAACATTCATCCCAAATAGAGAAGACTGGGCATTAGACGTAGTGAGCGAATCTACCTATCTGGAAGTATTTTTTTTTTAAGCCCAAATTCAAAGTCTACGACGGCTTCTTGATTATCTCCATGTTACCTAAACTGTGCATTTGGCTCCAGCGGTTGCATTCCCTCAACCTGATCGATGCCTTGGTAGCTGCCAACTTCCCGTAAATGTCCTTGGGAAGTAGCTATAGCATTGTTTTTCACGCGTAATGCAAATGCACGCAGATCTTTGTATATTGCTTATCTTTCTAAGATTGAATGTATTTATTAGTAGTGTAGTGTGTGTAGTAGTGTAGTGTAGTTATCGCTATACTTTTGACGCTAGTTTGTACTTTCCCTAATATGTAGATCCACTATCCTTTCCAATGTTTTCAGCAGAAAAGATGAGAGGGTAATGGGTTTTAAGTCCTTTGGTAAGCTGTGCGTTACTTTCTCGCATTCTGTGGTATGAATACCACCTTAGCTTTCTTCCACAGTTTCGGAGTGGAGCTGAGTCTCAAAGAATTGTAGAAAATAGCCTATAGCCACGGTGAAATGTAAGAATGCTTTCCATGCTTCTTTTTGCGCCGTCTTGAGTTCTTTTTTATAAGCCTTGAGACTTTGCTTATAGAGGCCCTAGTTCGCTTTTGCCTTTCTTTGCATAGCTCTGACAGACTTCAACAGGACATGCTGTTAGGAAGGAAATTCATAGTCTTCGTGATTTTCTTAGCCAATTCATCAATATCAGCTTCCGAGCTTGGGTCAGAGATGACTTCTTTTTCTATTCTTTTGTTAAAGATATTCTTGTACCTGATCCAGTCAGTCTTTCTGGGGTTACGGAATGGGCTGGTTGTGGGTGTGTTGAAATTAATCGAGAATTGGATATATCGATGGTCAGAGAATGGTAACTCATTTGATACTTTCCACTTAGAAACATAGAGTATAAAGTCATTGGACATAAGGGTTATATCTAATACTGCCTGTCTGATACTATTGATGAAAGTTGGCTCTGAGCCTATATTACAGATATTGAGATTAGAATTAAGAATTAATTCAAAAAGTTTCTCACCTCTGTCGTTGATATCGGTTCAATCACTAAGGGAATATTAGCCTCTTACGCAGATTTTATTGCCTTGCGAATGGGAATCGCCGGTCCGGGCCCCTTGCCGCCGTATGGGAGGTATGCCGAGGCAACTCAAATTCGTCATCCGTCTCCGATGCTAAGTTCTAGACAGGTGAAGTCTGGAGCGCTATACTGTGGAAGGAAAAAAATGCAAGTTCTCTTCGCTTCTTACCAGATTATAACCTTTTTCCCTCAATCCAGAAATGCGATCAACTTCGTTGATCCATGGTTTCTGAATGAGGGCGATTTCTTCCCCGCGCTTAAGAAGGCGGAGCATTAGGTTGGCAGTGGCTGCGTTAGAGTGCTTATCCACTACTGTGATGATACAGTCTGTACCAGACGAATCGTCACTGCCTTTCTCCTTATGTAGCTGTTCTTCGTCTTTGCCTCCCTCAGTAATAGCCGGCGGCAAGACGCTGCTGACATTAACTTGTAAAACAAAGGATCAGACGATAGGTTAGTGACGCTACAAGACAAAGGTGAGATCGGGTGGCTTAGTAGCAGCTTTTATGTAAAAGTTTGCTCCACAGACTTACTCCAGCTCCTCCTACCAACCGATACGTAGGAGAGAAGGGGCTTATCATAGCCGTGTATATCCAAATGGATCGTTTCGGTGATATACTCCAAAACTTACCGCGAACCCCCTTACACTGCCACAAAACTGACGGTGCCTTGGCGATTTTCGAAGCGATATGTTATTTCCAGAGAAGTTTCCTATCTAGAGTAACACCTAGATATTTGGCTTCATCAGAGAAGGGGATGGCTTCAGCGGGCAGCTGCTCTTTATCCCCGCCTTTACATATTGGCCACAATCCGCATCCGAAATTATTCATTATCATTGCTATGATCCACAACACTAATGATTCAACACCCATTTTGTTGGATGGTTATGTCTTCGCAATGAATTCGGATTTCTATATACCTATGATCTGACAGGGAAATTTTTCTGTCCTGACAAGCGGTGTTGAAGATGAATCAAGCCAGTCATGGTCAGTACCATCGAATCTAATAACGTCGCATAAACTACACTGAGCAGTGAGTAGCTCCGATCCATATAAATCACCGGGCCCAGATGCTATAAGGCAGATGGAACTACAACACAGTTCAAAGTTAATAGCACCATGACTGAGAACCATCAGAACTAAGGCAGCTGCCTCAGATTCAGCTACACTGCAGTATAATTCGAAAATGCTGAAGTGATCTTTATACGTAAATGTGGGAAAACAACACATAGTGCCTCCAAAAATGTTTGGCCCATCACTATGTCTTCCTCTTTTCTTAAAACCATGGATCTACACATTATAGGAAGTAATCTAATTAGATCCTTGTGTCCGTACCAACATGCCTACCGAAAAGTCTTTTCTATAGAATCTAGAATCCCTACACTCTCCAGTCAGCACAATTTAAAAATGCTTTGATAAAAATTATTTTGCGATGGTATCTTTTTCTGGAAATAGAGGGAACTTTCAACAACGAACAATTCGAAGCGATATGTATCCGAGAGCCTTGGAAAATAGAAAATTTGAATCTCAGCTAGCCAACTACAGTGCAGAAAGAAGGATTTTCAGAAGCTTTCGAAGCACATCACAAGCACACTTAGACCATGATTGACCACGTCCGTAATAGTGCCGATAATTTGATTCCAATGCGAATGTTGAGTGAACCAGATCTGAAAACAAGATAAAAGCGTTTGTTTGCTTTCATTGGGATTCGAACCGGGTACCCCACTAACCAAGGGCACTTAACCAACTGCGCCATCCAGTCGTGATTATAGTAGTTGATGACATCCTTAACAGATTAAGTGCGACGGGATGCAAACCAATAGCCTATGTGGATGATATTGCACTAGCTCACATGCAAATTCCCAGTCACCAGCACTAATATAATGTAATTTGGCATGACAACTTCAGCTGAATGAACGGACGGAGTCGGACTCGATGTAAGCCCATCAAAGATTGGGCTGGTCCTGCTCCAACTTCACTCCACCAAAGCCGAAAGCGAAATAATTAACTTGTACTGATCGAGCGATGTACTTGACTATTTTTGTCGACAGCAAATTCAACTGGAGATATAACATTCATTAGCGCATCAGGAAAAAATTGACTGCACTTTACACCTGCAGGAAAATTGTAGGGCCCAAATGGGAAATAGGACCCAAAATAACACACTGGCTCTACATGGCAATAATAAGACTAGTAATGACTTACAAGGTATTAGCGTAGTGGAAGGCACTACAAATAAAGCAAAATCTCACCAGAAAGCAGAATACAAAGATCGGAATGCATCTGCATCACAGATGCACTTAGATCAAAACCCAAGGCGGCCCTTGAAATCTTACTCAATCTCATTTTCATGTACATTACTGCCACGCGTGCAGCAATAAGACAGAGGGAATATAAGCATTGCCACTGCCACGGAAATTTACACTGACGGCTCCTAGTCGGAGGATAGCACAAACTCCGTTACATACATACACCTCTAAAAACAAGCACGGTCGGTCGGGTGGAGGAAGTCAAAATCAGTGATAAGAAAGGTCTTTCTGAATTATCACCCTTCAGCAAACGAAAGTAAATTAGAAAATATGTTTGCCCTTTTCGTATCTTGTCATACCCAAAAGGCTCCAAAGAGTTAATACTTTCATATAGCTCCCCTGTCAGTTCCAACAGTGCAGTTTCAGTAGACATTCCGCTTCAGATACCAAATTGACAGTTACTGAAAATACTTTTCTTTCTAGAAATAACAATATTCTGAATTTAATACCTACCTTTTTGAAAAGACTGACAACAACGAGATTGGACGATAATTGTTCAAAATTGTGTTGTCACAATTTTTGTGAAGTGGCGTAACTATAGCCGTTTTTAATGATTGTGGAAAATGTCTTGCTGTATGCTATTGTTGAAAAACAAAACACAAAACGTCTGAGAAATGAAATTTTATTCAACATGTTACTTGAGATCATACCGCGGGATGTAGAATTAGATGGTTTAAGAGAACAAATCACTCTACTATGTCAATATTGTTCGTATTAAAATTGCGGGTGGTTAAGTTCTAAAAAGACCTAACATTGCAAAATAAGTCATTAGCAATTTGCAGAGGGTCATATATAGTTGAGTTATTGACGTTCAGAATTATATCCATTTCTGGAGTTTTTCTCATTTCATTTTAGAATTACCCAAACTAGCTGATAATATTCTACGAAAAGGAATATCAACCATACGCACATCATTTAGTTTTTTGCAATGTTGTTTCAGTCTGAGATTATTTGGTTGTTTTCTTATTTGAAGATGAAGTTTATGCTTCATTCGGATTTTTGTCAGAAGTAAAACCGTCATCCACGGTTTAAACGCTTGTTTTTATTGTCAAAGTTACTTATAATCTGTTTGCTATTCGCAATATGAAATTGTAGCTTCATTAGAAAAGTGACGATGGCTGTTGTTGGATCAGATGCCAAAAAAAAACGTCTTCCCAAGATTGGAAATTAAACGATTTCTAAGTATGGTATAGTCCTTTTTATCACATTCTTTATCGACAGGCGTTACAGTTCTCAGAACACAACCATCCATTTGAAAACTTATTAGACAATGATCTGTTAGCTTCGGGTCAAGTGTCATAGTTATGAACTCAGTGTTATTGTTTCGACGAGCCATTGTAAATAAATGGTTCAAACACGAGTCTAAGCGGGTAGGTTGATCCAACAAAGACTCATAACCAAAAACAGACAGAATCGTAAAAAAGTAGTCGACGTCAGAGGAAGCGGACAATAAGTTAATATTAAAATCGCCAAGCAGGATAATATTATATAATATATATAATATATAAATATATACTTAAAACTCTTCAATGAAGATCTTTATATTTGTGTTGTCTATAAACACAAATAAAACAATATATACAACAGAAACTGATTATGTCCGAACTTTGTAAATTGAAGTTTTTAATTTATTTGTTGACAATGTCATTTTGAAAAAATACACCAACACCACCAGCTGCATAAGTATCATTGGATGCTTCATCGAACAAAAAATTATGAATACGGAAATCGGAGATTTCTTCATCAAAAATCTAGATTTCAGAAATAAAAATTAGATCTGGAAAATGGTCCAAAGATGAGAGGTGAGAGGAAATTGCATCGAAATTTTTTCTCAAGCTGCGAATGTTTTGATGGATTATTGAAAACCAGAAGATTGTTCCTTCTTTGAATGATCTAGCCAGGTAGCAATTGAAATTAAAATAATTCGGATTGGAAAGGATAGTTATCGTTATGATTATAGCGATTTGGAGATTATCTACAAAAATTGTTATTACAATTATTATTGCAATTGAACATTATCTAAAAGGAGGCAAAAACAAACAGAAAAGAAGGAATATTTAAAGTCAATTAACTATACCCCGATGTTTTGTAAATCTTCAATAGAGTATATTTTTGTTGTTTTCTTTCACCTTCCACTTTTCTGATGAGAACGTTATTTATTGTTTCTTAGTTCAGTTGCTTTATTGAGTAGAGCTTCTTGTAAAGAGAGTGAGCGATGTTTTCTCTGTGCAAACTCATCTTCCTCATTGCATCGTTCGAGGGAAATAAGAACGTGACGCACAGAATATTACTTCTTTTGCCACTCCGTAATTGTGTCGCCATAAGAAATGATGAGACAATAGCTTCTGAGGTGGAGTTTTCTCCCTAGCATTCTTAAGCTCCAGAATTTCACTGAAAAGCATTTGCATTGTCACAATTTTCTTTTTTTTTTTGTTACTGTTACCGCTGTTGGATGGTAATGGCACAGCATTGTTGTTTTGATGAGCGCGATCAGATGTTGAACTCTCGATATACTGGCGTTAGAAAGAACAATGACCGGAGAATCCGCAAGAATAGAATTTCTATGCAGAGAAATACACTACGAATATTTTAAAGTTTGATTACTCTTAACGTAGAAGTCAATCTCTTTTTTGTCATTTTTTTCACACTTTGCATGAACAAATTCTTTGCAAACCCCACATTGGATCTTAAGATTGGGACGATCAATTTATAAGCTGCACGAACTGCACATCATCTTATATTTACTTTATTATTTTGTTTTTTTTTTGGTTAGAAATGAAAATACTGACAGATCGAGTTGTGAAAATAATGAAAAATGTGTACAGTATTAACGATGCGTGCTCCCCGACAACGCGTTCCCTCAGTACTCTATGCATGGATACACAAACACAGCTATGGATATGGGCACACACTTACCCAAAACCAGACATAATATGTTACTTCTCTGCCTAGGCAAGAATTTTTCAACAAAATCGTTAAATTTTGCTGAAATTATGAATATCAAACGTCTGGATTGGGGATTGGCCGATTTAGATAAAATTTGAGAGATAAACTAATGTAACTACATAATGTGTTACCACATGGGCTTGATTTCTTGGTTCATAAAGATTGACTTCAATTTGCATAACAAATGCACATCGCACACAGGTAGACGGAATTCTCAAGAACACTTTCTTATGAATCTCCTGATATCCCCCAAAACCAGCGTCTATAATACTATTTGTACTCCTGTAGTCTGCCTTTCACGACCGTAGTATCATTTTTTAAGGACTAGAAGGATATATAGATAAAGTTAGAGATCAATTTGCGTGATGCTTAATTCATATTTTGTGCAATATTTAAGAACTTCGATAATCTTACAATTCCGTTTGACAATTGTACCGCTGCTGCATCAGACAGATGCTTGGCAAAAAAGTCAGATCTCCGTTAGATATTTTTTTAAGGGAAAATCCAAATATGTTTACGTTAGACTGTACGTGTCATTTATTAAATCGAAGTTCTTATGTGATTATATTGACTCTCTTTAAATTAGGGTCAGGGCTGAACTTTTTAATAAATAAGAAAAATTAAATAAATCAAGTAATTGAATTTAAAGGAGTTTGGTGAGAATATTACAAGACATGCTTATATTGGCCCTTTTCATTTAGCACAAAGCTCAACTGCAATTTTTTCTTAAATATTTGATGTGATTATATTGATTATTTGATATTGGAAGCCTTGAGTTGGAGTGGCGAATACATCGAAATCAAACGATGATTTCTTATTGTTTAGAGACATTTAACTTAAGAAATTCATTAAATGAAACACATTTGTCTTTAACACGGAATTTCGTAACTGCATTATTAAGCATTTCCCACAGAGGCGTAGTAGCAGAACAAGTTCTTCTCAACTTTTCTCGTTGTTGTTTTTTGTATTAATAATTTATGTTATTTGTCAATTTTATTAATGTTTTTGGTATACGAATTTGAAATAAAATCAGCGCTTAATTTTGAATTCCGAAAATATCTATATATTTTCAGCACACGTACTGATTCAATAAGAAAGACAACAACAAATCTTTTCAACCGATGAGAAGAGCAAAGCTTTTGAGAGAAGAAAAAGCCCCCGAACAAAATTTCCCATCTTGGTATTATATGGTCTTTGGATATACATTGAATTTAATTAATTACTAATGCAAAATAGTAATATAATACGATTATATTTTCAAGCCAAATGCTACTTACTTTGAATAATAAAATTGTGTGGTATAAAATGTGCCATCTTCTTGTACGATGAAAATGAAAAAGTATGGGAGGTTGATTATGGCAGACGTTGTCATTATTCCAAATATGTTAATATACGCTTGTCGTCGTGAACAAAACTTCGGCGGTCTGTTGGGTAGTCCATGTTGCAGATATATCAATCTATCAAGAGTTGTGGCAGCTAATATCCAATTTGCACCACCCGTTAGTATGCCGAATAGGGGCATCTGCCACTGAAAATCGTATCGCATCCATCCGATTGAATTAAAAAAAATACTTCTTGACAGCGATGTTAGTAAGATGGTAAGACAGGATAAACAATCAACCCATGACAGAGCAGCCAAATAAGAAAACACTGAAGCAGTCATCTTTGGACGCATAAAAACAAGCGCATTTAGAAAATTTGCCACGAAACCGAACATAGTTAATACTGGCAAAACTACCGTGTACATAAAATACACAACCGCGTTGGGTTCGGAGCGTTCCCATGCACATTGATGCTCAATGCCTTTTGTAAGAGCTACACATTGCATTTTCTATGTTAAATATGTTTTTAATATAGAACCGATGTATTCTGCACTGTTTTTACAATTAACTAACTACTTCTAAAAGGATATCTATGTCAGTCTATGTCTGAGTTGAACCAGTTGATAGAGATAAGTATTATCTATGCTTGTCGACACAGTGGTTTCTCGATTGCTAATAGCTAATAGGTTAATAAGTAACATTTTATCGCTTTATCTACTAAAATCAATGATAATGAATTCACCTGACTATGCACATATATTATATTCCATACGTTCATTAATAGATTTCTATTGTGTTAGTATTCTCGCCTTCAGCGATGAAATAGGGTTGAATGTACATCGTAATAATATCTACTCATTTGCATACACCTGCCAAACATACATACATTCATATACAGTGGTAAACATTTATTTAAACGCACTGGACATAAATGTACGAATATCCCTCTTTACCAAGGCGTGTGGACCAGGAGGTTACCATTATTTCTTGTGTACAATATTACAACAATATTAGGCAACTGCACTTCCTGCTAAACATCCGCTCAAGCGCAACCACGTTTTTTTAAATAAAACAAAAAATGTGTTATTACCTAACGGTAAGACAGGATTTTTTTGTCGCATTCATCTTCCCATGTCAGGTTAAAAAAAAAGTTTTCCTTGGAAACCGTCGCCTTTGATGCCGGATTGCATCAAGAGCATATTAGGCTTCTGTCTTTCCAGGATCAAAGGTCAGCTGACCTGTATAGGAAGACCGTGTAAGGTTTGGGAGGGTGCACAGATTGACGTTGTGGATATGCATGCAATCCCTAGTAGGCTCAGGACTCGCGCCTGGCTACCTACCATACCCTCCGATGCCGCCTCCATCCTGAGCTTCAACCAGGCCTGCAATCCGCATATTCCGACGCAAAATTGAAAGATTTTCAAGCTGGAGGAGACGAAGGGGTGTGTCAGAGCCACCACTATTATTATAAATAAGGAGTCTCCAGACCCCCTTTCAAAAAGCAATTTTTTAATCCATTACGGATTCAACTGGGTTACATTAAAGCTTTATTATAAAGACGGGGTGATAGGATACCGCGAAGACGGTGCACCCTGTCTCCATCCTACAACCTATTACACAGGTCGGGCCCAAGCTAGCCACAGAGGCTGTGATGGAGTTGGGAAGTACTGCCTCGGACGAACCCAAGCCCTCTACCTCAACCGCCATCAATAGTGAGGAGGCAACGCTAACCACTACTTTCGGCCTCGGCCGCCCTTATTCTCTGCCTCAGCCAAAAGGGGGATGATGTTGCCCTTGTCCAGGAGCCTTGGGTTAGAAATTATCTGATCTGGGGACATGGGGCGGGATTTAACAACCTCTTAATCGTAAGAAACATTGGTAATCCAAGAGCCTGTATTCTTGCGAAGTCCTCACTAAATGTCTATCTTCTCTCCAAATATAGCGATCAAGATACATATGTCTGGAGGCTGGCATGCAGCAAACATGGCTGACTTCGGCATACATGGCAGGTGCCCGTGTCATATCGTCGGAGTTACTGAGGAAAGTGATCACGGATGTGGAGAGTTCAAGGACCGCACTCATCCTAGGGTGCGATGCCAACGCACACCATACTATCAGGGGGAGCGCGGACATTAATGACAGAGGTGAGTGCCTTTTAGAATTAATTTAATGTAGCAATTTGGCAAATTGTAATATAGGTAACGAACCCACTTTAATTTACAAAATCAGACAGGAGGTTCTAGACTTAACCATTGTCTCGGACCACATAGCGGATGGTATAAAGGAATAGAGCGTGTCTAAGGACCACTCATTCTCTGACCACCGGCTCTAGTCAGATCTTGTCCCATAAGGAAAGTCAGGGAAAAGCCTAAACTCCCATGGTGGCATTCAAAACTTGATTCCCTCCGCAAAGGTTGCAGGAAACTCTTCAATAAAGCCAAGGCAACCCGAATTAATGTCGACTTGAACTGTTATAAAAGAGCTCTCAGTACACTAAAATATGAGCTTAGAACAGCCAAAAGATCATCCTGTAGACTCTTCTGTGGGAAGATCGAAGAGACGTCTGAGACTTCCAGGCTGCAAAAAATATTAACATCATCACCCAATATGCCCTCACTGATGCAACGGGCTGATGGCACCTGGACTTACTGAAGTCTGGAGAGCCTGGGTCTTCTTATTGACAACCACTTCCCAGGCTGTAGTGATGGAGACGGTCATACTCCTCCCCAGTCAAACAGTCCAACCAGTCATCCCCACGTACCCAAAATTTGGAGACTGGGAAATGCTCACAGGCCTATTAGCCTTTCTTCCTTACTTGTGAAGATACTGGAAAAATTGCTTGGCGTATTCATCCGACAAATAGATAAACTTTCGATCTCTCAGCATGCTTACAACAAGGGCAAATCTGTGGAAACAGCTCTGCACTCGCTTGTTGGTACTATAGAAAAATCCCTCGATTTCAAGGAATTTACTCTAACTTATTTTTGTCGATATCGAGGGAGCTTCAATAATATAGAACCCCACGCAATAACCTCAGCACTCAACAGACTTGGGATCGAAAAGCCTATAGTGACTTTTATCCACCGGCTTCTCAATAACAGAGTGATAAGCTCGAAGCTTGGTGATAGCGATCAACGATTCAACGATCCTACGCATTTATGCCTCTATACCGATAGATACAGACCTCATGTTACCGAAACTCCCCTTCGAGAAGAATTTCTCAACCAGCATACCGCCCAGATCTTACTGGGAGCCTAGAATCTTAACAGATGCTAAAACTTGAAACGCTTGCTCAAACAAACCACGGATGGACATCTGGCACAGGATGCCTCATTACCGAACAACTATGGCCTATGATCGATCCCAAGCGATCGCTTAGCTTGATCAGATAAAGCAGGCCAAACCTCAGATCTCTTATTAGCGTTTAAACAGGGTATTGTGCCATCGGAACTCACACCTCTAGACTATCCCTTTCCTATTATGATTTAAGTAGAAGCTGCATGGACGAAGATGAGGAAGAAACCATCGAACACTTGCTATGTACCCGCAGTGGTCTCTCATCCCGTAGATTCAGATTTCTGGGGGCCCATTTCTTTGTTAGTCTGGCTGAACTGAGTAGGCTTATGATCAGATCAGAATCAGTCCTCTTCTTCGCTCTATCAAAAGCACAAATTGGTTTGCGGAATAGGTACCCTTGATACGCGTGGTAACACAATGGGCATATGCTTGGCCAAGTGCACGAAAGTCAGCCACCTCAACCTAACCGAATCTAGGGAGAGTTCGACGTAGGGAGAGTCCACTCTAAATACATGTGTTTATATATTCATATATACATATGTATATGTTGTAGTTTAGCTAAAGTTAGTTTAAGGCATTTTTAAGGTAGTGTGTATGTTAGTATATAAGTTTTAAATAAAGCCAGTTTAATAATTAAGTTTTTTTTTAATATTAAGTTGTACAGATAAAGTAATTATTCTTCTAAATCCAAATTCATGTATTTAGGTATAAAGTGTCTGTGTGTGTGTCTGACCGACAAAGGCTCCGAAATTACACATCGCAGAGGCTTGAAATTTTCAACAAAAATCATTCTAAAATTTAGATGCTGAATGTGAAAATTTTTACGGTTCCGAAGTTACGAGTACTTTTTAAACGGGAATAAAATTCTCAAAATAAGGGTGGTTGCATCAATCCGGTATGCAACCATTTCAAGTTGCGTAGTCGTTGATATCAACCATCCCCCAGTGTGTTGTAACTTCCATATATACACACACATTTTTCATATTTTGCTTTGGTGCAACCATTAATTTTTTTCGAACATATACGAACGACTGCCTGAGTGACCAAACGAACAGGAAATAATAAACATTTTCGCACTTTTCTTATTTTGTCATACACAAACTATCTATGCATGTACATATACACAGCTACACACAAATCATTCAATTTTGCTGAAATTGTGAATATTTAACTTCTGAACGGATTTGGGATAGGCATCAATGACAAAAGAAAATTCAAATACTTTTAGCTGCGTTTTTTTGCAAGCGTATATACGCCTAAATTTCACTTTGCATGTAAAATGCACTAACAACGAGTCCTATATCCGCTTAACTTACTCATCATATCTATCGCCGCTTAAGGAATAAGCGCGGATAAAAACAATGCGTCCAATCTTTATTTTCTGTGTGTTAATTCCTGAATTCATTCATTTATTGTTTAGGTTGCTGTATGTGGCTTGCACCTGCAGGCTTGGTTGATGTATTAGATCATTTTTCAATTTTTTGGCATCCATAAGTATGCAATTTTTGGTATATCCAGAGTCTCTGCTATACATTGCGTTTATGTGTCGTAATCGATTCTTTTCATTTGATGAACATTTTTTTATTTTATAATTATTAAGTGTTTTTGCTTTTTAAGTGATGGTCACGCTACACAATCGCAAACCGAAGATTGTGCCCATTAACGATCAACTATCACCTTCCACGACTACACCCTGAATGCTTAACAAATGTCATAAATGTCGTCGGTGTTGCCAAGATTTAATGATGAATCATTAAGCGCCGATGATCGTTTTTTTTGTGCACTTCGAAATTAAGCGTATATATATGTATATGTCCTTATATGCACACATATATATACATATGTTCAATATGTATATACAAATGCATACACAAAAGTACAAACAAGTGTAAATAAGTGTATACCTCTCTCTTTTTTTTTCTTTTTTTTTATTTTTTTTTTACGCTACCCAATCGCAAACCGAAGATTGTGCCCATTAACGATCAACTATCACCTTACACGATTCCAACCCCTGACTCATCACAATTGTCATAAAAATCGTCGGTGCTGCCAAGATTTTATGATGAATTATTAAGCGCCGACGATCGTTTTTTTGTGCACTTTTAATTTAAGCGTATATACGCTTGCAAAAAAACACAGCTATTATTGTTTTAATTTAAAAAAGTGCGGTAATAATGCAGGTAAAGTACCGGTTGAAGAAACAAAGCCGGATACGAAATCAAGTATATTATAAGATTAAGTTTAGCTTAGAGTGCCTGTCGAGGGCCCGTAAATTAGAAATAGTAACAATGTTTTTCCAACTAGTAATTAATAATTATAATAACATAATATTTATAATATATATAATAATTATTAATTAATAAGAATTAGTAACTAATTTTTGTCTAGTATGTAATTGTTTTATGAACTTTACAAAATAAAACTTAATAAAAAAAAAACCTAAAAAAATCATTTATAATGAAATTTTTTTTATCACCCTGACTTTTTTTTTAATGTTAATGCATTACTCCCATCTCTGGCATTGGGACGGTCATTAAGTTCGGTTCGGTCATTAAGTTTTTAAATTTTTTTCTTATTATTTATTAGTCATGTTAAAATTTTCTTTTTACAAAATAATGTTAGATTAAGTCGAAAGACATAGAATAAGTTTAAGTTTAGCTTAGAGTACCCGCTTAGGGTCAGTAAGTTAGAATAAGTAACTAACACTGTTCGACCAACTAGTTTTAAGCATTTTTGTCTAGTACATAAGTTGTCATGAAGTAAATAATAAAAATGAATTAAAATGAAAATGATGGCATCGGGACGAACTAAAATTTGAAGAATTGTTACAGCAGTAGGCAATGCGGGTAGATTCTGTGTCGAGACGGCGGCACGTTCATGGTTGCACGGCTAAGCTCGTCGGACGGAATGGTTCTTGTCCCTCCCTCGTACACCACCCAATTGCAAACAAAAAACATATCGTGCCTATATCGAACTAAGGATAGAAGAAGAGAAGAAACGATAGAAAGAGAAATAAGCCTAATACCCTAATGCACCACGGACGGACAACTGAAGATAGGAAAGAGAAAAGAGAGATGGAAGAAGGAACGATTGTTCAAGGTTTGTGCCTCTACCACCAAAAGAAACCGAAAGAGGGGTCGCGGAGCTATGCTAACTATCCTATTCTACGACTAAGCTAACCTACCTAAACTGAAATCTAAACCTACCCTAAGCCTAGTCTATCTTAAAACTACTTAGCTCAGCCCTTAACCGAGTCAATGCCCTTCCAGCGTTGTTTGGTCGATATAGTTCCGTAAAGCACCCTGCTGTTATTGGCACAAGTTCGCCAGCCCACCCCTCATGCCAATCGACATGACCTTTGCTATCTCCCTTAGCGAATTTTATAGGAGATAGACCCTAAGCCGACGTTAGCACAGCCTAATGTTCCAACCTGTCTGTTTCGGGCTAATATCCCGAAGCGTATTATCTTCAAGAAAAAAACGTTGTGTTTCCTGTGTATTATAACATGATCATTTTATTGGTGTCATTGATTGGTGATATTTGATGGTACCTCGGTTTTGATTCCTCATCATCTCGGTCAACCGTGAAGCTTTTGTTTATATTTAACAGCTGTTTCTGTTTACATAGGTTAGGAGGGGAAGTTGGCCTATTTATTCCCTATCTACTATAATAACGCGCTCTGTATGTAAGTATGACACAGCTATACTGAATGTGTTCGAAGGAAAACCCTGCAACTAATGTGGTTCGTTGGCGGAGTAGGTCGGTGCATTGCTCGTGGTTCTGTAGGTGGTGCTCTCGAATCCGGCTGGAAGCAATTTTTTTATTTCTTTTTTATACGCAATAAAACTTTTTTTGGTTTGTTTGGATTAAATAAACATTTCATATTCTGTTTTCCTAATGCCCAGTCTTATAGTGCAAGCTTAAGCTCCACATTTGTTAACGTGAGTTTCTTTCCTTGAACTGAGCTAAACGCGAGTGTACTCCCGTTTGAAACTTATTTCAGAAACACAGTTGCATTATTATTGTTCCGCACCTTTGAGAGCGAGAGCATTTCGTTCTCAATACAATTGAAGTTCCATAATGAAATCCATCCCTTCCTCATTTTTTTCTTCCATCTACTTTTTTTTATTTTCAACATTTGATGAAAAATTATTTGTCCCTTTTCGTGCATAGCGACTATGTAGTTTCTTACTTCCATTTTATTATTTTTTTTCTTTCACTGGTCGGACTCAGGGATTGATTGTCTGAAGTGATTGTGTGTTTGCTTTCTTTGTTTGTTATCATCTCCCTTTCGCGATAACACCACGAACTGAACCGTGTTATAAAGGACTGAACATTGCATTTTAAAACTCCGAAGCACTGCTAATACATCTTTAATCCAATAAGAATTGCAGCAAGTACAAGAACCAGATGGAAAGGTTGCCATTTTTTGTTCGATTGCGTTACACAAATGAACTTCAACTGAACTGAATTTCAGATTTCACTGTGAATATTTACTGTCAGATTTATGATTCGGTGGCATGAATGTCGAGGGTCGTGATTTGTAGCTAGGGCCCTTAAAGAAAAATGTCCCAAGCATTTAAAAAAAAAATATTTACACTTAATTTTTGCAATCAAATTCGATCCTGCGATGACACATGGATTTTCGAATCCGATGGTAGTGAATCACACTTTTTTCGGAACCAAAAAGTCAAAAAAAAAAAACGATTATCTATCTATTAATAATAGAGCGCTATGTAGGTATGTAAGTATGTATTTTCGAATGTGACCGAAAAAAAATCCTTGATGCCCGTTTTCACAGTGCAAAATTATCTGCTGTTATAGCTAAGGCCGCTTTCACACTCGATAAGATTCGTCGGCGATTCTTTCAAATTCCCTTTTGTGATCTCAAGCCACTTTCACACAGGAAATCTTTCAGTCTCTGCAATTGAGATCTTAATTCTGAACTTTTTCTGTTTCCTATCCTCTCTCACACACGCGTCATCTCTTTCTCACACATGTACAGCATGCTTCCAATACCCAACATTAAGAACATAAGAATAAAGCAACTCAAAGAAAAAACGAAGAGAGATAAAAGAGAATAGAAAATCCAAAAGCAAACCTCGAGCACACCAGACGCGGGCTACCCCTAGCACATCTCACCTCCCTTGCCAACAAGATGGAAAAATCGTCGACAAAATTTTTCTGAAAGCGGGCTAAGTGTAGGATCGAACTTAAATTTCACCCAAGAATATTTCGTTTTCACAATCAATATTTAGGTTCGGTTTATGCAAGCCATGTATTGAATTCTACAACCATGTATATGATGAATATGATAGTGATTGTGATTAAACACTAACAACACCCTGCTGAAAAAAGGAAAAGAGAACACACCAACTCAACAAGCGAATGTTCATGCATGTAAGGATATTGTTATAATATGCGTGAATATATAAATTTGTGTGCCTTCTGTTCTCTTAAGCAGCATTGCTGCTCTATGCATTTTGAGGTTAAAATTATTATAATACACGAAAGGTAATTATGTACTCTCTGGACTGAATTTTAAGGCAATGCTATAGGTGGTTTATGTTTTACCACTACTGACGTGAAATTTAAACGTCCACTGTGAAAACGAAAATTTTATTGATTCTGAGTTTATCTATGGATCGACACTTTAGATCAGACTGTGAAAACGGGCACAATGGACATCGGGTCCGTTGACTCAGTGGATTGGTGCGTTGGTCATGCTTTTTTCACGTTCTGTGTTCAAATCTGGAGCGAGCTACTCTGTTTTTCATCAGCCGATTTATTTATTTGAATAAACAATTCATATTCTGTTTTCCGAAGTATTCTATTTGCACTGAATATAATAAAAACCATCCCCAATAAAAGCAAATATAATAAATGATTGAAAAATAATTCATATCATAAATGCTTCTGGCATTGCTTCTGTCGTATGACAGACATTTCTACGAGTGGTGAATAACTCCCAACATGATGGGTGTTTTTATTTTTATTTATTCTTCTTTGGATGTGAGGCTGTGGTGTTGTGACGTGTTGTTGTTTGTAAGATGCTCCCGGGCTCGGCATGTAAATCTCGTTCTTGTTCTGCTCCCGTTCTCGCATTGGATGAAATCATAATTCTGCACGTGGATTGCACCACCATTTTACGCACTGGTCAATTTTCTCCTCAGTGATGCATCGCGATCGGGCTTTTGGCGTACAAATCAAGTAAAGAAGTTTGGAGTTAGTGAATCATGTTTGGATTGGGGATTGATTTGGACTTCCAGTGACTACGAAAAAAATGCACGTCCCGCGGCACGGTCTGCTGTTTTTCTCTTTCACGGCTGGGATGCAACATGGATTGAGACGATACCTTACATATATATATATGTACATATATGAGATTAGTTTGGTAGTTTGTGTTTAATGGTGTTCACTATGATACCTCTTATGGTCCGTTTTTTGGGTTATCAGTCTGTTGCTTTCCGAGACCGGCAAAGGAGATCGGTCGTTTTAGCACGTTTGATTGCGTTCGTATGGTCACTACGCGCTTCAGACCATCTACACCGGGATGTAGCTGCTGTACTCGAGCGAGTAACCACCTTGATATTTGAATTTTGTTTTAGCTACTTGGGGCGTTGTTGCAGCTGATGAATATACGTTGTACTCAATGATTTCAAGACTCTTGATCCTATTAGGAAATGACCTGGAGTTAGTATTGACGGGTCGTTAGGGTCAGATGATATTGGCCAGAGGGGTCTGGAGTTGGTTAAGCAATGTGTTGTATTCCTCAAATATTAACCTTGATGCGCCAATCAGATTGACTTCACCCCTGCTCCTCCAAAATGTGGTGACGAAGGCGGGTTGAAGTTGCTCTTTGTTAATTCGTTGTTGGCACCCTTGAAGTTTGTCCTTCCACAATCACTGTACATATTCGTGCAGATGCCTCGTCTTGCAACTGTTGCTGAACTGCTATTGTGACCCGTTCGACCGGTGAACTGCCCTTGGGAAGTGGGTTGTTGGCGGTGAGTGCTTATATTTCTGCAGGAAATGAAGCCAGCTGATCCAGCATGAGTTGGTTCCATGAGGCCAGCAACTCCTCCGGGCCGTGTGGATGTTTTTCAGTTGGTAGGATTGGAAGTACCTCCTCCATATTGCTAGGGAACGGATGAGACGTCTGAGTGTTGAGTCATTTTCAAAAAACGTGTTGGATTTTAACGCACAGTGTTCACTATTGGCTGGGGCGAAACCACGTTATTCATTGTCGGCTGGGTTGTCCTTACTTCCTACATGACGCCAGATGTTTACGTCCGTCAAGTTTTGGATATCCGTAAACTTGTTGGCAAAAATATCGTGTGCGAATCCTGGCAAAGCTTATTATTGAATCAACTACGAGAATTATGAAATAATAATATAAAATAAAGACAAGGTTCTAACCGTGGCTAGAATTCTTGTCCGCACAGGGGGAATTAAGCCAAGAATGGGTCACTGGATGCATACGGCTATTGTTAGACCCATCTTAACATACGGTACTCTTGTTTGTTGGCCAGCACTGAATAACAAATCCAATCTTAAATTGATAAGCAGTATTTAAAGATCAGCGTGTATGTACATCACAGGGCATTGCGATCCACCTCACAGCCGCCATGGAAACATTGCTACAGTTTCTTCCTATGGACATCTATGGGAAGCTGTTAGCTACCAAGGCAGCGTTAAGGCTATGGGAGTGCAACCGCTGGAGCATTTCACACAGCTTAGGTCATACAGATTATACAACACCCGCTTTAGACTTCGAGCTTGGGTTCAGAAGATTTATCCCAGGCAGAGAAAGTTGGGAAAAAAGATCTGGAAAGCAAATCACGCCACCTGGAAATCTACACAGATGGTTCAAAAACAGACGAGAGCACCGGACTAGGAGTATTCGCGATATCGCCGGACATATCCTTTTCCCTGTCTCTTCGACAGCCCAACCATTGTAGTGTATTCCAGGCAGAAGTTAAACCATTCCAAGAGGCTGCCCACTTACTGTCAATGAACCCGATAGACGGGCTATCTAACGCCATTTACATAAATGGTCAGGCGGCCATAAAGTCTCTGGATAAACCATCAATTAAATCGAAGATGGTAAAACTTTGCCGTCTATCTCTTAGGGAGATAGCGGTTAGATGAAACCTAACCCTATGGTGGGTACCTGGGTATAGTGGTTTTCCAGGCAACGAAAGGGCCGACGAGTTAGCTAGAATAAGGGTGGGACTGCGACTGGAAAATAATCAGGACAGCCCATATCCCTCACTCCAAGTAATAAATACCATGTAACTTACAGATGCCGTCGACTCCGCTAATCGGAGATGGATGGAATTAGATACATGTAGGAATTCGAGGCTTATTTAGCCCTCACTTAATCCAAAGAAAACAAATATACTCCTAAACTAAACAGGAATGTAATAAGGAACGTAGTCGGCATTATTACCGATCACTGCCTTCTCGGTATCCATGCCAGAAGAATGGGAGCCCCGTACAACGACTACTGAAGAAGCTGTAGAGACGAGCCGGAGGAAGAAAATACGCTTCATCTCCTCGCCACTTGTCCAGCCCTCGCAAAAACTAGAAAAGATATACTGGGCAACTATTTTTTTAGAAACCCAGAGGAAATATCACACTTAAGGGTACAATACATAGCTAAGTTTATCACGAAACCTAATTGGCTATAAATCAGCACAGAAGTAGGCTACGAGGCGGTCTCTAGGTTTACTTCATTTTCGTTAGTGTAGTCCCTTTAAGAGGATCCGGTGGAAAGCACTGGGTGGTGATAGCACAAAGGGTCACAATTGCTAAAGTTACGGACGTCACATTACATACAGAGACTCCCAATAGCATGGAGTCTGCTACTCATTATTTTGAGGTCCCACGTAGTCCTGCGCGCAGCACGATAGTGACGGCCTTGCTTTGAAAAAAAAAAACACGCAATTGTGCAAAACAACACTGTCTTTTCCAGGGCACTCAATAAAAAACACTGAAGCCAGGAATAGTAAAAGAAATTAATAATTCACAAAAGAAAAAAAAACCCTAAGGCTATGCAATTAAAATTGAAAACTGTTAAAAATTTAAGGAATTAAAGTTCTAATAGAAAAAAAAATAATAAAATCTAATCCTGCAACTCCGCTTCTGGCTTTTGCAGAATCTGGAAGTATTTGGCACTTGGTTGGCACTGTTGACACTCTTATATGTATATATTTACATCACTACTCAGGACAACTTTCACAAGGGACGGGATATATATATGTGCATATGCACGCACTTTCCCTGCAAATGCAGGTCGGTGCACACGCGCAGTGCTGCCAAACAAATTTTTTGTTTACTTATTTGTCGTCTGGATTTTCGTTTCATCTTGTTAGCGCCTGGTAAGTTATTATATTTTTAATCTATTTAATAAATCTGTAAAATAATAACTCAATTATTTCTTAGGATGCAACCATTCAATTGAAGAACACGCAACATTACGATAAAGTGGTTAATAAAAGTTAAGTACTTTGTTAATTATGCATTGTGTCATTTCATGTGTGACATTTGTGTGATTTTTATAATTTATTGATTGTTTTATTAGGGTAGTACGTACAGGATAAGGGTCGAGACATTACACAGAAGGTGGAGGATGTTCGAGGGATTCATGGTGGACGGAGTAAGTATTATGTACACATTTGTTGCGTATATTCAACATTTGATTCTTCACAGGCAAAAGCGGTGAACACTGCCGTAATAGAATCGAAGTATAGCGATGAGTTGAATTGTCTATGTAGGTCTCAGAATGTGCCTCTATACTCGATAAGGCTTGGAGAAGAAGTAGAGCAAGATTTACTTGCTTTTCCAAATTGGCCAAATCTTACACACCTTCTTTCGATCACTGTAAAAACCTATGCAATTGCTTGATGTATCTATTTGATTTCTTTTTTTGTGTATGCCCATAAAGAAACAATGAGTTGGGAAAACAGATCACGATCTAGCATCAAGGTCCGTGACTTATTAAACAACATCGTGCAAAGAAAAAAAACAAGGAACAGAAATACGTCATTTGATAGAGAAATAATGATTTAATGTTCTGAATACACATACATATACATTCAATAATTTAAAAATAGACCTATGAGTACTTTGTGTTTAGATAAATTCAATATTAGAAAAATTGCTAGTATTATTTGTGTAGTTCAAGATTATACAAGGAATTTATTTTGTTTTTTTTTTTCTAATGAGAAAAAAAGCTTGTGTCCTAATGTAAATTGTGTATAGCATTTAATTGTGTTTTGTATATACTCATGGAATTATCATTTGAATGAAATATAGATGTATAAGTGTTTTCTTATCCAATGTCCTATTGGAATATTATTTTATCTACAATTTTATAATTCTAAAGAAGTAGATCAAATGAAAAACAAAATACACTCTTGTATAAGACAAGTGCAATATTTATCTATGGAGATAAATGCAATTTTATATGTACTTATGGTTGTATATAATCTGTATCTAACAACTTTTATATTTTTGGATAGATATTAGTATTTTTTCATTTTTATCAATAATACTCTGAGTTTATGTAAATATGAAACGAGTTAGCTACTTTGATTATAAGCGCAATATTTTATCATTTCTATGAACGCATGTAAGTAAGCTGCAGTCTGATTGCACACACAGCATGTACATATTTATATAACTTTTAACGTTAGTACGTTTCATTTGTTTCATATTCTCTACTAATCCAGCTAAATCTAGTTTACGTCTGTTTGAATAAAAAAAATAGTAATAACTTGACATTGTCTAAAAAAAAGTGTTACGAATTGTACCTTTGTCCCGTTATAATTATCGTAGTCACGTTTTTCATATTTAATTTAAAGGAAGAATTTTCGATCAATATCAGGAGTATCTCGACAGGATATTGATACATACATTCGTATGTATATTAAGTGAATAATTTAGAGCCTAAGTAAAAGAGGACATGATAAAATAAATACATTATTTTTATTATAAATACATAATGAATCGCAAATTTTGTATATTAAATAAATAATACGTTTTTTTCGCTAGAAATTCTTGACCAAAATTTGTATATAGACTATCGAGGCTAAATGTGAGCATGTTGTATTTATAATTTAAATGATTAAGAAATACAAACTTCTCGTAGTATATTCCGATCACAAAAAATGTTTCTGAATTGTAAAGCTTCCTCGTTATAAAAAAGGGAAAATCTATAACACAACAGCAAATCATGTGACAAACGGCTGATATTTTACGAAATTTCGTTCACGAATCCGATTTTTTTATCATTGTCATGATAGGTCTAAATTATTGTGCGTATACTAGCAAGGAAATGAGAATTCAACTTTGAACAAAATAAGAAGTATCGTAAGTAAGTGTTATATTTTGATCTTAATGAAACAAAAGAGAATACACGTTCACTTGTTATAACATTAGTTTTATAAATATTTAAATAGACCTTACATAAATATTCTTCTTAGACAGAATTGCAGGGATGAGTTTGAAAGGCACTATACTTATGTAGCAAATCTGTCCATATACTGAAATATAAAATGTATATGACATAAAATGTATATCTACAAGATAACTTGATTTCATTAGTATCTTTTTCGTATTGCATGATGTATTTTTTTTTTATTGTATATTGAGATCCAAATGTGTAGCTTCTTCGAAAAATAGCTCGTATTATATATTTACTAGATTTTAAAAGACTTCGGCATTGTTTATTTATATTGCTACCATATCATCATACATATGTTTTCATTTATATATTTGGCCACCATACCGGACCAATAATTTCAAAACTATCAAAGTAAGAAAATATATATGTAATAAATAATTCATGAACAGTTATTTTGTTTTCCAACATAATTATAGTTTTTAGAAGGATGGAGAAAAACTGTGAATATCTTATATCTCAGTGAAATATAGAGATTAAATGCATATCCGTTTTTCTTATTTGTTTATCATCGATTTTGTGATTAGGTATAAATAAATACATACTCTATCAGCGTGTATATTATTAACAGACAGATTCATATTATAAATATAATCAAGAAGCGGACATATTCCAATATGGAAATGTTTTTTGTGTTTTTTTCATACATACATACACACAATTATATGTATACGTATATAACTGGATTTGAAATGGAATTTGCTAATGAAAATTTAAATAGACAATGTAATTACAAAACTTCTATACACATATCAGAGCAGCTAAATATTTACTGACCTTGTAAATGTGGATTGAAGCGGTTATTTGTAAGTCGTGTTTATATGGATATATGCATTTACATATGTATGTATTTTAGATAATGTATGCAAGAAAACATACTTCTTCATTACTGTTGTTTATACTTGTCATGAATTACCAATAAGATACTTTGCATGTTCGCTTAAATTACTTTGTATTTAAATATAAAATTAATCCGATTGTAAGTTATTTTTATACAAAAATCTATTTGAAGGATCTTATTTCAAAATGTCTGTGAGATGCGATTAAGTTAGATAAGTGTCTTAGTAACAAAATCATTAAAAGATTGGGAGAAAATTTGAATTGTTATCAACTGATATTGGGAAATTTAATGAATACAATTTTACAGTAAAATTTTAAATAAGATATATATGATATATATGTATAAACATATATATGACTGATATATTAATGAGTGTTATGAAATATGAATGATAAATGAGATCAAGCACTTCAATTTTATGAGCAAAAGTATGCCGTAATCACAACACATAAATAAATATATAATTATCGAAGCTAACAAAAAAAATTAATGATTGATTACAGTGCTATAATTTGATCTATACTTTAACTACTACTAGAAATATATATGTATATATATTATATATAAAACTGTATATGTATGTATAAGTTATAAATTTTTGATACTGTTAAGAATAGATTGTCTTCATGATTAAGGTTGATTCTACTTAAACCTCTTGTCTTGATAATTTAATTTTTAAAATAAGTAGTTAATTTTTAGTTTGATGCACAGATTTTGTTATTTATTGACAAATCTAAAAATATTTCAAATGTACACGTATGTTTTCACAAATTCAATGTACATATGTATATCATCAGGTGTTACTTAGACTAAACATTATTCATTGAGGCTCTTCATTTTTACTATGTTTCGAATAATTCCTTTCTAATACAATTTCAATGCATTTAATTATATAACAATAAATATTCTCTAAATTGCTTCAATAACATTACGGCTAATCATTTATTTTAAATGTAATATAAGTTTCAGCACGTAGAATAGGTTACAATAATACTTAGCTAAATCGCGAATTATTTTTCAATTAAGTTCTTACGTTACATTATTTATTTTTTTATTATATAGTAAAAATATGTACAGTATTTAAAGGTCTCATATAAATGTTTAACTAGAAAATTAACATGTGCAAGACTTAAGTTTTCATATAAAGGAATGTAAATATTTTTGTTACAAAATTCTTGACTTTCTAGGGGTATCACATACTAAAATTGTATTAAGAGGGAAAGACTGATCGGAGGGAAAGTTAATTGGAGGTTTTATGTTGGGAAATATGTAAGTAATCGATTCTAATACGGATTAAGGATTAACTGGTAATGTTAAGCAATTAAGTATAGAAGTCTTAAATAATCCGCCAGCTTGGATTAGATATTCCGTATTTATAATACAATTAGCTTTTAAAATTGTATGGCAAATGTATGTAAATAATTTTTTTTTATTTATGTATATGTAGTTTTATATGCAGATTTATCATTTAATAGATTTATCAGTATGTGCACCTCATTACTCTCCGCAAAAAACGCCTAAAGATGTATGTTAACTGATGCAATGTAAATTCATATACAGTATTATAGTATGCTTTAAACTATTTGCCAACAATATTTAAGGACTTTATATTTAAAACGCATTTAAATACTTTCAGAAATTTGTTTGTTGTTTTTTATTTGCATTAACAAGCGCAACTGAAAGAGGTTATATCCAACGATATAATAAATTACTGTGAGTGTCGGAGTAGTTACAAATGTAATTTCGTCCCTTATCTCGAATGACGGACTTCGAATACCTGTTATTTATCAATTTGCCTTTAATGAAGAACGCATTCTCTTATTACTCAAACGGACACTAATTTTAAACAAATACTGAGCAGGATTAATGTCAATAGTACATTGGAGTTTACAATTTCAAAGGTATGCTTTGCAAACTAGAAAAAATATTTCACCATCAGGATTGCAAATAAGTGAATTGAAATAATTAAAGCGAAATGTGAATAAAATAGAATAAACTTATGTATGCATTACGTATATTGTTTACTTTTAAGCAATGATGGTAATCTCAAATGCATCTAATTTGTTTACATGAGTTATAACCATATTATTAAAAACAAAGTTAATATTGTTTAATAAAGCGATGATGTATCCTTACACTTTAATGTAAATTTACGAAATTATTAGTTAATATTACATTAACCAGTGTTTGATGTTGTAATTGTATTGTTTTTTCTTAAAGCATTTTTAAGTGTACTGCAGTAGTGACTTGTTTCCGTTATTTAGTAAGTTTTTTTTTTGAAATTATAGCAATTGATGTATTGTTAACAAAAAAAAAATAAATAGTGCAAACATATTTCAAACTTATTTTTTTCGTTATGTCAGCGAAAGAAATCCAGTAGGATCTCAGATATATAATGTTGAAATAGTTTCTGTAGCTCAATTGGTTTTTGCCTACACAGTTGCTACATATTCCGGATTGAGATATGAAAATCCAACGAATTCTGTCTGATCCAAATTCATCATAAATACTTTATCGGTTGGTGTTAAGTCTGTTTTCTCTGATGTAAATTGTTTGTCAAAGTTGGACACATCCTTGCGATGTTTCTATAAACAAAATAATAATTAAAAACTGCAATAATTTCAAAACATTTTCTTACTATTTTCGGTTTGAAAGGTGGCTGAACTTCACGATTTTCTATTTTCTCCCAATCAATGCGCCTGAAGAATGGGTGCAGTCGCACATCCTCTTCTCCTGTTGGTCCACAACCCAATCGTTTTGCTGGTTGTTTTGTAAGGAACTGAAGTAATGTGTTATAAAATAGTTTGTTTTTTAGCATAGTAATTTATTTTTATTATATATATAGTTGTTTATTTATCAACGAATTCGTTTCCGATATGGCTTTTTGTAGAACGCAGATTTATCAATATCTATATTATCAATATCACTATTCATGCGTAACTAAACTAAAGATTTTTATATTCCACAATTTGCTTTTAATTTTTAATATTTTCATAATTTGCTAAGGCTTGTACAGATATGTGGTTATTGACAATCTTACTACTTAATTTTCTTTAATTACTTAATTGATTGCTTACTTTTGGTTTTAAAAAAGTAAGTAATTAAGTATATGTTCGAATTTGAACTATGGGAAAAACCTCCATTTGATGAGAAATTAAAATAAAAACAAATAGATTGTAAATAGAACAGACGTATAAAAAGAAAACAATTAAGTTGTTAAGTGTATAAATAAATAATGAATGAATAAATGAGAATATATATAAAAAATCATTTACTCGCCAGTACAGCGCGAACATTGGTCCTTCGAACTGGGTATTATGAAAACATTTCGACCCGGTGTTATTACATATTCAGTATTTTCCAAGGAGCATTATTCACTTTCCACGAATCTCAAAGCTCAAGAAGAATTTCGGCTACTCAAGAGTAGAAACTACGCTTGTGATATGGGATTAATTGAGTCAGTAAACTCCGTAACGGTAGCTGATAAAACTGGAGGATACCAATCAGCCAATTCACGAAATAATTCAGCTGTGACATTAATATTTTAGGTTAATATTGAACGGGATCAAGTTGACTACAAGCGAATCGTCGGTTATCGACAAGAAATCGAGGCGCCAGTCTTTGTGCAAAGGGAACAAATTAAAAGGGTTGGAATTATTCAGTGATGTATTATACGCTCAGTGTTCATGAATGTTAAGCCAACCTTTTAATCCCGTATTCAGAATGTATTTGCATGGACTGACTCAAGAATGTCGCTGGGCTCATATAAGAGTTTCTGTTAAACAAAAATGCCTGATTAGTGAGTGAAGATTATCACTGTCGAATGCATTGTATATTCATTCAAAAGTGATGCTTTTAAAAATCGGGTGATGGTATTCTGTCATATTGCAACTGATTTACCTCCTGTATGTTTTGAACTTCTTAATATTTTTAATTTCTTTCTAATTGCTTTGAACTTATCAAGCTGGGTGGAAAGTTACAGCCAATGTAAACCTACTGTGGTTATAATAATTGCACCACGACTGCATTCCTTGAATACTTCTACTTACTCCTTTGCAAGCTTCCTTGGCCTCTTTGCTCAAATTCCTAGGATATGAAACATTGTGGTCCGTTATAGCAGCAAATAACTCTTCTTCGTCTTCACCATCGAATGGAGGTTGTCCTACAAGCATTTCATACAGTAAGACACCGTACGCCCACCAGTCAACAGATTTTCCATATGGTTGATAAAGAATGATCTGTCAGAGTAATAATCTGTAAGTAAAAATCTAAAAAAAATACACCAACACCACCAGCTGCATAAGTATCATTGGATGCTTCATCGAACAAAAAATTATGAATACGGAAATCGGAGATTTCTTCATCAAAAATCTAGATTTCAGAAATAAAAATTAGATCTGGAAAATGGTCCAAAGATGAGAGGTGAGAGGAAATTGCATCGAAATTTTTTCTCAAGCTGCGAATGTTTTGATGGATTATTGAAAACCAGAAGATTGTTCCTTCTTTGAATGATCTAGCCAGGTAGCAATTGAAATTAAAATAATTCGGATTGGAAAGGATAGTTATCGTTATGATTATAGCGATTTGGAGATTATCTACAAAAATTGTTATTACAATTATTATTGCAATTGAACATTATCTAAAAGGAGGCAAAAACAAACAGAAAAGAAGGAATATTTAAAGTCAATTAACTATACCCCGATGTTTTGTAAATCTTCAATAGAGTATATTTTTGTTGTTTTCTTTCACCTTCCACTTTTCTGATGAGAACGTTATTTATTGTTTCTTAGTTCAGTTGCTTTATTGAGTAGAGCTTCTTGTAAAGAGAGTGAGCGATGTTTTCTCTGTGCAAACTCATCTTCCTCATTGCATCGTTCGAGGGAAATAAGAACGTGACGCACAGAATATTACTTCTTTTGCCACTCCGTAATTGTGTCGCCATAAGAAATGATGAGACAATAGCTTCTGAGGTGGAGTTTTCTCCCTAGCATTCTTAAGCTCCAGAATTTCACTGAAAAGCATTTGCATTGTCACAATTTTCTTTTTTTTTTATTACTGTTACCGCTGTTGGATGGTAATGGCACAGCATTGTTGTTTTGATGAGCGCGATCAGATGTTGAACTCTCGATATACTGGCGTTAGAAAGAACAATGACCGGAGAATCCGCAAGAATAGAATTTCTATGCAGAGAAATACACTACGAATATTTTAAAGTTTGATTACTCTTAACGTAGAAGTCAATCTCTTTTTTGTCATTTTTTTCACACTTTGCATGAACAAATTCTTTGCAAACCCCACATTGGATCTTAAGATTGGGACGATCAATTTATAAGCTGCACGAACTGCACATCATCTTATATTTACTTTATTATTTTGTTTTTTTTTTGGTTAGAAATGAAAATACTGACAGATCGAGTTGTGAAAATAATGAAAAATGTGTACAGTATTAACGATGCGTGCTCCCCGACAACGCGTTCCCTCAGTACTCTATGCATGGATACACAAACACAGCTATGGATATGGGCACACACTTACCCAAAACCAGACATAATATGTTACTTCTCTGCCTAGGCAAGAATTTTTCAACAAAATCGTTAAATTTTGCTGAAATTATGAATATCAAACGTCTGGATTGGGGATTGGCCGATTTAGATAAAATTTGAGAGATAAACTAATGTAACTACATAATGTGTTACCACATGGGCTTGATTTCTTGGTTCATAAAGATTGACTTCAATTTGCATAACAAATGCACATCGCACACAGGTAGACGGAATTCTCAAGAACACTTTCTTATGAATCTCCTGATATCCCCCAAAACCAGCGTCTATAATACTATTTGTACTCCTGTAGTCTGCCTTTCACGACCGTAGTATCATTTTTTAAGGACTAGAAGGATATATAGATAAAGTTAGAGATCAATTTGCGTGATGCTTAATTCATATTTTGTGCAATATTTAAGAACTTCGATAATCTTACAATTCCGTTTGACAATTGTACCGCTGCTGCATCAGACAGATGCTTGGCAAAAAAGTCAGATCTCCGTTAGATATTTTTTAAAGGGAAAATCCAAATATGTTTACGTTAGACTGTACGTGTCATTTATTAAATCGAAGTTCTTATGTGATTATATTGACTCTCTTTAAATTAGGGGCAGGGCTGAACTTTTTAATAAATAAGAAAAATTAAATAAATCAAGTAATTGAATTTAAAGGAGTTTGGTGAGAATATTACAAGACATGCTTATATTGGCCCTTTTCATTTAGCACAAAGCTCAACTGCAATTTTTTTTTTATTTTCTTTTATTTTTATATCAATTATTTGATATTGGAAGCCTTGAGTTGGAGTGGCGAATACATCGAAATCAAACGATGATTTCTTATTGTTTAGAGACATTTAACTTAAGAAATTCATTAAATGAAACACATTTGTCTTTAACACGGAATTTCGTAACTGCATTATTAAGCATTTCCCACAGAGGCGTAGTAGCAGAACAAGTTCTTCTCAACTTTTCTCGTTGTTGTTTTTTGTATTAATAATTTATGTTATTTGTCAATTTTATTAATGTTTTTGGTATACGAATTTGAAATAAAATCAGCGCTTAATTTTGAATTCCGAAAATATCTATATATTTTCAGCACACGTACTGATTCAATAAGAAAGACAACAACAAATCTTTTCAACCGATGAGAAGAGCAAAGCTTTTGAGAGAAGAAAAAGCCCCCGAACAAAATTTCCCATCTTGGTATTATATGGTCTTTGGATATACATTGAATTTAATTAATTACTAATGCAAAATAGTAATATAATACGATTATATTTTCAAGCCAAATGCTACTTACTTTGAATAATAAAATTGTGTGGTATAAAATGTGCCATCTTCTTGTACGATGAAAATGAAAAAGTATGGGAGGTTGATTATGGCAGACGTTGTCATTATTCCAAATATGTTAATATACGCTTGTCGTCGTGAACAAAACTTCGGCGGTCTGTTGGGTAGTCCATGTTGCAGATATATCAATCTATCAAGAGTTGTGGCAGCTAATATCCAATTTGCACCACCCGTTAGTATGCCGAATAGGGGCATCTGCCACTGAAAATCGTATCGCATCCATCCGATTGAATTAAAAAAAATACTTCTTGACAGCGATGTTAGTAAGATGGTAAGACAGGATAAACAATCAACCCATGACAGAGCAGCCAAATAAGAAAACACTGAAGCAGTCATCTTTGGACGCATAAAAACAAGCGCATTTAGAAAATTTGCCACGAAACCGAACATAGTTAATACTGGCAAAACTACCGTGTACATAAAATACACAACCGCGTTGGGTTCGGAGCGTTCCCATGCACATTGATGCTCAATGCCTTTTGTAAGAGCTACACATTGCATTTTCTATGTTAAATATGTTTTTAATATAGAACCGATGTATTCTGCACTGTTTTTACAATTAACTAACTACTTCTAAAAGGATATCTATGTCAGTCTATGTCTGAGTTGAACCAGTTGATAGAGATAAGTATTATCTATGCTTGTCGACACAGTGGTTTCTCGATTGCTAATAGCTAATAGGTTAATAAGTAACATTTTATCGCTTTATCTACTAAAATCAATGATAATGAATTCACCTGACTATGCACATATATTATATTCTATACGTTCATTAATAGATTTCTATTGTGTTAGTATTCTCGCCTTCAGCGATGAAATAGGGTTGAATGTACATCGTAATAATATCTACTCATTTGCATACACCTGCCAAACATACATACATTCATATACAGTGGTAAACATTTATTTAAACGCACTGGACATAAATGTACGAATATCCCTCTTTACCAAGGCGTGTGGACCAGGAGGTTACCATTATTTCTTGTGTACAATATTACAACAATATTAGGCAACTGCACTTCCTGCTAAACATCCGCTCAAGCGCAACCACGTTTTTTTTAAATAAAACAAAAAATGTGTTATTACCTAACGGTAAGACAGGATTTTTTTGTCGCATTCATCTTCCCATGTCAGGTTAAAAAAAAAGTTTTCCTTGGAAACCGTCGCCTTTGATGCCGGATTGCATCAAGAGCATATTAGGCTTCTGTCTTTCCAGGATCAAAGGTCAGCTGACCTGTATAGGAAGACCGTGTAAGGTTTGGGAGGGTGCACAGATTGACGTTGTGGATATGCATGCAATCCCTAGTAGGCTCAGGACTCGCGCCTGGCTACCTACCATACCCTCCGATGCCGCCTCCATCCTGAGCTTCAACCAGGCCTGCAATCCGCATATTCCGACGCAAAATTGAAAGATTTCCAAGCTGGAGGAGACGAAGGGGTGTGTCAGAGCCACCACTATTATTATAAATAAGGAGTCTCCAGGCCCCCTTTCAAAAAGCAATTTTTTAATCCATTACGGATTCAACTGGGTTACATTAAAGCTTTATTATAAAGACGGGGTGATAGGATACCGCGAAGACGGTGCACCCTGTCTCCATCCTACAACCTATTACACAGGTCGGGCCCAAGCTAGCCACAGAGGCTGTGATGGAGTTGGGAAGTACTGCCTCGGCAACGCTAACCACTACTTTCGGCCTCGGCCGCCCTTATTCTCTGCCTCAGCCAAAAGGGGGATGATGTTGCCCTTGTCCAGGAGCCTTGGGTTAGAAATTATCTGATCTGGGGACATGGGGCGGGATTTAACAACCTCTTAATCGTAAGAAACATTGGTAATCCAAGAGCCTGTATTCTTGCGAAGTCCTCACTAAATGTCTATCTTCTCTCCAAATATAGCGATCAAGATACATATGTCTGGAGGCTGGCATGCAGCAAACATGGCTGACTTCGGCATACATGGCAGGTGACCGTGTCATATCGTCGGAGTTACTGAGGAAAGTGATCACGGATGTGGAGAGTTCAAGGACCGCACTCATCCTAGGGTGCGATGCCAACGCACACCATACTATCAGGGGGAGCGCGGACATTAATGACAGAGGTGAGTGCCTTTTAGAATTAATTTAATGTAGCAATTTGGCAAATTGTAATATAGGTAACGAACCCACTTTAATTTACAAAATCAGACAGGAGGTTCTAGACTTAACCATTGTCTCGGACCACATAGCGGATGGTATAAAGGAATAGAGCGTGTCTAAGGACCACTCATTCTCTGACCACCGGCTCTAGTCAGATCTTGTCCCATAAGGAAAGTCAGGGAAAAGCCTAAACTCCCATGGTGGCATTCAAAACTTGATTCCCTCCGCAAAGGTTGCAGGAAACTCTTCAATAAAGCCAAGGCAACCCGAATTAATGTCGACTTGAACTGTTATAAAAGAGCTCTCAGTACACTAAAATATGAGCTTAGAACAGCCAAAAGATCATCCTGTAGACTCTTCTGTGGGAAGATCGAAGAGACGTCTGAGACTTCCAGGCTGCAAAAAATATTAACATCATCACCCAATATGCCCTCACTGATGCAACGGGCTGATGGCACCTGGACTTACTGAAGTCTGGAGAGCCTGGGTCTTCTTATTGACAACCACTTCCCAGGCTGTAGTGATGGAGACGGTCATACTCCTCCCCAGTCAAACAGTCCAACCAGTCATCCCCACGTACCCAAAATTTGGAGACTGGGAAATGCTCACAGGCCTATTAGCCTTTCTTCCTTACTTGTGAAGATACTGGAAAAATTGCTTGGCGTATTCATCCGACAAATAGATAAACTTTCGATCTCTCAGCATGCTTACAACAAGGGCAAATCTGTGGAAACAGCTCTGCACTCGCTTGTTGGTACTATAGAAAAATCCCTCGATTTCAAGGAATTTACTCTAACTTATTTTTGTCGATATCGAGGGAGCTTCAATAATATAGAACCCCACGCAATAACCTCAGCACTCAACAGACTTGGGATCGAAAAGCCTATAGTGACTTTTATCCACCGGCTTCTCAATAACAGAGTGATAAGCTCGAAGCTTGGTGATAGCGATCAACGATTCAACGATCCTACGCATTTATGCCTCTATACCGATAGATACAGACCTCATGTTACCGAAACTCCCCTTCGAGAAGAATTTCTCAACCAGCATACCGCCCAGATCTTACTGGGAGCCTAGAATCTTAACAGATGCTAAAACTTGAAACGCTTGCTCAAACAAACCACGGATGGACATCTGGCACAGGATGCCTCATTACCGAACAACTATGGCCTATGATCGATCCCAAGCGATCGCTTAGCTTGATCAGATAAAGCAGGCCAAACCTCAGATCTCTTATTAGCGTTTAAACAGGGTATTGTGCCATCGGAACTCACACCTCTAGACTATCCCTTTCCTATTATGATTTAAGTAGAAGCTGCATGGACGAAGATGAGGAAGAAACCATCGAACACTTGCTATGTACCCGCAGTGGTCTCTCATCCCGTAGATTCAGATTTCTGGGGGCCCATTTCTTTGTTAGTCTGGCTGAACTGAGTAGGCTTATGATCAGATCAGAATCAGTCCTCTTCTTCGCTCTATCAAAAGCACAAATTGGTTTGCGGAATAGGTACCCTTGATACGCGTGGTAACACAATGGGCATATGCTTGGCCAAGTGCACGAAAGTCAGCCACCTCAACCTAACCGAATCTAGGGAGAGTTCGACGTAGGGAGAGTCCACTCTAAATACATGTGTTTATATATTCATATATACATATGTATATGTTGTAGTTTAGCTAAAGTTAGTTTAAGGCATTTTTAAGGTAGTGTGTATGTTAGTATATAAGTTTTAAATAAAGCCAGTTTAATAATTAAGTTTTTTTTTAATATTAAGTTGTACAGATAAAGTAATTATTCTTCTAAATCCAAATTCATGTATTTAGGTATAAAGTGTGTGTGTGTGTGTCTGACCGACAAAGGCTCCGAAATTACACATCGCAGAGGCTTGAAATTTTCAACAAAAATCATTCTAAAATTTAGACGCTGAATGTGAAAATTTTTACGGTTCCGAAGTTACGAGTACTTTTTAAACGGGAATAAAATTCTCAAAATAAGGGTGGTTGCATCAATCCGGTATGCAACCATTTCAAGTTGCGTAGTCGTTGATATCAACCATCCCCCAGTGTGTTGTAACTTCCATATATACACACACATTTTTCATATTTTGCTTTGGTGCAACCATTAATTTTTTTCGAACATATACGAACGACTGCCTGAGTGACCAAACGAACAGGAAATAATAAACATTTTCGCACTTTTATTATTTTGTCATACACAAACTATCTATGCATGTACATATACACAGCTACACACAAATCATTCAATTTTGCTGAAATTGTGAATATTTAACTTCTGAACGGATTTGGGATAGGCATCAATGACAAAAGAAAATTCAAATACTTTTAGCTGCGTTTTTTTGCAAGCGTATATACGCCTAAATTTCACTTTGCATGTAAAATGCACTAACAACGAGTCCTATATCCGCTTAACTTACTCATCATATCTATCGCCGCTTAAGGAATAAGCGCGGATAAAAACAATGCGTCCAATCTTTATTTTCTGTGTGTTAATTCCTGAATTCATTCATTTATTGTTTAGGTTGCTGTATGTGGCTTGCACCTGCAGGCTTGGTTGATGTATTAGATCATTTTTCAATTTTTTGGCATCCATAAGTATGCAATTTTTGGTATATCCAGAGTCTCTGCTATACATTGCGTTTATGTGTCGTAATCGATTCTTTTCATTTGATGAACATTTTTTTATTTTATAATTATTAAGTGTTTTTGCTTTTTAAGTGATGGTCACGCTACACAATCGCAAACCGAAGATTGTGCCCATTAACGATCAACTATCACCTTCCACGACTACACCCTGAATGCTTAACAAATGTCATAAATGTCGTCGGTGTTGCCAAGATTTAATGATGAATCATTAAGCGCCGATGATCGTTTTTTTTGTGCACTTCGAAATTAAGCGTATATATATGTATATGTCCTTATATGCACACATATATATACATATGTTCAATATGTATATACAAATGCATACACAAAAGTACAAACAAGTGTAAATAAGTGTATACCTCTCTCTTTTTTTTTCTTTTTTTTTATTTTTTTTTTACGCTACCCAATCGCAAACCGAAGATTGTGCCCATTAACGATCAACTATCACCTTACACGATTCCAACCCCTGACTCATCACAATTGTCATAAAAATCGTCGGTGCTGCCAAGATTTTATGATGAATTATTAAGCGCCGACGATCGTTTTTTTGTGCACTTTTAATTTAAGCGTATATACGCTTGCAAAAAAACACAGCTATTATTGTTTTAATTTAAAAAAGTGCGGTAATAATGCAGGTAAAGTACCGGTTGAAGAAACAAAGCCGGATACGAAATCAAGTATATTATAAGATTAAGTTTAGCTTAGAGTGCCTGTCGAGGGCCCGTAAATTAGAAATAGTAACAATGTTTTTCCAACTAGTAATTAATAATTATAATAACATAATATTTATAATATATATAATAATTATTAATTAATAAGAATTAGTAACTAATTTTTGTCTAGTATGTAATTGTTTTATGAACTTTACAAAATAAAACTTAATAAAAAAAAAAACCTAAAATAATCATTTATAATGAAATTTTTTTTATCACCCTGACTTTTTTTTAATGTTAATGCATTACTCCCATCTCTGGCATCGGGACGGTCATTAAGTTCGGTTCGGTCATTAAGTTTTTAAATTTTTTTCTTATTATTTATTAGTCATGTTAAAATTTTCTTTTTACAAAATAATGTTAGATTAAGTCGAAAGACATAGAATAAGTTTAAGTTTAGCTTAGAGTACCCGCTTAGGGTCAGTAAGTTAGAATAAGTAACTAACACTGTTCGACCAACTAGTTTTAAGCATTTTTGTCTAGTACATAAGTTGTCATGAAGTAAATAATAAAAATGAATTAAAATGAAAATGATGGCATCGGGACGAACTAAAATTTGAAGAATTGTTACAGCAGTAGGCAATGCGGGTAGATTCTGTGTCGAGACGGCGGCACGTTCATGGTTGCACGGCTAAGCTCGTCGGACGGAATGGTTCTTGTCCCTCCCTCGTACACCACCCAATTGCAAACAAAAAACATATCGTGCCTATATCGAACTAAGGATAGAAGAAGAGAAGAAACGATAGAAAGAGAAATAAGCCTAATACCCTAATGCACCACGGACGGACAACTGAAGATAGGAAAGAGAAAAGAGAGATGGAAGAAGGAACGATTGTTCAAGGTTTGTGCCTCTACCACCAAAAGAAACCGAAAGAGGGGTCGCGGAGCTATGCTAACTATCCTATTCTACGACTAAGCTAACCTACCTAAACTGAAATCTAAACCTACCCTAAGCCTAGTCTATCTTAAAACTACTTAGCTCAGCCCTTAACCGAGTCAATGCCCTTCCAGCGTTGTTTGGTCGATATAGTTCCGTAAAGCACCCTGCTGTTATTGGCACAAGTTCGCCAGCCCACCCCTCATGCCAATCGACATGACCTTTGCTATCTCCCTTAGCGAATTTTATAGGAGATAGACCCTAAGCCGACGTTAGCACAGCCTAATGTTCCAACCTGTCTGTTTCGGGCTAATATCCCGAAGCGTATTATCTTCAAGAAAAAAACGTTGTGTTTCCTGTGTATTATAACATGATCATTTTATTGGTGTCATTGATTGGTGATATTTGATGGTACCTCGGTTTTGATTCCTCATCATCTCGGTCAACCGTGAAGCTTTTGTTTATATTTAACAGCTGTTTCTGTTTACATAGGTTAGGAGGGGAAGTTGGCCTATTTATTCCCTATCTACTATAATAACGCGCTCTGTATGTAAGTATGACACAGCTATACTGAATGTGTTCGAAGGAAAACCCTGCAACTAATGTGGTTCGTTGGCGGAGTAGGTCGGTGCATTGCTCGTGGTTCTGTAGGTGGTGCTCTCGAATCCGGCTGGAAGCAATTTTTTTATTTCTTTTTTATACGCAATAAAACTTTTTTTGGTTTGTTTGGATTAAATAAACATTTCATATTCTGTTTTCCTAATGCCCAGTCTTATAGTGCAAGCTTAAGCTCCACATTTGTTAACGTGAGTTTCTTTCCTTGAACTGAGCTAAACGCGAGTGTACTCCCGTTTGAAACTTATTTCAGAAACACAGTTGCATTATTATTGTTTCGCACCTTTGAGAGCGAGAGCATTTCGTTCTCAATACAATTGAAGTTCCATAATGAAATCCATCCCTTCCTCATTTTTTTCTTCCATCTACTTTTTTTTATTTTCAACATTTGATGAAAAATTATTTGTCCCTTTTCGTGCATAGCGACTATGTAGTTTCTTACTTCCATTTTATTATTTTTTTTCTTTCACTGGTCGGACTCAGGGATTGATTGTCTGAAGTGATTGTGTGTTTGCTTTCTTTGTTTGTTATCATCTCCCTTTCGCGATAACACCACGAACTGAACCGTGTTATAAAGGACTGAACATTGCATTTTAAAACTCCGAAGCACTGCTAATACATCTTTAATCCAATAAGAATTGCAGCAAGTACAAGAACCAGATGGAAAGGTTGCCATTTTTTGTTCGATTGCGTTACACAAATGAACTTCAACTGAACTGAATTTCAGATTTCACTGTGAATATTTACTGTCAGATTTATGATTCGGTGGCATGAATGTCGAGGGTCGTGATTTGTAGCTAGGGCCCTTAAAGAAAAATGTCCCAAGCATTTAAAAAAAAAATATTTACACTTAATTTTTGCAATCAAATTCGATCCTGCGATGACACATGGATTTTCGAATCCGATGGTAGTGAATCACACTTTTTTCGGAACCAAAAAGTCAAAAAAAAAAAACGATTATCTATCTATTAATAATAGAGCGCTATGTAGGTATGTAAGTATGTATTTTCGAATGTGACCGAAAAAAAATCCTTGATGCCCGTTTTCACAGTGCAAAATTATCTGCTGTTATAGCTAAGGCCGCTTTCACACTCGATAAGATTCGTCGGCGATTCTTTCAAATTCCCTTTTGTGATCTCAAGCCACTTTCACACAGGAAATCTTTCAGTCTCTGCAATTGAGATCTTAATTCTGAACTTTTTCTGTTTCCTATCCTCTCTCACACACGCGTCATCTCTTTCTCACACATGTACAGTGCTTCCAATACCCAACATTAAGAACATAAGAATAAAGCAACTCAAAGAAAAAACGAAGAGAGATAAAAGAGAATAGAAAATCCAAAAGCAAACCTCGAGCACACCAGACGCGGGCTACCCCTAGCACATCTCACCTCCCTTGCCAACAAGATGGAAAAATCGTCGACAAAATTTTTCTGAAAGCGGGCTAAGTGTAGGATCGAACTTAAATTTCACCCAAGAATATTTCGTTTTCACAATCAATATTTAGGTTCGGTTTATGCAAGCCATGTATTGAATTCTACAACCATGTATATGATGAATATGATAGTGATTGTGATTGAACACTAACAACACCCTGCTGAAAAAAGGAAAAGAGAACACACCAACTCAACAAGAGAATGTTCATGCATGTAAGGATATTGTTATAATATGCGTGAATATATAAATTTGTGTGCCTTCTGTTCTCTTAAGCAGCATTGCTGCTCTATGCATTTTGAGGTTAAAATTATTATAATACACGAAAGGTAATTATGTACTCTCTGGACTGAATTTTAAGGCAATGCTATAGGTGGTTTATGTTTTACCACTACTGACGTGAAATTTAAACGTCCACTGTGAAAACGAAAATTTTATTGATTCTGAGTTTATCTATGGATCGACACTTTAGATCAGACTGTGAAAACGGGCACAATGGACATCGGGTCCGTTGACTCAGTGGATTGGTGCGTTGGTCATGCTTTTTTCACGTTCTGTGTTCAAATCTGGAGCGAGCTACTCTGTTTTTCATCAGCCGATTTATTTATTTGAATAAACAATTCATATTCTGTTTTCCGAAGTATTCTATTTGCACTGAATATAATAAAAACCATGCCCAATAAAAGCAAATATAATAAATGATTGAAAAATAATTCATATCATAAATGCTTCTGGCATTGCTTCTGTCGTATGACAGACATTTCTACGAGTGGTGAATAACTCCCAACATGATGGGTGTTTTTATTTTTATTTATTCTTCTTTGGATGTGAGGCTGTGGTGTTGTGACGTGTTGTTGTTTGTAAGATGCTCCCGGGCTCGGCATGTAAATCTCGTTCTTGTTCTGCTCCCGTTCTCGCATTGGATGAAATCATAATTCTGCACGTGGATTGCACCACCATTTTACGCACTGGTCAATTTTCTCCTCAGTGATGCATCGCGATCGGGCTTTTGGCGTACAAATCAAGTAAAGAAGTTTGGAGTTAGTGAATCATGTTTGGATTGGGGATTGATTTGGACTTCCAGTGACTACGAAAAAAATGCACGTCCCGCGGCACGGTCTGCTGTTTTTCTCTTTCACGGCTGGGATGCAACATGGATTGAGACGATACCTTACATATATATATATGTACATATATGAGATTAGTTTGGTAGTTTGTGTTTAATGGTGTTCACTATGATACCTCTTATGGTCCGTTTTTTGGGTTATCAGTCTGTTGCTTTCCGAGACCGGCAAAGGAGATCGGTCGTTTTAGCACGTTTGATTGCGTTCGTATGGTCACTACGCGCTTCAGACCATCTACACCGGGATGTAGCTGCTGTACTCGAGCGAGTAACCACCTTGATATTTGAATTTTGTTTTAGCTACTTGGGGCGTTGTTGCAGCTGATGAATATACGTTGTACTCAATGATTTCAAGACTCTTGATCCTATTAGGAAATGACCTGGAGTTAGTATTGACGGGTCGTTAGGGTCAGATGATATTGGCCAGAGGGGTCTGGAGTTGGTTAAGCAATGTGTTGTATTCCTCAAATATTAACCTTGATGCGCCAATCAGATTGACTTCACCCCTGCTCCTCCAAAATGTGGTGACGAAGGCGGGTTGAAGTTGCTCTTTGTTAATTCGTTGTTGGCACCCTTGAAGTTTGCCCTTCCACAATCACTGTACATATTCGTGCAGATGCCTCGTCTTGCAACTGTTGCTGAACTGCTATTGTGACCCGTTCGACCGGTGAACTGCCCTTGGGAAGTGGGTTGTTGGCGGTGAGTGCTTATATTTCTGCAGGAAATGAAGCCAGCTGATCCAGCATGAGTTGGTTCCATGAGGCCAGCAACTCCTCCGGGCCGTGTGGATGTTTTTCAGTTGGTAGGATTGGAAGTACCTCCTCCATATTGCTAGGGAACGGATGAGACGTCTGAGTGTTGAGTCATTTTCAAAAAACGTGTTGGATTTTAACGCACAGTGTTCACTATTGGCTGGGGCGAAACCACGTTATTCATTGTCGGCTGGGTTGTCCTTACTTCCTACATGACGCCAGATGTTTACGTCCGTCAAGTTTTGGATATCCGTAAACTTGTTGGCAACAATAAAATATCGTGTGCGAATCCTGGCAAAGCTTATTATTGAATCAACTACGAGAATTATGAAATAATAATATAAAATAAAGACAAGGTTCTAACCGTGGCTAGAATTCTTGTCCGCACAGGGGGAATTAAGCCAAGAATGGGTCACTGGATGCATACGGCTATTGTTAGACCCATCTTAACATACGGTACTCTTGTTTGTTGGCCAGCACTGAATAACAAATCCAATCTTAAATTGATAAGCAGTATTTAAAGATCAGCGTGTATGTACATCACAGGGCATTGCGATCCACCTCACAGCCGCCATGGAAACATTGCTACAGTTTCTTCCTATGGACATCTATGGGAAGCTGTTAGCTACCAAGGCAGCGTTAAGGCTATGGGAGTGCAACCGCTGGAGCATTTCACACAGCTTAGGTCATACAGATTATACAACACCCGCTTTAGACTTCGAGCTTGGGTTCAGAAGATTTATCCCAGGCAGAGAAAGTTGGGAAAAAAGATCTGGAAAGCAAATCACGCCACCTGGAAATCTACACAGATGGTTCAAAAACAGACGAGAGCACCGGACTAGGAGTATTCGCGATATCGCCGGACATATCCTTTTCCCTGTCTCTTCGACAGCCCAACCATTGTAGTGTATTCCAGGCAGAAGTTAAACCATTCCAAGAGGCTGCCCACTTACTGTCAATGAACCCGATAGACGGGCTATCTAACGCCATTTACATAAATGGTCAGGCGGCCATAAAGTCTCTGGATAAACCATCAATTAAATCGAAGATGGTAAAACTTTGCCGTCTATCTCTTAGGGAGATAGCGGTTAGATGAAACCTTACCCTATGGTGGGTACCTGGGTATAGTGGTTTTCCAGGCAACGAAAGGGCCGACGAGTTAGCTAGAATAAGGGTGGGACTGCGACTGGAAAATAATCAGGACAGCCCATATCCCTCACTCCAAGTAATAAATACCATGTAACTTACAGATGCCGTCGACTCCGCTAATCGGAGATGGATGGAATTAGATACATGTAGGAATTCGAGGCTTATTTAGCCCTCACTTAATCCAAAGAAAACAAATATACTCCTAAACTAAACAGGAATGTAATAAGGAACGTAGTCGGCATTATTACCGATCACTGCCTTCTCGGTATCCATGCCAGAAGAATGGGAGCCCCGTACAACGACTACTGAAGAAGCTGTAGAGACGAGCCGGAGGAAGAAAATACGCTTCATCTCCTCGCCACTTGTCCAGCCCTCGCAAAAACTAGAAAAGATATACTGGGCAACTATTTTTTTAGAAACCCAGAGGAAATATCACACTTAAGGGTACAATACATAGCTAAGTTTATCACGAAACCTAATTGGCTATAAATCAGCACAGAAGTAGGCTACGAGGCGGTCTCTAGGTTTACTTCATTTTCGTTAGTGTAGTCCCTTTAAGAGAATCCGGTGGAAAGCACTGGGTGGTGATAGCACAAAGGGTCACAATTGCTAAAGTTACGGACGTCACATTACATACAGAGACTCCCAATAGCATGGAGTCTGCTACTCATTATTTTGAGGTCCCACGTAGTCCTGCGCGCAGCACGATAGTGACGGCCTTGCTTTGAAAAAAAAAACACGCAATTGTGCAAAACAACACTGTCTTTTCCAGGGCACTCAATAAAAAACACTGAAGCCAGGAATAGTAAAAGAAATTAATAATTCACAAAAGAAAAAAAAACCCTAAGGATATGCAATTAAAATTGAAAACTGTTAAAAATTTAAGGAATTAAAGTTCTAATAGAAAAAAAAATAATAAAATCTAATCCTGCAACTCCGCTTCTGGCTTTTGCAGAATCTGGAAGTATTTGGCACTTGGTTGGCACTGTTGACACTCTTATATGTATATATTTACATCACTACTCAGGACAACTTTCACAAGGGACGGGATATATATATGTGCATATGCACGCACTTTCCCTGCAAATGCAGGTCGGTGCACACGCGCAGTGCTGCCAAACAAATTTTTTGTTTACTTATTTGTCGTCTGGATTTTCGTTTCATCTTGTTAGCGCCTGGTAAGTTATTATATTTTTAATCTATTTAATAAATCTGTAAAATAATAACTCAATTATTTCTTAGGATGCAACCATTCAATTGAAGAACACGCAACATTACGATAAAGTGGTTAATAAAAGTTAAGTACTTTGTTAATTATGCATTGTGTCATTTCATGTGTGACATTTGTGTGATTTTTATAATTTATTGATTGTTTTATTAGGGTAGTACGTACAGGATAAGGGTCGAGACATTACACAGAAGGTGGAGGATGTTCGAGGGATTCATGGTGGACGGAGTAAGTATTATGTACACATTTGTTGCGTATATTCAACATTTGATTCTTCACAGGCAAAAGCGGTGAACACTGCCGTAATAGAATCGAAGTATAGCGATGAGTTGAATTGTCTATGTAGGTCTCAGAATGTGCCTCTATACTCGATAAGGCTTGGAGAAGAAGTAGAGCAAGATTTACTTGCTTTTCCAAATTGGCCAAATCTTACACACCTTCTTTCGATCACTGTAAAAACCTATGCAATTGCTTGATGTATCTATTTGATTTCTTTTTTTGTGTATGCCCATAAAGAAACAATGAGTTGGGAAAACAGATCACGATCTAGCATCAAGGTCCGTGACTTATTAAACAACATCGTGCAAAGAAAAAAAACAAGGAACAGAAATACGTCATTTGATAGAGAAATAATGATTTAATGTTCTGAATACACATACATATACATTCAATAATTTAAAAATAGACCTATGAGTACTTTGTGTTTAGATAAATTCAATATTAGAAAAATTGCCAGTATTATTTGTGTAGTTCAAGATTATACAAGGAATTTATTTTGTTTTTTTTTCTAATGAGAAAAAAAGCTTGTGTCCTAATGTAAATTGTGTATAGCATTTAATTGTGTTTTGTATATACTCATGGAATTATCATTTGAATGAAATATAGATGTATAAGTGTTTTCTTATCCAATGTCCTATTGGAATATTATTTTATCTACAATTTTATAATTCTAAAGAAGTAGATCAAATGAAAAACAAAATACACTCTTGTATAAGACAAGTGCAATATTTATCTATGGAGATAAATGCAATTTTATATGTACTTATGGTTGTATATAATCTGTATCTAACAACTTTTATATTTTTGGATAGATATTAGTATTTTTTCATTTTTATCAATAATACTCTGAGTTTATGTAAATATGAAACGAGTTAGCTACTTTGATTATAAGCGCAATATTTTATCATTTCTATGAACGCATGTAAGTAAGCTGCAGTCTGATTGCACACACAGCATGTACATATTTATATAACTTTTAACGTTAGTACGTTTCATTTGTTTCATATTCTCTACTAATCCAGCTAAATCTAGTTTACGTCTGTTTGAATAAAAAAAATAGTAATAACTTGACATTGTCTAAAAAAAAGTGTTACGAATTGTACCTTTGTCCCGTTATAATTATCGTAGTCACGTTTTTCATATTTAATTTAAAGGAAGAATTTTCGATCAATATCAGGAGTATCTCGACAGGATATTGATACATACATTCGTATGTATATTAAGTGAATAATTTAGAGCCTAAGTAAAAGAGGACATGATAAAATAAATACATTATTTTTATTATAAATACATAATGAATCGCAAATTTTGTATATTAAATAAATAATACGTTTTTTTCGCTAGAAATTCTTGACCAAAATTTGTATATAGACTATCGAGGCTAAATGTGAGCATGTTGTATTTATAATTTAAATGATTAAGAAATACAAACTTCTCGTAGTATATTCCGATCACAAAAAATGTTTCTGAATTGTAAAGCTTCCTCGTTATAAAAAAGGGAAAATCTATAACACAACAGCAAATCATGTGACAAACGGCTGATATTTTACGAAATTTCGTTCACGAATCCGATTTTTTTATCATTGTCATGATAGGTCTAAATTATTGTGCGTATACTAGCAAGGAAATGAGAATTCAACTTTGAACAAAATAAGAAGTATCGTAAGTAAGTGTTATATTTTGATCTTAATGAAACAAAAGAGAATACACGTTCACTTGTTATAACATTAGTTTTATAAATATTTAAATAGACCTTACATAAATATTCTTCTTAGACAGAATTGCAGGGATGAGTTTGAAAGGCACTATACTTATGTAGCAAATCTGTCCATATACTGAAATATAAAATGTATATGACATAAAATGTATATCTACAAGATAACTTGATTTCATTAGTATCTTTTTCGTATTGCATGATGTATTTTTTTTTTATTGTATATTGAGATCCAAATGTGTAGCTTCTTCGAAAAATAGCTCGTATTATATATTTACTAGATTTTAAAAGACTTCGGCATTGTTTATTTATATTGCTACCATATCATCATACATATGTTTTCATTTATATATTTGGCCACCATACCGGACCAATAATTTCAAAACTATCAAAGTAAGAAAATATATATGTAATAAATAATTCATGAACAGTTATTTTGTTTTCCAACATAATTATAGTTTTTAGAAGGATGGAGAAAAACTGTGAATATCTTATATCTCAGTGAAATATAGAGATTAAATGCATATCCGTTTTTCTTATTTGTTTATCATCGATTTTGTGATTAGGTATAAATAAATACATACTCTATCAGCGTGTATATTATTAACAGACAGATTCATATTATAAATATAATCAAGAAGCGGACATATTCCAATATGGAAATGTTTTTTGTGTTTTTTTCATACATACATACACACATTTATATGTATACGTATATAACTGGATTTGAAATGGAATTTGCTAATGAAAATTTAAATAGACAATGTAATTACAAAACTTCTATACACATATCAGAGCAGCTAAATATTTACTGACCTTGTAAATGTGGATTGAAGCGGTTATTTGTAAGTCGTGTTTATATGGATATATGCATTTACATATGTATGTATTTTAGATAATGTATGCAAGAAAACATACTTCTTCATTACTGTTGTTTATACTTGTCATGAATTACCAATAAGATACTTTGCATGTTCGCTTAAATTACTTTGTATTTAAATATAAAATTAATCCGATTGTAAGTTATTTTTATACAAAAATCTATTTGAAGGATCTTATTTCAAAATGTCTGTGAGATGCGATTAAGTTAGATAAGTGTCTTAGTAACAAAATCATTAAAAGATTGGGAGAAAATTTGAATTGTTATCAACTGATATTGGGACATTTAATGAATACAATTTTACAGTAAAATTTTAAATAAGATATATATGATATATATGTATAAACATATATATGACTGATATATTAATGAGTGTTATGAAATATGAATGATAAATGAGATCAAGCACTTCAATTTTATGAGCAAAAGTATGCCGTAATCACAACACATAAATAAATATATAATTATCGAAGCTAACAAAAAAAATTAATGATTGATTACAGTGCTATAATTTGATCTATACTTTAACTACTACTAGAAATATATATGTATATATATTATATATAAAACTGTATATGTATGTATAAGTTATAAATTTTTGATACTGTTAAGAATAGATTGTCTTCATGATTAAGGTTGATTCTACTTAAACCTCTTGTCTTGATAATTTAATTTTTAAAATAAGTAGTTAATTTTTAGTTTGATGCACAGATTTTGTTATTTATTGACAAATCTAAAAATATTTCAAATGTACACGTATGTTTTCACAAATTCAATGTACATATGTATATCATCAGGTGTTACTTAGACTAAACATTATTCATTGAGGCTCTTCATTTTTACTATGTTTCGAATAATTCCTTTCTAATACAATTTCAATGCATTTAATTATATAACAATAAATATTCTCTAAATTGCTTCAATAACATTACGGCTAATCATTTATTTTAAATGTAATATAAGTTTCAGCACGTAGAATAGGTTACAATAATACTTAGCTAAATCGCGAATTATTTTTCAATTAAGTTCTTACGTTACATTATTTATTTTTTTATTATATAGTAAAAATATGTACAGTATTTAAAGGTCTCATATAAATGTTTAACTAGAAAATTAACATGTGCAAGACTTAAGTTTTCATATAAAGGAATGTAAATATTTTTGTTACAAAATTCTTGACTTTCTAGGGGTATCACATACTAAAATTGTATTAAGAGGGAAAGACTGATCGGAGGGAAAGTTAATTGGAGGTTTTATGTTGGGAAATATGTAAGTAATCGATTCTAATACGGATTAAGGATTAACTGGTAATGTTAAGCAATTAAGTATAGAAGTCTTAAATAATCCGCCAGCTTGGATTAGATATTCCGTATTTATAATACAATTAGCTTTTAAAATTGTATGGCAAATGTATGTAAATAATTTTTTTTTATTTATGTATATGTAGTTTTATATGCAGATTTATCATTTAATAGATTTATCAGTATGTGCACCTCATTACTCTCCGCAAAAAACGCCTAAAGATGTATGTTAACTGATGCAATGTAAATTCATATACAGTATTATAGTATGCTTTAAACTATTTGCCAACAATATTTAAGGACTTTATATTTAAAACGCATTTAAATACTTTCAGAAATTTGTTTGTTGTTTTTTATTTGCATTAACAAGCGCAACTGAAAGAGGTTATATCCAACGATATAATAAATTACTGTGAGTGTCGGAGTAGTTACAAATGTAATTTCGTCCCTTATCTCGAATGACGGACTTCGAATACCTGTTATTTATCAATTTGCCTTTAATGAAGAACGCATTCTCTTATTACTCAAACGGACACTAATTTTAAACAAATACTGAGCAGGATTAATGTCAATAGTACATTGGAGTTTACAATTTCAAAGGTATGCTTTGCAAACTAGAAAAAATATTTCACCATCAGGATTGCAAATAAGTGAATTGAAATAATTAAAGTGAAATGTGAATAAAATAGAATAAACTTATGTATGCATTACGTATATTGTTTACTTTTAAGCAATGATGGTAATCTCAAATGCATCTAATTTGTTTACATGAGTTATAACCATATTATTAAAAACAAAGTTAATATTGTTTAATAAAGCGATGATGTATCCTTACACTTTAATGTAAATTTACGAAATTATTAGTTAATATTACATTAACCAGTGTTTGATGTTGTAATTGTATTGTTTTTTCTTAAAGCATTTTTAAGTGTACTGCAGTAGTGACTTGTTTCCGTTATTTAGTAAGTTTTTTTTTTGAAATTATAGCAATTGATGTATTGTTAACAAAAAAAAATAAATAGTGCAAACATATTTCAAACTTATTTTTTTCGTTATGTCAGCGAAAGAAATCCAGTAGGATCTCAGATATATAATGTTGAAATAGTTTCTGTAGCTCAATTGGTTTTTGCCTACACAGTTGCTACATATTCCGGATTGAGATATGAAAATCCAACGAATTCTGTCTGATCCAAATTCATCATAAATACTTTATCGGTTGGTGTTAAGTCTGTTTTCTCTGATGTAAATTGTTTGTCAAAGTTGGACACATCCTTGCGATGTTTCTATAAACAAAATAATAATTAAAAACTGCAATAATTTCAAAACATTTTCTTACTATTTTCGGTTTGAAAGGTGGCTGAACTTCACGATTTTCTATTTTCTCCCAATCAATGCGCCTGAAGAATGGGTGCAGTCGCACATCCTCTTCTCCTGTTGGTCCACAACCCAATCGTTTTGCTGGTTGTTTTGTAAGGAACTGAAGTAATGTGTTATAAAATAGTTTGTTTTTTAGCATAGTAATTTATTTTTATTATATATATAGTTGTTTATTTATCAACGAATTCGTTTCCGATATGGCTTTTTGTAGAACGCAGATTTATCAATATCTATATTATCAATATCACTATTCATGCGTAACTAAACTAAAGATTTTTATATTCCAAAACAATTAAGTTGTTAAGTGTATAAATAAATAATGAATGAATAAATGAGAATATATATAAAAAATCATTTACTCGCCAGTACAGCGCGAACATTGGTCCTTCGAACTGGGTATTATGAAAACATTTCGACCCGGTGTTATTACATATTCAGTATTTTCCAAGGAGCATTATTCACTTTCCACGAATCTCAAAGCTCAAGAAGAATTTCGGCTACTCAAGAGTAGAAACTACGCTTGTGATATGGGATTAATTGAGTCAGTAAACTCCGTAACGGTAGCTGATAAAACTGGAGGATACCAATCAGCCAATTCACGAAATAATTCAGCTGTGACATTAATATTTTAGGTTAATATTGAACGGGATCAAGTTGACTACAAGCGAATCGTCGGTTATCGACAAGAAATCGAGGCGCCAGTCTTTGTGCAAAGGGAACAAATTAAAAGGGTTGGAATTATTCAGTGATGTATTATACGCTCAGTGTTCATGAATGTTAAGCCAACCTTTTAATCCCGTATTCAGAATGTATTTGCATGGACTGACTCAAGAATGTCGCTGGGCTCATATAAGAGTTTCTGTTAAACAAAAATGCCTGATTAGTGAGTGAAGATTATCACTGTCGAATGCATTGTATATTCATTCAAAAGTGATGCTTTTAAAAATCGGGTGATGGTATTCTGTCATATTGCAACTGATTTACCTCCTGTATGTTTTGAACTTCTTAATATTTTTAATTTCTTTCTAATTGCTTTGAACTTATCAAGCTGGGTGGAAAGTTACAGCCAATGTAAATCTACTGTGGTTATAATAATTGCACCACGACTGCATTCCTTGAATACTTCTACTTACTCCTTTGCAAGCTTCCTTGGCCTCTTTGCTCAAATTCTTAGGATATGAAACATTGTGGTCCGTTATAGCAGCAAATAACTCTTCTTCGTCTTCACCATCGAATGGAGGTTGTCCTACAAGCATTTCATACAGTAAGACACCGTACGCCCACCAGTCAACAGATTTTCCATATGGTTGATAAAGAATGATCTGTCAGAGTAATAATCTGGTTATACAAAATCTGTTTATAGAATATATGTATTTTTTTTATATAAATGCATTACACATGTATTTTAACTCCCTTTATTTATTTTTTATATGTTAACTGAATTAATTCTTCATCGTATATGTATGATTTAAACTGTGCATACTATAATGGATGAATTCAGTACACATATGTTTTGCTTAATTTTTCTTAAGGATCTTTAGCTACACCCACCTTATTGAAAAGCAAGGTATATCAAATATTATTGTATATAAATATATATATATATTAATATAATTTATATAACATATTAATATCATATATAACGATACATATCATGATATATATATATATATAAATACCTCAGGGGCTATATAGTCCGGGGTTCCACAAAATGTTTTTGTTGTCTTATCACCACTGATGCCCTCCTTACACATTCCGAAATCAGCTATTTTTACATGCCCATCTGCATCCAGGAGAACGTTGTCCAATTTCAAATCTCGATACAAAATTCCCTTGACATGCAAAAAAAACAGCCCGGCGGCGATTTCTGCGGCATAAAATCTAAAATACATTACAGTTCTTTTTATTTCTAAACATTAACATTTGAAAAGAACTTTTAATATAAATATTACTAATCATAACTATGATAACTTTAAAAGTTCTCTAGCCTTATGAAGTCAAAACGGCAGAAGAGCAGAAATGTATTAAAAAATTATATTACGAAATGGCATATAAGGATTGTGATAAGAATCCTCAAATGTCAACAGATGCAACATGTCATTTTGAACATGTTTCGCAACTGAGGAAAAATGGTGGGGGTAAAGCGAAGCTCGTCGTTATTTTTCTTGTGATGGTGTGAACATGGTATTTCGTATCGGCATTATCACACCGATAAAAGGAATGTTCCATTATTGGAGTATATGTAAAAACTATACAAATCGTTGCACATGACTGTTATGAAATTAGGGCTAGGAAGTTAATCTATATAAGTACATCGTTATTTAAAACTGCTTAAAGAGTCTTACTACCCCTTATTTTTCTATGAATCGGATGTCTACCACCGGACATATGTCTATGGCATACCCGCAACTACGTATATGAATACAATATCTTATCTATCACCAGAGGGAGATCCACCCTCTATGACATTCGCTTAACGCTACTACCTTTTAAAGATTTACAGAATTAAAACAACCAAATTCAAACGGCTAGAAGGCACCACTTGCGTTAAGAGGAAGGAAATATGGCCAACACGAATGCCCATTTTCACAGTGCACCTATCTGCTGGGTTAGCTAAGGGAAGGATCGAACATAAACTTCGTTGAGGAAGATTTCGTTTTCATACTCAATATTTTAGGTAAGCCATGGTTTCCACCATGTACCATTTATAAAAATAGTGATTATGATTGAACACAAAACTTGTGGCAATTACAATACGTGTCTGTATTGTGCAATCTAAAACTTCAAGTGTCTGAGCGATACGATACACGAGATGCTGAAATCTGAAGCATTGCTAGACAAAATATTTCGTTGCTTATGTGAGTTTTCCCTATGTAATTTAGGGATGAAATTATTTGAATACGCTAAAGACAATTATGTAATCTCTGGATTGACACTTAAACCATGGCAATCGGTGGCTTAAATTAAACCACTTCTGAAGTGAAAAAAGAAATTCGTATTGATTCTGAGTTTATCCTTGGATCGCCACTAAAGATCGCTTTTTGAAAACGGGCACAAGTCTCAAAATCTACTCAGACTAAGCAGAATTAAACTCAGCTATGTTTCGGTCATAAACATCGATTTTTTGATAACCGACCCATCGACGGAAAAGCTGTATTAGTGTGTAGCATTATACACAGAAGAGTGGGTCGCCGTGGCGTTGTGGGTTAGTGTGTCGACTCCTACGCAGAAGGTGCCAGGTGCGATACCAGAATTTACCACCTTTCATATTTCACGGCTCCACCTCTTTCGAGTCAATGACAATGCTCAAAGAGTATTCCTCTCTAGAAAAAAGCTTCTCAACTTCGCCGTTCGGAGTCGGCATTAAACTGAAGGTCCCTTCCACGCGTGAGAGAACAATAGCACGCGCAACGCGAGTGGTTGCTGAGAAGCTAGGTCCTGGCCCTCTACGGGCTGTAGCGCCACCCATATTATTATTATTATTATACGCAGAAAAGAGAGACAGCGTTTTATAAACTATGTTTCTGCTGTGTCTGTACACGTGTGTACCGGGGGAAACCCGCCACAATCTTTTTTTTTTATTGTGCACGACTTATGGGATTCGAAACTACGAAAAAATAATATTTTCATCTAAATTCACCTCGGCTCACAAATCAACTGATCTTAATACCTAACATAATCGAAAGGGTGACTTACGATTGCGAGGGTGATCGTACGAACGGAAGTTCAGCAGACTCTGATAAAGCATTTCCCGAAATCACCCGTTCACAATTGGAACTAAATATATTTGATTTGATGACATGTGCATTTCGTTTCTTCTGCTCGTGTTGACCTTGTTTCTCTTCTGCGGGGTGTGGACTGATGACGATGCACTTTGCCATTTATATTCTTGTTGTAGATGGTGGATTGCTCTTGTAATTCCCACGGGAAAAGTAAAACCGTTCAAAAATTTAAACAACAATCATTATTGATTAAATCGATGTTTATTTCATTTCCTCCCAAAGTACACTGAACGATTTTATACATGTGTGTATCATACCTAAGCGTCAAATTGCTGACCTAAACAATAAAGACCTAAAATAGCTGATCGGTTATTGCTGCTTCCAGTCGATTTCCGTCGTATATGCCGATTTAAGCATTCTTGGCATACTGGTGACTGATGATGCTGCCGTTGTTGTCACTGGCATAACTCGGCCGACATCCGGTGTGCATTAATCGACGACGAAATGATTTTTTTTCTCATACTTTATTTCATTTATATGTTTTAAAAATAAGTCAAAACTAAGTGGATCCTTAATTTCATCAAGTTCGATGTCACTAAGTGATACGAATTTTCTTTCAAATATTTTTTTCTATTGCCGAATGATTGGTTTCCAATTCTGTAATTCTCAATCATTATAATTGAACAGACACTTTCCATACTTGAACAATTCTCTGAACACAAGTATTATTTAAGCTAACATTTTTGTAATTCCTGACTAACATGTAACCTTCAATTTCAATAAGTTCTGTTTTATAGAATTTTATATAGAATTTTGACTATATATACATGATATGCATGAGCTGGATTTCTTTAAATTCCTTAAATCAGTGTTCTTATCACGAGTGTGTATGGTTTTATTTATTCTTACAATTTTTTCGCCTTCCCAGAGCTCAGTGAAAAGGTATTTTTTGTTACTATAACTTCCTTAGGTATTTTAATTGTAAAGATGATTTGAATGTTCTACAATTTTTCAAAATCTATATCGTATCTTAATACCTCATTCTTAGGTATATTGCTATATTGTCTTGAATTTGCTCCACATTGTCTATAATAATTTGTGATAATAATTCTAAGTATCTAATTTTATAAGTTCACTTTATGTTCTCCGTTTTAACAATGTCGAACTGTTTTAGAATATCAGTCCTATCATTTTCGTTTGTCTTTCTAAGCATTATAAAAGTACTCTTAAAGTTGTCGTTTATAAAAACATGATGGTTACTTTGTTCTATTAGATTGTGGTTATTTGTGTCCTCAATTTGTAAATGTTCCTCGATATTTTCTCTCTGTAAATGTTCCTCTTCTCTACTTTCTCTCTCGTCGTGCCATTAACCATTTCATTCTTGTTCCTGCTATATTAATATGTCCTCTAGAATGTCTAACCAGTATTATGGTATGTTTCGTATTGTATCGTAATTCATTATTATTTTAATATCTCCAATGTTTACTTCTACAAATCTGGAATTACTACTAATTTTTTCCATCATTAAAGATGCATTAATTCCGGATGTCAGCAGCATCTACCGGATGTCAGCAGCATCTCAATATCCAGTTGACTTGGGAATTTGGTCGGACGTTTAAAATATCTATATATATATATATATGTATATATATATAGAAAATTGTCTAAGTTTAAGTTGTTGAGTTTGATAATATAGAAAATTGTCTAAGTTTAACTTCTTTATGACTCAATGACTGAAATCCTCATACTAAGGCAAATCCTGCATAAGACCAGCGAGTTTCAAATCGATACGCACAACCTTTTTATCAATTTCAAAGCCCTTCATCGAAAACATCATTCCCGCCACCTACAATTTTGAAGTAGTGATGGAGTTCCTCTACCTCCGGGTAAATGTGGGCTCCACGAATGACATAACAGTGGAGATTCGACGTAGAATCACCCTTGGCAACCGATGTTACTTCATTTTCTCAAAATAACTCGGCTCAAAACTCCTGACTCGATTGACCAAGATCATGCTCTACACAACTCTTATTTTGCTAGCTCAAAACTCCTGACTCGTATGACCAAGATCATGTTCTACAAAACTCTTATGTTGCCAGCTCTGCTGTATTGAGCCGAAAGCTGAACGCTAAGCAAATTTGCGGACCTAATTCTTAGGCCATCGAAAGAAAAATTCTACGTCGGATATATGGTGTCGTCTGCGAGGAATGCGAATGTAGGAGGAGACACAACTGTAACAAGGTTTCAAGGTTCGTAACAAGGTTCGTATGTAGTCCGCGAGGGAAAAATCCGTCAACTGCACTGGTTCGCCCACATCGAGCGTATGGTCAACGATGCTCCAGCTAAGAGAGTCTCCGAGCTTCGTCGTTCGAGAAGGAGATTAAGATCGAACCGGTATAACGACCAAGTAATCGCGGTTGCCAGGCAGCTTGGTCTTGATGACTGGAAGCAGCGTGTCCAGGACCGTCAGCGAGCGCAGACAGCAATTTCTCAGGCTCAGACACTCCATGGGTCGTATGCCTGATAAATAAGTAAGTTAGTAGAATAGCTCCATAAGTTTCAGCTGAACCAGATTGAACTCCTTTTCTGTAAGCTTATAATTTATACCTACTTTATCCTCTTTTACAATCCTTCTAAATACATCCGTCATAAAATCATTTTCTACATCTTGGAAATTATTGTATATTTTTCTTATTTTATCAAATACTTCAGATTCCTAACTCTTATTATTTGTTAAAATTATTTGTGCAAAGAACCTAATAACTACAGTACATTATATTGGAAAATGATCAGCTTGTTCCTCCTCCTATGAGTGGATTGATTTATAGAAACTCATTTGATCAATTTCAAAAATTTCTTCTTTGGTTAGGTTGACCGTCTCAAATTAATTTCACCTGTATCTGGACTCATTTTACTTAAAACGCCTGCTTTTATCCTATCCTTTAAATGACTTTAAATTTTAATTTTTCTTCGATATTCATGTCTGTACTTGAAGAATCTCAAAAACATCTGCTTTCGAGTATTCTAGTAACTGGATTTTATTTTCCATATGGGGACATGAATTCAAAAACTTAATTTTACTTCCATGAACTTCCAAAATTTCTTCATCTAAGTTAATTATTACTTTTTTTGTCCGATGAGTCCATCGAATTCTGTTCTTAAAAGTTGTTAGCTTCCAACACATCCATTTCTTTTCATTAAGTTCTAAATTTTATTCTGTTATTATTTCTGAAACTAATTTTGTTTGACCGTTAAGAGTATTGAAATTAATTATTTTATTCGGATTTAATGTTTTGTATTTTGTTAGTTTATTTTTGTCGAATAAAGTTGTCGTCGAACCAGTAACTATTTATATGGCATTTAAGCTTAGCTTTACCTATTGTTAATTCTTCTTCGTTAAGTATATGCTGCTGGTATATACTTATATATACTAAAATGTATCTCTTCCTGTTCTTGACTTTCTTAATGACCTACTTCCATCGGGTCTACTCTATTTCGATTACTAAACTGTGCTATATTGCTATAAGTGTTATTTCTATTCTGTCTTGAATTTTCACTAAAATTCTTCTTATTAATATTTGTAAACTGCTCCGAGTTTATATTAAAGTTTTGATTATAGTTTTGTCTAACCCGATCGGAGGTTTTTCACGATTTTGAATTTGATTATAAGATGTAACGTTGTTATTTGTATTATATTCATTGTGACTAGAATGATTAATATTTCTATTAGATCCATTAGCATAATCTTTCAGTTTTCTTCCAAAGTAAAGAGGGCTTCTCGGAGATTACTAATATTTCTGCATAATATTATACTGGCTAAACTTGGATTTATACCATGTTTTTAACACCATTGATTTATTCACTAGAGATGAGAATTCTACTGGCTTTTGTGTATTAAATTCGAATTTGGAAATAAGTTTATTTAAATATTATTTATTAAATATTATGCAGCAATATTATACGGCTTGATGATAAAGGCTATGGTGCGTTTCTCTTACTCTAAAGCTTCCTGTCAACTCTGTTTTTTTTTGCTACCACGATGGACTATTATTTTTAAATTGTAGAGACATTGATCTCCTTGTAATAGTGGCAAGAATAGTACCACTTCCTATATGAACAATGTCAGTTCATAGCCGTCGTTTCCGTTGAACTCTTTTATTCCAGCTGCTTCTTTTATCAGATTTGTCGCAGGTATTTGGTTTTATGGTGCTGGAATGCGTTGACGAGCTAGATTTGGTTGTGGTGGTACTAGTGAAGGATTCATCTCGAGTAAATGTCTCTTTTATCTTAACTGCGTTTGGCATTAAAATTTAATTTCAGTTAAATTGGTTCACGTTTTACTTTCGTTTTGTCTTAATAGTGAAATACATATCGTATTCTAGACTTCACAACATAAACTTCGCAAGAAAAAGCGAACAATTGTATTTCACTTTGCAACCGTATTGTCGACTAACTTGTGAGTAGTTCATAAGAACTGTATTTTTTGTCACTTAACTTATTACGATCTTTCGATATCACTGCACTTTACTTAATCCAAACTTTTCATATGGAACTACTTCTCAGTTTCACTTAATAGTTCATATAATGTAATAACTTACGTTTGGATTTCTAAACCGCTCAAATATTGAAACAATATTGTAAAGTTTATTAAATCGATGTTTATTTTATTGGCGCCAAAGTATACTGATCGTATATATTATAAAATACAACCGACCAGCTTTTCACTCTAAGAATGGTACTTGAGAAGGCTTGGAAGTATGCCAAACCCTTCCGGCTATTGTTTTTTAGAATTGAAGGAGGCATATGACTGAGTTTCTCAAGCTAAACTCTGGAGTGTTTAGCAGGAGAATGGGATCGATGCTCCTATTTTGAGGGCCATTCAGTCTCTATACACATACTGTAACAGCTGTGTTCGGGTTAACGGTACTTCACCGTAAGCGTCACCTCTCCTTTTCATTGTTTATATGGACTGGATGTTGCAGTGCAGCCGAGGCGAGGAATGTTACACATTGGTAAAGTTGAGGGTAAGTCATCTTCTTTCTGCGGATGACTTAGTTATTCTCACATCCTCCCAGACGGTACTCCAGCGCGTACGCTGTAGGTTTGTGGCTGTATGTGTTTATGCGGGCATGAAGGCTAACGTGGACAAATCTGTTTGAGGAATAATCCTGAACTTTCTTGTATGATTGGTCAACTTGGGTCAGTTTTGACACAGCAATTATGCTTAAAATTATGCTTAAAAAACAAATGTTATTATTATTTTATTATTATTTATATTAATAATAATAATATGGGTGGCGCGACATTCCGAGGTGGACCTGGGCCTAGCTTCTCAGCAACCACTTGTGTTGTGCGTGCTATTGTTCTCTCATGAGTGGAAGGGACCTACAGTTTAATGCCGACTCCGAACGGCCAAGTTTGAGAAGCTTTTTCTAGACAGGAAATACTCTATGAGCATTGTCAGTGACTCGAAAGAGGTGGAGGCGTGAATAATGATAGGCGGTAAATTCGGGTATCGAACCTAGCACCCTCTGCGTAGGAGTCGACGCACTTACCCACTACGCTACGGCGACCTAAAGTATTTATATTATTATATTATTTATTAATTGTTTTTTTTTTTTAATTACATTTGTGTTTCACATATTGTACAAATAGCTAATTTAAGTGTCTTTTGTATGCAATTATAAGAAAAATTAGGGAGCCATTGTGTATTTTATAAAAATTAATGTAAAAATAAGTTGAATGTCACTTCCATGGGCAGATACAATAAGAATGTACATAGTGGGGTACTTACAAAAATAAAATTAGAATTAATATACAACTTAAAGAAAGTGGAAAACTATTCTAACGCAAAGAAACTGATACACTAAGATGAACATGATTTAATTTGAATGTAGCATTTTATCATAATAAGAAAAACATAACTATTAGATCAAAATATTTGAAGTTAGAGAGTTCAATCTAACGTATGTTTTATTACGTCACAATGAAGTAACCAATATTTTACGAGCAGTAAGAAAATACCGGATGTCGGAGCGGATCGAATATGTTCTGGGAGTAAATAAAAGCAGATAACAGAATAAAAATTACAGTAAGCAAGAAAATTTGGTATATGCACAATGTTTAAAGAATTTCCACGAAGGTTATGATTCGAAACATACGGTTACCTGACCTCATAAAAACGTTTTTAGTACCTTGAAACAATGCAAATATAGAACAGGACGAATTTTCAATCACAGAACTCAGAGAAGATAGAATGTCTACTAGGATTACGACAAATTTTTCGGATTATATACTTCTGTAGGACTAACAAGGGTTGCAACTTGTTCTGATATCCACCTCCCCCGCAATTTATTTCATACTGAAGCCTTGAGTGAAACAGTCCATAATAAATATTCGTTAAAAGTTTAGTTAAACATAGATTATGTAAATAGAAAAAATGCCTAAGCGTGGAACGGAAATACTTCTTTAAAGCATTTACGTGAGAGGAAAATTTCATATTGGAATCCAGAATAAGTAAAAGGTACACAAATTCATCAACATTATCAATCAAGAAACATTTATCACTACAATTTACACTGCAACAATAAGAGGTACCACGAAAACTTGTACACTTACATCTAGATAATTTAAATGTTTGGCAATTCGGTGAGTGGAAATAAACATTGGGTCTTGGTTTCCGGGAGCAAGATAAGTAAGAAAACATAAGTTTAGTTTTTGAATTTATGACTAACCTATGCGCAGCAAACCAAAGTCTTGATAAATTGACATCCAAATTGATGTCGGCAAAAGCAGTTTAGCTCAAGGTCAAATAGTGAATTAATGTCAACCAAAAAAAGAATTGGCCCAATACTGAAATACGTTATACCACAAATTTTAATTCTGTTGAAAACTTAGTTGAGTGTTTGAAAGATATTGTTAATGCAGGCTCAACGAAAGGGATTTGTTGTGACATACCAACGCACTATACAAAATACTTTATTGTAAGAGTTTCCCGGCACTAAATGTGTACTTTGAAAAGATGGTAATTGATCTAATAAATAAATTTTTCTAGTTAGATGTTGCAACAATAGACCACAATCCCGGTCAGAGATTCCTAAAAACTTCCGCCTAATTATAGAGGAGTATTACTTTCCTGAGATCAGAAAGGTTTAAAAATCAACCGTGACCATTTTCAAAATTCGCCAAATATCAAAGAAAGCCTCCTAAGCCAAAGACTGAAAAAACACCAATCCTCAAGTATTCAGGGCAAATACATCATATTGATGAAACAGATAAAAAGCTCTTCCTGACTGGCATAGATAATAGTAATACCCTCTGTGTTACGATTGACAAAGATAAGTTTTCGAATATTTGCAATAGTAAAACCTATAGAGTCCCGTTCATCTGTCGATATTAAAGACGCATTGTTACATAGACTAGGCAGCTACGGAAATACAAGAATAAAAGTTTTGGATAAAAAATAATATAAACAAATAATACACAACAAAAATTGAATAGCATCACAAGAGGACACTGAGCAAATCGGATTATCTATATTCTTCTTTTTAGCCTTCGTTGTCGTTTTCTTCAATATATGAAAATACCTGATTTTTGTTCCAACCGTTCTGCCGTTTGATCTAATCCTGTTATAGGGCTTAGAAGATTATTCACTTCTTCCGTATTCTCAGTGTTAGCATTAGAGATACTGCGAGGTATTTTTTCTTCTTCCTCATAATCGTCTTTCGAGTCTCCTTCAAACGAAAGTACATTTGAAATGCTGTGTTGGCCGATTGTATGAATACTTTCGACTGCATATCATTAATGAGCTTTAGACGTGTTTTTGCGTACCGAAATATAAAAGAAAATACGATATACACAAGTTCACTGTATCGAGATTTGTTGCCTGTATAAAATATTGCGGGTTCACTTTAGAGGATTGTAAATATCTATCGCTGTACTTCAAGAGTCATATGTTCTTCTACTAGGACAGGAACATTATAACATAAAAAGAGTAAAAACTGCAGTTAGTAGGAATTATTTCAGTTCAAACGGAAGAAATAAGAGGAACAAGTGTTGCAAATTGCCTGTACTCGGTCTTAGACCGTACCTGTGAAGGTAGGTGATTCCATAGACGAACAGCATGAATGAAAAAGTGCCTGCGTGACATTTAACAAGTATGAGTGGAGGGTTTCAAGGTAATATTACTTATCGATCTACAGAAGGTGATCTTTCCATTTAAAAATTTTGACTGTTTCTTGTAAATAACTTTGAAGAGTAATATGCACAAACGGCAAGATAAAAATGATTCCAATTCGCATCTAAAGAGAATGCGACGTTGTTTCGAGACATGATCAAATCTGTGAAGGTTAAAAACATACCGCGCAGCCGCGAGCATTGTTTTTGTCAATTTTTGGGAGGAAGAATAATCACAGTCAGGGAACAACTCAGATCCATGTCAAGATTGGCACTATGAGTGCTTCTAGACTACCTCAAAGTTACAGCTGGCTATGGTGGCGGTCTGGCCAAGTCGTCGATGTTGTGCGCCCTTTCTAGAGATGTACTTCGTTCTGCCCAAAGCTAAACCCATTTTGGCCGCCTCTGTTTCAATACCAGCAAACACTTCACTTTCGGCTCGCTGTAATCGACCAATCACGTCAATGTCGTTCGCTAATGCTTACAGCTGTACGGACTTTTAGAAGATCGTACCTCATGTGTTAGCGAGTGATTTCTGCACTACCTTCTAAACAATAATGTTGAAAAAGTCACATGAGAGCGCGTCGCCTTGTCTAACACCTTTTTTGACATTGAAGGTATCGGTGAGTTCGCTTCCGACCTTGATGGAGCAGCGAGAGCTCTCCATCGTCATCCTGCACAACCTGACGAGTTTGGCAGGAATGTCAAAACTAGACATGGCGATGTATAGCTCATCCCTATGAACGCTGTCATATGCGGCCTTGAAATCGACGAATAGGTGGTGGGTGTCGATCTGCATTTCTTGGGTTTTTTTCCGATCTGCATTTCATAATCTGCCGTAATGTGAAGATTTGGTCGATGATGGACTTCCCCGGCCTGAAACCGCACTGATAAGGACATATCTATCTTATAGGCGATGTTGAGGTGACTTATCCCTCTGTAGTTGGCATAGTTGAAGGAATCTCCTTTCTTGTGGATCGGGCAAACGATACAGAGATTCCACTCGTCGAACATGCTTTCCTCCGACCATATCTTACATATGACTTGGTGCATGTACCTTATCGGCTCATCTCCAGCTGCTCATCTCCGCAGACAGTCCGTCTGCACCATCTTCAATGAAGTCTGGGTGGGTATTATCTAAACCAACGGAACTGGCGCTTGATGGAAAATTCTATACAACTGTGTGATTTCATCGTCGTTTATCCTGTTTTTTTTTTTGCTCAGTCCAAAGACCTGCTGCCATAGGTTCAAATTAAAATATATTTTATTGCAATCACTTAAAACCAACCACACATTTAACCAAGATTGTTTTTTTTTAGTGTTTTGTGTCCATTGTGTTTCAATTTGTGTCCATTGTGTACAACATTTGTTCAGATGATGATATATGCATACATAAAATATCGTATAATAAAAGTGTATGCTTTTATGGCTAATATTTAGTGAAATTTAGTTCACGCGTTTATATAAATGTACGACCATAATCAGGATACACATTTCTAAACAGCCATGTGCATATGTTCTCCACTATCTTAGTCGAGATATAAGTTCACTAGCTTCTTTGTAAAAACACTAGTATGGAAGTTCACTTTTGAAAAGCTAAGTCATTTTCCAATTATTTTTCATATGAAGTTATTTCCCTACAGTATTTGAACTCGTACTGTCGTATGTAGACTTTAATCGCTGATGTTATAAAAGCGTAACTAGTTTTAATAAACTAATGGACAAGGAAACTAATGCGAATAGTTTTCAGATTTAGATTAACATGAATGTCAGTTGTTCGAAGAAGGAGGAATTTAAATTATAACACTTACACCGCTACTGGTTCCTTAAACTTTCCGAACTGTTGTATCTGGAACATTAAGTCACCGCCATTTACATACTCCATGACAAAAAATAATCGATCCTGATTGATTGTAGGTTAAAATGAAGAAGTGTTACAGTTATTTACTTTCAAACAGTATTGTACATTATGTTACCATGGTTTGGAAGCACGAATGTAATTGGACAAGAAATGGTGGTTTCTCACCCAATGCTAGGACCCGCTTTTCAATCATTGTACACTCAACGTCATCGTCTTGTATTATAACATCCTTCTTCAAGATCTTGATAGCATATAATTCCTCGGTGCCTTTTCGTTCAGCAAGCATAACCTGTTGATATTATTAGAAAAGGGTCAAGTTAACCGGAAGACAAATTATATGAAATTACCTTCCCAAAAGAACCTTTCCCAAGAACCTTTATGAAATTGAAATCAGTTGCTCTTATCATGTCACGCTTGGATGCATTTGGTATGGAATTGGTATCGCTCCGCATAACAAAGGGTTTCTTTTGAGATGCTTTCTACGTTATTAATGATAAATATAGTGAATAATTACGCTATAGACATTTAAAACAGTTTCGAATAATTACTCGCATTTGACTTTTTAGTTTTATCAAGTCTTGGGTTGCATCTGCACAAGGAACATTGTAGAATTCTCCTTCTTCTTGAGTGAGCAGTTTGAACCAACCATTCGCAGGATTCTGAAGAAGTTTTTTTTTCAATGTTTTAAGTATGTTGTTAACTAGCTAATGCTCACCTTAATAACTTCTGATATACCAAATGAAAGTGAACCCATGAAATCGTTTCTTGATGTTCTATCCCAATCCCACACTTCGATGAGCACTCGACGGTCCTTGTCTTCTGGCTTGAGTTCACTGAAATGCATAAGAAATTTTTCATAAGTCAAGGTTAATTTTTGCAAATCTTCTTTTAGGCTGGTGATGCATTTCTTTCTATTAAAATTTTTCAATAATTAAAACAACATTGTCAACAATTTACATAAGCGCGGATGGCATTGTCATAATCACCAAATGGGCACAAACACTAAATAAGGAATGGCGCTTGTCGGCTAGGTTGAACCTAAATCCGGCAAAAACCACAATATTCTGGCAACACTGATTCAACATAGAGAACAAATAATGTAAAAAAAGGGTTTGCCGGCAATCGATAGGTAGCCGCATAAGGAAGAGGTCGTTTGAAGGTGATATAATAAAATTAACAAAGTATATATAAATATAAAAATTATATATTTTGAAATAAAGACCAGCGTCAATAGTACCTTGCTTGGCTCCATTTAACGAAGTTAACTAACTCTGTATTACAGAGACTATGATGTACATCCATTGTCAGACCAACCATTACATACGGTGCATCGTCCAAAAGAACTAATCTGATCATTGCAAGAGAAGTACTGAACAAATTTCAAAGGTTGGCCAACTGCTGCCATGGAGATGCTACTAGAGCTTACTCCTATCTAGTGGTTGCAGAATGAGCAAACAAAACAATCATGAGCGCGGCAAAAGAAAGGATAAGAAAAGACAAGTGAATTACATCGAGACAATTCGCTGCACTGGTCAAAAAGCAACCATTACTGGCCATTTTATTTCACAAGTCTGCATGGCGCAGTTGGTAGAGTTTCGAATCCCAGTGAAAGCAAAGTTAATACGTTAATACATTTGCCATTGGGATCAAATTAACGACACTATCACTGGAGTAGTCAATCAGTGGTAGTAGTCTGACGGTGGGTATCACAATGGACCAGTATGGTCTGAGCGTGCTGGTGCATGCTCTAGCAGCCCCCCTACCTAACCTGGCCATTCCGAAGGATGGTGTGATTCGGTAATACAACCTCCAAAAGGAGTCTATCATTATACTCAGCACCAAAAATGACTGCAGCAATGAATCTATAGTCCACAGACTAAGCAGCAATACGGTAAAATGGTATGCAGATGGATCAAGAACTCACGAAGGAACACGGGCAGGAGTATTTGAACCCAGGAAGTACTACAAACCCATATATATATATATATATTATATTTCAAGCTGAAGTCTATGCCACAAACAGATGTGCTCTAATCAATCTTAACAGGAACTATACCAGAATAATATCAGACAATCGGCACTATCGCTATCCTGGCACTTGACTCCTTTATCATCAAATCCAAGCTTAAGTGGTAATATTTTTAGAAGCTTAAGAAGCTGAGCAGTGCTGTTGGAGATCATGTCCTCAGGGAAGAGTTAAGGAAACTAGAAAGAGGGAAACGGGCAGATGCCTGGAACAACGCTCATGGCATGAAGCAGGCCAAGAAACTCTTGGGTCAATATAACCGGAAGAGGCTTGCGGCAAGTATCAGAATGAGCAAAAACAACCTCTGTATTTTTACAGGCTTCCAAACGTGGCACTGTAGACTTAGGGAGCAAATAAGGAAACTAGGAGTATCAGAAGAAGGTCTAGGCAGATTCTGTGGAGAATCTGACAAAATTCCAGAACATATACTGGGATTTTGTGAGGCACTAGCCAACAAAAAACAGAGATATCTGTTCAAGCACATAATATCAGAGGATGAACAGAAGTTTCAGGTCTTATTCTCAAATGCCTAAAGGAAACTGGCTTAGAGAAAATACTTTACGATAAATCTCCTCCAACTTCGCGCAAGAGGAGCATATAACCCTGAATACGACTCTGAAAAGAGCTGCATGGGAAGGGAGCTCTTGAGAAAGCAAAATGTATGAATAGGAGGCACAGTAGATCTAAAAGTCACGGTTCAACATACCCTTAACAACAATAAGAATAATCTATTTAAGGGCTGCCATTGAAAAAACCTAACTACACTCATTTCGAATTTAGTCCCCAAAATTTATAGAAAAATCAATCAATTTTTTTTTTGCTGGGACTGCTTCTACTATTTTTAAATTTTTTAATTTTTTAAATAAATTTTAAAAAACGCCACTTTGCAAGCAAAATATGATTTAGTTCATAAAGTGAAGAGAATTGGCTTGAAAATATATAAATTAAAAAAGGTTTCATATGGCAACACAAAAAAATGTATTTAACCAACAGCAAAACTTTGGCAATTAAATTTCGGTGGGTAAATTTGTTCGATGGCACGCACTCATCATATACTATCTGATACTAGCTGTGGCTCAGTATATATAAATATTACGATAGATCAATGTTGTTTATTGTTCATTCATACCATTCCTAAGTGGTCAATTCAAAAGTCCACCACTTACTAATGGTTCAAGAAAGCAAATTCTTCAATTTACATCTTTTTACAAATTACTGAATTGAAAGAAAATTTAAAAAAAAAATGGTATTCCAATGATATTAAAAAATTGTAATTATTTTATTTCTCATTTATTTATAAGAAGTCTTGCTGAGCATCATGGGGCAGCAAATTCTGAGTTTTCTAATTGATACTGGTCCCAATGAAAATTCCATTAAACCGGAACATACACATTCACCAAAATTACTTGTTAATCCATTCATAGTAAATTCCGTGGAAGGAAAAGTAGAGCCTTGTTTCAAACACCAATAAAATCCATCCATCATCACTGACACCCTTCATTTCAAGGCATTATAGGTGACGACACCTTAACAGGTGATTAACCATCTATTCAGGTGTTCCGATTCCCTTAGAAACAAGGAAATCAATAATATGAGAAGCGACCATCTCGAAAGATATCAACAGCTCAGAAGAGGCCCGGCTTCTCAGGGCCGGATATATTGAGGACCCAAATACCGCTGTCAGGTAGAATGTTCCACCCAATACATACGATGATCTCTTTCATGACAATAAGCATTGTAAAGCGACGATTATACGACACAATCTTCTTTCTGAGAACATGGGTAAAAATAAAATTTCATAAATTGACCCTGAGTTGTTGTTTCGAATTTTGTTTAAATGCTGTGATTATTTTGTAATTGATTTATTTTCTCTTTTATGATTATTCCAATATATAATTCAATGTCTCGCTTTTCAAGGCCGCATATGACAGAGTGCAAAGAGATGAGCTATATAACGCCATGTCTAGTTTTGAAACTCACGCTGCTCCATCAAGGTTAGTAATCAACTCACCGAGACCTTCAATGTCCAAAAAGGATTTAGACAAGGCGACGCGTTGTCATGTGACTTCTATAACATCATCCTGGATGACACTGACGGGATTGGCAGAACACAACGAGCTGTCAATGTAGCGTTTGCTGGGATTTAGACGAAGCGCCTAAAATGTGTGTAGCGGTGAACAGAGATAACATATAATAGAGATATCCAACTTCTACCTCCCTTGCCCCTTGATTTCATCTGACAGCGTTTTTTATTCGCTTTTTGTCCCCTGTCTGTGAATACGTGTGAGCTCTTGAGAACAGCTGTGGAGACAGCTGATACCCTTCCCCACCTTAGTAATGGGGTGAATTAGAGTTCTTATTTGAAAATTCGCTCGTTATTTGAACGTTTTTTCAAATTTCGGTGTTCAATTTTCAACACAGTATGGAGGGGTAAACGAACGAACATAGCTTATGTTCATGAAGTCGATTCATTAAAACTTTGAGAAAGTTACAATCTGAGATACTAGGACATAATTAATGAATGTACAACATAGTGTGAATTTTTGCATATAAAGAAAAATTAATAATACATTCACACGTTCAGTTAACTAATAATAAAAATATTATTGAAGTGTGAATCACAAATAAGATGTTTTGACAACCATTTTTTAGCATTAGTAAAAGTTGCAATATCTTACCATTGTTCTTATCAAATTGTTCAAATTGACTCCATGAGTTTTTCAGAATTCATGATTTAAGCGTATAAACCGGGCTTCACTTTTTGAGTTGATTTGTCAGGTATGGCTTATGAATAGGCTATATATACACTTAAGAATTAATTTTAGGTCAAATAGTTCAAGTTAAATGGACATTGCAATACATTGTTATTCACGAAAGTTCATATAACAATGTAAGAAAATTCCCTTAAAAATACTAGTCCACTTTTGAACACCCTCCGAACAACATACCCATGTACGTTACATGGAAAGTACATGGATTCCCACTAAATTCATGAATCTGCCGCTTTTTTCCCACAAAATTCACGAATCGGCCGCCATATTGTGGTGAATTGACGAGCGTTGTAAATGTATAAGTGAAATACAAGGGACTACCACTACATCTTTGTTGTGGGCTAGGAGTAAAAATGGCCGAAGTTGGATATCTCTATCATCCATTATCTCTGGCGGTGAATGAGGGCAAAACAAAGCACAGTACGTTCTCTATAGAGGGATAGGTCTCCTTAACATCGCCTATAAGATCCTCTCTGTGTTGTGTGAGCGCCTCAAACCATTCGTCAACAACCTGATAGGTCCTTATCAGTGCGGTTTCAGGCCGGGGAAGTTCACCATAGACCAAATCTTCACACTACGGCAGATCCTGGAAAAAACCCAAGAAATGCAGATCGACACCCACCACCTATTCGTCGATTTCAAGGCCGCATATGACAGCGTCCATAGGGACGAGCTATACAAAAACATGTCTAGTTTTGACATTCCTGCCAAACTTGTTAGGTTGTGCAGGATGACGATGGAGAACTCTCGCTGCTCCATCAAGGTCGGTAACGAACTCACAGAGACCTTCAATGTCAAAAAAGGTTTTAGACAAGGCGACGCGCTGTCATATGATTTCTTTAACATCATCCTGGAAGAGATCGTGCAAGACTCACACGATAACACTAGAGGCGCGATCTTCCAGAAGTCCGTACAACTGCTAGCATATGCGGATGACATTGACGTGATTAGCAGAACACAGCGAGCCGTCAATGAAGCGTTTGCTGGTATTGAAGCGTTTGCTGGTATTGAAGCGGAGGCGGCCAAAAAGGGTTAAGCGGTGAACGAGGGCAAAACGAAGTATATGCTGTCATTGAGAAAGGACGCACAACATCGACGACTTGGTCAAAACGTCACCATAGGCAGCTATAACTTCGAGGTAGTGAAGGACTTCGTCTACCTCGGCTCGCAAGTGAACAGTACGAACAACACCATTACCGAGATTAAACGCAGAATAACTCTTGCCAATCGCTGTTTCTTTGGGCTCAAGAGGCAATTGAGTAGTAGAGTCCTTTCTCGAAGGACCAAGTTTACACATTATACAAGACCTTGATCATCCCTGTCCTGCTCTGTGGTGCGGAAGCATGGACAATCTCAGAAGCGGATGAAGAAGCACTTGGTCTTTTCGAGAAAAAAGTTCTGCGTTCAATCTTTGGTCCTGTTTGCGTTGATCGTTATTGGAAAAGAAGATTCAACCACGAACTGTACGGACTGTACAGCGGCATCAGCCTAGTCAGGCGTCTACGGATTCAACGCCTAAGATGGCTGGGCCATGTAGAGCCCATGGACAACACTGCTCCAGCCCGAAGAGTCTTCGACTCCGAACCAGTGTGACAACGCAATAGAGGACGCCCACGGAACCGATGGCGCACCCAGGTGGAGAAGGACCTCAACCAACTTGGTGTGCGCAGTTGGAGACAGGTGGCAAAAGATCGTGCCGGCTGGAGAGGCTTACTGGTTGAGGCCCAGGTCCACCTCGGACTGTAGCGCCACCTGAAGAAGAAGAAGAAGCGAAATAAGAGAATTAAACACTTAAGTTTGTTCTCTTCAGTAAAACCCCGAGCGTCCTTACCAAGAAGTTCAACGGCGGGCCGACTCAACACTCAAGAGTGCAAATCTGTTACTGTGCGCCTATGTATGTATCAAGCAACACACAATCAAAATGGTTACTTCCACGTTCCACCCCAATTTGAAGCTGCGTGCGACCTAATGTGTCGCTGTTATTTCATTTTTTTGCGCTAACTCTTCGGTATATTTGGCTGGGTTTTGCCCATATATGTGGTTAAACATAAATATATTGATTGTATTGGGATTTGGTAGCATACATATTTGCGGTAAGAATTTGTAGCACCTGCGGCAAATACTTAAATTTCACACAACACTGACAGCCTGAACGATGATGGGTTTTGTCGATCCAAGGACCACCACCGGTCGTTGGTTGCAATACTGCTTGACTGCCTAAATGATGATGGGTTTTGTCACTCGAAGCGCCACCAGTGGCCGTTGGCAACAACTACCACTATTCAAATCTAATTAACGATTACTTGTGGTCAAAGTGTGATATGATCAACCGAGAACTTAGATGTTGGACACCCGATTGCAGGTGCGACTGAAGCGCAATAAGCGCAGTCAGATCCATTAAATTACCAACACCCTTCTGGCGAAATAACCCAGCGCGTAATTTCACCATGGCTGGAATGCGCTTAAACCTACATCGTATTTCATCAGATGATACGAAGTATCGTCTAATAGCGACACATCTCGACGCAGACACTCTGGACTTGGTCGGGGATTTGATCGACAATCCCCCAAAACAAAGAAAATATGATGCGTTAAAAAATGGATTATTTATTCGCTCTCCGATTCGCAGGAAATTCGGTTACGGCGACTCCTCTGAGGAGAGATCAAGGCGATGAAAAACCCAATGTGTTTTTGTGGACATTGCAACGAAACTGTCCTTCGGTCTCTTTTCTTAGAACAACTACCCGAAGCACCAACGTCGTAGAACTTCGAGCAGCGGTTGAAAAGCTTTCATTAAAGTTCTACAGATTATCTCGTGAACGCAACAGAAGTCGTACCCGCACTTCCACAATAGTTTCGAGACAGTCAAATGTCAATGAGAGGATCAATTTTTGCTTGTACCACCAAAAGTTCGATACGGACGCTCACAAATGTCGCATGCCGTGCTGCTAGAACTAAATGCCGGGAAACTAAGTGTGCCGGCGAGAATTGAGGAGACCGCCGGTAACCACATCACTTCAAAGCGCCTCCAAGTTAAAGACCCCAGGTCGGGCACTTTTTCCTCATCGACACCGGGGCCGATGTGTTGACCACCTGCCTAGAACAACTAGAACAACCACCTGCAACAGCAGGAGCACCAAATTCTTCGCTGCGAACGGTTTTTCCATCAACAGTTATAGCACACAACACTTTACACTGAACATTGGACCCCGCCGAAACTTTTCACAAATTTTCGTAATCGCTGAAGTTACACACGCCATCATTGGAGCCGGATTCCTCTGCCACTATGGACTCTCTGTTAGTCTTAGGCGGCGAAAGGTAGAGGACATAACCACCGCCCTCAGTGCAACACTAACACCAGGCAGGTCAGCACAAATGCCAGTCTTTTTTGTCGACTGCACCAGTTCCTACACAGGCATTCTACGAGAATTTCCTAAGGTTGCAAGAGAACCACACCAGCCCTCATTAGACCATTCAGTGATGCATCATATAATTACACAAGGTCATCCTGTCCTGCGAAAAGAAACCGGAACTTGTCATCCCTGTGGAGATTTCCGCCGACTCAACAACATCACGGTACCAGATAGGTATCCGATCCCCAATCTTCAGGATTTCATTCAGCGATTGACAGCATGCAGTTTCTTCACCACTCTGGATCTCAAATGTGCTTTCCACCAAATACCCGTGGCACCTGAAGATCGGCCGTTACCACTCCGTTTGGTCTTTTCCAGATCAACGTCATGACATTTGCAATGCCCCCAAAACGATGCAGCTTTATATGAATGTTGCCTTACGGTGCCTCGATTTCTGTACTTGCTACATCGATGTCATTTTAATCGCCTCCACCAGCGGACAACAACAAGAAAAAGAGATTCGCAAAGTTCTCGAACGCCTGCTAAAATTCGGCCTATGCATCAACTTATCCAAGTGCGTTTTTGGTCGCCTTGAGGTGTGCTCCCTGGGCTACACAGTTAACAGCGAAGGAATAAAACCGCCTCATCACAGGATGGCCAACTTCAAGAAACCTGAAACAGTCGACAAACTGCGAAAGTTTCTTGGTACCTGGAATTTTTACCGAAATTGCTTCCACAACGCTTCTCAGATTGAGGCTCCTCTCGTGGGACTGACGTAGGGTGCAAAGAAAAAGGACAAACGACCAGTGGAGTGGACTTTGGAAGCGGAACATTCAAGGAATGTTAGTGCACTAAGGACGCAGTACAAATCGCACATCCGACGGCTGATATATCACTGGTTTTGCGTTGCGACGCTTCAGACGTAGCTATTGGAGCCGCCCTCCACCAGAAGACTGAATCCGGACTCCAACTACTGAGATTCTTCTCCAGTAAGCTGTCTCAACGCGAAGCAAAGTACAAGGTATACGATCACGAACTGCTGGCGATTTTTCGTTCTGTGAGACACTTTAGGCACATCATCGAGGGACGAGAACTAGTCATGTTGACCAAACCATTGGTCTTCGCTTTCTCTCAAAAGACAAACCACGCCAGCGATCGCGTCGCCCACCAACTCGCAGAAATAAGTCAATATTCAACACGCATTGTCCACATCTCCGGTGAGGATAATATGGTGGCGGACACCTTGTCCCGCATTGAAACTATTCGAAGCTCTAGGGAAGTTGATTGTAAGCCACAAAATCACGGCATACCATCCCGCGTCAAATGGCATGTTCGAGCGTTGGCATCCCTCTTTCAAAGCCGCGGTGAGATACTACGAATCATCATCTTAGACCTTGGTTAAGATCCGATAAACTAACTAACTGAGAGTAATCGCCACTGTTTTTAAGATATACATATGTAAACACTAATTAGAAGAGCAGTAAATCGAACATCTGATACGAAAAATACTCCAATCACGACTGGAACAATGTTTTAATTCTTACGAGGAAGTAGAAAATTCCACTTTAAAATTGTTGGCATCTCTAATGCCCGATTTCACAGTGTGAGCTTAAGTGTCGATCCATCGCTAAGCTCAGACTCAATAGAAATCTCGTTGTCACAGTGGAATTAAAGTGATAGATTCCACTTAAATAGTGGTTTAACTTAAGCCACGGATTGCCATTGCTTAAGTGACAATCCAGAATCCATTATTGTTTTAAAATAATTTCAACCCCAAAATACATAGTGAAAACCAGCATGAGCAAGCAATAATTTTGTCTGGCAATGCTCCTGAAGAGAACAGAAGGCACACAAATAGATTCACGCATATCATAACAATATCCTTACATGTATGAACATTCGCTTGTTGAGTTTGTGTGTTTTCTTTTCCTTTTTTCAGCAGGGTGCTGTTCGTGTTCAATCACAATCACTAGTTTGTTCATGGTGCACATGGTTGGTGGATTCAATAGTTCACAATGTCAGTCAATCCATGGATTACAGAAACCACCCCTAAATATTGAGTGTGAAAACGATATTCTTGGGTGAAGTTTAAGTTCGATACCATCGATTAGCTAAACCTGCAGATAAGTTTGCACTGTGTAATCGGGCACAAGTAATGAAGTGGAATACATACATTTGAAGAACAGACAACTGGTGGGAAAACGATAACGATTTGTTATTGAGTTCAATTTGTTTTTTGAATGTAGATTAGGTTAGGTTTACGTGATTTTCACAAGTGTCTCAGTGTGACCGACATAGACCCTGAATGGATCCATTCAGATCATTTTTACACAGCTTCCTCTCTAGCCGAAGGATTAATAATACTGAAAATGAATCTGTTGGTGCTTAAGTGGCATATCCTTGGATATCCTCCACTTCATTGTTGGCTTATGGACAAATTGTATTCTTAATGAATTTTGCTATATCCTGAATCTTGATATGTGACATTTCTGCTAGGCGCTGAATGAACAGTTTTCTGGAATTTTTTCCCGTGTTCTTGCAAGGGCTGGACAGGTGCCGAGGTAGTGTAGAGTAGTATCTTCTTCTTCTTGCAGCTCTGAAGTCATTGTGAGGGGCTTTTATTTTTCTCGCTACAGTCAGGCGGCCCCAAAAGCTCTGGATACACAATTGACCAACTCCAATACGGTGAAACTCTGCCGACAATCTCTGAGGTGCAGTCTTAACCTATGCTGGGTCCTCGGGCATAAGATTATTCCGAGGAATGAAAGAGCTGAAGAACTAACAAGAAAATGGGTGGGTATGCCAATATATCAGGAGATACTCCAACCCATCTGAAACCAATAAACTCGTGATTGCGACAATAGCGATTAATGTTACAGATTACAAATGGACAGAATTGGACACATGCTGTATATCGGCAGCAATTTGACTTGAAATGCATAAAAAAAACAAATCTGCCCTAAAGTTAGACAGGAAAGTTCAGTAAGATAATACGGGTGTCAACGGTCATTATCTCATAGGCTACCAGGTCAGAGGATTTGGGCAACGTATAACGACTACTGCAAAAGCTGTAGTTATGAACAAGAAGAGGAAACATTAATTCATTACCTCGGAACATGCCCTGCACATGCTGGTACCAGAAGTAAACTGCTAGGCAAGTATTACTTCTTCAACTACCTGATCTGAAGAATATAAATCTAAAGGATATTCTACATATAGGGGTCAGAAGACATCTCATATGACCAACCAAACCCAAGATGAAACGCAGCCTGGTGAAAGGAGTAAATGCGTTTTAAGTAAAATATAGCCGAAGGTGGCAGCACAATGGACCAGATAGTCTAAATGGGCATGATTCACTCTTAATGAATCAGTCACCGTACCTACCTACAACTGATTTCCATATTGTTTAATTATAAGAACGTACTTATTTTCTTTGGGTTTATTGAAGGCCAGATTAGCATCGATATCCTCCATGCGTCGAATGATGGATGGATAAACCTTCTCCGATTTGCGGTTTTGAAGACATGTGTAAGTAGTAAGATGTTTATAACCTAAAGTTAAGGGTAAGGGCGTCCTGATTATCTTCTAATGGCCAAACCACTCCTGTTCTAGCTTCGGCTCTTTTGTTGCCTGGAGGGATCCAGCATAGGTTAAGGTGGCATGGTTCATTGACAGTAAGCGTCTAGCCTATGTAGTCGAAGTCACAGGGAGAAGCAGATTTCCGGCCATATCACGAGCAGCTCTAGTCCGGTGACTTCTTCCGTTTAAGAGCCATCCGGGTACATTTCCAGTTTGGCAGATTTCCATAGGAAGAAGCTGCAGTGTTGTTTCCAGTGCCGCTGAAGGTGTGGAACAATGTGCACCCATGAGCAGATGCACGCTAATCATTGAATCTTACCTATCTTTTAAAGATTGTCTTTGTTTTTCAATTCGGCCTGACGAGTAAAACTAACAAAACGGCTGAGTAAAATTACGGTAAAAACTAAAATAACTGTGAAAACTAATATATTCCTATATTTTCAGCGTTTAAAAATTGAGTTAGTGTCGGATTGTAGAGTACATAGTCAGAAAAAAAAAGGTTCGAATTAACGCGATATTCGGATTAAAGGTGATTCGGATTTTTCTATTTGATACTAAATCTTTCTTTTTACTCAACATTCTTAAAGAGGAACAACTTTTAATATATGTTTCAAATTGATGAAATCAATATATCATTAAAAAAAAGTGAAGTTAATCTAGGGTTTCAAAAATTGAATACAAAATATGAACTTACTATATGATTGTTTCATGCCATACTGGATTCAAACAGGCTTTGATTGTTCGCGTCTTCTTCTTCGACTTTTCATGTTCATCAGGAATCAGTTTAACTTTTACGTATGGGTCACTTAATCCGTTGGGATCCATGGGAATTAAATTCGCTCCTTCGTTAACTGCAAGGAAAAGCTTAACATATTATACAGAATAATGTATTGATTATTATATTTCATAAAGCGGAGATATACAAGTGCGAAATAATCGATTGAAGAATCAAATAAATTCCTGTACATATTAATTATGTAATAATAATTTATGTATTATATGATACATAATAGTTTTAATTTCTTAATAATTATTATTTATATTTTTTTCGAACATTTTTATACTAGGAACTGCCTGCACGTACTGTTCGTTCTCACTTTCTCATGTGTTTATTTCACTTTTGATTTTTATTTTTACTTGTAAAACGCAAAAAAATAGTTAACCTCTTTTTATGCGACTAGTGCCTACGTCAAGTTTTCGGAGAGTGTACGGTCACTTTGTCGCCAAAAATTTATAACGGCTTTTCGTAGACGGGTTAAAAACAATCATTTTTTACTATGGTGGGGGGAAGGGCCCCGTTTAGGTGGTAGGGGCAATTTTAGAAAAATTACTTAAAATGAAAAATAAATATATTTGAAAACAACGTCAACAACTTACAATGAACTACTATACCGGTGTTGAAAGCCAGGAACCTGTACTTTAATCCAAATTTACATTATCAATTTTCGTCACCAATGTTATCGTACTCGTGCCAAGATTTCTTTCGAAATATTAATTTGTGCAATCATTTCAATTAAAAAAATATATTCCATTTGGCTTTTCTGGCAGGACGGGGCGCGGCGTCACATTGCACTCGGCTAGTAAGACTATTTATCTATTGCATTAATTTTTATACATTTTTTTTACTCTCAGAACTTTACAAGAAACGAATCTCTCTAATGTCTCTGAATATAAATTTCAACATTTCATGATGCTTCTGCTTTTTACTTACATACACGTTCGCACATAATAATATCGTTAGAAATAATTCAAAAATATATTTTACCAATTTGCAAATCAACTTATCCATAAAACGTTCACATTATACTTACTCTCAACTGTTAGTGTATTCCCTTTCACATGTAGCTCCAATGAAATTCTCCCTCGTCTTTCGGTGTGATCGCATCCACACAAGCTTGGTACATTTTCCTTGCATCTTGCATGTACATTCATGTCACATGCTTAATTGTAAAAACGAAGAACATGAATAAAATTATTGATAACACAATTCTTAACTCAAATTTTCTTTGTAAGCTTACAATGACAGAAGAAAAGTTTGGAAATAGTTTGCCAATTCCACTGATCGTTTGTTTCTATTCGCAAACAGAAGTAATACTATTTTGCAAGGCTTAGGCAAAAGCGGAAAAAGGCGAAAGAAGCGAAAGAGCAAACATTAATGCCCAGGTTCACAGTGAAGGTTTAAGCACAAGTTCAACCAAACCATAAACCGAGTTCAGTAGAACTTCAATTAAGCAGATTGATTCGAAGTTGGAAACTCTCGAAAAATATCAGATCTTCCCAAAGGTTGAAGTGATCTGTTATCCATTGACTACGTTTTTTCATCGTGCGAAGTGGTTCAATAGTGAACTGAAGCTAAACTGAACTGCTGCTAAAACCAAAAGTAGAGCTTAAACTTGCACTGTGAAACTGGGTATATATATATATATATAAATATATATACTTATACTGAAGCTTGTGATTTGCCATTCCAAAATTTTTTCCGACATTGTCGTTATTGTAACGTGGAGACACATTTAAAAAAGCAGAGAAAGAAAAGTGTTGATATTTAAGAATGAAGCAAAAATTAAAAGAGAACGGTTTCATTAAAATTATATTAATTCCTACTTGACAATTATGTACATTTCTTATACGTAAATTTTAGAAGTTCAACTTAGAATTCGTTCATGGCACAATGATTTCTGTTCTATACCTAATATATGCTGTTTTCTTTGTACTATCATTTTCTTGTTAACTTGTTACTTAACTTCGTAGAAAAATTGTTGAATTAAATCTTAACTACTACATCTACGATCTACGACTTTTTTATCATTACAATCATTATGCATAATATATGGCAATAGTGACAAATTCAGGAAATTAGTTTCGTCCTTAGGGAATTTTGATTATACTCCATTGGAAGAATATTACTGATAATTACTTAAGATTTTATCAGGAAAACTATTTTCTTATTAAGTTCGAAAAAATTGACAGGGATCTCATGAATTGTACTTTGAATATGAGAGCAATTCGTCGCCAAAATTGTCGATATAACACGTCTAAAATGACAGTACAGTAATTCGATGTAAGAAAAATGAGTTATACGTATCTTTGTAAAAGGCGACATAACCCAAGATTGGAGAAAACAATCACACCTCGGAGCACATCATTTTTGGGTACTTATGGGTTATCGTACATATAAGATGATAAATATCCGTTCTTGATTCACAGTCTGCTTGCTCTTCTAAAAGTAACAGATTCATTTCTGGATAAAGTTGCCTGTGATAAGTTTCCGGTAATTAACACATGGACTTCTTCTGATTAAGAATGATTCACAATAAGCTTAAGACAAGGCATACAAACAATTTATCGTTCAATGATAAAATTGGTTCATGGTATAATATATTTACAACAACTCCTTCAAGTAGAAGTAGAAAGCATTAATACCAATACAATCATTTTAAGCTGAAAACGGCCTTCGATTTGTCGCATAAAGCGTATACGTGAATTAAATAATTGAAGCTTGTTCTCATATAGAAATTTTCATCGAAGTTGGTATGTAATTGTAGAATTGTTAAAATAGGGGTATTTCTAAATCTGTAGAAATTTTCTTAAAGCAGTGCAGGATTATAACGACAATCTCCCAATATGAAAATTCTGTTTATAATGCAGTTTATAGTGCTTCTAAAACAAGTAGAAGGTAAATTCTTGAAGTATTATTTACAATGATTAAGGAGCACATAAATCTACTTTATGTGTATATACTTATATTTATTTATATTTATATACATATTTATTTTGTTTTACATTTTCATAATGACTTGGGTTCGGACTCATTATCCCGATATCGAATGGCATAGTAAATTATTTCTATATTCTATATATATAAAGACGTGCTGTACGTTTTTGTCGTACACTTATACACCGCTCTACCCAACCGCAAAATATTTACACTGTTGCAAATGTAATTTCGCGTTTTATTTTGCAAAGCAGTTGAGCAGAATCGTAATAAATACGTGTACTATCTAAATTATTGTACTTAACAGAGCACACAAAACACTACGTTCTCTAAGTGTTCACTCTCAGTATCGCCTTACAAAGCAGATTTCTGTTGCGCGAATAAGGATAATCTACCGATTTTGCATCTCTAACATTACATCAAATAAACATAATTAGTTAAAGAATAGTGTAAGGATACATTTTTTAAACTCGAATCGAGACGAGACAAAATCAATTTCGTTGCAAAGGTCATTAAAAGTGCTTATACACCTTGTAACAGGTTCATTAAAACCATAGTTAGCTGTATGTATATATATAGTTGCATGTCTCTTATCATAGAGTAAATTTCTCAACCGAAGATATCCTTGGGGAGCATATATATTCATGAGAAAAAGTAATTCTGGTGAACTTACACTGTGAGTAATAATGTCGCGGTTAAACATGGCTGACGCTGCCTTGCGCCTGACACTTAAGGTTTGCAAGCCTATTATTTTGCATCTATCTTCAAATTTAGGCAGTTCTTCATCTTTCGAATCTTAATGCTTGTGTATGATATGGGGTATCCCAAATGATGGAAGAGTATTCTAAATATGGTATATGGATGTATGGAGCTGGAGTTATATCCCGAAAACCATTACTATTTCTTCAGCATATATATATACTTTCAGAAAACCTAACATAGCATTAGACTTCGCAATTGTATAACCATAATGAAATGAAAATTTCAATTTGGCATTAAAAAATACACTGAGATCTTTAATCTCTCCTAGGCTATTAAGTCTATGAACAAAGATGCAATATTCATAGACAATGGGGGATGTAATTCGACGTGCAGTTAAAATATTACACTTGAATATTCAGTTATAGGTTAGGTTAGGGGGGCTGCTAGTGCATTCACTAGCACACTTAGACCATATTAGTCCATTGTGATACCCATAGTCAGACTACTAGCAGATAAAAGCTTATTTACTTTACGCTCTTACTTAGTACGCGCTCTACCAACTGCGCCATCCAGTCGTCATATATTCAGTTATAATTCATTGTGTTTTCACCATTCCATTAGTGAATGGATATCTAATTGGAACTTAATGCAAAAGTTAAGCTATTTATTGTTAAACACAATTTCAAGCCGATGATGATAAAATTCTACAGTATTTGAAAATTTAATGAAAATCGTTTATGAACCAAACGAAATAGTAAATGCCCCACAAGTCTATAGATCTAACTCAGGATGTAACTTACCAGAGATATAAAACGATCGATCATTACCAATTGTGTCCTTTTAAGTAATAAGAAAACCAATCTAAGATTGATGAAAGGCTTCCCAAGGACTTTAGCTTGTTTAAAAGCGAAGTTTCTAAGGCTTTCGAGTAATCGGTGTAAAATACATCAACTTGGGAATGATTTTCTAAATTTTCATAAATGTAATACGAAAATATTGATAAATTAGTTGTACATGACCTGCATAAAGCCATGCGGGTTATTAGAAATAATTTCGTTTACAATAAAATATAACTTTTCTAAGACTATCCCAAAAAAGTTGGTTTCCACATTCCATTACCTTTGGCAATCCTAAGGAATTTATTTTTGAATTAACGTAATTCCAAATCCAATCCAAACCCAAAAACAGCGCTTGTCGTAAAAGGCGACAAAAGGGGACAAATCACATCTAGGCAATTTTTAACACTATGGTGAGCCTAGCGACACATCTAACACCATAAAACTGTCCCGTAAGTATGCATGAGAGTCTGTGGGTTGACACAACTGGAGATCACCGGTGTCATAAAAATGAGATCAAACAATAATAGAAATAGGAGGACGCACGTGTCGAAAATCTCAAAAAAAAAAATCGGTTAAACTTAAGCACTACGGAAATGTACGCATACTTAAATGGCACTACCCCGCCAGGCACTACTAATCTTAGTACTGATCCTGGGACCAGCAGAAATGCTCGGGTCAGAGCTATTCGGTTTCCGAGGGATAGCAAAATACTGCATAAGTTTAGGCGAAACTTAAGAATCGCGAGTTGGAACGTTGGAAGTATGAGTGGTCGCAGCTACGAGCTTGAAGAGATGATGGTAAGAAGGCGATTGGACATTTTCTGTGTTCAAGCAACTAAATGGCGAAACACCGGAAATCGGGCGCGTTTCTTGGACGTAAAAACAAAAGCTTACAAAATGTTCTACCATGGAACCGAACAGAGATAGAACGGAGTCGGTATCATACTTTCGGCTAAGTTGCTTGGCAAAGTCCAGCGACCGTTTGATGTCTCTCAAACTGGTTATGCAAGGTGAGGTGTGGAATATTGTCAGTACATATGATCCCCAAGTCGGATGTGAGCAGAGTGATAAAGATACATTCTGGCTAGATTTTCACAACCTCATCAAGAACATCCCAAAAGCAGTGGCGGAAATGAAACGCGGATTAATTACCATTTGGTATCACGTTTTATGAAGTCTAGGGTAAAAGACTGCAAAGTGATTTTAGGGGAGTCGATCGCCCAGCAAGACAGAAATTTGTATGGAGGCGGCAACGAACAAAAATGAAGATACACGGGCGCGTGTGACAATCAAATGGTACAACCTCGATAAGGAAAAAAGGCGAAGCTTTTATTTACAAGATGAAGCGCTATCTCCATCGCAACATCACCGAAGTTGATGATGATGAGCGCAGAGCACAAGACATCTGGAATTCACTACAACGACCTTGCTTAGATGAAGCTAAATCACTGCTCGGCGTTTCAAAGGGCCATTGCCAACATGGGAACGAAATATGGTGGTGGGCAGATGAAGCGAAAGCAGTGATAAGTGAAATCAAAACGGCCTTCAAGGCTTGGTCAAAGTGCTCCCCTAGCAATGGAGATGAAAAGCTCGCCTTGAAATGGAATATAGACGTTGTAAATGTGTAGCGAAGAAGAAGTGCGCCCAAATTCAAGCTAAGAGTACGGAGGGCCTGTATCGGGAGTTGGAGGGAATATCTTCTTCGGCTGCGGATACGAACCAGGCAAACCAAGAACTGCGGCAAAACAGCTTGAACAAGGGCACAACTATATTCAAAATAGCCGCACAAAGAAGGAGAAATGTCCAGGAAATTCGTTCACCGAAGTTCATTAACGATGCGCAAGGTCAGCTTGTTGTGGAAGACGTACAAATTTCACACAGGTGGCGACAATATTGTGAAAGGCTTTTAAATGAACAGTTTCCTCGGATATACTTTCCAAGAACCGTCCCGAAAAGAAATTAAAAAGGCGGTCAGATACTCCAAAAAACGAAGAGCGGTTGGGCCCGACGAGATACCCTCTGAGTTCTGGAAAAAGATGGGAGATCTCCAAACTTATGAGAGGCGATCCAATGCCTGATCAGTGGAGGGAAAGTTATCTTCTTCCTTTGTACAAAGGAAAAGGCGATACACGAAACTGTCACAATTACCTATCAAGCTGATGTCACACACCATGAAGATCATTGAGCGGGTTTTAGATGGCCGATTGCGAAAAATAATACGATTGTCTGATAACCAGTGCCTGTGCAACAGATGCAATCCAAAGTATAAGGATCATAATGGAAAAACATAGTGATTCCTTAAAGGATTTGCATATGGTGTTGGTTGATTTTGAAAAAGCGTTTGATAGACAATCAAGAGATCTGATATGGGTGGCGCTTAGAAAAATAGGTGGACATGTACGAGGGAGCAAAGACGAGAGTAAGACGTCCTGTTGGAGTCACCGATGAGTTTCCAATCAAGGTCGGTGTACACCAGGGAAGCGTCTTAAGTCCTTTGCTGTTTATTGTTGTCCTTGATTATCTGCTTGAAGGAAAAGTGACGGACCCAAAAGTGCATCAGTTATTCTTTGCTGACGATGGAACCATTATAAGTGATGATCAAACTTCCCTGCAACGAGCACTAGATGTGTGGGGGAATGTTCTGGAGGGGAATGGGTACCGCATTAGTCAAACAAAAACCGAGTACCTGTGCTGCCCATTCTCCAATCCACTCAGGCCTATTCCAGACATTTATTTATAAAACTCAACCATCACCTGAGTAAAGTGGGAGGGTTATGATTCCCATAATTCGTATCATAACCTCGTCGAAAAAGGAAATAGAAAGAAAAGAAGAACGTAATTCCAAAAATATGCACCATATCTCCTTATAAATGATTCAACAGCAAGGTATATTGTTTATATAAAAATCTGTTCGAGAAGTCATATTCTTTCCTGAGTTTAATGCTCGTTATATTTGAAACATAGTTTGAATATGCTTTCATCTTAACAATTCTCAAGTTTACCAAATTCTTGTTTTTCTATGAAATTCTTAATCGATTTCTATGAGGCGTTATAGGTACAAATGACTCTATACCGGAATTAATTTTATTCATGAGTAAATCATAGTTGCCTTTTAGATTAGTTGAATCCAACAAGTTAGCCCAATTGAATTGATTCATGTGTTCATCCAGTGCAACAAAATTGGTCTTAGCGAACTTAGAAATTAACCCGGTGTTATTATTATTATTATTATTACTATAATTTCCGTAACAGAAGAATTCAAAATCTAAAAGCAAGCAGCATTGCTTAAAAATACTAAATCAAAAATTTCAAACGTCGACTCTGACCATTTCCTCATAGCAGCACGATTCAGAGCTTGGTTGTCCAATGTCAGAAAGCTGCACCAGCCAATAAAAAGGAATTTTGATATTGGATGCCTGAGCACAACCGAGATTGCCAGAGTCTACGTAGCCGAAACCACCTTCGGCTACCTATCACCTCCAACGAAGAACCCGTGATATGAAGGCGAGCGTGAGCAGAAGAAACATGCAACTGACGAGGCATACCAAAAGGCGCTACAACGAAAAACTAGAGCAGCGCAGGAAAGCTCTAATTTTTCTAGAGGCTTCTACGCCTGAATAAAAGGTATCTCGCAACCTCACAGCTCAAGGACATCGAGGAGTCTAGGGACAAGCATAAAATACGGGCCGCTGGCTTTAGGAAAGGCACCCAGGCTCTTCGAAACAGCGAGGGTAACCTGGTTACTGACCCTCAGGGAATAGTTGATGTGTTAGAGCAGAACTTCCAAAAGCTGCTCAACGGGCCTGACTAGGAGATAGTGATAGGGAATCAAGAAATCCCAACTCCTGTCGATGAGGTAGTCCTCCCGCCTAGCTTTGAAGAAGTTGGCACAGCCATTAAAAGGCTGAAGAACAACAAAGTTACAGGCTCAGATGGCTTACCATCAGAGCTCTTCAAGACCGGTGGCGATGTTCTGGTAGGGAGCATGCACCAGATCATCTGTAGAATTTGGGAGGACGAAAGCATGCCCTACGACTGGAATATCAGCTCCATATGCCTCATCCACAAAAAAGGTGATCCCACCTCTTTCAACAACTATAGAGCTATATCCCTGCTCAACGTTGCCTACAAGATCCAGTCCAGCGTACTGTGTGAACGTCTAAAGCCGTTTTGCACACGACATCACGAATGGAGGAGAAGAAACAACCGCGAACTCTACGAGCTGTACCAGGATATGGATGTAGTTTGGAAGGCAAATATCCGTCGACTGCACCGACTCTGCCACATCGAGCGCATGGACAACAATGCTCCAGCTAGGAGGGCCTTCGAAACCGAGCCTCCTGGTTCGAAAAGGTGAGGAAGACGGAACATCCTGTGTAACGACCAAGTAATCGCGGTTGCCAGACAGCTTGGTCTTGATGAATGAAAGCAGAGTGCCCAGGACCGTCAGGAAGCAGCTATCGCTCAGGCTCGGACCCTGCATGGGTCGTCAGCCTGATATATAAGTAAGTAAATCTAAAATTCGATCTAAACTATTTCGTATATTGTTTATCTGAAATAAGCCCAAAGATAAAAAAAACGTCTAATAACAAAAGGCTCCCATTCATAAGTAACATTAAATGGGATTAAATTATCATCACCATCCACGTAACATCACCTATATTAAAGTCCCCCAATACGTAATGTAATTTAGTGGCTTCAAGACGAGTAACGACACTACTAATTTTATCAATGTGTTTTTGATACACATTGGCACCACGTTTAGTGGAACGTGGGAGGCGAAAATAAAAATCTGATAAAGGACGTCATCAACATTGTTTTACAGTAGGTACAGTACGTTAACTGAGTTTTTCTTATATCCGGAAAACGGATTTAAGAAAAATATTTTTCTTCTTCTTTTGATTTTTCTTCTTATTTTTCTTCTTCTTTATATTTAAGAGCTTACATTTATTACTGTCTTCAAGGTTTTTTTTTATATTTTTTTATATTCAACCAACGAGCTTTGTGTAATTTAATATTTTCCCTAAGATTCTTTTCTACTTTTTCCTTATTTCATTTCTCATATTTTTTTGCCTTTATTCCAAATTCCAGATGCAGGCATTTTTCAGATAACTTAGGTATTTTGACATCTCACCTATTTTCTTAAATCTTCACACAATTTATGAGTGTATATTTTTTACGCGTTTACTGAATTGGTACATTTTTATTTTTTATACTCCAATTTTGTTGCGAATATAATAGTAGTTTAATTTTTTTAGCCATATATTTTACATTGGTATATATTGGAATGGATATGGTGTTTTATTACTGTTTCTTTTAAACGAGTTTTCCTATAAGCATGTATAAGCATAAAGTACTGTATAGGAATCATGTGACTACGGTCGAATTTTGACAACGAGCGAGCTTAGTAACAAAACAGTACATATATATTAATAATATGAAACCGTCCAAGGGTACCATGGCCAAGCTTTTGAAACACTCACTCGTGTTGAGTGTGCTATCTCATTGATCTTCTTCATTGAGCATTGTGGGTGACTCGATAGAGGTCGCGCAGTCTTTATAATCTTAAATGAATAACAAAGGGCTAATTCAAATAAAATTGGTTTACTACGATTTTCATTTTAAATCCTTGCCTTTAAAAAAAAAATAACCATTAATTTCCTTGTGTGAGTTAATGAACAAAATTAAAAAGAAAACATTAATAAAATAAATACATTCGATTATCATTATATTGTCCCTTCAAAATAATTCGGAACGAAAATGACACAAATGCTTATTACATCAAATATGTTAAAATGTTTATTAAAAATGCTGTATATTCCTCGGATATATTCGAATATGTAGGATTGTCAAGGATCGACAATGTAGTAAGACACACTATTTCTGGCATTTCCACGGTTTTGTTTTCTTGTTTTGGTTTTCAAACTCTCTTGGAACTGATATACTAAGCTGTTAGATTAATTTTAATGTTTGATCAAATAAATTATCCAGCTCATAGCAAACAAAAGATACCACAATGTTAATTGACTACACAGTGACAGAGAATACAAAGGACTAAACAGATTTCTGCTATCAATATATATATACATAACATTTGACTGTATAATATGGTCATTAAATATATAAGAACATACACATGTTATGTTATATGTGTATACACAATTGATTTTTTGCAATAAAAGCCAAAAGAACACAAAAATAAACAAGAATAAACCTCTGTCTGAGTTAGGTTGACTTATAAGAAAAATTAACAGATGCTTTTCTCAATTTATTTCTCACTATTTGATGCTGGAAAAATTCCTTAGAAACCATTTAGTGATTTGTGATGTCAATTTCTCTTTATGAATTTTGACAACTTAATTTCCTCGACTGTGCTACATACATATAAAATCTTTTAAGAAACCAGTATCTGAAAAAGACATTTATTGTATGACTTTTTTTAGGAATACAAAATTACAAATCAATATAATTCGTATACCAATCACGATGTCAAGATACTCTGCATAGGATTGAGCAGATTATGAGTAATTATGACCCAGAATATATATGTTGATATTAGAATTTCATTTTACAATACATTGACACACATAAAAAAAATCTCCAACTGACTTTAGTGAGGAGACTTTGCAGCTCCTAATGGACACACACTTCCCGAGAAACAAAAACCTAATGGAAAATGTCGATGACGACATAGAGTGGGAGATGCACCCAAAACTCATACCACCTATTCTGTTGCAATTACACAAACTGAAATGGGCAGAAAACTGTTTGGATCCCTTCAAGTCCGAAGGATCTGACCCAGTTAAGACCAGGGCTCTCATCGCGTAACTTTTCAGACGACTATCGTCCTTTTTTTTCATTCTTCGATGATATCGTCGATGATTTGCTTCATGTGAGAACTTCACCATCGTCTCGCCTATCGTTACGGTTTGAGTGCTATGAAAATAATAATTCTAACGTAAAAATGACATATTTGCTCTAATTCCATTCAAATTTCACTAACACGTTTTCAATTCAGTTTGCAAACAAAACTAATACAAATGCAACCTATCACTTTAAAAATGTCTCATAAGTATAGAACAAGGTACGTAGACACAATTTGTTCTCATTTAACGATACTGAAATAGGTATCGCCAAAAATCAGTCGTCGAGACGATAGTTAATGACAGTTTTTAGTCTACGCGAAACAAACAAAACGATATCTCTCAAACGCTATCGTTTTTTTATGCTTACATGAAGCGAAACTATCGTCTTCTGGTGGACCTGCTCGTAAAAGAAATGACTCTATTTAAACTCATATCTCCCAACCAGCATGCACAATGCAAAGGTTATTCAGAAAAAACTGCACTCCACTCCTGCAGATTATAAGTCTGCACTAATGAAAAATCTCTCGAAAACAAAGAGTACATTTTGATTACCTTGTTAGTAGGCGTGTGTAAGTTCATGAATGAAAAAAGAGCTCTATCAAGTGAACTGAGTGAATTAGTTCACAATGGTATTTTATTTTAGCTCGGTAGTTCAACAAATTCAGGTATACCATACTGCGTATACATGTAAATTAGAAAAAATAACTGTATTAAATTGAGTGCTTTACTTTGTGTTTATTTATTTATTTATTTATTTATTTGCCTCTTAAAGTAACAGAGTTTTACATAATGAACAATTAAATTAGTTAAAAATTATTAAGAAAGCGACTGCTATCTATAGCTCCGAGGGAGCTAGATGCGAAAGCAATAAAACAATAGTTAAAACTTAGCAAATCAATTAAATGAGTTTGGGTGAATTCAAGATCAAGGAATAAAAATTAGCTAGACAACAGTACACAGCAAATTAAAATCATCTTTATAATTGAAATTAAGAAGCCATTATTTCACCTTTTCTAACTGGAACTATTATGAATGCACCTTATACCAGAAGGAATCCTATTGAAGAGTCTTGGAGCACTTACTAAAGAGAATTGGGAGTATATATGCAAATAGTGGCGGGTGCTTGAAAAAGATTGATTTCATTGATTCTGAGATGGTAATTGGAAAAGCATCGATTTAATAAATAGGCAGATTTCGCGAAAAATAGTTTCAAAACTTTATAACAATTTAAATGCTTTAGAGGCTTGCTGATTGCTGTGCAGAAGTACAGCAACCAAACTTAGCCCAGCCAAGGCCTTTGTGTTAACATTCGGAACTATGGATACATATTCTGCAAACTAATAAATGCTTCTGATCAGGCGAAGAAGATAGCTGGCTCTAACGATGCTCAATTCAGCCAGATTATCAAAAAAGTGGGCATCCAGAAGTCTGAATCTACGAAAAATCTCCGAAATCTCCTAGAAAATTGTAGCTATATGGCAAGTGTTCGACGGCTTCTTCTCATCCTCGTTCATGCAGCTTCTGCAAAAATCATTGTAAGGAAGGACTAGTCTAGAAACTTGAGTTCCGATAGCGCAATGCCCTTTAGAACGCTAATGACGGATCTGAGTTTCTGCCTGTTTAATCTAATCAAGTTAAGCGTTAGTCATCGCCGCATCCCTTAGACGAAAGATGCTCTGTCCAGTTTCAACTTCTTTTTCTCCATATCCTTTTTCCTGTCCTCGAATTTCCCTGTCCAGCTATCCTCCGGACCTTGCGCATATAACGGCCTTCCTCTTCCGATCCCTGCTCAATTGGTGCTACGCTAGACTTGGAACATAATAGCTGAACCTTACTTATTACTATAGATATTTTTCCAAGGACTTTTCATATGATTTCATCAGTGGCAGTCACACAGTCGTCGTTCGTACAGTCGTCAGTACGAATTTAATACGATTCTGGTAAAGAAAAGAAATGTCTTTCATTTTTTATAAAATGCAGTAACGACGCATGGTGGCCATGCCGTTCTGGGTATGGGCGTCGACCCCTACGCAATTTAACTTCCCTACCGAGGTCCGATTCCCGACCAGTACTATCAAAAATAATTTTCACGATCCCACCTCTTTGGAGTTAATTGTACTCGACCATACTCAAAGAGTAAAAAACTGTATAGAAAAAGCTTCTCGAACTTGACCTTTCGGAGTCGGCATAAAAATGTAGGTGCCTTCCACTCTCCAGATAACAATGACACCTGTCTTCAAAAAAAAAGCAACTGCTTTGGTTTGATGAAGATCTTCTTAACGAAACAATTCATAAAATTTCATCAATGAATTGTTCTTATGTCCCTTAGTAAGTTTTGTCAACTTCTTGCTGGAGAATCTATAATTTGGTGTCTATGCTATGCAGCATGTTTTAGATTGGGAATCTTTTAAGAGGTTATTTTCTGAAGTAAACGTGCGTAGTTAAGATAAATAAATATTTTGCTAAATTGGGTAAGGTACCTATAAAATATGTCTTTACTTTAGTTGATATATTTTTATGAGGAATTTTCTTTCTTATATCCCAAAATTTAATAAATCAATGAGCTATATTTAAAATTCTTAGAAACAGTTTTATTTATGTGCCTTTTATTGACAAGATGTTTACCATCTATTCGAAATCTACACACGCGCTTATCTTTCCTAGTTTATTCTTGGAATTTGGTAATTAACGTCAAAACGACGTATTAAAAAATATTTTTATCTTATACATATGTACAGTCAATGGCAAAATTATTTGAACAATTTATTCTTCATAATATGGACGTTACATTAAAGTGCTACGACTTCTTTAAAATTTAAATTAATTATTTAAAATTGTATTCCTTTTTGTATCATTAATCTCTAAGATTTTCTAATAGTATACCTAAAACTAAAAACATAAAGTTCCGTTACTTATTGCACAATTCACTACAAAGAGAGTGGCATTATTATTGTCACATGACCAAAAAGTAATCGAAATTTTGGATTTGACGAGAAATCCATAATTCCAAAAGAAATTTGAAGATCAACGGAAGCAACTTGGGAGATTTTATAACCGCTTGTAACCAAACTTTATTTTTTGGTCTTTGGTATATTATTAAGAAAATGTTAGAGAATAATGATACAAAAAGGAAAAAGCGTATTTTAGATTTTAATAAAGTTGTAGCGCTTTATTGTGGGCTCTTGATATGAATAATAAATATAAATACACGTATATATACATGTATCAAACAGGTTTGCTCCAATGCAAATTTATAGGAAAAGTGGTGAACCAGGGTGCTGGTTGCCAGACTAGTACAGTAATACATTAATTGAAATATATATAATAGACTTAGATTTATCTAGAAAAGAATATTGCATTAAAATATTGATTCCGGTTTTGTTGAGATATCCGAGGGGAAATTTTACGTCTCCTTACTCATATCAAACCCTAAACACATATAGCGAAGAGGATTATCTATTACTATCTAGACTATCTATTATTATTTTATTAAAGAGTATGGATTGATTATGTTAGCACTGTGATTGTTCCAATTTACTTAGTGATTCTTTGAAAATAAATATAAAAATATCTCAGAAATTGAGTATTTTTTCATATTGCTTAATGCTGTTCCTTAGATGTTTAGAATGAATTCTCTTTTTAATATTTCATATAAGTTTTAATTTATTATGTTCATATATTTTGATGGTTGACATGTGATAAGCTATTGGTTATCTGAATATACGATTTTATGTATGTTAATAAATTTCTTGATAATGTGTGCAACCTACCTTTTACTATACACTTTACATGCTTATATAATTAATTATATTATATAATTAAATTTTTTTGGATTAAGATTATTATCAACAGGAACGAAAATATTTAACTTTTGTTGAGACAACGCTATGGCGCAATGAATGCACTATCATACATACATACGCTTAGCTCGAATACGAAAGTACACATTCGTGGGCAAATTAATGCTTTTAATTTGATCTTAAATGTATAAACAAAGGCCGAAGCAACGCAATAACATACTAAACACAAAGCATTCTATTCAATAATATAATAAACATTAACTCCATAGTAATGGTTGTTGGTTTCAATGATTACCTTTACATTTGATGCCCTTGTGCGTAATACCATGAAGAAGGGATCCACAATGATCGCAGAACATTGGGGAGAGAAATGTGCACGTTTGCCATTTGTGTGGTATCTGATGAGCCTAATGAAAAACTGATGGAAAATTAACACGATCCGTTTCGTTCTCTTTGAATCCAAGCAAATAAAAAAATTGCATTTTCACGATGTCTATTGTAACAATAAATGTAAACACATTCATACATATACATACATAAATGCTATACCTATGAACATTTAATAATCTACAGACGGTACTTTATGACTTGTGCAGAAATGAGTAATATCTCTCAAACCAATCAAGCCTTTAGATTAACATTACAGATGGTTGTAAACACCCAAATGGTAGCAAAAATTATAGAGAAGTATAACAATAAATTAAATAAAACGTGGTACAGTCTTGGTAGAAAATAAATATTATGCAATACTGATGATAAATGATTAATCAGGGAGTAAATAATGATTAGTTATTTAATATGTTAATACAAGAAATATGATTTGCACTGTTGAAAAAGTGTCTGAAAAGTTAAGGGAATATGCGGTTTTTTCTCTACAATTAATGCAAATCTGCTGATATGTTACCAATTCAATTTGGAGTTAAACTGCACGTTGAAAATGTTCATTTTTAAAAATAATAAGATTTATGAATATATCCTTTTCCTAAAGTTCTTATATACATATATAAGAACACATAAAAATAAGTAAAATTTGACTTGAGCTCGCATCTGAAGATGATATCATTTGTTTAATTCCTTGCTTCCGGAGTAATGGGTTTAAGGATAGACAGATTGAAATTTTTGAGCGTGGTCAAAACGTATTTAAATTTGGATACAAGAATAACAAAAAATAATATGCTTATCACAAATGTATTTTGTATATTTATATTTTGAATGAATATTTTGTATGAATGTATATTTTGATAATTTGAAAAAAAATAGGTGAGTAAGCATGAGTGTACAAGCTATTTTTCCTTGCGTAACTCAAATCGAAAGATTTTTAAATCACCCTAAATATAAATTTGAATTTGATTTTTATTAGAAGAAATTTCGTTCACAACACAAACAAACAAAAGGATGGTAAAAAATCAAATATCTGAAATTTGAGCTGTGTTTGTTCGTGTTTCACCGGAGAAAAAATATTCTCGAAAATGTCTAACAAGATAGGAGAGTTACTTTCTTCTTGAAGGAAAACAATAAACGATAATTACAATTAGTATGAAGCGGTCAGAAACTGTTTTTTTTTGGGTATTTATTAGTGAAATTACTATTGGATTTTGAAGCGTTTGTTTTGTCAATAAATGAGAGTACTTTAAGTTGGGCGATGTGCTGTTGCATTGATCAAGCCGACAGAACTTAATCTATTTCAACTTAGCTCGTTAGCCTTTCTGGATAAACATCAGCTCTTATAACATGAAAGACTCCGATTCAATTTTCATTAATTTGTATACCTATCTAAAAAGATCTTAAGATATTAGTACGTGTGATCCCATAGTGTACGTAAGCTCTTTGATAAATAGGTGGCTGTATAATGGCTCATCTGGCATGGATGTACCTAAGAGGGTCACTGCATATCGTTGTCGTTGACGTCCTAGGACTGAAGATACTGAGCACTCAAGGATATTGTATTTTACAATTACCGGGTCAACGCTCGTTATATAGCTAGGATTGTAGGAATTTTAAATTATACCGGGCTGGAAAATTTGATCCGGAAAGAGATAATCATAACAGAACATGGAAATCTTCAGAGGGTGCCAAGAGCAATACAAGTGCATTTGACAGCGTTTCGTTACAGTTGACAGGGAACAAGTCAAAAGGCTGGTCCAGGCAATGAAAAAACTATCAGGGCATAGTAAAAAAACATGGAAAAAAATACGTCATGGAGAAGTAAGAGTTTTGGAAAAATTTGCGATTAAGTATAAACGAGAAAGCCTGAATCAGTCTTTTTTTTTCATTGAAAGACTTGTTTGTTGCTTTTTTGTTTTCGTTGAAAAAATACAATTTTATTTATTCGCGACTACATATGTATGCATGTGGGTTGCCGTGGCGTAGTGGGTAAGTGCGTTGACTCCTTCGCAGAGGGTGCCAGGTTCGATACCCGAATGTACCACCTTTCATATTTCACGGCTCCACCTTTTTCGAGTCACTGACAATGCTCAAAGAGTACTCCTGTCTAGAAAAAGCTTCTCAAATTCGCCGTTCGGAGTCGGCATTAATCTCTAGGTCCCTTCCACTCGTGAAAGAACAATAGCACGCACAACACAAGTGGTTGCTGAGAAGCTAGGCCCAGGTTCGCCTCGGACTGTCGCGCCACCCATTTTATTATTATTATTATTACATATGTATGCATGTACATACATAATGTATGTATGTATGTTTCCAATTTACTTCATATTATTCAGCTTGCTCACTTTCAGTTACTGGCTGGCCAGCAGTTCTCCTTAGACATGATCGCATTGTTCATCAAAAAAGTGAGCAATACTATCCATTATGTTCATTAAACAAACTATTTGGAACGAAAAACACAAATTTCAATGTTTGAACTTCAAATTAAATTTCTTAAATCAGACGTCAAATGGTGTATCAGCTGACTTCGAAAAAGAGGAAGTGATGTCGATAATGTAGTGTATCCGATGTTTTCAATGATAGAATGAATTCATTCGAGTGAATCGAACGAGTGAAAGGAATTTCCGATCCCTCGGATTTCGTTACAATTATTCCACACTCTTGTAAAGTATACCGCTACATTGTTGTTTGTTTGTACAGTGTAGCTGCTATTTTACAAATGTCAAATAAGATTGAGGTACGATGCCATTTAAAAAAATTATATAATCTGATGATTAGTTTTGCGCCACATGCTACGTCTTTCACCAGCATAACATTATAAGGGTATGGCTTACCCTGCAAAAATACAAAATGACAATAACACAGTAACTCTTGGATGTTTCCAGATGGTATGTCTTCTCCAGCATAACTTTATAAGGGCGTGGTTTACCCAGCAAAAGTGAAATATGATAACTCCTTAACTTTTGGATGTTGATGATATAATCAACTAATAAATAGGTTAATGGTACAAAATTGTTTTTTTTTTTTAAATGTTGTTTTACAAACATAAATTCCTTGGAAGTAAAGTAAATTCCTTGGAGTGATGCAGACCCTAACTTTAATCAAAGCGTGATTTATAAATCTATTTTACCTCCATTCTTTTGAGCCTTAATGCACCTAGTTAGTTTTGAGAGGAAGGTTACTAGCTATGCATAACGGCTGCCACGTATTCATAGATAACTTAAGAATCAAGAGCGAAAATATGTATAAAGAAGCATATTATCTCTTTACTATTTCATTTTTGATTTCATCCAAACATACGCACATAAGCAAATTGGTATAATGAATTCTTCCCTACTGTGTTTGGTGACATTGTTATAGACAGATAATTTTAGTGTGGTCATCTTTGTACCTACATACAAACATGCTCGTAGTTTCTACAATACCTAATACCAGAAATAGATCATATAGAGATAGGTATCTAACCCCTAATTCTCTTAGTTTAGATTTACACCTGAAACTAATTTGTATATTATTATAACGGATCAATCGGACATTACATTCAATGTTTAATAATAAGAAGAAAGAACACAAGGAGTATTATTAGCTGGAAAGTTGAATATATCGATGCAGTTGTGTATTTCTGCTAAATACATAATATCTATTTCCCAACTTATTCAGGATATTTACAAATTACCCCTAACTTGAAATCAATGTAATCTAAGTGAAACTTAATTCAGGTCCAGTCCAATATAGGAACTGTTTAGCGTAACTCTAGTTAGTACCCACTCAATCTGTAAGTTAAAAGACGGGCATCGGTTATACAATCATACCAACTTTAAATGTTTGTTGTCTTGAAAATTATTTACCTCCACTTATTTTCATTTCAAGCAGCATTTCAAGGCACGTGAAATATCTAATTACACAATGTGTTATAAATCCTAATATAATGCGTCCCGATATAAATTGTTCGCACACATATTTATATACAGCTGTTAGTAATAGTTTTCACTTTTTCGAATAGAAATTCGCTGCTATTGTATACAAAAATCTTATTATACAAAGAATCAAAGGCAACAAAAGCAGAGTTATTAAGATGCAGTTAAAGATGGAAAGAAGGAAAGAAGAGCTTAGAAAGAGCAGGGTTTTGGGGTTCTCAAAATGCATTTTTAATTTACCTGAACATTTAAGCCCCTGATGATAGATACCATACAGCAGGGAACCGCAATGGTCGCAGAATGTAGGGCCTGCGTATGTGAATGGTTCGAAATGATGTACAGTTTTTGGTGAATCCTGTTGGAATATCACAGCAAAAGGAAATAAAAATAAAAATAAAAAATATATATAGAACAAAAAATAGTGAAAAATAAAGCCCACATGAGAACTAAGTACCAATTATAAACGTTCACGACATATTTGAATTATAACATAAAATTGAGAATTGTGTATATTTAAAAAAAAAAGATTTTAACGCTTTCTTAGAGGTTCAAAAGAAAGTTTTTTCTGAAACCCATAAAAAAGCATTACAATCACGCGTGGTTTAACTCGTGAATTCAGTGTTTAAGGCTACATATACTTATGAGGACATGGTAACAGAATACATGGTATAGTTGTCGTTTGATTGTAGAAAAACTTACAGAATCAATCCCTTTGTCCTTTCCAGGACATTTGAAAGTAACGTACTCATGGCAGCGTTTATGGACCACGAAGGAGCAAACTAATAACAAAATACACATATTATTGAAAGTTAGTCTATTATGACTGTATATTTACCTTGACACTGAAATCCTTGTTTGCCAAACCCCCTGAAAAATAGTTTATCGGAATAAGTATTAATTGAGTAGTAATAGATATACTAAGAGTATAAAATGAAATCTATCTAAATGAAACATGATTTATTTTTGTCACAAATGAGTTCTTGTTCAACCCAAAATTCTACAAATTAATCCTATAAATAAACAAATAGGTACAATTAAAGCTGTAGAATGTAAATGGTCTCAAAAATAGACAGTGGATTGTTTTAAAGCGTGTGACATGTAACCTGTAAGAAGTATAGGTATGATCACAAAGATCAGTTAAGGGCTTTTGAACCGTTTTTTGAGGTATTGTAATTCAATCTTAAATACAGAGGATCTATACATAAGTCAACTTTTTTGTGTGAACTTATTTGCCTAATAAAAGTGGTCAAGAGGTTTTTAAATTACTGTAAGCAGTATTTGTCCCAATTTTTTCTTGTCTGGTCCCAAATAGGAAATAGCTTGTAATCAAATCACGGTAAGGTATTCGTGCGTTCTTTTGTTGATGGCTTTCGGATTTGCTAGTTGAAAATATACCAATCTGTCGTAAGTCAGCAAGTGGTAACATTTTATCCCTCGAGTACAATATATTTATTTTTTTAGTTTTATGCGTTGGGGTTGGGTTTTGTTATTGATCGAATGCATATATTATTGAACTTGAAACAGTCAGTAGTATTTGTGGCGGAATCTTGTGCGTGGAATCTTAATAGGACACTTTGTGCTTCCAGGTACCCAAAGTTGGGACGAGAATTCGAATGACATATCAGTCGATAAATCCTTTCAAGGTGGATTTCAATGCGTTGAAATGCTAACCATCCAGGCACAAGCGTTCTGCACTTAGCCACTGTTTACGAACTTCTACTCTCACTTCCACATGGTGCAATTCGGAAGCCTAGTACCTTCTACAAGGGGGCATGGGCCTGTACATCCAGGGCAAAGTTGTAGATTGCTCTCAACTTGGATTGATGCCAGCAACGATCCTTGTTAATGTTCCGGTCAAGTTAACATACAGCTTCCTAGTGGTGCCCTCGGGATAGCAATTACAGCAACCGCTGGGAGGTGAACCAATGTATGCAGCGGCTCCTTGTCCAGGGATTTAAACCAGGATCAGGTCCTCCAAGTTCGGGGGTTACGCGTGGCGGTATCGTCCCCACCGTGGAAAAAGTAATAGTTACAAAGCAGCAACGAGCCTCGCATATGGATAATTTTACCGCTGACGATTTTCGAATCCTTACGTGGAATGTTCGGACTCTCAGCAGACCTTAAATCATGGTGCGACAGGCCGGGCAAAAGATGGATGGAGGACTGTTATATTTACTTCGGTGACTGTTACAAAGAAAGATCAGCGCACATTTGGATGCGGGTTTGTCATCAACGGCAGACTTAGGAAAGAAGTCTTGAGCTTTACGTGTATAAGCGAACGCTTGGTGACGATCCAAATCAAAGCTAAATTCGCCAATATAAGCATCATATGTGCTCCCGCCCCCACAGAGGAGAAAGATAACGCAACTAAAGACTGCTTCTGCGAGCTCTTTGACAAAACCTACGATATGTATGACGTCGAGATCGTTCTTGGTGACTTTAACGCAAATGTGGACAAGGAGGGCATGTTCGGTAGCGCTGTCGGAGAACATAGCCCGCACGACATCACCGCCGATAACGGATTCGCAGCGGGCCGCAACCTCAATATAACAAGTACACAGATAAGTCCACCATCAACCAAATTAATTATATAGCGATTAACGCGAGACATTCCAGCAGCATTTAGGAAGTCCGGACGTTTCGATGCGCCAACATTGTTTCGAACCACTATCTATGTGCAGCCATATTCCGATTGAGGATTTCCCCGACCCTGCGAAATCAAAAAAGTGCTGCGAGGAAATTAAACGTCGCACGGATACAATCGCAAGAGATCGCCAGAGAATTTGCCGATCGAGGCCACTGAAGACCAGTGGCAATATTGCCGAGAAGCTATCAGAAAAGCCCCAGCTGATGTGCTGAGTTTCACTTCGACACCAAGAAGAAACCCCTGGTTCGATGATGAATGTCAGCAGGCACATGCAGCCAAACAGGACGCACACAAAGCGGTGTTGCAAAGAAGGACGAGGACTGCTCTTGAATTCTACGAGCTGAAAACCGGAAGAGCACCGGCTTCTTCGGAAAAAAAGACGGATTTTACTGGAGGAATGACGTTAAAGCAGCTGCCGATGTACCAACTCATCTGTAAAATCTAGTCGGATGAAAGTATGCCCGACGGATGGAATCTCAGCATTTCTCATCAGCGTTTGCCCGATGATAAAGAAAGGAGGAAGCTTACAGGCAGAGACGAAGGGAAGAGTACCGGCTACTGAGGAAGAAAAATAACTATAATGAGAAACGCACGAACGAGGAGATTAGGGGTGCTTTTGGAGGATTGATGTCCGAAAGTTTCGGCAAAGGGTAAGACTTTTATCGAAAGTGTATAAAGTTCGGCCAGAAGTCTACCGTGACGAGAATATACAATTAGTAGTGGACGAGCATTCCGTCTTCCCTAACTAGACGAAGTCAAAAAAGCCGCTGAAATCTCTATGGCAGCATGTTACTCATTCGCAAAATATGGTAGACGGAAACCATGCCTGAAGAATGGAAGCCCGAAGAGTGAAATCACCATGCCCGAAGAGTGAATCCCCTTAACCGAGCCAACTATCAGAGGATAAGTCTCCTTTACATAACATAGAACATCTTCTCCGCCGTTTTGTGTGAGCGCCAGAAATCATTCGTACATAACCTGATAGGGCCAAGGAAGTCCAACATAGACCGCAAATCCTGGAAGAGTCTCAAGAAATGCAATTCGGCACGCACCACCTAATGTCTATTTCTAAGCTTCATATCACCGCGATCGGCTTAAGATGCAAACCTAGTAAACCCCCTTTTCCCAAAGATATAATTTTTGAAAATGCAGTGGACTCACCCTTAGTCGAATTGTCATAATTTTTTCGTGTTGGAGAGAGTTTCGACTTAGGGAGAGGTCGACTTCCACTGTATAAAATGTAGGTATTGAAATGTATGTCTGGATTAAAAAAAAGTGGAGTTTATTATTGTATTAAATGGCAAGAGACTAAAAAGAAAATACCATGCAACCAAGTATGTTATTCAAAAGGGGAAAACCACATAATCCCATAGCATTATTAGAAAAGGTGGTTTGTACGCGAACAGTGAAATTAAAAATTGTTATTTATCGGTAATTATTTTTTATTAAATTCGTAGTGGTAAATTTGAAGAAGTTAATGGACATTAATTGAAATCTTTTAAATGTAAAGGTAATATTTTCAAAGAAAAAGAGTTTTTTTATGAGCAAGTGGATATAGTCGGTTTTCGATCTTGAGCAATGTATATAAGCAATGGGAGATGAGAAAATAACGGAATACACGTTACGGTTCATAATTGTTTACCAACTCAGATAGTGACACACCAGACTAGAGGAACCGGAAACGAGTTTATATAAAGAAAGTAAGAAAAAAAATTAAAGAATTTGTTCAAAATATTGAAAGCAATTCCATCTCAAGCATGTATAAAGAACTCGATATTTTTTCAACCGTTGCGATGACACTATGGCAGTTATTGATAACTCAGAAAGCCTTCTTCAGATTGACTCTGTAACCCAAGCATCAGGGAATGACGAAAGTTCGGATGCAATTATTCCACCAACGAGGTACAAATGAATGTTATGGTATTAACCAAGGCAAAACTGACAGTCATACTTCGGAAAAGAAAAATTGGTTCGGAGTGGTGATACAAAACAAAAACACAGTTATATGAGGAATATTTCTTTGGTGCATAAAAATGGTAGGGACTCCCTCCCCCCTACAGGTTTTCATGAAGTGTTCCATGAAATGAATTTGAATGACAAAAAAAAAGGATGCACGTGAGGTTTGTGTGGGATATAGAACAGAAATATTCAAAAATATGTCTATTTGGAACATACAAGGCTCCAATATGAAGCTCGAGATGAAAAAAATAAAGATAAATCTGACCCCACAAAAAAATTTCTTCGCTCTGGACTTACAGTCGGTCTTGGCAACACATCAGGGTTATGTGCTTCTCAAAACAGAAAAAGCACCATGGAAAGTGCACTGCTTATTTAAACTGTTTTACACAAAGCTAAACTTAACTTACTTAAAAAATGCTGCTGAAAGGACACACCCAGATGGAAGTTGATACCATGCACTCAACAATAAAAGTCCCATAAAAGGGTTGCACCGATCTCGTGCGTGAATTATTTGAAAGTTGAATATTTTAAAAAGTACTCTTCACTTACAATTGTACCATAAATAAGACCAGGAAAGTAAAGTGGTGAACCTACTGTGAATAAAATTCACGAAAATACACGGAAGAAGACTTCTATGAATACAAATTAAATCTTTCTGATCCTTGTTAAACATAATATTACCACAACGAATTAAACCCCTTAGTTCGATTCAACGAAATTATTTGAAACCCAACATAAAATATCCGAAGTTAGTTCAATCATCTTCAATTTCTTAAGAAATATATCAAGCAAGATTACCATTCTTTTTTGACTATCTACCATTTCAAAGGTTTATAATTTGAAATTTTCTTATTTGACGTGAAAAAATAAGCTTTACATTCTCCTTCCAGTCTTTTCAAGAAACCTAATCATTCACAAAATGTTTACTTAAAACTTTTTCATTTATTGTGTTTATCTGTTCATCATGAAGCATTCTCCTTTTAATAATGTACCTATTTAACGACAAATTCTTATTTCATCTAATTTATCTCTGAGTTAACTGTTTTCCCTATGTACTTATCTGACCTAATCTATGTTAACACAACTAAAATAATTTAAAGTCATTTCCTTATAATTGAAGAAGAAAACCTCCTCCGTAAACTTTTGTTTTTTAGAGAAGAAAACCTCGTAAGTGTCAAAAGAATGGAAAGTAGTCAGTCTTTTTAAGTTGCATTATTATCTACAGGTTAAATTATGGGGATTCACTACAACGTACCAATTTGATCGTTTGAATCGTGTATAGTCCATAGAAAATCATGAACAAAAAAAAATTTGTCGGATCAAAAAATTACTTTTTGCTTTTGCTGGGCTTTTGCGGGCCCGATATCTAATTCACGATTTGTTGAGTATGCTTACTTGGCGGAGTAGAATTATATATGTGTGCTGCAACGGAAGCCAAAATCGATTATTTGAGATGATTCATAAAAAAGGGTTCTTGGAAGTACATCTACCTGCGCGCGAATGTGTGTCCTCATCCATAGCTTGGTTTTGTATATACATCCATACGTAAATTGTGTATACGAAGGTCAGAAAACGGCAAGAATTGTTGTTAACAACTCATTTCATGATGCAATTATTCGAGCTCTTAACAAGAAAGAAGTAAACCATACACATACTAAAAGATGCCCACAAGGAGGAGTAATCTTGGACAGCAAACTCATTTGGACAAAGTATAAAGAAGAAAGCGACGCGTGGTCTAATGATTTGTGGGAGCTTGACGGGAAAATGCGTGGGATTTAGTCCAAGCATCCTAAAAAGGATGTATATAGCTACTGTTAGACCAAAAATTACACACGGAACCAAGAAGTAGGGTCCTAATAAGCAAACTCAATAAAAATAAAATAAAGAACTTGCCCAACCGCGCTAATGGAGGTGCTATTGGATCTAGCTCCTTCCATCTAGTGATTGCAGAATGTTCAACAAAAGATGCGATAAGAAAAATCATTACATCGAGGCAGTTCGATGCACTAATTAAACCACTCTTGGCTACTGCGAAGGTTGACGTGATCAGGAAATTAAAAAAGAAATTTAAAAGAAAGAAGCTTACGGTAATTCTTAGCACCAAAACGGACTGAAGCATTGAATCCATTGTCAGCAGACTGAGCAGCAAACGGTAAAATGTTATACAGATGGAACAAGAACTGATGAAGAAACAGGGGCAGGAGTATTTGGACCCCAGACAAAGTACAACGAACCCCTGAGTAAACGGACCAGTACCTTTCAAGCAAAAGTCTATGCCATAAACAGATGCGCTCAAATCAAACTTGACAGGAACTATATCAACTGCGATATATGTACATAATATTTTTGGACAGTCGTATCGTTATCTTGACAAAATGCAAGCAAGATTGTGTTTGAATGAGCAGAGCAGGAGAAAAAGAGTAAGACTCTGCTGGCCAAACAAGGATATAAGGCTCCCTCGCTAGGAAAACAAAGGGCAAAATATCAGAAGAAGAATTGAAGGTACTAGAAACATCTCTCATTCTCATTCAAATTTGCTTAGAGAGAATACTATAGAATAAATCTCTTCCACCTTTGCCCAACTGCAGTCCATAATTCAATACAACTCTGAAAAGAACTGTATGTGAGTGAAACTCATAAGACAACAAAGGTATGAAGAGAAAGGCACAATTAATCAATAGGTCGCGATGCAATATATCCTCAATAATAATAATTAAAAAAAACAGTGGGTAAGTTCGATTCCCGATAAAAATTAGCCGGTCGGAGTGGGACATAAACATTTAGGTAATTTCTGCTCGTGAGAGAACAATAGCACGCACAGCATGAGTTGTTGCTGTAGAACCTAGGGCCGGACAGGGATTGGATGGCTTAGGCGTAACGTTGTCACTCATATGCAATGGGTTATATTTCCCATATATGTAAAATGTTATATTTTCAACTTTTTGATGAGTCTTACATCATGTGATATTAAACTACATATAAGGCGGGTTACGGTAAAATCCACGCCATTAAAAATTTCTAAGAAAGATTGTGAATGAAGTGCAGAATAGTATCAAATTTAATTCGTAATAACTTATCTGGATTGTGATAAGCAAAGTTTTTTGTTTTTTTTTTTTTTTCAAGTAAATATCGCAAACAAAATATTGTTCCTTCTTCGAACATCCCATTTCTACAGCATCCAAACGTCTGAATGGGCAAGCTATTTTAAAGTGACATTTTATTTCTTATTACTATTTTCGGGTCAAGTCGTTAAAGTGTAGAGAGATATAGTTTTGAAATCTAAACACTAAATATATAATATTAATCGAAGATAGTTTAAAATATTAGTAATATTAATTGAAGATACAATATATCTGCAATAAATGGTATGGAAATAATAGTTTTGTACATTGCCCATTCACTTCCATTTAAAATAGGTTCATATTATTGCCTTCTAAAAGAATAAAAAACCACGATTACTTCACTATCCAAAATAAATGCAAAAAATTAAAGACTGGTATAGAAATAAATTTTCCATCGGTGCCAAATCATATTCTTATGTACAACGATTTACTAAAAGTTGAAATACACCAAACTATAAGGCCTGTAAAGCGATAATGCACATAATTTTCATCTTTTTTGAATTGACATCTCATCTGTGAATCGCGTTTTAAAAAAATTTCAAATCTAGAATAGTCTAGCGAAATTACAATGTTCTTATGAAAATTTTGTGAATGTACAAAATTGTTGAGGGATACGTACATCCATTTGTATCCCGTTTGGTAACCACTGTAAAAGAACCAAATATACAAATAATAATATAACATATCATTAAAATCAAATTTATTTTCATTGCTATACCAACAACTACTACAGTACATATATAGTGAAGCTGTAAGTTCTCCAAAAATAATCTATATACTTGATGTGATGTTTATGTGCGTTATAAGAAAAATATTATACTCATTCTTTACAAGTAAATACTTTTAATGTGTAGTGGATATTGTGATTTTCATTACACACAAAGGTTTAAAGTTCAAGTTCAAGCAACAGTCGATAAGTTAATGATAAATTATTCGTTATATGCTTGAATATTTTTGAACGAAATGGAATACTGTTCCAATTCAGTAACCTGTTGAGTATCCGTTTGTTTTTAATACTAAATGGGCTTTTTGCACATCCTGGCAACAGGAACAACATAAAAAAGCCGCCGAGAGATGACGGATCCGTTTTATTTTCTGTAGTGCTAGTAGAAGTAGTAATACATTTTATTTATGGGAAAACAACTCATTTGTTACAAACTTAACGGTAAGCATTGGCACTTGCCGTCATCCGAAAAAGAATACTTAGCTTTCAAGTAGATAATTTGAAGTAATTGATATAAATTAAATTAAAAGGCATCATTTATAACATTTTATCGGTATGTTAAGACACATTTCAGAAAATTGTACAGAAGAACTCAATTTTCTCCATTTACCTGCTTTAAGGTGCAATACAATTTTATGAGGAAGACGGTAACTCGGTTACGACATTACCTTAGAGAAGTATTTTAAGTGTAATCTAAGAGTAGTTTACCCCATCAGTTTTGAGAATCATGTCTAGATTCGGGCATCGTCAGCTTAAAGATAGACCCACGAAATGTATTCCTCCCTGTAGAAAATCGACAAGATCATCTAGTAAGATTGCGAGCAGGAGAAAGCTCAAGAGGCAACATTATCTTACTCCGAATTTCGATAGAAATTAGTGAGATAAGGTTTTACTATCCCAGACAAATGTTTTGTTGCCTTCATATAGTTTCTGTATCACTCTTAGCATTTTCTTTGACAGACCTAGGTAGCTTAGTTTGAAATATATAGCTCTTCTGTCGACTGTTAATCCAGTTTGTTAAACGTTCGAGGATGATTTTTGTGAATACTTTTGAGATCGCGTTTATAAACGCTATTCCTCTGTAGTGGCTTTGCTCTTTTGGGTTTCTTAAATATCGGAAAAATTATATTTTTTGTGAAAGTTTCTGGGACTTCCGTAACAGTGACGTGTAAGGTAACTGACTGATACTTCAAATGTCTTCTTTTACTTACGAGGACGTGATAAGCATCGATTTCATTTCTTTGATTTTGTTCATTCAATTTTGTTTTTTTATTTTTTTTTTAACAACTATTCAGTATTGAAAAAATATTGAAATAAGTACATTCTAGTTTAAGTCGCAACACATAGGATAAGATTAAGTTTGGCTTAAAGTGCCGGCTTATGGACATTAAGTTAGATATAACACTTACACTAACATTGTTCGTCCAACTAGTTTTAAGCATTTTCGTCTAGTATATATATGTTATGAATTATTGAAATTAAAATTTCTTGATTGATTCTACCATTGATTATTTACATTGACAAATTTAAAATACAGATTTAAAAACCCGATAAAAACATTTTGACTTTGATTCGAAACAGGGACCCTTACTTATGAAGGACAGGCACTTAACCAACTGCGCCATCCACTCGTTAGTAAGTTATTTACTTCCAATCTAATGCTGTCAAAACAACAGAAATTGATGTCGAATTGCTTGTTTTGTAACACACAAAAGACATCGTGGAAAGTATTAAGTCAAAAAACAGTATTGAAGAGATTCAAAAATAGAAGAAAACCTATCTAAAACCGGTACAGTGCACAAGAAAACACCAGCAAACTTTTGGAACAAAACAGAAAAGGAATGTAAATGCTTTCCAACAAACTCCTTCTGCTGAGTCAACTTTAAATTGCCCAAAAAACTCAACAATAAGTTTTTATTCGCAGGGTATAACGCCGCAATTAGTATAGTACGGCTTTCAAAGCGGACAGACGAGTTTTTCTTTTTTCTCATTTTATTCCTCCTCTGAATGAAAATAGTACACGAAAAGACAATTTATTATAAATTTAAATAAAAAATTAAATAATTTAAATAGTGCAAAAATAAGGTGGAGACAGGTCTGTATCTGAGGGTACGGGTAAAGTACCGGAAATGCAGCTCAAGCTGCTGCTGGACTGCAACAACAAAAAGCAGTGCAATCACAAAAACAACAGCAACAGTAGGAAAAGGTACAACAGCAGACGTCACAGCAGCAGGCACTACAGAAGCAGTCACAGCAGCAGCACAGTAAAACCAGAAGCAGAAAAGGGAGAGACAAAAGGCCTGCAAAATCTAGGTAAGTATGCCGTTAAGGGAACGAAGGGGTTTAGAAACTAAATTCACCATTAAATATAGAATAAGTCACACTGCGTACTGCAACTACGTGGCAGTGCGAAGACAAAGCGTTCCATGCGAATTATCGGGGCTGTCCGAAGGTCCAGCTTTAAAGAAAAAGTTCGAGGAAAAAAGGAACATTAAAACTCGCGTTCCAGTTACCGCTGTTACGCTGGGAGTCTCCTATGCCCAAATGACATCAGGGGGACGACTAGCACAACAAACCAGACAGCCTGAGGCCACCACGGATTTGAGCTCCATCTTGCTGGCCGTGGCACAGATGGTCCAGATTCCAAAGAGCATCGCTGAACAAGCTGAGCGTACAGCTCGGATAGAAAAACGGTTCCAGCAACAAGGAATCCGAGTGGATTTTATCCACTCGGAGCTGTTTGGCGAACAAACGCAACATTCAACATAATGGCTGCGCGCATCTAGCAACCTTAAGATCCTCACGGTTAATGTACATTTACTAAGAGAGCAAATAGGAAACTCAGCTTCGGCTACTTGTTATGAGACCACAATTCTGATGTGATAATGGTTAGCGGAGTCGCTCTTATAATTAAGACAAACATTTTCCACAACATCATGTATACCAAAGAAGCTAGTGGGTTTTATTGGCTAGAGGCGTGCATCGCACGCATATCGCTCTCGGGTGGTAATTGGCTATATGTGGTCGATCTCTATGCACAGGATAATACAAATCTCGATCACATTCTCATTTCCGAGCACGAAACTGTTTTCGCATGCCTCGGAACACGCACCTAGGACAACACGGAACTGCTTAACCACGATAGAGTGCGGTAGTGATCATCGTGCTTAGCTTTTATCCAGATCCCGAACAAGGTGGTTGAACTGGGATAATATGTCCAGAGAAAACATTATAATTACAATGAGGCTCGCTGGCCACGTTTCTCCAGGGCTTTATCCACTGAACTCCGTTCGAGTGCGATAAACATTACAAGCGGAAAGGTTGACAGGAACCTCAGATGAATGGACAACGCCATACTACGAACAATGACAAGACGAGTCCGAAGGTAGTGCATTCTGATAACTTGAATTTTATCGGAATATCACCATCGACGTACTTTACGTGCATAAAGGTAGACTGTTGTCAAACTCTTGCACAGTTGGTTTACAGATCCGCGAAGTCCGGAAGTCAGATCCCTGAAGTCAGAGGAATCAATTACAATTTAGCTATAAACTTGCAATGTGGCAATAAAATCCGGTGCTGTTTTCCAGAGACTGTATAAGGTCAATGAAGTTCGTAGGCCGAACCGCAACCTGGTGAACAGAGCTTTGTTAAACCACTTTTATCTCCGTAACGAGATTAGTCAATGACGTTCGGAGAATCCCGGTTTTACCAGATTCAATGACGAAAATATGGCAAACAATGCCATTGCCAATGATGGAAACCATATAGTGATTTTCTAAAAAGATCTCCAGAAGATGCTTAAATCAATGAAGAACAAGAAATCAGCTGGGATGGATGGTATAACGAACATTGTGTTTAGTCATCTCTCTCCGGCGGCAGTCAAAATTTACACTACACTGCTCAACATCGCGATCAGTAATGCACATTACCCGGAACGTTAGAAGACAGCTGTGTTGCAACCAATCCCTAAAAGGCACAAAGACAAAAGCATCCCGTCAAACCTCGGATCGATAAGTCTTCTTCCTTACATCAGCAAGGTCACCGAAAAGATTGTCATTCGAACCCTGAAAACGTGGGTAGAGGACAACAATATTATACCGGACTACCACTTTGGATTTAGGACGGGCATGACACCACATATGCCGCGTCAATGCTGATATCCCACATTCACACCGTTTGGCCAGAGGAACTTTTCATTAAGCTCGTCAGACTTGGCTTACATAAACCATTACTATACATGATTGTAATCGTAATAAGTGACTGCATAACTTCTAACCCAGTTTATAGCATCAATAACGGACCTAATCGCGTACGCCGATGACTTAGTCACGTACAGATCAGGTCCTAAGGTAGAAGTCATTAATACCTTGTTGCAACGTGACATTAACAACACTTTGACATATTGCGATGGCTGGAAGCTGCTTATCAACTAACAGAAGTGTGAAACTGTCCTTTTCCATACCCCGCAGGCCATGGTTTGAAAGATCATGCACGTAAATAGTTAAGAAGTTCGGCATAGTTGACCCAAAGGGTAAGCTTTAGCCTGCAGTTAACTATCTTGGCATTTGGTTGGATCATTTTCTGTATTTTGTAAAAAAATATAGAGAAGACTCTGACCAATGGTAGAAAAGCCTTTGCTGTGGCAGGCAAGATGTTTTACAGCATCCAACTTGATACAAGGGTGAAGGTAATCTGCTATTTGGTTCAATGTGGGCCCTTCCCAGATATCAATTTTAAATTTAAATTAAGTTTTGTTGGGTTTTTAATAGGGTAAAAAGGTTAAGGTTTACATTTAGATTAGGCAACAACCTAAATATGTTTAAGTTTTCTTAAATAATAAAGTTTTTACTAAGGACTAAGAAACAGTTAATAGTTTAGACGCTGAAAGGCAAATAGATATGTTAGACTAGATTATTTTTAGAGTACCGTACCTGTAAGGTGGTATTAAGCACTAGAATTTATAAATATTAAGATAGATTTTAGTCATTTTTGTCCAGTATAAGTTGACATGAAAATTAAATAAAAATGAAATAAAAAAAACTCATGGAGTCACTGGACTGGTGCAAAGCATTCATCACCGCCATCCAGGATGTGCTTTGGCACGATCAAGGCAAAAAGAGGATATGAAACTGCAACAAAAAGGAACACTTCGACTGTAATGAGAATGGTTCAAAGCAAAATGCCAATGAAATGGCCCACACTCTAGCTAGGAAAGGAGTATTGCAACCTTTCACAGGCGCTGAACTATTCTGTGCTGTAGGAGACCATATTCTCAGAGAAGAATACAAGGAACCAGAAAGAAGGACCAGGACAGAAACTTGGTTCAACACCAGGGATGAAGCAGACCACTCTTGGGGCAATATAACCGACTTATATCAAGACGAGCAAGCCTACCCTCCGTATCCTAACAGACTTCAAAACAGGTCACTGCAGACTCAGGGAGCATCTACGGAAACTAGGAGGTTCAGAAGAAGGTCTCTACGCACTGTGGAGATTTTAATGAAATTTTAGACATGTACTGGGATTTTGTAAGGCACTAGCCCACAAAAGTCAAAGATATCTGAGCAAGCACTTACTATCGAGAAGAAAATGAAGTCACTAGAACCAACTCTCATTCTCAGATTTCTAAAGGAAATTGTCTTAGAGAGAATACTCAAGAATAAATTTATTCCTCCTATGCACAGCCCTTAATACAAGTCTAAAAATAACTGTATGTGAGAGAAACTCATAAGAGAGCAAGGTATGAAGGAATGGCACAATAGAGCTAATTGTCGCGAGGCAATATACCCCAACACTAATAATAATAACACATTCCAAAGATGACGCTATGATGCGAATAAAGTAAGTGATTTCAATAATAACTTTTACCGGTAATGTAAAATTAATTCATTAGCTTGATCCGCGGGTTAAGAATTAAAGACCTTTATGGTGGACGGAAGGCGTTGAATGAAAATATTACTTCTTACTGTAGTGTAAAATGCACGTAGGTCATGTATTCAAATCCCAATCCAAATATTTAGAAAGTATATATGTATATATTTATATGATATATTAGTTGATTATTATGCTTTGTTTATTTGCTGTATTTTATGATTATACGCTCATATACATGAATACAAAAATAATGTGTTTACGTGAAATGTTGATTAGCGCATTGTTGGCAAAAGCAAAAAGCCTGCTTAAGAGAATTACAGCAGTAGCTAAATCTAGTCGTATAATACTTACTAACTTTGACGACTTACCTGTAATATAGAAAACAGTAATTAATAAAACTTATTTAAGGCAATTTATGTAATGTTTTTTAATAATTTAGAAAATATTTTTAAAACTATAGTTTAAACGACATTTTCAGTATCTGCAGCTTATAATCGATTGGGCAGCGACAGCTTCTCTCAAATCTTACACAAGCATTTTGATAGAAATTAATGCAACAGTCCGTTATAATACTTCAAAAAAAAGTTGTAATGCTTAAAAGATGTTCTATAAGTACGTTTGTTTGTTTATTTATTAACTTATTTGTTATTATACTTTTTTTACTATCCACAACAAAGTCTTTTCTTTTATACTGCAGGTTTCTTTCTCTGTATGTTCATCCAAATTGGCTTATAATTGTTTATATTTTTTGACGATCTAGATAAAATTTAAGTAGGAAGATTAATTGTTATTTGTAATGTAAAATATGCGATGTTAAATCAAATGTATTTGTAATACAAAGAAAGAATAAACTATCTATCTATCTATTTTATTGAGTATTGTTTCAAAATAATAAAAATTAAGGTGTACGAGTAGACAACAGGCAGGTAACGAACAAAAACCACGCCAACTCTTCCTCTCTAGAATTCACACAAAGGCGGAACTCCGACGTCGTTTCACGTGAATACCCGGCCAATTATTGGCAAAATTCATGGTGGGCCTACCCACAATAAGAGTCAAATTAAGCGTTGATCACCACCCTGAGGAAGTATTTACCACCCCAGTAACAATTTAGTGACGCTTAAGGGCGACCACAAACCTTGCTGAGGGCGAGGCCTATCTAACACATCTAACATCCACAGATCCTAGATGTTGGACGATCTGGGGATGCTATAAGCTCCCGCTATTTTGGGCAACCACAGCCACCATGATACTCCCACTAGGAGGCCTACCTCTTGATAGCACGGAATATGAGGTTGGGAGCCTAACGGCACCAACTATCCTTTCCGGGGCTAGCTATCTCCCATGGTACCAGAAGTCACTTCTAAAAAAGTGCCTTAAAACTCAAGTCCTAGCAACCTTTTAGATGACGCACTTCGAATCAGTTAGTCGAATTGCAGTGACCAATGGTCGAATTGCATCATCTACACAAAAATACAACAGAAGACAATACAATTTCGCCCGGAAATCCCAATAAGGTTAGACCGAGGCAGGCACCAACCAAGTCGTTCAACACCACTACCGAAAAATCCCATTGCTGGAGAGTGCAAGTACGTAACACATGCACTCATCTCCACCAAAAATCCCCAGAAAACGTAGGCACACAGGCATACCTAAAAAAAACAAATACACAAGAAAAACTACTACTACTCTAGAACCGGTTAGTTCAGGCATAGAACCACTGGCGCTATACAACCCCTGACCAACGCATTAATTGCGTTAAACAGACAGACAAACAGACTACCCATGCCCCACACTACAACTTACCACAGTTCCAACCCAAATGTTACCTAGTAAAAACACAGCAACGTAAGGCGCAATTACTACTGGGGAGAACCCCAACATTGGTGAGACGGTGAGACCTTCACCGCCCTCCTCCCGCCCAAACATCCACCATCTGCAAGTTACAGGAGGTTGCGGACTAAGTCCAACCTGCTAAAAAAGGCACATAACCGCAGACTACACTAAGACTTGCGCCAACCTCATATAGCCAGGACTCTTTATGAGTAGAGCACCACAAACTGAGGCCAGCGCTAAGTGAACCCCTTGTTAAACAGCAGTTTCTACTACAAGGACAACATTGCCATTATATCCTTCGTATCCGAAAGATTTGTTTGGTAAAGATGGCTAGATTCTCAGCCGTCTCTCTTGAGAAAAGAACACTACTGAAATCCCAGTGTCACCTACCCGCACTACAACCATCCTGAGAGATCCCTTCAGTGAGCATATCGCGGACACTCGATGAGAACAGTCTCCAAACTTCTCTCGGTGCACCACACGAGCACTCCGCCGAGGCAGCTAGGGCCCTTTCATGCAAGAAAGCATTTAGGAAACCATGACTAGTCAGCAGAAAGCCCGCATAGAGAGATAAGTCCAGACACTCCCGCCCACACGCATAAGCAATTTCAGGAAGGAACTCGAAAGTTACTCTTCCCTTGCTGCTCTCCCCCCAACGCAACTGCCACCTCGACAGTACGCCATTCTCCAACAGGGCCTTCCGTTCGCGGGCACTTAGACCCTGAACATTCCGGCACTCGCTCCAGTCAGATGCTGAGAGCGGCCGCTGCCTCCGCAATCTGCCGGCCATACCACGACGAATGACCTCCAGATCTAGCGGTGGCACACCTCCCAACACTTGTAGAGCCTCCGTAGAGACAGTCTTGCATACTCGAAGTGAACCAAGGAGCATAGTTCTCTGACAACTCAGGAGTTTGCTTCTTCCTGTCACGGTTTTAGCAACATCGTACCATACCGGAGCACCAAATGCCGCGCATGCAACAAAAAGTCCACCATATACAGTACGGACTGCTTGCCCCGACAGACCCCACTCACACTTCAGCACCCGTCTGACTGCTGGCACGAGGGATGTGAGTTTTGCTCTCATCTTTACAAGATGAGGAACAAAGTTCATCCTCTCTCCGATGTTAATGCCAAGATACTTGACTTCCGTCACGTATCTTGGAATCACCCCGGCAGCTCTAACAACTGGAGGCTGATTCAAGGATAATGTACCCTTGAGCAGCATCAAGGACGTCTTTTCCACCGCCACTTCCACACAGCATGAGACTGGCCTTCGAGAATGATAAGGAGATAATCAGCATACGCGACAACACTGCAGTACGACTGCCAGGATGAAAGAAACAGCAGCAGAGGATCCATCATCAAGTTCAATATATGTGCACCAGCAACAGACCCCTGAGGACACCCCTCTCAACACCTACCATCACACTGCCAAATGAATTGACAACACGAGCTGATCTGTTGGAGAAATAGCTCTTCCACAAGGTACCCTCACTAATCCGTACTCCCTGCAACCTCCGCAGCACACTTGCCCAGTCCCCCAATGAAGATACCAAGGACATACTTCCCAGTAGATCCGCCAACAGTCTTAACGTCCTTAACGGGCAGCCAAGCATCTTCGAAACTGCGCCCTGGTTTAAAACCAAACTGGAATGGAGACTTCTCACGGATGCGCTGCATCAGTCTGTCCACCAAGACTCTTTCCAGCACCTTTCCAAGTACAGGAAGGAGACTGATGCCACGATAGGAACGAGGATTGGACCTCACCCTTTCGTTAGATTTCAGCAGAACAATCAACTTTTCACATTTCCATTCCAGGGGAAAATAGTTCTCCCTGACACATTACGAGTAAAGAGCCATCAAGTATTCGGGAACCACTGTCCAGACAGCTTTCACCATCTCTCCAGTTAGTCCGTCGAATCCTGGTGACTTCCTCGATTTAAGCCTAGAAATCGCGCAGCCAATTTTACCTTCACTAACCGCAGGCACATCGCTCGGCAAACCCACTAGTGGATCAATCGGACCAATGGCTCTGGGAAAGAAAGTAGACATCATGACAGATACACAGTCACTCCATGATGTGAGCACTTGGCCCTCATGATGGATGGCCCCAAGCTACAAGGATTTCCTTCCCCGACAAACACGGTAAAGACGACCCCAGGGGTCATCTCGGTATTTCTTTGCAATCATTTTTCGTCCTCCAATTCTCATTCTTACTGCCGACAAGCATACTCTTGTATTCAGCCAAACCATGCTTGATCCACGTCTACAAATCCGTGACGTCTACAGGTTTAAAAACGCATTCGCAATCTCCTAACCTGCTTACGCTTCACATTCAACTCAGATGTCCACCACTTAACCCTTTTCCGATTCACCATACGGCTTCTTGGAAAGAGTCGGTCGTTGACATCCCACATACATTCATTGATGAGGGCAACCTTACTCTCTTGTACGTCACATTCTTGAGAAGCCAGCACTTCTCATTCCAATTATCCTGCACATCTAGCGTACCACTGGAGCGAACAATCTCAACTTACATGAGTCTGTGATCACTCACCCCTTCAGAACGCCGGCTGCGCCAGTGAGGGGAGACTGCATTAGCGTCAAAGCCGAAAATCGCAGCGCTATTCCCAATCATCCGTAGCAACTCATCGAGGTGCACCATGTACGGTTCAATGTCCAAAGCATGCTTAAAGTAAAGGCTGCATAAAATCAGCCTACCAAAGCTACCCTCGACATTCACACACGCACCCCATTCACTTGAGCCTATCAGGGAACACACAGTGTTAACATCATTTAATACGACAGCGGCATGGCCACTGTCGTCCACAAACGATCGCATATGTGCAGGCAATCCCCTCACATGACTTGCAACAGTGAAAGGTTCCTGCAACAACGCAAAGCTGCACTGTGAGCTACACAGTATCTGTCCTAAGTCGTACATGGCTATTCGAGCGCCCTGGCAGTTAAATTGAATTAATTTAACTGGTATTTTTAGTGTCGAGCACTCGCCCTGGCCACCGCCGCAGCATAGACTGGACAATCCATGCTTAGCATAAAGTGTCCAGCCGGGTTTCCCCTGAAGTCATAATCGCAGCAATGAATGGCATTGCCACAATCACGCTTAGAGTGGCCCGACAGTGCACAACGCCAGCACACAGAGTCCTTCTGCCTACACGTGGATGCAAAATGATCCAGGCCGAGACACCGGTTACACCACTGCACCAGCGACTTCACCTTCACCAGAAACGAGAAGTGCTTGGTATAGCACCTCCCTTCTCCGAGAAGGATACCTGCGGCCCTGGAGCTGCACTGTAGGACAGTATTAAGACGACCATCCCCTGCCTCCCAACGGGTGGGAAGGCAGACCTCCTCAGAATAGCTCTTTCCGTTGGAAGACGCAGCTGCTCAACGTTGAATTCCTCGCGCACTGTCGTGTTTCTCATCCTATCCCGGCGATTAATTCCCACAACAGCACGAAGAAATCTTATCTCAGCAGGTTGTATTCGCGAACTTATTCTTTCGATCATTACCCAAATTTCATGACCATAGGTGAGTGTTGGAACAAATACTGAGTTGAAAACTGCTAACATGGCTTTCACACTAAGCTCGGCCTTCCAGATCTCCCAAGCTGTGTCAAAACTGACCAACTTCTCGCCGAAGACTGGTTTTTAGCTGCTCGCACAGCCAATTTGCAAGTTCTTCGCGCCTCAGTGTACCGGTCACAAACCACGCAATTCTTTTCCCACCACCAGCCGCCACTCCAAGCCGCTTCACTCCACAAACATCCCGCACAGAGGCAGTGACAGCTGTTGTAAACAGTCGCAATTCTTCGTCTAGATGCGATGGACCAGTTGGAATTCGCTCAAGCCATGTGATGATCAGACCACCCGTTTCCTCCACGCTGGTACCACAAAGAGATCTATCAAAGATTTCTGTTGAAGACTGACGGTGCCACGTATATATATGGATGTCTTTGTGTGGAAACAATATGTTTATTATGGACTTCACATTTGCACAGCAAAAGCCCAACAGGTTCTCTCCGTTCGCGTTCCTCCCAAACACACTCCCGCATGTCGTTACGTCAACACCCATATGAGCATTGAAGTCACCCATCAGGATATAGGAATCCATCTCCGCTACTCTATCAAGTGCAACACATATCAAACCCATACTCAATCTCCAGATTAGGTGCATACAAATGCTCCAGAGCCAAAGTTGACCTTTCAAGCCTGAGCATTAAGATCCCGACTCTCCTTGTCTGCCAGCCTGGGACTTGCGAGTATCCCCACTCCCGCCTGTGCAGACACTTGAGGTGCAACTCCCGACAGGAAAAGTTTCCACCCGTCCGAAGGGTCCACAGTTCTAGATCCCCTTTGCTTCGTAGAAGAGATACCCACGATATCCAAACGATACATTCGATACACAAAGTACATGCAACTGAACTGAAACAAACAACCCAATGTCTTCAAGAACTACTCAAGAGGTCTTTTGTATAGTTACTCCTTTAGTCTTCTCCGTTATCCCTCAGAAAAGATAAGAAAATAACATAGGAGAATTCGCTTTGTTTCTTAAGTCATGGGCAAAAATTCCCGACAACCTTTAGTATTTCGCCTTCGATTACGTGTAAACTTTCATTTCATATGTAACTCGTCCTTGGGTTCAGGACATCATATGGTCAAAACTGCATGCCTATAAGAACACACTCAACAAATTGTATAATGAGTAGGAATGTGAGTGAGAGATCGAGATAGGGCATAATGGTAAAATAGTGTATAGGCATATTCTCTCTTGCAAACTGGAAATAAGCAAAAGCAACAAGGAATTTGTTGATCCAACAGAATTTTAAAGAACATCATTAGAATGAAAAAGTGACATATTTTCATATTGACATATATGACATATTTATTATCTGTGGTGTACTTTGTGATGGAACCTTTGTGAAGATATGTATGAAATTAGGTTATTTTACAATATATTTACAATTTTACATAACCCTTTCAAATTTTCTGTTTACTTAAGGTTAGGTTAGGTAGAGGGGTGAATTCTCCAGCACATTTAGACCATGTTGGTCCACTGTGATACCCACAGTCAGACTACTACCACCGATTAACCACTCCAGTGATAGTGTCGATAATTTTCTCCCAACGGCAAATGGTGACTGGACCATATTCGAAAACCAGATAAAAGCGTATTAGCTTTCCTTTCACTGGGATTCGAACCGAACCACTTGATATTGTATTCCTTGCAAACCAAGTTTCTTCGGCAAATTAAACACAATATTTTACCTATTTCTTAAATGAAAAATATTTGATCTCCCGTTTTTCTTGATAACAACTATGCTCACTTCAAATGTATCGTGTTTTACTAGCACTTCGCTTCATCACAAATTGAAGGATTTTAATACTGTAATACTAATAGAAATGTGTATTCTTTTATAAGAAACAAAATCAAATATAACTTACTGGATTATAATGCTGCTAGTGGAAAAACCTGTCGTACGTAAGTATAATCTTCATTATATTCATTGCAAATAGAATATTTCGGAAAATAGAATATGAATTGTTTATTCAAACTTGTATTGTTAACTTGTTTGTAAAAAGGGTAGCTCGCTCCAGATTTGAGCACAGAACGTGAAAAAAGCATGACCAACGCACTAATCCACTGAGCCAACGGGCCCGATATCTGTCTTGCCCGTTTTAACAGTGTGACCATAGATAAGCTTAGAACCAATAAAACATTCGTTTTCACAGTCGACGTATAATAACAAATTCCACTTCAGTAGTGGTTTAACATAAGCCACCGATTGCCTTGGCTTAAGTGTCAATCCAGAGAGTACATAATTACCATTAGTGTATTAAAATAATATTAACCCTAAAATACATTAAGAAATCCCACATAAGCAACCAGCAATTTAGTCTGACAATGCAGCTGAAGAGAACAGAAGGCACACAAATTCATATATACACGCATATTATAACAATATCCTTACATGTATGAACATTCGCTTGCTGAGTTGGTGTGATCTCTTTCCCTTTTTTCAAGACGGTGCTGTTCGTTGTTCAATCGCAATTCCTATTCCGTTCATGGATCACATGGTTGGTGAATTCAATAGTTCACAGTGCCAGTCAATCCATGGCTTACCTAAGCCGCCCTTGAATATTGGCTGTGAAAACGAAATCTTCATGGGTGAAGTCTATGTTCGATCCTATACTTAGCGATACCAGCAGATAAGCTCGCAATGTGAAAACGGGCACCAATGGTAAATCATATGTTTTTAAGAAATGCTTAGGATTTTTTTATTTTTTTAGACGACTTACCAAACATGACCCTTGACCTTCGTGCCACCCTTAATAAAACTGACTAAGAAAAATATTCACAGTGAAATCTGAACTTCAGTTCAGCTGAACATCGTTTGTATAATGCTCGATCGAACAAAATAATGGCAACTCTTCCAACTGGTGCGTGTACTTGTTGCAATTCTTATTGGATTATAGATGTAGACAACACATTAGGTCGCACGCAACTTCAAATTGGGGTGGAAGTAATGCCTGAAACACAATAGTGCGTTTGCAATGGCGTTGGCTTTCAACACACATAATCAATGGCCAAGCACAAAATACCGCGTCTACCCGCGTCAGTGAATAATGAGAGAGATTGAAAGGATCGTAATAAAACGTAAAACGTAGTCCATCGCACTTCATTATTCAACATGTTGGATTTTTTGACAGAGGGGTGCGCTGTGAGAGAGATTTTAGTATTTTGTATCAACAGTCATTTAAGAAACGAAAACAGCTGATAAAAAATAATTTAACGACAAAAGTCATTTCAAATGAGTGTATACAAAAAGGCGGCAATATTTTTCATCTAGTAGATGAGAGAGAGAGAACAGCTGATAAATTGAGTATTTATTTCAACGCAGTGCGTCATCGTAACATGAAGTCGGCTGGCGCAGCGCTCTACTGTAGCTGTGTTTTTTTGCAAGCGCATATACGCTTAATTTCGAAGTGCACAAAAAAACGATCATTAATGATTCATCATAAAATCTTGGCAGCACCGACGACATTTATGACATTTGCTAAGCAGTCAGGGGTGTAGTCGTGGAAGGTGATTTTTGATCATTGATGATCACAATCTTCGTTTTGTGACTGTGTACTTTAAACCACGTACGTGACCATCACTTTACAGGCAAAAACACTTAATAATTAATTTATCAAATTATATATATAATTATCAAATTATAAAATAAAAAAAAATATTCATCAAATGAAAAGAATCGATTACGAAACATAAACCGAATGTATAGCAGGGACTCTGAATATACCAAAAATTGCATACTTATGGATGCCAAAAAATTGAAAAATAATCTAATAGATCAACCACACCTGCAGGTGTAAGCCACATACAGCAACCTAAACAATGACTGAATGAATTCAGAAATGAACACACAGAAAATAATGATTGGGCGCATTGTTTTTATCCGCGCTTATTCCTTATGCGGCGATAGATATGATGAGTAACTTAAGCGGATATAGGACTCGTTGTTAGTGTATTTTACATGCAAATTGAAATTTAGGCGTATATACGCTTGCAAAAAAACGCACCTGTTATTAGTGTATTTTACATGCAAAACGAAATTTAAGCGTATATACCCTTGCAAAAACACACAGCTTGTGTTTCAGGCATAAGCATTTTGCTTATGTGTTGCTTGATAAATATATATATATGCACAGGAACAAATTTCCACTCTTGAGTGTTGAGTCTGTGAATCTTTGAACTTTTGGGCAAGAGCACTCGGGGTTTTACTGAAGAGAACAAACTTAAGCGTTTGATTCTCTTATTTCGTTTAATAACTATAAAAGAGTGCGTTCGATTGATAGAACATAATTCATAGGAGTTTTTTTTTGTTGCTTGGGATAGAATTTATTTGTGAACTCGGACCTCAACAATTTCTTAAGACCAGAAATCGCCACTGCCCTGAGACCGACCAGTGAAAGAAAATGATAAGAAAGATGTAAAAAACTACCTAGTCGCTATGCATAAAAAATAATTTTTCATCAAATGTCGATAATAAAAAAGTAAATGGAAGGAAAAATGAGGAAGGGATATATGGATTCCATTATCGAACATCAAATGTATTAAGAATACAAAATGCTCTCGCTCACAAGAGCTAGGAACATAATAATGCAGCTGTGTTGCTGAAATGAGTTTCAAATGGGAGTGCAAGGAAAGAAACTCACGTTGAACCAAATGTGGTGTGCACTGTAAGACTCAGCATTAGGAAAACAGAATATGAAATATTTATTTATTCAAACAAATCAAAGCAAAAAATAAAGGTTTATTGCGTATAAAAAAGAAAAATAAATTGTTTCCAGCTGGATTCGATCGCACAACCTGCATCTGTGTGAACTAAACCTTCTTGTAGCTTAGGTATTTACTAGTACCAAAAAGTGGAGTTGCACACCAATACTAGTATCTAGTGACCACATGCACTTAAAATCAATGTTTCCGTAGGCTTGTCATCTGACATGTAAGCAAAAATAAAACCTAAAATTTTCTTAAGTTCTACTTTAATAATGAATCTTGGGTATAGTCAAAATATAATACCTGCAAAAATTCTGTTTGGACGTGTATTCACATATGACATGAATCACATAATGCATTCAAGTTATGTTCCCTTACCTTAGATTTTTAATACACATGGAAAAATACTCGTTGTCGCGCAAAATGAAGCCTAAAAAGTGCATAAAATTACTAGCACATTCACTGTGTGTACAAATTTGTTCGGTTTACGGCATTCATGTTCGTATTCACTTAAACAACTGTTAATTTATTGATTTCACACAAGCACATAGTAGATAAGAGTAGTGCTTACAATGTAAACGTTGGTAGCATACAGTATATGTATGCACAACTTAAGGGTAAGCTAGGTCGAATGCCTCGTTTCTAAGAAGAGTGTGTTATTATAGCTAGTAATACACATGCAAACACTTTACATTAACATTACATTAAGTTCCCAAAACACCTCATTTTGTAACACTGTTCGGTTACCCTTATTTTACACACACATAAGGTCAGCCTTTGTCGATTCGATGAAGGCCATCTCAAAAGTTATCTTGTCTTTAAGCAATGTTAGCCTTCATTTTGAGTTAAACTCTTAGTTAGACGGTCAAAACTCGATTACTCGAATATTTGATAACTGGAATGAAATTAGTTGGAAATAGCTCCAAGACTGAAATTTGTAATTTGATTTCGATTACTCCTCGATAAGTCGAATTCTGAAGAGAAATACCCAAATTTTGGTATTCTACAAGTTCGTTTTATGCGAAATCGCTTTGGGGGCACTGCGTTTGTACGTTCCTTTTACCTAGTATAAACGAAATAGTGGTTTTGGTGAATATTCTGAGGGGGGGGAAGAGGAGGAAATTCCTTTTCAGAACTGAACGCCCAAACGAAAGAAATGAGGGAAAAGTTCAACTGCAGATGCAATTTGAAGCTTGGAAAAATTAGAAATATACAAGGTGCTACGTATGATGATTTTTTGCAGGTGGATGGCGAGATTGTTACTATGGACTATCCAACAGATGAAGATATTGTCGAATTATTTAGATGTGAATCCAAATCATTAACAATGACAGCGGCAGTGATGTAATAGGGAAAGACTTGTCGGTAAACCTTCAAACGAGTTGGTTCAAAATTCATTACACATTTACTGGCCCTCAAGGGGGACTTTAAGCTAAACTGAATATAACTGTATGCCGTTCGACCTAACAATGCATATGATCAAACATAAATTGAATTGATAATTCCAGATTACGATAAATTAAAAAAAAGGAAACTTAATGTCTGAACTGATTTTCTTAATACTTATATACCAACTTAGTTAGTACTTTATACCTCAAAATAACTTAAACTGTCTTAAACTAAACACATATCCATTAACTTGTGTATATAATAATATATACATATACGTACATACTTAGTCTATACATATCTGTTATATCAGAGATCGCTTGTACCTCTTCACAAAATTATCTTGACTTCAGATTCAATCAGAAATGAAGAAGATCGAATTACTGTAGTGTAAACACTTCCATAATATGAAGTAAATCGGTTGGCGACACCAACGTTCAGTTGTTAAACTGTTTTTTCAAGCCAAAGACATCCCCCCACCAGTGGTAAGGTTCAATACAAATTAATTAAAATAACATTAAATAATGGCAACAGTTGGTTGCCATGTTCTTCAAGGACACTAAAAGTGTTTTTCTTTTTAGAAGCGGTTAATCCTAAATTAAAAATGGCGCAGTCGGTAGGTATTGCGATGATAGTAGGATTGCCAAAAAATATGCAATCGCGAAAAAATTCGAAAAAATAAATTACTTACAATGCAATGGCCGATTCTCTCGATAGGAAAGGATCATTGCATCCATTTATATGGCCCGAACCATTGTGCGTTGTAGGAGATCATGTCCTCAGGGAAGAGTTCAGGGAACTAAACAGAAGGAACGGGGCAGATGCCTGAAACAACGCGCATGGCATGAAGGAGGTCAAGAACCTCTTATGACAATATAAACGGAAGAGGCTTGAGGCATGTATGATTATATCAATAATATATGATCCACAATAAATCAAAAAGAATTTACAAAGAAAAATTATTAATATTATGTATATCCAATCTCCTTTGACAAAAACGAGATATATATGACAAAATGGAATATATTCAAGGAAAAGAAAGTAAAGTGTCAGATAACTTTTGAGAAATCGAAATTAGAGAACCAAGAATAAATATTTTTGAAGAAGAAGATTAAAGAAATATTCATAGTGCAGAAGAAAATAATAATCTTTGTACCTATTAGTTGATTGTAAAAGACTCGTAAAGAATTAAATCACCTAAGCATTGATCAACTTTGTCTCCAACTGAACAGAGAATATTATATGCCAAATTTCAAAGAATGTTTTAATAAAATAATTCCCCAATGTAATTTTTGTACAACAAAAATAAAAAGCCATCCAATCAAATTATCTTACGAAAATATCGAAACCCCCATGCCCATACATTTTCAAGATACGTAGCGGTTGAACGAATCGAAAACAAAACTTACATTTGTTATGAATGCAATGACTTAAATATTTTCATATATGAATAAACCCAATTGGGCCCGGAACCCCATATGGCACACTGGCTTTTCACAGTTGTGATCAGACCCATCCTCTTATAAGGCGTAGCAGTATCATGGCCCATACTCAACGTTGGCACACATCTCAAATTTTTAAGAAAGATACAAAGACAAGCCGGCGTCTGCATAAGTGGAGCTTTGAGAACGACTCCAACCGATGCACTTTCAACCATACTTAACCTTCCTAGACATTTATGGCATCGAATCAACAACAAACTGTGCAGTCCGATTAAAGGCATACTCTCAGGCAAAACTGCACATTCGGCCATGTCAAAATCTTAGTAGAACAAGGATTTATCTCTATAAATCTGTATTACATCTTGTATCCTTCTCACAGAAAAACTTCAAAGCCCTGATTCCAGAAAGAGACCTGTGGTATGATGGTAATGTACCATTCGGTAACACAATACGGATTAGGAAGTGATGTATTCTCTGGACATCTTAACTTTAACATATCAATTCAATTACCTTATAACTGCAGTGTCTTTCAAGCGGAAATAATGGTGATCAGCGAAACCCTGTCCTGGCTCAGGTGGAACGTCGTATCCGCCCGCAATAATGTATCTTTACGGATAGCCAGGCAGCAATTAAATCCTTTACATCGTTCTCCATATACTTTAAACTAGTCATAAGCTGTAGCGTATCTCTTGAACAGCTATTCGAACAGTTTCACATTCGCCCTTGCTGGATGCCAGGACATGGAGACGTTAAAGGAAACTGTGAAGCTGACAAACTCGCAAAAATAGCCGCTTGTGCTTGTGTGAACCGCTTGTGACATAGCAACTCTCTTAGCTATCTTCAGGTTACAACTCAATAATCAAGGTAAACTAGGAGTCAACGCCAAATTTAAAACGGGCAAGACTTTCCAAATCACCAAACAAATGTGCCTACTGGGTATACACGCGAAAACACTGAAACTATTCTCTAATAAAATGTGTCTAATGAAACTGGCTCATGTGGATGAAGAATAGGAAGAAAGTGTGTAACACCTTCTCTACAGCTGCCATGCACTCGCCTTAGTTAAAGGCAATCTTGAGAGAAATACCAATCAAATCGCTACTGTATTTCATGGACAAATCTGTCTGACTATTGTTGAAGATGAAGTGAAGTTTTGATGGCACCACCGAATGTCGACGATGTGAACGATGCTGAAAGGATCGATGAAGATATGCAGGTGTTGAAAGAACCAAGAGCGTTTTTGCCTTCAGATGTGCCTGCGCCGACGATGACGAAATTCCGGCATATGAAGAAGGACCAGGTCCGAGCAAAAGAATGAACCCAGTAAAAAACACCGTGAAGTGGAAGAAGATGAAGATAAGCATTTGGTCGGAAGCCAGTTGATATCGACGGGGAGAAAGTTACGGAGATGTACGAACAATGTGATTGGTTTATTCTTATATATACTTTGCAATACGCGATTTATTCATCGACAACAAGGTTCATCAATTATGCGAATATCGATTGCAATGACACTACATTTACAACTGATAAGGTAGAGATTTGTTGATTTCTTGGATTTCTGTTTGCAACCGGATACAATACCCGTCCATAAGTGTATGAAGATGATTGCATACTACTGTCGTCATTAGTTCAAAATGTTCTTTAAGGGTAAGCCGATTCGCCTTGTATTTAAATATTGGAATTTGTGCTCGTCGGATGGGTATTTCTACTCATTAATGTCATGCGGTGCCACTACGTCTGTAGGTCCAGATTATGCGAACTGCAGATTGAGAGAATCCGTCGTTCTGAAGCTGATGGGCGATGTGGCGAATCCACAATCGCATAAGTTGATGTGTTGCCTTTCCTCGATCCATTCTTTCGCCACGGGTATTATTCGTGAAAATCCAACCAACAGTGCCACATTTATGGAAGTTCGAACAATGACAAACACAACCCAATGTTCAATGGACTACTCCTTCAATTCGAAAAATGTGTGTCGGTGGAACGACAATTCTGTCATCACTGTCGCATCCAACCACGAAGCGACCAAGCAAGTCGTTGCAAAGAGTAAAGCTTTGGGACCAGAAAAATCGAAAAATGACGTCAGTGGACATGCCTCGAATTCTCAAGGCATACAAGAAACGCATGGGTGGTGTCGACCTTCACAATTTTCGAAAGGAAAATACTGCGAATATGTAACGAACTCAACTGCGAGGGCCCGTTAAATATACCACAGCAACAAGAAGCTTTACGACCAAGCATGCATCATCCCCCTACGACAGTACATGGTGTCACTATTCAGAAGGCAGCTACTACCACCCTAATGAGGAAATCAGGACCTTGAGAAACACAATCCCCGGACAACACGCTGAATCTGCTAAACAAGCAGATCTTTCCAATCACGTCGAACAACGAGCTGCATGAATTTTAGCCGAGCAGCGACAGCACCATCGAGGCTAAATCGGCTACCACACCACCATCCTATCCCAAAAGGACCACCATGTACAAACGGATTTAACCAGCCCGGACATAAAAAGGTAAATAATAAACAGACAATAATATCAAATGTTAAATTAAAGAATACATGAAGAATACAACACCCTAACTTTTATTTTGTAAGCTTTTGTTGTAATCTGAAGAGTAAAAATAATTTTTCTGCTCAATAAAAATTTTTAAATCGATAATTATACGTCCCAATATTTTCTAGAATATACTCCCGACAGATGGCCTGCTATCCCCGCTCACACATAATTCCTTTTTTTCCATATGTGTGTGGTGGTGACTTTTATATAATAATAAAAAAAAAAGGGTGGCGCGACAGTCCGAGGCGGACCAGGGCCTAGCTTCTCAGCAACCACTCGTGTTGTGCTTGCTATTATTCTTTCACGCGTGGAAGGGGGGACCTACAGTTTAATGCCGGCTCCGAACGGCGAAGTTGAGAAGCTTTTTCTAGACAGGAATATTCTTTGAGCATTGTCAGTGACTCGAAAGAGGCGGGGCCGTGAATTATCAAAGGTGATAAATTCGGGTATCGAACCTGGCACCCTCTGCCTAGGAGTCGACGCACTTACTCACTACGCCACGGCGACCCTTTGACTTTTATATAATATACGATGTCAACCACCACTGACTATCGGGAATGCTTTCCATATGTGTTTTTTTTATTCTAGCAGCTTGTACAGCAACCACTTCGCTTGGTTCATGTCCATCATCCCACTCTACACACCTCACACTACCCACCACCCAAACTTGTTCGTCCCTGAACTACCTCTCAATACAGTAGTGGACGATCCTAATGTGTTTGAAGCTTCCGTGGTACTCCTTTATGCCGTAACGAGGATACAAACATTTGGAGTTACCCGTGAAGCTTTTGCTTGTCTGCAGATGATTAGATATTCAATATTATATTAACAACTACCTTTTACCCGCGACTTCCTCCGCGTGGAATAGTTACTTTGGGTAGCCATTTTCATTCTTAGGATACTAATTTTTCGAATAATACAATACAATACATACTAACTTCAAACGACCGTGATCGTGAGCACGCCACATAGAGTTGCCTATTTTCTAAATGTATACCTGCTACTTTAAGCGTTTGTACTTGAGCTTTATTTATTGTCATTGCAAATGCTGCTTTTAGGGGAAACTACACTATTTTAAACCGAAAGGGCAAATCAGTCGGCATTATTGGAATACGGGGAATAAAAACATTTTGTCCTTTTGCCATTCCACTCATAATTATTGCTTTTATTATATTGCGTCCCAATTGGGTAACTTGTAGCCGTGTACCTTTACATAGCCTCGGTGCGTCAAGGTTTCTCATTAACAGGACCGGAACACCAACTTTTAACTTCAACTTATGTGAAGGCACTCCTGATAATTCTAAAGAATTCAAAAATTCTAAAGGGTAAGACGTTACTTGTTCAGTGTCCATTACACTGTCTATCGAGAGATACTCGACAACATCCCTCTCCACGTATGACATAATTTGTTCGTTTATCTGCCACACTGTCGCATATGGCGGCGGTAAAATTGCCCTTTCACACAACCATTTTCGATTGCCCATATTTATTTGCAGATCATCTATATTATCTACAATTTGACAGAATTCACGGCTCTGTGTAATCATGCTGTTACGTGTCGCCATACAATCTTCTCGACTTTTAGAAAAGCAGTCTCATATTGCCCTGATTGTGCATTATTGTTCAGTTGAACTCGCATATTTATAGTCAAACGGAACTTTTTTACGTGTACACATAATATAGACGCTTTCAAACAAGCATTTATTTCCTCTGCTGGTGTGCCTCTAGTAATCACTGGCAGGGTCTGTCTAATGTCACCAGCTATAATACTCTGGTTTCTCTATCTTTCATAGTGCGATCTAGTGCTGCAATTGCTTTTTTATGAGACATCGTACATTCATCCCAAACCAACACTCATACACTGTTGCAACATTCGTCCACGCTTACTGTTTTTGCTAATGTTACAAACTGGCATTTCCGTTTGTACTGACTGCGCCGTTCGTCCCCCATTGAGCAGCGTACCAGCTATTCCAGAGGAAGCTACTGCAACGGGAATTTTTTTATCTTTCCTGACTTATGCTAATAGTAAATTTGAAAGAAAGGTTTTGCCAGTGCCTCCTGGAGCATCCAGAAAGAACAAACCACTATATCAAAGGTTAATCTCTGTCCTGTTTTCAAAAGTGGAACGTCATCCATTATTTGCCATTTTAAGGAATGAGTATCGTAATCTAGTTCTCGCATTGAATCATTACTTACTTCCCCAATTCTTTGGGGTCTGCTCATCCCAAAATCAGATAAATTTTTTCCAGTAATAGCTATAACTTGGACTTAAACCTTTGTTATGTCGTTATTATAAAATAAATTATTATAGACCGCATAAAAAAATGATATTTGGCCGCACCACGCGGCAGTCTGCCTTGGTGACTATCTTGACTACACCATGTCAATAATCGCCACTGCTGGTTGATTGTTGCCGATGGTCTCTAATGATGTAAATTTTTAAATGATGATTAGTTGCATTCTTTTGAGCATTGATCAGCTTCAGGACAATGCAAAAGGATGGTTGATAGCTCAAATGACTAAGGGATAAATTTACTACAAACCATTTTTTTTTCAATCTGATAAGCCATTAATGAGCAAGGACTCGGAAAATGCTGGCTTCTCTAGGTTACTAGTGCATATCTTGAGCCCCTTTCTACTGGTGCAGCTCACACGTTGTACTGCTGTTTCTTCCCACGGCGTCTTGATTGTAGTCCCTTTAAACGGCTATCAACTACCTGGTTTATCCTCGAAGACTTGTTCTCCCCCGCTATTCAATGGTATCTCAGAATTCTTGTACTATAGAACTCTCCGCTCAAGGTCCAAAGTAATGCCGGTCCTTATCATAAAGTCCGAACCTAGAAGCAACTCGTGCTCAACGGCCAACACCTATTGTGATTCCCTCAGTTAACTTTCCAAGTATTTCCACATCATCATCCGTGAGTGTTCGTAGCCGCATCCCATACAACGGCTCCAACTCTTCCAATAGATCACTCTTTATGATTGAATGCGAAGCACCCGTATCCAGTGTTACAGTTAACCGTCTGCCTCAAAAATGCGAACGACAGTTGCCATTCCTTCCATATTGGAAACAATGATTAAGGGGCAATCTGTTGTGAGAGCCAGCTTATGCCCCTGCGAACTGATATCTTTTAGTTTGACGACGGCCTACTGCCGAAGTTTCGTCCCATAGAATGCCGTTTTTTTAGTTAGAGAGATAGATATTTATTCAGATTCTTTTAAAATGTACATGGTCTGAGTTACCGCACATTATCTTACACAGAGATTTGATACCTAATTGCATCTTTCTACTGAATTTATGATTATGTTTGTTTCAAAAGATATAATGAATGTACAAATTAACATTTGAGGAAAAAATAGATTAATAAAAAAAACCTCATTTAATTTAGTAAATAAAAAATGTATATCTATGATTTTAAATATGGCAAGAAATAAATTTGTTTAATGCCTTACAGTAAGTATAAAAATTTAATAAATAAGCGCATAGATACATGAATAAATAAATAAATAAGTAAATAAATAAATAGATAAATAAATAGATAAACAAAATAAATAAATAAATAAATAAATATAATAAATAAATAAATAATAAATAAATAAATAAATAAATAAGTAAATAAATAAATAAATAAATAAATAAATAAATAAATAAATAGATAAATAAATAAATAAATAAATAAATAACTACTAAATAAACAAAAATTTACATGTATGTGCCTATACGAACAATAAATAAGTACAAACGAATGTTTATTACCAAAGTTTCTTGGAATTGCTTGGAAGTATTGCAGATCAATGTCTAAGAAAATAAATTTCTTATTAAAGGGTTTTCGGAGCAGTTGCAGCGACTTACAAATTTTTCGTTAAGTGTGTTTATTCTATCAGAGATCAATTCAACATTCGCTCTTCTATGCAAGGATTTTGTAGAGTAATGCCACGGGAGACTTAGCATCATTTTTAAAAGTTTGTTCTGGGCAATTTGTAACTTCGCTATGTGACATTTCGCACAGTTACCCCAGACCGGACACCCATATAAAATTATTGCTTGAAATATTACTTTATAAATTATTATTTTGTTTTCTAGTGATAATAGAGATTTTCTGTTTATGAGTGGATATAGTAGTCTTGTACTTATATTAATTTTGTTTAATGTTTCTTTTGTGTGCTGGTTAAATAATAGTTTTGAGTCCAGATGGATTCCCAGATACTTTACGCGAGAGCTCCACGCGATTGACACATTATCCACCCGCAGAGGGTTGGAGGGAATATAGCAAGCTTTCCTTTTTCTTGTGAAAAAGATGGCTTGAATTTTTTCCTTATTCAACTTAATTTTCCACTTAGCAAGGTAGATACTCAGAATTTCCAGCCCATAGGATAGATTCATCTCAAGAACGAGAGAAAATTTATGGGATGTAAAAACAGCTGTGTCATCCGCGTAAGTAGCAATTTCGCAAAACGGGAGATTGGGAATATCCGAAGTAAATACAGAATACAAGACAGGACTAAGAACAGAACCCTGCGGAACCCCAGCATGGAAGTATTTGATTTCCGAAAGCACATTATTAACGGATACACTAAATGAACGATTACTAAGGAAACTTTGGACTAATTTACAAAGATAATATGGGAAATTGAGGCGAATCATTTTAAATACAAGACCATCATGCCACACAGAATCGAAGGCTTTTTCTATGTCGAGCAGAACCATACCTGTAGACTTGCCTTGAGCTCGTTGTTCTTTGACATAATTAACAATTCGTAAGACTTGGTGTGAAGTGCTGTGTGCATTCCGAAATCCAAATTGTTCGTTTGGGAGAATATTTTGCTCTCGTATAAACTGCATCAACTTTTCTTTTATAATCTTTTCTAGTAATTTACTTAGACTACTAAGAAGGCTAATTGGTCTGTAATTCTCAGCTTTATCTGGAGGCTTTCCAGGTTTAATTATTGGAATAACCTTAGCAAGTTTCCAAGCATCGGGAAAATATCTGGTTTTTAAACAAGCGTTTATAACAAAAGTTATAAGGCTGATGCCAACTTTGGGCAATTCCTTAAGATAAGTGTTACATATTTGATCAAATCCAGGGGATTTCCTTATCTTGAGGTTATTTAGATGGAACTCAATGTCATCGTCAGAGACATATGCGCTTTGTGGAGTAACACTGCATGACATATTGAAATTATTTAGCTGTGTACTGACCAAGCAGATTGTGGCAGGGTCACCTAAATGCTCCGAGACTGAGTGATTTTTCCCAAAGTTAGAAGCAAGTTCGTTTGCTTTGTCAACATCAGTGTATATGTCATTTTGCAAGGGTGGAATATGTCTATTTTTATTTTTTATTATCTTAGCAATATTCCAGAAGGGCTTTGCGTTTTTTTCCAGCTTCTGGAGATTAGTATTCCAAGTGATGTTGCGTTCGTGATTAATGAGCACTGTAATTTGCTTATTAAGATCCTTCATTTCCTTCTTATGAGCGGAATGTCGATATCTTTGCCATTTTCTCCTAGCCGAATTTCGAAGTTTTATTAGTTCGAGAATGTGCCTTGGAAGTTTGGGAACGTAATTACGTTTTTGTACTCTTGGGACAGAATCGTTGATTGCCTGAAGCACATTTCGGGATAAAAATTCGACTGCTACATCGACATGATTCGTGGAATACACACTGTCAAGGTTAGTTGGGAAACTTCGTAAATATGAATTTAATTTCCTCCGGTAGAGTGCCCAATTAGCGTTTTTAAGATCTAAGGAGTTTTTAGCTGTACAATTTTTAGAACATTTAAATGTACATACAACTGGATTATGGTCGGAACTAAGTGAACACAAGGAAGCAGGTTGAGATATTTGACTAGGCACATTACTAATAAAAATATCAATTACAGACGGACGCTTACGGGAACTATCAGGTACATAAGTTGGGCTAGATGGATATAAAATGGTAATTGGGAATGTATTACAAAGGTTTGTTAGTATATTTCCCCACGCATTACCTCTACTGCAACCCCAATCTCTACTTCTGCAATTAAGATCCCCGCCAATTACAAAATCCCCATTTGTACTGAATAATTTTCTGAAATCATTAGCTAGACTTATTTTATTGTTATTGTTAATTACTCCACCTGGAAAATATGCACAGATAAGAGTAATTGACTTTCCATCTCTAAGTTCAGCTTTGATTACAACGTTTTCTATAATTTTAGTTCGCACAATGGGTAAAAGGGAATGTCGAATTGATCTCCTGATGAGAATAGCAACTCCCCCTCCACTTCTCTCACTTCTGTCAACGCGATAGCATTTGTAATCAGAAGTAGATAAATGACAATTTGGTGTAAGCCACGTTTCGGTAATTAATGCAACATCAATGTTTTTGTTGTGTAAAAAATGCATGAATTCTGCCTGTTTCTTACAAATACTTCTAGCATTCCAAGTTACAATATTGATATTGTTACAATTCATATTACTTAACATTTGAATATAAAAACTTAGTCGCTAAATGTGCGATAACGTTAAATTGGTCTACTTTTGTCTTACATGAACCTAATTTAGTAATCATTTCCATAACTAAATCATTTAATTCTTCCATTGTAAATAAGGTGTTGTTATTTTTGTTGGACATACTGTTCTGGTCAGCGCTTAAAGTTCCCTCAAAAGCTTTAGCCCATGTGTTGGTTGATTGATGCGTTCCCCCAGAAGAAAGCTCCATTCTGTTGTTATGATTCCGTGGCAGCGGAGGAAAATCAGTCATGGAGTTGATCGCAACCGATTCTTGTACATGTGCGTTTTGTGGTTGAGAGTACAAAACTTTTTTTGTAGACTGAGCCGCTGGATGTAAACGAGACTGTCTATTGGAGAACTTTTCTCGCATCTCAATGAACTTTGTTCGGCTGACACACGATAGATCAGTGGCTTTGTGTTTGCCATTGCAGTTGGCACATTTAAGTGTATTAGTGTTAGTGCAATCAGCTGTTTTGTGTGGTCCAGCACAATATGCACAATACATTTTAATGTGACAGTTCTTCTCACCGTGGCCAAACATTTGGCAATTGTGGCATTGTGTCACTTTATTTTTTAGTTTGCGATGCATACCCCAATTTATTTGGGTGTGTAAAATAGACCGAGCTCGTTTTTTCAATTCATTGAATTTAATTGAACCACTTTCAAAAGACACAAGATATATAAAGTCAGTGTATTGTTCATATTTTTTCGTGATCTTTTTGACTTCAGTGCACTTCAGATTTAAGTTAATGAGTTCGTTCTTTATGGTGTTGATGTCTGTATCACACATTCCATACATGATAGCTTTGAATGATTTTTCACTTTTTAAGTCATGAGTAAAGAATTGACACTTCTCGTCCTTTAATGACCTGATCAATTTGTTATAAGTGACCATTGTTTCACACACAATTTTGATGCCAATTGAAAGTTTCTTGATACAATAATCAATTAAATTATTTTTTTTCATTAATGAATGTACATAATCACAAGACTTTTGCAATAGTTTTATTGGTGGTACGTACACTTTTTGAGATATTGTTGGAGAAATAATTTCATCCATTTCTACAAAATCACTATCAGGTAGAGTTTGTAAAGGGCTGTAAAAATTCGCCATTGGATCCTTCTGAGATTTTGGGGGCATGTTAGCACGGATCTTCTTACCAAAGGACATAAATTTGCCCTCTGGATCAGGCGATCTTACACGTTTCGCAATGTTGGATTTGCACTTTTATACGACGAAAAAAAAAACGAATTATGCGGTCAAGCGCGTTCGAAAGCTCCGATCGTACTGGGTTTTTTTAGTTTATTTTTATTATTCAATTCATAATAACTTACATACTAGACAAAAATGCTTAAAACTAGTTAGACGAACAGTGTATGCATATATATATATATATATATATATATATATATATATATATATATATATATTTTTGCTTTTTTTATTTACAGCTTAATCTACCTTAAAAAAGTACTACCCTATTCTGAGTACGTCGGCCATAGGTTGCAGCTAATAAATATGAATATTTAGACTCAATACACTGCAAACATGAAACCGACTGCTCCTCATGCGGGGGTCTGAACAAACCTTTCCTGACACGGGGAACCACTGGCGAAAAAGACTGCAGTCAGATACCTGGGGATATCTGCTACATGGCGCTCATTCGGCCAATGCTCACCTATGGGTGTCCCGTGTGGTTCAACGTGAGTGCAAGCTTGATGGAAAAGATTCGGTTGTTTGAGAGGGCTTGTCTCAGGGCTTGCCTTCACCTTTATCGAACTCCAGAGTCCCAGCACATAAAATTCTATTCCAATGAGGTCTTATACAACAGGGCAAACCCGATAAAAGCGGACGATTTCCTGTTGAACAACTTCAATCGAGGTCATACTGCTAGAGCAATGAACTCGTCCAATAACTTGATCTCAGGGGTTTACTACCCTAATCCGGAATACCACGAAAAGGTACGTCATAACGGCTTCGTCCCCCCAGAAGCATTTCTTCATCTAGATAAGCACAGTCTGATACAAGACGTACATGCGGTGCCGCTCATCTACCACATCGCCGATGTTGCTAGGCAGCACCAAAAGTTCTGGTGGCTGGGAAGCGAAGGAACTCTCTCGTCGAATCCATCGAATGCAATTCTGTGAACATTATTGCCGGTAATGGGGACTAGGAACGGTACCGACGCTCACTATCTATCACTATAGATGAAGTAGCACCTTTTGAATGTCTCTTGAGGAGGTCTTGGCTCTACATCTACCCTGCGCGTTCTTAGATATGGCACATACGCTAACCCCACTCGTCCCTTGGTGTCCGCAGAGTGGTTTGCTTCGTCTCTAGGTCCCTTATGCCGTCTATAAATGCATCCGTTTTGACGTTTTCCATAAGCTGCATCAAAATAAGTGTAAGCATTATTAATGTACATAGTTGCTTGTGTTGGTCTTCATAACGTGGCAGCAACTGAAAGTCAGAGATAATAGGGGGTAGAGATATGCAACCATTATCTCTGCTGAAAAGGTTCACTTTCAATTCTCCTTCTCATAGCGCACACGAACAGAACACACATTGTGTGTGTGCCTCCAAAATATCCCAGGGGAAATTTAAATAGAGAAAGTTGAAAAACTTCTGGATTTTAAGTTTCATACTGTGAGTTGAAATAGTAAACAAAATCGATTTTCAACTCGCCGATTAAATAAAGAGTTGATATCAGTCTGGAAGTTGATCAACTCCCAGTTTTCCGGGAAGTTGAAGAATTATGAACAAAACTAGCCTTAATGAAGCAAATGTATATCATATTATGTATTGCTCAATTATATATACATATGTAATTTATATTTAATATCTATGTAATCGTCTGTTATTATCTCAATATTAGAAGACTCTAATGATATGTATAATCAAATCAAGGTTTTTCCAGTCTTTTATGAAAAATAATCGATTAACAACTTCCTTCGTACCCGTATATTAATTTCCATAAATAGATGATCAATCAGTTTCCTACACGGGCATCGTATACGTGTATTCTCTTCAAATTAAGCATACATAAATATAAGTATTCATTCATATAAATAGCTATACTCAAACCCATATATAAGTTATGTTCAACTGCCGCGTGGCTGTGAATAACAGCAGCCTTTTCGTAAGTAGAAAGTCCTTTAGCGACCTACATTTACACTTCAGTGTCTGATTATATATTTTCTTTGATCCTTTTTAAGCGATAATGGTTATGGGTAAGCAGCAGCCTTCAAGCATGTGCAGTTGAGCAAATTCAGGATGTTCTTATTTATAAAATTATCTATTCACATGCATTCTTTTATAACGGATTCCATAATATAGACTATAATAGAGAATGTCTCTTTTATCATAATGAGAACTAAAGCAGCCACGTTAAAAAATATGCTTTCAGTACATATTTACATGTACGTATGTGTAGGTTGAGAATTTGTTTAGGAATGCATTCTTCCTTTTTTGCTTAAAGTAAACACACACGAACGGCAGAATATAGATATTGAATATAGATATGTAGGTAGTTAGAAAAAACGAACATATATTGATTTGCTTTAACTTCTTCTAAGGGAGTATTGATTTTATAATTAAGTTCTTATTCCGTAAAACGAATACCAATTGTATTCGAGTCCGTACACGAGTCTGCATAGTTAATTATTCAAAAGTTGTTTCTGTTACATGCGGCGATAATGCAGATAAGATACATATAAAAACATGCTCCGTTTCAAAATTTGTAAGTAATCATTTTTAAATTGAATGTAGTATAGTCACAGTGACCATATTTCGCTGACCAAATTTAAAATATGAAGGACAAAGCTGGCATTCATATTTGTATTACCAATATAATACATAAAAGCCAATAAAATTAATACAATTCAACAAAGCAAAACTTAACATCTAATACCTTATAATTATGATTTTAACAATTTTAATGTTTGCCAATGCAGTTGGTAGCTCTGTATGGTTACATAGTTAAGGGTACGCTTGCACTTAATAACAAACTAGCTTTCACCGAAAGCAGTTTAACAAGGACTTTAGAAGATATTCGGAAAAATAAAAGAAAAACAGCTGCCAAATATAATGTGTGATGGTCGCTGTGGCGTAGTGGGTGAGTGCGTCGACTCCTACGCAGAGGGTCCCAGGCTCGATACCCGAATTTACCACCTTTGATAATTCACGGCTTCACCTCTTTCGAGTCACTGACAATGCTCAAAGAGTATTCCTGTCTAGAAAAAGCTTCTCAAATTCGCCGTTCGGAGTCGGCATTAAACTGTAGGTCCCTTCCACTCGTAAAAGAACACTAGCACGCACAACTCGAGTGGTTACTGAGAAACTAGGCCCAGGTCCACCTCGGACTGTCGCCCATAGTATTATTATTAAATATAGTGTGTCGATCAGGGTCGTGATCGACTAGGGGTCATTTTGTTCACCAAAAGTTTAACACAGCTTTGGGATTTTTCTCTTCAACCTCTAAATTTGGCTTCATTTACTCAAATTGTATGGTTTAAATTTTCAAATTACGACCTATAACTTTATCAAATTCTCCTTTTCTCAACATTCGGAAATAGCAGAAGTTAAGGGGTGAAATCGGGGATTTCTCTCTCTCTTACTCTTTTCTTCCATTGAGGTAGTTGCCTGCTCACATGTGTTTACAAGATACGATCATTGTGTATGTCATTTCTCGTTTTCGTCTCTCAAAGCGGACAAAAATAATGGTGCTCGAACTAATAAGGGATGCATTGCCGTGATATGAGAGAAGATAATACGGCTCTAACGATTCGATTAACCCCGTGAATTACGGGCAATAACACACCGACCAATCGTCAATATTATTCGCTCGGATCAATTCAATAGGCGAATGCAGACTTTATAAATGTGCATAGTCGCTTGTGTTGTTCGCCATAATATGCCGGCAGCAACTGAAAACCAGAGATAATGGAGGATAGAGATATGCAACCATTATCTCTGCTGAAAACGTTCGCTTTCAATTCTCTTTCTCTTGGCGCACACGAATAGTACCCACTGTAAATTCAAAGTAGAAACTGACATTGTGTGTGTGTGTGAACTGTCAAAAATATTCCAGGGAGATATTGAGACCAATCTGGAAGTTGATCAACTCATAGTTTTCTGTTGAGCAATTGTGAACATAACCGCCATAAGAGCTAAGGCTTATTGGTGAAAAGTGCTATGTATGTAAGTATGTAAATATGTGACAGCTATACTGAATGTGGTTGAAGAAAAAGTTCTAAAACTATTGTGGTTCGTTGCAGGTTGTCCGTTCAAATCCGGCTGGAAGCAATTTATTTGCTTCTTTTTTTATACGCAATAAAACCTCTTTTTTGGCTTTGTTTTGTTTGAATAAAAATTGCATATTTTGTTTTCCTAATGAACATTATATTGTTCTAAGTACAATTCATATTCGATAATGGAATTCATCCCTTCTATTTACTTTTTATGCATAGCGACTAAGTAGTTTTTTACTTCCTTTTTTTATTATTTGACTTTCACTGCTCTTACTCAGGGATAGATTGTCTGAAGTGATTTTGTACGCTTGTTTTTTTTGTTTGTTATCTATCTCCGTTTCGCGATAATACTACGAGGGGCTACAAAGGTTACAAAAGACTGAACCAAAAGCATTTCAAAACTTCAAAGTACTACTTATACATCTACAATCCAATAAATTAAGACTTTGTAACGGTTAACACGGATAACAGTTTTCTCAAAACTTTTACATTGCATTGGATTTGCTTCAGAGTTAAGAACATTTTATGGGACATTTTATTGGAGTGCGAATTAACACCATATGGCGATAGTTATCATTTAGGTTATGAGTTTAGTTCTCACTTTAAAGTGAAATAGTCATAACTGGATTATGGCTCAAATTCTCACTTAAATGAGAAATAACGCCATTATGGTTTTAATTAATAAGGTATTTGTCCACGACACCTCTTATGTGTCTACAGATTTCATAAATTTAGTGCTACTAACTTTATTGATGAATCTCAAAATGTTTGAGTTGACAAAAATGAAATAATTTGATCATAGCAGCTGATTTCAATATTGATATTTTGGATGAAGATGATAGTGTTGTTTCAATGTATTTAACTTTACAGGCATCTCTCGGTTTAGTTTCTTTCATAAATGAGCCAACAAGATTACTTCAAGTAAATGCTTCATTCATAAGTGTTAGTTCATTCCTACTAAATATAGCGCAGAGTGTACAAATACATGATATTAGGAGTCATACCAATTATGCTAAATTAGGAGTGCCCAAGGCTGTGTAATACGACCCTTGTTATTTATAATTTATATCAACTCTTTGTTCCAGTTGCAACTTAAAAGTATTCCCACAGATTTTGCGGACGATGATGGTTTTATGTATGTATGCGGACAGTGTCTCCATCCCGATGTGGATTCATATCGGCAGCAAAACATCGAAGCATAAAGATAGTGCAGGTTGCACTATACTCCGGACACTACCTTCCGGATAATACACATACACATGGTCATAAAATTGTGTTGCTTATAAGAGGCTTTTCAATGAACTTAATTTCTAAGGGATTTGGCAGAGTTTGGCATCAAGCTTTCTTGTCGAAAATGCGTGCCTATAGTATCAATGAATCTCTTCTTCTTTGCATTAGAAATTGTCTTTCGAACTGTTCAATTCGAGTTGTTTTGAATGGGTTTAAGTCTGATATCCATCTAATAAATGGTGGTGTTCCCCAAAGCTCAGTTCTGTCTCCAACACTCTTTCTCATTTTATAAATTATTTCTTGTCTAATTCAATCCATTCCTTCGTTGATGACAGCACTCTTAGCTTTTCATATTCGTTTCAAGCCTCACGACCCTGCCCTTCGGCCGTAGAATTTCCATCCTTGATATGTGTTGTAGGAACGATCACATAATTGAGGTCGCCAAAAATGCTGCAAAATGTTAAGGTTTCCTTTTCCTTTCCTCCTCTTATTTGGCTTCAATTTATAAGGCTTACATCCGCCTAAGCTTGAGTACATTGCTCATATCCACCCTGCACATTTTAAGAGACAACAATATCGCAGAGTCATTAGACTCGCTCGAACATCGACGTACCGTCTCTTCTTCTTCCGCGTCTTATCTAAACGCTGCTCAAGTGAGCTAGCCAAATGAATTCCTCCTCTCTATGAATTCACCCGTCTCACACACTCTCACAGTTAAATTCAGAGAATCGTTCTTCAGCCTCACTACACGAATATGGAATTTCCCAGCGAGCGTAAATTATAAAAATGCGCAAGCAAAATGGATTAAGCCATAGGACTAAGCTGCTGCTCTACAGGCAACTAATATGGCCCAATATGATCCTAACGTAATATAATAATAATATGGGTGGAGCGACAGTCCGAGGTGGACCTGGGCCAAGCTTCTCAGCAACCACTTGTGTTGTGCGTGCTATTGTTCTTTCACGAGTGGAAGGGACCTACAGTTTAATGCCGACTCCGACGTGAATTATCAAAGCTGGTAAATTCGGGTATCGAACCTGGCACCCTCTGCGTAGGAGTCGACGCACTTACCCACTATGCCACGGCAACCCACATGATCCTAACGTACGGCTTCCCAATATGGCACACCATCTCTAAGCCCAGCATGAAGAAGCTCGTAATTTTCGAAAGGAAACTACTACGAAAATGTACCGGACTCACCTTCGACAGGGACCGTCAAAGGCACTACAGCAACAATAAGCAGCTACTGGACATCAACAATCATCCCTTAGAAATCAGGAACCTTAGAAACATAATTCCTTGGCACGCGCTAAATCTGCTAAACGAGCAGAACTTTCCAACGAACAACAGGCAACTTGGATTCTACCAGAGCAGCGATAGCAATCATCACCCCTACTATCTCCCCACTGCTCCATCCCAAAAGGACCACCACGGATACACGAATTTGAACAACATTTTGCAAGCACAAGGCACTGTATGATGTAAAAAATAAACAATAATAATAATAAACGTTAAAATAAAACATTCACGATATTCAGTGGTGGTTATAGCAGTACAATTCAGTTTATTTCAGTTTGGAAATTTTACATAGAGTGGTCAAAGTGTTAATCGAGCCAGCCTGAAAGGCAGCAAAGTTTTGTTGTGAAGTAATAGTGGTCTTTAAAGTGTTTACAAATAAATTTGTGTTCATATTGGATAAGTGAACTCTTGCGTTTCATTCGTCACCCAGTGACCGAACTCCATTTTTTGTGAACCGTTGATTAATTTTACGTAAGCTCATTTCTCTAAAACGTAACAATATTTAACTGTTATCACTGTCCCTGTACAGGCGCCAATTACTTACACGACATAACGATAATTGAAGTACAACAATACTATTGTTACTTATTACTAATTTTTATTGGTCGTTGCTGGCTTTCGTAGATGAGCTGCCTCTTACTTTTACTTTAGGTGCGAGGAAACGTCGGCGACGCATAGCTTTTTGTAGATTTACTTGTCTGGAAATTTGTGCATTCCACGCCATTTGTAGACTCCAAGCGTTTTTTAGGCAAAATAATCCAGTCAATTTCGTACACTTGAACCAACACTATATAATTCCATTATCTTGAGACAAAATTACTTTGAGCGCAACGTAGTTTTGCATACAAGCCTGGATTCAAATCAGTAACTAAGAAAATAACTTTTCTTGTAAAGTTATCTTTTTAAATGCCCACAAAGTTCGAGCCATATTATCGCAGGGTATATTCTTTAGCTTGTGCTTAAAGCAGTCCAATATAAAAAAATTCAAGATTTCGATTTTGTTTGATAGACCATTAAGAAATCGATCTAAAGCCATATACACACTAAGCAAAAACAATACAAATGATAGCAAACTCAATGCATAGCACGTGTGCTTAAGGCAGTCCTATTCAATATTTCGTCTTTGCTTGTTAGAATATTAAGAAATCGATCTATGACAGCATACACACCAAGCAAAAACAGTACAAAAGATAGCAACCTCAATGCGTCGCACATGTGAAACAACGGAAAGCAATCACTCATATAGTAATTCACCTACGGCACTTAATGCATGATGTTGACTGACTTCCAAATACGAACACCAAGCAGGAGTAGCTCTTTTTTTTTCCTCTGCCCATAACTGTAATGTATGTACATACAGATTTACTCATTTGGAAAGAATAAGCAGCCGATGGCACTTTTTGTATGACTATGTGGAGATGGTACTCTGTGTTGCTTTTGTTCATGAAGATGTCACTTCTTTTATATGCCATATTCTTTTGCTTTAAAAAGGACTGTGCCGTCTCCAAGCATACTTCAAACAGTAATCTAATTACATTCTTACATTCTTTACAACGGTTTGGTTACAGTGAATACAAATGCTACAAGTTGGAGATATTATGTCGTTCTTTCTAATAAATTACTCTTTGCGTGACATCGAACTCAAATGTTATTCTTATGAAATGCAAATGCAAGACCACAATTAGATTCACAGTTGATATTTGGGTTTGTGGAAGCCTATCATATTTTCTTTATTTTCTAGTATGATGTCTCCATATGCGTAGGTAGTTCCACACTGCTACACTACGGTATATACATAAAGTGACCGGTACAGTACTGATATTTAAAGCTGTTTACCTGTACCGAAGAAAAGAATCGGTACACACAAATAAACCAAAATCAAATGATTGTACCGAACCATTACAAGCTTTGACAGTATTGCAACCATTGTCGTTTCGAATCTTTTCTTACAGTATACCGTATATACGGTATACTTTTGTAAACATTAAAATGAATCTATTAAATCGAAAAATGCAAATAATTTGTGGCATTACGACACGACAATCGACAGAAGGAAAATCGTCGGACCCAAATGGGGAATCCGACCCAGAATAACACACTGACTCTACACGGCAATAGTAAGACCGGTATTAACTTACGCAGTATTAGAGTGGTGGAACGAACTGCAAATACAGCAAAATCTCACCACAAAAAGCAGAGTACAAGAATCGGTATGCATCTATATCACAGGTGCACTTATATCAACACCTACTGCTGCCCTTGACCCCAAATGACCCCAATAGACGCAGGCTATTGTTATTTACATAAATAGTCAGGCATAATTGTTCTAGAAACACCATCGGTTAATTATAACATTGTAAAACTCTGCCGCCGATCTGTAAAGGAGATTGCGGATAGATGCAACCTTACCCTGTATTGGGTCCCTGTACACAAGGGTATTCCGGGCAACGAATGAACCGACGAATTAGCAAGAATGGCCACTGGCACAAAATCAAACACACCTTACCCCCCAATTAATGCTAATGGCAGACGCCATTAACTAAACCAACCGTAGATGGGCGCAACTGGACACGTATAACTCATCGAAAACGATAAAACAATGTGGCCTACATTAGATCCATCAAGAACTAAAGCTCTCCTAGAATTTGACAGGAAGAATATTAGTAAAACAGTAGGCGCAATCACCGCCCATTGCCTGATTGGCAATCAGGCAAATATGCTTGGAGCAATGACTTCTGACTCCTACAGAAACTGCAGGGACGAGGGGGAAGAGGAAACTGTGCTACACTACCTCGGAACCTGTCCGCCTCTTGCAGAAATAAGATGAAGAAAGTACATGGGCACCTATAACCACCAACTGGTTATAGTTACTAAGTACACCGAAGGAAGGTAAGTGAGAACTAGTCTAGTGGGTCCGCGAAGTGGCGGAAAAAACCGACGTGGTACATTGGACCTTAAAGGTCTAAGAGAGGCAAATCCTTGGAGGATTTTTGCCTACCTACCTACTCTTCTGTCAAAACCTAAATGCGATCAAACAACCAACACTCGGGTATGCACGCATATTTTCATACATTTTGTATGAATGCAATTTTTTGCATGAGAGTGAGAAATGTATAAAGCCCGTTTGTGATCAACATTTTATTTGTATCCAGTGTTCATACAAAAATGCATCGACGTTTTATAAAGGGTGGTCCAACCATAAAGCACGATGTTAATTGGGAGTCACACCGTAACGTAAAGTTTTCTTGCACAACTTAATTTGACATTTCTTTGTTTCAGTGTTCGACAAATTCAACCATGGAGAGATTCCTAATTGAGCAGCGCGTTAAGTTTGTTGAAGACTTGAAGCTCATGTCAACTCGACTTCTTCTGGCCAGAAATGGATATATAATGACCTGCCACACAGTCAACGAAACAAAGGCTCTTTTGCGCAAGAGTTTCAATAGCAATGTTATCTCACGTCTTGGCGATGTTAATTGGCCACCACGATCATGTGATTTGACACCGTCGGACTTCTTTCTATGGAGATATTTAAAAGAAAAAGTGTACGTAAATAAGCCAAGAACAATTCTGGCTTTTCACACATAATTTTCATAGATCCTTCTATCATAATAAAAGCTATTAAGATAATTATCTGAATACTTTTTGTTTTATTTACAATTATAATCGTGCTTTTATTGGACCACTCTTTACGATCGAAACGTTCCATCGATGTTTTGCGTAAATCGAATAAAAATATGGACGTAGTTGAAAAAGCACAATAAAGTCCGACACACGCCGCATCTAAAATGAGAAGAAGCATATCTTGACTCAAAACTACCACCATATTTTTTTCGTTTATTCTTATTCGTATGGCAGTCTTCCCTCTTTTTGGAAACACAGTACCACAATCACATATCAAAGTTACGTCTATTGACCGCTATGTCTGTTCCTTTTACTGTGGCTTTTGACTGTGGTCTGTGCGAACGGAGTTATGACCCCTCGTTTCATTTGTGTTGTTGTATATATTGCCGAAAATATTAAAGTGTAAGTTCACCAGTGTACAGCGCGTTCCCTAAAAAAGTGTATCTAACTAGTGTTTATAAAAACAAAGTATCCGTTGACTTTACTTGACATTAAAAAAATTACGTGATCTTTTATTATTCGTTCTTTACTTTGCTTTATTCAGAAACCGATATGTTGGATGTTGATCAGGGGGATACTTGCTCAAAATTGTATCCCTGCGTCTCGAACATTTCTAGTTATCATTAAAGTTAACATCAAACGCACTATCCGAATTGTATAAAATATCGTGCGACATGACCCCTTTTTTTAATATTAATTTAAAAGCAAAAGCAATTATTCTATATAAAACTAATAAGTACACTAATAAAAATAATTTGCAAAAAGAGTTCATAATGTACTAGCAACGAAAGCAGGTGTGAATGAAGTAAACAAGGTACAAAATTATTGAATGAATGGGGTCATTACAATTAAAAACAAAATAAGGTATAATGAATTTGTTAGACAAACATACAAAACAAATCGAGAATTTCTTTATAATTTGAGTTAAGAAGCCATGATTTCACTTTTTTTTTAGGAATATGAATGCATTTCGAGTACATCTAATAGATTTAGGTAGCTTATTAAACAGTCGTCGAGCACATATAGAAAAGAATGTGGTAATGTACTTGGACAAGATTCTGCTCATTTATTAGTAAGAAGAGATTAGTGGTGGATTCTAGTAGGTAACCAGATCTGGCAAAAAAATTTAAAACTTTGTAATAGTATAAATATTTTAGATGCAATATGTTAAGGTTTTTGAACAGTATTAAGCTATCGGACTGCCGATTTTCATTACAAGTTAATCGAATAATATGTTTCTCTGACGCAAGTAGGGAGTATATTTTATGATGGTAAGTACCACCAATTATTAATCTAATAAATGCAATTTATGACATATGTACATTCCTAATTATTCATCCAAACATGTTATTATTCAGGTCAATCCACGGGAAAAGTTACGTACATTTCTTATGGAATCTTGTAGTTCGATTAGTTAAACGGGAAACGTAACTAAGCGAGCCCCAATTATCCAGGGATTACTAATATTATTATTATATATTATTATATTGTTTAAGTCTTCAAATATCGGATAGTCGATGTTAAGAACAAAACATCGGCCTTCTATGTTAGCAAAAGAAAACCTACAATTAATTGGGGATTTTCAACAATTTTCTGACATTTTATCATAATCATGTCGGGATTTCGTAGAAACAACACTGATGTAGAGATTTCTTGGAATTGGTTCGTGGATTGTTTGGTCTTGAGTCTGACACTAACATTCGCTTTCCCGAGTATACAGAATGCTTTGAGTTTCATTTTTCTGCATTCTTCCATTCTTGGTTTTTGATGAGAGGTGAGTAATATATGTTGATTATGTACATGCGTTATGTAGATAATTTTCTACCCCAGTACTTGAAATTTTATAAATTAATTCTGTTGAATATGGCAATGCCTATACATTTGAATTGATGTACTGAATTCCATACATGTTGTGAAGTTGGTTCTGTTTTGTATTATTCTTTTTTCTATTCTGTCATCCACCTCAAGCGTTATTCTTTGAATCGCTATGCGGCATTCTTACTTTTTTTAAATAAAATATACTTGCGTTCAACAAAATCTGTCTGCATTTTTCTTCGTAAAAATCAACATCAACATCAAATTCTATAACATCTATGTTAATGAACATCGATGTTTTGAGTTCGATTATTATCGGTCATCTATGTTCAGCCAAGGATGTATGATGTTTACCCAACATCATCATTAACAAAACGTCATTTATCAAGTTCCTTATCCTCATTTTTATAACATACTATCAATTTTCTTTAAGTTATGGATTCTGCATTGTCGAAACCACTCTTATTATACTTTAGGTTCATTATAAACTGTGCCTTTAATGAATTTAAGTACACAAAATTGCTTTGATTGCTTTACTTATATGTTTGCAGATCAATATTTTCTCCGATTTCCTTTTTCTAATTTTCTACGTACACCACTGTACCTTGGTAACAATAATGACAATGATGATGAGAACTTAGCGTTTTGTTGTGAATTGTGAATCAGCTGCCAATTTGATCTTGTAGAAAAGTTCGTCCGTAGTGGGATCCCAGTGTAAATCAAGAACAGTCGTTTCTATCTCTTGCAATCCAATGACTTCTGTACACGATGATATAGATGTGGACCAAGATGATGATGAGATGTGGACCAAAGTTTCCTTGTCATTAGAATGCCAAAATCGATATCCTGGCTAACGCAACCGCCTGATTAAGCACAAAATCGATATCCTTGGCTAACTCAACCGCCTGTTGAGCTGGTGGAGCACTGCCGAGCAAGTCATCGACATAGAAATCCCGCTAAATACTTGTTCGAGCTCCGGCTGCCCGATTTTCATCTGGTGGGTTGATGCAATTATCCAGAGCATTGCTCGAATTGCCAAAAATGCTGCCAATTGCTGCTTATTGTGCCATAGGTGATCGTAGCCAGTTGACATGTGCGCATTGGTTCGGTAGGAGTTTCTCGCCATAAAATTTGCTGCCATCACCTGTGCCGATTGTCTATAAGCACTAGGCTAATCATTTTATCCACATATGCGGATAAAGCATGTAAAGTTGACCAATCAATTGCTTCGTGTTGAGTGAGATGCCTGTTGACGTCTTGAATACCACACGGAATTTGGAAACCACGGCGTGATATGGAATATAATACGATCTCGATAGGTCGCTTGGTTGATCCAGAGTTGAGTGCATATGGAGCCACCTAATTTTCTCGAAGGTTATAGGCAATTTGAGTTCAAGCTTATCAAACTGTCATAATGCCAAATTATGTGAATTACCCAGCTGTGATATATCAGGTTTAAACGGAATCTGCATGCTGTAACGGTCTCGGGTATGAGTATCCAACAATATTTTTCACATAGATCAGCTTCCAGCATAGAAGTAGATTTTTGTTCCAGGATTTCTGATTCAAATAAGGTCCGCAGCAAAGAATCAGAGTTCAAAGACTTCTGAACAACTGCTCGGCCCCGATGTATGTCCAAATAGAGCTTCTAAACCCTTCTATTTGCAGTTCACACTCATTTGTGCGGAGGACTAATTACCCCATCAGTTAACCGCCCAAATGCTGTTGCAAAAAGAATTAAGCTGTTGCTGATAACGTTTAACGTCTTGTTAGGGTATAGTTTCAAGAAGCTTGATTAGTTGTGGTTTCGTACTCGGAGTTGATAATGGAGGAATGGATGAGGAGCTAGCTTCGGCCAGTATAACCGTATTGGAGGTTACATTATGACACAGTAAAGTATGGTGTCTTCCATTGCATTTTCGACAGTTTGTTGATCCACAGGCTTTGGTTACATGTTCTCGGCAATTAAAGCAAAGATTAGATCCCTTGAGCCTGGCACTTGCAGAGCCAATAATGAAGGACATTGACTTATACAATTACCAGGTGCAGCCGCAGGTAAATTTGTCTGATCGAAGGGTACGATTTGCAGTGGTCTGTGTTTGTTGTGGTAGACAATGGCATTTCATTGTATTACATCTGACGCCAAACTATGAGCAGCTTATACCAAAAAGTTCAATAAATCTTCAAACTTGGGTATGTCGTTCGAGGTTCGGCTCATACCCCATGTCTGTTGTGTCGCTGTTGGGAGCTTGGATGTCACAATAGGAATAGCCAATGCATCCAATTTGTCAACAGTTAACTTCATTACTGTCAGCGCACGAAATTATTCCCTTACCGCATCAACAACGGAGAGCAATGATTAACTAGATTCACTGATTTGTGGATTGAGACCAATAAACCGTGAACCGTGAATCTCTGCCAACTGTTTTGGTCTGTCATAGCGGGACCTTAGTGTCTCCCAGACATCATCGTAGACGCCAGTATACATCCCGTCACTTTGAAAGACTTCGCCTAATTTGCCAAGCTTATACGCTTGACAGAAGTCATGGGAATGCACAAGCACTTCAAATGCATTTTTGAATGCAAGTCAATTTTTCAGTGTGTTATCAAATTTGGAAAATGGCAATGGATCTAACTTCAAAACCATTATAATTGAACATACCGCTTGTTGTTATGCTGCTTCTTGATCACAATGCCAACTTTATCAAATGCCACAATACAGCAATTATTATCGTAAATTAACAATTTCTCACAGGAGGCACCAAAAAATATACAAAACCAGGGTTCTAGAAGGGAATGAAACACGCTAACGAAACCTTATATATTCACTTTTAATTTACCGCCAAGTTGGTGCCAAGTTAGAGAAAAAAAACAACAATATTTCGAATCTCAAATGTTCAAGTGTGGAATGAAACCGTGAAGCGGTTGAATCAAAGAGCTCAAGCAAAATTATATAAAGAGTGTTGCCGCTGGAATCGCAGAGAACCTCTAAACCATCTCCCATCCCATCTATGAAGTTTGTCCAGATGTATTTGCTGATCCACTTAATCAACGACTTTGGTAATGTCCATAAAACATAGTTCAAATTATATATTTGAACAAAATTTCAGGATGGCGCTTTCAGTGGAAGAGACTGACGAAAACCAAGCTGACAATCACAGAAGTTTTTTCGAAGAACTGGACCATTCTGTTTTTAATAGCTTTTTCACAAACAAAGGTACCACTTCAGTAAGTTAAGGAATAAGGAAAGATAACATATTCAATACTTTTATTGTAGTGCCTTTTTCTTCACAAAATTGAAAAAACATCTGACGGCTGTTTTAGAGATAATCTTGCACACTTCAAAAGACGTTATAGGTTCAAAGAAGAAACTCGTTAACTTCAAATCACTTACTACAACTTTCAAGATATCGCTCGGTGTAGGTTGAAGCCACAAGACACTAGACTGAAACTTATTTTTTTCAAATCGGCAACACCACGAAATAGTCATTGTTGCAACAAGCTTCAATATGAAAAAGCGTTTTATATTCTTTGTAAATCCATGTTTCCGATAAAAAGAAAATTCAGACCAAATGTGAATTATTTAACAATGAGTTTAGCTGTGCAAGAAGATTGTCAAAGTTTTTACTCAGACTAGGTACATATGTTTGCTTAAAGAAGAGATCGATTTAAACTACGTCAGATGAGTGTAGGAGAAGTGAGGGGACAAATAATAAATTATCTTATGGATTTTGCATATTATTTGAGAGTGTGAAGGTATTCAATACAATTAATTATATTTACGTTTTCATTGTTGTGTGTTACATATAAGCACTCTACCATTCATTACCCAAACATACTTGGATTTTTTTCTTTTTTTTGATTTTTTGATCAGTAGTTAATATATTATAAGTCTTACTATTAAAAGACTAGTTTTTATAAATCTTATTATTATTTTCACATCCAAATAGTTCTGATATAAAATTATTTTGATGAATAACTTTGTTCTTCATTAAAAGATAATTTTTTTTTTCGTTTAGAAACAAATTTAACACAAAAAATAGACTTTTTAGTGACATTATTAACATTCTTTAACGATTTAACATTTTTCACATAGCAATTGTCTATTTCTAGTTCAGACACATTTGTGGAGACACCTTGTGAGAAAACTTGCATCGCACAGCTGAGTGTATTATCTTTGTTAAGCTCTGGAAAACCCACAATTTGATTGGATTATCGTGTTTAAGTTATTACTAGCTGTAACCGGCGCGCGTTACTACGGATATTAGAAAAAAAATGAGTACCAACACCTTTTTGACAGAATTCTGAACAAAGTTGCCAAATCATGCATCAGAGGCATCAGAGCTCTATCTCTTACCAATTAAAACTCTCCATTTCTACTCTATAAGCGAAAAACAAACAAACATAGATTTTTATATATATAGATTCTGTTTTAAAATTTGTTGTGATTTCTACATGGACATGGACTCCAGTTAGATAGCTTACATTAGCCCATGACAGTTTTTATGTTAAAGTACATTTGTTCTGAAATGGTAAGTTTTCAGTGATATTGTAATATTTCAGTGTAGCAAATTCGCTTTATGAACATATCGGAGCACATCTGACGGAAAAGTAAAAGTGGAGTGTAATTTTTAAAACGAACAGTGACTGAATCTTTGATTCAGTTTTTTTTTGATCGCGGGGCCGGAATCCTTAAGTTTAATATTATACGGGCCTGACACCCTCTATTGGTAAACTGCCTTATATTTATTATTCTATATTATATATTAGGGGGACATAAATCATTAATTTCTCAAACTAGACTATAGATATTCCATACACTGCACCCCATATTTGCCATAAAGAAGAACTGATTTCACTTCACTCGCGTTAGTTTCTTTTCATTTCTATGAATTGAAGTTGTTAGAAATTCTAACATAAATATAATTGCATATATAAATTTAACTAAAAAACCAAAATCGTTTCTATATATTAATTCTAAGTTGATAGTAATCCTTATTTTTTTATTTTGAAATAATAATGCCGTGAGTAGTTGTAAAAAAAAATTTAATGCTAGATATTCCTCCAACAAATACATAATATAGAATACGATTTCAACCTATGTGACATAAAATGAACAGAAGATAAGTGTAATATGAAAACGGATTTTGAATTTATGTTTATGCTATGCTATGCTTGTTTGTAATGTGTTATAATTGAATGATTGTCAAAACTCTATCTATAGAATTCTTGATTTGATAAATAATTCCATTAACTGTTCTTTCAGAGAAATTTCATGTCCATTTATACAATTCTATTCATCACTTAACTTACTTTTGTTTAAATCTTCTCAAATCACTTAACTTTATGTTTAAATGTCGGAGCCCCTCGGATCCCGATACTATGCTTAAGTTAATAAGGCTATACAATCCTGACCTTAAAGTTTGAGGAACTGAGAGGAGAAACCAGGGCTCCAGTCACGGCAGTCAGGAAACATTGCGCCCGCTTGCCAGGTCAGAGGGTGTTAAGAACTATGGCATTGGGACTATTCCCCTAAAAGTGTATAAAAAGGATGGTAAGTAACACACTGACTGCGGTATCTGAGAGGAAAGGGACCATACTGCTGGTAGAGAGCCGATATCCTGAACTTCATCCTCTGTCGCGTGGGAAACCCTTCCAACCAAATTGGTACCGATGGACGTGGAGAAGGAGGGTGCTTACCAACTGGTGCTTACATTTCCCATCCAAGGTAACTCAAATTCTGATGCTGAATCCATCGGCCTTTCTGATCTTGAGTTTACCAGCACCTCGCCCAATAGCCATGAAGGTTCATTCTTCGAATCTGCCTCGACGACGAGGCCAAGACAACAGTAGTGGAGAGAGTGTCTGCGATACGAAACGGATACGTTAAGCGACAGTTGTACTGCGGGTAACACAGATTAATCTCCACCGCACCCTCTGCCACAGCGACGATATCTTCCTACGACTTCTTTCGTGGACTCGGGACTCAATACTTCTACCTTTATTGTAAGAAAATAACCAAAACCGCACTCATCCTGGGCTGTGATGTTAATGCCAATCACGCGATATGGGGTAGCACGGACATCAATGAAAGAGGCGAGTATCTACTAATATACATTATAAGCAGCAAGTTGGATTTGTGTTACCCATCTTCATAACTATAAACAGGAAGTCCTGGACATCAAACTCGTTACAGATAAACAGAGAATGGAATCAATATATGTACTATTAAGTATAACCAGTCGCCCTATATATATATAAAGGGTAATCAGAAATTATAAAAAGAAAAATTGACTTAAAAACATAGAAATTGTTGCAGCCGCGTTACCAATATGTTTTGTCAACAGACCAACCCTTTGCGCAGAGTGCAAAAAGGTCTTCAACATAGCGAAAAGATATAGTGAGTCAAAAGACTGGGATTCTCACAAGGAATCTCCAAATGCATTCAAAAACGAACTAAGAAAGACTTCTGTGTGTCTCTGTTTCTAGCTTCATCCCCAAAATTAGCTAGTTTCCTCCTAAAACCCTATGAGAAATGGACCTCTTCCAGCTAGGAAACCCTCAGTCTCCTTTTTGATACGAACTTCTCCAACACATATATCCACAACATATGAGCACTAACAAGCTTTACCCCAATCAAGTCAGCGGGACCTGACGGCATTCTCCCTGAGGAACTCCAGAGAACAGCTTCAAATGCTGCATGATTCTAGTCCACGTTCTCCACTCCTGGTAGAGGGTGAGGATTGACTCTCATATCAATCCGAAGGACCTTAGACACACCAGTCCATCTTCGTTTCTCTTGAAAACCTGAAATGAATGAATAGGCTAATATATGAGGCAAATCAACCATGCGTCCAGACTTTCACCCATACAAAACATAATAGGCGCGTGTTTTTCATGCGTACACCTGTGGCCATAAGTGAAAACCGCTTAAGTCGACTCAAGATATGATTTTTTGCAATCTTCATGCTTTGTTTTAGTAGATAAAATAATGCTGGCCTTTTATTTTCAATTTTCATAGGCGTTATGTCATATGCAAGTGTGAAATCTTACTTTACTTAAGTATTGTGGAAGAATTCAGTTGATAAAAATGATAAAAGTCTTGCGAGTATAATTCAAGTTCAAATATTAACAAAGTGCAGAAATATGAGTTCCCCAACATTACAACTTTTAAATCTCGCGAGAAAAGACGGAAGACGAGACGAACCTGTAAAAATATATATTTTGGTAAATTATTTTCCTTGTCTGTTTACAAATGTGTTAATTGTTAGTTTATCCGTTTTGTGCACTTAGAAAATGAGCGGAATTTGTTTTCTGAACCAGGTCATCCACGAAACCAAGCCATCTACAGATGGAGTTGATTTTGAATATTTGAATATACTTTTCCAGAGTATAAACACAGCAATGGAACCAGATTTCAATTCAGATGACTCTGCACGTGATCCTACAAAAAAGAAACTAGTGCAAATGGGGAAGCAACTTAGGGAAAATTTGACTTATCACTCTCCTCAAATTACCACTGAAGAGAAATTGGATTACGATTCGAGTAAAATTATTGCTGTAAGAGGAAAGGGAGGCGAATCGAGTTTTGGTCTCTATGTTCTATGTTAGCTGAGATACACGGGTTTGAAATTAACGTTTTCCATTTTCTTACGTAGTACGCAGACTTATGCGACCTATTGTAAATAGATTTTCCTGCATACGAAAGTCACTACATAAGGAGTGACACATCGTGTAGATATTTTCATGCGGATTTAACTTTGGCTGCTTTATACCAGCTGTTATATAGCATATAAATCATAGCATACAAATGAAAGCATCGTATAATAATAATAATAATATTGGTAGCTAGACAGTCCGAGGCGAACCTGGGATTTATACTTAAATACTTATCACATATTGCAAAAAAACATTAATAAGAAATGCAATTAGTAAAAAGTCTATCTACAGAAAACTGAGGGCCGTATTTAATTTTTGGTTGAAAATTGGCCGTTACTGGAACTTGATTATTTTTTGTTAGAGCCTGGGAGGGCTCGTTATTTGATTTCTTCCTTTTTTCGTCCCAGTGACGAGCCCCCAATATCTTAACTGTAAAGCACAAAGTTTGTGTATCTGACCGACAAAGGCTCCGAAACTACACGTCGCAGAGCTCTGAAATTTTCAACAAAAATCATTCTAGAATTTAGATGTTGAATGTGCCAAATTTTAAGTACGACATACGGTTCGGAAGTTACGAGCACTTTTTAAACGGAAATAAAATTCTCTGTAACGTCCATATATACACACACATTTTTCATATTTTGCTTTGGTGCAACCATTCATTTTTTTCTACATCTCAATCGAACGACTGCCTGAGTCACCAAACGAAAAGGAAATAATAAACATTTTCGCACTTTTCTTATTTTGTCATACCCAAACTATATATGCATATACATAAACACAGCTACACACAAATCATTCAAATTTGAAATTGTGAATATTGAACTTCTGAACGGATTAGCCGATTTAGATAAAATTTCAGAGCTAGACTAATTATATAATATGTTACAAGATAGGCTAATTTTTTTCATGGTTCATGAAGTTTGACTTAAATTTGCATTCCGTTGAGATTTTCGTCGGTGTTCTCTGCATACTTTTATATCTTAGATTCAACTATTATACTTGGTAGTTGTTTTCTGGGCTTAATAGAAACTGTCAAAATGGGCCTAATAATGACACCAAGACTCTCACTAACAGAATGCTCTCACTAGGGAATAGCTCAAAGAGAGAGAAGCGAAAGCTAAGAACTGTTAAAACACCACTTGGAAAAAAAATTATTGGGAAGAAGCAGAAACAACTTTCAGCTAAATTTATCTATTTAAAGCGGTAATTACGTCTATCTACAACTATGCCTCTCAAGTTTATGGCCTTTAAGCTTCAAAGAGATGGATAAATAGCAACGTTACTTCATTCAGCAAATATTTTGCCTTATGGAGTGTGCACCGAATTTTGTACTCAGCTTAAAAGCATGATTTCCCGGCTTGCATCTTCGACTTCGAAAAAAAATTATTGAAAAACAAATAAACTGGTTTGAGCAATGGAAAAAATGGGAGACGATACAGGAACAGCATTGATAGATCTATACTTAAATGAGAATATCTGGAAGAGTAATTTAGAAAAGACACTAGAGAGCTTAAGAAACAGACAAGTGCATGCAAAACGCACAAACAAGCTTATATGGAATGTACAAAAAACTCAATCACGCAATACGACATTTGTTCTTCAATGACGAAAATGATAAACAGTTGATTGTTTGGATTCTTAAAGTGCGGGTTCAGTCGCTGTTTAGTTTTCTAACCTGTGTGACGCGTTTCATTCTGTTTAGTGTTTCAAAGCAACAACATTTCTAAGAGAGCTCCATCCCCTAATATTGAAGACAAAGCATCTTCTAACTAAGAAAAATTTCGAAATTGGACCCTTGCAATGTCTAATTGTCGCCAATAATGCAATTGAGTGTGATGAGATTATTGCCCCCCAATTTCGAACATAAAATCAAAAGTACCCTCAATTTATGTCCTTCAAAAACCGAGTGACATTGTGCATAACTTGATTCGCGAAGCTAATATTCATAATTACTGCATTAATTGTCTTACTAGTGTTCGTTCAGTGTGCACAACAAGGATCTGGCAATTCTTCTCCGACGATTTCATCACGGTCATTCAAGGTTATGCTGTATGGTCTGGACGAAGTTCCTATTGATGTATTAAAAGAAGCTCTAGTTGAGCACGGACTGAAGTGTCAAAACATAAAGATCATCATAACAAGCATACAACTTTATTCATGTATTCTACATTGTTTTTCTCGAGATGGGTTGGATTAGACTTAATGAGCTGAAAAAAAAATTATCGTTCCATTTTCAAAGCACAAATTAAATGGGACTTTGCCCTTTAGGCAAAAGTAATCTTACACAATCCTACAACTGCCAGATGTATGGCCACGTTGAACAAAATTGTGACATCAAACGCACTGCGCAATGTGCTCAGAAAACCATGACACCAAAACGTGTAATTCCAACAATATTATAAGCGCGAATTACAAGGGAACGCACAAATCCACCGATCAGTAATGCATTAGGCATTTACATCGAACATCAACGACATTCTTGCTGTGTCACATTGAGTCATCTCACATGATCTGAAATAAACTAAATAAATAACCAAGCATATGGAATTGGACAAACATCAACAAATTTTATTATTTATATTTATTATTTATTATTTATTATTTATTATTTATTATTTATTATTTATTATTTATTATTTATTATTTATTATTTATTATTTATTATTTATTATTTATTATTTATTATTTATTATTTATTATTTATTATTTATTATTTATTATTTATTATTTATTATTTATTATTTATTATTTATTATTTATTATTTATTATTTATTATTTATTATTTATTATTTATTATTTATTATTTATTATTTATTATTTATTATTTATTATTTATTATTTATTATTTATTATTTATTATTTATTATTTATTATTTATTATTTATTATTTATTATTTATTATTTATTATTTATTATTTATTATTTATTATTTATTATTTATTATTTATTATTTATTATTTATTATTTATTATTTATTATTTATTATTTATTATTTATTATTTATTATTTATTATTTATTATTTATTATTTATTATTTATTATTTATTATTTATTATTTATTATTTATTATTTATTATTTATTATTTATTATTTATTATTTATTATTTATTATTTATTATTTATTATTTATTATTTATTATTTATTATTTATTATTTATTATTTATTATTTATTATTTATTATTTATTATTTATTATTTATTATTTATTATTTATTATTTATTATTTATTATTTATTATTTATTATTTATTATTTATTATTTATTATTTATTATTTATTATTTATTATTTATTATTTATTATTTATTATTTATTATTTATTATTTATTATTTATTATTTATTATTTATTATTTATTATTTATTATTTATTATTTATTATTTATTATTTATTATTTATTATTTATTATTTATTATTTATTATTTATTATTTATTATTTATTATTTATTATTTATTATTTATTATTTATTATTTATTATTTATTATTTATTATTTATTATTTATTATTTATTATTTATTATTTATTATTTATTATTTATTATTTATTATTTATTATTTATTATTTATTATTTATTATTTATTATTTATTATTTATTATTTATTATTTATTATTTATTATTTATTATTTATTATTTATTATTTATTATTTATTATTTATTATTTATTATTTATTATTTATTATTTATTATTTATTATTTATTATTTATTATTTATTATTTATTATTTATTATTTATTATTTATTATTTATTATTTATTATTTATTATTTATTATTTATTATTTATTATTTATTATTTATTATTTATTATTTATTATTTATTATTTATTATTTATTATTTATTATTTATTATTATATTTATTATTTATTATTTATTATTTATTATTTATTATTTATTATTTATTATTTATTATTTATTATTTATTATTTATTATTTATTATTTATTATTTATTATTTATTATTTATTATTTATTATTTATTATTTATTATTTATTATTTATTATTTATTATTTATTATTTATTATTTATTATTTATTATTTATTATTTATTATTTATTATTTATTATTTATTATTTATTATTTATTATTTATTATTTATTATTTATTATTTATTATTTATTATTTATTATTTATTATTTATTATTTATTATTTAATCCCAACCCAACAATGAGTTACACATAAAATAGGACTCAAAGCGTAAATTTGTATTTATTGCTCTAGAACTATAGGGGTCTTATCTGCGGTTCACCAGGACAGACGCTTACGGTCATTACTATTTATTTTATTTGCTAATAATATTCCGTCAATTTCTTATTATGTTAATTGTTTAATGTATGCTGACGATCTTAATATTTTTCTGAATGTTGCAAGTATCCAAGATAGTGCAAAAATTCAAAAGGATTTCGTCGCATTAGTCAAATATTTTGATATCAAGCATCTTTCTTACATATTTTGTCGCCCATTTTCTTGGACTCTGAAATTAAAGATCTATAATTTGTTGATTGGTCATTACATACTTGGTAAAGCAATCTCAATGCTCGGGTTCTTAAGCGTACTTGTTACGAATTTTCTAATCCGTATACCTTAAAGTCAGTATACATGTCTCTTATACGTCCTTTCTGCTCTCTTATATGGTCTCCAGCTTATATAAAGTATGTGTTACGTCTAGAGATTTTGCAAAAATAGTATACTCCAGAAAGAAATCTTTGATAAAGAAACCTCATCTACCAACCAAGGTAATTATTTAATTATGGTATTAATGAGCCACTAACAAAATGAATTTTAAAAAATCAATTCCAAATCTCTGATTAAAATTCATTTCGTGACTTACTACTTTTACTGAATCGATTAATCTAAGTATGTGACTTTGTCGAGAACTCAAGATATTCTCCATTATATGGTGATCTTAATGATCTTCTATTTAGTACAAAGAGTTCCACAGGGAAAATGTCAATTAAAATTTATGAAAAGATTACATCTGAAGTTCATCCTTTGTCATGATTCAAAACCATGAGTTTTAATATTTTAAGACTTAAAATTGATAATAGTAATATTGTGTAGTCTGTAAATTAAATATTTTCTTTAATGTACATTGCTGAATTCATAGTTTTATTGATCCTACCACCCAGAATCTTTTTTGCCTCTCCTGAGTGTGACACTTTTGTACTACATATGCTTGGTATATTAGCCATGGTGCGTTTATGTTTAAATAACATCTGTACTTCACGCAAGTCAAACTTATACATCTTCTTCTTCTTAGTCTTCTGGTGTCGCTACAATCCAGGGTGGACCTGGGCTTCAACTAATAAGCCTCTCCAGTTGGCAAGATCTGTAGCCAGCTGTCTCCAACTGCGCACTCCAAGTTGGTTGAGGTCCTTCTCCACCTGGGTGCGCTATCGGTAGCGTGGGCGTCCTCTAATGCGTTGTCCCACTGATTCGGAGTCGAAGACTCTTCGGCTAGGAGCAGTGTTGTCCATGCACTTTACATGTTTTAGCCATCTTAGGCGTTGAATCCGTAGACGTTTGGCTAGGCTCGCTGTACAGCCGTACAGATCGTGATTGTATCTTCTTCTCCAATAACCAGCAACGCAAACACGGCCACAGATTGAATGCAGAGCTTTTCTTTCGAAATGACCAAGGGCTTCTCATATGCTTTTGAGATTGCCCATGCCTCTGCACCATATAGCAGGACAGGGATGATCAAGGTGTTATATAATGTTAGCTTGGTCCTTCGAGTGAGGGCTCTATTACTCAATTGCCTCTTGATCCCAAAGAAGCAGCAGTTGGCAACAGTTATTCTGCGATTAATTTTGGTACTGGTGTTGTTCGTACTGTTTACTTGCGAGCAGAGGTACACGAAGTCTTTGACTACCTCGAAATTATAGCTGCCTATGGTGACGTTCTGGTCGAGTAGTCGATGTTGTGGTCTTTTCTCGTTTTTCCATAATCTGCCGTAATATAAAGACTTGGTCGATGGTTGTCACCCACGGCCTGAAATCGCACTGATAAGGACCAATCAGGCTGTTGACAAATGGTTTCAGGTGCTGTTGAGGAGACATATCCCTTGATAGTTGGCACAGTTGAAGGGGTCTTCTTTCTTATGGGAAAACGATAAGTTTTGGGTGGCATCCTAAAACCCAGCAAATCAGAGGCAGCTTCTCTGATGGCGTTTTTACAACTCTCTAAGAGCTTGAGGGAGACTCGATCGGCAACGTTCCTAGCTGTCAAATGCGATTGTAGCTTTCCGAAGTCAAACTGTTTTGGTCTTGTTCTACTTCATTGTCCTATCGATATCTCTGTTCTCACCTGGGCTACCATAATTGCGGTCGTTGTTTTTATCCTCCGTTGAGACGCGGGCTGATGTTGCCGAACGTAACCTTGATGCGGATTGTTATTATTTTAAGCTTAAGACTTCTTGCCTAAGTTTGCGTCGAACAACAAATCCGCATCCCAATAAGCGCTGCTTCTAATCCTCTTTTGCCGCGCCCATCTAACCGCAATTCCTGAATGGCGGTGATATCTACCTTATAGGCTTCTAGGACCTCCCCAAGCTCATCGGCTACATGTTGACTACATATTATGTTAAGGGACCTCACATTCAACATGCAGAACCGAAAATCGTTGTCCTTATTTCATTGTCCATGGCTTCTCGTCGTTCCTATAAGCCTTTTTTTTTAACACGATAGTGAAGTTACCCCACGCGCAACCTGAAGGACCGAAGGACCGGGTGATGGTCTTAAACCCTTGGATAATCAGGCGGCTGCATACATTGGTTCACCTCAAAACGGTTGCTTTAAAGGCTCTACTACACTTATACATCTATGATCCGGGATATCTATGGGTATATCCTGGGTCCTGGTCATCAAATGAGGAGCCAGTGATGGACAACATCTAACAAAGCAACTATGTATAAATATGTAAGGCGAAACGTATACATTTTCAGCGGCTGACTAATGACTTTAACTATTTGGATTTTCTCCGCTTTCATCATGGATCAATTTGTATTGGTTTTGGTAGTAAAAATATAGTAATCTGATATGCATTCCGTCATAACTTTCCTTAATTTAATATGTAATTCAATATTACTACTTCTATGGAATTAAACAAATCCGTGCCCTAATCTTAAATATACTACTACTACTACTACTTTTGTAAATGAAAACAGAGCATGTACTATAAAGCTTTTCATCAAATAAAATATATATTTTTATTTATTTACTGTGTTGACAATAATCTAGGTACTATCCCATGTAGTGAATTATGAGTTTCTGTAGAAAATTTTGTGGGAAACCTTAGATATGCTGTTCTAAAAGTCAATAAAAACTTGAACTTATTCATTGTTATTGACAACACGTATAATCAGCCGCAGTTTAGTTTCGCCTATTTACTCGTATGGGGGCACGAATGTATGTGTGTATGTATAATGTTTTACTAATATCACACAAATCCTCGTACCACCAGATGTGGGTATGCCTATCTATACATGTTCATGTAACGAACTTCAATTCTCAAAACAAACAGTGTGTAATTATTCCCGTGAATTTGTTATACTGAACCATAGCCAATGTGAATATGTGTGTATAAAAAGTAAGCAGGCATGTGTATCTACATAAGTACATGTATGTAGAGACTTATTACATTATTTAGGAATATCCTAAAGTCATATGAGTGTATACTGACGTGACAATAGACGGTATACCGTGACCCTTGATGATTCGTTTGCATGTTATTCGCTTGCAGTAGCAAATAGTTAATGAAGGATAAAATAATTTAGTACAATACTGACGTGCTTTTGACTTCCTTCCGGAGCACAATCGCAGTTAGTTGTTATCCCATCTTCTCAATGCACCTTTTTCACAATTTCGACCAACTATTTCAAAGGTATATAGATTTTATACATACGTATAATATGTACGACTGCATTATTTAGATTATGTGACAAAGAATGAATATTAAACAAAACTTAACATTAAACAAACAAAACTGTACCTAATAGATATATATGAAACATGACCTACAGTCACATACACAAGTGTTGTGCTACGAATCTAGACTCAATGAAGCATACTAAAGACTCATTACATATTAAATAATGGACGATTTATATCTACAATAAGGTTAACTTCGTTGTTACACGCTTTTCAAAGTATGTCACCATAATATTTCATCCATCATCCTATGAATTTATTGCTTGTTTTCTTACCTTATAGACCTGTTACTTAAATCAGGTATAACACGATTTCTTGCCACTGGTTTTGTAACGCTCGGTGAATTAGTTAACGTGCCATTAATACCATTTCTATAGCCTTACGCCTTGCCCACGTTTGATTTATCATTGCTTCAGTGTAGAACACAATATGTATTCACAGCATCTCATGCATTTGAATGTAGAGGTATATACAAAATGTAGATGAAACTATTCCTTTAGTGGTTTCCAACATAGACTGCCTGTCTGAATATCTGTACATACGATAAACGCCTTCACCATTTGTACGGTGACAATGGTAACAGTTGGAAAGGTGAAGGTACATATATGCTTATATTGAAATTCTTTCCGAAGATACATATTTTACTTTTGACCCACAAATGTCTGATTCTTTGAAGTAGTGCAGAAGTTTATCTACCTCGAGTCAAACGTGACCTCCACGTCCTAGAATCGTACTTGGCAACCAATGCTACTTCCGTACTTCCGTTTGTCGAAACAACTGGACTCAAAACGCTTCAACGGTCGAAGAACCAAAATCATCCTCTAGAAAACTCTTATTTCGCCAGTCTACTAACTTAGAAGATATGTATATCGCTTCATCTGCGAGGAAGATAAATGGAGAAGTAGATGTGAATGTAGTCCAGAAGGAAAAAATACGTCGACGCTCCAGCAAATTGGGTCTTGTGCTTGGTCTTGACGACTGGAAGCACCGTGGCCAGGACCTTAATCAATTGGTGATAGCAACTGCTCAGGTTCATATCCTGTATAGGTCGCAGGCCTGAGTCTAGAGTGTAGAAATCCTAAAAGTCAGTCATTTAGTTAAATCTGAAGGAATTTCTGAGTGAGACTTTGGCAACCGCATATAGCGAAAAAAGAGTGCACATTTTAACAATTTATTTTCGTTTAACCATTCCATTGGACCCACTCTCATTGCATTTTTGTATGTAGATTGCATTGCATTAAATGAAAGTTCCCACGGTTATTTTTTTTTAAGACTTCTAAACTAAGCTAAACTTTGCTATTGTTTAATATTACAGATATGTATATAATACTTTTATATTGTTTTATTGATTAAAAGACATAGGTTCAGTGGACCCATGACTGTAGATGTTTATGAAATTTCCACGATGATAATTAAGGGTTAAATAAAAATGAAAAAAATAGTAATAATTCATATTTTTATGTACCAAATCTTACTTTGGCATCCGCATCCGCATCAGCATCCGCCGACCACCACCGCCGATCAGGCGGTAATCAAAGGGAAAACGAAACATATGTTGTCCCTAAGTCGAACTCTGCTTAAGTCGAAACTCTCTCTTACTCCAACTTTTTCGCTATATTTTACATACATTTCCCTCAATTCTCCATACAAAAACCTCTTTCTAAGTCCGACTCTCGAAAATGTTGGTACCCTGTGACAATTCGGCTTAGTGTGTGTGTGTGAGTAGCGACATGCAACATCGCGTTAGCCAGAGCGAAAATAAAATGGGAAAGCAAAACGGCTTACGATAAGCATTCCATTTTAAAATAATCTCAAATACAAAAGTTAAAGTTGCCTTGGAGAATCCTATATGAAGACAAATCTTCATATATCAAAACATACACCACAATGGAATAAGGCTTATTTCATGATAATTTCCAAAGATCCTTTTTCTTGTTTGGTGGCCAATATTTAAGGTAAATAAAGGGTTGTTTAGTCCAAAGTGTACATTGATATACGTAACGGGATCACTCCGATCTACACATTCAGTGGTTCACAGTCACACGGACACAATTCTTCATCTGTATTCAGTTGACACCCTTTAGACATTAACTGACTACAAGGCATACCTCGATAGGTACTTTCAAATATGTTGACATATCAATCATAACAGATTGCGACGACTGGACGTAGAGAAATGCAATCTGCAGCGACTAAATAATTATTGTAGTGTGTTCCAGTCATAGCCATTGTGTAAATAAATACGGAAGAATCCTGCGCCCATGTCATCACAATTATAAGTCTGCGTTGAAAAGAACTCGGAATATTATTGTAGTTTCATATACAATACATATAGGCAAGTACTCACACAATAGTCCAATAGATCTATACAATGTAATATTCAATTACCCTTTATTTAAATTATTTATATACGAAAGTGTTTTGGGATTGGTGAACTGAATTTCCGGTTTGGTAGCAGCACAATGAAAGTGGTGCAAACAGAACGCAACGGTTTTCATCACAGTCACACTCGTATCGACCAACTAACCATTCTAAGAAGTTAAGTCTATTTAGTAAATAATGAAAGTTTTCACAATGGACGAGCCGATCCAGTCAAAACACATACAAAAGATCAAGAGGGAAATCGGTGTTTGAGAGTAAACGTGATCATTCAATCTCTCTAAACATGGCTGACTTAAGGAACTTAATGCCAATAAATCATTATATTCCCGAAAAATGTGGTCACCAAATGTAACAGCCTTATTGTTTACATTCTTCCTTTGACCGGAATGGACATTCATTGTCAACAATACCACTGTAACATTTTGTGACCACATCCTTGGGATCTAAAGAAACATTACTTTCTTTTTCGAGAATAAACGTTGTACACAATACTTAATATGATAAAAATTTATAATATATTAGCTGTTCCCCCCCCACTTCACTGTCACTGACTTTTTTTCAAAAAATGTTAAAGAAGAACAATTTAATCATACATTATTTTTTCGTAACTAAAAACGTTTGCAGCGCAAGCAACTGTAGCTATCAAAAGGGAATCACTTTTTTCCCGTTTTTGAAAAATTTTTCTTTGATGTTTCGCTTCTATTGCTCGCAGCGTGATGTTATGAAGCCAAAAGCCTTCCTCGATAAATGAACTATCCAATATACAAACAAGCCCATGTTAAATAGAAGGAAGCAACAAAATCCAGATGCCTGTGTAGTAAACAAGTCAGACGGTCTTGTGGTAAGTAGGAGACGAGACGACGACTAAATACAGCATCAAATAGAAATTATGCGAAATCTCTGTCGCTTGGTTTAAGTTCGGTGATGGTCTCAAGATATGTGAGATTATTTCAATATCCGAAGAGCAATTTTTTCCTGGTTAAAAAAACTCAGTAGGAATCACAAATACGAGTATCTTTTATTTACTGCTGTAGCACTCTCCTGTCACTAAAAATGCGCAAAGATTATTCTTCCTTTAAAAGAGGTTCCCAAGCTTCGCCGTTTGGAGTCGGAATAAAACTGTAAGTTCCCTTTTCTTGCAGAAGCTAAGCTGAGATTACCGTTAACTTCAGCGTCGCTCATTTTTTAATATTATTATTCGAAAGTTTAAGTCCAATGATGATCAAACTGAATCTTAGCTAAGGCAACAGTACGATTAGGAAAATAAAACATAACTAATAGTCCTTGCTTGGAAATGTAAAATGCGGAAAATAACGGATATAAGTATATGTCCTAGATGTGATATAACAAATGGAGAATATTTCATGCATTACCTTGCCCACTTAGTTTACAAGAAGATACAAAAGTGTGATAGTGAATTAAAACATATGCTCTCTGCTATGTTAAGTGCCACATAACTACATGCATAGTGACAATTACACCCTTCACATTTTTCTAGAGCTATTTTAGTTCTTATAATGACGTGTACGTATATGCATATTCTATCATAAATCGAAATTTTAGATATGAAGAATAAGTAATATTTAAGTTTGATTAATCTTCACTTTTATAATTTGTTAGCTTAAAAAGTAAGATATTTCACGAATTTCAGCATTATAATCCAAATAAACAATTTGGCGTACTCGTAAACATATACGCAAGCATGTTCTTGTGTATCTATGCATGAATTAAATTCTGCACATTGTAACGCATGAATAGCTAGGTAATTTTCTCTGAACAAAAAGATAAAAATCATGGAATAATATTTGCCGTCCCTTCGTGCACACTTTTGTCTACTATATCAAAATAACAGAAAGCAAACACTACATATTAAGCGAGCAGACTAGAAAAAAAAAAAACAAACACCCCAGTATGGTTGGATCGAATTACGCAATGATTTGGAGCAGAAAATAGCTTCATGATGAGAGCAAGATGCCAGTAGAATAAATGTGCTTTTGCTTTGCACAAGGGATTTTAAGAGTATTGAATATGTACGTTATGTATGTGGGTACATAGAAATGTATAATATATTGGTACAGTAAATTTGACTTTTTACAAACATGCACATATATTTTTATACATCAACACCACATATTATTATGTACATAATCTGTCTAGTAAGAGCACAGTTATTTATGTACATGCATTGCAATGTCAAGCTGTTCCGCAACATGAGTTATCTTGCGGCGGCAGTGGTCAAATCGACATTCTGTTGTAGATTTTCCTTTAAAAAATGTCTTTTAAACAATGAACGTTATTTGTTTGTACTTAAAGGGAAGACAATTTACTGAATAGACGTACCTGCAGTGAATTAAATTTCAAAAATATTAATGGAATAACGTGGTGCCTATAGATACAGCAGCAAAGGCAAACAAAATGTTTAGCTTTAAATCAAGTTGTTTTTTCTACTCGTAAGCTACGAGTCCATTTAAGGGCAGTGAAAAGTGTAAAATATTTTTGTAACAAAAGAAGATTATATCCAATATTTATAATAGCTAATTTTTTCTTAATAAAGTGTACTTTAATTGGTTTTGTTCATTAACAATTATTCATTAGGGAATTACTGTTGAAGTAGAATTATTACCTTAAGTAACTTAAAGAGTACACCATGAGTATGCATATTGTATTGCATTGTATTTATATTTATTAAAATTTTCAACTTTTCATTTTATTTACATAAAATATTTAAAAAAATGTGAAGCATTCATGAAATCCTCAACACTTGATTTACCAGCTTTTTAATTGGTATAAATGTTAATAGCAAAAAATGTATTTGTTACTAATATATATAAAGTAACAGTAATAGCTACAAAAGTCATAACATCACTTCGGAAAGGAAATGTTATATGTAGTAGAAATTACACGACCAGTCAAAATTACTGGTCTGGTTAATCTAGTGTTTTTTTTTAAATGTTTAGATACAGAGTCACTACGTATACAAAAAACATGAAAAATGTACAAAAAAAGGGACAAACTAACATGTTAACGCATCATATTAAAAATGCAGACTTGAGTTGACAAACCCGGTTTCTATCCCAGGAGTATTGTAATTGAATTGTATCATGCACTACATTCATGTGTATACACGCTGGTTCATCTAAGAAAACAAGCAAGTAATTTCTGCACATTTTTATTTAATTCAACCTTTGACAATTTTCTGTTGCTCTTGCTTCTTACTTGTTGTGTGTGTTTTTAAGTTTTTGGGCATACTTCACATTTAAAATCCTTCACTTGCAATGGATGTGTATCAATTGCCATATGCTTTTCTACATGTTGATATAAAATACACTGAAACGAATTACATAAACCGGGACCATTGAATTGAAAAAAATAGGAGTGCCGCTGTCATCATCTTTGTTAATTAGTTAAGCACTACACTAGAAAATTTAACAAATTAAACTCAGTTGTAGTTTATTTAGAGACTTAACTACAAAAGAAAGTATATAATCCAAAATGTATGTATATTAAACTAACATTGCTCATATTACTTTTAGTTCTTTCATATCAGTGATATATGACCGCTTAAACAGATTATTGGATATCTTTTGTTTAGACAGTAGTAAAAGTAATAGATTCAGTTTAACACCGTCGAGTAAGAAGACAGGACGGCTTACCCCATGGGCATCACAATGGTTCCAATAGCACCTCCTTGGGGCGCCTCCCCACCGCGTCAACCCACGAACCTAACCCAACTTAAAAGATTCAGTTATAAACTAATTCAATTCTACCTCTAGATTGTATAAAGATATGTCTCCTGTCATTGAACTGAAGAAATATACAAGCCCTAAATCTTCTTGCTTGTCCTTGCTTTGTCCTAAACAATCTATTGAGCTTAAATATTTTTTTATTTATTAGTATACATATATATATATATATATATATATATATATATATATATATATATATATATATATATATATATACAGTGGACTCCCTCTAAGTCGAAGCGTCACGGGATACCATAATCGTTTCGCGTTAGAGAGAGTTTCACTTAGAGAGAGGTTTTTGTATGGCAAATTGGGGGAAATGTATGTAAAATATGGCGAAAAAGTTCGAGTTAGAGAGAGTTTCGACTTAGGGAGAGTTCGAGTCATGGAGATTCCACTGTATTAGGTATATATTACAATGTGTACCAAAATAAAGAATTTCCTTTTGCTTTTAATTGTGTCATTCCTTATTTTAGCAACCCTTTTTTAAGAGTATAGAGAATATAATAATGATAATTTTCCAGATATTTATGATGTTCTTTGTAATATAACTTTGTCTAAAGACAACATTTAAGGTCTTCATAGATTATTTTAGCTTAACGATAATTAGCTGACTGAATATAAGACGACCCACACAAATATTACATGTGTATGTTACCATTTGAAAAGCAGTTGAATTAGATGTTAAATATTCATAACATAGAGCTTTGGTTAACAATTTTGAGAAGAGAGAGAACTATATTTTTATTGTATTAACGTATAGCTTCATCATTATCTCATCGTCATCACCTTGATCCCTTATGTCTGAAATTACAAGATCATTCCTGGAAATCGTTGCGATTGTACTACTATTTTCGATAAATATCACCACTGACCACTGCGAATGATGCAAGTGCAACAGATAAATAATCGAGTGTGAATAACATTGAATCTGGGCGCAAACATCGGTGGTGTAATAGGGTTAGCTGCATCCGCCACTCTGCAACGTGATGATAACGACTGCGTATGACCAACTTTCTAGTTCGGAGAAATTGTTGATCAATATTGGGTTCCTTTTACCATTCTGTACCTGCGTATGTTGCATTGAGATCCTCTCGCAGCAGAACAAAGAAATCTCATTTCAGTTAGCACTATTCACCATCACAATTCACAAATTTGATCACAAGTTAGAACTGGAGAAAATACAGTGATAAAATCGATAACTTGGCCTTCGCACCAATTGCAACCTTCCTATTAAACCTTAAAACCTATCAAAACAAAGTAACGAGACTTAAATCTTAAGTTTTGTAAGACAGTAGGAGCAATAGGGAAACAAATATTCACATCAATCAAACTAATTTTGTGTGTAAATTTCACACCTGGGTGTTTTTTTCATATTGAAGAGAATATATACATATATATGTATATTTCCTAATGTATACAATGAAAGACAGATCGATATATTTTTATTTTAAATGTATTATGATTTATTTTGATTTATCAATAATTAATACATATTATAGAGATTCGATTTTTCTTTTGCTTATTGGCTTGTGTACACAAACTCGTAAAGATCGATAACAACAAGTCGCCAACAATTCTCTATCAAAGAGAACAACTCACAAAGAAAACAACAGAACAAATGCTAATAAGTCAAGTATTTTTCATAATTAACACCCAACTGCCGATACACACTTTCATCATATTTGGTGAGATGAGATCTTACAGCAACCATTAAATCACTACTTCACGATTTCTTTAATTTATTAGTATTCGAAGAAAAAATAATAAAATAAACATAAATTATTCTTGTTGTATCAGAGTAACTTACCAAATAAAGTCCTTGCAATGAGAGCAAAATGTGGGCTGCTTGAAAAATCTTGGTATGAAGCAATGATCCTTAACATTAAATACATTTTTCTTTTTAAGGGCACCTTTTCTAAGGCGATTTTTCATTTTGTTCTCCGCACCGCCACTAGCCCCATCCTCCTTCATCTGTTCAATATCCTTATCATTTTCAATCGACGACATACTTGAAATTAGATATTATAGGTCTTAAATATACTGTATAAGCGCGCACTTCGTTGCACCAATTTAATTTTGTATATCTAGAATTATTCAACTTAGTAAGTACATATAATTATTTGAACAAGTAATATTTTAGATAGGCACAAAAGAGAAGGCTTTTAAAACACACACAATACCTTGTAGATACGTTTTTGATATACACACTTATACCTTGGTATATGATTTATAGAAAGGAAAATCGTTAAAATCCAGGTGCCGAGTTGAAACAAATATAATTACAAAGGCGATCAATGCGACAGGTTGTTGCTTTCTGGGCTGATGTCGTTAAGTCCAAGTTTATCAAATATGTGCAGACTTGGTTTGATATACTTATATATATTCAGAATAGTATAGTCCCTTGTACAGGAAATGCGTTCATTTGAAGAAAAAGAAAATAAATACGTAATATCCGCAATCAGTGAATACTGTTATACTGTCACTCTTTAATTGATTTTAAATTCAATAACGAAGAGGGATATTTGCTTTTTCCAAGCAACAGTTACTTATATGTATCTGTAATGTACTTTCTTTCATTAATCACTTTATTCTTTACGATTTTCCTATTACAACTTTTTGTGGTACTTATAATGCTAACGCTCGCGGTGTCTGATACACGCAGAAGTCAGAACAGCAAACTGAAACGAATGGAAAACCTTTTCCGTTCTCTTTGCGGAAAATTAAAATGACGGCGGGAAAATGCATACAAACACAGAAAAGCACGACAATACAATATTTGAAAGAAAAACCATTTCTGCTTTGACCTCAAGTGAGTGCAGGACTGAGCGAAAGTTCAATAAGAGCGCGCCAACGCACAAATATCCCCCACATTGATTTTGGGGGTGAAGAAAGCTCATTTCTGAAAAGCTTGATAACATTCACACAGTCTATGTTGTTCATTTTGTGGGGCTTAACTGAAACTCTTGCTCTTCTTCCAATAAACGCCTTTGCTGTTTAGAGAAATGTCACTTTAAGGAGACAGCTGTATGATTGAACGAGTGTACATCCGCATATGTATGTACAATTGTTGAAGCTTTTATGTGCTTAAAAATGTAATTAAATGATCAACATATTAAATGGATTCGCGTACTAAAAGGTTGTTTAAACACAACTGAAAACGTATTCGCCCTTTTAATATGTAGTTGCACAAAAATGTGGCATGCAAACCACATAAGCAAATGCAAACTCTACAAAAAAAATTCATAGAGTTATCCACACTATTCTATGCTTTCTGGTCTGACTGGGGCACTAAACATGAAAAGAATGTGCATTTAAGTGTGTATAATATGTATCATATATTAATCGAAAACGACGTGACACTGTACTGTAGCTATGTATAAACCTTAGGATGTGGTAAGTCATGAAGACGTTAATTAAGTGATTGTTAAAATACGAATTTTAGTATCACGCTTCACGTCACAGATGAGGAATTGAAATTGTTCATTGATTGGTATCTAGCTATTAAATATTTACGCACGTATGTATACAATAGATAAAGAGACAAAGAGGAACACGTCTGTTCGATTAAATTGTATCCGTTTGAACTACAGTCATTGCTAGTTATCTGGAGAAACAATTTTTCAGTATGATGCTGTAGAAGGCAACCCAGTATTGTAGATTTTATTTTTATTAGTTACGTAGCCGCAAAGCTCGAGTGCATGGAGATATGCATTCGGGTGTTACCATCGAGTATAAGATGTACTGCAGTAACGTACTAGAATGTACATGTCATAAAAGCACTTATTCCTGCAACTTCTTATTCTTAGTAGTATTTTAATACTTAGTATTTAAGTATTTATTTTATTTATATCTACATAGTATTTATTTATACTAATCATTTTTAGGGAACAAAAAAGGGTAAGCTAATTATGACAACTGAATGTACATTTACCTATACAGTCTAATTAATGAACGATTGTAATATTACGTTATTAATTTTGAATTCTTATAACAAATTAGAGTAGTGTATTAGCAAAAATACATTTTCTCATTACCGAAATGGTATTACAGAGTTTTACATAGTTAAATTATCTTCATAAATAAATAATTATTTTCAAAGTTTATAAAGCAAATATCCTACATTTGGGATTATCTATTCGAATTGGAATAAATTCCTCGTTTTCATTTTACGTAGTCTTAACGTCTTTCGATGGCCTTAATTAGTGTTGCAGTTTTTCCTGATGGCTGAATGGCGAAAGAAGAACAGAAGAAATACAATTTGTATATGTTTGTCGGTAAATTTGTGTATTTGTGTGTAATGTATATTTAAGTGTTTCAATAGCTACCAAGTTTGTCAATATCCTTAATCCATTTAATATGTTGGACCCGTGAGTACTGCTTTGTTGTGTGCTTTGTTTTGTTATCTTTTCTTGAATCAACGATTCCATCTTCTGAATGCTCATATGCGATATAATATTTTATCGTCTAGAATATAGTAACTTCACCCAATACAGTGCAAAATTCTTAAAATCGATGTGATTTCATACCGGAATAGTACAAGCGAAATCCGTATAGTTTCAATTCTGTTATTTTGTTTTATTAAGCACAATTCAGTATAACAAAGCAAAAATAAATTTTAAAAAAATATCAGCTGTTTTTACTGATTTTTCTACAACAGTCTAATGTAAGAATCGTTGATTTCTTACCCCAGCACGGTTGTTCTTCGAATCGATGAACACCAGTTTAATTTTTTGTGATTTCTTTTAGGCAGAGTATCACTTATGGCGGACTTTTAGTTCAATGGCAATAATTCTAGAAATAGATTTAATTCATTCTTTTAAATGTAGGTGAATTTGGTCGAACCGGCGAATGGTTCGTGGAATTAGTGTGTGTAAAATATTGTAAGCGAAAAATACCATATCTTGAATTTAGAATACAACTTTTAAGAATGTTCCTGGGCATTACCTGTGTCACCATATCCCCAAAATTCTAGAATCAACAGAATATCTCAGCATATTATTATTACTTACATGCATATTTATTCCATTTTTTATCTGTCACTAAGTTCTGCATGAAATTATGTGTTTTATTCGTTTTAAATGGTGAAGTACGCTAACCCATAGTTGCATTGTTTTCAGACACAAAATAATGGAAGGTGATTGTAAGATATTAATATATAATAAGTGCTGAGATAAATATTCGGAATACATTAATTTATGTATTTATACACCATATTATGATCAGTTTATCGAGGTCTTACTAATACGTAATTTGTTTGCAATACTCAAGCTTATGTGCAAAACAGATACAATTGGTGGGATCCACTTATTACATATATCGTGTTGAGGATATGTAAGCATTTTAAATAACTGAAATGCCTTCATAAATCTTCTAAATTAAGACGATGGCAATACTATTAGTAATCGTGCAAAGTAATTAAATATGAAACTTAAAGGAAAAGCTTATTTTGCTGAACACTTCATGTCAAATAAAGAAAACCAAACTTGTGAAGCACAAAAGAGTTCAAATGACGTCACTGGTGTCACTCTATTCAAAAATATAACAGGACAGTAATTAATTTCTTTTTTTTTATGACTGCCCCAGTGTAATCATACAGATTTTTTTATGACTTTTTAAATGAAAGGAACACATCAAAGATAAAGAAAAGTCTATAACCAATAAAGAATAGATGATATTTTACGACAGCTCAGCTCAAGTTTATTTTATTGATATATCCAATAATTTGGGCAAAGCTATTAAAAGTATACAGTACTGAGGTTAAATAATGGGTTATTCTTAAAAAAGTTCGTTGAAAAAGCTTTGGTGCTTTTAGCGTACATAAAACAAATTAAGATTTCAATAAGTATTTATAGCCAATATCTCGGCCACTGGCCACGTTTTTGCAGTCGGCGCTTTACTACTATTTCACATTTGAATTAAGATGCTTTCAGTTGAATGCAAGCTTCTGATTAGTTGCAAGAGATGGCGCCTCCTAATATTTGAAAAGACGTAACTCAAAATGTTATACTACCAAATCTACAATTTTATGCAAACTCTTGGCATCATTCAGTTTGGTTGTAGGGGCACGCGCGAGGTCTTGGGCTGGTTGTAACGGTATGCGCTAGGCTTTTGACTAGTTGTATGCGTATGCGTGAGGTTTTTTGGATATATATATAGTTGAATTTCAAGCTTTTCAAGCAGGCATGGGGTTCCTGTTCATGTGGTCGGTGATGACTCGACCTCGCAGTTAATGCATCGGTTACGGGGGTGTATAGCGCTTGTGGTTCTATGCGCGAACTAACCGGTTCTGCGAGTAGTAGTAGTCTTGTTGTCTCAAGAGTTGTTGCTTTTTCAAGTTGTTGCTATCAAGAGGTAGGCCCCCTAGTGGGAGTATCATGGTGGCTGTGGTTGCCCAAAATCGCGGGAGCATATAGCATCCTAAGATCCTATAACATCCAGGATCTGTGGATGCTAGAGGTGTTAGATAGGCCTCGCCCTCAGCAAGGTTGGTGGTCGCCCTTAAGCGTCACTAAGTTGTTACTGGGGTGGTAAATACCCATCAGGGCCAATAATTGACCGGGTATTCACGTTAAACACACTTTCGACTTTCAGCCCCTATCTACTCATTCCACTGTGAGCACTCGAAGCGAGCAGTCGTGTTTTTTTAGCTAGTGCAGTGATAGTAGTGTTTTTGATAGTTCAGCTGATAAGCCACCGTAGCGTGGTCATTTAGTGAGTGTTTGTGTGTGTGAAATTTTTTCCACACTAACGGGAACTTGTTTACGCAAAACTTGTTTACGCCGTAGCACGTGATATTGGGTGAGTTCTTTTTTCATATATTTAGTGTTGTTGGAGCAGCAGATGGAGGCGGGAAAAGCCCTGAGTTGTAGTGGTGGTCGGAGGGAGGATGCCGTTGATGGTCTTTCCTCCGACTGTGAGAGTGAGGCTGTTGCCCCCGATGTCCCGCTGCGAAACTTCTTTTTGAAGCGTCCGCCGGTGGCAGAGGAGGGAAAGAAGAAGAGGAAGAAGAAGATGAGGGAGGCGCGCCGGGAATCCTTGGCGTCGGTCTTAGCCTCCATGGTAGATGACTCTGCCATGGAGACTGAGAGTGTTGCGGAGGCGGGTAAGGCCAGAAAGAGGCCGGTTGAAAAGGGTGCTCCGGCAAACTTTTTGGTGACCAAGAAGGCGCTTACCGAGCCTTCTTCTTCTTCCCAGAAGGTAGGAGGTAAGAAGGCACGTGTGGTGTTAGTGCCTTTGGCGGCTGATGCAGTAGTGGCGGCGGGCAGTAGTGCTAGTGTGCCAATGGTGATGGGCCCGCCTGTGGCTAGGGCGCGCTTAACTAAAGCTGTGGCTGAAGTCAAGTCGGCTCTTGCCACAGGCGCCCCGTCGCGGGTGCAAGCCACTGCGGGCTCTGCTGGTGCGAGTGCGGTGCCAAAGGTGAAGCCAACGTCATCTACACATGAGACAAGGCAGGCTCAGGGTTTAACCTTGGCTAATGTCTTGGCTAGGTTTAGGGAGATTAAGAAGATGATGGTTTCTGCTATTGGCCACCATCCTGAGGCAGGCGTTCTCTAACAGAGATTTCCTCAAAATATGAGGAGCTCTTGTTGGAGCTTACTTATGCACTAAAATTATGCAAGCTTACCAAAGAGGAATTTGAGAAGGAGGTCTGCCTTGGGAGGCAGGGAATGGTCGCCTTAATGATGTCCTACAGTGCAGCCCTAGGGCCGCGGGTATCCTTCTCGAAGGAAGGTGCTTTATAAAGCACTTATCGTTTCTGGTAAAGGAGAAGTCATTGGTGCAGTGGTGTAGCCGGTGTCTCGGCCTGGATCACTTTGCATCCAGGTGTAAGCAGAAGGACAGCAGCACTGCGATGCGCTTTTGGTGTACGTTCTGTTGCAGAAATTGCCAACGAAAACGCAGCAATTCTGGGAGGAAAAACTTGGAGCAAAGGAAAACACAAAGTAGCTATCAACCTTCGCAGAATTCAATCAATTTCTGAAAACGCGGTTCCGTACCTTGGAGGCAGTGAGCTACTAGCAGAGCAAGACAGCTGTGGATCCACAGAAGGCAACAAACCGTTCATCGTTCTTAGTGCTACCCAATGAATCTAAATTTATATGTAAAATATGTAACAAGGGTCAGCATGCCATAAGAAAATGTAACAAATTTCAAAAAAAGGGGGCATTCCTGATAAATTTGAATGTATTAATAAGTTTAGCATTTGTAGTAATTGCCTTGCATATAGCCATACTGCGCAAAATTGTATAAGTTGCAGCAATTATTGTCAACAACCACATCATTCGCTTTTACACAATAGTTCACATAAACATTCACAAATAAACCAATCAATCTTTTAATACCATTCATTCTAATAATAATAGCCAACCATTTCATTCATACCCAAGCAAAACGCGTACTCAGCGACGTCAACAACCAAATACACACATTTCATCCAATTTCAACACGCAAGCTCAAAATGTCCAGCCACAAGATGATGAACAACCTTCAACCAGCTCAGGCGTAAGAAGCCATCACTCAACACATAACGCCAAGACTCAAGTGCTACTAGCCACGGCAGTTGTAAGGGTAACCACGTCAACGGGAGCAACAGTTCCACTTCGTGCTTTGCTAGACTCCGGTTCCAAAGCATCGTTTATCACTGAGTCTGCCGTACAGCTTTTAGGACTAAAAGACACTCATACTCATGTCGAAGTGTCTGGTTTAGGATCAGTAAGCAGTGGTGTTTGTAAAAGGAGCGTAGAAGTCAACATTGGTTCCTACCACACTAAACTTGAGACCATCATCCAGGCCCTCATTTACAAATCCCTATCTGGGCATCTACCAGCTCGAACCCTATGTGCTGACGGTTGGACTCACTTGAACGGTCTGCCGCTCGCAGATCCAATGTTCTACAAACAAGCCAAAATCGCCATGCTGTTGGGCAGTGATGTGCTGCCGGAAATCCTGGTCACAGAGCTGGCACGACGTGAGAACAGGAGCATTCCTTTCGCGCAGAGTTAGTTAGGATGGATATTGTTTGACAAGTCAACGGTGGTGCCAAAGGTTAGAAACTCTTCCAACACTCCGACATCGACACAGTGGTGAGAAGGTTTTGGGAAGTCAAAGAAGCTAGACATGGAAGATGCAGCTTGCGAAGGGCATTTCGTCAAGAATCTGAAACGGCTTGACGACAGCCGTTACCAAATAGCCCTTTCATTTAAAAAAGACACTCACCCAATACTTGGTAAGTCCCGCGAAGGAGATCCCAAACTACGCGATCAATACGTTTCATGTATTGAGGAACACATTGAACTTGGTCACATGCGCGAAGTGGATGAAGAAGCGATTTCCGGCAGAGGTCATTATTACCTCCCACACCACGCATTCATCAAGGAAAGTAGTTCCACGACAAAGGTGGGGGTAGTTTTCGATGCGTCTTACAAGACATCGGACGGAACGTCTTTAAATGCCCATCTGAGAAAGGGACCATCCTTACAACACAACATCCGGCTGAAAACTTTGACGTTTGGAACTGCATCAGCACATTACTTCGCAATAAGAACACTTATTGAAGTAGCGAAGGCAGAAGAACAAACACATCCAAAAGCTTTAAAAATGATTCAATCGGAAATGTATGTCGACGATTTGCTATCAGGCGCAGACACCATTGTTGAAGCTGAAAATTAAATGAAAGAAATTCAAAAAGTTTTAGAAAGAGCGGGTTTTACTTACGCAAATGGACAGCTAATGCAGATGAGCTTCTTGAAGGAATACCACCAAAGGATCGAGAATCATCACTTGTCATCCCGGCCGAATCAGGCAGTGTAAAAACGCTTGGTACTAATTGGATTGTATTTTGCTTTCGCTTTACTACACCAGATGGCCAGCAGCCGATCAAGCGTTTTGTCATTTCAACTACAGCTCGATTGTTCGATCCAATGGGATGGATTTCTCCATGCATCCTTATAGCAAAGCTCGTCATGCAGTCCATTTGAAAATGTAAGCTTGCCTGGGATGACAGCTTAAATAAAGATCTGTTAGAAGAATGGAACAACTTCTATGAAGACTTACCTGCCATCAGCAAAATACGCGTTCCAAGATGGGTCCACACATTAGGTCAAGGAAGAAATCGCAAGGAACTGCATGGATTCAGCGACGCGTCAGAGAAGGCTTACGGAGCAGCGGTTTATCTTCGAAAAGAAGATGGTGATGGTAAAATACAGATGCACCTCCTGATGTCCAAGTCCAAAGTCTCTCCGATATAACCAGTCAGCCTGCCATGCCTCGAACTCTGCGGCGCTGTGATCTTGGCAAAACTGCTACATCATGTGGCTCACACTCTCAAACTAGAACACACCACGATGTACGCGTGGAGAGACTCGGCTATAACGCTGGTATGGATCCAGGCACCAGCTTCACGATGGGAGACTTTCATCAGAAACCAGGTAGGTGAAATTCGTCGATTGACAGAGGTCCGTATCTGGAAACACATCTCTACGAAGCACAACCCAGCTGATTTGGTATCAAGAGGTATGCTGCCGACATCGATTGTTTCCGAAAACCAATGGTGGTATGGCCAGGAATACTTAAAATCAGAATGGAACTTCGAAATCCCTTCACAACCAACAATCAACAACACATTAGAAGGAAGAACAACAGTGGCAGTGAATCACATCAACGTGACGGACTTGTCTGCATCAGTCGAGCGTTTCTCGGACTTAAACCGTCTTACACGCACCATAGGTTACTGCAAGAGGTTTATCCAGAACGCGCAGAGGCCCCATGGTTCAAGAATCTTTGGCCCCTTATGTCCGGAGGAAACCGCCGAAGAGCACAACACACTTATCAGTTGCGTGCAAAAGCATATGTTTCCCGAGGGGCAGAGGCATGGGAGCCCTCAATCCATTTAAGGACAAGGATGGAATTCTTAGAGTCGGCGGAAGACTCAACACACACAGCTTTCGTACGACCAAAAACATGCTATCATCTTAAACCCTGGAAATCATTTGACCCGAGTGATTATCAAACCCGCACATGACAGAACATTATATGTTGAATATGGCAATGCCTATACATTTAAAGTGATGTACTGAATTCCATACATGTTGTGAAGTTGGTTCTGTTTTGTATTATTTTTTCATTTCTTCTGTCATCCACCTCAAGCGTTATTCTTTGAATCGCTATGCGGCATTCGTACTTAAAATAAAATATACTTGCGTTCAACAAAATCTGTCTGCTCTTTCTTTCGTAAAAATCAACATCATCATCAGGTTATGGGCCCAGACACAAAATTCAGCAGAAGTTAAAGATAATTCAGGGAATTATTAGTGATTTATTGGCAAACAAAATAAAGTGAGGTTATCTCGTTTTAGAAGGAAAACGCGTTGTGCTTTGTGAACGAGGAAGATGGATTCTAATAAAAATAATGCTGACGTTATTAGGCTGGAGGGTTCAAGAAATTGGAATATCTGGAAATTTCAAACCACGGTGCTGTTGAGAGGAAACGGCTGGCTGGATATTGTGGAGGGAAAGTGTGTGAAGCCCGAAGATGCCGCTGAAGTACCTGCATGGGAAGTTAAAGAGGCGCAGACGCTGCTAGTTACACGAATGACACAAGAGGCCATGTGGCACATCATCACATTCACGAGTTCTGCTGAAATGTGGAGAAAACTTCAAAGTGTATATGAGCAGAAGACTGAGACTAGTGTGCATATAATACAGCAAAGATTCTTTCAGTACAAATATGAGAAAGACGTAGATATGTCTGTTTTCTTATCTAAGATTCAAGAAATGCAAAATCAGTTAAGGCAGATGGGCAAAGAAATCTCTGACAGGTTGGTTATTACAAAAGTATTAATGTCATTACCTGATGAATACAAGCATTTTATTTCGGCGTGGGAATCGGCACCTGACGATAAGCAAACCATTGACAACTTAGTAGCCAGACTATTAATTGATGAAGAGAGGGTGAAAGGAAAGAACGAGGAGTCCCAGCTAAATACATCCTCATCTGCGTTCATTGTGAAAAACAAAAAATCTATAAAATGCTTTAAGTGTGGCAAAAGTGGACATTATCAAAGTGATTGCAATAGTAGTAAAACTAGGGAGGAAAACTCAATTAATAAAGATAATAAATCTTTCTACTCTGGAAAGTCTGGACACTATAAAGCACAGTGTAGGTTTAGAAAACAAAAGATAATAGGACTCAAAATAAAACCAGAAGCAATGCATTCATAGTATCGAACACTGAATTGCATACTTCAAAGTGGTTAGTGGACTCCGGTGCCAGTGAACACATGTGTCGAGATCGAGCAATGTTTGCAACACTCTCAAACAATTTGCAAAAATCAGTGATCGTCGGCAATGGTGCAATTATAAGTGTCATAGGTTGCGGACAGATAGAGGTTCAAGTATCAAACGGGATCGAATGGATTGATACAGTCATAGACAATGTTTTGTATGTTCCAGAATTGAAAACTAATCTGTTCTCAGTCAATCGCGTCACAGATAAAGGTTACATCATGACAATGAAGTAAACAGATGATAGTTCATGCAAATTTTATAAAAGTAATGAAGTTTGTGCAGTGGCAAATCGAATTGGTAATTCTTATTACTTGAATTTACGTTATAAACGGAAGTACGATATTGCAAGCACTGCAAAACTAGTGCAGAACGATTTAAATGAGTGGCACAAAAGACTAGCGCATCAAAACTTCGCGTATGTGAAAAATATTTTGCAGAAACACAATATTGCTGTGAAACAGACTTCTAAGCCTGAATGTCATAGTTGTTTGGTTGGAAAAATACATCGATTGCCATTCAGCAAGAGTGAATATGTAACTACAAAGACTTGTGAGCTAATTCATACTGATACTTGTGGCCCAATGGAAGAAGCATCAGTTGGCGGGTCGAAATATTTTGTCATACTGAAGGACGACTATTCTAACATCAGAAGTGTGTACTTTGTCAAAACCAAAGATGAGATCAAGTATTGTATTGAAAACTTCTTAAATAAGGCCGAAAACATAACTGAAAACAAAGTGAAAATCTTTCGAAGTGACAATGGTTTGGAGTTTGTAAACAAACAAGTGAAGGAAATGTTTTCAAGGCGTGGTATTACGCACCAAACAACGGTACCTTATACCCCAGAACAGAACGGGAAGGCTGAAAGGGAAAATAGAACTGTGGTGGAAGCAGCAAGGACAATGTTACACGGAGGGAACTTACAAAAGAAGCTGTGGGCAGAAGCAATTAATACGGCGGTATTTGTCTTAAATAGAACTGGGAAGAGTCATGAAAATGGAAGATCACCATTTGAAGTATGGACAAATAAAAATTTTGACATTCAGCAGTTAAGGACATTTGGTACGAAAGTGTTCGTTCACATTCCAAAAGAAAAAAGAAAGAAATGGGACAAGAAAGGTGAACAGGGGTTGATGGTTGGCTACGAAGAAAATGTTAAAGGATACAGAATTTATTTCTCACAAACGAATACGGTGGAGACAAAAGGGGCTGTTGTTTTCTTAAATCAAGGGTCTGATGAAATATTTCAAGTTAAGAAAGTCGGGGAAAAAGAACCGATGATGCCGATGGATCTCGAAGAGGAATTCGAACAAGATGGAAGTCCTGAGACAGATGTGAGCAATTTAACAAATGGATTTGATGAAACTGCAAAGGTGACACATACAAGCAGTGTTGAAGAGGATGGATCAGTGTGCGATAGTGACAGTGAGTACTTACAATGCGGTGAAGGAGAATGTCTATTGGAAGAAAGCAGTCCACCCAGAGAAGAAAGAAGCAAACGTCTAAGGAAGCAGACGAATTTCTACCAATGTAACAATGTGCATACCGACAAAGGTGAGTGTGAACCAGTTACATATAGTGAGGCCATGAAAAGAAGTGATGCTAGTAAGTGCAGTGAAGCTATTGCAAGAGAATTACAGACATTGAAAGATAACAACACGTGGGACTTTTGTATTGTACCAGTAAATACCAAAACAATCAGTAGTAAATGGGTATTTAAGATTAAGAATGTAAATAATACTAAAGAGTATAAAGCTAGGTTAGTTGCTAGAGGTTTCGAGCAACAGAATAACTTTGATCTTAATGATGTTTACGCTCCAGTTGCAAAGTTGTCCTCATTTAGATTTTATTGCAGTAGCGACAAAGCTAAATTTACCTATAACCCAAATGGGTGTAACGGGGTCTTTCTTATATGGAGAAATAAAAGAAGATGTGTATATTTCTTTACCAGAAGGTGCTTATTCAGGAAATAATAATATTGTTAAGTTGAACAAATCATTATACGGGTTAAAAAGTTCACCTAAGTGTTGGAATACCAAATTTAACTCTGTTATAACTAAAGAGGGTCTTGAAAGGTCAAAATGTGACTCATGTTTATATAAAAATTATAAAGGTACTGATAAAATGTTTCTGTTAATATACGTTGACGATTTGTTGATATTTGGTACAAATGAACATTGGATTGTAAAACTAAAAACGGTATTAAGTAAAGAATTTAAAATGAAGGACTTAGGGTTAATTTCAGATTTCTTAGGAATAAATGTAAAACAAGATTTGCAGAAAGGCATAACTATATTATCACAGAGGAATTACTTAGAAAACGTACTTAAGAGATTGTATATGGAAAATTGTAAACCAATGTTGAAACCTATGGATCTAAATTTCAATGCTAAGATATTTCATTCTGATGTTAAATATGATAAAAACATTGAAGAAATTTGCAAGTAAATAATTGGCTGTTTAATGAATGCTGTTTCAGGCACTAGACCAGACCTATGTTTTGCTGTTTCTATGTTAAGCAGATATCAGAAATGTGCAAATACTGTGTTATTGGGTGCGCTTAAAAGAGTTTTACGTTATCTAAAGTACTCTATTGATTATAAATTGATTTACAAATGTAATGATCAAATGCTGGAAGGTTTCTGCGATGCTGACTGGGGAGGAGATCAAAGAGATAGAAAGTCAACTTCAGGTTATTTACTTACTTTTGCAAATTGCTTAATTGTATGGTGCTCAAAGAAACAATCATCTGTAAGCCTATCCTCGACAGAAGCCGAATATATTTCAATGGGTATGGCTGCTAGTGAAGCATGTTGGCTTGTAAATTTGTTATGTGATTTTGACTTCCAAAAGACATATCCAGTAAATTTGTTTTGTGATAATCAATCAGCAATTATAAATGCCAGCACAGAATCTGTAAAACGTTTAAAACATGTAGATATCAGATAGGATTTAATTAAAAGTAAGAAAATTTGTGTTAATTATATCAGTACATGTAGTCAACCAGCATACAGGTTAACGAAATCGTTATCTAAGAGTTAATTATAAAGTTTCTGAAACAATGTGGTGTAGGAGATGCACTTAAATACTTAAGTGTCTGTTGTCTGCTTAGATATTAGTTTAAGATATTATTTTCTAAATGTATAACAATGAAAGGGGGTGTTGAATATGGCAATGCCTATACATTTAAAGTGATGTACTGAATTCCATACATGTTGTGAAGTTGGTTCTGTTTTGTATTATTTTTTCATTTCTTCTGTCATCCACCTCAAGCGTTATTCCTTGAATCGCTATGCGGCATTCTTACTTAAAATAAAATATACTTGCGTTCAACAAAATCTGTCTGCTCTTTCTTTCGTAAAAATCAACATCATCATCATTACACGGCGGGTTACAGTTAATGGTATGCTGGCTGAGAGAAAGCTATTGGATACTGCAAGTCAAACGTGCCGTCAAAAGACATATTCACAACTGCACAATTTGTTACCGGTTCCGCTGCAAGACAGCACAGCAGATGATGGGAGAACTGACAGTACCAAGAGTCAGGATTTCCAGACCCTTTACCCATGTTGGCATTGACTACGCTGGACCGATTACAATTAAAACTGGGAAAAGTCGTGGAGCCAAATGTCTCAAAGAGTATATTTGTGTTTTTATATGTCTCGCGACTAAGGCAATCCATTTGGAAGCGGTAATTGATCTGACGACGCAAGAATTTTTAGCCGCATTTTGACGATTCACAGCCAGAAGAGGAGTTTGTAGCCAAGTTTACAGCGACTGTGGGACAAATTTTGTCGAAGCAGAGGCCGGACTGGGCCATCTCCTAAAGGCGGGTGCAACAGATTGGAAGAGTATCGCTGAGTAGTCATCAACACACGGTATAAGGTGGAACTTCATTCCCCCTGCTTCTCCCCACTTTGGAGGACTATGGGAAGCAGGAGTTAAGAGTGTCAAATACCAACTCAAAAGAGTCATCGGTAATGGAACGCTGACGTTCGAAGAACTCGCCACGCTTCTGCCACAGATAGAAGCATGTCTGAATTCAGGACCTCTATGTCCCTTATCGTGTGATCCAGATGACTTCCAAACGCTGACACCAGCACACTTCCTCATAGGAGACACGATGCTCACAGTTCCTGAACCCGATATGGTCGCATGCAAACACACGCTATACGAACGATGGAAAGTGTTACAAGCTCGCCTCCAGGACTTTTGGAAGCAATGGCAACAGTAATATTTGGCGCGACTGCGACAACGGCCGAAATGGTTGAAACAACATCCCCAGCCAAAGATCTGTGACCTTGTTTTGATCAAGGATGAACGACTTCCCCCAGCACGATGGTACCTCAGCCGAATTATCGACACCCATCCCGGTGCAGACCAGCTCACAAGAGTGGTAACAGTCAAAACGCAGCACGGTGAATTTCGAAGACCTGTTACCAAACTATGTCCACCAAGCAGCGGATTAGAAACCCACCAGATCTACAGAAACAAACACAAAAAAACTCTCATTAGAAAACATTTAACACTTAACATTGAACAAATGGGATGACAATGTCGCGCACGACCGTCATCATACCTACATATTATGCATACCAAACACACACACTCGTTCGCACACTTTTCGCAAGCCTATCAAACATACAGTCCACTCATTACCCCGTACTTATACAACCCATTCATTCTATATAACACTCACAACACTCAATCACACAATCACTCAAGAACAAACCCATTTCTTGAATGCAAACAACACAAGTCACAAATTCAACAATTCACGAACACACACACATTCGCAAACATCCACACGCACCTCAACCCGAGCCAATTCAAATTGGATTGAACAAAAAAAATTAAACCCCACAAGCATTTATAACTTAATAACTAAAGAATTTATACAATAATAATATTGCACGATCACTCACCACATTATATATATACCCTAGCTGTGCCCGCGACTTCGTACGCGTAGACATTCCAATTTCCTGACGCGATGCCTAGGAAGATTACGTTCATGTTTATGAGTCCAGCAGGCATTTTGTCAGCTCTTATGACAATTCTATGAACGTCCGACGGCATTCTGTCCAATACCGTTTTAAACAGTCAGCAATTTTCATCAGCATAACGGATGAAAATAAACATGCAAGTCAGCAATTATTTCTCGAGGATTATGCGCGTTTGATCAATTCCGTCATTGCAATTCCCACGAAAATTTATTTAAAAACGGGTGGACAATTGAATGCCGACAATCTGACTTGATGAAGTGATGATCCATTTGGCCTTTTCTTTTTTTGTGCGAGAGTAGGTGTAAATCTTCAAGAGATACTATGGGGACCGTTCCCACATAAAAAAAGGGATTTTTACTCAGTAAAAACACCCCCTTCAAATAATGTATTAACATTGAGAACATTATTATGAAGTACAAACATAAACAGTTAGGGTGCAAATTTTCATTAGAATTAGCCTTAAACGGATTTAAATGAAAGGCAAACATATGTACATGTGTATTCAACCATTCTTTTTTAAATAAATAAATTATTATTAGTTCATATTAAATAGACACATACATATGTATTTACATACTTCAAATGTAATTGAAAATCCTTTACCATTGGTATGTTATATCTAGACTATTACAAATGTTCATCATCATTATTCAAACTTAGTAAGATATATGCATTTGTGTACTTAAATAATACGTACCTACATAGATGGTATTTTTGCAGCTAGAGCACTTCTTTGTATACAACATTTGCGGTTGTATTTGGCGTTAATATATGCAAATTTTAATGCTTATTTACATGTGAAAAGCATTCATTGCACAAATCAATACCATAGCAAGTCATAGCAAAATATAACTTAATTGGCAACTGCAGCCTTTTAAAAAGAAATGGGTAGTCCGAAGGTATCATCGGTATTCGTGGAATAAATACATTCTCATCTGTGCCTGGTCCTTTTAGAATAATCGCTTCAATTACATTAGGTCTTAAAGCTGTTACCAGTAACCTTATTCCATTGCACAGCTTTGGAGGACACAAATTTCTAAGCAAAATTATTGGCACTCCAACTTTTAAGAAAATGATGTGCCCTGGGAGTCCTGCTGGATTCGTAGAATTTAAAAATTCTGTTGGAAAATGTATCGAATCGTCCGTATTTACAACTGTGTCAATGGATCGTTAAATTTGTACGTCACCGTTGATCTTGCTTAGAATGAATTCATTGATTCAGGAGGCTGAATCATTTCTCTGAGCCAGAATAGCTCTTTCTCAGAACCAATAAGGGGTCTTGCTACTTATATATTGAACAGAGGGATATATCCAATCCACCAATTAGTAACTTTACCATTCTCTTCTTGTACCGTACCATTTTCAATTTGCAGAAGCATATTCGATGTTTCAGCATCGATATCGTTATGCAAATGAACTCGCATATTCTTTGAAATAGTAATTTTTCCAACAGTGGGCACAAACAAATTTAGTCTGTAGTGTCCCGATTAAGCGGACTGTCCAAATTACGCGGAGTCCCCTGTATATTTTGATTCATACCACTCACTATGCCAATGGCAATAAAAATGCTAATATTGGCAGCTTTCTTTATCATTGAAACCATTACTTTACGTTACTGAAAACTAATGCATTCTTCCGATCTCTTGTTGTACGTATGTGGAGCAAAATAAGACCATGAAACACAAATCCGAACGGCATTTACCGTTATAAATTTCTCGCAAATGTGTATGTATAATAATAAACATGAATTGGATCAGTTTCTTGAAAAAGTTAAGAATGCACAAAAGTTAAGCACCCCAAAAACAAACTGCTTAACTTTTCGAGTCTCTGCTGTATACACTCGCCGATAATATACATACCTCCAATAACCACATTCAGATTTATGTACATACCTTGTGTTAAATACCACTTTTTTATTATTTATTAATTCTTGTTATCAATTCTTATTTTCACACGGTGTTCACTACTGTGGTGTAAAGCATCAAAAATAACAATATCATATGTAGCTCAAGTAGTATGAATACACATACACATCCTCACAAAATTATTCGCACAAAGACTTTACAGCCGAATTTATTTAATATTTTCTATGTACAACTTAAAAAGTAACTGTTTTTTTTGTATTATACATCTGCTCTATATATTCAATAGGGTATTTTTTTCGACTTCTCCGTATACGGCAAGAGGAAAGCAGACACAAAATTATCCGCACAAACTCAAGCGTTGTGTTATAATAACCGCTCATTCTGTTGAATGCTGTGATCGAGGCAACAAGCAGAAGGATAGAGGATATTTCTGTAAATAAAATAAAAAAAAACGAAAAAAGAGCAAAATGGGACGAAAAAAATCGGAAACTTCTATAGAAGAGCGAAAGGTTATTTTAAAGTTAGTTTGCGAAGGCAAAACGTACCGAGAGACTGGTGAACTTGTTGAAAGATCCTATACCGTAGTTAGGGATGTTGTCCATAATTTCAGATATGAGGGTTGTTAAGAAATTAAGAAAGGTAGGGGTCGAAAAAAAAATATATTCTCGGAGGCAAATGAGAGGCATATTGTCAAGAAAATCAAGAAAAACCCTAAGACGCCAGTACAATTATTGACCGCAGAGATGTCAGGATTCATTAAAAAACCACTCTCTGTCGAAACAGTAAGGCGGATTTTAAGGTCAAATAATTTTAACGGTAGAGTTGCACGTCGCTTACCCTTTATTTCCAAAGTTAACAAAGAGAAAACACTCGCTTTCGCTAAAGAGTATGTTAACAAGACTCTAGACTTTTGGAACACTTTTAGTTTTAGTGACGAAAGCAAGTTCAACTTGTTTGGCAATGACGGGAAGCAAAGGGTTTGGCTAAAACCAAATACTGAGCTGAATGAAGCTAATCTTCAAGCGACGGTGAAACATGGCGGTGGTAATATCATGATGTGGGGGTGTATGTCTGCGCGGGGGTTGGTCAAATGGAGTTCATTGAATGAACCAATATGACTACCTCGACATCCTAAAAAGAAATTTGCAGCAAAGCGCTACTAAAATGGGTCAAGGGTCAAATTATGTCTTTCAGCAAGACAACGACCCAAAGCACACTGCTCACAATGTCAAATTGTGGCAGCTCGCTCGCAGATCAAAACGCCTCCACAGTCACCCGACATCAACCCCATTGAACATTTGTGGGCTGAGCTTGAAAAAAATCGAGCTATCAGCAGCAAAGATTCTCTTAAAGAAGCTCTACAACGAGAATGGGAACTTTTACGCCAAGATTTTGCATTGCATTTGCAAGAAACTTGTCGGGAGTATGTCAAAACGACTAAGAGCCGTTATTGATGCTAAGGGTGGTGCAACTAAATACTGATGTGCCACTCACCTACTTTATTTTACATATTTTTTCATATTTTTATTTTTGTGCGAATAATTTTGTGTAACGTTTAATTGAAGTCAGTTGGTTTATTTTCGTTTTTGCCTACTTGGATTTATTAATATTTGATTTTTTTTTGTACTAATTTTTAATATCTTACTAATTCAAATTTTGTTTTAATTTTATTGAATTTTTCGCGACTAAGCTAGTGGAATTTAGCTTATTTCGTTAAATGAAGTCTTGTGCGAATAATTTTGTGAGGATGTGTACATACATTTCTCAGAATGAACACGCAAAACCACGAACGGCGCATGGGCACCGATAATGCAAATAATATATGTTTTATGTTGTAAATTTTCTCTTAGACAACGTACAGAGATAACATATATACCAATGGATTCATTAATGAAAGTTCTACACAGATATGTTTATTAAGTTAAGTTCTGTTCGGTGAGAGTCAAGAGAAGTTAAGAAAATTTATTACTTAACATGTTTATTTAAAGGGTTTTTGTTGAAAAAAACTTAATATGTAGTATAGAAAAAACTCCGCAGAAGAATTATGAAGCTATTGACCTATCGTCATTTGACTTCAGCACCCCTGGTGGAATTTTTTACTACCTCATTTGCGAACCCGAATTCCGTCAGCTCATTCGCTCGGAGCAATTTGTATGGGAATTTAAAATTTGGTGCATATCTATATTTGGTAAAACTTATATAAAATAATTAATTTTGAATAAAATTAATGGTGGAATACCGGGAAAAAGTGTGCCAGTTTTGTTATTAGTGCTTGTCAAGTTCTTGGAAGTGATATTTTACTTGGAATCGCATAATGAAAAATGTAAACAAACCACTTATGTACCAGTAACTATTCATTGTGCATTTTATCATTAAGTGAATAGTGAATAATATTAAGTGTTGATTTACTGCATATGCATTGTTTTATAATAGAACAACGTCTGAAGTAGTGAAATACAGCTGATATTCGCACATTACATACACTATTCCATATTACTTCCTACTAATATAGCAACAATTCCAAGGCGCTTTCTTTGTGTAATGTACGTGAAGAGTTCATAGAAATTGGTTTCCGTTTAAAGCAATAAGTTAATTATATGTTATAAACAATTTCATATAATTAATTTAAGCAATAAACGCAACCAACAAATGTATTATTCTTTCATTTTGCACAAAGCAAATGGAATATTGTGCTATATTGGAGGATATGTACATATATCCATACATATGTATGAATGAGTGAATTTTCAGCAGTTTACACTGCACTGAATACGTTTAAATTAATTTGTTTAACAAACTATGACGAAATCATGTTCAAGAATGATAAAACAATAACAATTTCATGTCAAACTGGTGCTTTGTTTACACTTTTCAAAGCAGCATTCCTCAAAAACTATCACACACAGACACTTGACAACAGCTTAAATCAAAACTTCCGCATTTTAACTCGGCATTAAAATATTTATTAGAATCAAATATAATTATGTAATATTTTTTCTAATTTTTTTAATATCCCACTACATTTCGCCATTTGTACGTAAATTCCTATCCCAGTTCTGACAGCTCAGAATCCATCACGCATACACGGTACCAAAATTATCCGCAAGAGGTATAGGTCGATCGGTCAATAGGAGAAAACTGCGCTCGAATCAGTTGGGTACATTCGGAGATTTTGTGTCAGAATTTTACAAACAAAACAAAATCCGAATGAAAGAAGAAGGGAACAGTGTACCTGCACGTCTCATACGGATTTCCAGTCCATAGGCTGGTGAGACATAAAGACGTGTCTCACGCCTCACTTCAACTTCCAGTCCATCGTTGCGGGTTGCAATACTATAAACATGTGTCGTTTTCATTGTCTTTGTTTTTGATTATGCATGTTTTGTTCCGTTTCACTAATTCCTCTTTTATCATTGCATGAGTGAACCAAGGATGATTCTCCAGGGTCGTGAAAGAGGATTAGAAGATATAAAACTTGCAGTGGATGAAGCCCCAATCAGTGCTTTCAAGACGCAATGATGATGTTGAGAACGTTGTTCACCGGCGGGAGAATGTTGGGATCGCAATGACGTCAGCGATCCCTCCAGGTATCAGATGTAACTTACCCACCCACAACATATAATATATATAATATGGGTGGTGCGACAGTCCGAGGTGGACCTGGGCCTAGCTTCTCAGCAACCACTCGTGTTGTGCGTGCTATTGTTCTATCACAAGTGGAAGGGACCTACAGTTTAATGCCGACTCCGAACGACGAATTTGAGAAGCTTTTTCTAGACAAGAATACTCTATGAGCTTTGTCAGTGACTCGAAGGAGGTGGAACCGTGGTAAATAATAGTGTTTTTTATTTAGTGCGGTAGATTTTATACAAACAGTAAGTTTTCCTTTGTTGAAGAAATTCTTTTTTTCACAACCCGAACAGTTGGATTCAGGCGAACCAATGCGTAGTTGCGTTGGTAGTTAAAGGCAAGTAGAGAGAATCAGTGGGGGCACTGAAGAAAAAGGTGGATGAGGAACTGGTGCCTGCCGTGGGTGTAAGTGTGCATATTGTGCGCCCTGGCAAGCACGGTGGCATTCTGGTCCGCACGCCATCGGAGGTGGGTCTCTTGGCCGAATCAGCAAGGGGTAAGCCTCTTGTATTGCAGAGGGTGGAGAAACGGATCTCCCCTGAAGTTCCTGGGTGAGCTGTATAAGTTGAACTTATGCAAGTTTCCAAGGGGGAGTTTGAAAAGGAGGTCTGCCTTTCCACCCCTTGAGAGGCAGGGGATGGTCGCGTTAATGCTGTCCTAGTGTGCAGCCCTAATGCCGCGGGTATCCTTCTCGGATCACTTTTCATCCAGGTTGTACGTTGTGGACAGTCGGGCCACTCTAAGCGTCATTGCGGTAAATCCATGTTGGGATGAGCGTTGAGGGACGACCTTTGTTCGCGCAGGTAGCCAGCACTGCCACTGTTTCGGGTGGTATGGGGGGCAAAGGTCCGGTTAAGAAACCTGATGTGGAACCTGCCAGACCACTCGAGACGTGGTATTTTGTTGTCAAGGGCAAGAAGGGAGAGTCAGTGGGAGCACTGAGGAAGAAGGTGGTGGAGGAATTGGTGCCTGCCGTGGGTGTCAGGGTGCATACTGTGCGCCCTGGCAAGCAAGGTGGCATTCTGGTCCGCACGCCATCGGTTGCTGAGCGGGATGCTTTCCTCGGGCATAAGAAGCTCGAAGAGGTGGGTCTGTTGGCCGAAGCAGCAAGGGGTAAGTCTCTTGTCGTGCAGAGGGTGGAGAAACGGATCTCCCCCGAAGAGTTCCTGGGTGAGCTGCATAAGCTAAACTTATGCAAGTTCACCAAAGAGGAGTTTGAGAAGGAGGTCTGCCTTTCCACCCGTTGGGAGGCAGGGGATGGTCGCCTGAATGCTGTCCTACAGTGCAGCTCCAGGGCCGCGGGTATCCTTCTCGGAGAAGGGAGGTGCTATATAATGCACTTCTCGTTTCTCGTGAAGGAGAAAGCGTTGGTGCAATGGTGCAATCGGTGTCTCGGCCTGGATCACTTCGCATCCAGGTGTAGGCAGAAGGACTCTGTGTGCTGGCGTTGTGGACAGTCGGGCCACTCTAAGCGCGATTGTGGTAATGCCATTCATTGCCGTGATTGCGACTTCAGGGGAAATTCGGCTGGACACTTTATGCTAAGCATGGATTGTCCAGTCTATGCTGCGGCGGTGGGCAGGACGAGTGCTCGACACTAAAAATGCCAGTTAAATTAATTCAATTTAACTGCCAGGGTGCTCGAGTAGCCATGTTCGAGTTAGGACAGATACTGTGTAGCTCACAGTGCAGCTTTGCGTTGTTGCAGGAACCTTACACTGTTGCAGGATGTGAGGGGATTGCCTGCGCCATTGCGATCGTTTGTGGACGACAGTGGCAATGCTGCTGTCGTAGTAAATGATGTAAACACTGTGTGTTCCCTGATAGGCTCAAGTGAATGGGGTGTGTGTGTGAATGTTGAGGGTAGCTTTGGTAGGCTGATTTTATGGAGCCTTTACTGTAAGCATGCCTTGGACATTGAACCGTACTTGGCATACCTCGATTAGTTGCTACGGATGATTGGGAATAGCGCATTGACGCTAATGCAGTCTCCATTGTCACATCACCACCACTTGAGGCCTTTCAACGTTTGGGTATCGATGGTAAGGTTGCCCTCATCAATGAGTGTATGTGGGATGTCAACGACCAACTCTTTCCAAGAAGCCGTATGGTGAATCGGAAAAGGGTTAAGTGGTGGACATCTGAGTTGAATGTGAAGCGTAAGCAGGTTAGGAGATTGCGAATGCGTTTCCAAACCTGTAGACGTCTGATCTGCAGACGTGGTTCAGGCAAAACTTGCTTACAGGCATGGTTTCCGATTTACTGGCAGATTGGACTAAGTCCGCAACCTCCTTGTAACTTGCAGGTGTTTGGCGGGAGGGGGGCCGTACAGGTCTCATCCTGACCCACTCGGATCACAGTGCAGCTTTGCGTTGTTGCAGGAACCTTACACTGTTGCAAGACATGTGAGGGGATTGCCTGCGCACATGCGATCGTTTGTGGACGACAGTGGCAATGCTGCTGTCGTAGTAAATGATGTAAACACTGTGTGTTCCCTGATAGGCTCAAGTGAATGGGGTGTGTGTGTGAATGTTGAGGGTAGCTTTGGTAGGCTGATTTTATGGAGCCTTTACTCTAAGCATGCCTTGGACATTGAACCGTACTTGGCATACCTCGATGAGTTGCTACGGATGATTGGGAATAGCGCTGCGATTTTCGGCATTGACGCTAATGCAGTCTCCCCTTTGTGTTTCAGTAAAATGACAGGACGCACGTCCCAATTTTACAGTACCATCAGGGGGGAACTGCTAAGCGAATGGATAGCCGTTAATCGCATAGCTGTTCTCAATCAGCCTAGTGACCTGTATACTTTCGATGGTCCAAACGGGCAAAGTGATATTGATGTGACCCTGGCAAATACGACGGCGCTTCGTAGCTTTGATTTTCAGTGGCGCATCCGGCGTTCTGAGGGGGTGAGTGATCACAGCCTCATGGAGGTTGAGATTGTTCACTCCAGCGGTACGCTAGATGTGCAGGAAAATTGGAATGAGAAGCGCTGGCTTCTCAAGAATGTCGACTGGGTGTCGTACAAGAGTGAGATTACAAGAAAGGTCACATCAACACCACTTGAGGCCTTTCAACGTTTGGGTATCGATGGTAAGGTTGCCCTCTTCAATGAGTGCATGTGGGATGTCAACGACCAACTCTTTCCAAGAAGCCGTATGGTGAATCGGAAAAGGGTTAAGTGGTGGACATCTGAGTTGAATGTGAAGCGTAAGCAGGTTAGGAGATTGCGAATGCGTTTCCAAACATGTAGACGTCACCGAGCTGCAGACGTGGATCAGGCAAAACTTGCTTACAGGCATGGTTTGGCTGAATACAAGAGTATGCTTGTGCTATATAAAGCACTTCTCGTTTCTCGTGAAGGAGAAAGCGTTGGTGCAATGGTGCAATCGGTGTCTCGGCCTGGATCACTTCGCATCCAGGTGTAGGCAGAAGGACTCTGTGTGCTGGCATTGTGGACAGTCGGGCCACTCTAAGCGCGATTGTGGTAATGCCATTCATTGCCGTGATTGCGACTTCAGGGGAAACCCGGCTGGACACTTTATGCTAAGCATGGATTGTCCAGTCTATGCTGCGGCGGTGGCCAGGGCGAGTGCTCGACACTAAAAATGCCAGTTAAATTAATTCAATTTAACTGCCAGGGTGCTCGAGTAGCCATGTTCGACTTAGGACAGATACTGTGTAGCTCACAGTGCAGCTTTGCGTTGTTGCAGGAACCTTACACTGTTGCAGGACATGTGAGGGGATTGCCTGCGCACATGCGATCGTTTGTGGACGACAGTGGCAATGCTGCTGTCGTAGTAAATGATGTAAACACTGTGTGTTCCCTGATAGGCTCAAGTGAATGGGGTGTGTGTGTGAATGTTGAGGGTAGCTTTGGTAGGCTGATTTTATGCAGCCTTTACTTTAAGCATGCCTTGGACATTGAACCGTACTTGGCATACCTCGATGAGTTGCTACGGATGATTGGGAATAGCGCTGCGATTTTCGGCATTGACGCTAATGCAGTCTCCCCTTTGTGGTTCAGTAAAATAACAGAACGCACGTCCCAATTTTACAGTACCATCAGGGGCGAACTGCTAAGCGAATGGATAGCCTTTAATCGCATAGCTGTTCTCAATCAGCCTAGTGACCTATATACTTTCGATGGTCCAAACGGGCAAAGTGATATTGATGTCACCTTGGCAAATACGACGGCGCTTCGTAGCTTTGATTTTCAGTGGCGCATCCGGCGTTCTGAGGGGGTGAGTGATCACAGCCTCACGGAGGTTGAGATTGTTCGCTCCAGCGGTACGCTAGATGTGCAGGAAAATTGGAATGAGAAGCGCTGGCTTCACAAAGAATGTCGACTGGGTGTCGTACAAGAGTGAGATTGCAAGAAAGGTCACATCAACACCACTTGAGGCCTTTCAACGTTTGGGTATCGTTGGTAAGGTTGCCCTCATCAATGAGTGTATGTGGGATGTCAACGACCAACTCTTTCCAAGAAGCCGTATGGTGAATCGGAAAAGGGTTAAGTGGTGGACATCTGAGTTGAATGTGAAGCGTAAGCAGGTTAGAAGATTGCGAATGCGTTCCCAAACATGTAGACGTCACCGAGCTGCAGACGTGGATCAGGCAAAACTTGCTTACAGGCATGGTTTGGCTGAATACAAGAGTATGCTTGTGCTATATAAAGCACTTCTCGTTTCTCGTGAAGGAGAAAGCGTTGGTGCAATGGTGCAATCGGTGTCTCGGCCTGGATCACTTCGCATCCAGGTGTAGGCAGAAGGACTCTGTGTGCTGGCATTGTGGACAGTCGGGCCACTCTAAGCGCGATTGTGGTAATGCCATTCATTGCCGTGATTGCGACTTCAGGGGAAACCCGGCTGGACACTTTATGCTAAGCATGGATTGTCCAGTCTATGCTGCGGCGGTGGCCAGGGCGAGTGCTCGACACTAAAAATGCCAGTTAAATTAATTCAATTTAACTGCCAGGGTGCTCGAGTAGCCATGTTCGAGTTAGGACAGATACTGTGTAGCTCACAGTGCAGCTTTGCGTTGTTGCAGGAACCTTACACTGTTGCAGGACATGTGAGGGGATTGCCTGCGCACATGCGATCGTTTGTGGACGACAGTGGCAATGCTGCTGTCGTAGTAAATGATGTAAACACTGTGTGTTCCCTGATAGGCTCAAGTGAATGGGGTGTGTGTGTGAATGTTGAGGGTAGCTTTGGTAGGCTGATTTTATGCAGCCTTTACTTTAAGCATGCCTTGGACATTGAACCGTACTTGGCATACCTAGATGAGTTGCTACGGATGATTGGGAATAGCGCTGCGATTTTCGGCATTGACGCTAATGCAGTCTCCCCTTTGTGGTTCAGTAAAATGACAGAACGCACGTCCCAATTTTACAGTACCATCAGGGGGGAACTGCTAAGCGAATGGATAGCCTTTAATCGCATAGCTGTTCTCAATCAGCCTAGTGACCTATATACTTTCGATGGTCCAAACGGGCAAAGTGATATTGATGTCACCTTGGCAAATACGACGGCGCTTCGTAGCTTTGATTTTCAGTGGCGCATCCGGCGTTCTGAGGGGGTGAGTGATCACAGCCTCACGGAGGTTGAGATTGTTCGCTCCAGCGGTACGCTAGATGTGCAGGAAAATTGGAATGAGAAGCGCTGGCTTCACAAAGAATGTCGACTGGGTGTCGTACAAGAGTGAGATTGCAAGAAAGGTCACATCAACACCACTTGAGGCCTTTCAACGTTTGGGTATCGTTGGTAAGGTTGCCCTCATCAATGAGTGTATGTGGGATGTCAACGACCAACTCTTTCCAAGAAGCCGTATGGTGAATCGGAAAAGGGTTAAGTGGTGGACATCTGAGTTGAATGTGAAGCGTAAGCAGGTTAGGAGATTGCGAATGCGTTTCCAAACATGTAGACGTCACCGAGCTGCAGACGTGGATCAGGCAAAACTTGCTTACAGGCATGGTTTGGCTGAATACAAGAGTATGCTTGTGCTATATAAAGCACTTCTCGTTTCTCGTGAAGGAGAAAGCGTTGGTGCAATGGTGCAATCGGTGTCTCGGCCTGGATCACTTCGCATCCAGGTGTAGGCAGAAGGACTCTGTGTGCTGGCATTGTGGACAGTCGGGCCACTCTAAGCGCGATTGTGGTAATGCCATTCATTGCCGTGATTGCGACTTCAGGGGAAACCCGGCTGGACACTTTATGCTAAGCATGGATTGTCCAGTCTATGCTGCGGCGGTGGCCAGGGCGAGTGCTCGACACTAAAAATGCCAGTTAAATTAATTCAATTTAACTGCCAGGGTGCTCGAGTAGCCATGTTCGAGTTAGGACAGATACTGTGTAGCTCACAGTGCAGCTTTGCGTTGTTGCAGGAACCTTACACTGTTGCAGGACATGTGAGGGGATTGCCTGCGCTCATGCGATCGTTTGTGGACGACAGTGGCAATGCTGCTGTCGTAGTAAATGATGTAAACACTGTGTGTTCCCTGATAGGCTCAAGTGAATGGGGTGTGTGTGTGAATGTTGAGGGTAGCTTTGGTAGGCTGATTTTATGCAGCCTTTACTTTAAGCATGCCTTGGACATTGAACCGTACTTGGCATACCTCGATGAGTTGCTACGGATGATTGGGAATAGCGCTGCGATTTTCGGCATTGACGCTAATGCAGTCTCCCCTTTGTGGTTCAGTAAAATAACAGAACGCACGTCCCAATTTTACAGTACCATCAGGGGGGAACTGCTAAGCGAATGGATAGCCTTTAATCGCATAGCTGTTCTCAATCAGCCTAGTGACCTATATACTTTCGATGGTCCAAACGGGCAAAGTGATATTGATGTCACCTTGGCAAATACGACGGCGCTTCGTAGCTTTGATTTTCAGTGGCGCATCCGGCGTTCTGAGGGGGTGAGTGATCACAGCCTCACGGAGGTTGAGATTGTTCGCTCCAGCGGTACGCTAGATGTGCAGGAAAATTGGAATGAGAAGCGCTGGCTTCACAAAGAATGTCGACTGGGTGTCGTACAAGAGTGAGATTGCAAGAAAGGTCACATCAACACCACTTGAGGCCTTTCAACGTTTGGGTATCGTTGGTAAGGTTGCCCTCATCAATGAGTGTATGTGGGATGTCAACGACCAACTCTTTCCAAGAAGCCGTATGGTGAATCGGAAAAGGGTTAAGTGGTGGACATCTGAGTTGAATGTGAAGCGTAAGCAGGTTAGGAGATTGCGAATGCGTTTCCAAACATGTAGACGTCACCGAGCTGCAGACGTGGATCAGGCAAAACTTGCTTACAGGCATGGTTTGGCTGAATACAAGAGTATGCTTGTCCGCAGTAAGAACGGAGGACCTTTGCCGAGGAACACCGAGATGACCCCTGGGGTCGTCTTTACCGTGTTTGTCGGGGAAGGAAATCCTTGGAGCTTGGGGCCATCCATCATGAGGGCCAAGTGCTCACATCATGGAGGGACTGTGTATCTGTCCTGATGGGTACTTTCTTTCCCAGAGCCATTGGTTCGAATGATCCACTTGTGGATTTGCCGGGCGATGTGCCTTTACTGAAGGTGAAATTGGCTGCGCGATTTCTAGGCTTAAATCGAGGAAGTCACCAGGATTCGACGAACTAACTGGAGAGATGGTGAAAGTTATCTGGACAGTGGTTCCCGAATACTTGATGGCTCTTTACTCGTGCTGTGTCAGGGAGAATTATTTTCCCGTGGAATGGAAATGTGCAAAGGTTATAGTTCTGCTGAAGTCTAATGATAGGGTGAGGACCAATCCTCGCTCCTATCGTGGCATCATTCTCCTTCCTGTACTTGGAAAGGTGCGGGAAAGAGTCTTGGTGGACAGACTGATGCAGCGCATCCCTGAGCAGTCTCCATTCCAGTTTGGTTTCAAACCAGGGCGCAGTGTCGAAAATGCTTGGCTGCGCGTAAAGGACACTATTGACGGATCTTTTGGGAACTATGTCCTTGGTATCTTCATTGATTTCAAGGGCGCTTTCGATTGCCTTGACTGGGCAAGTGTGCTGCGGAGGTTGCAGGAGGTAGGGAATAGTGAGGGTTCCTTGTGGCAGAGCTATTTTTCCAACAGGTCAGCTCGTGTTGTCAATTCTTTTGACAGTGTGATGGTAGGTGTTGAGAGGGGATGTCCTCAGGGGTCTGTTGCTGGTCCATATATATGGAACTTGATGATGGATCCTCTGCTGCTGCTTCTTTCATCCTGGCAGTCGTACTGCAGTGTTGTCGCGTATGCTGATGATCTCCTTATCCTTCTCGAAGGCCAGTCTCGTGCTGAGTTGGAGAGTAGGGGTACGGAGGCCATGGGCGTGGTGACTAACTGGGGATCGAGTGTCGGGTTGGAAGTGGCGGTGGAAAAGACGTCCTTGATGCTGCTCAAGGGTAAATTATCCTTGAATTGGCCTCCAGTTGTTAGAGCTGCCGGGTTGAGTATAAGATACGTGACGGAAGTCAAGTATCTTGGCATTAATATCGGAGAGAGGATGAACTTTGTTCCTCATCTTGTAAAGATGAGAGCAAAACTCACATCCCTCGTGCCAGCAGTCAGACGGGTGCTGAAGTGTGAGTGGGGTCTGTCGGGGCAAGCAGTCCATACTGTATATGGTGGACTTTTTGTTGCATGCGCGGCATTTGGTGCACCGGTATGGTACGATGTTGCTAAGACTGCTAAGAAGCAAGCTCCTGACTTGTCAGCGAACTATGCTCCTTGGATCACTTCGAGTATGCAAGACTGTCTCAGCGGAGGCTCTACAAGTGGTGGCAGGTGTGCCACCGCTAGATCTGGAGGTCATCCGTCGTGGTATGGCCGGCAGATTGCGGAGGCAGCGGCCGCTCTCAGCATCTGACTGGAGCGAGTGCCGGAATGTTCAGGGTCTAAGTGCCGCGAACGGAAGGCCCTGTTGGAGAATGGCGTACTGTCGAGGTGCCAATGGCGTTGGGGGGAGAGCAGCAAGGGAAGAGTAACTTTCGAGTTCCTTCCTGAAGTTGCTTATGCGTGTGGGCGGGAGTGTCTGGACTTCTCTCTCTATGCGTGCTTTCTGCTGACTGGGCATGGTTCCCTTAATGCTTTCATGCATGAAAGGGCCCTAGCTGCGTCAGCGGAGTGCTCGTGTGGTGCACCGAGAGAAGATTGGAGACATGTGCTAATCGAGTGTCCGCGATATGCTCACTGCAGGGATCTCTCTGCGATGGGTGTAGTGCGGGTAGGTGACACTTGGGATTTCAGTCGTGTTCTCTTCTCAAGGGAGACGGCTGACAATCTAGCCATCTTTGCCGAACAAATCTTTCGGATACGGAGGCAATAATGGCAATGTTGTCCTTGTTGTAGAAACTGCTGTTTAACAAGGGGTTCACTTAGCGCCGGCCTCAGTTTGTGGTGCTCGACTCACAAAGAGTCCTGGCTATACGAGGTTGGCGCAAGTCATAGTGTAGTCTGCGGCTATATGCTTCCAGGGCTCCGGATTTACTGGCAGGTTGGACTAAGTCCGCAACCTCCTTGTAACTTGCTGGTGGTGGATGTTTGGGCGGGAGGGGGGCCGTACAGGTCTCATCCTGACCCACTCGGATCACAGTGCAGCTTTGCGTTGTTGCAGGAACCTTACACTGTTGCAGGACATGGGAGGGGATTGCCTGCGCACATGCGATCGTTTGTGGACGACAGTGGCAATGCTGCTGTCGTAGTAAATGATGTAAACACTGTGTGTTCCCTGATAGGCTCAAGTGAATGGGGTGTGTGTGTGAATGTTGAGGGTAGCTTTGGTAGGCTGATTTTATGCAGCCTTTACTCTAAGCATGCCTTGGACATTGAACCGTACTTGGCATACCTCGATGAGTTGCTACGGATGATTGGGAATAGCGCTGCGATTTTCGGCAATGACGCTAATGCAGTCTCCCCTTTGTGGTTCAGTAAAATGACAGGACGCACGTCCCAATTTTACAGTACCATCAGGGGGGAACTGCTAAGCGAATGAATAGCCGTTAATCGCATAGCTGTTCTCAATCAGCCTAGTGACCTGTATACTTTCGATGGTCCAAACGGGCAAAGTGATATTGATGTGACCCTGGCAAATACGACGGCGCTTCGTAGCTTTGATTTTCAGTGGCGCATCCGGCGTTCTGAGTGGGTGAGTGATCACAGCCTCATGGAGGTTGAGATTGCTCGCTCCAGCGGTACGCTAGATGTGCAGGAAAATTGGAATGAGAAGCGCTGGCTTCTCAAGAATGTCGACTGGGTGTCGTACAAGAGTGAGATTGCAAGAAAGGTCACATCACCACCACTTGAGGCCTTTCAACGTTTGGGTATCGATGGTAAGGTTGCCCTCATCAATGAGTGTATGTGGGATGTCAACGACCAACTCTTTCCAAGAAGCCGTATGGTGAATCGGAAAAGGGTTAAGTGGTGGACATCTGAGTTGAATGTGAAGCGTAAGCAGGTTAGGAGATTGCGAATGCGTTTCCAAACCTGTAGACGTCTGATCTGCAGACGTGGTTCAGGCAAAACTTGCTTACAGGCATGGTTTCCGATTTACTGGCAGATTGGACTAAGTCCGCAACCTCCTTGTAACTTGCAGGTGTTTGGCGGGAGGGGGGCCGTACAGGTCTCATCCTGACCCACTCGGATCACAGTGCAGCTTTGCGTTGTTGCAGGAACCTTACACTGTTGCAAGACATGTGAGGGGATTGCCTGCGCACATGCGATCGTTTGTGGACGACAGTGGCAATGCTGCTGTCGTAGTAAATGATGTAAACACTGTGTGTTCCCTGATAGGCTCAAGTGAATGGGGTGTGTGTGTGAATGTTGAGGGTAGCTTTGGTAGGCTGATTTTATGGAGCCTTTACTCTAAGCATGCCTTGGACATTGAACCGTACTTGGCATACCTCGATGAGTTGCTACGGATGATTGGGAATAGCGCTGCGATTTTCGGCATTGACGCTAATGCAGTCTCCCCTTTGTGTTTCAGTAAAATGACAGGACGCACGTCCCAATTTTACAGTACCATCAGGGGGGAACTGCTAAGCGAATGGATAGCCGTTAATCGCATAGCTGTTCTCAATCAGCCTAGTGACCTGTATACTTTCGATGGTCCAAACGGGCAAAGTGATATTGATGTGACCCTGGCAAATACGACGGCGCTTCGTAGCTTTGATTTTCAGTGGCGCATCCGGCGTTCTGAGGGGGTGAGTGATCACAGCCTCATGGAGGTTGAGATTGTTCACTCCAGCGGTACGCTAGATGTGCAGGAAAATTGGAATGAGAAGCGCTGGCTTCTCAAGAATGTCGACTGGGTGTCGTACAAGAGTGAGATTACAAGAAAGGTCACATCAACACCACTTGAGGCCTTTCAACGTTTGGGTATCGATGGTAAGGTTGCCCTCTTCAATGAGTGCATGTGGGATGTCAACGACCAACTCTTTCCAAGAAGCCGTATGGTGAATCGGAAAAGGGTTAAGTGGTGGACATCTGAGTTGAATGTGAAGCGTAAGCAGGTTAGGAGATTGCGAATGCGTTTCCAAACATGTAGACGTCACCGAGCTGCAGACGTGGATCAGGCAAAACTTGCTTACAGGCATGGTTTGGCTGAATACAAGAGTATGCTTGTGCTATATAAAGCACTTCTCGTTTCTCGTGAAGGAGAAAGCGTTGGTGCAATGGTGCAATCGGTGTCTCGGCCTGGATCACTTCGCATCCAGGTGTAGGCAGAAGGACTCTGTGTGCTGGCATTGTGGACAGTCGGGCCACTCTAAGCGCGATTGTGGTAATGCCATTCATTGCCGTGATTGCGACTTCAGGGGAAACCCGGCTGGACACTTTATGCTAAGCATGGATTGTCCAGTCTATGCTGCGGCGGTGGCCAGGGCGAGTGCTCGACACTAAAAATGCCAGTTAAATTAATTCAATTTAACTGCCAGGGTGCTCGAGTAGCCATGTTCGACTTAGGACAGATACTGTGTAGCTCACAGTGCAGCTTTGCGTTGTTGCAGGAACCTTACACTGTTGCAGGACATGTGAGGGGATTGCCTGCGCACATGCGATCGTTTGTGGACGACAGTGGCAATGCTGCTGTCGTAGTAAATGATGTAAACACTGTGTGTTCCCTGATAGGCTCAAGTGAATGGGGTGTGTGTGTGAATGTTGAGGGTAGCTTTGGTAGGCTGATTTTATGCAGCCTTTACTTTAAGCATGCCTTGGACATTGAACCGTACTTGGCATACCTCGATGAGTTGCTACGGATGATTGGGAATAGCGCTGCGATTTTCGGCATTGACGCTAATGCAGTCTCCCCTTTGTGGTTCAGTAAAATAACAGAACGCACGTCCCAATTTTACAGTACCATCAGGGGCGAACTGCTAAGCGAATGGATAGCCTTTAATCGCATAGCTGTTCTCAATCAGCCTAGTGACCTATATACTTTCGATGGTCCAAACGGGCAAAGTGATATTGATGTCACCTTGGCAAATACGACGGCGCTTCGTAGCTTTGATTTTCAGTGGCGCATCCGGCGTTCTGAGGGGGTGAGTGATCACAGCCTCACGGAGGTTGAGATTGTTCGCTCCAGCGGTACGCTAGATGTGCAGGAAAATTGGAATGAGAAGCGCTGGCTTCACAAAGAATGTCGACTGGGTGTCGTACAAGAGTGAGATTGCAAGAAAGGTCACATCAACACCACTTGAGGCCTTTCAACGTTTGGGTATCGTTGGTAAGGTTGCCCTCATCAATGAGTGTATGTGGGATGTCAACGACCAACTCTTTCCAAGAAGCCGTATGGTGAATCGGAAAAGGGTTAAGTGGTGGACATCTGAGTTGAATGTGAAGCGTAAGCAGGTTAGAAGATTGCGAATGCGTTCCCAAACATGTAGACGTCACCGAGCTGCAGACGTGGATCAGGCAAAACTTGCTTACAGGCATGGTTTGGCTGAATACAAGAGTATGCTTGTGCTATATAAAGCACTTCTCGTTTCTCGTGAAGGAGAAAGCGTTGGTGCAATGGTGCAATCGGTGTCTCGGCCTGGATCACTTCGCATCCAGGTGTAGGCAGAAGGACTCTGTGTGCTGGCATTGTGGACAGTCGGGCCACTCTAAGCGCGATTGTGGTAATGCCATTCATTGCCGTGATTGCGACTTCAGGGGAAACCCGGCTGGACACTTTATGCTAAGCATGGATTGTCCAGTCTATGCTGCGGCGGTGACCAGGGCGAGTGCTCGACACTAAAAATGCCAGTTAAATTAATTCAATTTAACTGCCAGGGTGCTCGAGTAGCCATGTTCGAGTTAGGACAGATACTGTGTAGCTCACAGTGCAGCTTTGCGTTGTTGCAGGAACCTTACACTGTTGCAGGACATGTGAGGGGATTGCCTGCGCACATGCGATCGTTTGTGGACGACAGTGGCAATGCTGCTGTCGTAGTAAATGATGTAAACACTGTGTGTTCCCTGATAGGCTCAAGTGAATGGGGTGTGTGTGTGAATGTTGAGGGTAGCTTTGGTAGGCTGATTTTATGCAGCCTTTACTTTAAGCATGCCTTGGACATTGAACCGTACTTGGCATACCTCGATGAGTTGCTACGGATGATTGGGAATAGCGCTGCGATTTTCGGCATTGACGCTAATGCAGTCTCCCCTTTGTGGTTCAGTAAAATAACAGAACGCACGTCCCAATTTTACAGTACCATCAGGGGGGAACTGCTAAGCGAATGGATAGCCTTTAATCGCATAGCTGCTCTCAATCAGCCTAGTGACCTATATACTTTCGATGGTCCAAACGGGCAAAGTGATATTGATGTCACCTTGGCAAATACGACGGCGCTTCGTAGCTTTGATTTTCAGTGGCGCATCCGGCGTTCTGAGGGGGTGAGTGATCACAGCCTCACGAAGGTTGAGATTGTTCGCTCCAGCGGTACGCTAGATGTGCAGGAAAATTGGAATGAGAAGCGCTGGCTTCACAAAGAATGTCGACTGGGTGTCGTACAAGAGTGAGATTGCAAGAAAGGTCACATCAACACCACTTGAGGCCTTTCAACGTTTGGGTATCGTTGGTAAGGTTGCCCTCATCAATGAGTGTATGTGGGATGTCAACGACCAACTCTTTCCAAGAAGCCGTATGGTGAATCGGAAAAGGGTTAAGTGGTGGACATCTGAGTTGAATGTGAAGCGTAAGCAGGTTAGGAGATTGCGAATGCGTTTCCAAACATGTAGACGTCACCGAGCTGCAGACGTGGATCAGGCAAAACTTGCTTACAGGCATGGTTTGGCTGAATACAAGAGTATGCTTGTGCTATATAAAGCACTTCTCGTTTCTCGTGAAGGAGAAAGCGTTGGTGCAATGGTACAATCGGTGTCTCGGCCTGGATCACTTCGCATCCAGGTGTAGGCAGAAGGACTCTGTGTGCTGGCATTGTGGACAGTCGGGCCACTCTAAGCGCGATTGTGGTAATGCCATTCATTGCCGTGATTGCGACTTCAGGGGAAACCCGGCTGGACACTTTATGCTAAGCATGGATTGTCCAGTCTATGCTGCGGCGGTGGCCAGGGCGAGTGCTCGACACTAAAAATGCCAGTTAAATTAATTCAATTTAACTGCCAGGGTGCTCGAGTAGCCATGTTCGAGTTAGGACAGATACTGTGTAGCTCACAGTGCAGCTTTGCGTTGTTGCAGGAACCTTACACTGTTGCAGGACATGTGAGGGGATTGCCTGCGCACATGCGATCGTTTGTGGACGACAGTGGCAATGCTGCTGTCGTAGTAAATGATGTAAACACTGTGTGTTCCCTGATAGGCTCAAGTGAATGGGGTGTGTGTGTGAATGTTGAGGGTAGCTTTGGTAGGCTGATTTTATGCAGCCTTTACTTTAAGCATGCCTTGGACATTGAACCGTACTTGGCATACCTAGATGAGTTGCTACGGATGATTGGGAATAGCGCTGCGATTTTCGGCATTGACGCTAATGCAGTCTCCCCTTTGTGGTTCAGTAAAATGACAGAACGCACGTCCCAATTTTACAGTACCATCAGGGGGGAACTGCTAAGCGAATGGATAGCCTTTAATCGCATAGCTGTTCTCAATCAGCCTAGTGACCTATATACTTTCGATGGTCCAAACGGGCAAAGTGATATTGATGTCACCTTGGCAAATACGACGGCGCTTCGTAGCTTTGATTTTCAGTGGCGCATCCGGCGTTCTGAGGGGGTGAGTGATCACAGCCTCACGGAGGTTGAGATTGTTCGCTCCAGCGGTACGCTAGATGTGCAGGAAAATTGGAATGAGAAGCGCTGGCTTCACAAAGAATGTCGACTGGGTGTCGTACAAGAGTGAGATTGCAAGAAAGGTCACATCAACACCACTTGAGGCCTTTCAACGTTTGGGTATCGTTGGTAAGGTTGCCCTCATCAATGAGTGTATGTGGGATGTCAACGACCAACTCTTTCCAAGAAGCCGTATGGTGAATCGGAAAAGGGTTAAGTGGTGGACATCTGAGTTGAATGTGAAGCGTAAGCAGGTTAGGAGATTGCGAATGCGTTTCCAAACATGTAGACGTCACCGAGCTGCAGACGTGGATCAGGCAAAACTTGCTTACAGGCATGGTTTGGCTGAATACAAGAGTATGCTTGTGCTATATAAAGCACTTCTCGTTTCTCGTGAAGGAGAAAGCGTTGGTGCAATGGTGCAATCGGTGTCTCGGCCTGGATCACTTCGCATCCAGGTGTAGGCAGAAGGACTCTGTGTGCTGGCATTGTGGACAGTCGGGCCACTCTAAGCGCGATTGTGGTAATGCCATTCATTGCCGTGATTGCGACTTCAGGGGAAACCCGGCTGGACACTTTATGCTAAGCATGGATTGTCCAGTCTATGCTGCGGCGGTGGCCAGGGCGAGTGCTCGACACTAAAAATGCCAGTTAAATTAATTCAATTTAACTGCCAGGGTGCTCGAGTAGCCATGTTCGAGTTGGGACAGATACTGTGTAGCTCACAGTGCAGCTTTGCGTTGTTGCAGGAACCTTACACTGTTGCAGGACATGTGAGGGGATTGCCTGCGCTCATGCGATCGTTTGTGGACGACAGTGGCAATGCTGCTGTCGTAGTAAATGATGTAAACACTGTGTGTTCCCTGATAGGCTCAAGTGAATGGGGTGTGTGTGTGAATGTTGAGGGTAGCTTTGGTAGGCTGATTTTATGCAGCCTTTACTTTAAGCATGCCTTGGACATTGAACCGTACTTGGCATACCTCGATGAGTTGCTACGGATGATTGGGAATAGCGCTGCGATTTTCGGCATTGACGCTAATGCAGTCTCCCCTTTGTGGTTCAGTAAAATAACAGAACGCACGTCCCAATTTTACAGTACCATCAGGGGGGAACTGCTAAGCGAATGGATAGCCTTTAATCGCATAGCTGTTCTCAATCAGCCTAGTGACCTATATACTTTCGATGGTCCAAACGGGCAAAGTGATATTGATGTCACCTTGGCAAATACGACGGCGCTTCGTAGCTTTGATTTTCAGTGGCGCATCCGGCGTTCTGAGGGGGTGAGTGATCACAGCCTCACGGAGGTTGAGATTGTTCGCTCCAGCGGTACGCTAGATGTGCAGGAAAATTGGAATGAGAAGCGCTGGCTTCACAAAGAATGTCGACTGGGTGTCGTACAAGAGTGAGATTGCAAGAAAGGTCACATCAACACCACTTGAGGCCTTTCAACGTTTGGGTATCGTTGGTAAGGTTGCCCTCATCAATGAGTGTATGTGGGATGTCAACGACCAACTCTTGCCAAGAAGCCGTATGGTGAATCGGAAAAGGGTTAAGTGGTGGACATCTGAGTTGAATGTGAAGCGTAAGCAGGTTAGGAGATTGCGAATGCGTTTCCAAACATGTAGACGTCACCGAGCTGCAGACGTGGATCAGGCAAAACTTGCTTACAGGCATGGTTTGGCTGAATACAAGAGTATGCTTGTCCGCAGTAAGAACGGAGGACCTTTGCCGAGGAACACCGAGATGACCCCTGGGGTCGTCTTTACCGTGTTTGTCGGGGAAGGAAATCCTTGGAGCTTGGGGCCATCCATCATGAGGGCCAAGTGCTCACATCATGGAGGGACTGTGTATCTGTCCTGATGGGTACTTTCTTTCCCAGAGCCATTGGTTCGAATGATCCACTTGTGGATTTGCCGGGCGATGTGCCTTTACTGAAGGTGAAATTGGCTGCGCGATTTCTAGGCTTAAATCGAGGAAGTCACCAGGATTCGACGAACTAACTGGAGAGATGGTGAAAGTTATCTGGACAGTGGTTCCCGAATACTTGATGGCTCTTTACTCGTGCTGTGTCAGGGAGAATTATTTTCCCGTGGAATGGAAATGTGCAAAGGTTATAGTTCTGCTGAAGTCTAATGATAGGGTGAGGACCAATCCTCGCTCCTATCGTGGCATCATTCTCCTTCCTGTACTTGGAAAGGTGCGGGAAAGAGTCTTGGTGGACAGACTGATGCAGCGCATCCCTGAGCAGTCTCCATTCCAGTTTGGTTTCAAACCAGGGCGCAGTGTCGAAAATGCTTGGCTGCGCGTAAAGGACACTATTGACGGATCTTTTGGGAACTATGTCCTTGGTATCTTCATTGATTTCAAGGGCGCTTTCGATTGCCTTGACTGGGCAAGTGTGCTGCGGAGGTTGCAGGAGGTAGGGAATAGTGAGGGTTCCTTGTGGCAGAGCTATTTTTCCAACAGGTCAGCTCGTGTTGTCAATTCTTTTGACAGTGTGATGGTAGGTGTTGAGAGGGGATGTCCTGGTCCATATATATGGAACTTGATGATGGATCCTCTGCTGCTGCTTCTTTCATCCTGGCAGTCGTACTGCAGTGTTGTCGCGTAAGCTGATGATCTCCTTATCCTTCTCGAAGGCCAGTCTCGTGCTGAGTTGGAGAGTAGGGGTACGGAGGCCATGGGCGTGGTGACTAACTGGGGATCGAGTGTCGGTGGAAAAGACGTCCTTGATGCTGCTCAATGGTAAATTATCCTTGAATCGGCCTCCAGTTGTTAGAGCTGCCGGGTTGAGTATAAGATACGTGACGGAAGTCAAGTATCTTGGCAATAATATCGGAGAGAGGATGAACTTTGTTCCTCATCTTGTAAAGTTCACATCCCTCGTGCCAGCAGTCAGACGGGTGCTGAAGTGTGAGTGGGGTCTGTCGGGGCAAGCAGTCCGGACTGTATATGGCGGACTTTTTGTTGCATGCGCGGCATTTGGTGCACCGGTATGGTACGATGTTGCTAAGACCGTGACAGGAAGAAGCAAGCTCCTGACTTGTCAGCGAACTATGCTCCTTGGTTCACTTCGAGTATGCAAGACTGTCTCAACGGAGGCTCTACAAGTGTTGGCAGGTGTGCCACCGCTAGATCTGGAGGTCATCCGTCGTGGTATGGCCGGCAGATTGCGGAGGCAGCGGCCGCTCTCAGCATCTGACTGGAGCGAGTGCCGGAATGTTCAGGGTCTAAGTGCCCGCGAACGGAAGGCCCTGTTGGAGAATGGCTTACTGTCGAGGTGGCAGTTGCGTTGGGGGGAGAGCAGCAAGGGAAGAGTAACTTTCGAGTTCCTTCCTGAAGTTGCTTATGCGTGTGGGCGGGAGTGTCTGGACTTCTCTCTCTATGCGGGCTTTCTGCTGACTGGGCATGGTTCCCTTACAGCTTTCTTGCATGAAAGGGCCCTAGCTGCGTCAGCAGAGTGCTCGTGTGGTGCACCGAGAGAAGATTGGAGACATGTGCTAATCGAGTGTCCGCGATATGCTCGCTGCAGGGATCTCTCTGCGATGGGTGTAGTGCGGGTAGGTGACACCTGGGATTTCAGTCGTGTTCTTTTCTCGAGGGAGACGGCTGACAATCTAGCCATCTTTGCCGAACAAATCTTTCGGATACGGAGGAAATAATGGCAATGTTTTCCTTGTTGTAGAAACTGCTGTTTAACAAGGGTTTCACTTAGCGCTGGCCTCAGTTTGTGGTGCTCGACTCACAAAGAGTCCTGGCTATACGAGGTTGGCGCAAGTCATAGTGTAGTCTGCGGCTATATGCTTCCAGGGCTCCCGATTTACTGGCAGGTTGGACTAAGTCCGCAACCTCCTTGTAACTTGCAGATACTGTGTAGCTCACAGTGCAGCTTTGCGTTGTTGCAGGAACCTTACACTGTTGCAGGACATGTGAGGGGATTGCCTGCGCTCATGCGATCGTTTGTGGACGACAGTGGCAATGCTGCTGTCGTAGTAAATGATGTAAACACTGTGTGTTCCCTGATAGGCTCAAGTGAATGGGGTGTGTGTGTGAATGTTGAGGGTAGCTTTGGTAGGCTGATTTTATGCAGCCTTTACTTTAAGCATGCCTTGGACATTGAACCGTACTTGGCATACCTCGATGAGTTGCTACGGATGATTGGGAATAGCGCTGCGATTTTCGGCATTGACGCTAATGCAGTCTCCCCTTTGTGGTTCAGTAAAATAACAGAACGCACGTCCCAATTTTACAGTACCATCAGGGGGGAACTGCTAAGCGAATGGATAGCCTTTAATCGCATAGCTGTTCTCAATCAGCCTAGTGACCTATATACTTTCGATGGTCCAAACGGGCAAAGTGATATTGATGTCACCTTGGCAAATACGACGGCGCTTCGTAGCTTTGATTTTCAGTGGCGCATCCGGCGTTCTGAGGGGGTGAGTGATCACAGCCTCACGGAGGTTGAGATTGTTCGCTCCAGCGGTACGCTAGATGTGCAGGAAAATTGGAATGAGAAGCGCTGGCTTCACAAAGAATGTCGACTGGGTGTCGTACAAGAGTGAGATTGCAAGAAAGGTCACATCAACACCACTTGAGGCCTTTCAACGTTTGGGTATCGTTGGTAAGGTTGCCCTCATCAATGAGTGTATGTGGGATGTCAACGACCAACTCTTTCCAAGAAGCCGTATGGTGAATCGGAAAAGGGTTAAGTGGTGGACATCTGAGTTGAATGTGAAGCGTAAGCAGGTTAGGAGATTGCGAATGCGTTTCCAAACATGTAGACGTCACCGAGCTGCAGACGTGGATCAGGCAAAACTTGCTTACAGGCATGGTTTGGCTGAATACAAGAGTATGCTTGTCCGCAGTAAGAACGGAGGACCTTTGCCGAGGAACACCGAGATGACCCCTGGGGTCGTCTTTACCGTGTTTGTCGGGGAAGGAAATCCTTGGAGCTTGGGGCCATCCATCATGAGGGCCAAGTGCTCACATCATGGAGGGACTGTGTATCTGTCCTGATGGGTACTTTCTTTCCCAGAGCCATTGGTTCGAATGATCCACTTGTGGATTTGCCGGGCGATGTGCCTTTACTGAAGGTGAAATTGGCTGCGCGATTTCTAGGCTTAAATCGAGGAAGTCACCAGGATTCGACGAACTAACTGGAGAGATGGTGAAAGTTATCTGGACAGTGGTTCCCGAATACTTGATGGCTCTTTACTCGTGCTGTGTCAGGGAGAATTATTTTCCCGTGGAATGGAAATGTGCAAAGGTTATAGTTCTGCTGAAGTCTAATGATAGGGTGAGGACCAATCCTCGCTCCTATCGTGGCATCATTCTCCTTCCTGTACTTGGAAAGGTGCGGGAAAGAGTCTTGGTGGACAGACTGATGCAGCGCATCCCTGAGCAGTCTCCATTCCAGTTTGGTTTCAAACCAGGGCGCAGTGTCGAAAATGCTTGGCTGCGCGTAAAGGACACTATTGACGGATCTTTTGGGAACTATGTCCTTGGTATCTTCATTGATTTCAAGGGCGCTTTCGATTGCCTTGACTGGGCAAGTGTGCTGCGGAGGTTGCAGGAGGTAGGGAATAGTGAGGGTTCCTTGTGGAAGAGCTATTTTTCCAACAGGTCAGCTCGTGTTGTCAATTCTTTTGACAGTGTGATGGTAGGTGTTGAGAGGGGATGTCCTGGTCCATATATATGGAACTTGATGATGGATCCTCTGCTGCTGCTTCTTTCATCCTGGCAGTCGTACTGCAGTGTTGTCGCGTAAGCTGATGATCTCCTTATCCTTCTCGAAGGCCAGTCTCGTGCTGAGTTGGAGAGTAGGGGTACGGAGGCCATGGGCGTGGTGACTAACTGGGGATCGAGTGTCGGTGGAAAAGACGTCCTTGATGCTGCTCAATGGTAAATTATCCTTGAATCGGCCTCCAGTTGTTAGAGCTGCCGGGTTGAGTATAAGATACGTGACGGAAGTCAAGTATCTTGGCAATAATATCGGAGAGAGGATGAACTTTGTTCCTCATCTTGTAAAGTTCACATCCCTCGTGCCAGCAGTCAGACGGGTGCTGAAGTGTGAGTGGGGTCTGTCGGGGCAAGCAGTCCGGACTGTATATGGCGGACTTTTTGTTGCATGCGCGGCATTTGGTGCACCGGTATGGTACGATGTTGCTAAGACCGTGACAGGAAGAAGCAAGCTCCTGACTTGTCAGCGAACTATGCTCCTTGGTTCACTTCGAGTATGCAAGACTGTCTCAACGGAGGCTCTACAAGTGTTGGCAGGTGTGCCACCGCTAGATCTGGAGGTCATCCGTCGTGGTATGGCCGGCAGATTGCGGAGGCAGCGGCCGCTCTCAGCATCTGACTGGAGCGAGTGCCGGAATGTTCAGGGTCTAAGTGCCCGCGAACGGAAGGCCCTGTTGGAGAATGGCTTACTGTCGAGGTGGCAGTTGCGTTGGGGGGAGAGCAGCAAGGGAAGAGTAACTTTCGAGTTCCTTCCTGAAGTTGCTTATGCGTGTGGGCGGGAGTGTCTGGACTTCTCTCTCTATGCGGGCTTTCTGCTGACTGGGCATGGTTCCCTTACAGCTTTCTTGCATGAAAGGGCCCTAGCTGCGTCAGCAGAGTGCTCGTGTGGTGCACCGAGAGAAGATTGGAGACATGTGCTAATCGAGTGTCCGCGATATGCTCGCTGCAGGGATCTCTCTGCGATGGGTGTAGTGCGGGTAGGTGACACCTGGGATTTCAGTCGTGTTCTTTTCTCGAGGGAGACGGCTGACAATCTAGCCATCTTTGCCGAACAAATCTTTCGGATACGGAGGAAATAATGGCAATGTTTTCCTTGTTGTAGAAACTGCTGTTTAACAAGGGTTTCACTTAGCGCTGGCCTCAGTTTGTGGTGCTCGACTCACAAAGAGTCCTGGCTATACGAGGTTGGCGCAAGTCATAGTGTAGTCTGCGGCTATATGCTTCCAGGGCTCCCGATTTACTGGCAGGTTGGACTAAGTCCGCAACCTCCTTGTAACTTGCAGATGGTGGATTTTTGGGCGGGAGGGGCGCCGAACAGGTCTCATCCTGACCCACTCGGATCCCATTTGGGGGTTCTCCCCAACATTGCTTCTTGCTATGGTAATGGCGCCTTATGTTGCTGTAGCCGTAATAAGTTGTCGTGTGGGGCATGGGGTGCCCGTTCATGTGATCGGTGATGACTCGACCTCGCAACTTTGCGTCGGTTACGGGGGTGTATAGCGCCAGTGGTTCTATGCGCGAACTGACCGGTTCTTCGAGTAGTAGTAGTTTTGTTGTCCTCGTTTTTAGGTATGCCAGTTTGCCTTCGCTTTCTGGGGTTTTTCGGTAGAGATGAGTGCATGTGTTACGTACCTGCACTCTCCTGCAATGGGATTTTTCGGTAATAGTATGGAACGATTTGGTTAGTGCATGCCTCGGTCGGACCTTGCTGGGATTTCCGGGCGGAATTGTGTTGTCTTGTGTTGAATTTTTTGTGCAGATGATGCATTTCGATCATTGGTCACTGCGTCGACTAACTGATTCGAAGTGCGTCATCTAAAAGGTTGCTAGGCCTTGAGAGTTAAGGCACTTATCTAGAAGTGACCTCACGGTTGCGAAAGCCTGACCAGAGGCTATATTCTGGTACCATGGGAGATAGCAGGCCCCGGAAAGGATATTTCTTTGCCGTGCTATCAAGAGGTAGGCCCCCTAGTGGGAGTATCATGGTGGCTGTGGTTGCCCAAAATCGCGGGCGCATATAGCATCCTATGATCCTATAACATCCAGGATCTGTGGATGCTAGAGGTGTTAGATAGGCCTCGCCCTCAGCAAGGTTTGGTCGCCCTTAAGCGTCACTAAATTGTTACTGGGGTGGTGAATACCTCCTCAGGGCGGTGGTCAACGCTTAATTTGACTCCGTTATTGTGGGTAGGCCCACCGTGAAGTTTGCCAATAATTGGCCGGGTATTCACGTTAAGCACACTTTTCGACTTCTGCCCCTGTCTAGCATTCCACTGTGAGCACTCGAGGCGAGCAGTCGTGTTTTTATTAGCTAGTGCAGTGAATAGTGTTTTCAGTAGTGTAGAGATAAGCCACAGCAGAGTGGTGAATTAGCTAGTGTTGTGTGTGTGGAATTTCTTCCACACTAACGGGAAAGTGTTTACGCGAAACTTGTTTACGCAAAACTTGTTTACGCCGTATTTGCTGGGTGAGTTGCTTGAATATATTTTTTTAGTGTATTTAGCATTGTGTGTTGTTAGAGCAACACATGGAGGAGGATTGTAGTGGTGGTCGGAGGGAGGATGCCTTTGTTGGCCTCTCCTCCGACTGCGAGAGTGAGGCAGTTGCCTCTGATGTCCCGCCGCGGAACTTCTTTTTGAAGAGTCCGCCTGTGGTTGAGGAGGGGAAGAGAAAAAAGAAGAAGAAGACGAGGAAGGCGCGCCGGGAATCCTTGGCGTCAGCCTCGGCCTCCAAGGTAGATGACTCTGCCATGGAGACTGAGAGTGTTGCGGAGGCGGGTAAGGCCAGAAAGAGGCCGGTTGAAGAGGTTGCTCCGGCAAATTCTTCAGGTCGGGACTCTTTGGTGGCCAAGAAGGCGCTTACTGAGCCTTCTTCTTCTTCGAAGTAGGTAGGAGGTAAGGAGGTAGGAAGTAAGGAGGTACGTGTGGTGTTGGTGCCTTTGCCGGCAGAAGCAGTTGTTGCAGCGGGTAGTGGTGGTACTGTGCCAGTGGTGATGGGTCCTCCTGTGGCTAGGGCGCGCTTGACTAAAGCTGTGGCTGAAGTCAAGTCGGCTCTTCCCACAGGAGCCCCATCGCGGGTGCAAGCCACTGCGGGTTCTGCTGTTGCAAGTGCCTTGCCGAAGGCGAAGCCAGCGCCACCCATGCGCGAGTCAAGGCAGGCTGAGGTTTTGACCTTGGCTAAAGTCCTTGATAGTTGTAGGTTGATTAGGAAGATGGTGGTTTCCCCAATTGGACACCATCCAGAAGTAGGCGCTTCTCTAGCAGAGATTTCCTCCAAATATGAGGATCTCGTGCTAGAGTTGACAGGGACGCTCGAGCGTCATAGGGGTAGGGCGGACTCCGGATGTGCTCCTGCAGTGGGAGCTTCGGAGTCTGTAGAGGGTAGGGACGGTCCAAGTGGGACTGTCAAATCGCTAGGAGTCCCTGTTGGGATGAACGTTGAGGGACGACCTTCGTTCGCGCAGGTAGCCAGCACTGCTACTGTTTCGGGTGGTATGGGGGGCAAATGTCAGGTTAAGAAACCTGATGTGGAACCTGCCAGACCACTTGAGACGTGGTCTTTTGTTGTCAAGGGGAAGAAGGGAGAGTCAGTGGGAGCACTGAGGAAGATGGTGGTGGAGGAATTGGTGCCTGCCGTGGGTGTCAGGGTGCATACTGTGCGCCCTGGCAAGCAAGGTGGCATTCTGGTCCGCACGCCATCGGTTGCTGAGCGGGATGCTTTCCTGGGGCATACGAAGCTCGAAGAGGTGGGTCTGTTGGCCGAAGCAGCAAGGGGTAAGTCTCTTGTCGTGCAGAGGGTGGAGAAACGGATCTCCCCCGAAGAGTTTCTGGGTGAGCTGCATAAGCTAAACTTATGCAAGTTCATCAAAGAGGAGTTTGAGAAGGAGGTCTGCCTTTCCACCCGTTGGGAGGCAGGGGATGGTCGCCTGAATGCTGTCCTACAGTGCAGCTCCAGGACCGCGGGTATCCTTCTCGGAGAAGGGAGGTGCTATATAAAGCACTTCTCGTTTCTCGTGAAGGAGAAATCGTTGGTGCAATGGTGTAACCGGTGTCTCGGCCTGGATCACTTTGCATCCAGGGCGTTGTGGACAGTCGGGCCACTCTAAGCGCGATTGTGGTAATGCCATTCATTGCCGTGATTGCGACTTCAGGGGAAACCCGGCTGGACACTTTATGCTAAGCATGGATTGTCCAGTCTATGCTGCGGCGGTGGCCAGGGCGAGTGCTCGACACTAAAAATGCCAGTTAAATTAATTCATATTAACTGCCAGGGTACTCGAGTAGCCATGTTCGAGTTAGGACAGATACTGTGTAGCTCACAGTGCAGCTTTGCGTTGTTGCAGGAACCTTACACTGTTACAGGACATGTGAGGGGATTGCCTGCGCACATGCGATCGTTTGTGGACGACAGTGGCAATGCTGCTGTCGTAGTAAATGATGTAAACACTGTGTGTTACCTGATAGGCTCAAGCGAATGGGGTGTGTGTGTGAATGTTGAGGGTAGCTTTGGTAGGCTGATTTTATGCAGCCTTTACTTTAAGCATGCCTTGGACATTGAACCGTACTTGGCATACCTCGATGAGTTGCTACGGATGATTGGGAATAGCGCTGCGATTTTCGGCAATGACGCTAATGCAGTCTCCCCTTTGTGGTTCAGTAAAATGACAGGACGCACGTCCCAATTTTACAGTACCATCAGGGGGGAACTGCTAAGCGAATGAATAGCCGTTAATCGCATAGCTGTTCTCAATCAGCCTAGTGACCTATATACTTTCGATGGTCCAAACGGGCAAAGTGATATTGATGTGACCCTGGCAAATACGACGGCGCTTCGTAGCTTTGATTTTCAGTGGCGCATCCGGCGTTCTGAGGGGGTGAGTGATCACAGCCTCATGGAGGTTGAGATTGTTCGCTCCAGCGGTACGCTAGATGTGCAGGAAAATTGGAATGAGAAGCGCTGGCTTCTCAAGAATGTCGACTGGGTGTCGTACAAGAGTGAGATTGCAAGAAAGATCACATCAACACCACTTCAGGCCTTTCAACGTTTGGGTATCGATGGTAAGGTTGCCTTCATCAATGAGTGTATGTGGGATGTCAACGACCAACTCTTTCCAAGAAGCCGTATGGTGAATCGGAAAAGGGTTAAGTGGTGGACATCTGAGTTGAATGTGAAGCGTAAGCAGGTTAGGAGATTGCGAATGCGTTTCCAAACCTGTAGACGTCACGGATCTGCAGACGTGGATCAGGCAAAACTTGCTTACAGGCATGGTTTGGCTGAATACAAGAGTATGCTTGTCCGCAGTAAGAACGACAATTGGAGGACCTTTGCCGAGGAACACCGAGATGACCCCTGGGGTCGTCTTTACCGTGTTTGTCGGGGAAGGAAATCCTTGGAGCTTGGGGCCATCCATCATGAGGGTACTTTCCTGATGGGTACTTTCTTTCCCAGAGCCATTGGTTCGAATGATCCACTTGTGGATTTGCCGGGCGATGTGCCTGCGGTTACTGGAGGTGAAATTGGCTGCGCGATTTCTAGGCTTAAATCGAGGAAGTCACCAGGATTCGACGGACTAACTGGAGAGATGGTGAAAGCTATCTGGACAGTGGTTCCCGAATACTTGATGGCTCTTTACTCGTGCTGTGTCAGGGAGAATTATTTTCCCCTGGAATGGAAATGTGCAAAGGTGATAGTTCTGCTGAAGTCTAATGAGAGGGTGAGGACCAATCCTCGCTCCTATCGTGGCATCAGTCTCCTTCCTGTACTTGGAAAGGTGCTGGAAAGAGTCTTGGTGGACAGACTGATGCAGCGCATCCCTGAGCAGTCTCCATTCTAGTTTGGTTTCAAACCAGGGCGCAGTGTCGAAGATGCTTGGCTGCGCGTAAAGGACACTGTTGACGGATCTGCTGGGAAGTATGTCCTTGGTATCTTCATTGATTTCAAGGGTGCTTTCGATTGCCTTGACTGGGCAAGTGTGCTGCGGAGGTTTCAGGAGGTAGGGAATAGTGAGGGTTCCTTGTGGAAGAGCTATTTTTCCAACAGGTCAGTTCGTGTTGTCAATTCTTTTGACAGTGTGATGGTAGGTGTTGAGAGGGGATGTCCTCAGGGGTCTGTTGCTGGTCCATATATATGGAACTTGATGATGGATCCTCTGCTGCTGCTTCTTTCATCCTGGCAGTCGTACTGCAGTGTTGTCGCGTATGCTGATGATCTCCTTATCCTTCTCGAAGGCCAGTCTCGTGCTGAGTTGGAGAGTAGGGGTACGGAGGCCATGGGCGTGGTGACTAACTGGGGATCGAGTGTCGGGTTGGAAGTGGCGGTGGAAAAGACGTCCTTGATGCTGCTCAAGGGTAAATTATCCTTGAATTGGCCTCCAGTTGTTAGAGCTGCCGGGTTGAGTATAAGATACGTGACGGAAGTCAAGTATCTTGGCATTAATATCGGAGAGAGGATGAACTTTGTTCCTCATCTTGTAAAGATGAGAGCAAAACTCACATCCCTCGTGCCAGCAGTCAGACGGGTGCTGAAGTGTGAGTGGGGTCTGTCGGGGCAAGCAGTCCGTACTGTATATGGTGGACTTTTTGTTGCATGCGCGGCATTTGGTGCACCGGTATGGTACGATGTTGCTAAGACGGTGACAGGAAGAAGCAAGCTCCTGACTTGTCAGCGAACTATGCTCCTTGGTTCACTTCGAGTATGCAAGACTGTCTCAACGGAGGCTCTACAAGTGTTGGCAGGTGTGCCACCGCTAGATCTGGAGGTCATCCGTCGTGGTATGGCCGGCAGATTGCGGAGGCAGCGGCCGCTCTCAGCATCTGACTGGAGCGAGTGCCGGAATGTTCAGGGTCTAAGTGCCCGCGAACGGAAGGCCCTGTTGGAGAATGGCGTACTGTCGAGGTGGCAGTTGCGTTGGGGGGAAAGCAGCAAGGGAAGAGTAACGTTCGAGTTCCTTCCTGAAGTTGCTTATGCGTGTGGGCGGGAGTGTGTGGACTTCTCTCTCTATGCGGGTTTTCTGCTGACTGGGCATGGTTCCCTTAATGCTTTCATGCATGAAAGGGCCCTAGCTGCGTCAGCGGAGTGCTCGTGTGGTGCACCGAGAGAAGATTGGAGACATGTGCTAATCGAGTGTCCGCGATATGCTCACTGCAGGGATCTCTCTGCGATGGGTGTAGTGCGGGTAGGTGACACTTGGGATTTCAGTCGTGTTCTCTTCTCAAGGGAGACGGCTGACAATCTAGCCATCTTTGCCGAACAAATCTTTCGGATACGGAGGCAATAATGGCAATGTTGTCCTTGTTGTAGAAACTGCTGTTTAACAAGGGGTTCACTTAGCGCCGGCCTCAGTTTGTGGTGCTCGACTCACAAAGAGTCCTGGCTATACGAGGTTGGCGCAAGTCATAGTGTAGTCTGCGGCTATATGCTTCCAGGGCTCCCGATTTACTGGCAGGTTGGACTAAGTCCGCAACCTCCTTATAACTTGCAGGTGGTGGATGTTTGGGCGGGAGGGGGGCCGTACAGGTCTCATCCTGACCCACTCGGATCCCATTTGGGAATTCTCCCCAACATTGCTTCTTGCTATGGTAATGGCGCCTTATGTTGCTGTGTTTTTACTAGGTAACATTTGGGCCGGAGCCGTAATAAGTTGTCGTGTGGGGCATGGGGTGCCTGTTCATGTGGTCGGTGATGACTCGACCTCGCAACTATTGCGTCGGTTACGGGGGTGTATAGCGCCAGTGGTTTTATGCGCGAACTAACCGGTTCTTCGAGTAGTAGTAGTTTTGTTGTCCTTGTTCTTAGGTATGCCAGTTTGCCTTCGCTTTCTGGGGATTTTCGGTAGAGATGAGTGCATGTGTTACGTACCTGCACTCTCCTGCAATGGGATTTTTTCGGTAGTGGTATGGCACGATTTGGTTAGTGCATGCCTCGGTCTGACCTTGTTGGGATTTCCGGGCAGAATTGTATTGTCCTGTGTTGTATTTTTGTGTAGATGATGCATTTCGATCATTGGTCACTACCTCGACTAACTGATTTGAAGTGCGTCATCTAAAAGGTTGCTAGGCCTTGAGTTTTAAGGCACTTATCTAGAAGTGCTATATTCTGGTACCATGGGAGATAGCAGGCCCCGGAAAGGATATTTCTTTTCCGTGCTGTCAAGAGGTAGGCCCCCTAGTGGGAGTATCATGGTGGCTGTGGTTGCCCAAAATCACGGGCGCATATAGCATCCTAAGATCCTATAACATTCAGGATCTGCGGATGCTAGAGGTGTTAGATAGGCCTCGCCCTCAGCAAGGTTTGTGGTCGCCCTTAAGCGTCACTAAATTGTTACTGGGGTGGTGAATACCTCCTCATGGCGGTGGTCAACGCTTAATTTGACTCTGTTATTGTGGGTAGGCCCACCGTGAAGTTTGCCATTAATTGGTCGGGTGTTCACGTTAAGCACACTTTTCGACTTTCTGCCCCTGTCTAGCACTTTCCACTGTGAGCACTCGAGGCGAGCAGTCGTGTTTTTATTAGCTAGTGCAGTGATAAAAGTGTTTTTCAGTAGTTAAGAGATAAGCCACAGTAGAGTGGTTATTTAGTTAGTGTTTGTGTGTGTGAAATTTTTTCCACACTAACGGTAACGTGTTTACGCGAAACTTGTTTACGCAAAACTTGTTTACGCCGTAACTAGTGATATTGGGTGAGTTGCTTTTGTATACTTATTTAGTGTATTTAGGCTATTAAGTGTTGTTGAAGCAACACATGGAGGAGAGTTGTAGTGGTGGTCGGAGGGAGGATGCCTTTGTTGGCCTCTCCTCCGACTGCGAGAGTGAGGCATTTGCCTCTGATGTCCCGCCGCGGAACTTCTTTTTGAAGAGTCCGCCGGTGGTTGAGGAGGGGAACAGGAAAAAGAAGAAGACGAGGAAGGCGCGCCGGGAATCCTTGGCGTCAGCCTCGGCCTCCATGGGTGAGGCGGGTAAGGCCAGAAAGAGGCCGGTTGAAGAGGTTGCTCCGGCAAATTCTTCAGGTCCGGACTCTTTGGTGGCCAAGAATGCGCTTACTGAGCCTTCTTCTTCTTTGAAGAAGGTAGGTGGTAAGGAGGTAGGAAGCAAGGAGGCACGTGTGGTGTTGGTGCCTTTGCCGGCTGAAGCAGTTGTTGCAGCGGGTAGTGGTGGTAGTAAGCCAGTGGTGATGGGTCCTCCTGTGGCTAGGGCGCGCTTGACTAAAGCTGTGGCTGAAGTGAAGTCGGCTCTTCCTACAGGAGCCCCGTCCCGGGTGCAAGCCACTGCGGGCTCTGCTGTTGCGAGTGCATTGCCGAAGGCGAAGCCAGCGCCACCTATGCGCGAGTCAAGGCAGGCTGATGGTTTGACCTTGGCTAATGTCCTTGATAGTTGTAGGTTGATTAGGAAGATGGTGGTTTCCACAATTGGACACCATCCAGAGGTAGGCGCTTCTCTAGCAGAGATTTCCTCCAAATATGAGGAACTCGTGTTAGAGTTGACAGGGACGCTCGAGCGTCATAGGGGTAGGGCGGACTCCGGATGTGCTCCTGCAGTGGGAGCTTCGGAGTCTGTAGAGGGTAGGGACGGTCCAAGTGGGACCGTCAAATCGCTAGGAGTCCCTGTTGGGATGAGCGTTGAGGGGCGACCTTTGTTCGCGCAGGTAGCCAGCACTGCCACTGTTTTGGGTGGTATGAGGGTTAAGAAACCTGATGTGGGACCTGCCAGACCACTTGAGACGTGGTCTTTTGTTGTCAAGGGCAAGAAGGGAGAGTCAGTGGGAGCACTGAGGAAGAAGGTGGTGGAGGAATTGGTGCCTGCCGTTGGTGTCAGGGTGCATACTGTGCGCCCTGGCAAGCAAGGTGGCATTCTGGTCCGCACGCCATCGGTTGCTGAGCGGGATGCTTTCCTCGGGCATAAGAAGCTCGAAGAGTTGGGTCTGTTGGCCGAAGCAGCAAGGGGTAAATCTCTTGTCGTGCAGAGAGTGGAGAAACGGATCTCCCCCGAAGAGTTCCTGGGTGAGCTGCATAATCTGAACTTATGCAAGTTCACCAAAGAGGAGTTTGAGAAGGAGGTCTGCCTTTCCACCCGTTGGGAGGCAGGGGATGGTCGCCTGAATGCTGTCCTACAGTGCAGCTCCAGGGCCGCGGGTATCCTTCTCGGAGAAGGGAGGTGCTATATAAAGCACTTCTCGTTTCTCGTGAAGGAGAAATCGTTGGTGCAATGGTGTAACCGGTGTCTCGGCCTGGATCACTTCGCATCCAGGTGTAGGCAGAAGGACTCTGTGTGCTGGCGTTGTGGACAGTCGGGCCACTCTAAGCGCGATTGTGGTAATGCCATTCATTGCCGTGATTGCGACTTCAGGGGAAACCCGGCTGGACACTTTATGCTAAGCATGGATTGTCCAGTCTATGCTGCGGCGGTGGCCAGGGCGAGTGCTCGACACTAAAAATGCCAGTTAAATTAATTCAATTTAACTGCCAGCGTGCTCGGGTAGCCATGTTCGAGTTAGGACAGATACTGTGTAGCTCACAGTGCAGCTTTGCGTTGTTGCAGGAACCTTACACTGTTACAGGACATGTGAGAGGATTGCCTGCGCACATGCGATCGTTTGTGGACGACAGTGGCAATGCTGCTGTCGTAGTAAATGATGTAAACACTGTGTGTTCCCTGATAGGCTCAAGCGAATGGGGTGTGTGTGTGAATGTTGAGGGTAGCTTTGGTAAGCTGATTTTATGCAGCCTTTACTTTAAGCATGCCTTGGACATTGAACCGTACTTGCCATACCTCGATGAGTTGCTACGGATGATTGGGAATAGCGCTGCGATTTTCGGCATTGACGCTAATGCAGTCTCCCCTTTGTGGTTCAGTAAAATGACAGGACGCACGTCCCAATTTTACAGTACCATCAGGGGGAACTGCTAAGCGAATGGATAGCCGTTAATCGCATAGCTGTTCTCAATCAGCCTAGTGACCTGTATACTTTCTGTGGTCCAAACGGGCAAAGTGATATTGATGTGACCCTGGCAAATATGACGGCGCTTTGTAGCTTTGATTTTCAGTGGCGCAAAAGGTTAGAAACTCTTCCAACACCCCGACATCGACACAGTGGTGAGAAGTCGAAGAAGCTCCCTTCCAACGCGCGATAGACATGGAAGATGCAGCTTGCGAAGAGCATTTCTTCAAGAGCCTGAAACGGCTTTACGACGGCCGTTACCAAGTAGCCCTTTCATTTAAGGAAGACGCTCACCCAGTACTTGGTAAGTCCCGCGAAGGAGCTTTTCGTCGTTTCCACGCCCTGGAAAGACGTCTGGCAACTGATCCTAAACTACGCGATCAATACGTTTCCTGTATTGAGGATTACATTGTGTTGCCGCTATGTATTGGCTGCAACTACCGAAAGCCGCGCAATTGGCGGCGCGAGATCATTCAGAAAATAACACCGAATTTGGGTGAAATTTCAAATTTCCTTTATTAAAAATACAAATTATTACAATGTCCTTATGATACTTTATGCTACTTACTATCACGGGAGTATTTAAATTTATCAAATTTTTAAGTTTAAAATGTATGAAGTCGCGCTTGTGCGAATCCCAATGCCAACGAGAAAAAGAAACATGCAACAAAATGCGCGGTTTGCTACTTAGTCGAAATATGCAAATATGGCCGACTCAAATGGAATAAATATTAAATATGGCCGACTCAAGTGGAGTAAATAATATTAAATATGGCCGACTCAAGTGGAGTAAATATTAATAAATATGGCCGACTCAAATGGGATAAATAAAGATAAATATGGCCGACTCAAATGGGATAAATAAAGATGGTGGAAAAAAGAGGACAATAATAAACTTTCCAGTGCTGGAATGCAGGGGGCGCGTATACGTACATTTGTTAAAGGCGCATTTGCACTACTATGTGCAACACTCCCCCTCGGTAGATCGTCCTTTACTGCTGACGTTTCTTATCAATTAGGTCGAGGATGGCCAACTTGACTACAGGCCTATGATAGATACCGGTTGGTGTCTGTACCCAAGCACTTCGTACTTGCCCGTCCTTGGACCTTCTCACTTGTGTTACTCGCCCCTTTGGCCAGCAGTTTCTGGGGTTGTTCGGGTCGACAATTAAGACAATGTCCCCTACCTCTATGGGTTTCGTGGGGTTGACCCACTTTGAGCGTCGGGTGAGAGTAGGTAAGTACTCCGCGACCCACCGCCTGCAGAAGAGGTCCGCAAATCGCTGTGAGGCCAGCCAGTTCCTTTTCAATGTTATTGGTTGTTCATCGAGTACCGCCGCCGGTTTCAATCCGCTAGAAGAGCCCAACAGAAAATGGTTTGGTGTAATTGCCTCTTGATTCTCCTCGTCTAAAGGTATATATGTCAGTGATCGCGAGTTCACAATGCCTTCTGCCTCAATTAGCATACTCCGTAGCAGCTCATCCGAAGGATTGCGGGTTGGTGTTATCGCATACAGCGTAGACTTGATGGAACGGACCAGTCTTTTCCAGCTACCTCCCATATGGGGCGCACCCCGGGGGAATAAACTTCCAGTTTGTGGTTGTGGTGACGAATGATTGGTGCAGTTTTTTGCGTTCGATTGCTTGTAAAGCTTGTTTAAGCTCTGTTTCTGCTCCGTGAAAGTTCGTCCCATTATCACTGTGGAATTCAATTGGCGCTCCCCGCCTTGCAATGAAATTCCGGATACATAATATGCAGGAGTCTGTCGTTAAGGAATGCGCAACTTCGATGTGGATAGCCCTCGTAGTGAGACAGGTAAACAGGACACCCCATCTTTTTTTCAACTCTCCTACCGAGTGTCACACTAATCGGCCCGAAGTAGTCGATCCCAGTAAAGGAAAAGGGTCGACTGAACGATGCGAGTCTGGCAGCGGGTAACTGTGCCATAAGCGGAGGTTGTGGACGAGCGCTGTTATTTTTACACACTTGACAAAGGCGCGTGATGGAGTTAAGCTGGACTCTGAGCCGACTTATATGGTATCGTTGTCGCAGTTCATTTATTACTGTCTCATGATTATGATGTTTGTATTTGTAGTGCGCGTCCATAATTATTAGATGCGTGATCGAGTGGGATCTGGGAAGTATGATTGGGTGCCTGACGTCTTCATCTACTCCTATGGCGTAGTGGAGCCGTCCGCTCGCTCGAAGAATTCCCTCTTTATCCAGAAATGGACATATCTTGATGATGGTGCTACTTCTATCCAACGGGCGATTAGCATTTAAGTCTGCGATTTCTTCCTTATATTCGCTCCTCTGTGCTTCTCAGTACAGGGCGTCTTCTGCCAGCCGAAGTTCCTTTTGAGCTACTGGTCCCTTTTTCCTCTCAGATTCGTCAAGCGTCCTGGCGTTATAGATAAATCGAAGCGCGTACGCTGAGCTTCTAAGAAGTCTCTTCCAGCTCGAAAAGGCGTCTGATCTGAAAACACTTTCCGTACATAGCGTGTGTACATTCACGTACTGTGTTTTCGACTCTTCACTGGTAAACTCTTCAGCTCCTGCTTCTTGAGGCCATTCTTCTGGAGAGGCTTGGAGGAACTTTGGCCCGAGAAACCATCGGCTACAGGGACTAAAATCCGGAGATCTCTGCCACTTAGTTGCTTCGTCGGCGACGTTGCCTTTGGTGGGTATCCATCTCCATTCAGATATCTCCGTGAGGTCGAGTATCTCACGGATTCTGAAGGCTACGAACTGTCGGTATCTTCGGTGATCAGAGCGAAGCCAGCAGAGAACGGTTTTGGAGTCCGACCAAAAGAAGCGCCTGGTGAAACGGATGGAGTGCGATTCGGCGATGCATTTCGCAAATCTTGCACCTAGGACCGCCGCCTGCAACTCGAGTCGGGGAACGGACAATGACTTTAGGGGTGCCACTCTCGTCTTTGCTCCGATCAGGCTAGTCTCTATCCTGCCGTCGACGGACGTCCGCACGTAGGCAACTGCAGTGAAGCCGTTCTCGCTTGCATCGACGAACATGTGGAGCTGCACTTCGTTTCCCCATGTTGTGGTGATGTAGCATCGGGGGATTTTGACATTCTCCACCTCCGGTAGGTAGCGAACCCAATTCTGCCATTTGGTGTATTCTGCGTCCTTAAGTTCTGTATCCCAGCCGATATTTGAACGCCAAACTTCCTGCAATAGAATTTTAATGTACATAAGGAAGTGTGCCAGTAGACCCAATGGATCGAATATGGTCATTAGGACTCTGAGAACCTCCCGTTTGGTTGGGCGTCGATTGCCGGCGAGAATGTTCCTTTGCTCTGGGTTGGTGGTTATTTGATAGGTGAAGCGATCAGACAAAGTACACCACCACATTCCGAGAACTTTTGTGGTCCCTAACTCACTATCAATGTTTAAGTTGATTTTTTCTGCCGGCTCCGCCTCTAGGGCTTTAAGGACGGATGTGGAGTTGGACACCCAGTTCCGTATATGGAATCCGCCGTGCTTGTGATTGTGCATTAGGTCATCTACGTAGTGGTTTTCTTTTATTGAGCGCACTGCTGGTGGAAATTCCTTACTGAACTGGTCCGCGTTCTTGTTTTTTACGAATTGAGCTGTACACGGCGAACAAGTGGCTCCAAAGGTCATAACCATCATGGCATAGGTACGCGGCCGGTTCTCACTATCATAGCCCCACAAAAAGCGTTGGTAGTTCTGGTCGGGTTCACGTATACGGACTTGGTGGAACATCTCCATGATATCCCCGCAGATTGCGATGCGCTCTTGGCGGAACTTGTAGATAACTGAGGTGAGCGGTGTGAGCTGATCCGGGCCCTTCAGAAGCACAGAGTTTAGAGAGACCCCTTGAATGGCGGCTGCAGCATCCCACACGATCCTGATCTTCCCTGGTTTATTTGGGTTTTCCACAGGAAAGATAGGAAGATACCAGGCGCGTCCTCTCTCGGCCGATACTTCTTCGGGCGGAAGCTCCCGAGCGTAGCCTTTAACAACATATTCGTCGATCTTCTTTTGTAGAGTCTCCGCAAGCTCTGGTTCCCGCGTCATCCGCTTCTGGAGGCAGTCCAACCGCCTTTTGGCCATCGGGTAGCTATCGGGGAGCTATATCTGGTCGAATTTCCAGAGGAGAGTCGTCTCGAACCTGCCATTTTTCCGGACCGTGTGCGCATTCAACAGACTTAGGGCCCGCTGGTCATCGCTAGACAATAAGGGTTTCGCATTACTTTGCGTGCCGAAGTTATCGCTGCATATATAGTCTTTGATCAGACGCTGCAAGTCGATGTTGTTGCACTCACAGACGTGAAAGGTGTGCCCGTGGCGATCCTTGAGCTTCCGGCCTGCTTCCGAGCTTATTCCGTGGATCGCCCAACCAAGACGCGTTTTTGTGGCAACCGGTTCACCAGAATTTCCTTCTCGGAACTTTAATGGCAGTCCTAACTTGGCATTGTTAAGTCCAGTAAGCAGACGCGGCGCGACTTCGGTGTAAGATTCGATTTGGAGCCCCTTTAGGTGAGCATGTTTCCTCTGAAGTTGGCTAGAATCCAGGGACTGAGACGGCAGACCCAGGCTGTCAACCGTATGGACGTCCGTAAGTGCGTACTTCACGGCGTTTGGTCCAGTGCTTGAGATTTCCAGATTCATCACTTCGGAATGTTTCTCATACCGTGAGGTGTTCCCTGTCCATTTTAGACACAGCGGTCGTGGCGTACCTTTCACCTTCAACAGGTCAGCAAGACCCTGGTCCATCAATGTCAACGAGGGTCCTTCGTCTAACATGGCGTAGGCACAAATCCGAACGCCTCTACCATAAAGAAATACCGGCACCACTCGGAGCAGCACTGAGTCAGCTTCGCACCGTGGGATGTCCATTTTCGGCTGGGAGTGTACGGTTACTACGCCGGCCTTGGAGGGAATTCCGTTATTGTCTCGACGGGGGTTATGTAAAAGTCGATGGTGGCCAAGGTTGCATCCGCTCACTCCACAAACTTCCGACGAAGAGCAGGACGTATTGGTGTGTCGCCACAAACATCGTCGACAGAGCTGGTTCCTCCTGACTTCTTTCCATCTATCCGACCGATTCAAAGCCAGAAATTGTTGACACGCCGTTACGGAATAGCAGTTACTGGAGCAGATGCAGCACTTGGGTTTAAGTTGAGGGCTCTCTACCATAGATGCTTGGTGATGAGTGTGAAGGTAGCCTTGATTATTCGCACCTTTGGACCGGATCCGCCTCTCCTCTGTTGATGTTGTATTCGGCAAAACCCCATTGACCGCTGCGGCCACTTGATACGCCCAACGGCTAAAGTGGGATAGTGAACACGTCGGTAACGTTTGCTTATGAAATGCCCAGTTAAGACACAAAGCTGGTGGCAATCTGGCTACCAGCTCTTGCACAAGCATTGGGTTATTTAGATGCTCCACCATACCAGTGGCTTCGATGTGACCGCAGAGATTCTGCACGGCTATGGCGAAGGTGACGATTGAGCCCAACTTGTCCATCCTCGGGGGCGGAGTAGATCTAATGACCTCTATAAGGGAGTTAATGATGAGCTCCGGGTTCCCGTACAGCATTCTTTGCGTGTCAATCACCTGGTGAACACAACCTGGCTGGATGAGGAGGTTTCTCACGGCGTTATGTGTTTCCCCTTTGAGGGCCCTCTGCAAACGAAAAAGGTTTTCCTCATCGGTATACCCACACAATTCGGTGCTTCGGGTAAAGCTGGAGATGAAGAGGGGCCAATCCGCTGGCTTGCCATCGAAGACTTGGAGTTCCCGTGCAACTAATTGGCGTGCCGCTAGTTGTTCACTGGTCAGCTTAGGCGGCCGACCGCTCTCATTGCTTCTTGCGATTGTAGGCGGGGGGTGAGCGTCCATTCGGAAGTGGCGGGGGTATTCCATAGTCTGTGGTCGTTGCTCGGCACTTGGGGCGAAAAAGAGTGGCGTGTAGTGAGGCGCGGGTGGCACGAAAGGTTTTGTCGGCGGTTCTTGGCGTCGTGGCTCCTCGAAATTGGGCCTACGAGTAGATTCCCAACAATTCCATGGTGTTGTCTTCCCGGGCCAGCCGTCGACTCTTACGGCTCAGCGGTTGAAACCGCTGCGGTTTCTTCAACTTCTTCTTCGTCACTTTCCGATTCCGCAATTTGACTCAGAAGCTGGTATTTTTTGCTTAGGTATTCCTTATCCCTTTTTTCTATTAACTTCCTCTCCTCTTCCAGGCGTTGCAACTCCAGACGAGCCAAGCTTTTCGACGCTCTCGACGACCCGGACCTACGGACGCTTCTCGCGTCTTGTTGCTGGTGGTCGCGCGTTGCGTTGTCGGACGGATAGCGCACCCCTTTCGTTGCGAAATTCGTGGGGCCTTCTATTGCCGAAACGCGAGCAGCGCACATGGTTGCAGATGTATCACCGGCTGGTGTGTTGGCTAAAAGTGGCTGTTTCAATGTGCTGAACGCCGGGGCACAAGAAAAACCAGAAACCGAAACTACAGTGTTGGTGGGGCCTTCTCTTGCTGAAGCGCGAGTAGCATACGGGACCGCTAATAAGTCACCAGCTAGTTGGTTGGCTAAACCTGGTTGTTTCAATGTGCTGAACGCCGGTGCACCAGGAAACCCAGGAGTCGATGAGACGGGGTTCATGGTGCCTTCTATTGCGGAAGCGCGAGCAGCGTTCGGGACCGCTGATAGGTCGCCAGCTGGTTGGTTGGCTAAAACTGGTTGTTTCATTGTGCTGAACGCCGGCGCACAAGGAAAACCAGGAACTGATGATCCGGGATTTGTTGCAATTGATAGATCAACTGTCGAAACGGACACGCGTGCGGTACTCGACCCGACGTTTGATTCGATATTAAATAAATGTTGGTTAATTGGGGCTGAACCGGATAAATTGGCTATGTCTACAGCGTTTGCGAACCCCCCCCCCCTTGAAACACTGGGAAACGAACTACCACTACTCTTACCTGTGCACATGTCACACATGTATGTAGTGTCCCGGATTAGGCTGTCCACCCCTGCGCAGTTGTAGTGATTCCAGGCGTCGCAGTTGTCGCACTGCACCATATTTCCAGCTGAGTCGGGTTCATCGCAAAGGCAGCAGTTGTACTCTTCACGGGGCTGCGCTGTCGGCGCAGGAGATCGGCCCTTTTTGGAGGATCTGGTCGCTGGATCACGAGCTGTGGTCTTCTTTGAAGGCATAGGCGTCATCACTAGTCCACGAAATGCACTATCACCAAGAAATTTGAAAAATGTTGCCGCTATGTATTGGCTGCAACTACCGAAAGCCGCGCAATTGGCGGCGCGAGATCATTCAGAAAATAACACCGAATTTGGGTGAAATTTCAAATTTTCTTAATAAAAATACAAATTATTACAATGTCCTTATGATACTTTATGCTACTTACTATCTCGGGAGTATTTAAATTTATCAAATTTTTAAGTTACACATACATTTTATGAAGTCGCGCTTGTGCGAATCCCAATGCCAACGAGAAAAAGAAACATGCAACAAAATGCGCGGTTTGCTACTTAGTCGAGATAAGCAAATATGGCCGACTCAAATGGAATAAATATTAAATATGGCCGACTCAAGTGGAGTAAATAATATTAAATATGGCCGACTCAAGTGGAGTAAATATTAATAAATATGGCCGACTCAAATGGGATAAATAAAGATAAATATGGCCGACTCAAATGGGATAAATAAAGATGGTGTAAAAAAGAGGACAATAATAAACTTTCCAGTGCTGGAATGCAGGGGGCGCATCTACGTACATTTGTTAAAGGCGCATTTGCACTACTATGCGCAACACATTGAACTTGGTCACATGCGCGAAGTGGATGAAGAAGCGATTTCCGGAAGAGGTCATTATTACCCCATATATCCCACACCACGCAGTCATCAAAGAATTTAGTTCCACAACAAAGGTGAGGGTAGTTTTCGATGCGTCTTACAAGACATCGGACGCAACGTCTTTAAATGACCAATGATTCAATCGGAGATGTATGTCGACGATTTGCTATCAGGCGCAGACACCATTGTTGAAGCTGAAAATAAAAGGAAAGAAATTCAAACAGTTTTAGAAAGACCAGGGTTTTACTTACGCAAATGGACAGCTAATGCTAATGCAGCTAATGAGCTTTTTGTAGGAATACCAACAAAGGATCGAGAATCATCTCTTGTCATCCCGGCCGAATCAGGTAGTGTGAAAAGGCTTGGTATTAATTGGATTCCGAGCGAAAACTACTTTTGCTTTCGCTTCACTCCACCAGATGGCCAGCAGCCGACCAAGCGTTTTGCCCTTTCAACTACAGCTCGATTGTTCGATCCAATGGGATGGATTTCTCCATGCATCCAAAGAGCAATGCTCATCATGCAGTCCATTTGGAAATGTAAGCTTGCCTGGGATGACAGCTTAAATGTAGAACTGTTAGAAGAATGGAACAACTTCTATGAAGACTTACCTGCCATCAGCAAAATACGCGTTCTAAGATGGGTCCACACATTAGGTCGAGGAAGAAATCGCAAGGAACTGCATGGATTCAGCGACGCGTCGGAGAAGGCATACGGACCAGCGGTTTATCTTCGAACAGAAGATGATGATGGTAAAATACAGATGCACGTCCTGATGTCCAAGCCCAAAGTCGCTCCGATACAACCAGTCAGTCTGCCATGCCTCGAACACTGCGGCGCTGTGATCTTGGATAAACTGCTACATCACACTCCCAACCTAGAACACACCAAGATGTGTATCGGCAATAACGCTGGCATGGATCCAGGCACCAGCTTCACGATGGGAGACTTTCATCAGAAACCGGGTAGGTAAAATTCATCGATTGACAGAGGTCCGTATCTGGAAACACATCTCTACGAAACACAACCCAGCTGATTTGGTATCCAGAGGTATGCTGCCGACATAGATTATTTGCAAAAACCTATGGTGGATGGCCAGGAATACTTAAAATCAAAATGGAAGTTCGAAATCCCTACACAACAAACACAACAAACGTGACGGACTTGTCTGCAACAGTCGAGCGTTTCTCGGACTTAAACCGTCTTACACGCACCATAGGTTACTGCAAGAGGTTTATCCAGGACGCGCAGAGGCCCCATGGTTCAAGAATCTTTGGCCCCTTATGTCCGGAGGAAACCGCCGAAGCGCACAACACGCTTATCAGCTGCGTGCAAAAGCATATGTTTCCCGAGGTCCAGAGGCATGGGAGCCCTTAATCCATTTATGGACAAGGATGGAATGCTTAGAGTCGGCGGAAGACTCAAACACGCACCGCTTTCGTACGATCAAAAACATCCTATCATCTTAAACCCTGGACATCATTTGACCCGACTGATTATAAAACTCGAACATGACAGAACATTACACGGCGGGTTACAATTAATGGTATGCTGGCTGCGAGAAAGGTATTGGATACTGCAAGTCAAACGTGTCGTCAAAAGACAATTCACAACTGCACAATTTGTTACCGGTTCCGCTGTAAGACAGCACAGCAGATGATGGGAGAACAACAACAGCACCAAGAGTCAGGATTTCCAGACCCTTTACCCATGTTGGCATTGACTACGCTGGACCGATCACTATTAAAACATGGAAAGGTCGTGGAGACAAATGTCTCAAAGGGTAAATTAGTGTTTTTATCTGTCTCGCGACTAAGGCAATCCATTTGGAAGCGGTAATTGATCTGACGACGCAAGCATTTTTAGCCACATTTCGACGATTCATGGCCAGAAGAGGAGTTTGTAGCCAAGTTTACAGCGACTGTGGGACAAATTTTGTCGAAGCAGAGGCCGGACTGGACCGTCTCCTAAAGGCGGGTGAAACAGATTGGAAGAGTATCGCTGAGTAGTCATCAACACACGGTATAAGGTGGAACTTCTGCTTCCCCCACTTTGGAGGACTATGGGAAGCAGGAGTTAAGAGTGTCAAATACCACCTCAAAAGAGTCATTGCTAATGGAACGCTGACGTTCGAAGAACTCGTCACGCTTCTGTCACAGATAGAAGCATGTCTGAATTCAAGACCTCTATGTCCCTTATCGTGTGATCCAGATGACTTCCAAACGCTGACACCAGCACACTTCCTCATAGGAGACACGATGCTCACAGTTCCTGAACCCGATATGGCCGCATGCAAACACACGCTACACAACAGACTTTTAGAAGCAATGGCAACAGGAATATTTGGCGCGACTACAACAACGGCCGAAATGGTTGAAACAGCATCCCCAGTCAAAGATCTGTGACCTTGTTTTGATCAAGAATGAACGACTTCCCCCAGCACGATGGTACCTCGGCCGAATTATCGACACCCATCCCGGTGCAGACCAGCTCACAAGAGTGGTAACAGTCAAAACGCAGCACGGTGAATTTCGAAGACCTGAAGACCTGATGCCCACCAGATCTACAGAAACAAACACAAAAAAAACTCTCACTAGAAAACATTTAACACTTAACATTGAACAAATGGGATGAGAATGTCGCGCACGACTGTCATTCTGCGTACCAAACACACACACACTCGTTCGCACACTTTTCGCAAGCCTATCAAACATACAGTTCACTCATTACCCCGTAGTTATACAACCCATTCATTCTATATAACACTCATAAAACTCAATCACACAATCACTCAATGCACTCAAGAAGAAACCCATTTCCATTACACACGCACCTCAACCCGAGCCAATTAAATTTGGATTGAAAAAAAAAAAAAGCCCACAGGCATTTATAACTTAATAACTAAATAATTAATACAATAATATTACACGATACTCACCACATTATATATATACATATAATTAAAACGCTCACCAACCTAAAACACCACACTCACTGAATTATTACAAACAAAACTAAATCAGAATGAAAGAAGAAGGGAACAGTGTACCTGCACGTCTCATACGGCTTTCCAGTCCATAGGCTGGTGAGACATAGGGATGTGTCGCATGCCTCACTTCAACTTCCAGTCCATCGTTGCGGGTTGCAATAATATAAACAAGCGGGTCGTCACTCATGTGTCGTTTTCATTTGTCGTGTTTGTTTTTGATTATGCATATTTTGTTCCGTGTCACTAATTCCTCTTTTATCATTGCATGAGTGAACCAAGCATGATTCGCCAGGGTCGTGAAAGAGGATTAGAAGAAATTAAACTTGCAGTGGATGAAGCCCCAATCAGTCCTTTAAAGATGCAATGATGATGGTGAGAACGTTGTTCACCGGCGGGATCATCAATCGAATATTGGGATCGCTGACGTCAGCGATCCCTCAAGGCATCAGATGTAACTTACCCACCCACAACAACGCGCACAAATGTCTCCAAATGTCTCCAACTGTCATCCATCAAAATAAACACAACAAATGTAAAGCAAACAGCATATTGCAGTGAATAAAATAAATTACTTTTTTTTTTATTTAGTGCGGTAGAATTTATACAAACAGTAAGTTTTTGTTGAAGAAATTCTTTTGTTCACAACCCGAACAGTTGGATTCAGGCGAACCAATGCGTAGTTGCTAGTTGGAAATTAAGGGCAAGTAGAGAGAATCAGTGGGGGCACTGAAGAAAAATGTGGTTGAGGAACTGGTGCCTGCCGTTAGTGTCAGTGTGCATACTGTGCGCCCTGGCAAGCAAGGTGGCATTCTGGTCCGCACGCCATCGGAGGTGGGTCTGTTGGCCGAATCAGCAAGGGGTAATCCTCTTGTCGTGCAGAGGGTGGAGAAACGGATCCCCCCTGAAGTTCCTGGGTGAGCTGGATAAGTTTAACTTATGCAAGTTTCCAAGGAGGAGTTTGAAAAGGAGGTCTGCCTTTCCACCCCTTGAGAGGCAGGGGATGGTCGCCTTAATTCTGTCCTAGTGTGCAGCCCTAGTGCCGCGGGTATCCTTCTCGGATCACTTTGCATCCAGGTTGTACGTTGTGGACAGTCGGGCCACTCTAAGCGTGATTGTGGTGGCATTCCCAAAACGTGGCATTCCCTACAACGCATTCTTGTGCATCCAAGTGGTCAGTCGAATTCTTCAAAAATTAAACCACGATGTCACCATTCCGTGAATATTATTTACTACCTACCTCAAACTGTGCTTCTTAATGGTATCGGAAAGGAAAACGTGTTCGCATTTTAATTGATTCCGGAGCTCAGGTATCCTTCATATCCAAATCTTATGTTCAAAGAGTTGGACTCAGGCGAACCAATGCGTATACCCATTAGTGCAATAAAACAAAGCATTGTGATGGCCCTAACGGGTGTTGACACAATGTGATTTCTACCCAGCTCTGAATGTCAAAGTGAAGAGATTCAAGTAAGCGCGGGTAAACGGCGGGAGTAACTATGACTCTCCTACGGTAGCCAAATGCTTCGTCATCTAATTAATGACGCGGATGAATGGATTAACGAGATTCCTACTGCCCCTGTCTAGCTCATTCGACTGTGAGCGCTCGAAGCGAGCAGACGTGTTAGCTAGTTAGTGCAGTGATTTATTCAGTGATAAGCCACCACAGTGTGGGATCTTTAGTGTGTGTTTGTGTGTGGGACTCGTTTCCACAGCAAAGTAACGGAAACTTGTTTACGCGTAAGTTGTTTACGCAAAGTTGTTTACGCAGTGAGTAGATTTCTTTTCTTATATATTCTTTTGTTTGTTTTTGCTTTCTGAGTGAGCTGATGGAGGAGGGGAAAGCCCCGATCGATAGTGGCGGTCGGAGGGGGGATGCCTTTGTTGGCTTCACCTCCGACTGCGAGAGTGAGGCGGTTGCCTCAGATGTGCCACGGAGGAACTTCTTCTTGAAGAGTCCGGTGGTGGCGGAGGAATCGAAGAAGAAGAGGAAGAAGAAGACGAGGAAGGCGCGCCGGGATTCCTTGGCATCGGCCTCTGCCTCTGTGGTAGATGACTCTGCCATGGAGACGGAGAGCGTTGTCGAGGCGGCTAAGGCCAGAAAGAGGCCGGTTGAAGAGGGTGCTCCGGCTACCTCTTCAGGTCCGGACTCTTTGGTGGCGAAGAAGGCGCTCACTGAGCCTTCTTCTTCCTCCTTGGAGAAGACAGATAGGGTGGACAAGGTGGATAAGGTGGGTAAAGGTAGGAAGGAGGCACATGTGGTGTTGCTGCCTTTGCCGGGGGATGTAGTCGTGGCGGCGAGCAGCAGTGGTAGTGTGCCTAAGGCGATGGGTCCTCCTGTGGCTAGAGCGCGTACGACCAAAGCTTCGGCTACGGTCAGGGCGCCTCTTCCGACAGGAGCCCCGTCGCGGGTGCAAGCCACTGCGGGCTCTGCTGGTGCGACTGAATTGCCCAAGGCGAATCCAGCGCCACCTATGTGCGGAGTAAGGAAGGATGAGCTTAGCTTGGGTTGTGTCCTAGCTAAGTTCATGGAGATAAAGAAGATGGTGGTTTCTGCCATTGGCCACCATCCTGAGGCAGGCGTTGCCTTGACGGAGATATCGTCAAGGTACGAGGAGCTCCTGATAGAGCTGACAGGGACGCTTGAGCGTCATAGTGGTAGGGAGGACTCCGGTTCTGCTCCAGTGAGAGTTTCGGAGTCTTCGGTTGAGGGTAGGGACGGTCCAAGTGGGACCGTCAAGTGTTTAGGGGTCCCTGTTGGGATGGCGGTTGAAGGGCGACCTTCGTTCGCGCAGGTTGCCAGTACTGCCACTGTTTCTGGTGGTATGGGGGGCAAGGCTCAGGTTAGAAAACCTGATGTTGAACCCGCCAAACCAGTGGAGACGTGGTCTTTAGTAGTTAAAGGCAAGAAGGGAGAAACCGTGGGGGCGCTGCAGAAGAAGGTGGTGGAGGAACTGGTGCCTGCCGTGGGTGTCAGGGTGCATACTGTGCGCCCTGGCAAGCAGGGCGGCATTCTGGTCCGCACGCCATCGGTTGCTGAGCGGGATGCTTTCCTCGGGCATAAAAAGCTCGAAGAGGTGGGTCTGTTGGCCGAAGCAGCAAGGGGTAAGTCTCTTGTCGTGCAGAGGGTGGAGAAACGGATCTCCCCCGAAGAGTTCCTGGGTGAGCTGCATAAGCTAAACTTATGCAAGTTCACCAAAGAGGAGTTTGAGAAGGAGGTCTGTCTTTCCACCCATTGGGAGGCAGGGGATGGTCGCCTGAATGCTGTCCTACAGTGCAGCTCCAGGGCCGCGGGTATCCTTCTCGGAGAGGGGAGGTGTTATATAAAGCACTTCTCGTTTCTCGTGAAGGAGAAATCGTTGGTGCAATGGTGCAATCGGTGTCTCGGCCTGGATCACTTCGCATCCAGGTGTAGGCAGAAGGACTCTGTGTGCTGGCGTTGTGGACAGTCGGGCCACTCTAAGCGCGATTGTGGTAATGCCATTCATTGCCGTGATTGCGACTTCAGGGGAAACCCGGCTGGACACTTTATGCTAAGCATGGATTGTCCAGTCTATGCTGCGGCGGTGGCCAGGGCGAGTGCTCGACACTAAAATGCCAGTTAAATTAATTCATATTAACTGCCAGGGCGCTCGAGTAGCCATGTTTGAGTTAGGACAGATACTGTGTAGCTCACAGTGCAGCTTTGCGTTGTTGCAGGAACCTTACACTGTTGCAGGACATGTGAGGGGATTGCCTGCGCACATGCGATCGTTTGTGGACGACAGTGGCAATGCTGCTGTCGTAGTAAATGATGTCAACACTGTGTGTTCCCTGATAGGCTCAAGTGAATGGGGTGTGTGTGTGAATGTTGAGGGTAGCTTTGGTAGGCTGATTTTATGCAGCCTTTACTTTAAGCATGCCTTGGACATTGAACCGTACTTGGCATACCTCGATGAGTTGCTACGGATGATTGGGAATAGCGCTGCGATTTTCGGCATTGACGCTAATGCAGTCTCCCCTTTGTGGTTCAGTAAAATGACAGGACGCACGTCCCAATTTTACAGTACCATCAGGGGGGAACTGCTAAGCGAATGGATAGCCGTTAATCGCATAGCTGTTCTCAATCAGCCTAGTGACCTATATACTTTCGATGGTCCAAACGGGCAAAGTGATATTGATGTGACCCTGGCAAATACGACGGCGCTTCGTAGCTTTGATTTTCAGTGGCGCATCCGGCGTTCTGAGGGGGTGAGTGATCACAGCCTCATAGAGGTTGAGATTGTTCGCTCCAGCGGTACGCTAGATGTGCAGGAAAATTGGAATGAGAAGCGCTGGCTTCTCAAGAATGTCGACTGGGTGTCGTACAGGAGTGAGATTGCAAGAAAGGTCACATCAACATCACTTGAGGCCTTTCAACGTTTGGGTATCGATGGTAAGGTTGCCCTCATCAATGAGTGTATGTGGGATGTCAACGACCAACTCTTTCCAAGAAGCCGTATGGTGAATCGGAAAAGGGTTAAGTGGTGGACATCTGAGTTGAATGTGAAGCGTAAGCAGGTGAGGAGATTGCGAATGCGTTTCCAAACCTGTAGACGTCACGGATCTGCAGACATGGATCAGGCAAAACTTGCTCACAGGCATGGTTTGGCTGAATACAAGAGTATGCTTGTCCGCAGCAAGAATGACAATTGGAGGACCTTTGCCGAGGAACACCGAGATGACCCTTGGGGTCGTCTTTACCGTGTTTTGTCGGGGAAGGAAATCTTTGTAGCTTGGGGCCATCCATCATGAGGGCCAAGTGCTCACATCATGGAGGGACTGTGTATCTGTCCTGATGGGTACTTTCTTTCCCAGAGCCATTGGTTCGAATGATCCACTTGTGGATTTTCCGGGCGATGTGCCTGCGGTTACTGAAGGTGAAATTGGCTGCGCGATTTCTAGGCTTAAATCGAGGAAGTCACCAGGATTCGACGGACTAACTGGAGAGATGGTGAAAGCTATCTGGACAGTGGTTCCCGAATACTTGATGGCTCTTTACTCGTGCTGTGTCAGGGAGAATTATTTTCCCCTGGAATGGAAATGTGCAAAGGTGATAGTTCTGCTGAAGTCTAATGAGAGGGTGAGGACCAATCCTCGCTCCTATCGTGGCATCAGTCTCCTTCCTGTACTTGGAAAGGTGCTGGAAAGAGTCTTGGTGGACAGACTGATGCAGCGCATCCCTGAGCAGTCTCCATTCTAGTTTGGTTTCAAACCAGGGCGCAGTGTCGAAGATGCTTGGCTGCGCGTAAAGGACACTGTTGACGGATCTGCTGGGAAGTATGTCCTTGGTATCTTCATTGATTTCAAGGGCGCTTTCGATTGCCTTGACTGGGCAAGTGTGCTGCGGAGGTTGCAGGAGGTAGGGAATAGGGAGGGTTCCTTGTGGAAGAGCTATTTTTCCAACAGGTCAGCTCGTGTTGTCAATTCTTTTGACAGTGTGATGGTAGGTGTTGAGAGGGGATGTCCTCAGGGGTCTGTTGCTGGTCCATATATATGGAACTTGATGATGGATCCTCTGCTGCTGCTTCTTTCATCCTGGCAGTCGTACTGCAGTGTTGTCGCGTATGCTGATGATCTCCTTATCCTTCTCGCAGGCCAGTCTCGTGCTGAGTTGGAGAGTAGGGGTACGGAGGCCATGGGCGTGGTGACTAACTGGGGATCGAGTGTCGGTGTGGAAGTGGCGGTGGAAAAGACGTCCTTGATGCTGCTCAAGGGTAAATTATCCTTGAATCGGCCTCCAGTTGTTAGAGCTGCCGGGTTGAGTATAAGATACGTGACGGAAGTCAAGTATCTTGGCATTAATATCGGAGAGAGGATGAACTTTGTCAGTCGTTCACAGACCGTGGAACAGTGCACAAGTGTTTCGACCGTGTAAAATCAAACAAGAACATTAGTGAAGTGAAGTAGTGCAACCGATAGAAGGATCCGCAATAAGACAGTGGACAAGTGCGTAGAGCTCACAGCCGTGAACCTGAGGGGGCTGAGTTCGAGACCCAGTGTGGGCGGATCATTTTTTTTTTTTTTTTTTCTCTATCCTTCGTCACGTTTAGCTCCTCCAACTAAGTAATTGCAAGTGAGGAAGTGCAAACAATGGAGGAGAAAGGGCAGTCCGCTCGCCCAGAAACGGACGGCGAGAACCAGCAAACGGTGGCAGTAGAGTCATGCCACCAACCAACGGTTCCTAAAGATGGCACCACGAAGAGGAGGAGGAGAAAACAGACCTCCTCCAGTTCAAAACGGCGCAGCACTATGGCGTCATGTGATAAGCCCCGTGAGGAAGAAAGCGCATCATCTACGTCATCGCAAGAGACATCACACGAGGCTGACGCAGAAGATGATGCATACTCATATGTGTCTGATGGGAGGGAGGGACGATTCGCAGTAAGCAGTTTCAGCTTTGAATCGGTTCCCTCCGATACTGAAGAAGAGGTGGAGGCGATAATTCGCTCCAAAGAAGAGAAGGTCATTGATCTGAAGGAGGAGACGCAAAAACTCCTCTACGAGATCAGAAAACTCCGGGAAAGTACGCTCGCGAGAAGAAAGAGGGAGGAAGAACAAAGGGTACTACGAGTCGGGCAACAACAACAACAGTTGCCTGACCACAATCAGCTGCAAAACGAGAAGCAGCAACAACAACAGCAACCGGCAAAAAAGCTTAAGAAGCAGCAACAAAAAACAGATGCCCAGCTTCGAAAGCAGTCAGCAGCTCAAGAGCAAAAACCAAAACAAAAAGTACCAAACGATAAGCCAAAGCAGCAGAAAAAGACAGCAGCGGCCCAACAACAGCAGCCAGCAGTACAGCAACAACAGCAACAGTCATCCAAAAAGGAAAAAGTTCCACCCATCAACGTTTTCGAGGAGGACATTCTACAAACTGCACAGGTATGTAGGACGGCAGTAGGTAGTGGTAATTTTAGCATACGAAAAATTAAAGGTGTCAACAAATATGCAATCCGCTGCAAGACAGTGAATCAGCATAACAGGGTGAAAAGGGCTCTAAAGGCTTCGAAGACGGAGTTCTTTTCCTTCACACCCAAAATCGAAAAACTCCAGACAATGCTTCTGAAGTTATCCGTGCCGCTTGGACCGGAAAAGGTTTTCCAACTGCTCAAAGAGCAAGTGTGTGATGGTGTCGAGATCGTCGGGGTCAAGCCCTTCACCACAGCAAAGGCAAAGAGGGAGAGGCGGAAACTTCCCTTTTATATTGTTCAGATGACACCAGACAGCAAGCCCGGTAATCTATATGACATCGAAACATTAGAGGACTGGGATTGCATATGGGAGAGCATACAAAGGAGCGATGACATTCTCCAATGCGTTCGCTGCCAAAGGTTTGGGCACGCCGCGTCGAACTGCCGAATGCAGCCTCGATGCGTGAAGTGTAGTGAAAACCACAAGGCTGAGGACTGTCCTCTGGGAAAAGAGGGAACAACTGACAAAAGTCAGCTTAAGTGCGTACTCTGCGGGAACTCGGGGCACACCGCCAACTATCGGGGTTGCCCTAAATTCCAAGAGCTAAAATCAAAAATGGTTCTGCAGAAGCAGCACCCAGTGAAAAATCCACTCGGGGCAGCCATACCCGTAACGCCTCAAGTGACCTACGCCCAAATGGCGTCTAGTCAGAGGAGCACGGAAAAGCAGCAACTACCAAAGGTAGTGCCGCAAGCCCCAGTGCCAAAAGCACACGAACCAGCGCCCGAATGGAAAGCGTCCATTGAAAGGCGTATGGCTCGGTTAGAGGAGCAGGTCAGCCAAATTCTGGCGCTCCTGCAGAACCCAGCACGTCTACAGTCCTAATGGCTGCGCAGACGGAGAGTTCTTATAAGATCCTTGCAGTGAATGCAAATTCATTGATAGGGGTCCCGCGAAAAAATGAGCTCTATAAACTGTTAGACGATCAAAGCCCAGAGCTGATGCTGATTAGCGAAACCAAGCTAACTCGGAGAGGCATACTGGAGCACAGCAATTATAATGTTATTAGAAGAGACCGGCCCAATTCCAGTGGTGGAGGCGGTGTTGCGATCTTCATAAAAAATAATATTAAACATAAAGTAGTGTATAGTGGTGAAGTACGAAGGTTTCAGGAGTTGGAGGCCTGCATCGTGTGCATTTCGCTCCGCCGTGGAAGGAGGTTGTATGCGGTGTCGGTCTACTCCTCTGGCAACCCTAGTTCCAGAACAACTATATCAGAGCTCGATTCACTCTTTCGATGTCTGAGGCTGGACTCGGAGGAGAACTATTTCATTTTGGCCGGGGACTTAAATGCCCGGCATGGATATTGGGGGAACATGGTTTCCAATCACAGGGGGGACCAGCTATATAGCTGGTTTTGCTTGCACAATGTCGAGTATAGACTCGATTTGAAAGCAACTGAGATCTCGTCCTATCCCAGGAGCGGCTCCTATCTGGATCTACTGTTGTTAGACGCAAGACTGCAGCTGACAGACACAAACGCACAAACGGTTAACTGTTTGAACACATTCGTGTACCTCAGTGACCATTGCGGACTCAGTGCCGAATTCAAGATCCCCAACGACATTGCGGAATTAGGAGAGTATGTTCAAACGTACACCTACAACTACAGTAGGGCACGATGGACACGCTTCTCCAGACAAATGACACGAGCACTCTCTTCGAACGCGCTCCACATACCGTCCAATAGAAACTTGTCAAACGAAGAGATTGACATGTATCTAATTCAATTGGACGAGACAATTAAACGAACGATGGACAGCACGATAACACGGTATATACGTACAAACAACCAAGACATTTACCGCAATGCGACAATTAACGCACTACACCAACAAAAAAGTAGACTCCTAACAAGATTAAAAAACTTGTACAGGCGGTTTACTGACAGACGTAGCGAGGAAGTTAGGACACTGAAATCGCTAATTAAGAACATTCAGACATTAATTGCCCAGAATTACAGACTTTCTGTTAATTCTTACTGGAATGATAAGATTCGGGCTGTTAGATCTAACAACCCGAGCATGTTCCCGCAAATAAACAAATTCTTCCGTAGCAAAAATAGCGATCTTCCGTGTCTTAAGCTTCCCAGAACGACGGACAACGAACGTATACTGACTACAGCAGGTATCACTCCAGATAATGCCGTACTCGATGATAACTTCTTTGTGGTCGAAGACCCGCAAGAAAAAATGGAGGTACTAGGCGCGGTCTTCCAAGAAGTGTACAAGGTGAATGAGAGCGTTCGCCCGAACCACGACTTGGATAACCGCGTACTGGCTAGCAACTCTCAACTTCGAGAAGACATGCAACAATGGCGATCTGAGAACACTGGCTTTGTCGTGTTCAATGATGATAACATGGCAGATAATGCCATCGCCGACGAAGGGGTTCAACCCCCGTTCATATCGGAGACAGAACTCCAAGCGGTCTTCGAATCATTAAAGAAGAAAAAGTCTGTTGGAATCGACGGGATCTCCAACATTGTGTTAAGACACCTCCCCCTGGAAGTGGTAAATATGTACACAATCCTGTTTAACAATGCTCTGAATAATGCACATTATCCGGAGCATTGGAAAACTGCGATTGTGCAACCCATATCCAAGAGAGGAAAAGATTCTTCGAATCCTTGCAACCTCCGGTCAAAAAGTCTCCTTCCGAATATCAGCAAGGTATTCGAGAAGGTGATCAATAGAACTCTGATCAACTGGACTAAGGACAAAAATATAATTCCAGATACCCAATTCGGTTTCAAAGCGGGGCATGACACTATTCATGCCGCGTCGAAACTGGTGTCGGATATCCAATGGAACAAGAGCCAGAAACAATGTACGGGTGCCTGCTTGATTGATCTGGAGAAAGCCTTTGACACCGTATGGTTAGAAGGTCTTTTCTACAAGCTCAATCGGCTAGGCATGAGCAAACCACTGCTGTACCTACTGTGTAACATGCTTACCGGTAGACGGTTCGTTGTCAAGAATGGCAACGTAACCTCGACAGGTATATTTCAAGTTAAAAATGGTCTCCAACAGGGTGCCGTTAATTCGCCGATCCTGTTCAACATTTACTTGAGCGATCTTTTAAGTTCTCTTCCTCATGCAATTGCGTATGCCGATGACTTGATCGTGTACAGATCAGGCAAAAAGATCGAGGAAATCACTACCCTCACGCAGGGTGACTTCGATTCATTCATGAGAAGTTGCGATGACTGGAAGTTGAGTATCAACTTTCAGAAGTCGGAAACCATTCTGTTCAGGACGCCGTTGTATAAGGCCTCGGCGGATACGAAAAAGAATTGGCGAAAGTTCTCAATCGTTGGAAGACACGGGGAACCACTGGCGCAAAAGACTGTAGTCAGATACCTGGGGATCTGGCTAGACCAGTATCTATATTTTAACAAACATGTAGATGCTGCTCTGGCCAGGGCCCGAGGCGCATTTGCCCTTACAAAGAGACTGTTTTACAACAGCCAACTCGATGCGAGGGTGAAGGTCATCTGCTACATGGCGCTCATCCGGCCAATGCTCACATATGGCTGTCCCGTGTGGTTCAACGTGAGTGCAAGCTTGATGGAAAAGATTCGGTTGTTCGAGAGGGCTTGTCTTAGGGCTTGCCTTCGCCTTTATAGAACTCCAGAGTCCCAGTACATAAAATTCTATTCCAATGAGGTCTTATACAACAGGGCAAACCTGATAAGAGTGGACAATTTCCTGTTGAAGTTGATTCGAGGTCATACTGCTAGAGCGATGAACTCGTCCAATAACTTGATCTCAGGGGCTTACTACCCCAATCCAAAATACCACGAAAGGGTACGCCACAACGGCTTCGTTCCCCCAGAAGCATTCCTCTATTTTGACATGAACGGTCTGATACAAGACATAAATGCGGTACCGCTCCTCTTTCATACCGCCCGTTCAACTGTGGATGGGCGACTCAACCACGACCGCTCCGTCACACAACGAGCTGAGGAAGGCCTCCTCCGGTTCAGTATGGCGGTCTCAAGGCGGGATATACGGGATGTTGCAACGCAGCATCGAAAATTCTGGTGGCTGGGGAGCGAAGGAACTCCCTCGTCGAACCCTTTAGACCCTGGGTAGAAAGGGTATTGCGGATCTCCGTGTGGGAGCAGTCGGTCACTGTCTTGCAGCGAATTAGATGCAAATCTAGTAGCAGCAACCTACGGCCGACCTACATAGTCTAGTGTAGTGTAAGGTAGATTTTAAGATAAAATATAAAAAAAAAAGATAAAATATAAAAAAAAAAAAAAAAAAAAAAAAAAAAAAAAAAAAAAAATAGAAAAAAGAAAAAAAAAAAAATAAGTATCCACATGCGTATACGAGTGTGTACCCATGTGTATACAATGTATATATTTTAGTATATGGGTATGCATTTGTATATATCGTCATATATATACATATGCATATGTATGTAGTTTAGCTTAAGTTAGTGTATGTTATTTTTAAGGTAGCATGTAAGTTAGTATATAAAATTTTTTAATAAAACAGTTCATTTATTAAGTTTTTTTTCATTTTTTCTTAATATAAAGTTGTACATTTAAATTGATTTTCATTTCGTTAAATAAGGTTAAGTCGAAAGACATAGTATAATATTAAGTTTAGCTTAGAGAGCCCGCCGAGGGCCATTAAGTTAAAATAGATTCTTTGTTAGTCCAACTAGTTTAAGCATTTTTGTCTAGTATGTAAGAATATACGTTATGAATTGAGAAATAAAAATGAATTTAAAAAAAAAAAAAAAAAGAGGATGAACTTTGTTCCTCATCTTGTAAAGATGAGAGCAAAACTCACATCCCTCGTGCCAGCAGTCAGACGGGTGCTGAAGAGTGAGTGGGGTCTGTCGGGGCAAGCAGTCCGGACTGTATATGGTGGACTTTTTGTTGCATGCGCGGCATTTGGTGCACCGGTATGGTACGATGTTGCTAAGACCGTGACAGGAAGAAGCAAACTCCTGACTTGTCAGCGAACTATGCTCCTTGGTTCACTTCGAGTATGCAAGACTGTCTCAACGGAGGCTCTACAAGTGTTGGCAGGTGTGCCACCGCTAGATCTGGAGGTCATCCGTCGTGGTATGGCCGGCAGATTACGGAGGCAGCGGCCGCTCTCAGCATCTGACTGGAGAGAGTGCCGGAATGTTCAGGGTCTAAGTGCCCGCGAACGGAAGGCCCTGTTGGAGAATTGCGTACTGTCGAGGTGGCAGTTGCGTTGGGGGGAGAGCAGCAAGGGAAGAGTAACGTTCGAGTTCCTTCCTGAAGTTGCTTATGCGTGTGGGCGGGAGTGTCTGGACTTCTCTCTCTATGCGGGGTTTCTACTGACTGGGCATGGTTCCCTTAATGCTTTCTTGCATGAAAGGGCCCTAGCTGCGTCAGCGGAGTGCTCGTGTGGTGCACCGAGAGAAGATTGGAGACATGTGCTAATCGAGTGTCCGCGATATGCTCACTGCAGGGATCTCTCTGTGATGGGTGTAGTGTGGGTAGGTGACACTTGGGATTTCAGTCGTGTTCTCTTCTCAAGGGAGACGGCTGACAATCTAGCCATCTTTGCCGAACAAATCTTTCGGATACGGAGGCAATAGTGGCAATGTTGTCCTTGTAGTAGAAACTGCTGTTTAACAAGGGGTTCACTTAGCGCTGGCCTCAGTTTGTGGTGCTCGACTCACAAAGAGTCCTGGCTATACGAGGTTGGCGCAAGTCATAGTGTAGTCTGCGGCTATATGCTTCCAGGGCTCCCGATTTACTGGCAGGTTGGACTAAGTCCGCAACCTCCTTGTAACTTGCAGATGGTGGATGTTTGGGCGGGAGGGGGGCCGTACAGGTCTCATCCTGACCCACTCGGATCCCATTTGGGGGTTCTCCCCAACATTTCTTCTTGCTATGGTAATGGCGCCTTATGTTGCTGTGTTTTTACTAGGTAACATTTGGGCCGGAGCCGTTATAAGTTGTCGTGTGGGGCATGGGGTGCCTGTTCATGCGATCGGTTACGGGGGTGTATAATGCCAGTGGTTCTATGCGCGAACTAACCGGTTCTTCGAGTAGTAGTAGTTTTGTTGTCCTTGTCTTTAGGTATGCCAGTTTGCCTTCGCTTTCTGGGGATTTTCGGTAGAGATGAGTGCATGTGTTACGTACCTGCACTCTCCTGCAATTTGATTTTTCGGTAGTGGTATGGAACGATTTGGTTAGTGCGTGCCTCGGTCTGACCTTGCTGGGATTTCCGGGCGGAATTGTGTTGTCTTGTGTTGTATATTTTGTGTAGATGATGCATTTCGATCATTGGTCACTGCCTCGACTAACTGATTCGAGGTGCGTCATCTAAAGGGTTGCTAGGCCTTGAGTGTTAAGGCACTTATCTAGAAGTGACCTCACGGTTGCGAAAGCCTGACCAGAGGCTATATTCTGGTACCATGGGAGATAGCAGGCCCCGGAAAGGATATTTCTTTTCCGTGCTATCAAGAGGTAGGCCCCCTAGTGGGAGTATCATGGTGGCTGTGGTTGCCCAAAATCGCGGGCGCATATAGCATCCTATGATCCTATAACATCCGGGATCTGTGGATGCTAGAGGGTTTAGATAGGCCTCGCCCTCAGCAAGGTTTGTGGTCGCCCTTAAGCGTCACTAAATTGTTACTGGGGTGGTGAATACCTCCTCAGGGCGGTGGTCAACGCTTAATTTGACTCCGTTATTGTGGGTAGGCCCACCGTGAAGTTTGCCAATAATTGGCCGGGTATTCACGTTAAGCACACTCTTCGACTTTCTGCCCCTGTCTAGCATTCCACTGTGAGCATTTGAAGCGAGCAGTCGTGTTTTTCTTAGCTAGTGCAGTGAACAGTGTTTTCAGTAGTGTAGACATAAGCCACAGCAGAGTGGTGTATTAGCTAGTGTTTGTGTGTGTGGAATTTCTTCCACACTAACAGGAAAGTGTTTACGCGAAACTTGTTTACGCAAAACTTGTTTACGCCGTAATTAGTGATACTAGGTGAGTTAATTTTTACTTATTTAGTGTTATTTTGTGTTGTTGGAGCAGCACATGGAGGAGGGAAAGCCCTTAGTTGTAGTGGTGGTCGGAGGGAGGATGCCTTTGTTGGCCTCTCCTCCGACTGCGAGAGTGAGGCCGTTGCCTCTGATGTCCCGCCGCGGAACTTCTATTTGAAGAGTCCGCCGGTGGTAGAGGAGGGCAAAAGGAAGAAGAAGAAGAAGACGAGGAAGGCGCGCCGGGAATCCTTGGCATCAGCCTCGGCCTCTATGGTAGATGACTCTGCCATGGAGACTGAGAGTGTTGCAGAGGCGGGTAAGGCCAGAAAGAGGCCGGTTGAAGAGGTTGCTCCGGCAAATTCTTCAGGTCGGGACTCTTTGGTGGCCAAGAAGGCGCTTACCGAGCCTTCTTCTTCTTCTTCTTTGAAGAAGGTAGGAGGTAAGAAGGTAGGCAGCAAGGAGGCAGGCAGCAAGGAGGCACGTGTGGTGTTGGTGCCTTTGCCGGCAGAAGCAGTTGTTGCAGCGGGTAGTGGTGGTAGTGTGCCAGTGGTGATGGGTCCTCCTGTGGCTAGGGCGCGAATAACAAATTTTTATATTATTTGTCAAATTAAGTATTTATTCAATTAACCTTTATTACAACTATGTATATCTATACCAACTGTACTACTTTTACAATTTTATTATTTTTGGTGAAGCTTCTACTTCAGTGACTTCAATAGGAGTGACTCCTCTATTTCTTCTGTTTCTTCTTAACGCCTCGGTTGCCTTCCTCCCTCCGTCCCTTTATTGGTTGGTTGGTGGTTTCTCTCGAGCTGTTTACAGCGAGAGAGTTCTTTTTGTCACCAAACACATGCGCTATGGGCTTGGCTTGCCCTTTGTGCACGTGTTTGCTGATTCGTTAATCATGCATGGCATGCGTGTTGTTGTTTACACCGATCGCGAAAACAAGCGTGGTGTTTGGCTTGGGACGCTTGTTTTCGTGAGAGTGTAACTCCTCCCGTCTAAGAATGAACTTTACGTGTGTAATGAGTGCAAGTTCACATCCACTGATACATCGGATTGGTGATTAGGTAATTTTTAACGATGAATGTTTAACTGTTTCGTACTTGATCTTACCAATTAGGTCAGAGTTCATCCGCATTTAAGGGTCTTCTCTTCATCAGTTGGATAGGATTGGGATAGGAGAGGACATATAGATGTTATTAATTTATTACTTGAAACAAAAATAAATTCGATTGTATCTTCTTACACAAGCTACTGCGAAACGAAACGAAATGTTAATTCATATATGCTTGATTTTTTAAGTAATATAGATTCATAATTTTAATTAAAAATTTTATTATAATAGTTCTGCTATGGGCTGCTAAATGTGAAAGTCATATTTGTGATAAGCACGTTTAACGTTTCTTCTTTATCTTCTGCTTTTGCACCTTTCTTTTGTTTGTGTCTAAAGTAATTTTGTTATTCTTAATTACTGTATGTTTGGAATATCTAGGAGCCAGTTTGTTACGCCTATCATCAAGCTCGAATATTTTTTCGTTTACTGCAAACTCTGTTGGGTGTTTTCGTTTTTTGTTGAGTCTGCTTATAACTTTTCGTTTAGTCTCAAAATTTCGTTTACGAATCAAATGACATAAATGATTGTAGTCCTTAATATGTTGTCGAAGATATTCTTGTTCTGTATTGTTTCCTGTATTTATAGAAAATATGTCTTTAACTGCTAAATGCCCTGTTATTAGTTCAAAAGGAGTGAGTTTGGTAACGGAATGGATTGAACTGTTATAAGTTATAACGGCTTCGTCGACTACTTCACCTATAGGCTTATCCTTATGCTCATACTTAATTATCCTAATGAGTTCAGTTAAAGTCGAATGAAAGCGTTCAACTGGTGAATTACCTGTAGAATTTTTGGCGCATGCTGTATGATGAACTATACCGTATAAATCTAGGAAATCGTTGAATAACGTAGAAACAAATTCACTGCCGTTGTCGGATACAATTTTCCTAGGTATACCATGGTGAGAAAAAAAATGCTTGAGCGACCTTATTAAATTAATACTATTTCTAGCTGAGACTAAGTAAACACTGGAAAATCGGCTGAATTTGTCTATCACAGTGAGAAAATTTTCCTTGTGTATAGAGTAAATATCCAAATGGAGAATCTCTAGGGGCCTTGATGGTGTTTCTGTTAATTGATACTTCAATTTATCCCTGCTTCTGTCATATTTATTTATATGACATACTTCGCATGAATTAATAATACGAGTTATCAGATGTTTCATATTTGGGAAGTATGATTTCCTCCTTAAATGAAAAAATGTTTCCTCTATGCCCCTATGGTTTGATATAGAATGATATTCACGTATTAATTTTTCTTGTTCGTCTCTTTCAGGGATGTCATCTAATAGGATATTTGATCTAACCAATTTTAAGTGACGGCTACTAAAATATTTGGAGTAAACAGATTGTACTGTTCCGAAAGTTTCATCGTCAGTTAAAATTGCTGTTACCCTCTTGGAGTTCATATAGTTCTTAAAGATCGAAACAATTGTATCTCCGTTGCCTATGTCTCTATATTCAAAAATATGTCTTTTTTTCTTTTGGAATAGAATTTTAAATTTAACAACCATTTTAGCTTTCATTGAGTCATATTTTAATATAATTTGATTTGAGAATTCGTTTAAAGCCCTTTCAGTTATCGGTATGCCGTTATCTAGGTTTTCCTGCCCTGAGTGAATGGTGGATATATTTTCGGAATCATCTACATTATTAATTAAGGATTGGGATACGGAATTTCCATAGTTTTGTTCATGCACAATCATGTCATTGACATGAATCTCAACTCGCGATAGAGCGTCAGCATTGCAGTTACTTTTGCCTTTCTTATAGGTAATATCAAAATCAAATTCTTCAAGTTTAAGCCTCCAGCGAATTAATTTCGAATTTGGTTCCTTTAGTGAGAAGAGCCAAGTCAATGGTTTATGGTCCGTTATTATATGAAACTTTCGCCCATATAAATAAGGTCTAAAATATTTTGTAGACCACACAATTGCAAGAAGTTCCTTTTCTATTGTGCTATAGTTTTGCTCCGATTTCGATAAAGTTCGACTTGCAAAGCAAACCGGCCTATCTGATCCTATGGGCCCCTGAGACAGAACAGCACCTAAAGCAACGTTACTCGCATCAGTAGTAAGATTGAAAGGTTTTGTAAAGTCCGGATATTGTAAAATGGGGTCATTACAGAGTAAACTTTTGCACATCTTAAAGCAATCAATGTATCTGGAGTCCAGTTTTATGCTATTACCTTTACGAAGGCATTCGGTCATTGGCTTTGTTAAGTTCGCAAAATCTTTAATAAATTTTCTGTAATACCCGAGAAGCCCAAGAAACGATTTAATTTGCTTTCGAGTTTTAGGTATAGGATAGTTTTTAATAGCCGCTATTTTATCCGGGTTAGGTTTTACCCCATTGGCTGTAACCAAATGTCCTAAAAACGATACCTCTTTACAAAGAAACTCTGATTTTTCTGGTTGAATTTTGAGATTTGCTTCCTTTAATCTTTCAAAGACTGCATTTAAATTTTCAATGTGTTCTTGTAAGGAAGTTGAGAACACGATGATATCATCTACATACACAAAAGACACTTTTCCCTGTAGTTCACGCAAGACATTATCCATGACTCTTTGAAATGTAGATGGTGCATTTTTAAGGCCAAAAGGCATACGAAGAAATTCGTAATGACCATTATCTACGGAAAATGCTGTCTTTGGAATGTCTTCTTCATTGACTTCAATTTGGTGAAATCCTGAGGCTAAGTCGAGTGTGCTAAAGTATATGGATTTGCCTAATTTGTCTAGAATTTCTGAGATGTTTGGTATAGGGTACTTATCGTCAATAGTCTTCTCGTTTAATTTGCGATAGTCAATTACGAGCCTCCATTTTTGCTTGCCGTTGAGGTCCTTTTTCTTGGGCACTATCCAGATTGGAGACGACCAAGGTGAGAAGCTAGGACAAATTATACCTTCCAAAAGCATTTTTCCTATTTGGTGTTGTATCTCTTGCTTATGAATATATGGGTGACGATAAGATTTTGCATACACGGGAATATCATCCTTTGTTATGATGCGGTGTTTTATTTTGTTAGAAAATGAAAGTTTATTTCCTTCTTTAAAAAAAATGTCTCTATACTTTCGGCATAGGGCTAAAACGACCTTTCTTTCTTCTATATTGAGATGATCAAGACGAAGTAAGTTAGAAATGTCATCGTTATAGATACTGTAAGGGTTATTGATTGATAAGTTATGGATTTCTATTATACTTTCAGGATGCAATACGTGTGTATTGATAGGTTGTTCTAAGAAAAAAATTTGATCCGAATCTAGAGTGTTTACGACTTCGACAAGCGAGAACCAATTGTTTGCCTGATAAATACCCTCAGAAATAGATAATTCATCTTTTACGGCAGTGGGTTTTATGTAAATACTTCCGAATTCGTTATCTACGGGCAAATGACAAATAATCTTACTACGTCCCGAGACAGTATACAATTTGGACATACAATTTGGCTTAAACATGAGTGGAATCGAGAAATTAGAGTTTTTTAAGCATGAATTTTTGAAATCAATGTTAATTTGTAGTTTCTTCATAATATCTGTTCCTATCAATCCATCAAAATAATCATGGAACTTGAAAATGAGAAACGACAGTCGTTCATTAGTTTCGAATTCAGTAAGACCCTTAAAGGAAGTTTTCTTATTAATTAAGTGTGTATTAAATACTGTTTTGATTTCTATAGGTTTTATTTTGTCGACCGTTACATGTGTGGCTACATCCGGACTTAGGAATGACATGTTACTACCGGTATCAATTAAGAATTTGCGTTTTGTTTTATCTATACTTGAAATAATAATGTACGGTAATAGAGCTGAGTTGTAATTATTAATACTTATATATCCGACTGATCGTGGGAGGCTACATGGAGAAAATTTGATTCATCAACTTCGTTTGGCCCTACCCTATTAGAGTAACTTGGTTTGTCGTAGTAATTGCTAGGTTCGTATTGTGTTCTAGGATTGCAATCTACATTTATGTTATGTAATTGTCTATTCTTGGAATATGTACCACTACGATTTCTACTGTTACCACTATATGTGTCCATAGGTTCTGGGCGGGACAAACTTTGTTTCCCAGAGTTATTATCACGATTGCCACTAAAACGTGTTTGAGTCTTTGGAGAATACATTTTTGTGTTATCTGCGCTATTATCTCCCTGCCGTTGAGGAACGCTAGGCTGCCTATCATATTGCTGATTGTATCTTAAGGATAAATTAGGGTACGTGTTCTGATGATTTAATGAGAAAACATTATTTGATTTTCTCTGATTTGAAAGTGATTGTGTATTGTAGCTATTCTGGAAATACTGACAATTTTGTTCTTGTAAACAGTAACTTAACGCTTCCGTTAATTTATTGGGTCTCATGGCCCTTATCGTGGCTCCAAGTGGTTCTCTTAACCCACACAAAAATGTATTAAGACACATTTCCTGATGCAAAGCTTGTTTCGCTAGAATAACGTTTGCATCAGTTTCATGTACCTTAACGTGATTTGTCATTGCGGACAATATATCTATTATTTTACCGTAGAAATTTTCAACTGTAGATTGATTTTGTCGAAGCTGATGTAAGTCACGTTTAAGGCTGGTCTCATTCCGCTTATCTGCATAGTGTACAATCAAATTACTTTTAATTTCACCCCAATCAATTGAAGTACCGTACATATTTAAAGCTTCATTAGCTGGCCCTACTATTTTATTTCTAATGGCTCTCACAATCAACCGCCCATAGGGTGTGTTTAATATTTCTGACATAATATTCAATATTTCTTCCACATTACTTATAAAATCAAACAAAGTACGAGAGTTTCCATCAAAGTTCGGGAGATCCTTTACTGCATCAGGGATCCTGAGGCAATTAAAGGCATCCATAGCAACACTCGCGTGATTCATTTCTTTTCCCGGCAAACAACTATTTCCTTTGATACCTCTATTTAATGTTGTTTCAGTTGAAAAAACGCGCCAACTTGTATTATACAAGAACGAATAAACTTTAATTTTACGTTTCAATAATTTAGGGGTAGAGGGCATGGGAGGGATTTTTAACTGACGAAGAAATATTACCAAAAATTTGGACTTACCCGTCACCAATTTGGAACTGCAACAGTTATAATTTTCAGGTGTCTTACTGTTTCACTGTGTTAACTATCATGTCACTGCGTTGAATCGCCATTAAATGAATCACCTTTCCTTTCTTTTCTTCAACCAATTAGTTCTTGCTAATAATTCAACAATTTGTTGTTTTAGTTTATTGTTTCTTTTTTTTTTTGTTAGGTTCGTTTGTATTTAAAGAATTAAAATTCACCACTTTAGTTTTTAATGTAATACTATCCTACCGACTGCGCCAATAACAAATTTTTATATTATTTGTCAAATTAAGTATTTATTCAATTAACCTTTATTACAACTATGTATATCTATACCAACTGTACTACTTTTACAATTTTATTATTTTTGGTGAAGCTTCTACTTCAGTGACTTCAATAGGAGTGACTCCTCTATTTCTTCTGTTTCTTCTTAACGCCTCGGTTGCCTTCCTCCCTCCGTCCCTTTATTGGTTGGTTGGTGGTTTCTCTTGAGCTGTTTACAGCGAGAGAGTTCTTTTTGTCACCAAACACATGCGCTATGGGCTTGGCTTGCCCTTTGTGCACGTGTTTGCTGATTCGTTAATCATGCATGGCATGCGTGTTGTTGTTTACACCGATCGCGAAAACAAGCGTGGTGTTTGGCTTGGGACGCTTGTTTTCGTGAGAGTGTAACTCGCGCTTGACTAAAGTTGTGGCTGAAGTGAAGTCGGCTCTTCCCACAGGAGCCCCGTCGCGGGTGCAAGCCATTGCGGGCTCTGCTGTTGCAAGTGCCCTGCCGAAGGCGAAGCCAGCGCCACCTCAAGGCAGGCTGAGGGTTTGACCTTGGCTAATGTCTTGGATAAGTTTAGGGAGATTAGGAAGATGGTGGATTCCACAATTGGACACCATCCCGAGGTAGGCGCTTCTCTAGCAGAGATTTCCTCCAAATATGAGGAACTCGTGCTAGATTTGACAGGGACGCTCGAGCGTCATAGGGGTAGGGCGGACTCCGGATGTGCTCCTGCAGTGGGAGCTTCGGAGTCTGCAAAGGGTAGGGACGGTCCAAGTGGGACCGTCAAATCGCTAGGTGTCCCGGTTGGGATGAGTGTTGAGGGACGACCTTCGTTCGCGCAGGTAGCCAGCACTGCCACTGTTTCGGGTGGTATGGGGGGCAAATGCCAGGTTAACAAACCTGATGGGGAACCTGCCAGACCACTTGAGACGTGGTCTATTGTTGTCAAGGGCAAGAAGGGAGAGTCAGTGGGAGCACTGAGGAAGAAGGTGGTGGAGGAATTGGTGCCTGCCGTGGGTGTCAGGGTGCATACTGTGCGCCCTGGCAAGCAAGGTGGCATTCTGGTCCGCACGCCATCGGTTGCTGAGCGGGATGCTTTCCTCGGGCATAAGAAGCTCGAAGAGGTGGGTCTGTCGGCCGAAGCAGCAAGGGGTAAGTCTCTTGTCGTGCAGAGGGTGGAGAAACGGATCTCCCCCGCAGAATTCCTGGGTGAGCTGCATAAGCTAAACTTATGCAAGTTCACCAAAGAGGAGTTTGAGAAGGAGGTCTGCCTTTCCTCCCATTGGGAGGCAGGGGATGGTCGCCTGAATGCTGTCCTACAGTGCAGCTTCAGGGCCGCGGGTATCCTTCACGGAGAAGGGAGGTGCTATATAAAGCACTTCTCGTTTCTCGTGAAGGAGAAAGCGTTGGTGCATTGGTGCAATCGGTGTCTCGGCCTGGATCACTTCGCATCCAGGTGTAGGCAGAAGGACTCTGTGTGCTGGCGTTGTGGACAGTCGGGCCACTCTAAGCGCGATTGTGGTAATGCCATTCATTGCCGTGATTGCGACTTCAGGGGAAACCCGGCTGGACACTTTATGCTAAGCATGGATTGTCCAGTCTATGCTGTGGCGGTGTCCAGGGCGAGTGCTCGACACTTAAAATGCCAGTTAAATTAATTCAATTTAACTGCCAGGGTGCTCGAGTAGCCATGTTCGAGTTAGGACAGATACTGTGTAGCTCACAGTGCAGCTTTGCGTTGTTGCAGGAACCTTACACTGTTGCAGGACATGTGAGGGGATTGCCTGCGCACATGCGATCGTTTGTGGACGAGTAGTAAAATGACAGGACGCACGTCACAATTTTACAGTACCATCAGGGGGGAACTGCTAAGCGAATGGATAGCCTTTAATCGCATAGCTGTTCTCAATCAGCCTAGTGACCTATATACTTTCGATGGTCCAAACGGGCAAAGTGATATTGATGTCACCTTGGCAAATACGACGGCGCTTCGTAGCTTTGATTTTCAGTGGCGCATCCGGCGTTCTGAGGGGGTGAGTGATCACAGCCTCACGGAGGTTGAGATTGTTCGCTCCAGCGGTACGCTAGATGTGCAGGAAAATTGGAATGAGAAGCGCTGGCTTCACAAAGAATGTCGACTGGGTTTCGTACAAGAGTGAGATTGCAAGAAAGGTCACATCAACACCACTTGAGGCCTTTCAACGTTTGGGTATCGATGGTAAGGTTGCCCTCATCAATGAGTGTATGTGGGATGTCAACGACCAACTCTTTCCAAGAAGGCGTATGGTGAATCGGAAAAGGGTTAAGTGGTGGACATCTGAGTTGAATGTGAAGCGTAAGAAGGTGAGGAGATTGCGAATGCGTTTCCAAACCTGTAGACGTCACGGATCTGCAGACGTGGATCAGGCAAAACTTGCTTACAGGCATGGTTTGGCTGAATACAAGAGTATGCTTGTCCGCAGTAAGAACGGAGGACCTTTGCCGAGGAACACCGAGATGACCCCTGGGGTCGTCTTTACCGTGTTTGTCGGGGAAGGAAATCCTTGGAGCTTGGGGCCATCCATCATGAGGGCCAAGTGCTCACATCATGGAGGGACTGTGTATCTGTCCTGATGGGTACTTTCTTTCCCAGAGGAATTGGTTCGAATGATCCACTTGTGGATTTTCCGGGCTATGTGCCTGCGGTTACTGAAGGTGAAATTGGCTGCGCGATTTCTAGGCTTAAATCGAGGAAGTCACCAGGATTCGACGGACTAACTGGAGAGATGGTGAAAGCTATCTGAACAGTGGTTCCCGAATGCTTGATGGCTCTTTACTCGTGCTGTGTCAGGGAGAATTATTTTCCCCTGGAATGGAAATGTGCAAAGGTGATAGTTCTGCTGAAGTCTAATGATAGGGTGAGGACCAATCCTCGCTCCTATCGTGGCATCAGTCTCCTTCCTGTACTTGGAAAGGTGCTGGAAAGAGTCTTGGTGGACAGACTGGTGCAGCGCATTCCTGAGCAGTCTCCATTCCAGTTTGGTTTTAAACCAGGGCGCAGTGTCGAAGATGCTTGGCTGCGCGTAAAGGACACTGTTGACGGATCTGCTGGGAAGTATGTCCTTGGTATCTTCATTGATTTCAAGGGCGCTTTCGATTGCCTTGACTGGGCAAGTGTGCTGCGGTGGTTGCAGGAGGTAGGGAATAGGGAGGGTTCCTTGTGGAAGAGCTATTTTTCCAACAGGTCAGCTCGTGTTGTCAATTCTTTTGACAGTGTGATGGTAGGTGTTGAGAGGGGATTTCCTCAGGGGTCTGTTGCTGGTCCATATATATGGAACTTGATGATGGATCCTCTGCTGCTGCTTCTTTCATCCTGGCAGTCGTACTGCAGTGTTGTCGCGTATGCTGATGATCTCCTTATCCTTCTCGAAGGCCAGTCTCGTGCTGAGTTGGAGAATAGGGGTACGGAGGCCATGGGCGTGGTGACTAACTGGGAATCGAGTGTCGGTGTGGAAGTGGCGGTGGAAAAGACGTCCTTGATGCTGCTCAAGGGTAAATTATCCTTGAATCGGCCTCCAGTTGTTAGAGCTGCCGGGTTGAGTATAAGATACGTGACGGAAGTCAAGTATCTTGGCATTAATATCGGAGAGAGGATGAACTTTGTTCCTCATCTTGTAAAGATGAGAGCAAAACTCACATCCCTCGTGCCAGCAGTCAGACGGGTGCTGAAGTGTGAGTGGGGTCTGTCGGGGCAAGCAGTCCGTACTGTATACGGTGGACTTTTTGTTGCATGCGCGGCATTTGGTGCACCGGTATGGTACGATGTTGCTAAGATCGTGACAGGAAGAAGCAATCTCCTGACTTGTCAGCGAACTATGCTCCTTGGTTCACTTCGAGTATGCAAGACTGTCTCAACGGAGGCTCTACAAGTGTTGGCAGGTGTGCCACCGCTAGATCTGGAGGTCATCCGTCGTGGTATGGCCGGCAGATTACGGAGGCAGCGGCCGCTCTCAGCATCTGACTGGAGCGAGTGCCGGAATGTTCAGGGTCTAAGTGCCCGCGAACGGAAGGCCCTGTTGGAGAATGGCTTACTGTCGAGGTGGCAGTTGCGTTGGGGGGAGAGCAGCAAGGGAAGAGTAACGTTCGAGTTCCTTCCTGAAGTTGCTTATGCGTGTGGGCGGGAGTGTCTGGACTTCTCGCTCTATGCGGGCTTTCTGCTGACTGGGCATGGCCCTAGCTGCACCAGCGGAGTGCTCGTGTGGTGCACCGAGAGAAGATTGGAGACATGTGCTAACCGAGTGTCCGCGATATGCTCACTGCAGGGATCTCTCTGCGATGGGTGTAGTGCGGGTAGGTGACACTTGGGATTTCAGCCGTGTTCTCTTCTCAAGGGAGACGGCTGACAATCTAGCCATCTTTGCCGAACAAATCTTTCGGATACGGAGGCAATAATGGCAATGTTGTCCTTGTTGTAGAAACTGCTGTTTAACAAGGGGTTCAGTTCAGGGGTAAGTCAGGGTTCAGTTTGTGGTGCTCGACTCACAAAGAGTCCTGGCTATACGAGGTTGGCGCAAGTCATAGTGTAGTCTGCGGCTATATGCTTCCAGGGCTCCCGATTTATTGGCAGGTTGGACTAAGTCCGCAACCTCCTTGTAACTTTCAGATGGAGGATGTTTGGGCGGAAGGGGGCCGTACAGGTCTCATCCTGACCCACTCGGATCCCATTTGGGGGTTCTCCCCAACATTGCTTCTTGCTATGGTAATGGCGCCTTATGTTGCTGTGTTTTTACTAGGTAACATTTGGGCCGGAGCCGTAATAAGTTGTCGTGTGGGGCATGGGGTGCCTGTTCATGTGATCGGTGATGACTCGACCTCGCAACTTTGCGTCGGTTACGGGGGTGTATAATGCCAGTGGTTCTATGCGCGAACTAACCGGTTCTTCGAGTAGTAGTAGTTTTGTTGTCCTCGTTTTTTAGGTATGCCAGTTTGCCTTCGCTTTCTGGGGATTTTCAGTAGAGATGAGTGCATGTGTTACGTACTTGCACTCACCTGCAATGGGATTTTTCGGTAGTGGTATGGAACGATTTGGTTAGCGCATGCCTCGGTCTGACCTTGCTGGGATTTCCGGGCGGAATTGTGTTGTCTTGTGTTGTATATTTTGTGTAGATGATGCATTTCGATCATTGGTCACTGCCTCGACTAACTGATTCGAAGTGCGTCATCTAAAAGGTTGCTAGGCCTTGAGTGCTAAGGCACTTATCTAGAAGTGACCTCACGGTTGCGAAAGCCTGACCAGAGGCTATATTCTGGTACCATGGGAGATAGCAGGCCCCGGAAAGGATATTTCTTTTCCGTGCTATCAAGAGGTAGGCCCCCTAGTGGGAGTATCATGGTGGCTGTGGTTGCCCAAAATCGCGGGCGCATATAGCATCCTATGATCCTATAACATGCAGGATCTGTGGATGCTAGAGGTGTTAGATAGGCCTCGCCCTCAGCAAGGTTTGTGGTCGCCCTTAAGCGTCACTAAATTGTTACTGGGGTGGTGAATACCTCCTCAGGGCGGTGGTCAACGCTTAATTTGACTCCGTTATTGTGGGTAGGCCCACCGTGAAGTTTGCCAATAATTGGCCGGGTATTCACGTTAAGCACACTCTTCGACTTTCTGCCCCTGTCTAGCATTCCACTGTGAGCATTTGAAGCGAGCAGTCGTGTTTTTCTTAGCTAGTGCAGTGAACAGTGTTTTCAGTAGTGTAGACATAAGCCATAGCAGAGTGGTGTATTAGCTAGTGTTTGTGTGTGTGGAATTTCTTCCAAACTAACGGGAAAGTGTTTACGCCAAACTTGTTTACGCAAAACTTGTTCACGTCGTATTTGCTGGGTGAGTTGCTCAAATATATTTTTTTAGTGTATTTAGAATTGTGTGTTGTTAGAGCAACCTCTGGCAACCTTGGCCTCTCCTCCGACTGCGAGAGTGAGGCAGTTGCCTCTGATGTCCCGCCGCGGAACTTCTATTTGAAGAGTCCGCCGGTGGTTGAGGAGGGAAAAAGGAAGAAGAAGAAGAAGACGAGGAAGGCGCGCCGGGAATCCTTGGCGTCGGCCTCAGCCTCAATGGTAGATGACTCTGCCATGGAGACTGAGAGTGTTGCGGAGGCGGGTAAGGCCAGAAAGAGGCCGGTTGAAGAGGTTGCTCCGGCAAATTCTTCAGGTCCGGACTCTTTGGTGGCCAAGAAGGCGCTTACTGAGCCTCTTTTTCTTCGAAAAAGGTAGGTGGTAAGGAGGTAGGAAGCGAGGAGGCACGTGTGGTGTTGGTGCCTTTGTCGGCAGAAGCAGTTGTTGCAGCGGGTAGTGGTGGTACTGTGCCAGTGGTGATGGGTCCTCCTGTGGCTAGGGCGCGCTTGACTAAAGCTGTGGCTGAAGTCAAGTCGGCTCTTCCCACAGGAGCCCCGTCGCGGGTGCAAGCCATTGCGAGCTCTGCTGTTGCAAGTGCCCTGCCGAAGGCGAAGCCAGCGCCACCTATGCGCGAGTCAAGGCAGGCTGAGGGTTTGACCTTGGCTAATGTCTTGGATATGTTTAGGGAGATCAGGAACATGGTGGTTTCCACAATTGGACACAATCCCGAGGTAGGCGCTTCTCTAGCAGAGATTTCCTCCAAATGTGAGGAACTCGTGCTAGAGTTGACAGGGCCGCTCGAGCGTCATAGGGGTAGGGCGGACTCCGGATGTGCTCCTGCAGTGGGAGCTTCGGAGTCTGTAGAGGGTAGGGACGGTCCAAGTGGGACCGTCAAATCACTAGGAGTCCCTGTTGGGATGAACGTTGAGGGACGACCTTCGTTCGCTCAGGTAGCCAGCACTGCCACTGTTTCGGGTGGTATGTGGGGCAAATGTCAGGTTAACAAACCTGATGTGGAACCTGCCAGACCACTTGAGACGTGGTCCTTTGTTGTCAAGGGCAAGAAGGGAGAGTCAGTGGGAGCACAGAGGAAGAAGGTGGTGGAGGAATTGGTGCCTGCCGTGGGTGTCAGGGTGCATACTGTGCGCCCTGGCAAGCAAGGTGGCATTCTGGTCCGCACGCCATCGCTTGCTGAGCGGGATGCTTTCCTCGGGCATAAGAAGCTCGAAGAGGTGGGTCTGTTGGCCGAAGCAGCAAGGGGTAAGTCTCTTGTCGTGCAGAGGGTGGAGAAACGGATCTCCCCCGAAGAATTCCTGGGTGAGCTGCATAAGCTAAACTTATGCAAGTTCACCAAAGAGGAGTTTGAGAAGGAGGTCTGCCTTTCCTCCCATTGGGAGGCAGGGGATGGTCGCCTGAATGCTGTCCTACAGTGCAGCTTCAGGGCCACGGGTATCCTTCTCGGAGAAGGGAGGTGCTATATAAAGCACTTCTCGTTTCTCGTGAAGGTGCAATGGTGCAATCGGTGTCTCGGCCTGGATCACTTCGCATCCAGGTGTAGGCAGAAGGACTCTGTGTGCTGACGTTGTGGACAGTCGGGCCACTCTAAGCGCGATTGTGGTAATGCCATTCATTGCCGTGATTGCGACTTCAGGGGAAACCCGGCTGGACACTTTATGCTAAGCATGGATTGTCCAGTCTATGCTGCGGCGGTGGCCAGGGCGAGTGCTCGACACTAAAAATGCCAGTTAAATTAATTCAATTTAACTGCCAGGGTGCTCGAGTCGCCATGTTCGAGTTAGGACAGATACTGTGTGGCTCACAGTGCAGCTTTGCATTGTTGCAGGAATCTTACACTGTTGCAGGACATGTGAGGGGATTGCCTGCGCACATGCGATCGTTTGTGGACGACAGTGGCAATGCTGCTGTCGTAGTAAATGATGTAAGCACTGTGTGTTCCCTGATAGGCTCAAGCGAATGGGGTGTGTGTGTGAATGTTTGTGTGCTCCTGCAGTGGGAGCTTCGGAGTCTGTAGAGGGTAGGGACGGTCCAAGTGGGACCGTCAAATCACTAGGAGTCCCTGTTGGGATGAACGTTGAGGGACGACCTTCGTTCGCTCAGGTAGCCAGCACTGCCACTGTTTCGGGTGGTATGTGGGGCAAATGTCAGGTTAACAAACCTGATGTGGAACCTGCCAGACCACTTGAGACGTGGTCCTTTGTTGTCAAGGGCAAGAAGGGAGAGTCAGTGGGAGCACAGAGGAAGAAGGTGGTGGAGGAATTGGTGCCTGCCGTGGGTGTCAGGGTGCATACTGTGCGCCCTGGCAAGCAAGGTGGCATTCTGGTCCGCACGCCATCGGTTGCTGAGCGGGATGCTTTCCTCGGGCATAAGAAGCTCCAAGAGGTGGGTCTGTTGGCAAGGGGTAAGTCTCTTGTCGTGCAGAGGGTGGAGAAACGGATCTCCCCCGAAGAGTTCCTGGGTGAGCTGCATAAGCTAAACTTATGCAAGTTCACCAAAGAGGAGTTTGAGAAGGAGGTCTGCCTTTCCACCCGTTGGGAGGCAAGGGATGGTCGCCTGAATGCTGTCCTACAGTGCAGCTCCAGGGCCGCGGGTATCCTTCTCGGAGAAGGGAGGTGCTATATAAAGCACTTCTCGTTTCTCGTGAAGGAGAAACCGTTGGTGCAATGGTGTAACCGGTGTCTCGGCCTGGATCACTTCGCATCCAGGTGTAGGCAGAAGGACTCTGTGTGCTGGCGTTGTGGACAGTCGGGCCACTCTAAGCGCGATTGTGGTAATGCCATTCATTGCCATGATTGCGACTTCAGGGGAAACCCGGCTGGACACTTTATGCTAAGCATGGATTGTCCAGTCTATGCTGCGGCGGTGGCCAGGGCGAGTGCTCGACACTAAAAATGCCAGTTAAATTAATTCAATTTAACTGCCAGGGTGCTCGAGTAGCCATGTTCGAGTTAGGACAGATACTGTGTAGCTCACAGTGCAGCTTTGCGTTGTTGCAGGAACCTTACACTGTTGCAGGACATGTGAGGGGATTGCCAGCGCACATGCGATCGTTTGTGGACGACAGTGGCAATGCTGCTGTCGTAGTAAATGATGTAAACACTGTGTGTTCCCTGATAGGCTCAAGTGAATGGGGTGTGTGTGTGAATGTTGAGGGTAGCTTTGGTAGGCTGATTTTATGCAGCCTTTACTTTAAGCATGCCTTGGACATTGAACCGTACTTGGCATACCTCGATGAGTAGCTACGGATGATTGGGAATAGCACTGCGATTTTCGGCATTGACGCTGATGCAGTCTCCCCTTTGTGGTTCAGTAAAATGACAGGACGCACGTCCCAATTTTACAGTATCATCAGGGGGGAACTGCTAAGCGAATGGATAGCCGTTAATCGCATAGCTGTTCTCAATCAGCCTAGTGACCTATATACTTTCGATGGTCCAAACGGGCAAAGTGATATTGATGTGACCCTGGCAAATACGACGGCGCTTCGTATCTTTGATTTTCAGTGGCGCATCCGGCGATCTGAGGGGGAGAGTGATCACAGCCTCATGGAGGTTGAGATTGTTCGCTCCAGCGGTACGCTAGATGTGCAGGAAAATTGGAATGAGAAGCGCTGGCTTCTCAAGAATGTCGACTGGGTGTCGTACAAGAGTGAGATTGCAAGAAAGGTCACATCAGCACCACTTGAGGCCTTTCAACGTTTGGTTATCGATGGTAAGGTTGCTTTCATCAATGAGTGTATGTGGGATGTCAAGTGGTGGACATCTGAGTTGAATGTGAAGCGTAAGCAGGTTAGGAGATTGCGAATGCGTTTCCAAACCTGTAGACGTCACGGATCTGCAGACGTGGATCAGGCAAAACTTGCTTACAGGCATGGTTTGGCTGAATACAAGAGTATGCTTGTCCGCAGTAAGAACGACAATTGGAGGACCTTTGCCGAGGAACACCGAGATGACCCCTGGGGTCGTCTTTACCGTGTTTGTCGGGGAAGAAAATCCTTGGAGCTTGGGGCCATCCATCATGAGGGCCAAGTGCTCACATCATGGAGGGACTGTGTATCTGTCCTGATGGGTACTTTTTTTCCCAGAGCCATTGGTTCGAATGATCCACTTGTGGATTTGCCGGGCTATGTGCCTGCGGTTACTGAAGGTGAAATTGGCTGCGCGATTTCTAGGCTTAAATCGAGGAAGTCACCAGTATTCGACGGACTAACTGGAGAGATGGTGAAAGCTATCTGGACAGTGGTTCCCGAATACTTGATGGCTCTTTACTCGTGCTGTGTCAGGGAGAATTATTTTCTCCTGGAATGGAAATGTGCAAAGGTGATAGTTCTGCTGAAGTCTAATGATAGGGTGAGGACCAATCCTCGCTCCTACCGTGGCATCAGTCTCCTTCCTGTACTTGGAAAGGTGCTGGAAAGAGTCTTGGTGGACAGACTGATGCAGCGTATCCCTGAGCAGTCTCCATTCCAGTTTGGTTTCAAACCAGGGCGCAGTGTCGAAGATGCTTGGCTGCGCGTAAAGGCCACTGTTGACGGATCTGCTGGGAAGTATGTCCTTGGTATCTTCATTGATTTCAAGGGTGCTTTCGATTGCCTTGACTGGGCAAGTGTGCTGCGGAGGTTGCAGGAGGTAGGGAATAGTGAGGGTTCCTTGTGGAGCTATTTTTCCAACAGGTCAGCTCGTGTTGTCAATTCTTTTGACAGTGTGATGGTAGGTGTTGAGAGGGGATGTCCTCAGGGGTCTGTTGCTGGTCCATATATATGGAACTTGATGATGGATCCTCTGCTGCTGCTTCTTTCATCCTGGCAGTCGTACTGCAGTGTTGTCGCGTATGCTGATGATCTCCTTATCCTTCTCGAAGGCCAGTCTCGTGCTGAGTTGGAGAGTAGGGGTACGGAGGCCATGGGCGTGGTGACTAACTGGGGATCGAGTGTCGGTGTGGAAGTGGCTGTGGAAAAGACGACTCTTGATGCTGCTCAAGGGTAAATTATTCTTGAATCGGCCTCCAGTTGTTAGAGCTGCTGGGTTGAGTATAAGATACGTGACGGAAGTCAACGTCCCAAGTAACATTTGGGACGGAGCCGTAATAAGTTGTCGTGTGGGGCATGGGGTGCCTGTTCATGTGATCGGTGATGACTCGACCTCGCAACTTTGCGTCGGTTACGGGGGTGTATAGCGCCAGTGGTTCTATGCGCGAACTAACCGGTTCTTCGAGTAGTAGTAGTTTTGTTGTCCTTCGTTCGACCTTCGTTCGCTCAGGTAGCCAGCACTGCCACTGTTTCGGGTGGTATGTGGGGCAAATGTCAGGTTAACAAACCTGATGTGGAACCTGCCAGACCACTTGAGACGTGGTCCTTTGTTGTCAAGGGCAAGAAGGGAGAGTCAGTGGGAGCACAGAGGAAGAAGGTGGTGGAGGAATTGGTGCCTGCCGTGGGTGTCAGGGTGCATACTGTGCGCCCTGGCAAGCAAGGTGGCATTCTGGTCCGCACGCCATCGCTTGCTGAGCGGGATGCTTTCCTCGGGCATAAGAAGCTCGAAGAGGTGGGTCTGTTGGCCGAAGCAGCAAGGGGTAAGTCTCTTGTCGTGCAGAGGGTGGAGAAACGGATCTCCCCCGAAGAATTCCTGGGTGAGCTGCATAAGCTAAACTTATGCAAGTTCACCAAAGAGGAGTTTGAGAAGGAGGTCTGCCTTTCCTCCCATTGGGAGGCAGGGGATGGTCGCCTGAATGCTGTCCTACAGTGCAGCTTCAGGGCCACGGGTATCCTTCTCGGAGAAGGGAGGTGCTATATAAAGCACTTCTCGTTTCTCGTGAAGGTGCAATGGTGCAATCGGTGTCTCGGCCTGGATCACTTCGCATCCAGGTGTAGGCAGAAGGACTCTGTGTGCTGACGTTGTGGACAGTCGGGCCACTCTAAGCGCGATTGTGGTAATGCCATTCATTGCCGTGATTGCGACTTCAGGGGAAACCCGGCTGGACACTTTATGCTAAGCATGGATTGTCCAGTCTATGCTGCGGCGGTGGCCAGGGCGAGTGCTCGACACTAAAAATGCCAGTTAAATTAATTCAATTTAACTGCCAGGGTGCTCGAGTCGCCATGTTCGAATTAGGACAGATACTGTGTGGCTCACAGTGCAGCTTTGCATTGTTGCAGGAATCTTACACTGTTGCAGGACATGTGAGGGGATTGCCTGCGCACATGCGATCGTTTGTGGACGACAGTGGCAATGCTGCTGTCGTAGTAAATGATGTAAGCACTGTGTGTTCCCTGATAGGCTCAAGCGAATGGGGTGTGTGTGTGAATGTTTGTGTGCTCCTGCAGTGGGAGCTTCGGAGTCTGTAGAGGGTAGGGACGGTCCAAGTGGGACCGTCAAATCACTAGGAGTCCCTGTTGGGATGAACGTTGAGGGACGACCTTCGTTCGCTCAGGTAGCCAGCACTGCCACTGTTTCGGGTGGTATGTGGGGCAAATGTCAGGTTAACAAACCTGATGTGGAACCTGCCAGACCACTTGAGACGTGGTCCTTTGTTGTCAAGGGCAAGAAGGGAGAGTCAGTGGGAGCACAGAGGAAGAAGGTGGTGGAGGAATTGGTGCCTGCCGTGGGTGTCAGGGTGCATACTGTGCGCCCTGGCAAGCAAGGTGGCATTCTGGTCCGCACGCCATCGGTTGCTGAGCGGGATGCTTTCCTCGGGCATAAGAAGCTCCAAGAGGTGGGTCTGTTGGCAAGGGGTAAGTCTCTTGTCGTGCAGAGGGTGGAGAAACGGATCTCCCCCGAAGAGTTCCTGGGTGAGCTGCATAAGCTAAACTTATGCAAGTTCACCAAAGAGGAGTTTGAGAAGGAGGTCTGCCTTTCCACCCGTTGGGAGGCAAGGGATGGTCGCCTGAATGCTGTCCTACAGTGCAGCTCCAGGGCCGCGGGTATCCTTCTCGGAGAAGGGAGGTGCTATATAAAGCACTTCTCGTTTCTCGTGAAGGAGAAACCGTTGGTGCAATGGTGTAACCGGTGTCTCGGCCTGGATCACTTCGCATCCAGGTGTAGGCAGAAGGACTCTGTGTGCTGGCGTTGTGGACAGTCGGGCCACTCTAAGCGCGATTGTGGTAATGCCATTCATTGCCATGATTGCGACTTCAGGGGAAACCCGGCTGGACACTTTATGCTAAGCATGGATTGTCCAGTCTATGCTGCGGCGGTGGCCAGGGCGAGTGCTCGACACTAAAAATGCCAGTTAAATTAATTCAATTTAACTGCCAGGGTGCTCGAGTAGCCATGTTCGAGTTAGGACAGATACTGTGTAGCTCACAGTGCAGCTTTGCGTTGTTGCAGGAACCTTACACTGTTGCAGGACATGTGAGGGGATTGCCAGCGCACATGCGATCGTTTGTGGACGACAGTGGCAATGCTGCTGTCGTAGTAAATGATGTAAACACTGTGTGTTCCCTGATAGGCTCAAGTGAATGGGGTGTGTGTGTGAATGTTGAGGGTAGCTTTGGTAGGCTGATTTTATGCAGCCTTTACTTTAAGCATGCCTTGGACATTGAACCGTACTTGGCATACCTCGATGAGTAGCTACGGATGATTGGGAATAGCACTGCGATTTTCGGCATTGACGCTGATGCAGTCTCCCCTTTGTGGTTCAGTAAAATGACAGGACGCACGTCCCAATTTTACAGTATCATCAGGGGGGAACTGCTAAGCGAATGGATAGCCGTTAATCGCATAGCTGTTCTCAATCAGCCTAGTGACCTATATACTTTCGATGGTCCAAACGGGCAAAGTGATATTGATGTGACCCTGGCAAATACGACGGCGCTTCGTATCTTTGATTTTCAGTGGCGCATCCGGCGATCTGAGGGGGAGAGTGATCACAGCCTCATGGAGGTTGAGATTGTTCGCTCCAGCGGTACGCTAGATGTGCAGGAAAATTGGAATGAGAAGCGCTGGCTTCTCAAGAATGTCGACTGGGTGTCGTACAAGAGTGAGATTGCAAGAAAGGTCACATCAGCACCACTTGAGGCCTTTCAACGTTTGGTTATCGATGGTAAGGTTGCTTTCATCAATGAGTGTATGTGGGATGTCAAGTGGTGGACATCTGAGTTGAATGTGAAGCGTAAGCAGGTTAAGAGATTGCGAATGCGTTTCGAAACCTGTAGACGTCACGGATCTGCAGACGTGGATCAGGCAAAACTTGCTTACAGGCATGGTTTGGCTGAATACAAGAGTATGCTTGTCCGCAGTAAGAACGACAATTGGAGGACCTTTGCCGAGGAACACCGAGATGACCCCTGGGGTCGTCTTTACCGTGTTTGTCGGGGAAGAAAATCCTTGGAGCTTGGGGCCATCCATCATGAGGGCCAAGTGCTCACATCATGGAGGGACTGTGTATCTGTCCTGATGGGTACTTTTTTTCCCAGAGCCATTGGTTCGAATGATCCACTTGTGGATTTGCCGGGCTATGTGCCTGCGGTTACTGAAGGTGAAATTGGCTGCGCGATTTCTAGGCTTAAATCGAGGAAGTCACCAGTATTCGACGGACTAACTGGAGAGATGGTGAAAGCTATCTGGACAGTGGTTCCCGAATACTTGATGGCTCTTTACTCGTGCTGTGTCAGGGAGAATTATTTTCTCCTGGAATGGAAATGTGCAAAGGTGATAGTTCTGCTGAAGTCTAATGATAGGGTGAGGACCAATCCTCGCTCCTACCGTGGCATCAGTCTCCTTCCTGTACTTGGAAAGGTGCTGGAAAGAGTCTTGGTGGACAGACTGATGCAGCGTATCCCTGAGCAGTCTCCATTCCAGTTTGGTTTCAAACCAGGGCGCAGTGTCGAAGATGCTTGGCTGCGCGTAAAGGCCACTGTTGACGGATCTGCTGGGAAGTATGTCCTTGGTATCTTCATTGATTTCAAGGGTGCTTTCGATTGCCTTGACTGGGCAAGTGTGCTGCGGAGGTTGCAGGAGGTAGGGAATAGTGAGGGTTCCTTGTGGAGCTATTTTTCCAACAGGTCAGCTCGTGTTGTCAATTCTTTTGACAGTGTGATGGTAGGTGTTGAGAGGGGATGTCCTCAGGGGTCTGTTGCTGGTCCATATATATGGAACTTGATGATGGATCCTCTGCTGCTGCTTCTTTCATCCTGGCAGTCGTACTGCAGTGTTGTCGCGTATGCTGATGATCTCCTTATCCTTCTCGAAGGCCAGTCTCGTGCTGAGTTGGAGAGTAGGGGTACGGAGGCCATGGGCGTGGTGACTAACTGGGGATCGAGTGTCGGTGTGGAAGTGGCTGTGGAAAAGACGACTCTTGATGCTGCTCAAGGGTAAATTATTCTTGAATCGGCCTCCAGTTGTTAGAGCTGCTGGGTTGAGTATAAGATACGTGACGGAAGTCAACGTCCCAAGTAACATTTGGGACGGAGCCGTAATAAGTTGTCGTGTGGGGCATGGGGTGCCTGTTCATGTGATCGGTGATGACTCGACCTCGCAACTTTGCGTCGGTTACGGGGGTGTATAGCGCCAGTGGTTCTATGCGCGAACTAACCGGTTCTTCGAGTAGTAGTAGTTTTGTTGTCCTCGTTTTTTAGGTATGCCAGTTTGCCTTCGCTTTCTGGGGAATTTCGGTAGAGATGAGTGCATGTGTTACGTACTTGCACTCACCTGCAATGGGATTTTTCGGTAGTGGTATGAAACGATTTGGTTAGTGCATGCCTCGGTCTGACCTTGCTGGGATTTCCGGGCAGAATTGTGTTGTCTTGTGTTGTATTTTTGTGTAGATGATGCATTTCGATCATTGGTCACTGCCTCGACTAACTGTTTTGAAGTGCGTCATCTAAAAGGTTGCTAGGCCTTGAGTGTTAAGGCACTTATCTAGAAGTGACCTCACGGTGACCAGAGCCTATATTCTGGTACCATGGGAGATAGCAGGCCCCGGAAAGGATATTTCTTTTCCGTGCTATCAAGAGGTAGGCCCCCTAGTGGGAGTATCATGGTGGCTGTGGTTGCCCAAAATCGCGGGCGCATATAGCATCCTATGATCCTATAACATCCAGGATCTGTGGATGCTAGAGGTGTTAGATAGGCCTCGCCCTCAGCAAGGTTTGTGGTTGCCCTTAAGCGTCACTAAATTGTTACTGGGGTGGTGAATACCTCCTCAGGGCGGTGGTCAACGCTTAATTTGACTCTGTTATTGTGGGTAGGCCCACCGTGAAGTTTGCCATTAATTGGCCGGGTATTCACGTTAAGCACACTTTTCGACTTTCTGCCCCTGTCTAGCACTTTCCACTGTGAGCACTCGAAACGAGCAGTCGTGTTTTTATTAGCTAGTGCAGTGATAAAAGTGTTTTTCAGTAGTTAAGAGATAAGCCACAATAGAGTGGTTATTTAGTTAGTGTTTGTGTGTGTGAAATTTTTTCCACACTAACGGTAACGTGTTTACGCGAAACTTGTCTACGCAAAAACCTGTTTACGCCGTAATTAGTGATACCAGGTGAGTTAATTTTTGACCTATTTAGTGTTATCTTGTGTTGTAGGAGCAGCACATGGTGGAGGAGAAAGCCCTTAGTTGTATTGGTGGTCTTTGTTGGCCTCTCCTCCGACTGCGAGAGTGATGTCCCTCTGATGTCCCGCCGCGAAACTTCTTTTTTAAGAGTCCGCCTGTGGTTGAGGAGGGGAAGAGGAAAAAGAAGAAGAAGACGAGGAAGGCGAGCCGGGAATCCATGGCGTCAGCCTCAGCCTCCATGGTAGATGACTCTGCCATGGAGACTGAGAGTGTTGCGGAGGCGGGTAAGGTCAGAAAGAGGCCGGTTGAAGAGGTTGCTCCGGCAGGTCCGGACTCTTTGGTGACCAAGAAGGCGGTTACTGAGCCTTCTTCTTCTTCGAAGAAGGTAGGAACTAAGGAGGTAGGAAGTAAGGAGGTAGGAAGTAAGGAGGCACGTGTGGTGTTGGTGCCTTTGCCGGCTGAAGCAGTTGTTGCAGCGGGTAGTGGTGGTAGTGTGCCAGTGGTGATGGGTCCTCCTGTGGCTAGGGCGCGCTTGACTAAAGTTGTGGCTGAAGTGAAGTCGGCTCTTCCAACAGGAGCCCCCTCCCGGGTGCAAGCCACTGCGGGCTCTGCTGGTGCGAGTGCATTGCCGAAGGCGAAGCCAGCGCCACCTGTGCGCGAGTCAAGGCAGGCTGAGGGTTTGACCTTGGCTAATGTCCTTGATAGTTGTAGGTTGATCAGGAAGATGGTGGTTTCCACAATTGGACACCATCCAGAGGTAGGCGCTTCTCTAGCAGAGATTTCCTCCAAATATGAGGAACTCGTGCTAGAGTTGACGGGGACGCTAGAGCGTCATAGGGGTAGGGCGGACTCCGGATGTGATTCTGCAGTGGGAGCTTCGGAGTCTGTAGAGGGTAGGGACGGTCCAAGTTGGACCGTCAAATCGCTAGGAGTCCCTGTTGGGATGAGTGTTGAGGGGCGACCTTTGTTCGCGCAGGTAGCCAGCACTACCACTGTTTTGGGTGGTATGGGGGGCAAATGTCAGGTTAAGAAACCTGATGTGGAACCCGCCAAACCAGTTGAGACGTGGTCCTTCGTTGTCAAGGGCAAGAAGGGAGAGTCAGTGGGAGCACTGAGGAAGAAGGTGGTGGAGGAATTGGTGCCTGCCGTTGGTGTCAGGGTGCATACTGTGCGCCCTGGCAAGCAAGGTGGCATTCTGGTCCGCACGCCATCGGTTGCTGAGCGGGATGCTTTCCTCGGGCATAAGAAGCTCGAAGAGGTGGGTCTGTTGGCAAGGGGTAAGTCTCTTGTCGTGCAGAGGGTGGAGAAACGGATCTCCCCCGAAGAGTTCCTGGGTGAGCTGCATAAGCTAAACTTATGCAAGTTCACCAAAGAGGAGTTTGAGAAGGAGGTCTGCCTTTCCACCCGTTGGGAGGCAAGGGATGGTCGCCTGAATGCTGTCCTACAGTGCAGCTCCACGGCCGCGGGTATCCTTCTCGGAGAAGGGAGGTGCTATATAAAGCATTTCTCGTTTCTCGTGAAGGAGAAATCGTTGGTGCAATGGTGTAACCGGTGTCTCGGCCTGGATCACTTCGCATCCAGGTGTAGGCAGAAGGAATCTGTGTGCTGGCGTTGTGGACAGTCGGGCCACTCTAAGCGCGATGGTGGTAATGCCATTCATTGCCGTGATTGCGACTTCAGGGGAAACCCGGCTGGACACTTTATGCTAAGCATGGATTGTCCATGTCTATGCTGCGGCGGTGGCCAGGGCGAGTGCTCGACACTAAAAATGCCAGTTAAATTAATTCAATTTAACTGCCAGGGTGCTCGAGTAGCCATGTTCGAGTTAGGAGAGATACTGTGTAGCTCACAGTGCAGCTTTGCGTTGTTTCAGGAACCTTACTCTGTTGCAGGACATGTGAGGGGATTGCCAGCGCACATGCGATCGTTTGTGGACGACAATGGCAATGCTGCTGTCGTAGTAAATGATGTTAACACTGTGTGTTCCCTGATAGGCTCAAACGAATGGGGTGTGTGTGTGTGAATGTTGAGGGAAGCTTTGGTAGGCTGATTTTATGCAGCCTTTACTTTAAGCATGCCTTGGACATTGAACCGTACTTGGCATACCTCGATGAGTAGCTACGGATGATTGGGAATAGCGCTGCGATTTTCGGCATTGACGCTAATGCAGTCTCCCCTTTGTGGTTCAGTAAAATGACAGGACGCACGTCCCAGTTTTACTGTACCGTCAGGGGGAACTGCTAAGCGAATGGATAGCCGTTAAATTAAACAGCTATGCGAGCTGTTCTCAATCAGCCTAGTGACCTGTATACTTTCTGTGGTCCAAACGGGCAAAGTGATATTGATGTGACCCTGGCAAATATGACGGCGCTTTGTAGCTTTGATTTTCAGTGGCGCAAAAGGTTAGAAACTCTTCCAACACTCCGACATCGACACAGTGGTGAGAAGTGGAAGAAGCTCCCTTCCAACGCGCGATAGACATGGAAGATGCAGCTTGCGAAGAGCATTTTTTCAAGAACCTGAAACGGCTTTAAGACGGCCGTTACCAAGTAGCCCTTTCATTTAAGGAAGACGCTCACCCAGTACTTAGTAAGTCCCGCGAAGGAGCTTTTCGTCGTTTCCACGCCCTGGAAAGACGTCTGGCAACTGATCCTAAACTACGCGATCAATACGTTTCCTGTATTGAGGATTACATTGAACTTGGTCACATGCGCGAAGTGGATGAAGAAGCGATTTCCGGCAGAGGTCATTATTACCTCCCACACCACGCAGTCATCAAAGAATGTAGTTCCACAACAAAGGTGAGGGTAGTTTTCGATGCGTCTTACAAGACATCGGACGGAACGTCTTTAAATGACCAATGATTCAATCGGAGATATATGTCGACGATTTGCTATCAGGCGCAGACACCATTGTTGAAGCTGAAAATAAAAGGAAAGAAATTCAAACAGTTTTAGAAAGAGCAGGGTTTTACTTACGCAAATGGACAGCAAATGCTAATGCAGCTAATGAGTTTATTGAAGGAATATCAACAAAGGATCGAGAATCATCTCTAGTCATCCCGGCCGAATCAGGTAGTGTGAAAAGGCTTGGTATTAATTGGATTCCGAGCGAAAACTACTTTTGCTTTCGCTTCACTCCACCAGATGGCCAGCAGCCGACCAAGCGTTTTGCCCTTTCAACTACAGCTCGATTGTTCGATCCAATGGGATGGATTTTTCCATGCATCCAAAGAGCAATGCTCATCATGCAGTCCAACGTCCCAAGTAACATTTGGGACGGAGCCGTAATAAGTTTTCGTGTGGGGCATGGGGTGCCTGTTCATGTGATCGGTGATGACTCGACCTCGCAACTTTGCGTCGGTTACGGGGGTGTATAGCGCCAGTGGTTCTATGCGCGATCTAACCGGTTCTTCGAGTAGTAGTAGTTTTGTTGTCCTCGTTTTTTAGGTATGCCAGTTTGCCTTCGCTTTCTGGGGATTTTCGGTAGAGATGAGTGCATGTGTTACGTACTTGCACTCACCTGCAATGGGATTTTTCGGTAGTGGTATGAAACGATTTGGTTAGTGCATGCCTCGGTCTGATCTTGCTGGGATTTCCGGGCAGAATTGTGTTGTCTTGTGTTGTATTTTTGTGTAGATGATGCATTTCGATCATTGGTCACTGCCTCGACTAACTGTTTTGAAGTGCGTCATCTAAAAGGTTGCTAGGCCTTGAGTGTTAAGGCACTTATCTAGAAGTGACCTCACGGTGACCAGAGCCTATATTCTGGTACCATGGGAGATAGCAGGCCCCGGAAAGGATATTTCTTTGCCGTGCTATCAAGAGGTAGGCCCCCTAGTGGGAGTATCATGGTGGCTGTGGTTGCCCAAAATCGCGGGCGCATATAGCATCCTATGATCCTATAACATCCAGGATCTGTGGATGCTAGAGGTGTTAGATAGGCCTCGCCCTCAGCAAGGTTTGTGGTTGCCCTTAAGCGTCACTAAATTGTTACTGGGGTGGTGAATACCTCCTCAGGGCGGTGGTCAACGCTTAATTTGACTCTGTTATTGTGGGTAGGCCCACCGTGAAGTTTGCCATTAATTGGCCGGGTATTCACGTTAAGCACACTTTTCGACTTTCTGCCCCTGTCTAGCATTTTCCACTGTGAGCACTCGAAGCGAGCAGTCGTGTTTTTATTAGCTAGTGCAGTGATAAAAGTGTTTTTCAGTAGTTAAGAGATAAGCCACAATAGAGTGGTTATTTAGTTAGTGTTTGTGTGTGTGAAATTTTTTCCACACTAACGGTAACGTGTTTACGCGAAACTTGTCTACGCAAAAACCTGTTTACGCCGTAATTAGTGATACTAGGTGAGTTAATTTTTGACCTATTTAGTGTTATTTTGTGTTGTTGGAGCAGCACATGGAGGAGGAGAAAGCCCTTAGTTGTATTGGTGGTCTTTGTTGGCCTCTCCTCCGACTGCGAGAGTGATGTCCCTCTGATGTCCCGCCGCGAAACTTCTTTTTGAAGAGTCCGCTTGTGGTTGAGGAGGGGAAGAGGAAAAAGAAGAAGAAGACGAGGAAGGCGCGCCGGGAATCCATGGCGTCAGCCTCAGCCTCCATGGTAGATGACTCTGCCATGGAGACTGAGAGTGTTGCGGAGGCGGGTAAGGCCAGAAAGAGGGCGGTTGAAAAGGTTGCTCCGGCAAAATTCTTCAGGTCCGGACTCTTTGGTGACCAAGATGGCGCTTACTGAGCCTTCTTCTTCTTCGAAGAAGGTAGGAAGTAAGGAGGTAGGAAGTAAGGAGGCACGTGTGGTGTTGGTGCCTTTGCCGGCTGAAGCAGTTGTTGCAGCGGGTAGTGGTGGTAGTGTGCCAGTGGTGATGGGTCCTCCTGTGGCTAGGGCGCGCTTGACTAAAGTTGTGGCTGAAGTGAAGTCGGCTCTTCCAACAGGAGCCCCGTCCCGGGTGCAAACCACTGCGGGCTCTGCTGGTGCGAGTGCATTGCCGAAGGCGAAGCCAGCGCCACCTGTGCGCGAGTCAAGGCAGGCTGAGGGTTTGACCTTGGCTAATGTCCTTGATAGTTGTAGGTTGATCAGGAAGATGGTGGTTTCCACAATTGGACACCATCCAGAGGTAGGCGCTTCTCTAGCAGAGATTTCCTCCAAATATGAGGAACTCGTGCTAGAGTTGACGGGGACGCTAGAGCGTCATAGGGGTAGGGCGGACTCCGGATGTGATTCTGCAGTGGGAGCTTCGGAGTCTGTAGAGGGTAGGGACGGTCCAAGTTGGACCGTCAAATCGCTAGGAGTCCCTGTTGGGATGAGCGTTGAGGGGCGACCTTTGTTCGCGCAGGTAGCCAGCACTGCCACTGTTTTGGGTGGTATGGGGGGCAAATGTCAGGTTAAGAAACCTGATGTGGAACCCGCCAAACCAGTTGAGACGTGGTCCTTCGTTGTCAAGGGCAAGAAGGGAGAGTCAGTGGGAGCACTGAGGAAGAAGGTGGTGGAGGAATTGGTGCCTGCCGTTGGTGTCAGGGTGCATACTGTGCGCCCTGGCAAGAAAGGTGGCATTCTGGTCCGCACGCCATCGGTTGCTGAGCTGGATGCTTTCCTCGGGCATAAGAAGCTCGAAGAGGTGGGTCTGTTGGTAAGGGGTAAGTCTCTTGTCGTGCAGAGGGTGGAGAAACGGATCTCCCCCGAAGAGTTCCTGGGTGAGCTGCATAAGCTAAACTTATGCAAGTTCACCAAAGAGGAGTTTGAGAAGGAGGTCTGCCTTTCCACCCGTTGGGAGGCAAGGGATGGTCGCCTGAATGCTGTCCTACAGTGCAGCTCCAGGGCCGCGGGTATCCTTCTCGGAGAAGGGAGGTGCTATATAAGGCATTTCTCGTTTCTCGTGAAGGAGAAATCGTTGGTGCAATGGTGTAACCTGTGTCTCGGCCTGGATCACTTCGCATCCAGGTGTAGGCAGAAGGAATCTGTGTGCTGGCGTTGTGGACAGTCGGGCCACTCTAAGCGCGATTGTGGTAATGCCATTCATTGCCGTGATTGCGACTTCAGGGGAAACCCGGCTGGACACTTTATGCTAAGCATGGATTGTCCATGTCTATGCTGCGGCGGTGGCCAGGGCGAGTGCTCGACACTAAAAATGCCAGTTAAATTAATTCAATTTAACTGCCAGGGTGCTCGAGTAGCCATGTTCGAGTTAGGACAGATACTGTGTAGCTCACAGTGCAGCTTTGCGTTGTTGCAGGAACCTTACTCTGTTGCAGGACATGTGAGGGGATTGCCAGCGCACATGCGATCGTTTGTGGACGACAATGGCAATGCTGCTGTCGTAGTAAATGATGTTAACACTGTGTGTTCCCTGATAGGCTCAAACGAATGGGGTGTGTGTGTGTGAATGTTGAGGGAAGCTTTGGTAGGCTGATTTTATGCAGCCTTTACTTTAAGCATGCCTTGGACATTGAACCGTACTTGGCATACCTCGATGAGTAGCTACGGATGATTGGGAATAGCGCTGCGATTTTCGGCATTTACGCTAATGCAGTCTCCCCTTTGTGGTTCAGTAAAATGACAGGACGCACGTCCCAGTTTTACTGTACCGTCAGGGGGAACTGCTAAGCGAATGGATAGCCGTTAATCGCATAGCTGTTCTCAATCAGCCTAGTGACCTGTATACTTTCTGTGGTCCAAACGGGCAAAGTGATATTGATGTGACCCTGGCAAATACGACGGTGCTTCGTAGCTTTGATTTTCAGTGGCGCATCCGGCGATCTGAGGGGGTGAGTGATCACAGCCTCATGGAGGTTGAGATTGTTCGCTCCAGCGGTACGCTAGATGTGCAGGAAAATTGGAATGAGAAGCGCTGGCTTCTCAAGAATGTCGACTGGGTGTCGTACAAGAGTGAGATTGCAAGAAAGGTCACATCAACACCACTTGAGGCCTTTCAACGTTTGGTTATCGATGGTAAGGTTGCTTTCATCAATGAGTGTATGTGGGATGTCAAGTGGTGGACATCTGAGTTGAATGTGAAGCGTAAGCAGGTTAGGAGATTGCGAATGCGTTTCCAAACCTGTAGACGTCACGGATCTGCAGACGTGGATCAGGCAAAACTTGCTTACAGGCATGGTTTGGCTGAATACAAGAGTATGCTTGTCCGCAGTAAGAACCACAATTGGAGGACCTTTGCCGAGGAACACCGAGATGACCCCTGGGGTCGTCTTTACCGTGTTTGTCGGGGAAGAAAATCCTTGGAGCTTGGGGCCATCCATCATGACCAAGTGCTCACATCATGGAGGGACTGTGTATCTGCCCTGATGGGTACTTTCTTTCCCAGAGCCATTGGTTCGAATGATCCACTTGTGGATTTGGCTGCGCGATTTCTAGGCTTAAATCGAGGAAGTCACCAGGATTCGACGGACTAACTGGAGAGATGGTGAAAGCTATCTGGACAGTGGTTCCCGAATAATTGATGGCTCTTTACTCGTGCTGTGTCAGGGAGAATTATTTTCTCCTGGAATGGAAATGTGCAAAGGTGATAGTTCTGCTGAAGTCTAATGATAGGGTGAGGACCAATCCTCGCTCCTACCGTGGCATCAGTCTCCTTCCTGTACTTGGAAAGGTGCTGGAAAGAGTCTTGGTGGACAGACTGATGCAGCGCATCCCTGAGCAGTCTCCATTCCAGTTTGGTTTCAAACCAGGGCGCAGTGTCGAAGATGCTTGGCTGCGCGTAAAGGACACTGTTGACGGATCTGCTGGGAAGTATGTCCTTGGTATCTTCATTGATTTCAAGGGTGCTTTCGATTGCCTTGACTGGGCAAGTGTGCTGCGGAGGTTGCAGGAGGTAGGGAATAGTGAGGGTTCCTTGTGGAAGAGCTATTTTACCAACAGGTCAGCTCGTGTTGTCAATTCTTTTGACAGTGTGATGGTAGGTGTTGAGAGGGGATGTCCTCAGGGGTCTGTTGCTGGTCCATATATATGGAACTTGATGATGGATCCTCTGCTGCTGCTTCTTTCATCCTGGCAGTCGTACTGCAGTGTTGTCGCGTATGCTGATGATCTCCTTATCCTTCTCGAAGGCCAGTCTCGTGCTGAGTTGGAGAGTAGGGGTACGGAGGCCATGGGCGTGGTGACTAACTGGGGATCGAGTGTCGGTGTGGAAGTGGCGGTGGAAAAGACGTCCTTGATGCTGCTCAAGGGTAAATTATTCTTGAATCGGCCTCCAGTTGTTAGAGCTGCTGGGTTGAGTATAAGATACGTGACGGAAGTCAACGTCCCAAGTAACATTTGGGACGGAGCCGTAATAAGTTGTCGTGTGGGGCATGGGGTGCCTGTTCATGTGATCGGTGATGACTCGACCTCGCAACTTTGCGTCGGTTACGGGGGTGTATAGCGCCAGTGGTTCTATGCGCGAACTAACCGGTTCTTCGAGTAGTAGTAGTTTTGTTGTCCTCGTTTTTTAGGTATGCCAGTTTGCCTTCGCTTCCTGGGGATTTTCGGTAGAGATGAGTGCATGTGTTACGTACTTGCACTCACCTGCAATGGGATTTTTCGGTAGTGGTATGAAACGATTTGGTTAGTGCATGCCTCGGTCTGACCTTGCTGGGATTTCCGGGCAGAATTGTGTTGTCTTGTGTTGTATTTTTGTGTAGATGATGCATTTCGATCATTGGTCACTGCCTCGACTAACTGATTTGAAGTGCGTCATCTAAAAGGTTGCTAGGCCATGAGTGTTAAGGCACTTATCTAGAAGTCACCTCACGGTGACCAGAGCCTATATTCTGGTACCATGGGAGATAGCAGGCCCCGGAAAGGATATTTCTTTGCCGTGCTATCAAGAGGTAGGCCCCCTAGTGGGAGTATCATGGTGGCTGTGGTTGCCCAAAATCGCGGGCGCATATAGCATCCTATGATCCTATAACATCCAGGATCTGTGGATGCTAGAGGTGTTAGATAGGCCTCGCCCTCAGCAAGGTTTGTGGTTGCCCTTAAGCGTCACTAAATTGTTACTGGGGTGGTGAATACCTCCTCAGGACGGTGGTCAACGCTTAATTTGACTCTGTTATTGTGGGTAGGCCCACCGTGAAGTTTGCCATTAATTGGCCGGGTATTCACGTTAAGCACACTTTTCGACTTTCTGCCCCTGTCTAGCACTTTCCACTGTGAGCACTCGAAGCGAGCAGTCGTGTTTTTATTAGCTAGTGCAGTGATAAAAGTGTTTTTCAGTAGTTAAGAGATAAGCCACAATAGAGTGGTTATTTAGTTAGTGTTTGTGTGTGTGAAATTTTTTCCACACTAACGGTAACGTGTTTACGCGAAACTTGTTTACGCAAAAACCTGTTTACGCCGTAATTAGTGATACTAGGTGAGTTAATTTTTGACCTATTTAGTGTTATTTTGTGTTGTTGGAGCAGCACATGGAGGCGGAGAAAGCCCTTAGTTGTATTGGTGGTCTTTGTTGGCCTCTCCTCCGACTGCGAGAGTGATGTCCCTCTGATGTCCCGCCGCGAAACTTCTTCTTGAAGAGTCCGCCTGTGGTTGAGGAGGGGAAGAGGAAAAAGAAGAAGAAGACGAGGAAGGCGCGCCGGGAATCCATGGCGTCAGCCTCAGCCTCCATGGTAGATGACTCTGCCATGGAGACTGAGAGTGTTGCGGAGGCGGGTAAGGCCAGAAAGAGGTCGGTTGAAGAGGTTGCTCCGGCAAATTCTTCAGGTCCGGACTCTTTGGTGACCAAGAAGGCGCTTACTGAGCCTTCTTCTTCTTCGAAGAAGGTAGGAAGTAAGGAGGTAGGAAGTAAGGAGGCACGTGTGGTGTTGGTGCCTTTGCCGGCTGAAGCAGTTGTTGCAGCGGGGAGTGGTGGTAGTGTGCCAGTGGTGATGGGTCCTCCTGTGGCTAGGGCGCGCTTGACTAAAGTTGTGGCTGAAGTGAAGTCGGCTCTTCCAACAGGAGCCCCGTCCCGGGTGCAAGCCACTGCGGGCTCTGCTGGTGCGAGTGCATTGCCGAAGGCGAAGCCAGCGCCACCTGTGCGCGAGTCAAGGCAGGCTGAGGTTTTGACCTTGGCTAATGTCTTGGAGAAGTTTAGGGAGATCAGGAAGATGGCGGTTTCCACAATTGGACACCATCCAGAGGTAGGCGCTTCTCTAGCAGAGATTTCCTCCAAATATGAGGAACTCGTGCTAGAGTTGACGGGGACGCTAGAGCGTCATAGGGGTAGGGCGGACTCCGGATGTGATTCTGCAGTGGGAGCTTCGGAGTCTGTAGAGGGTAGGGACGGTCCAAGTTGGACCGTCAAATCGCTAAGAGTCCCTGTTTGGGATGAGCGTTGAGGGGCGACCTTTGTTCGCGCAGGTAGCCAGCACTGCCACTGTTTTGGGTGGTATGGGGGGCAAATGTCAGGTTAAGAAACCTGATGTGGAACCCGCCAAACCAGTTGAGACGTGGTCCTTCGTTGTCAAGGGCAAGAAGGGAGAGTCAGTGGGAGCACTGAGGAAGAAGGTGGTGGAGGAATTGGTGCCTGCCGTTGGTGTCAGGGTGCATACTGTGCGCCCTGGCAAGCAAGGTGGTATTCTGGTCCGCACGCCATCGGTTGCTGAGCGGGATGCTTTCCTCGGGCATAAGAAGCTCCAAGAGGTGGGTCTGTTGGCAAGGGGTAAGTCTCTTGTCGTGCAGAGGGTGGAGAAACGGATCTCCCCCGAAGAGTTCCTGGGTGAGCTGCATAAGCTAAACTTATGCAAGTTCACCAAAGAGGAGTTTGAGAAGGAGGTCTGCCTTTCCACCCGTTGGGAGGCAAGGGATGGTCGCCTGAATGCTGTCCTACAGTGCAGCTCCACGGCCGCGGGTATCCTTCTCGGAGAAGGGAGGTGCTATATAAAGCATTTCTCGTTTCTCGTGAAGGAGAAATCGTTGGTGCAATGGTGTAACCGGTGTCTCGGCCTGGATCACTTCGCATCCAGGTGTAGGCAGAAGGAATCTGTGTGCTGGCGTTGTGGACAGTCGGGCCACTCTAAGCGCGATTGTGGTAATGCCATTCATTGCCGTGATTGCGACTTCAGGGGAAACCCGGCTGGACACTTTATGCTAAGCATGGATTGTCCATGTCTATGCTGCGGCGGTGGCCAGGGCGAGTGCTCGACACTAAAAATGCCAGTTAAATTAATTCAATTTAACTGCCAGGGTGCTCGAGTAGCCATGTTCGAGTTAGGACAGATACTGTGTAGCTCACAGTGCAGCTTTGCGTTGTTGCAGGAACCTTACTCTGTTGCAGGACATGTGAGGGGATTGCCAGCGCACATGCGATCGTTTGTGGACGACAATGGCAATGCTGCTGTCGTAGTAAATGATGTTAACACTGTGTGTTCCCTGATAGGCTCAAACGAATGGGGTGTGTGTGTGTGAATGTTGAGGGAAGCTTTGGTAGGCTGATTTTATGCAGCCTTTACTTTAAGCATGCCTTGGACATTGAACCGTACTTGGCATACCTCGATGAGTAGCTACGGATGATTGGGAATAGCGCTGCGATTTTCGGCATTTACGCTAATGCAGTCTCCCCTTTGTGGTTCAGTAAAATGACAGGACGCACGTCCCAGTTTTACTGTACCGTCAGGGGGAACTGCTAAGCGAATGGATAGCCGTTAATCGCATAGCTGTTCTCAATCAGCCTAGTGACCTGTATACTTTCTGTGGTCCAAACGGGCAAAGTGATATTGATGTGACCCTGGCAAATATGACGGCGCTTTGTAGCTTTGATTTTCAGTGGCGCAAAAGGTTAGAAACTCTTCCAACACTCCGACATCGACACAGTGGTGAGAAGTGGAAGAAGCTCCCTTCCAACGCGCGATAGACATGGAAGATGCAGCTTGCGAAGAGCATTTTTTCAAGAACCTGAAACGGCTTTACGACGGCCGTTACCAAGTAGCCCTTTCATTTAAGGAAGACGCTCACCCAGTACTTAGTAAGTCCCGCGAAGGAGCTTTTCGTCGTTTCCACGCCCTGGAAAGACGTCTGGCAACTGATCCTAAACTACGCGATCAATACGTTTCCTGTATTGAGGATTACATTGAACTTGGTCACATGCGCGAAGTGGATGAAGAAGCGATTTCCGGCAGAGGTCATTATTACCTCCCACACCACGCAGTCATCAAAGAATGTAGTTCCACAATAAAGGTGAGGGTAGTTTTCGATGCGTCTTACAAGACATCGGACGGAACGTCTTTAAATGACCAATGATTCAATCGGAGATATATGTCGACGATTTGCTATCAGGCGCAGACACCATTGTTGAAGCTGAAAATAAAAGGAAAGAAATTCAAACAGTTTTAGAAAGAGCAGGGTTTTACTTACGCAAATGGACAGCAAATGCTAATGCAGCTAATGAGTTTATTGAAGGAATATCAACAAAGGATCGAGAATCATCTCTAGTCATCCCGGCCGAATCAGGTAGTGTGAAAAGGCTTGGTATTAATTGGATTCCGAGCGAAAACTACTTTTGCTTTCGCTTCACTCCACCAGATGGCCAGCAGCCGACCAAGCGTTTTGCCCTTTCAACTACAGCTCGATTGTTCGATCCAATGGGATGGATTTTTCCATGCATCCAAAGAGCAATGCTCATCATGCAGTCCAACGTCCCAAGTAACATTTGGGACGGAGCCGTAATAAGTTTTCGTGTGGGGCATGGGGTGCCTGTTCATGTGATCGGTGATGACTCGACCTCGCAACTTTGCGTCGGTTACGGGGGTGTATAGCGCCAGTGGTTCTATGCGCGATCTAACCGGTTCTTCGAGTAGTAGTAGTTTTGTTGTCCTCGTTTTTTAGGTATGCCAGTTTGCCTTCGCTTTCTGGGGATTTTCGGTAGAGATGAGTGCATGTGTTACGTACTTGCACTCACCTGCAATGGGATTTTTCGGTAGTGGTATGAAACGATTTGGTTAGTGCATGCCTCGGTCTGATCTTGCTGGGATTTCCGGGCAGAATTGTGTTGTCTTGTGTTGTATTTTTGTGTAGATGATGCATTTCGATCATTGGTCACTGCCTCGACTAACTGTTTTGAAGTGCGTCATCTAAAAGGTTGCTAGGCCTTGAGTGTTAAGGCACTTATCTAGAAGTGACCTCACGGTGACCAGAGCCTATATTCTGGTACCATGGGAGATAGCAGGCCCCGGAAAGGATATTTCTTTGCCGTGCTATCAAGAGGTAGGCCCCCTAGTGGGAGTATCATGGTGGCTGTGGTTGCCCAAAATCGCGGGCGCATATAGCATCCTATGATCCTATAACATCCAGGATCTGTGGATGCTAGAGGTGTTAGATAGGCCTCGCCCTCAGCAAGGTTTGTGGTTGCCCTTAAGCGTCACTAAATTGTTACTGGGGTGGTGAATACCTCCTCAGGGCGGTGGTCAACGCTTAATTTGACTCTGTTATTGTGGGTAGGCCCACCGTGAAGTTTGCCATTAATTGGCCGGGTATTCACGTTAAGCACACTTTTCGACTTTCTGCCCCTGTCTAGCATTTTCCACTGTGAGCACTCGAAGCGAGCAGTCGTGTTTTTATTAGCTAGTGCAGTGATAAAAGTGTTTTTCAGTAGTTAAGAGATAAGCCACAATAGAGTGGTTATTTAGTTAGTGTTTGTGTGTGTGAAATTTTTTCCACACTAACGGTAACGTGTTTACGCGAAACTTGTCTACGCAAAAACCTGTTTACGCCGTAATTAGTGATACTAGGTGAGTTAATTTTTGACCTATTTAGTGTTATTTTGTGTTGTTGGAGCAGCACATGGAGGAGGAGAAAGCCCTTAGTTGTATTGGTGGTCTTTGTTGGCCTCTCCTCCGACTGCGAGAGTGATGTCCCTCTGATGTCCCGCCGCGAAACTTCTTTTTGAAGAGTCCGCCTGTGGTTGAGGAGGGGAAGAGGAAAAAGAAGAAGAAGACGAGGAAGGCGCGCCGGGAATCCATGGCGTCAGCCTCAGCCTCCATGGTAGATGACTCTGCCATGGAGACTGAGAGTGTTGCGGAGGCGGGTAAGGCCAGAAAGAGGGCGGTTGAAAAGGTTGCTCCGGCAAAATTCTTCAGGTCCGGACTCTTTGGTGACCAAGATGGCGCTTACTGAGCCTTCTTCTTCTTCGAAGAAGGTAGGAAGTAAGGAGGTAGGAAGTAAGGAGGCACGTGTGGTGTTGGTGCCTTTGCCGGCTGAAGCAGTTGTTGCAGCGGGTAGTGGTGGTAGTGTGCCAGTGGTGATGGGTCCTCCTGTGGCTAGGGCGCGCTTGACTAAAGTTGTGGCTGAAGTGAAGTCGGCTCTTCCAACAGGAGCCCCGTCCCGGGTGCAAACCACTGCGGGCTCTGCTGGTGCGAGTGCATTGCCGAAGGCGAAGCCAGCGCCACCTGTGCGCGAGTCAAGGCAGGCTGAGGGTTTGACCTTGGCTAATGTCCTTGATAGTTGTAGGTTGATCAGGAAGATGGTGGTTTCCACAATTGGACACCATCCAGAGGTAGGCGCTTCTCTAGCAGAGATTTCCTCCAAATATGAGGAACTCGTGCTAGAGTTGACGGGGACGCTAGAGCGTCATAGGGGTAGGGCGGACTCCGGATGTGATTCTGCAGTGGGAGCTTCGGAGTCTGTAGAGGGTAGGGACGGTCCAAGTTGGACCGTCAAATCGCTAGGAGTCCCTGTTGGGATGAGCGTTGAGGGGCGACCTTTGTTCGCGCAGGTAGCCAGCACTGCCACTGTTTTGGGTGGTATGGGGGGCAAATGTCAGGTTAAGAAACCTGATGTGGAACCCGCCAAACCAGTTGAGACGTGGTCCTTCGTTGTCAAGGGCAAGAAGGGAGAGTCAGTGGGAGCACTGAGGAAGAAGGTGGTGGAGGAATTGGTGCCTGCCGTTGGTGTCAGGGTGCATACTGTGCGCCCTGGCAAGAAAGGTGGCATTCTGGTCCGCACGCCATCGGTTGCTGAGCGGGATGCTTTCCTCGGGCATAAGAAGCTCGAAGAGGTGGGTCTGTTGGTAAGGGGTAAGTCTCTTGTCGTGCAGAGGGTGGAGAAACGGATCTCCCCCGAAGAGTTCCTGGGTGAGCTGCATAAGCTAAACTTATGCAAGTTCACCAAAGAGGAGTTTGAGAAGGAGGTCTGCCTTTCCACCCGTTGGGAGGCAAGGGATGGTCGCCTGAATGCTGTCCTACAGTGCAGCTCCAGGGCCGCGGGTATCCTTCTCGGAGAAGGGAGGTGCTATATAAGGCATTTCTCGTTTCTCGTGAAGGAGAAATCGTTGGTGCAATGGTGTAACCTGTGTCTCGGCCTGGATCACTTCGCATCCAGGTGTAGGCAGAAGGAATCTGTGTGCTGGCGTTGTGGACAGTCGGGCCACTCTAAGCGCGATTGTGGTAATGCCATTCATTGCCGTGATTGCGACTTCAGGGGAAACCCGGCTGGACACTTTATGCTAAGCATGGATTGTCCATGTCTATGCTGCGGCGGTGGCCAGGGCGAGTGCTCGACACTAAAAATGCCAGTTAAATTAATTCAATTTAACTGCCAGGGTGCTCGAGTAGCCATGTTCGAGTTAGGACAGATACTGTGTAGCTCACAGTGCAGCTTTGCGTTGTTGCAGGAACCTTACTCTGTTGCAGGACATGTGAGGGGATTGCCAGCGCACATGCGATCGTTTGTGGACGACAATGGCAATGCTGCTGTCGTAGTAAATGATGTTAACACTGTGTGTTCCCTGATAGGCTCAAACGAATGGGGTGTGTGTGTGTGAATGTTGAGGGAAGCTTTGGTAGGCTGATTTTATGCAGCCTTTACTTTAAGCATGCCTTGGACATTGAACCGTACTTGGCATACCTCGATGAGTAGCTACGGATGATTGGGAATAGCGCTGCGATTTTCGGCATTTACGCTAATGCAGTCTCCCCTTTGTGGTTCAGTAAAATGACAGGACGCACGTCCCAGTTTTACTGTACCGTCAGGGGGAACTGCTAAGCGAATGGATAGCCGTTAATCGCATAGCTGTTCTCAATCAGCCTAGTGACCTGTATACTTTCTGTGGTCCAAACGGGCAAAGTGATATTGATGTGACCCTGGCAAATACGACGGCGCTTCGTAGCTTTGATTTTCAGTGGCGCATCCGGCGATCTGAGGGGGTGAGTGATCACAGCCTCATGGAGGTTGAGATTGTTCGCTCCAGCGGTACGCTAGATGTGCAGGAAAATTGGAATGAGAAGCGCTGGCTTCTCAAGAATGTCGACTGGGTGTCGTACAAGAGTGAGATTGCAAGAAAGGTCACATCAACACCACTTGAGGCCTTTCAACGTTTGGTTATCGATGGTAAGGTTGCTTTCATCAATGAGTGTATGTGGGATGTCAAGTGGTGGACATCTGAGTTGAATGTGAAGCGTAAGCAGGTTAGGAGATTGCGAATGCGTTTCCAAACCTGTAGACGTCACGGATCTGCAGACGTGGATCAGGCAAAACTTGCTTACAGGCATGGTTTGGCTGAATACAAGAGTATGCTTGTCCGCAGTAAGAACCACAATTGGAGGACCTTTGCCGAGGAACACCGAGATGACCCCTGGGGTCGTCTTTACCGTGTTTGTCGGGGAAGAAAATCCTTGGAGCTTGGGGCCATCCATCATGACCAAGTGCTCACATCATGGAGGGACTGTGTATCTGCCCTGATGGGTACTTTCTTTCCCAGAGCCATTGGTTCGAATGATCCACTTGTGGATTTGGCTGCGCGACTTCTAGGCTTAAATCGAGGAAGTCACCAGGATTCGACGGACTAACTGGAGAGATGGTGAAAGCTATCTGGACAGTGGTTCCCGAATAATTGATGGCTCTTTACTCGTGCTGTGTCAGGGAGAATTATTTTCTCCTGGAATGGAAATGTGCAAAGGTGATAGTTCTGCTGAAGTCTAATGATAGGGTGAGGACCAATCCTCGCTCCTACCGTGGCATCAGTCTCCTTCCTGTACTTGGAAAGGTGCTGGAAAGAGTCTTGGTGGACAGACTGATGCAGCGCATCCCTGAGCAGTCTCCATTCCAGTTTGGTTTCAAACCAGGGCGCAGTGTCGAAGATGCTTGGCTGCGCGTAAAGGACACTGTTGACGGATCTGCTGGGAAGTATGTCCTTGGTATCTTCATTGATTTCAAGGGTGCTTTCGATTGCCTTGACTGGGCAAGTGTGCTGCGGAGGTTGCAGGAGGTAGGGAATAGTGAGGGTTCCTTGTGGAAGAGCTATTTTACCAACAGGTCAGCTCGTGTTGTCAATTCTTTTGACAGTGTGATGGTAGGTGTTGAGAGGGGATGTCCTCAGGGGTCTGTTGCTGGTCCATATATATGGAACTTGATGATGGATCCTCTGCTGCTGCTTCTTTCATCCTGGCAGTCGTACTGCAGTGTTGTCGCGTATGCTGATGATCTCCTTATCCTTCTCGAAGGCCAGTCTCGTGCTGAGTTGGAGAGTAGGGGTACGGAGGCCATGGGCGTGGTGACTAACTGGGGATCGAGTGTCGGTGTGGAAGTGGCGGTGGAAAAGACGTCCTTGATGCTGCTCAAGGGTAAATTATTCTTGAATCGGCCTCCAGTTGTTAGAGCTGCTGGGTTGAGTATAAGATACGTGACGGAAGTCAACGTCCCAAGTAACATTTGGGACGGAGCCGTAATAAGTTGTCGTGTGGGGCATGGGGTGCCTGTTCATGTGATCGGTGATGACTCGACCTCGCAACTTTGCGTCGGTTACGGGGGTGTATAGCGCCAGTGGTTCTATGCGCGAACTAACCGGTTCTTCGAGTAGTAGTAGTTTTGTTGTCCTCGTTTTTTAGGTATGCCAGTTTGCCTTCGCTTCCTGGGGATTTTCGGTAGAGATGAGTGCATGTGTTACGTACTTGCACTCACCTGCAATGGGATTTTTCGGTAGTGGTATGAAACGATTTGGTTAGTGCATGCCTCGGTCTGACCTTGCTGGGATTTCCGGGCAGAATTGTGTTGTCTTGTGTTGTATTTTTGTGTAGATGATGCATTTCGATCATTGGTCACTGCCTCGACTAACTGATTTGAAGTGCGTCATCTAAAAGGTTGCTAGGCCATGAGTGTTAAGGCACTTATCTAGAAGTGACCTCACGGTGACCAGAGCCTATATTCTGGTACCATGGGAGATAGCAGGCCCCGGAAAGGATATTTCTTTGCCGTGCTATCAAGAGGTAGGCCCCCTAGTGGGAGTATCATGGTGGCTGTGGTTGCCCAAAATCGCGGGCGCATATAGCATCCTATGATCCTATAACATCCAGGATCTGTGGATGCTAGAGGTGTTAGATAGGCCTCGCCCTCAGCAAGGTTTGTGGTTGCCCTTAAGCGTCACTAAATTGTTACTGGGGTGGTGAATACCTCCTCAGGACGGTGGTCAACGCTTAATTTGACTCTGTTATTGTGGGTAGGCCCACCGTGAAGTTTGCCATTAATTGGCCGGGTATTCACGTTAAGCACACTTTTCGACTTTCTGCCCCTGTCTAGCACTTTCCACTGTGAGCACTCGAAGCGAGCAGTCGTGTTTTTATTAGCTAGTGCAGTGATAAAAGTGTTTTTCAGTAGTTAAGAGATAAGCCACAATAGAGTGGTTATTTAGTTAGTGTTTGTGTGTGTGAAATTTTTTCCACACTAACGGTAACGTGTTTACGCGAAACTTGTTTACGCAAAAACCTGTTTACGCCGTAATTAGTGATACTAGGTGAGTTAATTTTTGACCTATTTAGTGTTATTTTGTGTTGTTGGAGCAGCACATGGAGGCGGAGAAAGCCCTTAGTTGTATTGGTGGTCTTTGTTGGCCTCTCCTCCGACTGCGAGAGTGATGTCCCTCTGATGTCCCGCCGCGAAACTTCTTCTTGAAGAGTCCGCCTGTGGTTGAGGAGGGGAAGAGGAAAAAGAAGAAGAAGACGAGGAAGGCGCGCCGGGAATCCATGGCGTCAGCCTCAGCCTCCATGGTAGATGACTCTGCCATGGAGACTGAGAGTGTTGCGGAGGCGGGTAAGGCCAGAAAGAGGTCGGTTGAAGAGGTTGCTCCGGCAAATTCTTCAGGTCCGGACTCTTTGGTGACCAAGAAGGCGCTTACTGAGCCTTCTTCTTCTTCGAAGAAGGTAGGAAGTAAGGAGGTAGGAAGTAAGGAGGCACGTGTGGTGTTGGTGCCTTTGCCGGCTGAAGCAGTTGTTGCAGCGGGGAGTGGTGGTAGTGTGCCAGTGGTGATGGGTCCTCCTGTGGCTAGGGCGCGCTTGACTAAAGTTGTGGCTGAAGTGAAGTCGGCTCTTCCAACAGGAGCCCCGTCCCGGGTGCAAGCCACTGCGGGCTCTGCTGGTGCGAGTGCATTGCCGAAGGCGAAGCCAGCGCCACCTGTGCGCGAGTCAAGGCAGGCTGAGGTTTTGACCTTGGCTAATGTCTTGGAGAAGTTTAGGGAGATCAGGAAGATGGCGGTTTCCACAATTGGACACCATCCAGAGGTAGGCGCTTCTCTAGCAGAGATTTCCTCCAAATATGAGGAACTCGTGCTAGAGTTGACGGGGACGCTAGAGCGTCATAGGGGTAGGGCGGACTCCGGATGTGATTCTGCAGTGGGAGCTTCGGAGTCTGTAGAGGGTAGGGACGGTCCAAGTTGGACCGTCAAATCGCTAAGAGTCCCTGTTTGGGATGAGCGTTGAGGGGCGACCTTTGTTCGCGCAGGTATCCAGCACTGCCACTGTTTTGGGTGGTATGGGGGGCAAATGTCAGGTTAAGAAACCTGATGTGGAACCCGCCAAACCAGTTGAGACGTGGTCCTTCGTTGTCAAGGGCAAGAAGGGAGAGTCAGTGGGAGCACTGAGGAAGAAGGTGGTGGAGGAATTGGTGCCTGCCGTTGGTGTCAGGGTGCATACTGTGCGCCCTGGCAAGCAAGGTGGTATTCTGGTCCGCACGCCATCGGTTGCTGAGCGGGATGCTTTCCTCGGGCATAAGAAGCTCCAAGAGGTGGGTCTGTTGGCAAGGGGTAAGTCTCTTGTCGTGCAGAGGGTGGAGAAACGGATCTCCCCCGAAGAGTTCCTGGGTGAGCTGCATAAGCTAAACTTATGCAAGTTCACCAAAGAGGAGTTTGAGAAGGAGGTCTGCCTTTCCACCCGTTGGGAGGCAAGGGATGGTCGCCTGAATGCTGTCCTACAGTGCAGCTCCACGGCCGCGGGTATCCTTCTCGGAGAAGGGAGGTGCTATATAAAGCATTTCTCGTTTCTCGTGAAGGAGAAATCGTTGGTGCAATGGTGTAACCGGTGTCTCGGCCTGGATCACTTCGCATCCAGGTGTAGGCAGAAGGAATCTGTGTGCTGGCGTTGTGGACAGTCGGGCCACTCTAAGCGCGATTGTGGTAATGCCATTCATTGCCGTGATTGCGACTTCAGGGGAAACCCGGCTGGACACTTTATGCTAAGCATGGATTGTCCATGTCTATGCTGCGGCGGTGGCCAGGGCGAGTGCTCGACACTAAAAATGCCAGTTAAATTAATTCAATTTAACTGCCAGGGTGCTCGAGTAGCCATGTTCGAGTTAGGACAGATACTGTGTAGCTCACAGTGCAGCTTTGCGTTGTTGCAGGAACCTTACTCTGTTGCAGGACATGTGAGGGGATTGCCAGCGCACATGCGATCGTTTGTGGACGACAATGGCAATGCTGCTGTCGTAGTAAATGATGTTAACACTGTGTGTTCCCTGATAGGCTCAAACGAATGGGGTGTGTGTGTGTGAATGTTGAGGGAAGCTTTGGTAGGCTGATTTTATGCAGCCTTTACTTTAAGCATGCCTTGGACATTGAACCGTACTTGGCATACCTCGATGAGTAGCTACGGATGATTGGGAATAGCGCTGCGATTTTCGGCATTTACGCTAATGCAGTCTCCCCTTTGTGGTTCAGTAAAATGACAGGACGCACGTCCCAGTTTTACTGTACCGTCAGGGGGAACTGCTAAGCGAATGGATAGCCGTTAATCGCATAGCTGTTCTCAATCAGCCTAGTGACCTGTATACTTTCTGTGGTCCAAACGGGCAAAGTGATATTGATGTGACCCTGGCAAATATGACGGCGCTTTGTAGCTTTGATTTTCAGTGGCGCAAAAGGTTAGAAACTCTTCCAACACTCCGACATCGACACAGTGGTGAGAAGTGGAAGAAGCTCCCTTCCAACGCGCGATAGACATGGAAGATGCAGCTTGCGAAGAGCATTTTTTCAAGAACCTGAAACGGCTTTACGACGGCCGTTACCAAGTAGCCCTTTCATTTAAGGAAGACGCTCACCCAGTACTTAGTAAGTCCCGCGAAGGAGCTTTTCGTCGTTTCCACGCCCTGGAAAGACGTCTGGCAACTGATCCTAAACTACGCGATCAATACGTTTCCTGTATTGAGGATTACATTGAACTTGGTCACATGCGCGAAGTGGATGAAGAAGCGATTTCCGGCAGAGGTCATTATTACCTCCCACACCACGCAGTCATCAAAGAATGTAGTTCCACAGCAAAGGTGAGGGTAGTTTTCGATGCGTCTTACAAGACATCGGACGGAACGTCTTTAAATGACCAATGATTCAATCGGAGATGTATGTCGACGATTTGCTATCAGGCGCAGACACCATTGTTGAAGCTGAAAATAAAAGGAAAGAAATTCAAACAGTTTTAGAAAGAGCAGGGTTTTACTTACGCAAATGGACAGCTTATGCTAATGCAGCTAATGAGCTTATTGAAGGAATATCAACAAAGGATCGAGAATCATCTCTAGTCATCCCGGCCGAATCAGGTAGTGTGAAAAGGCTTGGTATTAATTGGATTCCGAGCGAAAACTACTTTTGCTTTCGCTTCACTCCACCAGATGGCCAGCAGCCGACCAAGCGTTTTGCCCTTTCAACTACAGCTCGATTGTTCGATCCAATGGGATGGATTTTTCCATGCATCCAAAGAGCAATGCTCATCATGCAGTCCAACGTCCCAAGTAACATTTGGGACGGAGCCGTAATAAGTTGTCGTGTGGGGCATGGGGTGCCTGTTCATGTGATCGGTGATGACTCGACCTCGCAACTTTGCGTCGGTTACGGGGGTGTATAGCGCCAGTGGTTCTATGCGCGAACTAACCGGTTCTTCGAGTAGTAGTAGTTTTGTTGTCCTCGTTTTTTAGGTATGCCAGTTTGCCTTCGCTTTCTGGGGATTTTCGGTAGAGATGAGTGCATGTGTTACGTACTTGCACTCACCTGCAATGGGATTTTTCGGTAGTGGTATGAAACGATTTGGTTAGTGCATGCCTCGGTCTGACCTTGCTGGGATTTCCGGGCAGAATTGTGTTGTCTTGTGTTGTATTTTTGTGTAGATGATGCATTTCGATCATTGGTCACTGCCTCGACTAACTGATTTGAAGTGCGTCATCTAAAAGGTTGCTAGGCCTTGAGTGTTAAGGCACTTATCTAGAAGTGACCTCACGGTGACCAGAGCCTATATTCTGGTACCATGGGAGATAGCAGGCCCCGGAAAGGATATTTCTTTGCCGTGCTATCAAGAGGTAGGCCCCTTAGTGGGAGTATCATGGTGGCTGTGGTTGCCCAAAATCGCGGGCGCATATAGCATCCTATGATCCTATAACATCCAGGATCTGTGGATGCTAGAGGTGTTAGATAGGCCTCGCCCTCAGCAAGGTTTGTGGTTGCCCTTAACCGTCACTAAATTGTTACTGGGGTGGTGAATACCTCCTCAGGGCGGTGGTCAACGCTTAATTTGACTCTGTTATTGTGGGTAGGCCCACCGTGAAGTTTGCCATTAATTGGCCGGGTATTCACGTTAAGCACACTTTTCGACTTTCTGCCCCTGTCTAGCACTTTCCACTGTGAGCACTCGAAACGAGCAGTCGTGTTTTTATTAGCTAGTGCAGTGATAAAAGTGTTTTTCAGTAGTTAAGAGATAAGCCACAATAGAGTGGTTATTTAGTTAGTGTTTGTGTGTGTGAAATTTTTTCCACACTAACGGTAACGTGTTTACGCGAAACTTGTTTACGCAAAAACCTGTTTACGCCGTAATTAGTGATACTAGGTGAGTTAATTTTTGACCTATTTAGTGTTATTTTGTGTTGTTGGAGCAGCACATGGAGGAGGAGAAAGCCCTTAGTTGTATTGGTGGTCTTTGTTGGCCTCTCCTCCGACTGCGAGAGTGATGTCCCTCTGATGTCCCGCCGCGAAACTTCTTCTTGAAGAGTCCGCCTGTGGTTGAGGAGGGGAAGAGGAAAAAGAAGAAGAAGACGAGGAAGGCGCGCCGGGAATCCATGGCGTCAGCCTCAGCCTCCATGGTAGATGACTCTGCCATGGAGACTGAGAGTGTTGCGGAGGCGGGTAAGGCCAGAAAGAGGCCGGTTGAAGAGGTTGCTCCGGCAAATTCTTCAGGTCCGGACTCTTTGGTGACCAAGAAGGCGCTTACTGAGCCTTCTTCTTCTTCGAAGAAGGTAGGAAGTAAGGAGGTAGGAAGTAAGGAGGCACGTGTGGTGTTGGTGCCTTTGCCGGCTGAAGCAGTTGTTGCAGCGGGTAGTGGTGGTAGTGTGCCAGTGGTGATGGGTCCTCCTGTGGCTAGGGCGCGCTTGACTAAAGTTGTGGCTGAAGTGAAGTCGGCTCTTCCAACAGGAGCCCCGTCCCGGGTGCAAGCCACTGCGGGCTCTGCTGGTGCGAGTGCATTGCCGAAGGCGAAGCCAGCGCCACCTGTGCGCGAGTCAAGGCAGGCTGAGGGTTTGACCTTGGCTAATGTCCTTGATAGTTGTAGGTTGATCAGGAAGATGGTGGTTTCCACAATTGGACACCATCCAGAGGTAGGCGCTTCTCTAGCAGAGTTCCTCCAAATATGAGGAACTCTTGCTAGAGTTGACGGGGACGCTAGAGCGTCATAGGGGTAGGGCGGACTCCGGATGTGATTCTGCAGTCGGAGCTTCGGAGTCTGTGGAGGGTAGGGACGGTCCAAGTTGGACCGTCAAATCGCTAGGAGTCCCTGTTGGGATGAGCGTTGAGGGGCGACCTTTGTTCGCGCAGGTAGCCAGCACTGCCACTGTTTTGGGTGGTATGGGGGGCAAATGTCAGGTTAAGAAACCTGATGTGGAACCCGCCAAACCAGTTGAGACGTGGTCCTTCGTTGTCAAGGGCAAGAAGGGAGAGTCAGTGGGAGCACTGAGGAAGAAGGTGGTGGAGGAATTGGTGCCTGCCGTTGGTGTCAGGGTGCATACTGTGCGCCCTGGCAAGCAAGGTGGCATTCTGGTCCGCACGCCATCGGTTGCTGAGCGGGATGCTTTCCTCGGGCATAAGAAGCTCGAAGAGGTGGGTCTGTTGGCCGAAGCAGCAAGGGGTAAGTCTCTTGTCGTGCAGAGGGTGGAGAAACGGATCTCCCCCGAAGAGTTCCTGGGTGAGCTGCATAAGCTAAACTTATGCAAGTTCACCAAAGAGGAGTTTGAGAAGGAGGTCTGCCTTTCCACCCGTTGGGAGGCAAGGGATGGTCGCCTGAATGCTGTCCTACAGTGCAGCTCCACGGCCGCGGGTATCCTTCTCGGAGAAGGGAGGTGCTATATAAAGCATTTCTCGTTTCTCGTGAAGGAGAAATCGTTGGTGCAATGGTGTAACCGGTGTCTCGGCCTGGATCACTTCGCATCCAGGTGTAGGCAGAAGGAATCTGTGTGCTGGCGTTGTGGACAGTCGGGCCACTCTAAGCGCGATTGTGGTAATGCCATTCATTGCCGTGATTGCGACTTCAGGGGAAACCCGGCTGGACACTTTATGCTAAGCGTGGATTGTCCAGTCTATGCTGCGGCGGTGGCCAGGGCGAGTGCTCGACACTAAAAATGCCAGTTAAATTAATTCAATTTAACTGCAAGGGTGCTCGAGTAGCCATGTTCGAGTTAGGACAGATACTGTGTAGCTCACAGTGCAGCTTTGCGTTGTTGCAGGAACCTTACTCTGTTGCAGGACATGTGAGGGGATTGCCAGCGCACATGCGATCGTTTGTGGACGACAATGGCAATGCTGCTGTCGTAGTAAATGATGTTAACACTGTGTGTTCCCTGATAGGCTCAAACGAATGGGGTGTGTGTGTGTGAATGTTGAGGGAAGCTTTGGTAGGCTGATTTTATGCAGCCTTTACTTTAAGCATGCCTTGGACATTGAACCGTACTTGGCATACCTCGATGAGTAGCTACGGATGATTGGGAATAGCGCTGCGATTTTCGGCATTTACGCTAATGCAGTCTCCCCTTTGTGGTTCAGTAAAATGACAGGACGCACGTCCCAGTTTTACTGTACCGTCAGGGGGAACTGCTAAGCGAATGGATAGCCGTTAATCGCATAGCTGTTCTCAATCAGCCTAGTGACCTGTATACTTTCTGTGGTCCAAACGGGCAAAGTGATATTGATGTGACCCTGGCAAATATGACGGCGCTTTGTAGCTTTGATTTTCAGTGGCGCAAAAGGTTAGAAACTCTTCCAACACTCCGACATCGACACAGTGGTGAGAAGTGGAAGAAGCTCCCTTCCAACGCGCGATAGACATGGAAGATGCAGCTTGCGAAGAGCATTTTTTCAAGAACCTGAAACGGCTTTACGACGGCCGTTACCAAGTAGCCCTTTCATTTAAGGAAGACGCTCACCCAGTACTTAGTAAGTCCCGCGAAGGAGCTTTTCGTCGTTTCCACGCCCTGGAAAGACGTCTGGCAACTGATCCTAAACTACGCGATCAATACGTTTCCTGTATTGAGGATTACATTGAACTTGGTCACATGCGCGAAGTGGATGAAGAAGCGATTTCCGGCAGAGGTCATTATTACCTCCCACACCACGCAGTCATCAAAGAATGTAGTTCCACAACAAAGGTGAGGGTAGTTTTCGATGCGTCTTACAAGACATCGGACGGAACGTCTTTAAATGACCAATGATTCAATCGGAGATGTATGTCGACGATTTGCTATCAGGCGCAGACACCATTGTTGAAGCTGAAAATAAAAGGAAAGAAATTCAAACAGTTTTAGAAAGAGCAGGTTTTACTGACGCAAATGGACAGCTAATGCTAATGCAGCTAATGAGCTTATTGAAGGAATATCAACAAAGGATCGAGAATCATCTCTAGTCATCCCGGCCGAATCAGGTAGTGTGAAAAGGCTTGGTATTAATTGGATTCCGAGCGAAAACTACTTTTGCTTTCGCTTCACTCCACCAGATGGCCAGCAGCCGACCAAGCGTTTTGCCCTTTCAACTACAGCTCGATTGTTCGATCCAATGGGATGGATTTTTCCATGCATCCAAAGAGCAATGCTCATCATGCAGTCCATTTGGAAATGTAAGCTTGCCTGGGATGACAGCTTAAATGTAGAACTGTTAGAAGAATGGAACAACTTCTATGAAGACTTACATGCCATCAGCAAAATACGCGTTCTAAGATGGGTCCACACATTAGGTCTAGGAAGAAATCGCAAGGAACTGCATGGATTCAGCGACGCGTCGGAGAAGGCATACGGAGCAGCGGTTTATCTTCGAACAGAAGATGATGATGGAAAAATACAGATCCTGATGTCCAAGCCCAAGGTCGCTCCGATACAACCAGTCAATCTGCCATGCCTCGAACACTGCGGCGCTGTGATCTTGGCCAAACTGCTACATCATGTGGCTCACACTCCCAACCTAGAACACACCAAGATGTGTATCGGCAATAACGCTGGCATGGATCCAGGCACCAGCTTCACGATGGGAGACTTTCATCAGAAACCGGGTAGGTAAAATTCATCGATTGACAGAGGTCCGTATCTGGAAACACATCTCTACGAAACACAACCCAGCTGATTTGGTATCCAGAGGTATGCTGCCGACATAGATTATTTGCAAAAACCTATGGTGGTATGGCCAGGAATACTTAAAATCAAAATGGAACTTCGAAATCCCTACACAACAAACAATCAACAACACAGTAGAAGGAAAAACAACAGTAGCAGTGAATCACATCAACGTGACGGACTTGTCTGCAACAGTCGAGTGTTTCTCGGACTTAAACCGTCTTACACGCACCATAGGTTACTGCAAGAGGTTTATCCAGGACGCGCAGAGGCCCCATGGTTCAAGAATCTTTGGCCCCTTATGTCCCTTTACCCATGTTGGCATTGACTAAGCTGGACCGATCACAATTAATCTCAAAGGGGTAAATTCAAAAGGGTAAATTTGTGTTTTTATCCGTCTCGCGACTAAGGCAATCCATTTGGAAGCGGTAATTGATCTGACGACGCAAGCATTTTTAGCCGCATTTCGACGATTCACAGCCAGAAGAGGAGTTTGTAGCCAAGTTTACAGCGACTGTGGGACAAATTTTGTCGAAGCAGAGGCCGGACTGGACCGTCTCCTAAAGGCGGGTGCAACAGATTGGAAGAGTATCGCTGAGTAGTCATCAACACACGGTATAAGGTGGAACTTCGTCCCCCTGCTCCTCCCCACTTTGGAGGACTATGGGAAGCAGGAGTTAAGAGTGTCAAATACCACCTCAAAAGAGTCATTGGTAATGGAACGCTGACGTTCGAAGAACTCGTCACGCTTCTGTCACAGATAGAAGCATGTCTGAATTCAAGACCTCTATGTCCCTTATCGTAGATGACTTCCAAACGCTGACACCAGCACACTTCCTCATAGACACGATGCTCACAGTTTCTGAACCCGATATGGCCGCATGCAAACACACGCTACACGATCGATGGAAAGTGTTACAAACTCGCCTCCAGGACTTTTGGAAGCAATGGCAACAGGAATATTTGGCGCGACTACAACAACGGCCGAAATGGTTGAAACAGCATCCCCAGTCAAAGATCTGTGAGCTTGTTTTGATCAAGAATGAACGACTTCCCCCAGCATGATGGTACCTCGGCCTACCCTACATATTCTGTGTACCAAACACACACACACTCGTTCGCACACTTTTCGCAAGCCTATCAAACATACAGTTCACTCATTACCCCGTAGTTATACAACCCATTCATTCTATATAACACTCATAAAACTCAATCACACAATCACTCAATGCACTCAAGAAGAAACCCATTTCCATTAAACACGCACCTCAACCCAAGCCAATTCAATTTGGATTGAAAAAAAAATAAAGCCCACAGGCATTTATAAATTAATAACTAAATAATAAAAAAATGATAATAAACACGATCACTCACCACATTATATATATACATAAAATTAAAACGACACTTTATATAATTAAAACGCTAACCAACCTAAAACACCACACTCACTGAATTATTACAAACAAAACTAAATCAGAATGAAAGAAGAAGGGAACAGTGTAACTGCACGTCTCATACGGCTTTCCAGTCCATAGGCCCATGCCTCACTTCAACTTCCAGTCCATCGTTGCGGGTTGCAATAATATAAACAAGCGGGTCGTCACTCATGTGTCGTTTTCATTTGTCTTGTTTGTTTTTGATTATGCATATTTTGTTCCGTGTCACTAATTCCTCTTTTATCATTGCATGAGTGAACCAAGCATGATTCTCCAGGGTCGTGAAAGAGGATTAGAAGAAATTAAACTTGCAGTGGATGAAACTTGTTTACGCAAAACTTGTTTACGCCGTAATTAGTGATACTAGGTGAGTTAATTTTTACTTATTTAGTGTTATTGTGTGTTGTTGGAGCAGCACATGGAGGAGGGGAAAGCCCTTAGTTGTAGTGGTGGTCGGAGGGAGGATGCCTTTGTTGGCCTCTCCTCCGACTGCGAGAGTGAGGCAGTTGCCTCTGATGTCCCGCTGCGGAACTTCTATTTGAAGAGTCCGCCGGTGGTAGAGGAGGGCAAAAGGAAGAAGAAGAAGAAGACGAGGAAGGCGCGCCGGGAATCCTTGGCGTCAGCCTCGGCCTCTATGGTAGATGACTCTGCCATGGAGACTGAGAGTGTTGCGGAGGCGGGTAAGGCCAGAAGGAGGCCGGTTGAAGAGGTTGCTCCGGAAAATTCTTCTGGTCCGGACTCTTTGGTGGCCAAGAAGGCGCTTACCGAGCCTTCTTCTTCTTCTTCTTCGAAGAAGGTAGGAGGTAAGAAGGTAGGCAGCAAGGATGCAGGCAGCAAGGAGGCACGTGTGGTGTTGGTGCCTTTGCCGGCAGAGGCGGTTGTTGCAGCGGGTAGTGGTGGTACTGTGCCAGTGGTGATGGGTCCTCCTGTAGCCAGGGCGCGCTTGACTAAAGCTGTGGCTGAAGTGAAGTCGGCTCTTCCTACAGGAGCCCCGTCGCGGGTGCAAGCCATTGCGGGCTCTGCTGTTGCAAGTGCCCTGCCGAAGGCGAAGCCAGCGCCACCTATGCGCGAGTCAAGGCAGGCTGAGGTTTTGACCTTGGCTAATGTCTTGGAGAAGTTTGAGGAGATTAGGAAGATGGTGGTTTCCACGATTGGACACCATCCCGAGGTAGGCGCTTCTCTAGCTGAGATTTCCTCCAAATATGAGGAACTCGTGCTAGAGTTGACAGGGACGCTCGAGCGTCATAGGGGTAGGGGGAACTCCGGATGTGCTCCTGCAGTGGGAGCTTCGGAGTCTGTAGAGGGTAGGGACGGTCCAAGTGGGACCGTCAAATCACTAGGAGTCCCTGTTGGGATGAACGTTGAGGGACGACCTTCGTTCGCTCAGGTAGCCAGCACTGCCACTGTTTCGGGTGGTATGGGGGGCAAATGTCAGGTTAAGAAACCTGATGTGGAACCTGCCAGACCACTTGAGACGTGGTCTTTTGTTGTTAAGGGCAAGAAGGGAGAGTCAGTGGGAGCACTGAGGAAGAAGGTGGTGGAGGAATTGGTGCCTGCCGTGGGTGTCAGGGTGCATACTGTGCGCCCTGGCAAGCAAGGTGGCATTCTGGTCCGCACGCCATCGGTTGCTGAGCGGGATGCTTTCCTCGGGCATAAGAAGCTCGAAGAGGTGGGTCTGTTGGCCGAAGCAGCAAGGGGTAAGTCTCTTGTCGTGCAGAGGGTGGAGAAACGGATCTCCCCCGAAGAGTTTCTGGGTTAGCTGCATAAGCTAAACTTATGCAAGTTTACCAAAGAGGAGTTTGAGAAGGAGTTCTGCCTTTCCACCCGTTGGGAGGCAGGGGATGGTCGCCTGAATGCTGTCCTACAGTGCAGCTCCAGGGCCGCGGGTATCCTTCTCGGAGAAGGGAGGTGTTATATTAAGCACTTCTCGTTTCTCGTGAAGGAGAAATCGTTGGTGCAATGGTGTAACCGGTGTCTCGGCCTGGATCACTTCGCATCCAGGTGTAGGCAGAAGGACTCTGTGTGCTGCCGTCGTCGACAGTCGGGCCACTCTAAGCGCGATTGTGGTAATGCCATTCATTGCCGTGATTGCGACTTCAGGGGAAACCCGGCTGGACACTTTATGCTAAGCATGGATTGTCCAGTCTATGCTGCGGCGGTGGCCAGGGCGAGTGCTCGACACTAAAAATGCCAGTTAAATTAATTCAATTTAACTACCAGGGTGCTCGAGTAGCCATGTTCGAGTTAGGACAGATACTGTGTAGCTCACAGTGCAGCTTTGCGTTGTTGCAGGAACCTTACACTGTTGCAGGACATGTGAGGGGATTGCCTGCGCACATGCGATCGTTTGTGGACGACAGTGGCAATGCTGCTGTCGTAGTAAATGATGTAAGCACTGTGTGTTCCCTGATAGGCTCAAGTGAATGGGGTGTGTGTGTGAATGTTGAGGGTAGCTTTGGTAGGCTGATTTTATGCAGCCTTTACTTTAAGCATGCCTTGGACATTGAACCGTACTTGGCATACCTCGATGAGTTGCTACGGATGATTGGGAATAGCGCTGCGATTTTCGGCATTGACGCTAATGCAGTCTCCCCTTTGTGGTTCAGTAAAATGACAGGACGCACGTCCCAGTTTTACAGTACCATCAGGGGGGAACTGCTAAGCGAATGGATAGCCGTTAATCGCATAGCTGTTCTCAATCAGCCTAGTGACCTGTATACTTTCGATGGTCCAAACGGGCAAAGTGATATTGATGTGACCCTGGCAAATACGACGGCGCTTCGTAGCTTTGATTTTCAGTGGCGCATCCGGCGTTCTGAGTGGGTGAGTGATCACAGCCTCATGGAGGTTGAGATTGTTCGCTCCAGCGGTACGCTAGATGTGCAGGAAAATTGGAATGAGAAGCGCTGGCTTCTCAAGAATGTCGACTGGGTGTCGTACAAGAGTGAGATTGCAAGAAAGGTCACATCAACACCACTTGAGGCCTTTCAACGTTTGGTTATCGATGGTAAGGTTGCTTTCATCAATGAGTGTATGTGGGATGTCAAGTGGTGGACATCTGAGTTGAATGTGAAGCGTAAGCAGGTTAGGAGATTGCGAATGCGTTTCCAAACCTGTAGACGTCACGGATCTGCAGACGTGGATCAGGCAAAACTTGCTTACAGGCATGGTTTTGCTGAATAAAAGAGTATGCTTGTCCGCAGTAAGAATGACAATTGGAGGACCTTTGCCGAGGAACACCGAGATAACCCCTGGGGTCGTCTTTACCGTGTTTGTCGGGGAAGGAAATCCTTGGAGCTTGGGGCCATCTATCATGAGGGCCAAGTGCTCACATCATGGAGGGACTATGTATCTGTCCTGATGGGTACTTTCTTTCCCAGAGCCATTGGTTCGAATGATCCACTTGTGGATTTGCCGGGTGATGTGCCTGCGGTTACTGAAGGTGAAATTGGCTGCGCGATTTCTTTGCTTAAAGGAAGTCACCAGGATTCGACGGACTAACTGGAGAGATGGTGAAAGCTATCTGGACAGTGGTTCCCGAATACTTGATGGCTCTTTACTCGTGCTGTGTCAGGGAGAATTATTTTCCCCTGGAATGGAAATGTGCACAGGTGAAAGTTCTGCTGAAGTCTAATGATAGCGTGAGGACCAATCCTCGCTCCTATCGTGGCATCAGTCTCCTTCCTGTACTTGGAAAGGTGCTGGAAAGAGTCTTGGTGGACAGACTAATGCAGCGCATTCCTGAGCAGTCTCCATTCCAGTTTGGTTTTAAACCAGGGCGCAGTGTCGGAGATGCTGGGCTGCGCGTAAAGGACACTGTTGACGGATCTGCTGGGAAGTATGTCCTTGGTATCTTCATTGATTTCAAGGGCGCTTTCGATTGCCTTGACTGGGCAAGTGTGCTGCGGAGGTTGCAGGAGGTAGGGAATAGGGAGGGTTCCTTGTGGAAGAGCTATTTTTCCAACAGGTCAGCTCGTGTTGTCAATTCTTTTGACAGTGTGATGTTAGGTGTTGAGAGGGGATGTCCTCAGGGGTCTGTTGCTGGTCCATATATATGGAACTTGATGATGGATCCTCTGCTGCTGCTTCTTTCATCCTGGCAGTCGTACTGCAGTGTTGTCGCGTATGCTGATGATCTCCTTATCCTTCTCGAAGGCCAGTCTCTTGCTGAGTTGGAGAGTAGGGGTACGGAGGCCATGGGCGTAGTGACTAACTGGGGATCGAGTGTCGGTGTGGAAGTGGCGGTGGAAAAGACGTCCTTGATGCAGCTCAAGGGTAAATTATCCTTGAATCGGCCTCCAGTTGTTAGAGCTGCCGGGTTGAGTATAAGATACGTGACGGAAGTCAAGTATCTTGGCATTAATATCGGAGAGAGGATGAACTTTGTTCCTCATCCTGTAAAGATGAGAGCAAAACTCACATCCCTCGTGCCAGCAGTCGGACGGGTGCTGAAGTGTGAGTGGGGTCTGTCGGGGCAAGCAGTCCGGACTGTATATGGTGGACTTTTTGTTGCATGCGCGGCATTTGGTGCACCGGTATGGTACGATGTTGCTAAGACCGTGACAGGAAGAAGCAAGCTCCTGACTTGTCAGCGAACTATGCTCCTTGGTTCACTTCGAGTATGCAAGACTGTCTCAACGGAGGCTCTACAAGTGTTGGCAGGTGTGCCACCGCTAGATCTGGAGGTCATCCGTCGTGGTATGGCCGGCAGATTGCGGAGGCAGCGGCCGCTCTCAGCATCTGACTGGAGCGAGTGCCGGAATGTTCAGGGTCTAAGTGCCCGCGAACGGAAGGCCCTGTTGGAGAATGGCGTACTGTCGAGGTGGCAGTTGCGTTGCGGGGAGGGCAGCAAGGGAAGAGTAACTTTCGAGTTCCTTCCTGAAGTTGCTTATGCGTGTGGGCGAGAGTGTCTGGACTTCTCTCTCTATGCGGGCTTTCTGCTGACTGGGCATGGTTCCCTTAATGCTTTCTTGCATGAAAGGGCCCTAGCTGCGTCAGCGGAGTGCTCGTGTGGTGCACCGAGAGAAGATTGGAGACATGTGCTAATCGAGTGTCCGCGATATGCTCACTGCAGGGATCTCTCTGCGATGGGTGTAGTGCGGGTAGGTGACACTTCGGATTTCAGTCGTGTTCTCTTCTCAAGGGAGACGGCTGACAATCTAGCCATCTTTGCCGAACAAATCTTTCGGATACGGAGGCAATAATGGCAATGTTGTCCTTGTTGTAGAAACTGCTGTTTAACAAGGGGTTCACTTAGCGCTGGCCTCAGTTTGTGGTGCTCGACTCACAAAGAGTCCTGGCTATACGAGGTTGGCGCAAGTCATAGTGTAGTCTGCGGCTACATGCTTCCAGGGCTCCCGATTTACTCGCAGGTTGGACTAAGTCCGCAACCTCCTTGTAACTTGCAGGTGGTGGATGTTTGGGCGGGAGGGGGGCCGTACTGGTCTCATCCTGACCCACTCGGATCCCATTTGGGGGTTCTCCCCAACATTGCTTCTTGCTATGGTAATGGCGCCTTATGTTGCTGTAATAAGTTGTCGTGTGGGGCATGGGGTGCCTGTTCATGTGATCGGTGATGACTCGACCCCGCAACTTTGCGTCGGTTACGGGGGTGTATAATGCCAGTGGTTCTATGCGCGAACTAGCGGTTCTTCGAGTAGTAGTAGTTTTGTTGTCCTTGTCTTTAGGTATGCCAGTTTGCCTTCGCTTTCTGGAGGATTTCGGTAGAGATGAGTGCATGTGTTACGTACCTGCACTCTCCTGCAATGGAATTTTTCGGTAGTGGTATGGAACGATTTGGTTAGTGCGTGCCTCGGTCTGACCTTGCTGCGATTTCTGGGCAGAATTGTGTTGTCTTGTGTTGTATTTTTGTGTAGATGATGCATTTCGATCATTGGTCACTGCCTCGACTAACTGATTCGAAGTGCGTCATCTAAGAGGTTGCTAGGCCTTGAGTGTTAAGGCACTTATCTAGAAGTGACCTCACGGTTGCGAAAGCCTGACCAGAGGCTATATTCTGGTACCATGGGAGATAGCAGGCCCCGGAAAGGATATTTCTTTTCCGTGCTATCAAGAGGTAGGCCCCCTAGTGGGAGTATCATGGTGGCTGTGGTTGCCAAAAATCGGGGGCGCATATAGCACCCTATGATCCTATAACATCCAGGATCTGTGGATGCTAGAGGTGTTAGATAGGCCTCGCCCTCAGCAAGGTTTGTGGTCGCTTTTAAGCGTCACTAAATTGTTACTGGGGTGGTGAATACCTCCTCAGGGCGGTGGTCAACGCTTAATTTGACTCCGTTATTGTGGGTAGGCCCACCGTGAAGTTTGCCAATAATTGGCCGGGTATTCACGTTAAGCACACTCTTCGACTTTCTGCCCCTGTCTAGTTTTCCGCTGTGAGCATTTGAAGCGAGCAGTCGTGTTTTTCTTAGCTAGTGCAGTGAATAGTGTTTTTCAGTAGTGTAGACATAAGCCACAGCAGGTTGGTGTATTAGCTCGTGTTTCTGTGTGTGGAATTTCTTCCACACTAACGGGAAAGTGTTTACGCTAAACTTGTTTACGTCGTATTTGCTGGTTGAGTTACTCAAATATATTTTTTTTAGTGTATTTAGCATTGTGTGTTGTTAGAGCAACACATGGAGGAGAATTGTAGTGGTGGTCGGAGGGAGGATGCCTTTGTTGGCCTCTCCTCCGACTGCGAGAGTGAGGCAGTTGCCTCTGATGTCCCGCCGCGGGACTTCTATTTGAAGAGTCCGCCGGTGGTAGAGGAGGGAAAAAGGAAGAAGAAGAAGAAGACGAGGAAGGCGCGCCGGGAATCCTTGGCGTCGGCCTCAGCCTCTATGGTAGATGACTCTGCCATGGAGATTGAGACTGTTGCGGAGGCGGGTAAGGCCAGAAAGAGGCCGGTTGAAGAGGTTGCTCCGGCAAATTCTTCAGGTCCGGACTCTTTGGTGGCCAAGAAGGCGCTTACTGAGCCTTCTTCTTCTTCTTCGAAGAAGGTAGGAGGTAAGGAGGTAGGCAGCAAGGAGGCACGTGTGGTGTTGGTGCCTTTGCCGGCAGAAGCGGTTGTTGCAGCGGGTAGTGGTGGTACTGTGCCAGTGGTGATGGGTCCTCCTGTGGCTAGGGCGCGCTTGACTAAAGCTGTGGCTGAAGTCAAGTCGGCTCTTCCCACAGGAGCCCCGTCGCAGGTGCAAGCCACTGCGGGCTCTGCTGTTGCAAGTGCCTTGCCGAATGCGCGAGTCAAGGCAGGCTGAGGTTTTGACCTTGGCTAATGTCTTGGAGAAGTTAAGGGAGATTAGGAAGATGGTGGTTTCCACGATTGGACACCATCCCGAGGTAGGCGCTTCTCTAGCAGAGATTTCCTCCAAATATGAGGAACTCGTGCTAGAGTTGACAGGGACGCTCGAGCGTCATAGGGGTAGGGCGGACTCCGGATGTGCTCCTGCAGTGGGAGCTTCGGAGTCTGTAGAGGGTAGGGACGGTCCAAGTGAGACCGTCAAATCACTAGGAGTCCCTGTTGGGATGAACGTTGAGGGACGACCTTCGTTCGCGCAGGTAGCCAGCACTGCCACTGTTTCGGGTGGTATGGGGGGCAAATGTCAGGTTAAGAAACCTGATGTGGAGCCTGCCAGACCACTTGAGACGTGGTCTTTTGTTGTCAAGGGCAAGAAGGGAGAGTCAGTGGGAGCACTGAGGAAGAAGGTGGTGGAGGAATTGGTGCCTGCCGTTGGTGTCAGGGTGCATACTGTGCGCCCTGGCAAGCAAGGTGGCATTCTGGTCCGCACGCCATCGGTTGCTGAGCGGGATGCTTTCCTCGGGCATAAGAAGCTCGAAGAGGTGGGTCTGTTGGCAAGGGGTAAGTCTCTTGTCGTGCAGAGGGTGGAGAAACGGATCTCCCCCGAAGAGTTCCTGGGTGAGCTGCATAAGCTAAACTTATGCAAGTTCACCAAAGAGGAGTTTGAGAAGGAGGTCTGCCTTTCCACCCGTTGGGAGGCAAGGGATGGTCGCCTGAATGCTGTCCTACAGTGCAGCTCCACGGCCGCGGGTATCCTTCTCGGAGAAGGGAGGTGCTATATAAAGCATTTCTCGTTTCTCGTGAAGGAGAAATCGTTGGTGCAATGGTGTAACCGGTGTCTCGGCCTGGATCACTTCGCATCCAGGTGTAGGCAGAAGGAATCTGTGTGCTGGCGTTGTGGACAGTCGGGCCACTCTAAGCGCGATTGTGGTAATGCCATTCATTGCCGTGATTGCGACTTCAGGGGAAACCCGGCTGGACACTTCTATGCTGCGACGGTGGCCAGGGCGAGTGCTCGACACTAAAAATGCCAGTTAAATTAATTCAATTTAACAGCCAGGGTGCTCGAGTAGCCATGTTCGAGTTAGGACAGATACTGTGTAGCTCACAGTGCAGCTTTGCGTTATTGCAGGAACCTTACACTGTTGCAGGACATGTGAGGGGATTGCCTGCGCACATGCGATCGTTTGTGGACGACAGTGTCAATGCTGCTGTTGTAGTAAATGATGTAAACACTGTGTGTTCCCTGATAGGCTAAAGTGAATGGGGTGTGTGTGTGAATGTTGAGGGTAGCTTTGGTAGGCTGATTTTATGCAGCCTTTACTTTAAGCATACCTTGGACATTGAACCGTAGTTGGCATACCTAGATGAGTTGCTACGGATGATTGGGAATAGCGCCGCGATTTTCGGCATTGACGCTAATGCAGTCTTCCCTTTGTGGTTCAGTAAAATGACAGGACGTACGTCCCAATTTTACAGTACCATCAGGGGGGAACTGCTAAGCGAATGGATAGCCGTTAATCGCATAGCTGTACTCAATCAGCCTAGTGACCTGTATACTTTCGATGGTCCAAACGGGCAAAGTGATATTGATGTGACCCTGGCAAATATGACGGCGCTTTGTAGCTTTGATTTTCAGTGGCGCAAAAGGTTAGAAACATTTCCAACTCTCCGACATCGGCACAGTGGTGAGAAGTCGAAGAAGCTCCCTTCCAACGCGCGATAGACATGGAAGATGCAGCTTGCGAAGAGCATTTCTTCAAGAACCTGAAACGGCTTTACGACGGCCGTTACCAAGTAGCCCTTTCATTTAAGGAAGACGCTCACCCAGTACTTGGTAAGTCCCGCGAAGGAGCTTTTCGTCGTTTCCACGCCCTGGAAAGACGTCTGGCAACTGATCCTAAACTACGCGATCAATACGTTTCCTGTATTGAGGATTACATTGAACTTGGTCACATGCGCGAAGTGGATGAAGAAGCGATTTCCGGCAGAGGTCATTATTACCTCCCACACCACGCAGTCATCAAAGAATGTAGTTCCACAACAAAGGTGAGGGTAGTTTTCGATGCGTCTTACAAGACATCGGACGGAACGTCTTTAAATGACCAATGATTCAATCGGAGATATATGTCGACGATTTGCTATCAGGCGCAGACACCATTGTTGAAGCTGAAAATAAAAGGAAAGAAATTCAAACAGTTTTAGAAAGAGCAGGTTTTACTTACGCAAATGGACAGCTAATGCTAATGCAGCTAATGAGCTTATTGAAGGAATACCAACAAAGGATCGAGAATCATCTCTTGTCATCCCGGCCGAATCAGGAAGTGTCAAAAGGCTTGGTATTAATTGGATTCCGAGCGAAAACTACTTTTGCTTTCGCTTCACTCCACCAGATGGCCAGCAGCCGACCAAGCGTTTCGCCCTTTCAACTACAGCTCGATTGTTCGATCCAATGGGATGGATTTCTCCATGCATCCAAAGAGCAATGCTCATCATGCAGTCCATTTGGAAATGTAAGCTTGCCTGGGATGACAGCTTAAATGTAGAACTGTTAGAAGAATGGGACAACTTCTATGAAGACTTACCTGCCATCAGCAAAATACGCGTTCCAAGATGGGTCCACACATTAGGTCTAGGAAGAAATCGCAAGGAACTGCATGGATTCAGCGACGCGTCGGAGAAGGCATACGGAGCAGCGGTTTATCTTCGAACAGAAGATGATGATGGTATCAGTCTGCCATGCCTCGAACACTGCGGCGCTGTGATCTTGGATAAACTGCTACATCATGTGGCTCACACTCCCAACCTAGAACACACCAAGATGTGTATCGGCAATAACGCTGGCATGGATCCAGGCACCAGCTTCACGATGGGAGACTTTCATCAGAAACCGGGTAAGTAAAATTCATCGATTGACAGAGGTCCGTATCTGGAAACACATCTCTACGAAACACAACCCAGCTGATTTGGTATCAAGAGGTATGCTGCCGACATAGATTATTTGCAAAAACCTATGGTGGTATGGCCAGGAATACTTAAAATCAAAATGGAACTTCGAAATCCCTAAACAACAAACAATCAACAACACAGCAGAAGGAAGAACAACAGTGGCAGTGAATAACATCAACGTGACGGACTTGTCTGCAACAGTCGAGCGTTTCTCGGACTTAAACTGTCTTACACGCACCATAGGTTACTGCAAGAGGTTTATCCAGGACGCGCAGAGGCCACATGGTTCAAGAATCTTTGGCCCCTTATGTCCCTTTACCCATGTTGGCATTGACTACGCTGGACCGATCACAATTAAAACATGGAAAGGTCGTGGAGACAAATGTCTCAAAGGGTAAATTTGTGTTTTTATCTGTCTCGCGACTAAGGCAATCCATTTGGAAGCGGTAATTGATCTGACGACGCAAGCATTTTTAGCCACATTTCGACGATTCATAGCCAGAAGAGGAGTTTGTAGCCAAGTTTACAGCGACTGTGGGACAAATTTTGTCGAAGCAGAGGCCGGACTGGACCGTCTCCTAAAGGCGGGTGAAACAGATTGGAAGAGTATCGCTGAGTAGTCATCAACACACGGTATAAGGTGGAACTTCGTCCCCCTGCTTCTCCCCACTTTGGAGGACTATGGGAAGCAGGAGTTAAGAGTGTCAAATACCACCTCAAAAGAGTCATTGGTAATGGAACGCTGACGTTCGAAGAACTCGTCACGCTTCTGTCACAGATAGAAGCATGTCTGAATTCAAGACCTTTATGTCCCTTATCGTGTGATTCAGATGACTTCCAAACGCTGACACCAGCACACTTCCTCATTGGAGACACGATGCTCACAGTTCCTGAACCCGATATGGCCGCATGCAAACACACGCTACACGATCGATGGAAAGTGTTACAAACTCGCCTCCAGGACTTTTGGAAGCAATGGCAACAGGAATATTTGGCGCGACTACAACAACGGCCGAAATGGTTGAAACAGCATCCCCAGTCAAAGATCTGTGAGCTTGTTTTGATCAAGAATGAACGACTTCCCCCAGCACGATGGTACCTCGGCCGAATTATCGACACCCATCCCGGTGCAGACCAGCTCACAAGAGTGGTAACAGTCAAAACGCAGCACGGTGAATTTCGAAGACCAGAAGACCTGATGCCCACCAGATCTACAGAAACAAACACAAAAAAAAACTCTCACTAGAAAACATTTAACACTTAACATTGAACAAATGGAATGACAATGTCGCGCACGACTGTCATCATACCTGCATATTCTGTGTAACAAACACACACACACTCTCAAACATACAGTTCACTCATTACCCCGTAGTTATACAACCCCTCAGTCGTTCACAGACCTCCAAGGAGCGCAGACGTGTCTCGACTTAGTGCGGAAATTGTAAAGTGTCAAGTGCGGAAATTATTACAATAATCTAACAAGAATCGGTAGCTTCGGGGTAGAGTGCTCACCTCAGTGCGGACCTCATTGTATAACTGGTTGGTAGAACACAATGTTGAGTTCAAGCTAGATTTGCTAGCAACCGATAGGCCATCGTATCCCAGAAGCGGGTCCTATCTGGATCTGATGCTGATAGACAAACGACTGACTATACTAGACGTGGAAAGACGCACACGGAACTGTCTAACTGCTGTTGAGTACGAGAGTGATCACTGCGGGCTCTTCGCAGTTATTCAGCTCCCGAACGAGGTGGAAGGACTGGAAGAGTATGTCCAGAGGCACCCTTATAATTATGATAAGGCCCGCTGGCCACGCTTCTCCAGGACTTTATCCACAGAACTACGTTCGAGTGGGATCAATCCGCCGACAAACAGAAACCTGACGAACGAAGAGGTTGACAGGTACCTCATACAAATGGACGACGTAATCAAACGTACGATGGACAAAACAATTCCGAAGGTAGTTCAAATCGACAACAGCGATGTTTATCGAAATGCTACCATCGACGCACTTCACGTGCACAAAAGTAGGCTGCTGTCAAGACTCAAACTCTTGCACAGGCGTTTTACAGATCCGCAAAACGCGGAAGTCAGAGCATTGAAGTCGGAGATCAAGAACCTCCAACAGTTAATTCGAATAAACTATAGCTTGGCTATAAGCTTGCACTGGGGCAACAAAATCCGGGCTGTACGATCCAACAACCCGGGTATGTTCCCGCAAGTAAATAAAATATTTCGGAGGAAAGATCAAAACGACATTCAAATCGTAAGACTTCCCAGGACGACAGACAACGAACACTTACTGACTTCAGTTGGCATCGATCCAGATGAGGCAGTGCTAGACAATGACTTCTTTGCGGTGGAAGATCCCCAGGAGAAGGTTACAGCTATTGGTGCAGTGTTCCAGAGAGTGTATACGGTCAACGAGGTTAGTAGGCCGAATCACGATCTGGAGAACAGAGCCCTGCTAAACCACTTCTATCTCCGCAATGAGATAAGTCAATGGCGATCAGAGAATCCAGGGTTCACCAGGTTCAATGACGAGAACATGGCACATAGTGCCGTCGCCAATGATGGGAATCACATCTTGATTTCTCAAGAAGATCTCCAGGGTATCTTCCACTCGCTGAAGAAGAAAAAGTCAGTGGGAATCGATGGAATACCGAACATTGTGCTTCATCTTCCCCCCGAAGCGGTCCAAACTTACACAACCCTGTTCAACAATGCGCTGAGTAATGCACATTACCCCACGCACTGGAAAACAGCTGTTGTTCAACCGATCCCTAAACGGGACAAAGATAAGTCCATTCCGACAAATCTTCGGTCGATCAGTCTACTTCCCTGCATAAGCAAGGTTTTTGAAAAGATAGTCATTCGAGTTCTGAAGCAATGGGCTGATGAAAAGAAAATCATACCGGACAACCAGTTCGGATTCCGAGCGGGGCATGATACCATTAATGCCGCGTCAAAACTGGTGTCCGACATACAATGGAATAAAAACAAAAATCAGTGCACGGGTGCCTGCCTGATTGACTTAGAGAAGGCGTTCGACACCGTTTGGTTAGAGGGCCTCTTCCTCAAGTTGGTCAGGCATGGCATAAGTAAACCATTGCTATACATGGTCTATGACATGATAACAGGTAGAAAGTTCGTTGTGAAAAATGGTGACGTAACTTCCACTACGGTCTTTAACATTAAAAACGGTCTGCAACAGGGGGCCATTGGTTCCCCGATCCTGTTTTCCATATTCACTGCAGATCTTATAGGTTCCATGCCGCACTTAATTGCGTACGCCGACGACCTAGTTGCGTACAGATCAGGTCCGAAGGTCGAGGTAATAAACATCTTGTTGCAGCGTGACTTCGAGAAAATCCAGCAATTTTGCGACGACTGGAAGTTGCTTATCAACTTCCAGAAATGCGAAACTAGTCTTTTCCGAACCCCGTTGGACAGGGCATCGCGGGATACGCGCCAAAACTGGCGTAAGTTCGGCATAGTTGACCCGTATGGTCGGCCGTTAGCTGTAAAAAGTGTAGTTAGATACCTAGGCATTTGGCTGGATCAATATCTGTATTTTGACAAACATATAGATATTGCTCTGACGAAAGCCAGAAAAGCCTTTGCTGCGGCAAGAAGGTTGTTTTTCAGCAGCCAACTTGATACCAGAGTGAAGGTAATCTGCTACATGGCCCTAGTACGGCCTATTATGGTGTACGGTTGTCCATTGTGGTTCAACGCGAGTCCTTCCCAGATGGAAAAGATGAGGGTGTTCGAAAGGCAGTGTCTTAGGAGCTGTCTCCGTCTGTATCGCACACCCGAGTCTGAGTACAAGAAGTACTACCCTAACGAGGTCTTGTACAACGAGGCAAACGTGAATAGGGTAGATAATTTTATTATTAAACTAATCAGAAGGCACACTGCACGAGCTATGACCTCGTCCAACAGTCTGATCTTTGGGGCTTACTACCCCAATAGTATGTACCATGAAAGGGTGCGCCTTAACGGCTTTATTCCTCCCGAAGCATTCCTCTATCTAGACACAATTGGCCTAATACAGGATCCACAAGGATGTCCTATCATCTTCCATGTCGTACGCCGAACAGTGGATAGGCGACTTCAATACGAACCGGATGTCGTTCGCACCCACGAGGATCTCCTCCGGTTCAGTAGAGCGATCCCCGCTCGAGATAGGAAAGAGTCTGCCAAAGAACGGCAATTTTACTGGTGGTTACACCAAAACCAGCCTCCGCCACCGCTAGCTTTTCAAGAGGATCAGAAAGCTGACCATAGTGGCCAGCTTACATAGTTTCTAAGGTAGATATTAAGAAAAAAAAAAAAAAAAAAAAATTAAAAAACAAAAAATCCAAAAAAAATAATAAAACAACAAAACCAAAAAAAAACAATATATGAATCAAAAACAAAAAAAAAGGTGCATCACGGCGTATATATTATATATGTTATGCATATACACAACATATACGCCCTGGTGCACGTGTCCGTACTGTTACGGACATAGTTAAGATAGTATTAAGTTTTATGTTAGGTTATGTTAGTAATAAATTGTAATTAAGGTAGAATAAGGTAGTTTAAGTAGTTAAGTTTAGCCAAGTTTTTACAAGTTTTCTTGGCAAATGAAAAATAAAAGATTGTCTTAATGACTAAAAAAAAAAAAAAAAACGTAGATTAAGCCGAAAGGCACATTTATAACATAGATTAGATTAGCTTAGAGTACCCGCATGGGGTCAGTAGGTTAGTATTAAGAACAATTGTAATTCTTAAGATAGTTAAGCTAGTTTTAAGTAATTTTGTCTAGCAAGTAAGAAATATAAAATTGAATTAAATAAAATTGCGTTGAAAAAAAGAAAAAAAAAAAAAAAAAAAAAAGAGTGCTCGCCGGTGACTTTACGGTGCCGGGTTCGAATCCCGAAGAAAAAGTGAAATCTTTTTTTTTTCAATTGCATTAATAATAAAGACACCAAGTGTGAAAACAAAGTTAGATGGAGACAGTGGAGCGACCCGAGCTCGAAAAATCGGGTGATGTTGTACCGGTGGCTGGGACATCAGACCACCAGTCAACACAAGAAGAAGGGAGGAAGAAGAGGAGGAAGAAGCTTCAGCCTCAACCTAACCTCGTGAAGCGACGATCCAGCCTTGGATCAGGCGATCTGAAAACTGCGGCAAAAGCCGCAAGCACAACAGCAGAAGAATTAACAACGACAACAACAACAACAGCCACAACTACAGCGGCAGCAGCCCGAAGGCAGCAACAAATGGTCGACGATGTCGAATACGAGTCGACAGAGGGGGAGGGCTGATTCTCCTACAGCGGTAGAGAGAACCCCTTCCATGCACTAACTTCCTCGGAATCGGAAGACGAAGATGAGGAGGACCGGGAGCAGCTGGAGAAGAGCCAGCGATAGAGGGAGGAGCTGGATGCCCACATCCATGCCCTGCAAATAAAACTAAGGGCCAGGAGAGCAGCAAAAGAGGCTGCACAAAAACAGCAGCAACAACAACAGCAGCAGCCAAAGCAGCAGCAGCAACAACTACAGCAGCAACCAAAGAAGCAGCAGAAACAACAGCAGCTGCAGCCAAAACAGCTGCAGCAACAACAACAACAGCAGACTAAGCAGCAGCAGCAACTACAACAGCAGCAGACTAAGCAGCAGCAGACTAAACAGCAGCAGCAACAACAACGATATCAGCAGAAGAAGGCGCAGCAGAAGCAACCGCAGCAGCAGCAGCCAGCCAAAACGGAGAGATGCCCTCCAATCAACGTCTTCGGACTGGAGACGAAGGACGTTGATATATTATGTAAGTTGGTCACTAACCAGTCCTACTATATTAAATATAAGGGTCCTTTAAGAGTTTCTGTCCACTGCTTATCAATGGCAGACTACAACGTAGTTAAAGAAAGGTTAGCGGTGTCGGAGGCCGAGTTTTTCTCATACACGCCGAAAAGGGAAAAGGTGCAGACCATGCTCCTTAAGGACGTGGATCCCGACACTGATCCCGATGAGATCCTCGCTTTGCTGCGCCAAGCGCAGAGCGACGATGTCCAGGTCGTAGGGGTTAAGCCCTTCATCACTGCGGTATCGAGAAGGGAGAACAGGAAACTTCCGTTCTTCCTGGTTCAGGTCACCCCAGGCAGCAAACTAGAGAGCCTAAAGAAAATTACCAATTTAGGCTCTTTATCTGTAAAATGGGAAACATTAATAAAGACTAAGAACACACTCCAGTGTGCTCGGTGCCAGAGGTTTGGGCATGCCGCGGCGAACTGCAATATGCAGTCTCGCTGTGTCAAATGCGCAGGAACCCACAATCGCGGGGAATGTCCTTTAGGGACCGATAAAGTTGATGATAGGAGCAAGCTGACGTGCGTGCTCTGTAAGACCAGCGGGCATCCTGCTAACCATCGAGGATGTCCTAAGGTCCAAGAATTGAGAAAAATTATACAGTCCAAACGTAAGGGAAAAATGGTAGAAGCGAGGCCAGTGCCCCGTGCTCCAGCTACCACTGTTACACCGGCAGTCTCCTATGCCCAAGTGGCATCGGCTGGGCGACCGGTTCAACAGACAGTGCCGAAAGTTACCCAGGTCCCAGTGGCCAGGCAACCAGAAGCAAATTTGGATGTGCAGACGATCCTGCTCTCTATCCAGAGGCAGATCGCTCAACTCCAAACCCAGTTCCAGAACCAATTACAAGAACAAGCAGCGCGAATAGACCTCATTTATTCGACGCTGTTTGGAGAGCCAAACGCAACATCGGTATAATGGCTGCGCAGGCAGCCTGCAACCTGAAAATTCTAGCAGTGAATGTGAATTCACTGATACGCCCTGAACGTCAATTAAATTTCGGTAACTTGTTACAGACCCATAATCCTGATGTGTTGATGGTTTGCGAAACTAAGCTAAGCCAGACGCACTCACTCAAGTACAAAAATTACAATATTATTCGAAGAGATCGAAGCTACCTAGCTGGTGGAGTCGCGCTCTTAATAAAAAAAGGCCTTTGTCATAAGGTCGTGTATAGCGGTGAAGTGCGGAGATTCCAGGCCATAGAAACGTGTATCGCACGCATCCCCCTTCGGGGTGGTAAGCGGCTATATGTGATCGCTATCTATGCGACTGACAAGTCACGCATCAACCAATATTTCATTTCAGAGCTCGATACTCTTTTCACTAGCCTTCGACTGAGCTCGGAGGAGAACTACTATATCGTAGCCGGAGACTTGAACTCGAGGCATATAGAGTGGGGCAATGTGGTGCATAACACCAGGGGGACCTCATTGTATAACTGGTTGGTAGAACACAATGTTGAGTTCAAGCTAGATTTGCTAGCAACCGATAGGCCATCGTATCCCAGAAGCGGGTCCTATCTGGATCTGATGCTGATAGACAAACGACTGACTATACTAGACGTGGAAAGACGCACACGGAACTGTCTAACTGCTGTTGAGTACGAGAGTGATCACTGCGGGCTCTTCGCAGTTATTCAGCTCCCGAACGAGGTGGAAGGACTGGAAGAGTATGTCCAGAGGCACCCTTATAATTATGATAAGGCCCGCTGGCCACGCTTCTCCAGGACTTTATCCACAGAACTACGTTCGAGTGGGATCAATCCGCCGACAAACAGAAACCTGACGAACGAAGAGGTTGACAGGTACCTCATACAAATGGACGACGTAATCAAACGTACGATGGACAAAACAATTCCGAAGGTAGTTCAAATCGACAACAGCGATGTTTATCGAAATGCTACCATCGACGCACTTCACGTGCACAAAAGTAGGCTGCTGTCAAGACTCAAACTCTTGCACAGGCGTTTTACAGATCCGCAAAACGCGGAAGTCAGAGCATTGAAGTCGGAGATCAAGAACCTCCAACAGTTAATTCGAATAAACTATAGCTTGGCTATAAGCTTGCACTGGGGCAACAAAATCCGGGCTGTACGATCCAACAACCCGGGTATGTTCCCGCAAGTAAATAAAATATTTCGGAGGAAAGATCAAAACGACATTCAAATCGTAAGACTTCCCAGGACGACAGACAACGAACACTTACTGACTTCAGTTGGCATCGATCCAGATGAGGCAGTGCTAGACAATGACTTCTTTGCGGTGGAAGATCCCCAGGAGAAGGTTACAGCTATTGGTGCAGTGTTCCAGAGAGTGTATACGGTCAACGAGGTTAGTAGGCCGAATCACGATCTGGAGAACAGAGCCCTGCTAAACCACTTCTATCTCCGCAATGAGATAAGTCAATGGCGATCAGAGAATCCAGGGTTCACCAGGTTCAATGACGAGAACATGGCACATAGTGCCGTCGCCAATGATGGGAATCACATCTTGATTTCTCAAGAAGATCTCCAGGGTATCTTCCACTCGCTGAAGAAGAAAAAGTCAGTGGGAATCGATGGAATACCGAACATTGTGCTTCGCCATCTTCCCCCCGAAGCGGTCCAAACTTACACAACCCTGTTCAACAATGCGCTGAGTAATGCACATTACCCCACGCACTGGAAAACAGCTGTTGTTCAACCGATCCCTAAACGGGACAAAGATAAGTCCATTCCGACAAATCTTCGGTCGATCAGTCTACTTTCCTGCATAAGCAAGGTTTTTGAAAAGATAGTCATTCGAGTTCTGAAGCAATGGGCTGATGAAAAGAAAATCATACCGGACAACCAGTTCGGATTCCGAGCGGGGCATGATACCATTAATGCCGCGTCAAAACTGGTGTCCGACATACAATGGAATAAAAACAAAAATCAGTGCACGGGTGCCTGCCTGATTGACTTAGAGAAGGCGTTCGACACCGTTTGGTTAGAGGGCCTCTTCCTCAAGTTGGTCAGGCTTGGCATAAGTAAACCATTGCTATACATGGTCTATGACATGATAACAGGTAGAAAGTTCGTTGTGAAAAATGGTGACGTAACTTCCACTACGGTCTTTAACATTAAAAACGGTCTGCAACAGGGGGCCATTGGTTCCCCGATCCTGTTTTCCATATTCACTGCAGATCTTATAGGTTCCATGCCGCACTTAATTGCGTACGCCGACGACCTAGTTGCGTACAGATCAGGTCCGAAGGTCGAGGTAATAAACATCTTGTTGCAGCGTGACTTCGAGAAAATCCAGCAATTTTGCGACGACTGGAAGTTGCTTATCAACTTCCAGAAATGCGAAACTAGTCTTTTCCGAACCCCGTTGGACAGGGCATCGCGGGATACGCGCCAAAACTGGCGTAAGTTCGGCATAGTTGACCCGTATGGTCGGCCGTTAGCTGTAAAAAGTGTAGTTAGATACCTAGGCATTTGGCTGGATCAATATCTGTATTTTGACAAACATATAGATATTGTTCTGACGAAAGCCAGAAAAGCCTTTGCTGCGGCAAGAAGGTTGTTTTTCAGCAGCCAACTTGATACCAGAGTGAAGGTAATCTGCTACATGGCCCTAGTACGGCCTATTATGGTGTACGGTTGTCCATTGTGGTTCAACGTGAGTCCTTCCCAGATGGAAAAGATGAGGGTGTTCGAAAGGCAGTGTCTTAGGAGCTGTCTCCGTCTGTATCGCACACCCGAGTCTGAGTACAAGAAGTACTACCCTAACGAGGTCTTGTACAACGAGGCAAACGTGAATAGGGTAGATAATTTTATTATTAAACTAATCAGAAGGCACACTGCACGAGCTATGACCTCGTCCAACAGTCTGATCTTTGGGGCTTACTACCCCAATAGTATGTACCATGAAAGGGTGCGCCTTAACGGCTTTATTCCTCCCGAAGCATTCCTCTATCTAGACACAATTGGCCTAATACAGGATCCACAAGGATGTCCTATCATCTTCCATGTCGTACGCCGAACAGTGGATAGGCGACTTCAATACGAACCGGATGTCGTTCGCACCCACGAGGATCTCCTCCGGTTCAGTAGAGCGATCCCCGCTCGAGATAGGAAAGAGTCTGCCAAAGAACGGCAATTTTACTGGTGGTTACACCAAAACCAGCCTCCGCCACCGCTAGCTTTTCAAGAGGATCAGAAAGCTGACCATAGTGGCCAGCTTACATAGTTTCTAAGGTAGATATTAAGAAAAAAAAAAAAAAAAAAAAAAAACAAAAAAAAAAATCCAAAAAAAATAATAAAACAACAAAACCAAAAAAAAACAATATATGAATCAAAAACAAAAAAAAAAGGTGCATCACGGCGTATAAATTATATATGTTATGCATATACACAACATATACGCCCTGGTGCACGTGTCCGTACTGTTACGGACATAGTTAAGATAGTATTAAGTTTTATGTTAGGTTATGTTAGTAATAAATTGTAATTAAGGTAGAATAAGGTAGTTTAAGTAGTTAAGTTTAGCCAAGTTTTTACAAGTTTTCTTGGCAAATGAAAAATAAAAGATTGTCTTAATGACTAAAAAAAAAAAAAAACGTAGATTAAGCCGAAAGGCACATTTATAACATAGATTAGATTAGCTTAGAGTACCCGCATGGGGTCAGTAGGTTAGTATTAAGAACAATTGTAATTCTTAAGATAGTTAAGCTAGTTTTAAGTAATTTTGTCTAGCAAGTAAGAAATATAAAATTGAATTAAATAAAATTGCGTTGAAAAAAAGAAAAAAAAAAAAAAAAAAAAAGAGTGCTCGCCGGTGACTTTACGGTGCCGGGTTCGAATCCCGAAGAAAAAGTGAAATCTTTTTTTTTTCAATTGCATTAATAATAAAGACACCAAGTGTGAAAACAAAGTTAGATGGAGACAGTGGAGCGACCCGAGCTCGAAAAATCGGGTGATGTTGTACCGGTGGCTGGGACATCAGACCACCAGTCAACACAAGAAGAAGGGAGGAAGAAGAGGAGGAAGAAGCTTCAGCCTCAACCTAACCTCGTGAAGCGACGATCCAGCCTTGGATCAGGCGATCTGAAAACTGCGGCAAAAGCCGCAAGCACAACAGCAGAAGAATTAACAACGACAACAACAACAACAGCCACAACTACAGCGGCAGCAGCCCGAAGGCAGCAACAAATGGTCGACGATGTCGAATACGAGTCGACAGAGGGGGAGGGCTGATTCTCCTACAGCGGTAGAGAGAACCCCTTCCATGCACTAACTTCCTCGGAATCGGAAGACGAAGATGAGGAGGACCGGGAGCAGCTGGAGAAGAGCCAGCGATAGAGGGAGGAGCTGGATGCCCACATCCATGCCCTGCAAATAAAACTAAGGGCCAGGAGAGCAGCAAAAGAGGCTGCACAAAAACAGCAGCAACAACAACAGCAGCAGCCAAAGCAGCAGCAGCAACAACTACAGCAGCAACCAAAGAAGCAGCAGAAACAACAGCAGCTGCAGCAACAACAACAACAGCAGACTAAGCAGCAGCAGCAACTACAACAGCAGCAGACTAAGCAGCAGCAGCAACAACAACAGCAGCAGACTAAGCAGCAGCAGCAACAACAACGATATCAGCAGAAGAAGGCGCAGCAGAAGCAACCGCAGCAGCAGCAGCCAGCCAAAACGGAGAGATGCCCTCCAATCAACGTCTTCGGACTGGAGACGAAGGACGTTGATATATTATGTAAGTTGGTTACTAACCAGTCCTACTATATTAAATATAAGGGTCCTTTAAGAGTTTCTGTCCACTGCTTATCAATGGCAGACTACAACGTAGTTAAAGAAAGGTTAGCGGTGTCGGAGGCCGAGTTTTTCTCATACACGCCGAAAAGGGAAAAGGTGCAGACCATGCTCCTTAAGGACGTGGATCCCGACACTGATCCCGATGAGATCCTCGCTTTGCTGCGCCAAGCGCAGAGCGACGATGTCCAGGTCGTAGGGGTTAAGCCCTTCATCACTGCGGTATCGAGAAGGGAGAACAGGAAACTTCCGTTCTTCCTGGTTCAGGTCACCCCAGGCAGCAAACTAGAGAGCCTAAAGAAAATTACCAATTTAGGCTCTTTATCTGTAAAATGGGAAACATTAATAAAGACTAAGAACACACTCCAGTGTGCTCGGTGCCAGAGGTTTGGGCATGCCGCGGCGAACTGCAATATGCAGTCTCGCTGTGTCAAATGCGCAGGAACCCACAATCGCGGGGAATGTCCTTTAGGGACCGATAAAGTTGATGATAGGAGCAAGCTGACGTGCGTGCTCTGTAAGACCAGCGGGCATCCTGCTAACCATCGAGGATGTCCTAAGGTCCAAGAATTGAGAAAAATTATACAGTCCAAACGTAAGGGAAAAATGGTAGAAGCGAGGCCAGTGCCCCGTGCTCCAGCTACCACTGTTACACCGGCAGTCTCCTATGCCCAAGTGGCATCGGCTGGGCGACCGGTTCAACAGACAGTGCCGAAAGTTACCCAGGTCCCAGTGGCCAGGCAACCAGAAGCAAATTTGGATGTGCAGACGATCCTGCTCTCTATCCAGAGGCAGATCGCTCAACTCCAAACCCAGTTCCAGAACCAATTACAAGAACAAGCAGCGCGAATAGACCTCATTTATTCGACGCTGTTTGGAGAGCCAAACGCAACATCGGTATAATGGCTGCGCAGGCAGCCTGCAACCTGAAAATTCTAGCAGTGAATGTGAATTCACTGATACGCCCTGAACGTCAATTAAATTTCGGTAACTTGTTACAGACCCATAATCCTGATGTGTTGATGGTTTGCGAAACTAAGCTAAGCCAGACGCACTCACTCAAGTACAAAAATTACAATATTATTCGAAGAGATCGAAGCTACCTAGCTGGTGGAGTCGCGCTCTTAATAAAAAAAGGCCTTTGTCATAAGGTCGTGTATAGCGGTGAAGTGCGGAGATTCCAGGCCATAGAAACGTGTATCGCACGCATCCCCCTTCGGGGTGGTAAGCGGCTATATGTGATCGCTATCTATGCGACTGACAAGTCACGCATCAACCAATATTTCATTTCAGAGCTCGATACTCTTTTCACTAGCCTTCGACTGAGCTCGGAGGAGAACTACTATATCGTAGCCGGAGACTTGAACTCGAGGCATATAGAGTGGGGCAATGTGGTGCATAACACCAGGGGGACCTCATTGTATAACTGGTTGGTAGAACACAATGTTGAGTTCAAGCTAGATTTGCTAGCAACCGATAGGCCATCGTATCCCAGAAGCGGGTCCTATCTGGATCTGATGCTGATAGACAAACGACTGACTATACTAGACGTGGAAAGACGCACACGGAACTGTCTAACTGCTGTTGAGTACGAGAGTGATCACTGCGGGCTCTTCGCAGTTATTCAGCTCCCGAACGAGGTGGAAGGACTGGAAGAGTATGTCCAGAGGCACCCTTATAATTATGATAAGGCCCGCTGGCCACGCTTCTCCAGGACTTTATCCACAGAACTACGTTCGAGTGGGATCAATCCGCCGACAAACAGAAACCTGACGAACGAAGAGGTTGACAGGTACCTCATACAAATGGACGACGTAATCAAACGTACGATGGACAAAACAATTCCGAAGGTAGTTCAAATCGACAACAGCGATGTTTATCGAAATGCTACCATCGACGCACTTCACGTGCACAAAAGTAGGCTGCTGTCAAGACTCAAACTCTTGCACAGGCGTTTTACAGATCCGCAAAACGCGGAAGTCAGAGCATTGAAGTCGGAGATCAAGAACCTCCAACAGTTAATTCGAATAAACTATAGCTTGGCTATAAGCTTGCACTGGGGCAACAAAATCCGGGCTGTACGATCCAACAACCCGGGTATGTTCCCGCAAGTAAATAAAATATTTCGGAGGAAAGATCAAAACGACATTCAAATCGTAAGACTTCCCAGGACGACAGACAACGAACACTTACTGACTTCAGTTGGCATCGATCCAGATGAGGCAGTGCTAGACAATGACTTCTTTGCGGTGGAAGATCCCCAGGAGAAGGTTACAGCTATTGGTGCAGTGTTCCAGAGAGTGTATACGGTCAACGAGGTTAGTAGGCCGAATCACGATCTGGAGAACAGAGCCCTGCTAAACCACTTCTATCTCCGCAATGAGATAAGTCAATGGCGATCAGAGAATCCAGGGTTCACCAGGTTCAATGACGAGAACATGGCACATAGTGCCGTCGCCAATGATGGGAATCACATCTTGATTTCTCAAGAAGATCTCCAGGGTATCTTCCACTCGCTGAAGAAGAAAAAGTCAGTGGGAATCGATGGAATACCGAACATTGTGCTTCGCCATCTTCCCCCCGAAGCGGTCCAAACTTACACAACCCTGTTCAACAATGCGCTGAGTAATGCACATTACCCCACGCACTGGAAAACAGCTGTTGTTCAACCGATCCCTAAACGGGACAAAGATAAGTCCATTCCGACAAATCTTCGGTCGATCAGTCTACTTTCCTGCATAAGCAAGGTTTTTGAAAAGATAGTCATTCGAGTTCTGAAGCAATGGGCTGATGAAAAGAAAATCATACCGGACAACCAGTTCGGATTCCGAGCGGGGCATGATACCATTAATGCCGCGTCAAAACTGGTGTCCGACATACAATGGAATAAAAACAAAAATCAGTGCACGGGTGCCTGCCTGATTGACTTAGAGAAGGCGTTCGACACCGTTTGGTTAGAGGGCCTCTTCCTCAAGTTGGTCAGGCTTGGCATAAGTAAACCATTGCTATACATGGTCTATGACATGATAACAGGTAGAAAGTTCGTTGTGAAAAATGGTGACGTAACTTCCACTACGGTCTTTAACATTAAAAACGGTCTGCAACAGGGGGCCATTGGTTCCCCGATCCTGTTTTCCATATTCACTGCAGATCTTATAGGTTCCATGCCGCACTTAATTGCGTACGCCGACGACCTAGTTGCGTACAGATCAGGTCCGAAGGTCGAGGTAATAAACATCTTGTTGCAGCGTGACTTCGAGAAAATCCAGCAATTTTGCGACGACTGGAAGTTGCTTATCAACTTCCAGAAATGCGAAACTAGTCTTTTCCGAACCCCGTTGGACAGGGCATCGCGGGATACGCGCCAAAACTGGCGTAAGTTCGGCATAGTTGACCCGTATGGTCGGCCGTTAGCTGTAAAAAGTGTAGTTAGATACCTAGGCATTTGGCTGGATCAATATCTGTATTTTGACAAACATATAGATATTGTTCTGACGAAAGCCAGAAAAGCCTTTGCTGCGGCAAGAAGGTTGTTTTTCAGCAGCCAACTTGATACCAGAGTGAAGGTAATCTGCTACATGGCCCTAGTACGGCCTATTATGGTGTACGGTTGTCCATTGTGGTTCAACGTGAGTCCTTCCCAGATGGAAAAGATGAGGGTGTTCGAAAGGCAGTGTCTTAGGAGCTGTCTCCGTCTGTATCGCACACCCGAGTCTGAGTACAAGAAGTACTACCCTAACGAGGTCTTGTACAACGAGGCAAACGTGAATAGGGTAGATAATTTTATTATTAAACTAATCAGAAGGCACACTGCACGAGCTATGACCTCGTCCAACAGTCTGATCTTTGGGGCTTACTACCCCAATAGTATGTACCATGAAAGGGTGCGCCTTAACGGCTTTATTCCTCCCGAAGCATTCCTCTATCTAGACACAATTGGCCTAATACAGGATCCACAAGGATGTCCTATCATCTTCCATGTCGTACGCCGAACAGTGGATAGGCGACTTCAATACGAACCGGATGTCGTTCGCACCCACGAGGATCTCCTCCGGTTCAGTAGAGCGATCCCCGCTCGAGATAGGAAAGAGTCTGCCAAAGAACGGCAATTTTACTGGTGGTTACACCAAAACCAGCCTCCGCCACCGCTAGCTTTTCAAGAGGATCAGAAAGCTGACCATAGTGGCCAGCTTACATAGTTTCTAAGGTAGATATTAAGAAAAAAAAAAAAAAAAAAAAAAAAAAAAAAAAAAAATCCAAAAAAAATAATAAAACAACAAAACCAAAAAAAAACAATATATGAATCAAAAACAAAAAAAAAAGGTGCATCACGGCGTATAAATTATATATGTTATGCATATACACAACATATACGCCCTGGTGCACGTGTCCGTACTGTTACGGACATAGTTAAGATAGTATTAAGTTTTATGTTAGGTTATGTTAGTAATAAATTGTAATTAAGGTAGAATAAGGTAGTTTAAGTAGTTAAGTTTAGCCAAGTTTTTACAAGTTTTCTTGGCAAATGAAAAATAAAAGATTGTCTTAATGACTAAAAAAAAAAAAAAACGTAGATTAAGCCGAAAGGCACATTTATAACATAGATTAGATTAGCTTAGAGTACCCGCATGGGGTCAGTAGGTTAGTATTAAGAACAATTGTAATTCTTAAGATAGTTAAGCTAGTTTTAAGTAATTTTGTCTAGCAAGTAAGAAATATAAAATTGAATTAAATAAAATTGCGTTGAAAAAAAGAAAAAAAAAAAAAAAAAAAAAGAGTGCTCGCCGGTGACTTTACGGTGCCGGGTTCGAATCCCGAAGAAAAAGTGAAATCTTTTTTTTTTCAATTGCATTAATAATAAAGACACCAAGTGTGAAAACAAAGTTAGATGGAGACAGTGGAGCGACCCGAGCTCGAAAAATCGGGTGATGTTGTACCGGTGGCTGGGACATCAGACCACCAGTCAACACAAGAAGAAGGGAGGAAGAAGAGGAGGAAGAAGCTTCAGCCTCAACCTAACCTCGTGAAGCGACGATCCAGCCTTGGATCAGGCGATCTGAAAACTGCGGCAAAAGCCGCAAGCACAACAGCAGAAGAATTAACAACGACAACAACAACAACAGCCACAACTACAGCGGCAGCAGCCCGAAGGCAGCAACAAATGGTCGACGATGTCGAATACGAGTCGACAGAGGGGGAGGGCTGATTCTCCTACAGCGGTAGAGAGAACCCCTTCCATGCACTAACTTCCTCGGAATCGGAAGACGAAGATGAGGAGGACCGGGAGCAGCTGGAGAAGAGCCAGCGATAGAGGGAGGAGCTGGATGCCCACATCCATGCCCTGCAAATAAAACTAAGGGCCAGGAGAGCAGCAAAAGAGGCTGCACAAAAACAGCAGCAACAACAACAGCAGCAGCCAAAGCAGCAGCAGCAACAACTACAGCAGCAACCAAAGAAGCAGCAGAAACAACAGCAGCTGCAGCAACAACAACAACAGCAGACTAAGCAGCAGCAGCAACTACAACAGCAGCAGACTAAGCAGCAGCAGCAACAACAACAGCAGCAGACTAAGCAGCAGCAGCAACAACAACGATATCAGCAGAAGAAGGCGCAGCAGAAGCAACCGCAGCAGCAGCAGCCAGCCAAAACGGAGAGATGCCCTCCAATCAACGTCTTCGGACTGGAGACGAAGGACGTTGATATATTATGTAAGTTGGTTACTAACCAGTCCTACTATATTAAATATAAGGGTCCTTTAAGAGTTTCTGTCCACTGCTTATCAATGGCAGACTACAACGTAGTTAAAGAAAGGTTAGCGGTGTCGGAGGCCGAGTTTTTCTCATACACGCCGAAAAGGGAAAAGGTGCAGACCATGCTCCTTAAGGACGTGGATCCCGACACTGATCCCGATGAGATCCTCGCTTTGCTGCGCCAAGCGCAGAGCGACGATGTCCAGGTCGTAGGGGTTAAGCCCTTCATCACTGCGGTATCGAGAAGGGAGAACAGGAAACTTCCGTTCTTCCTGGTTCAGGTCACCCCAGGCAGCAAACTAGAGAGCCTAAAGAAAATTACCAATTTAGGCTCTTTATCTGTAAAATGGGAAACATTAATAAAGACTAAGAACACACTCCAGTGTGCTCGGTGCCAGAGGTTTGGGCATGCCGCGGCGAACTGCAATATGCAGTCTCGCTGTGTCAAATGCGCAGGAACCCACAATCGCGGGGAATGTCCTTTAGGGACCGATAAAGTTGATGATAGGAGCAAGCTGACGTGCGTGCTCTGTAAGACCAGCGGGCATCCTGCTAACCATCGAGGATGTCCTAAGGTCCAAGAATTGAGAAAAATTATACAGTCCAAACGTAAGGGAAAAATGGTAGAAGCGAGGCCAGTGCCCCGTGCTCCAGCTACCACTGTTACACCGGCAGTCTCCTATGCCCAAGTGGCATCGGCTGGGCGACCGGTTCAACAGACAGTGCCGAAAGTTACCCAGGTCCCAGTGGCCAGGCAACCAGAAGCAAATTTGGATGTGCAGACGATCCTGCTCTCTATCCAGAGGCAGATCGCTCAACTCCAAACCCAGTTCCAGAACCAATTACAAGAACAAGCAGCGCGAATAGACCTCATTTATTCGACGCTGTTTGGAGAGCCAAACGCAACATCGGTATAATGGCTGCGCAGGCAGCCTGCAACCTGAAAATTCTAGCAGTGAATGTGAATTCACTGATACGCCCTGAACGTCAATTAAATTTCGGTAACTTGTTACAGACCCATAATCCTGATGTGTTGATGGTTTGCGAAACTAAGCTAAGCCAGACGCACTCACTCAAGTACAAAAATTACAATATTATTCGAAGAGATCGAAGCTACCTAGCTGGTGGAGTCGCGCTCTTAATAAAAAAAGGCCTTTGTCATAAGGTCGTGTATAGCGGTGAAGTGCGGAGATTCCAGGCCATAGAAACGTGTATCGCACGCATCCCCCTTCGGGGTGGTAAGCGGCTATATGTGATCGCTATCTATGCGACTGACAAGTCACGCATCAACCAATATTTCATTTCAGAGCTCGATACTCTTTTCACTAGCCTTCGACTGAGCTCGGAGGAGAACTACTATATCGTAGCCGGAGACTTGAACTCGAGGCATATAGAGTGGGGCAATGTGGTGCATAACACCAGGGGGACCTCATTGTATAACTGGTTGGTAGAACACAATGTTGAGTTCAAGCTAGATTTGCTAGCAACCGATAGGCCATCGTATCCCAGAAGCGGGTCCTATCTGGATCTGATGCTGATAGACAAACGACTGACTATACTAGACGTGGAAAGACGCACACGGAACTGTCTAATTGCTGTTGAGTACGAGAGTGATCACTGCGGGCTCTTCGCAGTTATTCAGCTCCCGAACGAGGTGGAAGGACTGGAGGAGTATGTCCAGAGGCACCTTTATAATTATAATAAGGCCCGCTGGACACGCTTCTCCAGGACTTTATCCACAGAACTACGTTCGAGTGGGATCAATCCACCGACAAACAGAAACCTGACGAACGAAGAGGTTGACAGGTACCTCATACAAATGGACGACGTAGTCAAACGTACGATGGACAAAACAATTCCGAAGGTAGTTCAAATCGACAACAGCGATGTTTATCGAAATGCTACCATCGATGCACTTCACGTGCACAAAAGTAGGCTGCTGTCAAGACTCAAACTCTTGCACAGGCGTTTTACAGATCCGCAAAACGCGGAAGTCAGAGCATTGAAGTCGGAGATCAAGAACCTCCAACAGTTAATTCGAATAAACTATAGGTTGGCTATAAGCTTGCACTGGGGCAACAAAATCCGGGCTGTACGATCCAACAACCCGGGTATGTTCCCGCAAGTAAATAAAATATTTCGGAGGAAAGATCAAAACGACATTCAAATCGTAAGGCTTCCCAGGACGACAGACAACGAACACTTACTGACTTCAGTTGGCATTGATCCAGATGAGGCAGTGCTAGACAATAAATTCTTTGCGGTGGAAGATCCCCAGGAGAAGGTTACAGCTATTGGTGCAGTGTTCCAGAGAGTGTATACGGTTAACGAGGTTAGTAGGCCGAATCACGATCTGGAGAACAGAGCATTGCTAAACCACTTCTATCTCCGCAATGAGATAAGTCAATGGCGATCAGAGAATCCAGGGTTCACCAGGTTCAATGACGAGAACATGGCACATAGTGCCGTCGCCAATGATGGGAATCACATCTTGATTTCTCAAGACGATCTCCAGGGTATCTTCCACTCGCTGAAGAAGAAAAAGTCAGTGGGAATCGATGGAATACCGAACATTGTGCTTCGCCATCTTCCCCCCGAAGCGGTCCAAATTTACACAACCTTGTTCAACAATGCGCTGAGTAATGCACATTACCCCACGCACTGGAAAACAGCTGTTGTTCAACCGATCCCTAAACGGGACAAAGATAAGTCCATTCCGACAAATCTTCGGTCGATCAGTCTTCTTCCCTGCATAAGCAAGGTTTTTGAAAAGATAGTCATTCGAGTTCTGAAGCAATGGGCTGATGAAAAGAAAATCATACCGGACAACCAGTTCGGATTCCGAGCGGGGCATGATACCATTAATGCCGCGTCAAAACTGGTGTCCGACATACAATGGAATAAAAACAAAAATCAGTGCACGGGTGCCTGCCTGATTGACTTGGAGAAGGCGTTCGACACCGTTTGGTTAGAGGGCCTCTTCCTCAAGTTGGTCAGGCTTGGCATAAGTAAACCATTGCTATACATGGTCTATGACATGATAACAGGTAGAAAGTTCGTTGTGAAAAGTGGTGACGTAACTTCCACTACGGTCTTTAACATTAAAAACGGTCTGCAACAGGGGGCCATTGGTTCCCCGATCCTGTTTTCCATATTCACTGCAGATCTTATAGGTTCCATGCCGCACTTAATTGCGTACGCCGACGACCTAGTTGCGTACAGATCAGGTCCGAAGGTCGAGGTAATAAACATCTTGTTGCAGCGTGACTTCGAGAAAATCCAGCGATTTTGCGACGACTGGAAGTTGCTTATCAACTTCCAGAAATGCGAATCTAGTCTTTTCCGGACCCCGTTGGACAGGGCATCGCGGGATACGCGCCAAAACTGGCGTAAGTTCGGCATAGTTGACCCGCATGGTCGGCCGTTAGCTGTAAGAAGTGTAGTCAGATATCTAGGCATTTGGCTGGATCAATATCTGTATTTTGACAAACATATAGATATTGCTCTGACGAAAGCCAGAAAAGCCTTTGCTGCGGCAAGAAGGTTGTTTTTCAGCAGCCAACTTGATACCAGAGTGAAGGTAATCTGCTACATGGCCCTAGTACGGCCTATTATGGTGTACGGTTGTCCATTGTGGTTCAACGTGAGTCCTTCCCAGATGGAAAAGATGAGGGTGTTCGAGAGGCAGTGTCTTAGGAGCTGTCTCCGTCTGTATCGCACACCCGAGTCTGAATACAAGAAGTACTACCCTAACGAGGTCCTGTACAACGAGGCAAACGTGAATAGGGTAGATAATTTTATCATTAAACTGATCAGAAGGCACACTGCACGAGCTATGACCTCTTCCAACAGTCTGATCTTTGGGGCTTACTACCCCAATAGTATGTACCATGAAAGGGTGCGCCTTAACGGCTTTATTCCTCCCGAAGCATTCCTCTATCTAGACACAATTGGCCTAATACAGGATCCACAAGGATGTCCTATCATCTTCCATGTCGTACGCCGAACAGTGGATAGGCGACTTCAATACGAACCGGATGTCGTTCGCACCCACGAGGATCTCCTCCGGTTCAGTAGAGCGATCCCCGCTCGAGATAGGAAAGAGTCTGCCAAAGAACGGCAATTTTACTGGTGGTTACACCAAAACCAGCCTCCGCCACCGCTAGCTTTTCCACAGGATCAGGTAGTTGACCATAGTGGCCAGCTTACATAGTGTTTAAGGTAGATGTAAGAAAAAAAAAAAAAAATAATAAAACATTAAATCCAAAAAAAAATATATATATAGGAAATAAAAACAAAAAAAAAGGTGCATCACGGCGTATAAATTATATATGTTATGCATATACACAACATATACGCCCTGGTGCACGTGTCCGTACTGTTACGGACATAGTTAAGATAGTATTAAGTTTTATGTTAGGTTAAGTTAGTAATAAATAGTAATTAAGTTAGAATAAGGTAGTTTAAGTAGTTAAGTTTAGCCAAGTTTTTACAAGTTTTCTTGGCAAATGAAAAATAAAAGATTGTCTTAATGACTAAAAAAAACGTAGATTAAGACGAAAGGCACATTTATTACATAGATCAGATTAGCTTAGAGTACCCGCATAGGGTCAGTAGGTTAGTATTAAGAACAATGGTAATTCTTAAGTTAGTTAAGCTAGTTTTAAGTAATTTTGTCTAGCAAGTAAGAAATATAAAATTGAATTAAATAAAATTGCGTTAAAAAAAAAAAAAAAGAAGTTTCATTCTATATAACACTCATAAAACTCAATCACACAATCACTCAATGCACTCAAGAAGAAAAACCATTTCCATTACACACGCACCTCAACCCAAGCCAATTCAATTTGAATTGAAAAAAAAAATAAAGCCCACAGGCATTTATAACTTAATAACTAAATAATTAATACAATAATATTACACGCTCACTCACCACATTATATATATTCATATAATTAAAACGACTCTTTATATAATTAAAACGCTCACCAACCTAAAACACCACACTCACTGAATTATTACAAACAAAACTAAATCAGAATGAAAGAATAAGGGAACAGTGTACGTGCACGTCTCATACGGCTTTGCAGTCCATAGGTCCATGCCTCACTTCAACTTCCAGTCCATCGCTGCGGGTTGCAATAATATAAACAAGCGGGTCGTCACTCATGTGTCGTTTTCATTTGTCTTGTTTGTTTTTGATTATGCATATTTTGTTCCGTGTCACTAATTCCTCTTTTATCATTGCATGAGTGAACCAAGCATGATTCTCCAGGGTCGTGAAAGAGGATTAGAAGAAATTAAACTTGCAGTGGATGAAGCCCCAATCAGTCCTTTAAAGATGCAATGATGATGTTGAGAACGTTGTTCACCGGCGGGATCAACAATCGAATGTGTTTCTTAATGGTATCGGAAAGGAAAACGTGTTCGCATTTTAATTGATTCCGGAGCTCAGGTATCCTTCATATCCAAATCTTTTGTTCAAAGAGTTGGACTCAGGCGAACCAATGCGTATACCCATTAGTGCAATAAAACAAAGCATTGTGATGGCCCTAACGGGTGTTGACACCATGTGATTTCTACCCAGTGCTCTGAATGTCAAAGTGAGGAGATTCAAGTAAGCGCGGGTAAACGGCGGGAGTAACTATGACTCTCCTACGGTAGCCAAATGCTTCGTCATCTAATTAGTGACGCGGATGAATGGATTAACGAGATTCCTACTGCCCCTGTCTAGTCATTCCACTGTGAGCATTTGAAGCGAGCAGTCCGGTTTTTTCTTAGCTGGTGCAGTGAATAGTGTTTTTCAGTAGTGTAGACATAAGCCACAGCAGAGTGGTGTATTAGCTAGTGTTTGTGTGTGTGGAATTTCTTCCACACTAACAGGAAAGTGTTTACGCGAAACTTGTTTACGCAAAACTTGTTTACGCCGTAATTAGTGATACTAGGTGAGTTAATTTTTACTTATTTAGTGTTATTTTGTGTTGTTGGAGCTGCACATGGAGGAGGGGAAAGTCCTTAGTTGTAGTGGTGGTCGGAGGGAGGATGCCTTTGTTGGCCTCTCCTCCGACTGCGAGAGTGAGGCAGTTGCCTCTGATGTCCCGCCGCGGAACTTCTATTTGAAGAGTCCGCCGGTGGTAGAGGAGGGAAAAAGGAAGAAGAAGAAGAAGACGAGGAAGGCGCGCCGGGAATCCTTGGCCTCGGCCTCGGCCTCTATGGTAGATGACTCTGCCATGGAGACTGAGAGTGTTGCGGTGGCGGGAAAGGCCAGAAAGAGGCCGGTTGAAGAGGTTGCTCCGGCAAATTCTTCAGGTCCGGACTCTTTGGTGGCCAAGAAGGCGCTTACCGAGCCTTCTTCTTCTTCTTCGAAGAAGAAGGTAGGAGGTAAGAATGTAGGCAGCAAGGAGGCAGGCAGCAAGGAGGCACGTGTGGTTTTGGTGCCTTTGCCGGCAGAGGCGGTTGCAGCGGGTAGTGGTGGTACTGCGCCAGTGGTGATGGGTCCTCCTGTGGCTAGGGCGCGCTTGACTAAGGCTGTGGCTGAAGTCAAGTCGGCTCTTCCCACAGAAGCCCCGTCGCGGGTGCAAGCCACTGCGGGCTCTGCTGGTGCGACTGGATTGCCCAAGGCGAATCCAGCGCCACCTATGTGCGGAGTAGGGAAGGATGAGCTTAGCTTGGGTTGTGTCCTAGCTAAGTTCATGGAAATAAAGAAGATGGTGGTTTCTGCCATTGGCCACCATCCTGAGGCAGGTTGCCTTGACGGAGATATCGTCAAGGTACGATGAGCTCCTGATAGAGCTGACAGGGACGCTTGAGCGTCATAGGGGTAGGGAGGACTCCGGTTCTGCTCCAGTGAGAGTTTCGGAGTCTTCGGTTGAGGGTAGCGACGGTCCAAGTGGGACCGTCAAGTGTTTAGGGGTCCCTGTTGGGATGGCGGTTGAGGGGCGACCTTCGTTCGCGCAGGTTGCGAGTACTGCCACTGTTTCTGGTGGTATGGGGGGCAAGGCTCAGGTTAGAAAACCTGATGTTGAACCCGCCAAACCAGTGGAGACGTGGTCTTTAGTAGTTAAAGGCAAGAAGGGAGAAACCGTGGGGGCACTGCAGAAGAAGGTGGTGGAGGAACTGGTGCCTGCCGTGGGTGTCAGGGTGCATACTGTGCGCCCTGGCAAGCAGGGCGGCATTCTGGTCCGCACGCCATCGGTTGCTGAGCGGGATGCTTTCCTCGGGCATAAAAAGCTCGAAGAGGTGGGTCTGTTGGCCGAAGCAGCAAGGGGTAAGTCTCTTGTCGTGCAGAGGGTGGAGAAACGGATCTCCCCCGAAGAGTTCCTGGGTGAGCTGCATAAGCTAAACTTATGCAAGTTCACCGATGAGGAGTTTGAGAAGGAGGTCTGCCTTTCCTCCCGTTGGGAGGCAGGGGATGGTCGCCTAAATGCTGTCCTACAGTGCAGCTCCAGGGCCGCGGGTATTCTTCTCGGAGAAGGGAGGTGTTATATAAAGCACTTCTCGTTTCTCGTGAAGGAGAAATCGTTGGTGCAATGGTGCAATCGGTGTCTCGGCCTGGATCACTTCGCATCCAGGTGTAGGCAGAAGGACTCTGTGTGCTGGCGTTGTGGACAGTCGGACCACTCTAAGCGCGATTGTGGTAATGACATTCATTGCCGTGATTGCGACTTCAGGGGAAACCCGGCTGGACACTTTATGCTAAGCATGGATTGTCCAGTCTATGCTGCGGCGGTGGCCAGGGCGAGTGCTAGGCACTAAAATGCCAGTTAAATTAATTCAATTTAACTGCCAGGGCGCTCGAGTAGCCATGTTCGAGTTAGGACAGATACTGTGTAGCTCACAGTGCAGCTTTGCGTTGTTTCAGGAACCTTACACTGTTGCAGGACATGTGAGGGGATTGCCTGCGCACATGCGATCGTTTGTGGACGACAGTGGCAATGCTGCTGTCGTAGTAAATGATGTCAACACTGTGTGTTCCTTGATAGGCTCAAGTGAATGGGGTGTGTGTGTGAATGTTGAGGGTAGCTTTGGTAGGCTGATTTTATGCAGCCTTTACTTTAAGCATGCCTTGGACATTGAACCGTACTTGGCATACCTCGATGAGTTGCTACGGATGATTGGGAATAGCGCTGCGATTTTCGGCATTGACGCTAATGCAGTCTCCCCTTTGTGGTTCAGTAAAATGACAGGACGCACGTCCCAATATTACAGTACCATCAGGGGGGAACTGCTAAGCGAATGGATAGCCGTTAATCGCATAGCTGTTCTCAATCAGCCTAGTGACCTATATAATTTCGATGGTCCAAACGGGCAAAGTGATATTGATGTGACCCTGGCAAATACGACGGCGCTTCGTAGCTTTGATTTTCAGTGGCGCATCCGGCGTTCTGAGGGGGTGAGTGATCACAGCCTCATGGAGGTTGAGATTGTTCGCTCCAGCGGTACGCTAGATGTGCAGGAAAATTGGAATGAGAAGCGCTGGCTTCTCAAGAATGTCGACTGGGTGTCGTACAGGAGTGAGATTGCAAGAAAGGTCACATCAACATCACTTGAGGCCTTTCAACGTTTGGGTATCGATGGTAAGGTTGCCCTCATCCTTGAGTGTATGTGGGATGTCAACGACCAACTCTTTCCAAGAAGCCGTATGGTGAATCGGAAAAGGGTTAAGTGGTGGACATCTGAGTTGAATGTGAAGCGTAAGCAGGTTAGGAGATTGCGAATGCGTTTCCAAACCTGTAGACGTCACGGATCTGCAGAAGTGGATCAGGCAAAACCTGCTTACAGGCATGGTTTGGCTGAATACAAGCGTATGCTTGTCCGCAGTAAGAATGACAATTGGAGGACCTTTGCCGAGGAACACCGAGATGACCCCTGGGGTCGTCTTTACCGTGTTTGTCGGGGAAAGAAATCCTTGGAGCTTGGGGCCATCCATCATGAGGGCCAAATGCTCAAATCATGGAGGGACTATGTATCTGTCCTGATGAGTACTTTCTTTCCCTGGTTGGTCCATTGGTTCGAATGATCCACTTGTGGATTTTCCGGGTGATGTGCCTGCGGTTACTGAAGGTGAAATTGGCTGCGCGATTTCTAGGCTTAAATCGAGGAAGTCACCAGGATTCGACGGACTAACTGGAGAGATGGTGAAAGCTATCTGGACAGTGGTTCCCGAATGCTTGATGGCTCTTTACTCGTGCTGTGTCAGGGAGAATTATTTTCCCCTGGAATGGAAATGTGCAAAGGTGATAGTTCTGCTGAAGTCTAATGATAGGGTGAGGACCAATCCTCGCTCCTATCGTGGCATCAGTCTCCTTCCTGTACTTGGAAAGGTGCTGGAAAGAGTCTTGGTGGACAGACTAATGGAGCGCATTCCTGAGCAGTCTTTATTCCAGTTTGGTTTTAAACCAGGGCGCAGTATCGAAGATGCTGGGCTGCGCGTAAAGGACACTGTTGACGGATCTGCTGAGAAGTATGTCCTTGGTATCTTCATTGATTTCAAGGGCGCTTTCGATTGCCTTGACTGGGCAAGTGTGCTGCGGAGGTTGCAGGAGGTAGGGAATAGTGAGGGTTCCTTGTGGAAGAGCTATTTTTCCAACAGGTCAGCTCGTGTTGTCAATTCTTTTGACAGTGTGATGGTAGGTGTTGAGAGGGGATGTCCTGGTCCATATATATGGAACTTGATGATGGATCCTCTGCTGCTGCTTCTTTCATCCTGGCAGTCGTACTGCACTGTTGTCGCATATACTGATGATCTCCTTATCCTTCTCGAAGGCCAGTCTCGTGCTGAGTTGGAGAGTAGGGGTACGGATGCCATGGGCGTGGTGACTAACTGGGGATCGAGTGTCGGTGTGGAAGTGGCGGTGGAAAAGACGTCCTTGATGCTGCTCAAGGGTAAATTATCCTTGAATCGGCCTCCAGTTGTTAGAGCTGCCGGGTTGAGTATAAGATACGTGACGGAAGTCAAGTATCTTGGCATTAATATCGGAGAGAGGATGAACTTTGTTCCTCATCTTGTAAAGATGAGAGCAAAACTCACATCCCTCGTGCCAGCAGTCAGACGGGTGCTGAAGTGTGAGTGGGGTCTGTCGGGGCAAGCAGTCCGGACTGTATATGGTGGACTTTTTGTTGCATGCGCGGCATTTGGTGCACCGGTATGGTACGATGTTGCTAAGACCGTGACAGGAAGAAGCAAGCTCCTGACTTGTCAGCGAACTATGCTCCTTGGTTCACTTCGAGTATGTAAGACTGTCTCAACGGAGGCTCTACAAGTGTTGGCAGGTGTGCCACCGCTAGATCTGGAGGTCATCCGTCGTGGTATGGCCGGCAGATTACGGAGGCAGCGGCCGCTCTCAGCATCTGACTGGAGCGAGTGCCGGAATGTTCAGGGTCTAAGTGCCCGCGAACGGAAGGCCCTGTTGGAGAATGGCGTACTGTCGAGGTGACAGTTCCGTTGGGGGGAGAGCAGCAAGGGAAGAGTAACGTTCGAGTTCCTTCCTGAAGTTGCTTATGCGTGTGGGCGGGAGTGTCTGGACTTCTCTCTCTATGCGGGCTTTCTGCTGACTGGGCATGGTTCCCTTAATGCTTTCTTGCATGAAAGGGCCCTAGCTGCGTCAGCGAAGTGCTCGTGTGGTGCACCGAGAGAAGATTGGAGACATGTGCTAATCGAGTGTCCGCGATATGCTCACTGCAGGGATCTCTCTGCGATGGGTGTAGTGCGGGTAGGTGACACTTGGGATTTCAGTCGTGTTCTCTTCTCAAGGGAGACGGCTGACAATCTAGCCATCTTTGCCGAACAAATCTTTCGAATACGGAGGCAATAATGGCAATGTTGTCCTTGTAGTAGAAACTGCTGTTTCAACAAGGGGTTCACTTAGCGCTGGCCTCAGTTTGTGGTGCTCGACTCACAAAGAGTCCTGGCTATACGAGGTTGGCGCAAGTCATAGTGTAGTCTGCGGCTATATGCTTCCAGGGCTCCCGATTTACTGGCAGGTTGGACTAAGTCCGCAACCTCCTTGTAACTTGCAGATGGTGGATGTTTGGGCGGATCCCATTTGGGGGTTCTCCCCAACATTGCTTCTTGCTATGGTAATGGCGCCATACGTTGCTGTGTTTTTACTAGGTAACATTTGGGCCGGAGCCGTAATAAGTTGTCGTGTGGGGCATGGGGTGCCCGTTCATGTGATCGGTGATGACTCGACCTCGCAACTTTGCGTCGGTTACGGGGGTGTATAATGCCAGTGGTTCTATGCGCGAACTAACCGGTTCTTCGAGTAGTAGTAGTTTTGTTGTCCTTGTCTTAAGGTATGCCAGTTTGCCTTCGCTTTCTCCTGCAATTTGATTTTTCGGTAGTGGTATGGAACGATTTGGTTAGTGCGTGCCTCGGTCTGACCTTGCTGGGATTTCCGGGCGGAATTGTGTTGTCTTGTGTTGTATATTTTGTGTAGATGATGCATTTCGATCATTGGTCACTGCCTCGACTAACTGATTCGAAGTGCGTCATCTAAAAGGTTGCTAGGCCTTGAGTGTTAAGGCACTTATCTAGAAGTGACCTCACGGTTGCGAAAGCCTGACCAGAGGCTATATTCTGGTACCATGGGAGATAGCAGGCCCCGGAAAGGATATTTCTTTTCCGTGCTATCAAGAGGTAGGCCCCCTAGTGGGAGTATCATGGTGGCTGTGGTTGCCCGAAATCGCGGGCGCATATAGCATTCTATGATCCTCTAACATCCAGGATCTGTGGATGCTAGAGGTGTTAGATAGGCCTCGCCCTCAGCAAGGTTTGTGGTTGCCCTTTAGCGTCACTAAATTGTTACTGGGGTGGTGAATACCTCCTCAGGGCGGTGGTCAACGCTTAATTTGACTCTGTTATTGTGGGTAGGCCCACCGTGAAGTTTTATTGGCCATTAATTGGCCGGGTATTCACGTTAAGCACACTTTTCGACTTTCTGCCCCTGTCTAGCACTTTCCACTGTGAGCACTCGAAGCGAGCAGTCGTGTTTTTATTAGCTAGTGCAGTGATAAAAGTGTTTTTCAGTAGTTAAGAGATAAGCCACAATAGAGTGGTTATTTAGTTAGTGTTTGTGTGTGTGAAATTTTTTCCACACTAACGGTAACGTGTTTACGCGAAACTTGTTTACGCAAAAACCTGTTTACGCCGTAATTAGTGATACTAGGTGAGTTAATTTTTGACCTATTTAGTGTTATTTTGTGTTGTTGGAGCAGCACATGGAGGAGGAGAAAGCCCTTAGTTGTATTGGTGGTCTTTGTTGGCCTCTCCTCCGACTGCGAGAGTGATGTCCCTCTGATGTCCCGCCGCGAAACTTCTTTTTGAAGAGTCCGCCTGTGGTTGAGGAGGGGAAGAGGAAAACGAAGAAGAAGACGAGGAAGGCGCGCCGGGAATCCATGGCGTTAGCCTCAGCCTCCATGGTAGATGACTCTGCCATGGAGACTGAGAGTGTTGCGGAGGCGGGAAAGGCCAGAAAGAGGCCGGTTGAAGAGGTTGCGCCGGCAAATTCTTCAGGTCCGGACTCTTTGGTGGCCAAGAAGGCGCTTACTGAGCCTTCTTCTTCTTCGAAGAAGGTAGGAGGTAAGAAGGTAGGCAGCAAGGAGGCAGGCAGTAAGGAGGCACGTGTGGTGTTGGTGCCTTTGCCGGCAGAGGCGGTTGTTGCAGCGGGTAGTAGTGGTACTGTGCCAGTGGTGATGGGTCCTCCTGTGGCTAGGGCGCGCTTGACTAAAGCTGTGGCTGAATTCAAGTCGGCTCTTCCCACAGGAGCCCCGTCGCGGGTGCAAGCCATTGCGGGCTCTGTTGCAAGTGCCTTGCCGAAGGCGAAGCCAGCGCCACCTATGCGAAAGTCAAGGCAGGCTGAGGTTTTGACCTTGGCTAATGTCTTGGAGAAGTTTAGGGAGATCAGGAAGATTGGACACCAAATTGGACACCATCCCGAGGTAGGCGCTTCTCTAGCAGAGATTTCCTCCAAATATGAGGAACTCGTGCTAGAGTTGACAGGGACGCTCGAGCGTCATAGGGGTAGGGCGGACTCCGGATGTGCCCCTGCAGTGGGAGCTTCGGAGTCTGTAAAGGGTAGGGGCGGTCCAAGTGGGACCGTCAAATCACTTGGAGTCCCTGTTGGGATGAATGTTGAGGGACGACCTTCGTTCGCTCAGGTAGCCAGCACTGCCACTGTTTCGGGTGGTATGGGGGGCAAATGTCAGGTTAACGAACCTGATGTGGAACCTGCCAGACCACTTGAGACGTCGTCCTTTGTTGTCAAGGGCAAGAAGGGAGAGTGAGTGGGAGCACTGAGGAAGAAGGTGGTGGAGGAGTTGGTGCCTGCCGTGGGTGTCAGGATGCATACTGTGCGCCCTGGCAAGCAAGGTGGCATTCTGGTCCGCACGCCATCGGTTGCTGAGCGGGATGCTTTCCTCGGGCCTAAGCTCGAAGAGGTGGGTCTGTTGGCCGAAGCAGCAAGGGGTAAGTCTCTTGTCGTGCAGAGGGTGGAGAAACGGATCTCCCCCGAAGAATTCCTGGGTGAGCTGCATAAGCTAAACTTATGCAAGTTCACCAAAGAGGAGTTTGAGATGGAGGTCTGCCTTTCCTCCCGTTGGGAGGCAGGGGATGGTCGCCTGAATGCTGTCCTACAGTGCAGCTCCAGGGCCGCGGGTATCCTTCTCGGAGAAGGGAGGTGTTATATAAAGCACTTCTCGTTTCTCGTGAAGGAGAAAGCGTTGGTGCAATGGTGCAATCGGTGTCTCGGCCTGGATCACTTCGCATCCAGGTGTAGGCAGAAGGACTCTGTGTGCTGGCGTTGTGGACAGTCGGGCCACTCTAAGCGCGATTGTGGTAATGCCATTCATTGCCGTGATTGCGACTTCAGGGGAAACCCGGCTGGACACTTTATGCTAAGCATGGACTGTCCAGTCTATGCTGCGGCGGTGGCCAGGGCGAGTGCTCGACACTAAAAATGCCAGTTAAATTAATTCAATTTAACTGCCAGGGTACTCGAGTAGCCATGTTCGAGTTAGGACAGATACTGTGTAGCTCACAGTGCAGCTTTGCGTTGTTGCAGGAACCTTACACTGTTGCAGGACATGTGAGGGGATTGCCTGCGCACATGCGATCGTTTGTGGACGACAATGGCAATGCTGCTGTCGTAGTAAATGATGTCAACACTGTGTGTTCCCTGATAGGCTCAAGTGAATGGGGTGTGTGTGTGAATGTTGAGGGTAGCTTTGGTAGGCTGATTTTATGCAGCCTTTACTTTAAGCATGCCTTGGACATTGAACCGTAGTTGGCATACCTAGATGAGTTGCAGTGGTTCAGTAAAACGTCTCATACGGCTTTCCAGTCCATAGGTCCATGCCTCACTTAAACTTCCAGTCCATCGTTGCGGGTTGCAATAATATAAACAAGCAGGTCGTCACTCATGTGTCGTTTTCATTTGTCTTGTTTGTTTTTGATTATGCATATTTTGTTCCGTGTCACTAATTCCTCTTTTATCATTGCATGAGTGAACCAAGCATGATTCTCCAGGGTCGTGAAAGAGGATTAGAAGAAATTAAACTTGCAGTGGATGAAGCCCCCATCAGTCCTTTAAAGATGCAATGATGATGTTGAGAACGTTGTTCACCGGCGGGATCAACAATCGAATGTGTTTCTTAATGGTATCGGAAAGGAAAACGTGTTCGCATTTTAATTGATTCCGGAGCTCAGGTATCCTTCATATCCAAATCTTATGTTCAAAGAGTTGGACTCAGGCGAACCAATGCGTATACCCATTAGTGCAATAAAACAAAGCATTGTGATGGCCCTAACGGGTGTTGACACAATGTGATTTCTACCCAGTGCTCTGAATGTCAAAGTGAAGAGATTCAAGTAAGCGCGGGTAAACGGCGGGAGTAACTATGACTCTCCTACGGTAGCCAAATGCTTCGGCATCTAATTAGTGACGCGGATGAATGGATTAACGAGATTCCTACTGCCCCTGTCTAGGGTCATTCGACTGTGAGCGCTCGATGCGAGCAGACGTGTTTATTAGCTAGTGCAGTGAGTTTTTTTTTTTTGAGTGATAAGCCACCACAGTGTGGAATATTTAGTGTGTGTTTGTGTGTGGGACTCGTTTCCACAGCAAATAACGGCAACTTGTTTACGCGTAAGTTGTTTACGCAAAAGTTGTTTACGCAGTAAGTTGATTTCTTTCTTCTATTTTTCTTTTTTTGTATTTGCTTGAGTGAGCTGATGGAGGAGGGGAAAGCCCCGATTGATAGTGGTGGTCGGAGGGAGGATGCCTTTGTTGGCCTCACCTCCGACTGCGAGAGTGAGGCAGTTTTGTCTGATGTTCCGCTGCGGAACTTTTATTTGAAGAGTCCGCCGGTAGTAGAGGAGGGGAAAAGAAAGAAGAAGAAGAAGACGAGGAAGGCGCGCCGGGAATCCTTGGCGTCAGCCTCGGCCTCTATGGTAGATGACTCTGCCATGGAGACTGAGAGTGTTGCGGAGGCGGGTAAGGCCAGAAAGAGGCCGGTTGAAGAGGTTGCTCCAGCAAATTCTTCTGGTCCGGACTCTTTGGTGGCCAAGAAGGCGCTTACCGAGAATTCTTCTTCTTCGAAGAAGGTAGGAGGGAAGAAGGTAGGCAGCAAGGAGGCAGGCAGCAAGGAGGCACGTGTAGTTTTGGTGCCCTTGCCGGCAGAGGCGGTTGCAGCGGGTAGTGGTGGTACTGCACCAGTGGTGATGGGTCCTCCTGTGGCTAGGGCGCGCTTGACTAAAGCTGTGGCTGAAGTCAAGTCGGCTCTTCCCACAGAAGCCCCGTCGCGGGTGCAAGCCACTGCGGGCTCTGCTGGTGCGACTGGATTGCCCAAGGCGAATCCAGCGCCACCTATGTGCGGAGTAGGTAAGGATGAGCTTAGCTTGGGTTGTGTCCTAGCTAAGTTCATGGAAATAAAGAAGATGGTGGTTTCTGCCATTGGCCACCATCCTGAGGCAGGCGTTGCCTTGACGGAGATTTCGTCAAGGTACGAGGAGCTCCTGATAGAGCTTTCAGGGACGCTTGAGCGTCATAGGGGTAGGGAGGACTCTGGTTCTGCTCCAGTGAGAGTTTCAGGGTCTTCGGTTGAGGGTAGGGACGGTCCAAGTGGGACCGTCAAGTGTTTAGGGGTCCCTGTTGGGATGGCGGTTGAGGGGCGACCTTCGTTCGCGCAGGTTGCCAGTACTGCCACTGTTTCTGGTGGTATGGGGGGCAAGGCTCAGGTTAGAAAACCTGATGTTGAACCCGCCAAACCAGTGGAGACGTGGTCTCTAGTAGTTAAAGGCAAGAAGGGAGAGTCAGTGGGAGCACTGAGGAAGAAGGTGGTGGAGGAATTGGTGCCTGCCGTGGGTGTCAGGGTGCATACTGTGCGCCCTGGCAAGCAGGGCGGCATTCTGGTCCGCACGCCATCGGTTGCTGAGCGGGATGCTTTCCTCGGGCATGAGAAGCTCGAAGAGGTGGGTCTGTCGGCTAAAGCAGCAAGGGGTAAGTCTCTTGTCGTGCAGAGGGTGGAGAAACGGATCTCCCCCGAAGAATTCCTGGGTGAGCTGCATAAGCTAAACTTATGCAAGTTCACCGATGAGGAGTTTGAGAAGGAGGTCTGCCTTTCCTCCCGTTGGGAGGCAGGGGATGGTCGCCTAAATGCTGTCCTACAGTGCAGCTCCAGGGCCGCGGGTATTCTTCTCGGAGAAGGGAGGTGTTATATAAAGCACTTCTCGTTTCTCGTGAAGGAGAAATCGTTGGTGCAGTGGTGCAATCGGTGTCTCGGCCTGGATCACTTCGCATCCAGGTGTAGGCAGAAGGACTCTGTGTGCTGGCGTTGTGGACAGTCGGGCCACTCTAAGCGCGATTGTGGTAATGCCATTCATTGCCGTGATTGCGACTTCAGGGGAAACCCGGCTGGACACTTTATGCTAAGCATGGATTGTCCAGTCTATGCTGCGGCGGTGGCCAGGGCGAGTGCTAGGCACTAAAATGCCAGTTAAATTAATACAATTTAACTGCCAGGGCGCTCGAGTAGCCATGTTCGAGTTAGGACAGATACTGTGTAGCTCACAGTGCAGCTTTGCGTTGTTGCAGGAACCTTACACTGTTGCAGGACATGTGAGGGGATTGCCTGCGCACATGCGATCGTTTGTGGACGACAGCGGCAATGCTGCTGTCGTAGTAAATGATGTCAACACTGTGTGTTCCCTGATAGGCTCAAGTGAATGGGGTGTGTGTGTGAATGTTGAGGGTAGCTTTGGTAGGCTGATTTTATGCAGCCTTTACTTTAAGCATGCCTTGGACATTGAACCGTACTTGGCATACCTCGATGAGTTGCTACGGATGATTGGGAATAGCGCTGCGATTTTCGGCATTGACGCTAATGCAGTCTCCCCTTTGTGGTTCAGTAAAATGACAGGACGCACGTCCCAATTTTACAGTACCATCAGGAGGGAACTGCTAAGCGAATGGATAGCCGTTAATCGCATAGCTGTTCTCAATCAGCCTAGTGACCTATATACTTTCGATGGTCCAAACGGGCAAAGTGATATTGATGTGACCCTGGCAAATACGACGGCGCTTCGTAGCTTTGATTTTCAGTGGCGCATCCGGCGTTCTGAGGGGGTGAGTGATCACAGCCTCATGGAGGTTGAGATTGTTCGCTCCAGCGGTACGCTAGATGTGCAGGAAAATTGGAATGAGAAGCGCTGGCTTCTCAAGAATGTCGACTGGGTGTCGTACAGGAGTGAAATTGCAAGAAAGGTCACATCAACATCACTTGAGGCCTTTCAACGTTTGGGTATCGATGGTAAGGTTGCCCTCATCAATGAGTGTATGTGGGATGTCAACGACCAACTCTTTCCAAGAAGCCGTATGGTGAATCGGAAAAGGGTTAAGTGGTGGACATCTGAGTTGAATGTGAAGCGTAAGCAGGTGAGGAGATTGCGAAAGCGTTTCCAAACCTGTAGACGTCACGGATCTGCAGACATGGATCAGGCAAAACTTGCTTACAGGCATGGTTTGGCTGAATACAAGAGTATGCTTGTCCGCAGCAAGAATGACAATTGGAGGACCTTTGCCGAGGAACACCGAGATGACCCCTGGGGTCGTCTTTACCGTGTTTGTCGGGGAAGGAAATCTTTGGAGCTTGGGGCCATCCATCATGAGGGCCAAGTGCTCACATCATGGAGGGACTGTGTATCTGTCCTGATGGGTACTTTCTTTCCCAGAGCCATTGTTTCGAATGATCCACTTGTGGATTTGCCGGGCGATGTGCCTGCGGTTACTGAAGGTGAAATTGGCTGCGCGATTTCTAGGCTTAAATCGAGGAAGTCACCAGGATTCGACGGACTAACTGGAGAGATGGTGAAAGCTATCTGGACAGTGGTTCCCGAATACTTGATGGCTCTTTACTCGTGCTGTGTCAGGGAGAATTATTTTCCCCTGGAATGGAAATGTGCAAAGGTGATAGTTCTGCTGAAGTCTAATGATAGGGTGAGGACCAATCCTCGCTCATATCGTGGCATCAGTCTCCTTCCTGTACTTGGAAAGGTGCTGGAAAGAGTCTTGGTGGACAGACTGATGCAGCGCATCCCTGAGCAGTCTCCATTCCAGTTCGGTTTTAAACCAGGGCGCAGTGTCGAAGATGCTTGGCTGCGCGTAACGGACACTGTTGACGGTTCTGCTGGGAAGTATGTCCTTGGTATCTTCATTGATTTCAAGGGCGCTTTCGATTGCCTTGACTGGGCAAGTGTGCTGCGGAGGTTGCAGGAGGTAGGGACTAGGGAGGGTTCCTTGTGGAAGAGCTATTTTTCCAACAGGTCAGCTCGTGTTGTCAATTCTTTTGACAGTGTGATGGTAGGTGTTGAGAGGGGATGTCCTCAGGGGTCTGTTGCTGGTCCATATATATGGAACTTGATGATGGATCCTCTGCTGCTGCTTCTTTCATCCTGGCAGTCGTACTGCAGTGTTGTCGCGTATGCCGATGATCTCCTTATCCTTCTCGAAGGCCAGTCTCGTGCTGAGTTGGAGAGTAGGGGTACGGAGGCCATGGGCGTGGTGACTAACTGGGGATCGAGTGTCGGTGTGGAAGTGGCGGTGGAAAAGACGTCCTTGATGCTGCTCAAGGGTAAATTATCCTTGAATCGGCCTCCAGTTGTTAGAGCTGCCGGGTTGAGTATAAGATACGTGACGGAAGTCAAGTATCTTGGCATCAATATCGGAGAGAGGATGAACTTTGTTCCTCATCTTGTAAAGATGAGAGCAAAACTCACATCCCTCGTGCCAGCAGTCAGACGGGTGCTGAAGTGTGAGTGGGGTCTGTCGGGGCAAGCAGTCCGGACTGTATATGGTGGACTTTTTGTTGCATGCGCGGCATTTGGTGCACCGGTATGGTACGATGTTGCTAAGACCGTGACAGGAAGAAGCAAGCTCCTGACTTGTCAGCGAACTATGCTCCTTGGTTCACTTCGAGTATGTAAGACTGTCTCAACGGAGGCTCTACAAGTGTTGGCAGGTGTGCCACCGCTAGATCTGGAGGTCATCCGTCGTGGTATGGCCGGCAGATTACGGAGGCAGCGGCCGCTCTCAGCATCTGACTGGAGCGAGTGCCGGAATGTTCAGGGTCTAAGTGCCCGCGAACGGAAGGCCCTGTTGGAGAATGGCGTACTGTCGAGGTGGCAGTTGCGTTGCGGGGAAAGCAGCAAGGGAAGAGTAACGTTCGAGTTCCTTCCTGAAGTTGCTTATGCGTGTGGGCGGGAGTGTCTGGACTTCTCTCTCTATGCGGGCTTTCTGCTGACTGGGCATGGTTCCCTAATTGCTTTCTTGCATGAAAGGGCCCTAGCTGCGTCGGCAGAGTGCTCGTGTGGTGCACCGAGAGAAGATTGGAGACATGTGCTAATCGAGTGTCCGCGATATGCTCACTGCAGGGATCTCTCTGCGATGGGTGTAGTGCGAGTAGGTGACACTTGGGATTTCAGTCGTGTTCTCTTCTCAAGGGAGACGGCTGACAATCTAGCCATCTTTGCCGAACAAATCTTTCGGATACGGAGGCAATAGTGGCAATGTTGTCCTTGTAGTAGAAACTGCTGTTTAACAAGGGGTTCACTTAGCGCTGGCCTCAGTTTGTAGTGCTCGACTCAAAAAGAGTCCTGGCTATACGAGGTTGGCGCAAGTCATAGTGTAGTCTGCGGCTATATGCTTCCAGGGCTCCCGATTTACTGGCAGGTTGGACTAAGTCCGCAACCTCCTTGTAACTTGCAGATGGTGGATGTTTGGGCGGGAGGGGGGCCGTACAGGTCTCATCCTGACCCACTCGGATCCCATTTGGGGGTTCTCCCCAACATATTGCTTCTTGCTATGGTAATGGCGCCTTATGTTGTTGTGTTTTTACTAGGCAACATTTGGGCCGGAGCCGTAATAAGTTGTCGTGTGGGGCATGGGGTGCCTGTTCATGTGATCGGTGATGACTCGACCTCGCAACTTTGCGTCGGTTACGGGGGTGTATAATGCCAGTGGTTCTATGCGCGAACTAACCGGTTCTTCGAGTAGTAGTAGTTTTGTTGTCCTTGTCTTTAGGTATGCCAGTTTGCCTTCGCTTTCTGGGGATTTTCGGTGGAGATGAGTGCATGTGTTACGTACCTGCACTCTCCTTCAATTTGATTTTTCGGTAGTGCATGGAACGATTTGGTTAGTGCATGCCTCGGTCTGACCTTGCTGGGATTTCCGGGCGGAATTGTGTTGTCTTGTACTGTATTTTTGTGTAGATGATGCACTTCGATCATTGGTCACTGCCTCGACTAACTGATTCGAAGTGCGTCATCTAAAAGGTTGCTAGGCCTTGAGTGTTAAGGCACTTATCTAGAAGTGACCTCACGGTTGCGAAAGCCTGACCAGAGGCTATATTCTGGTACCATGGGAGATAGCAGGCCCGGAAAGGATATTTCTTTTCCGTGCTATTAAGAGGTAGGCCCCCTAGTGGGAGTATCATGGTGGCTGTGGTTGCCCAAAATCGCGGGCGCATATAGCATCTTATGATCCTATAACATCCAGGATCTGTGGATGCTAGAGGTGTTAGATAGGCCTCGCCCTCAGCAAGGTTTGTGGTCGCCCTTAAGCGTCACTAAATTGTTACTGGGGTGGTGAATACCTCCTCAGGGCGGTGGTCAACGCTTAATTTGACTCCGTTATTGTGGGTAGGCCCACCGTGAAGTTTGCCAATAATTGGCCGGGTATTCACGTTAAGCACACTCTTCGACTTTCTGCCCCTGTCTAGGGGCCACCATCCTGAGGCAGGCGTTGCCTTGACGGAGATTTCGTCAAGGTACGAGGAGCTCCTGATAGAGCTGTCAGGGACGCTTGAGCGTCATAGGGGTAGGGAGGACTCTGGTTCTGCTCCAGTGAGAGTTTCGGGGTCTTCGGTTGAGGGTAGGGACGGTCCAAGTGGGACCGTCAAGTGTTTAGGGGTCCCTGTTGGGATGGCGGTTGAGGGGCGACCTTCGTTCGCGCAGGTTGCCAGTACTGCCACTGTTTCTGGTGGTATGGGGGGCAAGGCTCAGGTTAGAAAACCTGATGTTGAACCCGCCAAACCAGTGGAAACGTGGTCTTTAGTAGTTAAAGGCAAGAAGGGAGAGTCAGTGGGAGCACTGAGGAAGAAGGTGGTGGAGGAATTGGTGCCTGCCGTGGGTGTCAGGGTGCATACTGTGCGCCCTGGCAAGCAGGGCGGCATTCTGGTCCGCACGCCATCGGTTGCTGAGCGGGATGCTTTCCTCGGGCATGAGAAGCTCGAAGAGGTGGGTCTGTCGGCTGAAGCAGCAAGGGGTAAGTCTCTTGTCGTGCAGAGGGTGGAGAAACGGATCTCCCCCGAAGAATTCCTGGGTGAGCTGCATAAGCTAAACTTATGCAAGTTCACCGATGAGGAGTTTGAGAAGGAGGTCTGCCTTTCCTCCCGTTGGGAGGCAGGGGATGGTCGCCTGAATGCTGTCCTACAGTGCAGCTCCAGGGCCGCGGGTATTCTTCTCGGAGAAGGGAGGTGTTATATAAAGCACTTCTCGTTTCTCGTGAAGGAGAAATCGTTGGTGCAGTGGTGCAATCGGTGTCTCGGCCTGGATCACTTCGCATCCAGGTGTAGGCAGAAGGACTCTGTGTGCTGGCGTTGTGGACAGTCGGGCCACTCTAAGCGCGATTGTGGTAATGCCATTCATTGCCGTGATTGCGACTTCAGGGGAAACCCGGCTGGACACTTTATGCTAAGCATGGATTGTCCAGTCTATGCTGCGGCGGTGGCCAGGGCGAGTGCTAGGCACTAAAATGCCAGTTAAATTAATACAATTTAACTGCCAGGGCGCTCGAGTAGCCATGTTCGAGTTAGGACAGATACTGTGTAGCTCACAGTGCAGCTTTGCGTTGTTGCAGGAACCTTACACTGTTGCAGGACATGTGAGGGGATTGCCTGCGCACATGCGATCGTTTGTGGACGACAGCGGCAATGCTGCTGTCGTAGTAAATGATGTCAACACTGTGTGTTCCCTGATAGGCTCAAGTGAATGGGGTGTGTGTGTGAATGTTGAGGGTAGCTTTGGTAGGCTGATTTTATGCAGCCTTTACTTTAAGCATGCCTTGGACATTGAACCGTACTTGGCATACCTCGATGAGTTGCTACGGATGATTGGGAATAGCGCTGCGATTTTCGGCATTGACGCTAATGCAGTCTCCCCTTTGTGGTTCAGTAAAATGACAGGACGCACGTCCCAATTTTACAGTACCATCAGGGGGGAACTGCTAAGCGAATGGATAGCCGTTAATCGCATAGCTGTTCTCAATCAGCCTAGTGACCTATATACTTTCGATGGTCCAAACGGGCAAAGTGATATTGATGTGACCCTGGCAAATACGACGGCGCTTCGTAGCTTTGATTTTCAGTGGCGCATCCGGCGTTCTGAGGGGGTGAGTGATCACAGCCTCATGGAGGTTGAGATTGTTCGCTCCAGCGGTACGCTAGATGTGCAGGAAAATTGGAATGAGAAGCGCTGGCTTCTCAAGAATGTCGACTGGGTGTCGTACAGGAGTGAAATTGCAAGAAAGGTCACATCAACATCACTTGAGGCCTTTCAACGTTTGGGTATCGATGGTAAGGTTGCCCTCATCAATGAGTGTATGTGGGATGTCAACGACCAACTCTTTCCAAGAAGCCGTATGGTGAATCGGAAAAGGGTTAAGTGGTGGACATCTGAGTTGAATGTGAAGCGTAAGCAGGTGAGGAGATTGCGAAAGCGTTTCCAAACCTGTAGACGTCACGGATCTGCAGACATGGATCAGGCAAAACTTGCTTACAGGCATGGTTTGGCTGAATACAAGAGTATGCTTGTCCGCAGCAAGAATGACAATTGGAGGACCTTTGCCGAGGAACACCGAGATGACCCCTGGGGTCGTCTTTACCGTGTTTGTCGGGGAAGGAAATCTTTGGAGCTTGGGGCCATCCATCATGAGGGCCAAGTGCTCACATCATGGAGGGACTGTGTATCTGTCCTGATGGGTACTTTCTTTCCCAGAGCCATTGTTTCGAATGATCCACTTGTGGATTTGCCGGGCGATGTGCCTGCGGTTACTGAAGGTGAAATTGGCTGCGCGATTTCTAGGCTTAAATCGAGGAAGTCACCAGGATTCGACGGACTAACTGGAGAGATGGTGAAAGCTATCTGGACAGTGGTTCCCGAATACTTGATGGCTCTTTACTCGTGCTGTGTCAGGGAGAATTATTTTCCCCTGGAATGGAAATGTGCAAAGGTGATAGTTCTGCTGAAGTCTAATGATAGGGTGAGGACCAATCCTCGCTCATATCGTGGCATCAGTCTCCTTCCTGTACTTGGAAAGGTGCTGGAAAGAGTCTTGGTGGACAGACTGATGCAGCGCATCCCTGAGCAGTCTCCATTCCAGTTCGGTTTTAACCCAGGGCGCAGTGTCGAAGATGCTTGGCTGCGCGTAAAGGACACTGTTGACGGTTCTGCTGGGAAGTATGTCCTTGGTATCTTCATTGATTTCAAGGGCGCTTTCGATTGCCTTGACTGGGCAAGTGTGCTGCGGAGGTTGCAGGAGGTAGGGACTAGGGAGGGTTCCTTGTGGAAGAGCTATTTTTCCAACAGGTCAGCTCGTGTTGTCAATTCTTTTGACAGTGTGATGGTAGGTGTTGAGAGGGGATGTCCTCAGGGGTCTGTTGCTGGTCCATATATATGGAACTTGATGATGGATCCTCTGCTGCTGCTTCTTTCATCCTGGCAGTCGTACTGCAGTGTTGTCGCGTATGCCGATGATCTCCTTATCCTTCTCGAAGGCCAGTCTCGTGCTGAGTTGGAGAGTAGGGGTACGGAGGCCATGGGCGTGGTGACTAACTGGGGATCGAGTGTCGGTGTGGAAGTGGCGGTGGAAAAGACGTCCTTGATGCTGCTCAAGGGTAAATTATCCTTGAATCGGCCTCCAGTTGTTAGAGCTGCCGGGTTGAGTATAAGATACGTGACGGAAGTCAAGTATCTTGGCATCAATATCGGAGAGAGGATGAACTTTGTTCCTCATCTTGTAAAGATGAGAGCAAAACTCACATCCCTCGTGCCAGCAGTCAGACGGGTGCTGAAGTGTGAGTGGGGTCTGTCGGGGCAAGCAGTCCGGACTGTATATGGTGGACTTTTTGTTGCAAGCGCGGCATTTGGTGCACCGGTATGGTACGATGTTGCTAAGACCGTGACAGGAAGAAGCAAGCTCCTGACTTGTCAGCGAACTATGCTCCTTGGTTCACTTCGAGTATGTAAGACTGTCTCAACGGAGGCTCTACAAGTGTTGGCAGGTGTGCCACCGCTAGATCTGGAGGTCATCCGTCGTGGTATGGCCGGCAGATTACGGAGGCAGCGGCCGCTCTCAGCATCTGACTGGAGCGAGTGCCGGAATGTTCAGGGTCTAAGTGCCCGCGAACGGAAGGCCCTGTTGGAGAATGGCGTACTGTCGAGGTGGCAGTTGCGTTGGGGGGAAAGCAGCAAGGGAAGAGTAACGTTCGAGTTCCTTCCTGAAGTTGCTTATGCGTGTGGGCGGGAGTGTCTGGACTTCTCTCTCTATGCGGGCTTTCTGCTGACTGGGCATGGTTCCCTTAATGCTTTCTTGCATGAAAGGGCCCTAGCTGCGTCAGCAGAGTGCTCGTGTGGTGCACCGAGAGAAGATTGGAGACATGTGCTAATCGAGTGTCCGCGATATGCTCACTGCAGGGATCTCTCTGCGATGGGTGTAGTGCGGGTAGGTGACACTTGGGATTTCAGTCGTGTTCTCTTCTCAAGGGAGACGGCTGACAATCTAGCCATCTTTGCCGAACAAATCTTTCGGATACGGAGGCAATAATGGCAATGTTGTCCTTGTAGTAGAAACTGCTGTTTAACAAGGGGTTCACTTAGCGCTGGCCTCAGTTTGTGGTGCTCGACTCAAAAGGAGTCCTGGCTATACGAGGTTGGCGCAAGTCATAGTGTAGTCTGCGGCTATATGCTTCCAGGGCTCCCGATTTACTGGCAGGTTGGACTAAGTCCGCAACCTCCTTGTAACTTGCAGATGGTGGATGTTTGGGCGGGAGGGGGGCCGTACAGGTCTCATCCTGACCCACTCGGATACCATTTGGGGGTTCTCCCCAACATATTGCTTCTTGCTATGGTAATGGCGCCTTATGTTGTTGTGTTTTTACTAGGTATGCCAGTTTGCCTTCGCTTTCTGGGGATTTTCGGTGGAGATGAGTGCATGTGTTACGTACCTGCACTCTCCTTCAATTTGATTTTTCGGTAGTGCATGGAACGATTTGGTTAGTGCATGCCTCGGTCTGACCTTGCTGGGATTTCCGGGCGGAATTGTGTTGTCTTGTGCTGTATTTTTGTGTAGATGATGCACTTCGATCATTGGTCACTGCCTCGACTAACTGATTCGAAGTGCGTCATCTAAAAGGTTGCTAGGCCTTGAGTGTTAAGGCACTTATCTAGAAGTGACCTCACGGTTGCGAAAGCCTGACCAGAGGCTATATTCTGGTACCATGGGAGATAGCAGGCCCCGGAAAGGATATTTCTTTTCCGTGCTATTAAGAGGTAGGCCCCCTAGTGGGAGTATCATGGTGGCTGTGGTTGCCCAAAATCGCGGGCGCATATAGCATCCTATGATCCTATAACATCCAGGATCTGTGGATGCTAGAGGTGTTAGATAGGCCTCGCCCTCAGCAAGGTTTGTGGTCGCCCTTAAGCGTCACTAAATTGTTACTGGGGTGGTGAATACCTCCTCAGGGCGGTGGTCAACGCTTAATTTGACTCCGTTATTGTGGGTAGGCCCACCGTGAAGTTTGCCAATAATTGGCCGGGTATTCACGTTAAGCACACTCTTCGACTTTCTGCCCCTGTCTAGAAATAGACTCAGTATATTTGCTAGGCAAATATTTACTAGACGTCAAATCAGATCAGCTAATTAGGATAGGTAGGTAGGTAAGGCAGTTTCTGCATAGGAGAACAGGGATTTTGTGTTAGAATAGGTATATCTCGTTAGGTAGGTTTGGGCTAGCAGTCCCGGGTATTAAGGAACCCAACTGTAGTAACCGATTGGTTGCGAAGCCCGACCGGAGGCTATATTCTGGTACCACGGGAGGTCAGGGCCCCTGAAACATAGTTTCAGCCTGACCGAGCGGTTGGCCCCCTTGTGGGAGCATCGTGGTGGCTGTGGTTTAGACCCAAATCGCGGGGAGAGTTGGGAATAATACCACCGAGTCATGGAGACAATTGCGACTCCCGCATGCGGTGATAGCAATCGACTCTGTGACATGCATGGAATTATAACCTAACTCGGTGTGGAGTTGCACTACAACCGGGTGCTGTGACCTTTAGAGCAACAGAGGTGTTAGATAGGCCTCGTCCCTTACCAAGGGAAAGGAATTGTCCCTTAAGACATGATCTTGATTGGTACTTGAAATTCAAGGCGTTGGTCGGCGTTTTCCTGACCCTGGGTGTGAGGACCCCGTGGTATAAAGCCTTTACGGCAGGTGATCACGTAAATCCAAACACTCACTTGCCCCTGTCTAGTCATTCCACTGTGAGCACTCGTAGCGAGCAGTCGTGTTTTCATTAGCTAGTGCAGTGATAGTGATTTCAGAAGCGTAGTGATAAGCCACAGTAGAGTGGTCATTTAGTTAGTGTTTGTGTGTGTGAATTTTTTTTTTTCCACACTAACGGTAACGTGTTTACGCGAAACTTGTTTACGCAAAAACTTGTTTACGCCGTAACTAGTGATATTGGGTGAGTTGCTTTTGTATACTTATTTAGTGTATTTAGGCTATTAAGTGTTGTTGGAGTAACACATGGAGGATTATTGTAGTGGTGGTCGGAGGGAGGATGCCTTTGTTGGCCTCACCTCCGACTGCGAGAGTGAGGCAGTTGCGTCTGATGTTCCGCTGCGGAACTTTTATTTGAAGAGTCCGCCGGTGGTAGAGGAGGGGAAAAGAAAGAAGAAGAAGAAGACGAGGAAGGCGCGCCGGGAATCCTTGGCGTCAGCCTCGGCCTCTATGGTAGATGACTCTGCCATGGAGACTGAGAGTGTTGCGGTGGCGGGAAAGGCCAGAAAGAGGCCGGTTGAAGAGGTTGCTCCGGCAAATTCTTCAGGTCCGGACTCTTTGGTGGCCAAGAAGGCGCTTACCGAGCCTTCTTCTTCTTCTTCGAAGAAGAAGGTAGGAGGTAAGAATGTAGGCAGCAAGGAGGCAGGCAGCAAGGAGGCACGTGTGGTTTTGGTGCCTTTGCCGGCAGAGGCGGTTGCAGCGGGTAGTGGTGGTACTGCGCCAGTGGTGATGGGTCCTCCTGTGGCTAGGGCGCGCTTGACTAAGGCTGTGGCTGAAGTCAAGTCGGCTCTTCCCACAGAAGCCCCGTCGCGGGTGCAAGCCACTGCGGGCTCTGCTGGTGCGACTGGATTGCCCAAGGCGAATCCAGCGCCACCTATGTGCGGAGTAGGGAAGGATGAGCTTAGCTTGGGTTGTGTCCTAGCTAAGTTCATGGAAATAAAGAAGATGGTGGTTTCTGCCATTGGCCACCATCCTGAGGCAGGCGTTGTCTTGACGGAGATATCGTCAAGGTACGAGGAGCTCCTGATAGAGCTGTCAGGGACGCTTGAGCGTCATAGGGGTAGGGAGGACTCTGGTTCTGCTCCAGTGAGAGTTTCGGAGTCTTCGGTTGAGGGTAGGGACGGTCCAAGTGGGACCGTCAAGTGTTTAGGGGTCCCTGTTGGGATGGCGGTTGAGGGGCGACCTTCGTTCGCGCAGGTTGCCAGTACTGCCACTGTTTCTGGTGGTATGGGGGGCAAGGCTCAGGTTAGAAAACCTGATGTTGAACCCGCCAAACCAGTGGAGACGTGGTCTTTAGTAGTTAATGGCAAGAAGGGAGAGTCAGTGGGAGCACTGAGGAAGAAGGTGGTGGAGGAAGTGGTGCCTGCCGTGGGTGTCAGGGTGCATACTGTGCGCCCTGGCAAGCAGGGCGGCATTCTGGTCCGCACGCCATCGGTTGCTGAGCGGGATGCTTTCCTCGGGCATGAGAAGCTCGAAGAGGTGGGTCTGTCGGCTGAAGCAGCAAGGGGTAAGTCTCTTGTCGTGCAGAGGGTGGAGAAACGGATCTCCCCCGAAGAATTCCTGGGTGAGCTGCATAAGCTAAACTTATGCAAGTTCACCGATGAGGAGTTTGAGAAGGAGGTCTGCCTTTCCTCCCGTTGGGAGGCAGGGGATGGTCGCCTAAATGCTGTCCTACAGTGCAGCTCCAGGGCCGCGGGTATTCTTCTCGGAGAAGGGAGGTGTTATATAAAGCACTTCTCGTTTCTCGTGAAGGAGAAATCGTTGGTGCAATGGTGCAATCGGTGTCTCGGCCTGGATCACTTCGCATCCAGGTGTAGGCAGAAGGACTCTGTGTGCTGGCGTTGTGGACAGTCGGGCCACTCTAAGCGCGATTGTGGTAATGCCATTCATTGCCGTGATTGCGACTTCAGGGGAAACCCGGCTGGACACTTTATGCTAAGCATGGATTGTCCAGTCTATGCTGCGGCGGTGGCCAGGGCGAGTGCTAGGCACTAAAATGCCAGTTAAATTAATACAATTTAACTGCCAGGGCGCTCGAGTAGCCATGTTCGAGTTAGGACAGATACTGTGTAGCTCACAGTGCAGCTTTGCGTTGTTGCAGGAACCTTACACTGTTGCAGGACATGTGAGGGGATTGCCTGCGCACATGCGATCGTTTGTGGACGACAGCGGCAATGCTGCTGTCGTAGTAAATGATGTCAACACTGTGTGTTCCCTGATAGGCTCAAGTGAATGGGGTGTGTGTGTGAATGTTGAGGGTAGCTTTGGTAGGCTGATTTTATGCAGCCTTTACTTTAAGCATGCCTTGGACATTGAACCGTACTTGGCATACCTCGATGAGTTGCTACGGATGATTGGGAATAGCGCTGCGATTTTCGGCATTGACGCTAATGCAGTCTCCCCTTTGTGGTTCAGTAAAATGACAGGACGCACGTCCCAATTTTACAGTACCATCAGGGGGGAACTGCTAAGCGAATGGATAGCCGTTAATCGCATAGCTGTTCTCAATCAGCCTAGTGACCTATATACTTTCGATGGTCCAAACGGGCAAAGTGATATTGATGTGACCCTGGCAAATACGACGGCGCTTCGTAGCTTTGATTTTCAGTGGCGCATCCGGCGTTCTGAGGGGGTGAGTGATCACAGCCTCATGGAGGTTGAGATTGTTCGCTCCAGCGGTACGCTAGATGTGCAGGAAAATTGGAATGAGAAGCGCTGGCTTCTCAAGAATGTCGACTGGGTGTCGTACAGGAGTGAAATTGCAAGAAAGGTCACATCAACATCACTTGAGGCCTTTCAACGTTTGGGTATCGATGGTAAGGTTGCCCTCATCAATGAGTGTATGTGGGATGTCAACGACCAACTCTTTCCAAGAAGCCGTATGGTGAATCGGAAAAGGGTTAAGTGGTGGACATCTGAGTTGAATGTGAAGCGTAAGCAGGTGAGGAGATTGCGAAAGCGTTTCCAAACCTGTAGACGTCACGGATCTGCAGACATGGATCAGGCAAAACTTGCTTACAGGCATGGTTTGGCTGAATACAAGAGTATGCTTGTCCGCAGCAAGAATGACAATTGGAGGACCTTTGCCGAGGAACACCGAGATGACCCCTGGGGTCGTCTTTACCGTGTTTGTCGGGGAAGGAAATCTTTGGAGCTTGGGGCCATCCATCATGAGGGCCAAGTGCTCACATCATGGAGGGACTGTGTATCTGTCCTGATGGGTACTTTCTTTCCCAGAGCCATTGTTTCGAATGATCCACTTGTGGATTTGCCGGGCGATGTGCCTGCGGTTACTGAAGGTGAAATTGGCTGCGCGATTTCTAGGCTTAAATCGAGGAAGTCACCAGGATTCGACGGACTAACTGGAGAGATGGTGAAAGCTATCTGGACAGTGGTTCCCGAATACTTGATGGCTCTTTACTCGTGCTGTGTCAGGGAGAATTATTTTCCCCTGGAATGGAAATGTGCAAAGGTGATAGTTCTGCTGAAGTCTAATGATAGGGTGAGGACCAATCCTCGCTCATATCGTGGCATCAGTCTCCTTCCTGTACTTGGAAAGGTGCTGGAAAGAGTCTTGGTGGACAGACTTATGCAGCGCATCCCTGAGCAGTCTCCATTCCAGTTCGGTTTTAAACCAGGGCGCAGTGTCGAAGATGCTTGGCTGCGCGTAAAGGACACTGTTGACGGATCTGCTGGGAAGTATGTCCTTGGTATCTTCATTGATTTCAAGGGCGCTTTCGATTGCCTTGACTGGGCAAGTGTGCTGCGGAGGTTGCAGGAGGTAGGGACTAGGGAGGGTTCCTTGTGGAAGAGCTATTTTTCCAACAGGTCAGCTCGTGTTGTCAATTCTTTTGACAGTGTGATGGTAGGTGTTGAGAGGGGATGTCCTCAGGGGTCTGTTGCTGGTCCATATATATGGAACTTGATGATGGATCCTCTGCTGCTGCTTCTTTCATCCTGGCAGTCGTACTGCAGTGTTGTCGCGTATGCTGATGATCTCCTTATCCTTCTCGAAGGCCAGTCTCGTGCTGAGTTGGAGAGTAGGGGTACGGAGGCCATGGGCGTAGTCACTAACTGGGGATCGAGTGTCGGTGTGGAAGTGGCGGTGGAAAAGACGTCCTTGATGCTGCTCAAGGGTAAATTATCCTTGAATCGGCCTCCAGTTGTTAGAGCTGTCGGGTTGAGTATAAGATACGTGACGGAAGTCAAGTATCTTGGCATCAATATCGGAGAGAGGATGAACTTTGTTCCTCATCTTGTAAAGATGAGAGCAAAACTCACATCCCTCGTGACAGCAGTCAGACGGGTGCTGAAGTGTGAGTGGGGTCTGTCGGGGCAAGCAGTCCGGACTGTATATGGTGGACTTTTTGTTGCATGCGCGGCATTTGGTGCACCGGTATGGTACGATGTTGCTAAGACCGTGACAGGAAGAAGCAAGCTCCTGACTTGTCAGCGAACTATGCTCCTTGGTTCACTTCGAGTATGTAAGACTGTCTCAACGGAGGCTCTACAAGTGTTGGCAGGTGTGCCACCGCTAGATCTGGAGGTCATCCGTCGTGGTATGGCCGGCAGATTACGGAGGCAGCGGCCGCTCTCAGCATCTGACTGGAGCGAGTGCCGGAATGTTCAGGGTCTAAGTGCCCGTGAACGGAAGGCCCTGTTGGAGAATGGCGTACTGTCGAGGTGGCAGTTGCGTTGGGGGGAAAGCAGCAAGGGAAGAGTAACGTTCGAGTTCCTTCCTGAAGTTGCTTATGCGTGTGGGCGGGAGTGTCTGGACCTCTCTCTCTATGCGGGCTTTCTGCTGACTGGGCATGGTTCCCTTAATGCTTTCTTGCATGAAAGGGCCCTAGCTGCGTCAGCAGAGTGCTCGTGTGGTGCACCGAGAGAAGATTGGAGACATGTGCTAATCGAGTGTCCGCGATATGCTCACTGCAGGGATCTCTCTGCGATGGGTGTAGTGCGGGTAGGTGACACTTGGGATTTCAGTCGTGTTCTCTTCTCAAGGGAGACGGCTGACAATCTAGCCATCTTTGCCGAACAAATCTTTCGGATACGGAGGCAATAATGGCAATGTTGTCCTTGTAGTAGAAACTGCTGTTTAACAAGGGGTTCACTTAGCGCTGGCCTCAGTTTGTGGTGCTCGACTCAAAAGGAGTCCTGGCTATACGAGGTTGGCGCAAGTCATAGTGTAGTCTGCGGCTATATGCTTCCAGGGCTCCCGATTTACTGGCAGGTTGGACTAAGTCCGCAACCTCCTTGTAACTTGCAGATGGTGGATGTTTGGGCGGGAGGGGGGCCGTACAGGTCTCATCCTGACCCACTCGGATCCCATTTGGGGGTTCTCCCCAACATATTGCTTCTTGCTATGGTAATGGCGCCTTATGTTGTTGTGTTTTTACTAGGCAACATTTGGGCCGGAGCCGTAATAAGTTGTCGTGTGGGGCATGGGGTGCCTGTTCATGTGATCGGTGATGACTCGACCTCGCAACTTTGCGTCGGTTACGGGGGCGTATAATGCCAGTGGTTCTATGCGCGAACTAACCGGTTCTTCGAGTAGTAGTAGTTTTGTTGTCCTTGTCTTTAGGTATGCCAGTTTGCCTTCGCTTTCTGGGGATTTTCGGTGGAGATGAGTGCATGTGTTACGTACCTGCACTCTCCTTCAATTTGATTTTTCGGTAGTGGCATGGAACGATTTGGTTAGTGCATGCCTCGGTCTGACCTTGCTGGGATTTCCGGGCGGAATTGTGTTGTCTTGTGCTGTATTTTTGTGTAGATGATGCATTTCGATCATTGGTCACTGCCTCGACTAACTGATTCGAAGTGCGTCATCTAAAAGGTTGCTAGGCCTTGAGTGTTAAGGCACTTATCTAGAAGTGACGTCACGGTTGCGAAAGCCTGACCAGAGGCTATATTCTGGTACCATGGGAGATAGCAGGCCCCGGAAAGGATATTTCTTTTCCGTGCTATTAAGAGGTAGGCCCCCTAGTGGGAGTATCATGGTGGCTGTGGTTGCCCAAAATCGCGGGCGCATATAGCATCTTATGATCCTATAACATCCAGGATCTGTGGATGCTAGAGGTGTTAGATAGGCCTCGCCCTCAGCAAGGTTTGTGGTCGCCCTTAAGCGTCACTAAATTGTTACTGGGGTGGTGAATACCTCCTCAGGGCGGTGGTCAACGCTTAATTTGACTCCGTTATTGTGGGTAGGCCCACCGTGAAGTTTGCCAATAATTGGCCGGGTATTCACGTTAAGCACACTCTTCGACTTTCTGCCCCTGTCTAGTCATTCGACTGTGAGCGCTCGAAGCGAGCAGACGTGTTTTCATTAGCTAGTGCAGTGAGTTTTTTGAGTGATAAGCCACCACAGTGTGGAATCTTTAGTGTGTGTTTGTGTGTGGGACTCGTTTCCGCAGCAAATAACGGCAACTTGTTTACGCGTAAGTTGTTTACGCAAAAGTTGTTTACGCAGTAAGTTGATTCTTTCTTATATTTTTCTTTTGTTGTATTTGCTTGAGTGAGCTGATGGAGGAGGGGAAAGCCCCGATCGATAGTGGTGGTCGGAGGTTGGATGCCTTTGTTGGCCTCACCTCCGACTGCGAGAGTGAGGCAGTTGCGTCTGATGTTCCGCTGCGGAATTTCTATTTGAAGAGTCCGCCGGTGGTAGAGGAGGAAGAAAGAAGAAGAAGAAGACGAGGAAGGCGCGCCGGGAATCCTTGGCGTCAGCCTCTGCCTCTATGGTAGATGACTCTGCCATGGAGACTGAGAGTGTTGCGGAGGCGGGTAAGGCCAGAAAGAGGCCGGTTGAAGAGGTTGCTCCGGCAAATTCTTCTGGTCCGGACTCTTTGGTGGCCAAGAAGGCGCTTACCGAGCCTTCTTCTTCTTCGAAGAAGGTAGGAGGGAACAAGGTAGGCAGCAAGGAGACAGGCAGCAAGGAGGCACGTGTGGTTTTGGTGCCTTTGCCGGCAGAGGCGGTTAGTGGTGGTACTGCGCCAGTGGTGATGGGTCCTCCTGTGGCTAGGGCGCGCTTGACTAAAGCTGTGGCTGAAGTCAAGTCGGCTCTTCCCACAGAAGCCCCGTCGCGGGTGCAAGCCACTGCGGGCTCTGCTGGTGCGACTGGATTGCCCAAGGCGAATCCAGCGCCACCTATGTGCGGAGTAGGGAAGGATGAGCTTAGCTTGGGTTGTGTCCTAGCTAAGTTCATGGAAATAAAGAAGATGGTGGTTTCTGCCATTGGCCACCATCCTGAGGCAGGCGTTGCCTTGACGGAGATATCGTCAAGGTACGAGGAGCTCCTGATAGAGCTGACAGGGACGCTTGAGCGTCATAGGGGTAGGGAGGACTCTGGTTCTGCTCCAGTGAGAGTTTCGGAGTCTTCGGTTGAGGGTAGGGACGGTCCAAGTGGGACCGTCAAGTGTTTAGGGGTCCCTGTTGGGATGGCGGTTGAGGGGCGACCTTCGTTCGCGCAGGTTGCCAGTACTGCCACTGTTTCTGGTGGTATGGGGGGCAAGGCTCAGGTTAGAAAACCTGATGTTGAACCCGCCAAACCAGTGGAGACGTGGTCTTCAGTAGTTAAAGGCAAGAAGGGAGAGTCAGTGGGAGCACTGAGGAAGAAGGTGGTGGAGGAATTGGTGCCTGCCGTGGGTGTCAGGGTGCATACTGTGCGCCCTGGCAAGCAGGGCGGCATTCTGGTCCGCACGCCATCGGTTGCTGAGCGGGATGCTTTCCTCGGGCATGAGAAGCTCGAAGAGGTGTGTCTGTCGGCTGAAGCAGCAAGGGGTAAGTCTCTTGTCGTGCAGAGGTTGGAGAAACGGATCTCCCCCGAAGAATTCCTGGGTGAGCTTCATAAGCTAAACTTATGCAAGTTCACCGAAGAGGAGTTTGAGAAGGAGGTCTGCCTTTCCTCCCGTTGGGAGGCAGGGGATGGTCGCCTGAATGCTGTCCTACAGTGCAGCTCCAGGGCCGCGGGTATTCTTCTCGGAGAAGGGAGGTGTTATATAAGGCACTTCTCGTTTCTCGTGAAGGAGAAAGCGTTGGTGCAATGGTGCAATCGGTGTCTCGGCCTGGATCACTTCGCATCCAGGTGTAGGCAGAAGGACTCTGTGTGCTGGCGTTGTGGACAGTCGGGCCACTCTAAGCGCGATTGTGGTAATGCCATTCATTGCCGTGATTGCGACTTCAGGGGAAACCCGGCTGGACACTTTATGCTAAGCATGGATTGTCCAGTCTATGCTGCGGCGGTGGCCAGGGCGAGTGCTAGGCACTAAAATGCCAGTTAAATTAATACAATTTAACTGCCAGGGCGCTCGAGTAGCCATGTTCGAGTTAGGACAGATACTGTGTAGCTCACAGTGCAGCTTTGCGTTGTTGCAGGAACCTTACACTGTTGCAGGACATGTGAGGGGATTGCCTGCGCACATGCGATCGTTTGTGGACGACAGCGGCAATGCTGCTGTCGTAGTAAATGATGTCAACACTGTGTGTTCCCTGATAGGCTCAAGTGAATGGGGTGTGTGTGTGAATGTTGAGGGTAGCTTTGGTAGGCTGATTTTATCCAGCCTTTACTTTAAGCATGCCTTGGACATTGAACCGTACTTGGCATACCTCGATGAGTTGCTACGGATGATTGGGAATAGCGCTGCGATTTTCGGCATTGACGCTAATGCAGTCTCCCCTTTGTGGTTCAGTAAAATGACAGGACGCACGTCCCAATTTTACAGTACCATCAGGGGGGAACTGCTAAGCGAATGGATAGCCGTTAATCGCATAGCTGTTCTCAATCAGCCTAGTGACCTATATACTTTCGATGGTCCAAACGGGCAAAGTGATATTGATGTGACCCTGGCAAATACGACGGCGCTTCGTAGCTTTGATTTTCAGTGGCGCATCCGGCGTTCTGAGGGGGTGAGTGATCACAGCCTCATGGAGGTTGAGATTGTTCGCTCCAGCGGTACGCTAGATGTGCAGGAAAATTGGAATGAGAAGCGCTGGCTTCTCAAGAATGTCGACTGGGTGTCGTACAGGAGTGAGATTGCAAGAAAGGTCACATCAACATCACTTGAGGCCTTTCAACGTTTGGGTATCGATGGTAAGGTTGCCCTCATCAATGAGTGTATGTGAGATGTCAACGACCAACTCTTTCCAAGAAGCCGTATGGTGAATCGGAAAAGGGTTAAGTGGTGGACATCTGAGTTGAATGTGAAGCGTAAGCAGGTGAGGAGATTGCGAAAGCGTTTCCAAACCTGTAGACGTCACGGATCTGCAGACATGGATCAGGCAAAACTTGCTTACAGGCATGGTTTGGCTGAATACAAGAGTATGCTTGTCCGCAGCAAGAATGACAATTGGAGGACCTTTGCCGAGGAACACCGAGATGACCCCTGGGGTCGTCTTTACCGTGTTTGTCGGCGAAGGAAATCTTTGGAGCTTGGGGTCATCCATCATGAGGGCCAAGTGCTCACATCATGGAGGGACTGTGTATCTGTCCTGATGGGTACTTTCTTTCCCAGAGCCATTGTTTCGAATGATCCACTTGTGGATTTGCCGGGCGATGTGCCTGCGGTTACTGAAGGTGAAATTGGCTGCGCGATTTCTAGGCTTAAATCGAGGAAGTCACCAGGATTCGACGGACTAACTGGAGAGATGGTGAAAGCTATCTGGACAGTGGTTCCCGAATACTTGATGGCTCTTTACTCGTGCTGTGTCAGGGAGAATTATTTTCCCCTGGAATGGAAATGTGCAAAGGTGATAGTTCTGCTGAAGTCTAATGATAGGGCATCAGTCTCCTTCCTGTACTTGGAAAGGTGCTGGAAAGAGTCTTGGTGGACAGACTGATGCAGCGCATCCCTGAGCAGTCTCCATTCCAGTTCGGTTTTAAACCAGGGCGCAGTGTCGAAGATGCTTGGCTGCGCGTAAAGGACACTGTTGACGGATCTGCTGGGAAGTATGTCCTTGGTATCTTCATTGATTTCAAGGGCGCTTTCGATTGCCTTGACTGGGCAAGTGTGCTGCGGAGGTTGCAGGAGGTAGGGACTAGGGAGGGTTCCTTGTGGAAGAGCTATTTTTCCAACAGGTCAGCTCGTGTTGTCAATTCTTTTGACAGTGTGATGGTAGGTGTTGAGAGGGGATGTCCTCAGGGGTCTGTTGCTGGTCCATATATATGGAACTTGATGATGGATCCTCTGCTGCTGCTTCTTTCATCCTGGCAGTCGTACTGCAGTGTTGTCGCGTATGCTGATGATCTCCTTATCCTTCTCGAAGGCCAGTCTCGTGCTGAGTTGGAGAGTAGGGGTACGGAGGCCATGGGCGTAGTGACTAACTGGGGATCGAGTGTCGGTGTGGAAGTGGCGGTGGAAAAGACGTCCTTGATGCTGCTCAAGGGTAAATTATCCTTGAATCGGCCTCCAGTTGTTAGAGCTGCCGGGTTGAGTATAAGATACGTGACGGAAGTCAAGTATCTTGGCATCAATATCGGAGAGAGGATGAACTTTGTTCCTCATCTTGTAAAGATGAGAGCAAAACTCACATCCCTCGTGCCAGCAGTCAGACGGGTGCTGAAGTGTGAGTGGGGTCTGTCGGGGCAAGCAGTCCGGACTGTATATGGTGGACTTTTTGTTGCATGCGCGGCATTTGGTGCACCGGTATGGTACGATGTTGCTAAGACCGTGACAGGAAGAAGCAAGCTCCTGACTTGTCAGCGAACTATGGTCCTTGGTTCACTTCGAGTATGTAAGACTGTCTCAACGGAGGCTCTACAAGTGTTGGCAGGTGTGCCACCGCTAGATCTGGAGGTCATCCGTCGTGGTATGGCCGGCAGATTACGGAGGCAGCGGCCGCTCTCAGCATCTGACTGGAGCGAGTGCCGGAATGTTCAGGGTCTAAGTGCCCGCGAACGGAAGGCCCTGTTGGAGAATGGCGTACTGTCGAGGTGGCAGTTGCGTTGGGGGGAAAGCAGCAAGGGAAGAGTAACGTTCGAGTTCCTTCCTGAAGTTGCTTATGCGTGTGGGCGGGAGTGTCTGGACTTCTCTCTCTATGCGGGCTTTCTGCTGACTGGGCATGGTTCCCTTAATGCTTTCTTGCATGAAAGGGCCCTAGCTGCGTCAGCAGAGTGCTCGTGTGGTGCACCGAGAGAAGATTGGAGACATGTGCTAATCGAGTGTCCGCGATATGCTCACTGCAGGGATCTCTCTGCGATGGGTGTAGTGCGGGTAGGTGACACTTGGGATTTCAGTCGTGTTCTCTTCTCAAGGGAGACGGCTGACAATCTAGCCATCTTTGCCGAACAAATCTTTCGGATACGGAGGCAATAGTGGCAATGTTGTCCTTGTAGTAGAAACTGCTGTTTAACAAGGGGTTCACTTAGCGCTGGCCTCAGTTTGTGGTGCTCGACTCAAAAGGAGTCCTGGCTATACGAGGTTGGCGCAAGTCATAGTGTAGTCTGCGGCTATATGCTTCCAGGGCTCCCGATTTACTGGCAGGTTGGACTAAGTCCGCAACCTCCTTGTAACTTGCAGATGGTGGATGTTTGGGCGGGAGGGGGGAAGTACTGGTCTCATCCTGACCCACTCGGATCCCATTTGGGGGTTCTCCCCAACATATTGCTTCTTGCTATGGTAATGGCGCCTTATGTTGTTGTGTTTTTACTAGGCAACATTTGGGCCGGAGCCGTAATAAGTTGTCGTGTGGGGCATGGGGTGCCTGTTCATGTGATCGGTGATGACTCGACCTCGCAACTTTGCGTCGGTTACGGGGGTGTATAATGCCAGTGGTTCTATGCGCGAACTAACCGGTTCTTCGAGTAGTAGTAGTTTTGTTGTCCTTGTCTTTAGGTATGCCAGTTTGCCTTCGCTTTCTGGGGATTTTCGGTGGAGATGAGTGCATGTGTTACGTACCTGCACTCTCCTGCAATTTGATTTTTCGGTAGTGGTATGGAACGATTTGGTTAGTGCATGCCTCGGTTTGACCTTGCTGGGATTTCCGGGCGGAATTGTGTTGTCTTGTGCTGTATTTTTGTGTAGAGGATGCATTTCGATCATTGGTCACTGCCTCGACTAACTGATTCGAAGTGCGTCATCTAAAAGGTTGCTAGGCCTTGAGTGTTAAGGCACTTATCTAGAAGTGACCTCACGGTTGCGAAAGCCTGACCAGAGGCTATATTCTGGTACCATGGGAGATAGCAGGCCCCGGAAAGGATATTTCTTTTCCGTGCTATTAAGAGGTAGGCCCCCTAGTGGGAGTATCATGGTGGCTGTGGTTGCCCAAAATCGCGGGCGCATATAGCATCCTATGATCCTATAACATCCAGGATCTGTGGGTGCTAGAGGTGTTAGATAGGCCTCGCCCTCAGCAAGGTTTGTGGTCGCCCTTAAGCGTCACTAAATTGTTACTGGGGTGGTGAATACCTCCTCAGGGCGGTGGTCAACGCTTAATTTGACACCGTTATTGTGGGTAGGCCCACCGTGAAGTTTGCCAATAATTGGCCGGGTATTCACGTTAAGCACACTCTTCGACTTTCTGCCCCTGTCTAGTCATTCGACTGTGAGCGCTCGAAGCGAGCAGACGTGTTAGCTAGTCAGTGCAGTGATTTATTCAGTGATAAGCCACCACAGTGTGGGATCTTTAGTGTGTGTTTGTGTGTAGGACTCGTTTCCACAGCAAAGTAACGGCAACTTGTTTACGCGTAAGTTGTTTACGCAAAGTTGTTTACGCAGTGAGTAGATTTCTTTTCTTATATTTTCTTTTGTTTGTTTTTGCTTTCTGAGTGAGCTGATGGAGGAGGGCAAAGCCCCGATCGATAGTGGCGGTCGGAGGGGGGATGCCTTTGTTGGCTTCACCTCCGAATGCTAGAGTGAGGCGGTTGCCTCAGATGTGCTACGGAGGAACTTCTTCTTGAAGAGTCCGGTGGTGGCGGAGGAATCGAAGAAGAAGAGGAAGAAGAAGACGAGGAAGGCGCGCCGGGATTCCTTGGCATCGGCCTCTGCCTCTGTGGTAGATGACTCTGCCATGCAGACGGAGAGCGTTGTCGAGGCGGCTAAGGCCAGAAAGAGGCCGGTTGAAGAGGGTGCTCCGGCTACCTCTTCAGGTCCGGACTCTTTGGTGGCGAAGAAGGTGCTCACTGAGCCTTCTTCTTCCTCCTTGGAGAAGACAGATAGGGTGGACAAGGTGGATAAGGTGGGTAAAGGTAGGAAGGAGGCACATGTGGTGTTGCTGCCTTTGCCGGCGGATGTAGTCGTGGCGGCGAGCAGCAGTGGTAGTGTGCCTAAGGCGATGGGTCCTCCTGTGGCTAGAGCGCGTACGACCAAAGCTTCGGCTACGGTCAGGGCGCCTCTTCCGACAGGAGCCCCGTCGCGGGTGCAAGCCACTGCGGGCTCTGCTGGTGCGACTGGATTGACCAAGGCGAATCCAGCGCCACCTATGTGCGGAGTAAGGAAGGATGAGCTTAGCTTGGGTTGTGTCCTAGCTAAGTTCATGGAGATAAAGAAGATGGTGGTTTCTGCCATTGGCCACCATCCTGAGGCAGGCGTTGCCTTGACGGAGATATCGTCAAGGTACGAGGAGCTCCTGATAGAGCTGACAGGGACGCTTGAGCGTCATAGGGGTAGGGAGGACTCCGGTTCTGCTCCAGTGAGAGTTTCGGAGTCTTCGGTTGAGGGTAGGGACGGTCCAAGTGGCACCGTCAAGTGTTTAGGGGTCCCTGTTGGGATGGCGGTTGAGGGGCGACCTTCGTTCGCGCAGGTTGCCAGTACTGCCACTGTTTCTGGTGGTATGGGGGGCAAGGCTCAGGTTAGAAAACCTGATGTTGAACCGCCAAGTGGAGACGTGGTCTTTAGTAGTTAAAGGCAAGAAGGGAGAAACCGTGGGGGCGCTGCAGAAGAAGGTGGTGGAGGAACTGGTGCCTGCCGTGGGTGTCAGGGTGCATACTGTGCGCCCTGGCAAGCAGGGCGGCATTCTGGTCCGCACGCCATCGGTTGCTGAGCGGGATGCTTTCCTCGGGCATAAAAAGCTCGAAGAGGTGGGTCTGTTGCCCGAAGCAGCAAGGGGTAAGTTTCTTGTCGTGCAGAGGGTGGAGAAACGGATCTCCCCCGAAGAGTTCCTGGGTGAGCTGCATAAGCTAAACTTATGCAAGTTCACCAAAGAGGAGTTTGAGAAGGAGGTCTGCCTTTCCACCCGTTGGGAGGCAGGGGATGGTCGCCTGAATGCTGTCCTACAGTGCAGCTCCAGGGCCGCGGGTATCCTTCTCGGAAAAGGAAGGTGTTATATAAAGCACTTCTCGTTTCTCGTGAAGGTGAAATCGTTGGTGCAATGGTGCAATCGGTGTCTCGGCCTGGATCACTTCGCATCCAGGTGTAGGCAGAAGGACTCTGTGTGCTGGCGTTGTAGACAGTCGGGCCACTCTAAGCGCGATTGTGGTAATGCCATTCATTGCCGTGATTGCGACTTCAGGGGAAACCCGGCTGGACACTTTATGCTAAGCATGGATTGTCCAGTCTATGCTGCGGCGGTGGCCAGGGCGAGTGCTAGGCACTAAAATGCCAGTTAAATTAATTCAATTTAACTGCCAGGGCGCTCGAGTAGCCATGTTCGAGTTGGGACAGATGCTGTGTAGCTCACAGTGCAGCTTTGCGTTGTTGCAGGAACCTTACACTGTTGCAGGACATGTGAGGGGATTGCCTGCGCACATGCGATCGTTTGTAGACGACAGTGGCAATGCTGCTGTCGTAGTAAATGATGTCAACACTGTGTGTTCCCTGATAGGCTCAAGTGAATGGGGTGTGTGTGTGAATGTTGAGGGTAGCTTTGGTAGGCTGATTTTATGCAGCCTTTACTTTAAGCATGCCTTGGACATTGAACCGTACTTGGCATACCTCGATGAGTTGCTACGGATGATTGGGAATAGCGCTGCGATTTTCGGCATTGACTCTAATGCAGTCTCCCCTTTGTGGTTCAGTAAAATGACAGGACGCACGTCCCAATTTTACAGTACCATCAGGGGGGAACTGCTAAGCGAATGGATAGCCGTTAATCGCATAGCTGTTCTCAATCAGCCTAGTGACCTATATACTTTCGATGGTCTAAACGGGCAAAGTGATATTGATGTGACCCTGGCAAATACGACGGCGCTTCGTAGCTTTGATTTTCAATGGCGCATCCGGCGTTCTGAGGGGGTGAGTGATCACAGCCTCATGGAGGTTGAGATTGTTCGCTCCAGCGGTACGCTAGATGTGCAGGAAAATTGGAATGAGAAGCGCTGGCTTCTCAAGAATGTCGACTGGGTGTCGTACAAGAGTGAGATTGCAAGAAAGGTCACATCAGCATCACTTGAGGCCTTTCAACGTTTGGGTATCGATGGTAAGGTTGCCCTCATCAATGAGTGTATGTGGGATGTCAACGACCAACTCTTTCCAAGAAGCCGTATGGTGAATCGGAAAAGGGTTAAGTGGTGGACATCTGAGTTGAATGTGAAGCGTAAGCAGGTGAGGAGATTGCGAAAGCGTTTCCAAACCTGTAGACGTCACGGATCTGCAGACGTGGATCAGGCAAAACTGCTTACAGGCATGGTTTGGCTGAATACAAGAGTATGCTTGTCCGCAGCAAGAATGACAATTGGAGGACCTTTGCCGAGGAACACCGAGATGACCCCTGGGGTCGTCTTTACCGTGTTTGTCGGGGAAGGAAATCTTTGGAGCTTGGGGCCATCCATCATGAGGGCCAAGTGCTCACATCATGGAGGGACTGTGTATCTGTCCTGATGGGTACTTTCTTTCCCAGAGCCATTGTTTCGAATGATCCACTTGTGGATTTGCCGGGCGATGTGCCTGCGGTTACTGAAGGTGAAATTGGCTGCGCGATTTCTAGGCTTAAATCGAGGAAGTCACCAGGATTCGACGGACTAACTGGAGAGATGGTGAAAGCTATCTGGACAGTGGTTCCCGAATACTTGATGGCTCTTTACTCGTGCTGTGTCAGGGAGAATTATTTTCCCCTGGAATGGAAATGTGCAAAGGTGATAGTTCTGCTGAAGTCTAATGATAGGGTGAGGACCAATCCTCGCTCCTATCGTGGCATCAGTCTCCTTCCTGTACTTGGAAAGGTGCTGGAAAGAGTCTTGGTGGACAGACTGATGCAGCGCATCCCTGAGCAGTCTCCATTCCAGTTTGGTTTTAAACCAGGGCGCAGTGTCGAAGATGCTTGGCTGCGCGTAAAGGACACTGTTGACGGATCTGCTGGGAAGTATGTCCTTGGTATCTTCATTGATTTCAAGGGCGCTTTCGATTGCCTTGACTGGGCAAGTGTGCTGCGGAGGTTGCAGGAGGTAGGGACTAGGGAGGGTTCCTTGTGGAAGAGCTATTTTTCCAACAGGTCAGCTCGTGTTGTCAATTCTTTTGACAGTGTGATGGTAGGTGTTGAGAGGGGATGTCCTCAGGGGTCTGTTGCTGGTCCATATATATGGAACTTGATGATGGATCCTCTGCTGCTGCTTCTTTCATCCTGGCAGTCGTACTGCAGTGTTGTCGCGTATGCTGATGATCTCCTTATCCTTCTCGAAGGCCAGTCTCGTGCTGAGTTGGAGAGTAGGGGTACGGAGGCCATGGGCGTAGTGACTAACTGGGGATCGAGTGTCGGTGTGGAAGTGGCGGTGGAAAAGACGTCCTTGATGCTGCTCAAGGGTAAATTATCCTTGAATCGGCCTCCAGTTGTTAGAGCTGCCGGGTTGAGTATAAGATACGTGACGGAAGTCAAGTATCTTGGCATCAATATCGGAGAGAGGATGAACTTTGCTCCTCATCTTGTAAAGATGAGAGCAAAACTCACATCCCTCGTGCCAGCAGTCAGACGGGTGCTGAAGTGTGAGTGGGGTCTGTCGGGGCAAGCAGTCCGGACTGTATATGGTGGACTTTTTGTTGCATGCGCGGCATTTGGTGCACCGGTATGGTACGATGTTGCTAAGACCGTGACAGGAAGAAGCAAGCTCCTGACTTGTCAGCGAACTATGCTCCTTGGTTCACTTCGAGTATGTAAGACTGTCTCAACGGAGGCTCTACAAGTGTTGGCAGGTGTGCCACCGCTAGATCTGGAGGTCATCCGTCGTGGTATGGCCGGCAGATTACGGAGGCAGCGGCCGCTCTCAGCATCTGACTGGAGCGAGTGCCGGAATGTTCAGGGTCTAAGTGCCCGCGAACGGAAGGCCCTGTTGGAGAATGGCGTACTGTCGAGGTGGCAGTTGCGTTGGGGGGAAAGCAGCAAGGGAAGAGTAACGTTCGAGTTCCTTCCTGAAGTTGCTTATGCGTGTGGGCGGGAGTGTCTGGACTTCTCTCTCTATGCGGGCTTTCTGCTGACTGGGCATGGTTCCCTTAATGCTTTCTTGCATGAAAGGGCCCTAGCTGCGTCAGCAGAGTGCTCGTGTGGTGCACCGAGAGAAGATTGGAGACATGTGCTAATCGAGTGTCCGCGATATGCTCACTGCAGGGATCTCTCTGCGATGGGTGTAGTGCGGGTAGGTGACACTTGGGATTTCAGTCGTGTTCTCTTCTCAAGGGAGACGACTGACAATCTAGCCATCTTTGCCGAACAAATCTTTCGGATACGGAGGCAATAATGGCAATGTTGTCCTTGTAGTAGAAACTGCTGTTTAACAAGGGGTTCACTTAGCGCTGGCCTCAGTTTGTGGTGCTCGACTCAAAAAGAGTCCTGGCTATACGAGGTTGGCGCAAGTCATAGTGTAGTCTGCGGCTATATGCTTCCAGGGCTCCCGATTTACTGGCAGGTTGGACTAAGTCCGCAACCTCCTTGTAACTTGCAGATGGTGGATGTTTGGGCGGGAGGGGGGCCGTACAGGTCTCATCCTGACCCACTCGGATCCCATTTGGGGGTTCTCCCCAACATTGCTTCTTGCTATGGTAATGGCGCCTTATGTTGCTGTGTTTTTACTAGGCAACATTTGGGCCGGAGCCGTAATAAGTTGTCGTGTGGGGCATGGGGTGCCTGTTCATGTGATCGGTGATGACTCGACCTCGCAACTTTGCGTCGGTTACGGGGGTGTATAATGCCAGTGGTTCTATGCGCGAACTAACCGGTTCTTCGAGTAGTAGTAGTTTTGTTGTCCTTGTCCTTAGGTATGCCAGTTTGCCTTCGCTTTCTGGGGATTTTCGGTAGAGATGAGTGCATGTGTTACGTACCTGCACTCTCCTGCAATTTGATTTTTCGGTAGTGGTATGGAACGATTTGGTTAGTGCGTGCCTCGGTCTGACCTTGCTGGGATTTCCGGGCGGAATTGTGTTGTCTTGTGTTGTATATTTTGTGTAGATGATGCATTTCGATCATTGGTCACTGCCTCGACTAACTGATTCGAAGTGCGTCATCTAAAAGGTTGCTAGGCCTTGAGTGTTAAGGCACTTATCTAGAAGTGACCTCACGGTTGCGAAAGCCTGACCAGAGGCTATATTCTGGTACCATGGGAGATAGCAGGCCCCGGAAAGGATATTTCTTTTCCGTGCTATCAAGAGGTAGGCCCCCTAGTGGGAGTGTCATGGTGGCTGTGGTTGCCCAAAATCGCGGGCGCATATAGCATCCTATGATCCTATAACATCCAGGATCTGTGGATGCTAGAGGTGTTAGATAGGCCTCGCCCTCAGCAAGGTTTGTGGTCGCCCTTAAGCGTCACTAAATTGTTACTGGGGTGGTGAATACCTCCTCAGGGCGGTGGTCAACGCTTAATTTGACTCCGTTATTGTGGGTAGGCCCACCGTGAAGTTTGCCAATAATTGGCCGGGTATTCACGTTAAGCACACTCTTCGACTTTCTGCCCCTGTCTAGCACTTTCGACTGTGAGCGCTCGAAGGGAGCAGACGTGTTTTCATTAGCTAGTGCAGTGATAGTGTTTTTCAGAAGTTTAGTGATAAGCCACAGTAGAGTGGTCATTTAGTTAGTGTTTGTGTGTGTGAAATTTTTTCTCCACACTAACGGTAACGTGTTTACGCGAAACTTGTTTACGCAAAAACTTGTTTACGCCGTAACTAATGATATTGGGTGAGTTGCTTTTGTATACTTATTTAGTGTATTTAGGCTATTAAGTGTTGTTGGAGTAACACATGGAGGAGGATTGTAGTGGTGGTCGGAAGGAGGATGCCTTTGTTGGCCTCTCCTCCGACTGCGAGAGTGAGGCAGTTGCGTCTGATGTTCCGCTGCGGAACTTCTATTTGAAGAGTCCGCCGGTGGTAGAGGAGGGGAAAAGAAAGAAGAAGAAGAAGACGAGGAAGGCGCGCCGGGAATCCTTGGCGTCAGCCTCGGCCTCTATGGTAGATGACTCTGCCATGGAGACTGAGAGTGTTGCGGAGGCGGGTAAGGCCAGAAAGAGGCCGGTTGAAGAGGTTGCTCCGGCAAATTCTTCAGGTCCGGACTCTTTGGTGGCCAAGAAGGCGCTTACCGAGCCTTCTTCTTCTTCTTCTTCGAAGAAGGTAGGAGGCAGCAAGGAGGCAGGCAGCAAGGAGGCACGTGTGGTTTTGGTGCCTTTGCCGGCAGAGGCGGTTGTTACAGCGGGTAGTGGTGGTACTGCGCCAGTGGTGATGGGTCCTCCTGTGGCTAGGGCGCGCTTGTCTAAAGCTGTGGCTGAAGTCAAGTCGGCTCTTCCCACAGAAGCCCCGTCGCGGGTGCAAGCCACTGCGGGCTCTGCTGGTGCGACTGGATTGCCCAAGGCGAATCCAGCGCTACCTATGTGCGGAGTAAGGAAGGATGAGCTTAGCTTGGGTTGTGTCCTAGCTAAGTTCATGGAAATAAAGAAGATGGTGGTTTCTGCCATTGGCCACCATCCTGAGGCAGGCGTTGCCTTGACGGAGATATCGTCAAGGTACGAGGAGCTCCTGATAGAGCTGTCAGGGACGCTTGAGCGTCATAGGGGTAGGGAGGACTCTGGTTCTGCTCCAGTGAGAGTTTCGGAGTCTTCGGTTGACGGTAGGGACGGTCCAAGTGGGACCGTCAAGTGTTTAGGGGTCCCTGTTGGGATGGCGGTTGAGGGGCGACCTTCGTTCGCGCAGGTTGCCAGTACTGCCACTGTTTCTGGTGGTATGGGGGGCAAGGCTCAGGTTAGAAAACCTGATGTTGAACCCGCCAAACCAGTGGAGACGTGGTCTTTAGTAGTTAATGGCAAGAAGGGAGAAACCGTGGGGGCACTGCAGAAGAAGGTGGTGGAGGAACTGGTGCCTGCCGTGGGTGTCAGGGTGCATACTGTGCGCCCTGGCAAGCAGGGCGGCATTCTGGTCCGCACGCCATCGGTTGCTGAGCGGGATGCTTTCCTCGGGCATAAGAAGCTCGAAGAGGTGGGTCTGTCGGCTGAAGCAGCAAGGGGTAAGTCTCTTGTCGTGCAGAGGGTGGAGAAACGGATCTCCCCCGAAGAATTCCTGGGTGAGCTGCATAAGCTAAGCTTATGCAAGTTCACCGAAGAGGAGTTTGAGAAGGAGGTCTGCCTTTCCTCCCGTTGGGAGGCAGGGGATGGTCGCCTGAATGCTGTCCTACAGTGCAGCTCCAGGGCCGCGGGTATTCTTCTCGGAGAAGGGAGGTGTTATATAAAGCACTTCTCGTTTCTCGTGAAGGAGAAATCGTTGGTGCAATGGTGCAATCGGTGTCTCGGCCTGGATCACTTCGCATCCAGGTGTAGGCAGAAGGACTCTGTGTGCTGGCGTTGTGGACAGTCGGGCCACTCTAAGCGCGATTGTGGTAATGCCATTCATTGCCGTGATTGCGACTTCAGGGGAAACCCGGCTGGACACTTTATGCTAAGCATGGATTGTCCAGTCTATGCTGCGGCGGTGGCCAGGGCGAGTGCTAGGCACTAAAATGCCAGTTAAATTAATTCAATTTAACTGCCAGGGCGCTCGAGTAGCCATGTTCGAGTTAGGACAGATACTGTGTAGCTCACAGTGCAGCTTTGCGTTGTTGCAGGAACCTTACACTGTTGCAGGACATGTGAGGGGATTGCCTGCGCACATGCGATCGTTTGTGGACGACAGCGGCAATGCTGCTGTCGTAGTAAATGATGTCAACACTGTGTGTTCCCTGATAGGCTCAAGTGAATGGGGTGTGTGTGTGAATGTTGAGGGTAGCTTTGGTAGGCTGATTTTATGCAGCCTTTACTTTAAGCATGCCTTGGACATTGAACCGTACTTGGCATACCTCGATGAGTTGCTACGGATGATTGGGAATAGCGCTGCGATTTTCGGCATTGACGCTAATGCAGTCTCCCCTTTGTGGTTCAGTAAAATGACAGGACGCACGTCCCAATTTTACAGTGCCATCAGGGGGGAACTGCTAAGCGAATGGATAGCCGTTAATCGCATAGCTGTTCTCAATCAGCCTAGTGACCTATATACTTTCGATGGTCCAAACGGGCAAAGTGATATTGATGTGACCCTGGCAAATACGACGGCGCTTCGTAGCTTTGATTTTCAGTGGCGCATCCGGCGTTCTGAGGGGGTGAGTGATCACAGCCTCATGGAGGTTGAGATTGTTCGCTCCAGCGGTACGCTAGATGTGCAGGAAAATTGGAATGAGAAGTGCTGGCTTCTCAAGAATGTCGACTGGGTGTCGTACAGGAGTGAGATTGCAAGAAAGGTCACATCAACATCACTTGAGGCCTTTCAACGTTTGGGTATCGATGGTAAGGTTGCCCTCATCAATGAGTGTATGTGGGATGTCAACGACCAACTCTTACCAAGAAGCCGTATGTTGAATCGGAAAAGGGTTAAGTGGTGGACATCTGAGTTGAATGTGAAGCGTAAGCAGGTGAGCAGATTGCGAATGCGTTTCCAAACCTGTAGACGTCACGGATCTGCAGACATGGATCAGGCAAAACTTGCTTACAGGCATGGTTTGGCTGAATACAAGAGTATGCTTGTCCGCAGCAAGAATGACAATTGGAGGACCTTTGCCGAGGAACACCGAGATGACCCTTGGGGTCGTCTTTACCGTGTTTGTCGGGGAAGGAAATCTTTGGAGCTTGGGGCCATCCATCATGAGGGCCAAGTGCTCACATCATGGAGGGACTGTGTATCTGTCCTGATGGGTACTTTCTTTCCCAGAGCCATTGTTTCGAATGATCCACTTGTGGATTTGCCGGGCGATGTGCCTGCGGTTACTGAAGGTGAAATTGGCTGCGCGATTTCTAGGCTTAAATCGAGGAAGTCACCAGGATTCGACGGACTAACTGGAGAGATGGTGAAAGCTATCTGGACAGTGGTTCCCGAATACTTGATGACTCTTTACTCGTGCTGTGTCAGGGAGAATTATTTTCCCCTGGAATGGAAATGTGCAAAGGTTATAGTTCTGCTGAAGTCTAATGATAGGGTGAGGACCAATCCTCGCTCCTATCGGGGCATCAGTCTCCTTCCTGTACTTGGAAAGGTGCTGGAAAGAGTCTTGGTGGACAGACTGATGCAGCGCATCCCTGAGCAGTCTCCATTCCAGTTTGGTTTCAAACCAGGGCGCAGTGTCGAAGATGCTTGGCTGCGCGTAAAGGACACTGTTGACGGATCTGCTGAGAAGTATGTCCTTGGTATCTTCATTGATTTCAAGGGTGCTTTCGATTGCCTTGACTGGGCAAGTGTGCGGCGGAGGTTGCAGGAGGTAGGGAGTAGGGAGGGTTCCTTGTGGAAGAGCTATTTTTCCAACAGGTCAGCTCGTGTTGTCAATTCTTTTGACAGTGTGATGGTAGGTGTTGAGAGGGGAGGTCCTCAGGGGTCTGTTGCTGGTCCATATATATGGAACTTGATGATGGATCCTCTGCTGCTGCTTCTTTCATCCCGGCAGTCGTACTGCAGTGTTGTCGCGTATGCCGATGATCTCCTTATCCTTCTCGAAGGCCAGTCTCGTGCTGAGTTGGAGAGTAGGGGTACGGAGGCCATGGGCGTGGTGACTAACTGGGGATCGAGTGTCGGTGTGGAAGTGGTGGTGGAAAAGACGTCCTTGATGCTGCTCAAGGGTAAATTATCCTTGAATCGGCCTCCAGTTGTTAGAGCTGCCGGGTTGAGTATAAGATACGTGACGGAAGTCAAGTATCTTGGCATTAATATCGGAGAGAGGATGAACTTTGTTCCTCATCTTGTAAAGATGAGAGCAAAACTCACATCCCTCGTGCCAGCAGTCAGACGGGTGCTGAAGTGTGAGTGGGGTCTGTCGGGGCAAGCAGTCCGGGCTGTATATGGTGGACTTTTTGTTGCATGCGCGGCATTTGGTGCACCGGTATGGTACGATGTTGCTAAGACCGTGACAGGAAGAAGCAAGCTCCTGACTTGTCAGCGAACTATGCTCCTTGGTTCACTTCGAGTATGTAAGACTGTCTCAACGTAGGCTCTACAAGTGTTGGCAGGTGTGCCACCGCTAGATCTGGAGGTCATTCGTCGTGGTATGGCCGGCAGATTACGGAGGCAGCGGCCGCTCTCAGCATGTGACTGGAGCGAGTGCCGGAATGTTCAGGGTCTAAGTGCCCGCGAACGGAAGACCCTGTTGGAGAATGGCGTACTGTCGAGGTGGCAGTTGCGTTGGGGGGAGAGCAGCAAGGGAAGAGTAACGTTCGAGTTCCTTCCTGAAGTTGCTTATGCGTGTGGGCGGGAGTGTCTGGACTTCTCTCTCTATGCGGGCTTTCTGCTGACTGGGCATGGTTCCCTTAATGCTTTCTTGCATGAAAGGGCCCTAGCTGCATCAGCAGAGTGCTCGTGTGGTGCACCGAGAGAAGATTGGAGACATGTGCTAATCGAGTGTCCGCGATATGCTCACTGCAGGGATCTCTCTGCGATGGGTGTAGTGCGGGTAGGTGACACTTGGGATTTCAGTCGTGTTCTCTTCTCAAGGGAGACGGCTGACAATCTAGCCATCTTTGCCGAACAAATCTTTCGGATACGGAGGCAATAGTGGCAATGTTGTCCTTGTAGTAGAAACTGCTGTTTAACAAGGGGTTCACTTAGCGCTGGCCTCAGTTTGTGGTGCTCGACTCACAAAGAGTCCTGGCTATACGAGGTTGGCGCAAGTCATAGTGTAGTCTGCGGCTATATGCTTCCAGGGCTCCCGATTTACTGGCAGGTTGGACTAAGTCCGCAACCTCCTTGTAACTTGCAGATGGTGGATGTTTGGGCGGGAGGGGGCCGTACAGGTCTCATCCTGACCCACTCGGATCCCATTTGGCGGTTCTCCCCAACATTGCTTCTTGCTATGGTAATGGCGCCTTATGTTGTTGTGTTTTTACTAGGCAACATTTGGGCCGGAGCCGTAATAAGTTGTCGTGTGGGGCATGGGGTGCCTGTTCATGTGATCGGTGATGACTCGACCTCGCAACTTTGCGTCGGTTACGGGGGTGTATAATGCCAGTGGTTCTATGCGCGAACTAACCGGTTCTTCGAGTAGTAGTAGTTTTGTTGTCCTTGTCTTTAGGTATGCCAGTTTGCCTTCGCTTTCTGGGGATTTTCGGTGGAGATGAGTGCATGTTTTACGTACCTGCACTCTCCTGCAATGGGATTTTTCGGTAGTGGTATGGAACGATTTGGTTAGTGCATGCCTCGGTCTGACCTTGCTGGGATTTCCGGGCAGAATTGTGTTGTCTTGTGTTGTATTTTTGTGTAGATGATGCATTTCGATCATTGGTCACTGCCTCGACTAACTGACTCGAAGTGCGTCCTCGTTTTTAGGTATGCCAGTTTGCGCTTTCTGGGGATTTTCGGTAGAGATGAGTGCATTATTTACGTACCTGCACTCTCCTGCAATGGGATTTTTCGGTAGTGGTATGGAACGATTTGGTTAGTGCATGCCTCGGTCTGACCTTGCTGGGATTTCCGGGCAGAATTGTGTTGTCTTGTGTTGTATTTTTGTGTAGATGATGCATTTCGATCATTGGTCACTGCCTCGACTAACTGACTCGAAGTGCGTCATCTAAAAGGTTGCTACGCCTTGAGTGTTAAGGCATTTATCTAGAAGTGACCTCACGGTTGCGAAAGCGTGACCAGAGGCTATATTCTGGTACCATGGGAGATAGCAGGCCCCGGAAAGGATATTTCTTTGCCGTGCTATCAAGAGGTAGGCCCCCTATTGGGAGTATCATGGTGACTGTGGTTGCCAAAAATCGCGGGCGCATATAGCACTCTATGATCCTATAACATCCAGGATCTGTGGATGCTAGAGGTGTTAGATAGGCCTCGCCCTCAGCAAGGTTTGTGGTCGCCCTTAAGCGTCACTAAATTGTTACTGGGGTGGTGAATACCTCCTCAGGGCGGTGGTCAACGCTTAATTTGACTCTGTTATTGTGGGTAGGCCCACCGTGAAGTTTGCCAATAATTGGCCGGGTATTCACGTTAAGCACACTCTTCGACTTTCTGCCCCTGTCTAGTTTTCCGCTGTGAGCATTTGAAGCGAGCAGTCGTGTTTTTCTTAGCTAGTGCAGTGAATAGTGTTTTTCAGTAGTGTAGACATAAGCCACAGCAGAGTGGTGTATTAGCTCGTGTTTGTGTGTGTGGAATTTCTTCCACACTAACGGGAAAGTGTTTACGCTAAACTTGTTTACGCAAAACTTGTTTACGTCGTATTTGCTGGTTGAGTTACTCAAATATATTTTTTTTAGTGTATTTAGCATTGTGTGGTTAGAGCAACACATGGAGGAGAATTGTAGTGGTGGTCGGAGGGAGGATGCCTTTGTTGGCCTCTCCTCCGACTGCGAGAGTGAGGCAGTTGCCTCTGATGTCCCGCCGCGGAACTTCTATTTGAAGAGTCCGCCGGTGGTAGAGGAGGGAAAAAGGAAGAAGAAGAAGACGAGGAAGGCGCGCCGGGAATCCTTGGCGTCGGCCTCAGCCTCAATGGTAGATGACTCTCCCATGGAGACTGAGAGTGTTGCGGAGGCGGGTAAGGCCAGAAAGAGGCCGGTTGAAGAGGTTGCTCCGGCAAATTCTTCAGGTCCGGACTCTTTGGTGGCCAAGAAGGCGCTTACCGAGCCTTCTTCTTCTTCGAAGAAGGTAGGAGGTAAGGAGGTAGGAAGCAAGGAGGCACGTGTGGTGTTGGTGCCTTTGCCGGCAGAAGCAGTTGCTGCAGCGGGTAGTGGTGGTACTGTGCCAGTGGTGATGGGTCCTCCTGTGGCTAGGGCGCGCTTGACTAAAGCTGTGGCTGAAGTCAAGTCGGCTCTTCCCACAGGAGCCCCGTCGCGGGTGCAAGCAACTGCGGGCTCTGCTGTTGCAAGTGCCTTGCCGAAGGCGAAGCCACCGCCACCTATGCGCGAGTCAAGGCAGGCTGAGGTTTTGACCTTGGCTAATGTCTTGGAGAAGTTTAGGGAGATTAGGAAGATGGTGGTTTCCACTGTTGGACACCATCCCGAGGTAGGCACTTCTCTAGCAGAGATTTCCTCCAAATATGAGGAACTCGTGCTAGAGTTGACAGGGACGCTCGAGCGTCATAGGGTTAGTGCGGACTCCGGATGTGCTCCTGCAGTGGGAGCTTCGGAGTCTGTAGAGGGTAGGGACGGTCCAAGTGGGACCGTCAAATCACTAGGAGTCCCTGTTGGGATGAACGTTGAGGGACGACCTTCGTTCGGTAGCCAGCACTGCCACTGTTTCGGGTAGTATGGGGGGCAAATGTCAGGTTAAGAAACCTGATGTGGAACCTGCCAGACCACTTGAGACGTGGTCTTTTGTTGTCAAGGGCAAGAAGGGAGAGTCAGTGGGAGCACTGAGGAAGAAGGTGGTGGAGGAATTGGTGCCTGCCGTGGGTGTCAGGGTGCATACTGTGCGCCCTGGCAAGCAAGGTGGCATTCTGGTCCGCACGCCATCGGTTGCTGAGCGGGATGCTTTCCTCGGGCCTAAGAAGCTCGAAGAGGTGGGTCTGTTGGCCGAAGCAGCAAGGGGTAAGTCTCTTGTCGTGCAGAGGGTGGAGAAACGGATCTCCCCCGAAGAATTCCTGGGTGAGCTGCAGGGGATGGTCGCCTGAATGCTGTCCTACAGTGCAGCTCCAGGGCCGCGGGTATCCTTCTCGGAGAAGGGAGGTGCTATATAAAGCACTTCTCGTCTCTCGTGAAGGAGAAAGCGTTGGTGCAATGGTGCAATCGGTGTCTCGGCCTGGACCACTTCGCATCCAGGTGTAGGCAGAAGGACTCTGTGTGCTGGCGTTGTGGACAGTCGGGCCACTCTAAGCGCGATTGTGGTAATGCCATTCATTGCCGTGATTGCGACTTCAGGGGAAACCCGGCTGGACACTTTATGCTAAGCATGGATTGTCCAGTCTATGCTGCGGCGGTGGCCAGGGCAAGTGCTCGACACTAAAAATGCCAGTTAAATTAATTCAATTTAACTGCCAGGGTGCTCGAGTAGCCATGTTCGAGTTAGGACAGATACTGTGTAGCTCACAGTGCAGCTTTGCGTTGTTGCAGGAACCTTACACTGTTGCAGGACATGTGAGGGGATTGCCTGCGCACATGCGATCGTTTGTGGACGACAGTGGCAATGCTGCTGTAGTAGTAAATGATGTAAACACTGTGTGTTCCCTGATAGGCTCAAGTGAATGGGGTGTGTGTGTGAATGTTGAGGGTAGCTTTGGTAGGCTCATTTTATGCAGCCTTTACTTTAAGCATGCCTTGGACATTGAACCGTAGTTGGCATACCTCGATGAGTTGCTACAGATGATTGGGAATAGCGCTGTGATTTTCGGCATTGACGCTAATGCAGTCTCCCCTTTGTGGATCAGCAAAATGACAGGACGCACGTCCCAGTTTTACAGTACCATCAGGGGGGAACTGCTAAGCGAATGGATAGCCGTTAATCGCATAGCTGTTCTCAATCAGCCTAGTGACCTGTATACTTTCGATGGTCCAAACGGGCAAAGTGATATTGATGTGACCCTGGCAAATACGACGGCGCTTCGTAGCTTTGATTTTCAGTGGCGCATCCGGCGTTCTGAGTGGGTGAGTGACACAGCCTCATGGAGGTTGAGATTGTTCGCTCCAGCGGTACGCTAGATGTGCAGGAAAATTGGAATGAGAAGCGCTGGCTTCTCAAGAATGTCGACTGGGTGTCGTACAGGAGTGAGATTGCAAGAAAGGTCACATCAACATCACTTGAGGCCTTTCAACGTTTGGGTATCGATGGTAAGGTTGCCCTCATCAATGAGTGTATGTGGGATGTCAACGACCAACTCTTTCCAAGAAGCCGTATGGTGAATCGGAAAAGGGTTAAGTGGTGGACATCTGAGTTGAATGTGAAGCGTAAGCAGGTTATGAGATTGCGAATGCGTTTCCAAACCTGTAGACGTCACGGATCTGCAGAAGTGGATCAGGCAAAACTTGCTTACAGGTATGGTTTGGCTGAATACAGTCTTGGTGGACAGACTGATGCAGCGCATTCCTGAGCAGTCTCCATTCCAGTTTGGTTTTAAACCAGGGCGCAGTATCGAAGATGCTTGGCTGCGCGTAAAGGACACTGTTGACGGATCTGCTGGGAAGTATGTCCTTGGTATCTTCATTGATTTCAAGGGCGCTTTCGATTGCCTTGACTGGGCAAGTGTGCTGCGGAGGTTGCAGGAGGTAGGGAATAGTGAGGGTTCCTTGTGGAAGACCTATTTTTCTAACAGGTCAGCTCGTGTTGTCAATTCTTTTGACAGTGTGATGGTAGGTGTTGAGAGGGGATGTCCTCGGGGGTCTGTTGCTGGTCCATATATATGGAACTTGATGATGGATCCTCCAGTGTTGTCGCGTATGCTGATGATCTCCTTATCCTCCTCGAAGGCCAGTCTCGTGCTGAGTTGGAGAGTAGGGGTACGGAAGCCATGGGCGTGGTGACTAACTGGGGATCGAGTGTCGGTGTGGAAGTGGCGGTGGAAAAGACGTCCTTGATGCTGCTCAAGGGTAAATTATCCTTGAATCGGCCTCCAGTTGTTAGAGCTGCCGGGTTGAGTATAAGATACGTGACGGAAGTCAAGTATCTTGGCATTAATATCGGAGAGAGGATGAACTTTGTTCCTCATCTTGTAAATGATGAACTTTGTTCCTCATCTTGTAAAGATGAGAGCAAAACTCACATCCCTCGTGCCAGCAGTCAGACGGGTGCAGAAGTGTGAGTGGGGTCTGTCGGGGCAAGCAGTCCGGACTGTATATGGTAGACTTTTTGTTGCATGCACGGCATTTGGTGCACCGGTATGGTACGATGTTGCTAAGACCGTGACAGGAAGAAGCAAGCTCCTGAGTTGTCAGCGAACTATGCTCCTTGGTTCACTTCGAGTATGCAAGACTGTCTCAACGGAGGCTCTACAAGTGTTGGCAGGTGTGCCACCGCTAGATCTGGAGGTCATCCGTCGTGGTATGGCCGGCAGATTGCGGAGTCAGCGGCCGCTCTCAGCATCTGACTGGAGCGAGTGCCGGAATGTTCAAGGTCTAAGTGCCCGCGAACTGAAGGCCCTGTTGGAGAATGGCGTACTGTCGAGGTGGCGGTTGCGTTGGGGGGAGAGCAGCAAGGGAAGAGTAACTTTCGAGTTCCTTCCTGAAGTTGCTTATGCGTGTGGGCGGGAGTGTCTGGACTTCTCTCTCTATGCGGGCTTTCTGCTGACTGGGCATGGTTCCCTTAATGCTTTCTTGCATGAAAGGGCCCTAGCTGCGTTAGAGGAGTGCTCGTGTGGTGCACCGAGAGAAGATTGGAGACATGTGCTAATCGAGTGTCCGCGATATGCTCACTGCAGGGATTTTTCTGCGATGGGTGTAGTGCGGGTAGGTGACACTTGGGATTTCAGCCGTGTTCTCTTCTCAAGGGAGACGGCTGACAATCTAGCCATCTTTGCCGAAGAAATCTTTCGGATATGGAGGCAATAATGGCAATGTTGTCCTTGTTGTTGAAACTGCTGTTTAACAAGGGGTTCACTTAGCGCTGGCCTCAGTTTGTGGTGCTCGACTCACAAAGAGTCCTGGCTATACGAGGTTGGCGCAAGTCATAGTGTAGTCTGCGGCTATATACTTCCAGGGCTCCCGATTTACTGGCAGGTTGGACTAAGTCCGCAACCTCCTTGTAACTTGCAGATGGTGGATGTTTGGGCGGGAGGGGGGCCGTATAGGTCTCATCCTGACCCACTCGAATCCCATTTGGGGGTTCTCCCCAACATTGCTTCTTGCTATGGTAATGGCGCCTTATGTTGCTGTGTTTTTACTAGGTAACTTTTGGGCCGGAGCCGTAATAAGCTGTCGTGTTTGGCATGGGGTGCCTGTTCATGTGGACGGTGATGACTCGACATCGCAACTATTGCGTCGGTTACGGGGGTGTATAACGCCAGTGGTTCTATGCGCGAACTAACCGGTTTTCGAGTAGTAGTAGTTTTGTTGTCCTCGTTTTTAGGTATGCCAGTTTGCGCTTTCTGGGGATTTTCGGTAGAGATGAGTGCATGTTTTACGTACCTGCACTCTCCTGCAATGGGATTTTTCGGTAGTGGTATGGAACGATTTGGTTAGTGCATGCCTCGGTCTGACCTTGCAGGGATTTCCGGGCAGAATTGTGTTGTCTTGTGTTGTATTTTTGTGTAGATGATGCATTTCGATCATTGGTCACTGCCTCGACTAACTGACTCGAAGTGCGTCATCTAAAAGGTTGCTACGCCTTGAGTGTTAAGGCATTTATCTAGAAGTGACCTCACGGTTGCGAAAGCGTGACCAGAGGCTATATTCTGGTACCATGGGAGATAGCAGGCCCCGGAAAGGATATTTCTTTGCCGTGCTATCAAGAGGTAGGCCCCTAGTGGGAGTATCATGGTGACTGTGGTTGCCAAAAATCGCGGGCGCATATAGCACCCTATGATCCTATAACATCCAGGATCTGTGGATGCTAGAGGTGTTAGATAGGCCTCGCAGTCAGCAAGGTTTGTGGTCGCCCTTAAGCGTCACTATATTGTTACTGGGGTGGTGAATACCTCCTCAGGGCGGTGGTCAACGCTTAATTAGACTCTGTTATTGTGGGTAGGCCCACCGTGAAGTTTGCCAATAATTGGCCGGGTATTCACGTTAAGCACACTCTTCGACTTTCTGCCCCTGTCTAGTTTTCCGCTGTGAGCATTTGAAGCGAGCAGTCGTGTTTTTCTTAGCTAGTGCAGTGAATAGTGTTTTTCAGTAGTGTAGACATAAGCCACAGCAGAGTGGTGTATTAGCTCGTGTTTGTGTGTGTGGAATTTCTTCCACACTAACGGGAAAGTGTTTACGCTAAACTTGTTTACGCAAAACTTGTTTACGTCGTATTTGCTGGTTGAGTTACTCAAATATATTTTTTTAGTGTATTTAGCATTGTGTGGTTAGAACAACACATGGAGGAGAATTGTAGTGGTGGTCGGAGGGAGGATGCCTTTGTTGGCCTCTCCTCCGACTGCGAGAGTGAGGCAGTTGCCTATTTGAAGAGTCCGCCGGTGGTAGAGGAGGGAAAAAGGAAGAAGAAGAAGACGAGGAAGGCGCGCCGGGAATCCTTGGCGTCGGCCTCAGCCTCAATGGTAGATGACTCTGCCATGGAGACTGAGAGTGTTGCGGAGGCGGGTAAGGCCAGAAAGAGGCCGGTTGAAGAGGTTGATCCGGCAAATTCTTCAGGTCCGGACTCTTTGGTGGCCAAGAAGGCGGTTACTGAGCCTTCTTCTTCTTCGAAGAAGGTAGGAGGTAAGGAGGTAGGAAGCAAGGAGGCACGTGTGGTGTTGGTGCCTTTGCCGGCAGAAGCAGTTGCTGCAGCGGGTAGTGGTGGTACTGTGCCAGTGGTGATGGGTCCTCCTGTGGCTAGGGCGCGCTTGACTAAAGCTGTGGCTGAAGTCAAGTCGGCTCTTCCCACAGGAGCCCCGTCGCGGGTGCAAGCCACTGCGGGCTCTGCTGTTGCAAGTGCCTTGCCGAAGGCGAAGCCACCGCCACCTATGCGCGAGTCAAGGCAGGCTGAGGTTTTGACCTTGGCTAATGTCTTGGAGAAGTTTAGGGAGATTAGGAAGATGGTGGTTTCCACGGTTGGACACCATCCCGAGGTAGGCACTTCTCTAGCAGAGATTTCCTCCAAATATGAGGAACTCGTGCTAGAGTTGACAGGGACGCTCGAGCGTCATAGGGTTAGTGCGGACTCCGGATGTGCTCCTGCAGTGGGAGCTTCGGAGTCTGTAGAGGGTAGGGACGGTCCAAGTGGGACCGTCAAATCACTAGGAGTCCCTGTTGGGATGAACGTTGAGGGACGACCTTCGTTCGCGCAGGTAGCCAGCACTGCCACTGTTTCGGGTAGTATGGGGGGCAAATGTCAGGTTAAGAAACCTGATGTGGAACCTGCCAGACCACTTGAGACGTGGTCTTTTGTTGTCAAGGGCAAGAAGGGAGAGTCAGTGGGAGCACTGAGGAAGAAGGTGGTGGAGGAATTGGTGCCTGCCGTGGGTGTCAGGGTGCATACTGTGCGCCCTGGGAAGCAAGGTGGCATTCTGGTCCGCACGCCATCGGTTGCTGAGCGGGATGCTTTCCTCGGGTATAAGAAGCTCGAAGAGGTGGGTCTGTTGGCCGAAGCAGCAAGGGGTAAGTCTCTTGTCGTGCAGAGGGTGGAGAAACGGATCTCCCCCGAAGAATTCCTGGGTGAGCTGCATAAGCTAAACTTATGCAAGTTCACCAAAGAGGAGTTTGAGAAGGAGGTCTGCCTTTCCTCCCGTTGGGAGGCAGGGGATGGTCGCCTGAATGCTTTCCTACAGTGCAGCTCCAGGGCCGCGGGTATCCTTCTCGGAGAAGGGAGGTGCTATATAAAGCACTTCTCGTTTCTCGTGAAGGAGAAATCGTTGGAGCAATGGTGTAACCGGTTTCGCGGCCTGGATCACTTCGCATCCAGGTGTAGGTAGAAGGACTCTGTGTGCTGGCGTCGTGGGCATTCGGGCCACTCTAAGCGCGATTGTGGTAATGCCATTCATTGCCGTGATTGCGACTTCAGGGGAAACCCGGCTGGACACTTTATGCTAAGCATGGATTGTCCAGTCTATTCTGCGGCGGTGGCCAGGGCAAGTGCTCGACACTAAAAATGCCAGTTAAATTAATTCAATTTAACTGCCAGGGTGCTCGAGTAGCCATGTTCGAGTTAGGACAGATACTGTGTAGCTCACAGTGCAGCTTTGCGTTGTTGCAGGAACCTTACACTGTTGCATTACATGTGAGGGGATTGCCTGCGCACATGCGATCGTTTGTGGACGACAGTGGCAATGCTGCTGTAGTAGTAAATGATGTAAACACTGTGTGTTCCCTGATAGGCTCAAGTGAATGGGGTGTGTGTGTGAATGTTGAGGGTAGCTTTGGTAGGCTGATTTTATGCAGCTTTTACATTAAGCATGCCTTGGACATTGAACCGTAGTTGGCATACCTCGATGAGTTGCTACAGATGATTGGGAATAGCGCTGCGATTTTCGGCATTGACGCTAATGCAGTCTCCCCTTTGTGGTTCAGCAAAATGACAGGACGCACGTCCCAGTTTTACAGTACCATCAGGGGGGAACTGCTAAGCGAATGGATAGCCGTTAATCGTATAGCTGTTCTCAATCAGCCTAGTGACCTGTATACTTTCGATGGTCCAAACGGGCAAAGTGATATTGATGTGACCCTGGCAAATACGACGGCGCTTCGTAGCTTTGATTTTCAGTGGCGCATCCGGCGTTCTGAGTGGGTGAGTGATCACAGCCTCATGGAGGTTGAGATTGATCGCTCCAGCGGTACGCTAGATGTGCAGGAATATTGGAATGAGAAGCGCTGGCTTCTCAAGAATGTCGACTGGGTGTCGTACAGGAGTGAGATTGCAAGAAAGGTCACATCAACATCACTTGAGGCCTTTCAACGTTTGGGTATCGATGGTAAGGTTGCCCTCATCCTTGAGTGTATGTGGGATGTCAACGACCAACTCTTTCCAAGAAGCCGTATGGTGAATCGGAAAAGGGTTAAGTGGTGGACATCTGAGTTGAATGTGAAGCGTAAGCAGGTTAGGAGATTGCGAATGCGTTTCCAAACCTGTAGACGTCACGGATCTGCAGAAGTGGATCAGGCAAAACTTGCTTACAGGCATGGTTTGGCTGAATACAAGCGTATGCTTGTCCGCAGTAAGAATGGCAATTGGAGGACCTTTGCCGAGGAACACCGAGATGACCCCTGGGGTCGTCTTTACCGTGTTTGTCGGGGAAGGAAATCCATGAGGGCCAAATGCTCACATCATGGAGGGACTGTGTATCTGTCCTGATGGGTACTTTCTTTCCCTGGTTGGTCCATTGGTTCGAATGATCCACTTGTGGATTTTCCGGGTGATGTGCCTGCGGTTACTGAAGGTGAAATTGGCTGCGCGATTTCTAGGCTTAAATCGAGGAAGTCACCAGGATTCGACGGACTAACTGGAGAGATGGTGAAAGCTATCTGGACAGTGGTTCCCGAATGCTTGATGGCTCTTTACTCGTGCTGTGTCAGGGAGAATTATTTTCCCCTGGAATGGAAATGTGCAAAGGTGATAGTTCTGCTGAAGTCTAATGATAGGGTGAGGACCAATCCTCGCTCCTATCGTGGCATCAGTCTCCTTCCTGTACTTGGAAAGGTGCTGGAAAGAGTCTTGGTGGACAGACTAATGGAGCTCATTCCTGAGCAGTCTTTATTCCAGTTTGGTTTTAAACCAGGGCGCAGTATCGAAGATGCTGGGCTGCGCGTAAAGGACACTGTTGACGGATCTGCTGAGAAGTATGTCCTTGGTATCTTCATTGATTTCAAGGGCGCTTTCGATTGCCTTGACTGGGCAAGTGTGCTGCGGAGGTTGCAGGAGGTAGGGAATAGTGAGGGTTCCTTGTGGAAGAGCTATTTTTCCAACAGGTCAGCTCGTGTTGTCAATTCTTTTGACAGTGTGATGGTAGGTGTTGAGAGGGGATGTCCTGGTCCATATATATGGAACTTGATGATGGATCCTCTGCTGCTGCTTCTTTCATCCTGGCAGTCGTACTGCAGTGTTGTCGCATATACTGATGATCTCCTTATCCTTCTCGAAGGCCAGTCTCGTGCTGAGTTGGAGAGTAGGGGTACGGAGGCCATGGGCGTGGTGACTAACTGGGGATCGAGTGTCGGTGTGGAAGTGGCGGTGGAAAAGACGTCCTTGATGCTGCTCAAGGGTAAATTATCCTTGAATCGGGCTCCAGTTGTTAGAGCTGCCGGGTTGAGTATAAGATACGTGACGGAAGTCAAGTATCTTGGCATTAATATTGGAGAGAGGATGAACTTTGTTCCTCATCTTGTAAAGATGAGAGCAAAACTCACATCCCTCGTGCCAGCAGTCAGATGGGTGCTGAAGTGTGAGTGGGGTCTGTCGGGGAAAGCAGTCCGGACTGTATATGGTGGACTTTTTGTTGCATGCGCGGCATTTGGTGCACCGGTATGGTACGATGTTGCTAAGACCGTGATAGGAAAAAGCAAGCTCCTGACTTGTCAGCGAACTATGCTCCTTGGTTCACTTCGAGTATGCAAGACTGTCTCAACGGAGGCTCTACAAGTGTTGGCAGGTGTGCCACCGCTAGATCTGGAGGTCATCCGTCGTGGTATGGACGACGGTTTCCCTTAATGCTTTCTTGCATGAAAGGGCCCTAGCTGCGTCAGCGGAGTGCTCGTGTGGTGCACCGAGAGAAGATTGGAGACATGTGCTAATCGAGTGTCCGCGATATGCTCACTGCAGGGATCTCTCTGCGATGGGTGTAGTGCAGATAGGTGACACTTGGGATTTCAGTCGTGTTCTCTTCTCAAGGCAGACGGCTGACAATCTAGCCATCTTTGCCGAACAAATCTTTCGGATACGGAGGCAATAATGGCAATGTTGTCCTTGTTGTAGAAACTGCTGTTTAACAAGGGGTTCACTTAGCGCTGGTCTCCCGATTTACTGGCAGGTTGGACTTAGTCCGCAACCTCCTTGTAACTTGCAGATGGTGGATGTTTGGGCGGGAGGGGGCCGTACAGGTCTCATCCTGACCCACTCGGATCCCATTTGGGGGTTCTCCCCAACATTGCTTCTTGCTATGGTAATGGCGCCTTATGTTGCTGTGTTTTTACTAGGTAACATTTGGGCCGGAGCCGTAATAAGTTGTCGAGTGGGGCATGGGGTGCCTGTTCATGTGATCGGTGATGACTCGACCTCGCAACTTGCGTCGGTTACGGGGGTGTATAGCGCCAGTGGTTCTATGCGCGAACTCACCGGTTCTTCGAGTAGTAGTAGTTTTGTTGTCCTCGTTTTTTTAGGTATGCCAGTTTGCCTTCGCTTTCTGGGGATTTTCGGTAGAGATGAGTGCATGTGTTACGTACCTGCACTCTCCTTCAATGGGATTTTTCGGTAGTGGTATTTAACGATTTGGCTAATGCATGCCTCGGTCTGACCTTGCTGGGATTTCCGGGCGGAATTGTGTTGTCTTGTGTTGTATTTTTGTGTAGATGATGCATTTCGATCATTGGTCACTGCCTCGACTAACTGATTCGAAGTGCGTCATCTAAAAGGTTGCTAGGCCTTGAGTGTTAAGGCACTTATCTAGAAGTGACCTCACGGTTGCAAAAGCCTGACCAGAGGCTATATTCTGGTACCATGGGAGATAGCAGGCCCCGGAAAGGATATTTCTTTTCCGTGCTATCAAGAGGTAGGCCCCCTAGTGGGAGTATCATGGTGGTGTGGTTGCCCAAAATCGCGGGCGCATATAGCATCCTATGATCCTATAACATCCAGGATCTGTGGATGCTAGAGGTGTTAGATAGGCCTCGCCCTCAGCAAGGTTTGTGGTCGCCCTTAAGCGTCACTAAATTGTTACTGGGGTGGTGAATACCTCCTCAGGGCGGTGGTCAACGCTTAATTTGACTCCGTTATTGTGGGTAGGCCCACCGTGAAGTTTGCCAATAATTGACCTCAGCCTCTATTGTAGATGACTCTGCCATGGAGACTGAGAGTGTTGCGGAGGCGGGTAAGGCCAGAAAGCGGCCGGTTGAAGAGGTTGCTCCGGCAAATTCTTCAGGTTGGGACTCTTTGGTGGCCAAGAAGGCGCTTACTGAGCCTTCTTCTTCTTCGAAGAAGGTAGGAGATAAGGAGGTAGGAAGCAAGGAGGCACGTGTGGTGTTGGTGCCTTTGCCGGCAGAAGCAGTTGTTGCAGCGGGAGTGGTGGTACTGTGCCAGTGGTGATGGGTCCTCCTGTGGCTAGGGCGCGCTTGACTAAAGCTGTGGCTGAAGTAAAGTCGGCTCTTCCCACAGGAGCCCCGTCGCGGGTGCAAGCCACTGCGGGCTCTGCTGTTGCAAGTGCCTTGCCGAAGGCGAAGCCAGCGCCACCTATGCGCGAGTCAAGGCAGGCTGAGGTTTTGACCTTGGCTAATGTCTTGGAGAAGTTTAGGGAGATTAGGATGATGGTGGTTTCCACAATTGGACACCATCCCGAGGTAGGCGCTTCTCTAGCAGAGATTTCCTCCAAATATGAGGATCTCGTGCTAGAGTTGACAGGGACGCTCGAGCTTCATAGGGGTAGGGAGGACTCCGAATGTGCTCCTGCAGTGGGAGCTTCGGAGTCTGTAGAGGGTAGGGACGGTCCAAGCGGGACCGTCAAATCACTAGGAGTCCCTGTTGGGATGAACGTTGAGGGACGACCTTCGTTCGCGCAGGTAGCCAGCACTGCCACTGTTTCGGGTAGTATGGGGGGCAAATGTCAGGTTAAGAAACCTGATGTGGAACCTGCCAGACCACTTGAGACGTGGTCTTTTGTTGTTAAGGGCAAGAAGGGAGAGTCAGTGGGAGCACTGAGGAAGAAGGTGGTGGAGGAATTGGTGCCTGCCGTGGGTGTCAGGGTGCATACTGTGCGCCCTGGCAAGCAAGGTGGCATTCTGGTCCGCACGCCATCGGTTGCTGAGCGGGATGCTTTCCTCGGGCATAAGAAGCTCGAAGAGGTGGGTCTGTTGGCAAGGGGTAAGTCTCTTGTCGTGCAGAGGGTGGAGAAACGGATCTCCCCCGAAGAGTTCCTGGGTGAGCTGCATAAGCTAAACATATGCAAGTTCACCAAAGAGGAGTTTGAGAAGGAGGTCTGCCTTTCCTCCCGTTGGGAGGCAGGGGATGGTCGCCTGAATGCTGTCCTACAGTGCAGCTCCAGGGCCGCGGGTATCCTTTTCGGAGAAGGGAGGTGCTATATAAAGCACTTCCCGTTTCTCGTGAAGGAGAAATCGTTGGTGCAATGGTGTAACCGGTGTCTCGGCCTGGATCACTTCGCATCCAGGTGTAGGCAGAAGGACTCTGTGTGCTGGCGTTGTGGACAGTCGGGCCACTCTAAGCGCGATTGTGGTAATGCCATTCATTGCCGTGATTGCGACTTCAGGGGAAACCCGGCTGGACACTTTATGCTAAGCATGGATTGTCCATGTCTATGCTGCGGCGGTGGCCAGGGCGAGTGCTCGACACTAAAAATGCCAGTTAAATTAATTCAATTTAACTGCCAGGGTGCTCGAGTAGCCATGTTCGAGTTAGGACAGATACTGTGTAGCTCACAGTGCAGCTTTGCGTTGTTGCAGGAACCTTACACTGTTGCAGGACATGTGAGGGGATTGCCTGCGCACATGCATTCGTTTGTGGACGACAGTGGCAATGCTGCTGTCGTAGTAAATGATGTAAACACTGTGTGTTCCCTGATAGGCTCAAGTGAATGGGGTGTGTGTGTGAATGTTGAGGGTAGCTTTGGTAGGCTGATTTTATGCAGCCTTTACTTTAAGCATGCCTTGGACATTGAACCGTAGTTGGCATACCTCGATGAGTTGCTACGGATGATTGGGAATAGCTACGGATGATTCGATTGACGCTAATGCAGTCTCCCCTTTGTGGTTCAGTAAAATGACAGGACGCACGTCCCAGTTTTACAGTACCATCAGGGGGGAACTGCTAAGCGAATGGATAGCCGTTAATCGCAAAGCTGTTCTTAATCAGCCTAGTGACCTGTATACTTTCGATGGTCCAAACGGGCAAAGTGATATTGATGTGACCCTGGCAAATACGACGGCGCTTCGTAGCTTTGATTTTCAGTGGCGCATCCGCCGTTCTGAGGGGGTGAGTGATCACAGCCTCATGGAGGTTGAGATTGTTCGCTCCAGCGGTACGCTAGATGTGCAGAAAAATTGGAATGAGAAGCGCTGGCTTCTCAAGAATGTCGACTGGGTGTCGTACAAGAGTGAGATTGCAAGAAAGGTCACATCAACACCACTTGATGCCTTTCAACGTTTGGGTATCGATGGTAAGGTTGCCCTCATCAATGAGTGTATGTGGGATGTCAACGACCAACTCTTTCCAAGAAGCCGTATGGTGAATCGGAAAAGGGTTAAGTGTTGGACATCTGAGTTGAATGTGAAGCGTAAGCAGGTTAGGAGATTGCGAATGCGTTTCCAAACCTGTAGACGTCACGGATCTGCAGACGTGGATCAGGCAAAACTTGCTTACAGGCATGGTTTGGCTGAATACAAGAGTATGCTTGTCCGCAGTAAGAATGACAATTGGAGGACCTTTGCCGAGGAACACCGAGATGACCCCCGGGGTCGTCTTTACCGTGTTTGTCGGGGAAGGAAATCCTTGTAGCTTGGGGCCATCCATCATGAGGGCCAAGTGCTCACATCATGGAGGGACTGTGTATCTGTCCTGATGGGTACTTTCTTTCCCAGAGCCATTGGTTCGATTGATCCAATTGTGGATTTGCCGGGTGATGTGCCTGTGGTTACTGAAGGTGAAATTGGCTGCGCGATTTCTAGGCTTAAATCGAGGAAGTCACCAGGATTCGACGGACTAACTGGAGAGATGGTGAAAGCTATCTGGACAGTGGTTCCCGAATACTTGATGTTTATGATGTTATTTTCCCCTGGAATGGAAATGTGCAAAGGTGATAGTTCTGCTAAAGTCTAATGATAGGGTGAGGACCAATCCTCGCTCCTATCGTGGCATCAGTCTCCTTCCTGTACTTGGAAAGGTGCTGGAAAGAGTCTTGGTGGACAGACTGATGCAGCGCATCCCTGAGCAGTCTCCATTCCAGTTTGGTTTCAAACCAGGGCGCAGTGTCGAAGATGCTTGGCTGCGCGTAAAGGACACTGTTGACGGATCTGCTGGGAAGTATGTCCTTGGTATCTTCATTGATTTCAAGGGCGCTTTCGATTGCCTTTACTGGGCAAGTGTGCTGCGGAGGTTGCAGGAGGTAGGGAATAGGGAGGGTTCCTTGTGGAAGACCTATTTTTCCAACAGGTCAGCTCGTGTTGTCAATTCTTTTGACAGTGTGATGGTAGGTGTTGAGAGGGGATGTCCTCAGGGGTCTGTTGCTGGTCCATATATATGGAACTTGATGATGGATCCTCTGCTGCTGCTTCTTTCATCCTGGCAGTCGTACTGCAGTGTTGTCGCGTATGCTGATGATCTCCTTATCCTTCTCGAAGGCCAGTCTCGTGCTGAGCTGGAGAGTAGGGGTACGGAGGCCATGGGCGTGGTGACTAACTGGGGATCGAGTGTCGTTGTGGAAGTGGCGGTGGAAAAGACGTCCTTGATGCAGCTCAAGGGTAAATTATCCTTGAATCGGCCTCCAGTTGTTAGAGCTGCCGGGTTGAGTATAAGATACGTGACGGAAGTCAAGTATCTTGGCATTAATATCGGAGAGAGGATGAACTTTGCTCGGGGTTGCTCTAAATTCCAAGAGCGGAAAGCAAAAATGGTTCTGCAGAAGCAGCCCCCAGTGAAAAATCCACTCGGTGCAGCCATACCCGTAACGCCTCAAATGACGTTCGCCCAAATGGTGTCCGGTCAGGGGAATACGGAAAAGCAGCAACTACCGAAGGCAGTGCTGCAACCTTCAGTGCCAAAAGCACACGAACCAGCGCCTGAATGGAAAGCTTCCATTGAAGGGCGTATGGCTCGGTTAGAGGAGCAGGTCGGCCAAATTCTGGCGCTCCTGCAGAACCAACCACGTCAAAAGTCCTAATGGCTGCGCAGACGGAGAGCATTTTTAAGATCCTTGCAGTGAATGCAAATTCATTGATAGGGATCCCACGGAAAAACGAGCTCTATAGATTGTTGGACGATCAAAGCCCAGAGCTGATGCTGATTAGCGAAACCAAGCTTGCTCGGAGAGCCATACTGGAGCACAGCAATTATAATGTTGTTAGAAGAGACCGGCCCAATTCCAGTGGTGGAGGCGGTGTTGCGATCTTCATAAAAAATAACATTAAACACAAGGTAGTGTATAGTAGTGAAGTACGAAGGTTTCAAGAGTTGGAGGCCTGCACCGTGTGCATTTCGCTCCGCAGTGGAAGGAGGTGGTATGCGGTGTCCGTCTACTCCTGGCAAACCCTAGTTCCAGAATAACTATATCAGAGCTCGATTCACTCTTTCGATGTCTGAGGCTGGACTCGGAGGAGAACTATTTTATTTTGGCCGGGGACATAAATGCCCAACATGGATATTGGGGGAACATGGTTTCCAATAACAGAGGGGACCAGCTTTATAACTGCTTTTGCTTACACAGTGTCGAGCCGTAATAAGTTGTCGTGTGGGGCATGGGGTGCCTGTTCATGTGATCGGTGATGACTCGACCTCGCAACTTGCGTCGGTTACGGGGGTGTATAGCGCCAGTGGTTCTATGCGCGAACTCACCGGTTCTTCGAGTAGTAGTAGTTTTGTTGTCCTCGTTTTTTTAGGTATGCCAGTTTGCCTTCGCTTTCTGGGGATTTTCGGTAGAGATGAGTGCATGTGTTACGTACCTGCACTCTCCTTCAATGGGATTTTTCGGTAGTGGTATTTAACGATTTGGCTAATGCATGCCTCGGTCTGACCTTGCTGGGATTTCCGGGCGGAATTGTGTTGTCTTGTGTTGTATTTTTGTGTAGATGATGCATTTCGATCATTGGTCACTGCCTCGACTAACTGATTCGAAGTGCGTCATCTAAAAGGTTGCTAGGCCTTGAGTGTTAAGGCACTTATCTAGAAGTGACCTCACGGTTGCAAAAGCCTGACCAGAGGCTATATTCTGGTACCATGGGAGATAGCAGGCCCCGGAAAGGATATTTCTTTTCCGTGCTATCAAGAGGTAGGCCCCCTAGTGGGAGTATCATGGTGGTGTGGTTGCCCAAAATCGCGGGCGCATATAGCATCCTATGATCCTATAACATCCAGGATCTGTGGATGCTAGAGGTGTTAGATAGGCCTCGCCCTCAGCAAGGTTTGTGGTCGCCCTTAAGCGTCACTAAATTGTTACTGGGGTGGTGAATACCTCCTCAGGGCGGTGGTCAACGCTTAATTTGACTCCGTTATTGTGGGTAGGCCCACCGTGAAGTTTGCCAATAATTGGCCTCAGCCTCTATTGTAGATGACTCTGCCATGGAGACTGAGAGTGTTGCGGAGGCGGGTAAGGCCAGAAAGCGGCCGGTTGAAGAGGTTGCTCCGGCAAATTCTTCAGGTTGGGACTCTTTGGTGGCCAAGAAGGCGCTTACTGAGCCTTCTTCTTCTTCGAAGAAGGTAGGAGATAAGGAGGTAGGAAGCAAGGAGGCACGTGTGGTGTTGGTGCCTTTGCCGGCAGAAGCAGTTGTTGCAGCGGGAGTGGTGGTACTGTGCCAGTGGTGATGGGTCCTCCTGTGGCTAGGGCGCGCTTGACTAAAGCTGTGGCTGAAGTCAAGTCGGCTCTTCCCACAGGAGCCCCGTCGCGGGTGCAAGCCACTGCGGGCTCTGCTGTTGCAAGTGCCTTGCCGAAGGCGAAGCCAGCGCCACCTATGCGCGAGTCAAGGCAGGCTGAGGTTTTGACCTTGGCTAATGTCTTGGAGAAGTTTAGGGAGATTAGGAAGATGGTGGTTTCCACAATTGGACACCATCCCGAGGTAGGCGCTTCTCTAGCAGAGATTTCCTCCAAATATGAGGATCTCGTGCTAGAGTTGACAGGGACGCTCGAGCTTCATAGGGGTAGGGAGGACTCCGAATGTGCTCCTGCAGTGGGAGCTTCGGAGTCTGTAGAGGGTAGGGACGGTCCAAGCGGGACCGTCAAATCACTAGGAGTCCCTGTTGGGATGAACGTTGAGGGACGACCTTCGTTCGCGCAGGTAGCCAGCACTGCCACTGTTTCGGGTAGTATGGGGGGCAAATGTCAGGTTAAGAAACCTGATGTGGAACCTGCCAGACCACTTGAGACGTGGTCTTTTGTTGTTAAGGGCAAGAAGGGAGAGTCAGTGGGAGCACTGAGGAAGAAGGTGGTGGAGGAATTGGTGCCTGCCGTGGGTGTCAGGGTGCATACTGTGCGCCCTGGCAAGCAAGGTGGCATTCTGGTCCGCACGCCATCGGTTGCTGAGCGGGATGCTTTCCTCGGGCATAAGAAGCTCGAAGAGGTGGGTCTGTTGGCAAGGGGTAAGTCTCTTGTCGTGCAGAGGGTGGAGAAACGGATCTCCCCCGAAGAGTTCCTGGGTGAGCTGCATAAGCTAAACTTATGCAAGTTCACCAAAGAGGAGTTTGAGAAGGAGGTCTGCCTTTCCTCCCGTTGGGAGGCAGGGGATGGTCGCCTGAATGCTTTCCTACAGTGCAGCTCCAGGGCCGCGGGTATCCTTTTCGGAGAAGGGAGGTGCTATATAAAGCACTTCCCGTTTCTCGTGAAGGAGAAATCGTTGGTGCAATGGTGTAACCGGTGTCTCGGCCTGGATCACTTCGCATCCAGGTGTAGGCAGAAGGACTCTGTGTGCTGGCGTTGTGGACAGTCGGGCCACTCTAAGCGCGATTGTGGTAATGCCATTCATTGCCGTGATTGCGACTTCAGGGGAAACCCGGCTGGACACTTTATGCTAAGCATGGATTGTCCATGTCTATGCTGCGGCGGTGGCCAGGGCGAGTGCTCGACACTAAAAATGCCAGTTAAATTAATTCAATTTAACTGCCAGGGTGCTCGAGTAGCCATGTTCGAGTTAGGACAGATACTGTGTAGCTCACAGTGCAGCTTTGCGTTGTTGCAGGAACCTTACACTGTTGCAGGACATGTGAGGGGATTGCCTGCGCACATGCATTCGTTTGTGGACGACAGTGGCAATGCTGCTGTCGTAGTAAATGATGTAAACACTGTGTGTTCCCTGATAGGCTCAAGTGAATGGGGTGTGTGTGTGTGAATGTTGAGGGTAGCTTTGGTAGGCTGATTTTATGCAGCCTTTACTTTAAGCATGCCTTGGACATTGAACCGTAGTTGGCATACCTCGATGAGTTGCTACGGATGATTGGGAATAGCTACGGATGATTCGATTGACGCTAATGCAGTCTCCCCTTTGTGGTTCAGTAAAATGACAGGACGCACGTCCCAGTTTTACAGTACCATCAGGGGGGAACTGCTAAGCGAATGGATAGCCGTTAATCGCAAAGCTGTTCTTAATCAGCCTAGTGACCTGTATACTTTCGATGGTCCAAACGGGCAAAGTGATATTGATGTGACCCTGGCAAATACGACGGCGCTTCGTAGCTTTGATTTTCAGTGGCGCATCCGCCGTTCTGAGGGGGTGAGTGATCACAGCCTCATGGAGGTTGAGATTGTTCGCTCCAGCGGTACGCTAGATGTGCAGAAAAATTGGAATGAGAAGCGCTGGCTTCTCAAGAATGTCGACTGGGTGTCGTACAAGAGTGAGATTGCAAGAAAGGTCACATCAACACCACTTGATGCCTTTCAACGTTTGGGTATCGATGGTAAGGTTGCCCTCATCAATGAGTGTATGTGGGATGTCAACGACCAACTCTTTCCAAGAAGCCGTATGGTGAATCGGAAAAGGGTTAAGTGTTGGACATCTGAGTTGAATGTGAAGCGTAAGCAGGTTAGGAGATTGCGAATGCGTTTCCAAACCTGTAGACGTCACGGATCTGCAGACGTGGATCAGGCAAAACTTGCTTACAGGCATGGTTTGGCTGAATACAAGAGTATGCTTGTCCGCAGTAAGAATGACAATTGGAGGACCTTTGCCGAGGAACACCGAGATGACCCCCGGGGTCGTCTTTACCGTGTTTGTCGGGGAAGGAAATCCTTGTAGCTTGGGGCCATCCATCATGAGGGCCAAGTGCTCACATCATGGAGGGACTGTGTATCTGTCCTGATGGGTACTTTCTTTCCCAGAGCCATTGGTTCGATTGATCCAATTGTGGATTTGCCGGGTGATGTGCCTGCGGTTACTGAAGGTGAAATTGGCTGCGCGATTTCTAGGCTTAAATCGAGGAAGTCACCAGGATTCGACGGACTAACTGGAGAGATGGTGAAAGCTATCTGGACAGTGGTTCCCGAATACTTGATGTTTATGATGTTATTTTCCCCTGGAATGGAAATGTGCAAAGGTGATAGTTCTGCTAAAGTCTAATGATAGGGTGAGGACCAATCCTCGCTCCTATCGTGGCATCAGTCTCCTTCCTGTACTTGGAAAGGTGCTGGAAAGAGTCTTGGTGGACAGACTGATGCAGCGCATCCCTGAGCAGTCTCCATTCCAGTTTGGTTTCAAACCAGGGCGCAGTGTCGAAGATGCTTGGCTGCGCGTAAAGGACACTGTTGACGGATCTGCTGGGAAGTATGTCCTTGGTATCTTCATTGATTTCAAGGGCGCTTTCGATTGCCTTTACTGGGCAAGTGTGCTGCGGAGGTTGCAGGAGGTAGGGAATAGGGAGGGTTCCTTGTGGAAGACCTATTTTTCCAACAGGTCAGCTCGTGTTGTCAATTCTTTTGACAGTGTGATGGTAGGTGTTGAGAGGGGATGTCCTCAGGGGTCTGTTGCTGGTCCATATATATGGAACTTGATGATGGATCCTCTGCTGCTGCTTCTTTCATCCTGGCAGTCGTACTGCAGTGTTGTCGCGTATGCTGATGATCTCCTTATCCTTCTCGAAGGCCAGTCTCGTGCTGAGCTGGAGAGTAGGGGTACGGAGGCCATGGGCGTGGTGACTAACTGGGGATCGAGTGTCGTTGTGGAAGTGGCGGTGGAAAAGACGTCCTTGATGCAGCTCAAGGGTAAATTATCCTTGAATCGGCCTCCAGTTGTTAGAGCTGCCGGGTTGAGTATAAGATACGTGACGGAAGTCAAGTATCTTGGCATTAATATCGGAGAGAGGATGAACTTTGCTCGGGGTTGCTCTAAATTCCAAGAGCGGAAAGCAAAAATGGTTCTGCAGAAGCAGCCCCCAGTGAAAAATCCACTCGGTGCAGCCATACCCGTAACGCCTCAAATGACGTTCGCCCAAATGGTGTCCGGTCAGGGGAATACGGAAAAGCAGCAACTACCGAAGGCAGTGCTGCAACCTTCAGTGCCAAAAGCACACGAACCAGCGCCTGAATGGAAAGCTTCCATTGAAGGGCGTATGGCTCGGTTAGAGGAGCAGGTCGGCCAAATTCTGGCGCTCCTGCAGAACCAACCACGTCAAAAGTCCTAATGGCTGCGCAGACGGAGAGCATTTTTAAGATCCTTGCAGTGAATGCAAATTCATTGATAGGGATCCCACGGAAAAACGAGCTCTATAGATTGTTGGACGATCAAAGCCCAGAGCTGATGCTGATTAGCGAAACCAAGCTTGCTCGGAGAGCCATACTGGAGCACAGCAATTATAATGTTGTTAGAAGAGACCGGCCCAATTCCAGTGGTGGAGGCGGTGTTGCGATCTTCATAAAAAATAACATTAAACACAAGGTAGTGTATAGTAGTGAAGTACGAAGGTTTCAAGAGTTGGAGGCCTGCACCGTGTGCATTTCGCTCCGCAGTGGAAGGAGGTGGTATGCGGTGTCCGTCTACTCCTGGCAAACCCTAGTTCCAGAATAACTATATCAGAGCTCGATTCACTCTTTCGATGTCTGAGGCTGGACTCGGAGGAGAACTATTTTATTTTGGCCGGGGACATAAATGCCCAACATGGATATTGGGGGAACATGGTTTCCAATAACAGAGGGGACCAGCTTTATAACTGCTTTTGCTTACACAGTGTCGAGTATAGACTCGATTTGAAAGCAACAGAGATCTCGTCGTTCCCCAGAACCGGGTCGTATCTGCACAAACGGTAAACTGTTTGAACACATTCGTGTACCTCAGTGACCATTGCGGACTCAGTGCCGAAGTCAAGATCCCCAACGACATTGCGGAATTAGGAGAGTATGTTCAAACGTACACTTACAACTACAGTAGGGCACGATGGACACGCTTCTCCAGATAAATGACACGAGCACTCTCTTCGAACGCGCTCCACATACCGTCCAATAGAAACTTGTCAAACGAAGAGATTGACATGTATCTAATTCAATTGGACGAGACAATTAAACGAACCATGGACATTACTATACCTCGGTATACACGGACAAACAACGAAAACTTGTACCGCAATGCAACAATCGACGCACTCCACCAACGTAAAAGTAGACTCCTGTCAAGATTAAAAACCTTGTACAGGCGGTTTACTGACAGACGAGACGAGGAAGTTAGGACACTGAAATCGCTCATTAAGAATATCCAAACATTAATTGTCCAGAATTACAGGCTTTCTGTTAATTCGTACTGGAATGACAAGATACGGGCTGTAAGATCTAACAATCCAAGCATGTTCCCGCAAATTAACAAATTCTTTCGAAGTAAACATAGCGATCTTCCGTGTCTTAAGCTCCCCAGAACGACGGACAACGAACAAATACTGGCTACAGCAGGTATTGATCCAGATAACGCTGTACTCGACGATAACTTCTTTGTGGTCGAAGATCCGCAGGAAAAAATGGAGGTACTAGGCGCGGTATTCCAAGAAGTGTATAAGGTGAATGAGAGCGTTCGCCCGAACCACGACCTGGATAACCGCGTACTGGCTAGCAACTCTCAACTTCGAGAAGACATGCAGCAATGGCGATCTGAGAACACTGGCTTTGTCGTGTTCAATGATGATAACATGGCAGATAATGCCATCGCCGACGAAGGGGTTCAACCCCCGTTCATATCGAAGACAGAACTCCAAGCGGTCTTCGAATCATTAAAGAAGAAAAAGTCTGTTGGAATCGACGGGATCTCCAACATTGTGCTAAGACACCTCCCCCTGGAAGTGGTTAATATGTACACAATCCTGTTTAACAATGCTTTGAATAATGCACATTATCCAGAGCATTGGAAAACTGCGATTGTGCAACCCATATCCAAGAGAGGAAAAGATTCTTCGAATCCTTGCAACCTCCGGTCAATAAGTCTCCTTCCGAATATCAGCAAGGTATTCGAGAAGGTGATAAATAGAGTTCTGATCAACTGGACTAAGGACAAAAATATAATTCCGGATAACCAATTCGGTTTCAAAGCGGGGCATGACACTATTCATGCTGCGTCGAAACTGGTGTCGGATATCCAATGGAACAAGAGCCAGAAACAATGTACGGGTGCCTGCTTGATTGACCTGGAGAGGGCCTTTGACACCGTATGGTTAGAAGGTCTTTTCTACAAGCTCAATCCGCTAGGCATAAGCAAACCACTGCTATACCTACTGTGTAACATGCTTACCGGTAGACGGTTCATAGTCAAGAATGGCAACGTGACCTCGACAGGTATATTTCAAGTTAAAAATGGTCTCCAACAGGGTGCCGTTAATTCGCCGATCCTGTTCAACATTTACTTGATCGATCTGTTAAGTTCTCTTCCTCATGCAATGCCGATGACTTGATCGTGTACAGATCAGGCAAAAAGATCGAGGAAATCACTACTCTCACGCAGGGTGACTTCGATTCATTCATGAGAAGTTGCGATGACTGGAAGTTGAGTATCAACTTTCAGAAGTCGGAAACCATTCTGTTCAGGACGCCGTTGTATAAGGCCTCGGCGGATACGAAAAAGAATTGGCGAAAGTTCTCAATCGTTGGAAGACACGGGGAACCACTGGCGCAAAAGACTGTAGTCAGATACCTGGGGATTTGGCTAGATCAGTATCTATATTTTTACAAACATGTAGATGCTGCTCTGGCCAGGGCCCGAGGCGTTTTTGCCCTTACAAAGAGACTGTTTTACAACAGCCAACTCGATTCGAGGGTGAAGGTCATCTGCTACATGGCGCTCATCCGGCCAATGCTCACCTATGGCTGTCCCGTGTGGTTCAACGGGAGTGCAAGCTTAATGGAAAAGATTCGGTTGTTCGAGAGGGCCTGTCTTAGGGCCTGCCTTCGCCTTTATCGAACTCCAGAGTCCCAGTACATAAAATACTATCCCAATGAGGTCTTATACAACAGGGCAAACCTGATAAGAGTGGACAATTTCCTGTTGAAGTTGGTTCGAGGTCACACTGCTAGAGCGATGAACTCCGTCAATAACTTGATCTCGGGGGCTTACTACCCCAATCCATTATACCACGAAAGGGTACGTCACAACGGCTTCGTCCCCCCAGAAGCATTTCTCCATCTAGATAAGCACAGTCTGATACAAGATGTAAATGCGGTGCTGCTCATCTACCACGTCGCCAGATCAACCGTGGATGGGCGACTCAACCACGACCGTTCCGTCGCACAACGAGCTGAGGAGGGTCTCCTCCGGTTCAGTACGGCGGTATCCAGGCGGGACATTCGAGAAGTTGCAATGCAGCACCAAAAGTTCTGGTGGCTGGGAAGCGAGGGAACTCCCTCCTCGAATCCTTTAGACCCCGGTTAGAGAGGTTTTAGTTCAGACCCCCGCATGGGGAGCAGTCGGTTTTATGTCTTGCAGTGTATTGAATATAAATATTCATATTATTAGCTGCAACCTATGGCCGACGTACTTAGAATAGGGTAGTATATTTTAAGGTAGAGTAAAAAAAAAAAATAAATAAATAAAAAAAAAAACAAAGAATGTATATGTGTATACATGACGATACATGTATACATTGTGTATAATAAGGATATATGCGTATAAACATGTGCATATGGGTATATACATGTGTATATGCATATATACGTAGGTTAGCTTAAGTTAGTTATTAAGTTTATTTTAAGGTAGAATGTAAGTTAGCTTGTAAGTTTTTATAAAAACCGTCCTGTAGTTCAGTTTTCAATTTTTTCTTAACAGTAATGTGTTCCTTTTAAATTTCAATTTATATTTTATTCGTTAGGTTAGGTTGAAAGACATAGAGTAAGATTAAGTTTAGCTTAGAGTGCCCGCCTAGGGCCAGTAAGTTTGAAATAAAAGCATTGTTCGTCTAACTAGTTGTAAGCATTTTTGTCTAGTATGTAAGTTTATTATGAATTAAATACTAAAAATGAATTAAAAAAAAAAAAAAGAGGATGAACTTTGTTCCTCATCTTGTAAAGATGAGAGCAAAACTCACATCCCTCGTGCCAGCAGTCAGACGGGTGCTGAAGTGTGAGTGGGGTCTGTCGGGGCAAGCAGTCCGGACTGTATATGGTGGACTTTTTGTTGCATGCGCGGCATTTGGTGCACCGGTATGGTACGATGTTGCTAAGACCGTGACAGGAAGAAGCAAGCTCCTGACTTGTCAGCGAACTATGCTCCTTGGTTCACTTCGAGTATGCAAGACTGTCTCAACGAAGGCTCTACAAGTGTTGGCAGGTGTGCCACCGCTAGATCTGGAGGTCATCCGTCGTGGTATGGCCGGCAGATTGCGGAGGCAGCTTTCTTGCATAAAAGGGCTCTAGCTGCGTCAGCGGAGTGGTCGTGTGGTGCACCGAGAGAAGATTGGAGACATGTGCTAATCGAGTGTCCTCGATATGCTCACTGCAGGGATCTCTCTGCGATGGGTGTAGTGCGGGTAGGTGACACTTGGGATTTCAGTCGTGTTCTCTTCTCAAGGGAGACGGCTGACAATCTAGCTATCTTTGCCGAACAAATCTTTCGGATACGGAGGCAATAATGGCAATGTTGTCCTTGTTGTTGAAACTGCTGTTTAACAAGGGGTTCACTTAGCGCTGGCCTCAGTTTGTGGTGCTCGACTCACAAAGAGTCCTGGCTATACGAGGTTGGCGCAAGTCATAGTGTAGTCTGCGGCTATATGCTTCCAGGGCTCCCGATTTACTGGCAGGTTGGACTAAGTCCGCAACCTCCTTGTAACTTGCAGATGGTGGATGTTTGGCGGGAGGGGGACCGTTCTGGTCTCATCCTGACCCACTCGGATCCCATTTGGGGGTTCTCTCCCGCCTTATGTTGCTGTGTTTTTACTAGGTAACATTTGGGCCGGAGCCGTAATAAGTTGTCGTGTGGGGCATGGGGTGCCTGTTCATGTGATCGGTGATGACTCGACCTCGCAACTTTGCGTCGATTACGGGGGTGTATAATGCCAGTGGTTCTATGCGCGAACTAACCGGTTCTTCGAGTAGTAGTAGTTTTGTTGTCCTTGTCTTTAGGTATGCCAGTTTGCCTTCGCTTTCTGGGGATTTTCGGTAGAGATGAGTGCATGTGTTACGTACCTGCACTCTCGTGCAATGGGATTTTTCGGTATTGGTATGGAACGATTTGGTTAGTGCGTGCCTTGGTCTGACCTTGCTGGGATTTCCGGGCAGAATTGTGTTGTATTTTTGTGTAGATGATGCATTTCGATCATTGGTCACTGCCTCGACTAACTGATTCGAAGTGCGTCATCTAAAAGGTTGCTAGGCCTTGAGTGTTAAGGCACTTATCTAGAAGTGACCTCACGGTTGCGAAAGCCTGACCAGAGGCTATATTCTGGTACCATGGGAGATAGCAGGCCCCGGAAAGGATATTTCTTTTCCGTGCTATCAAGAGGTAGGCCCCCTAGTGGGAGTATCATGGTGGCTGTGGTTGCCCAAAATCGCGGGCGCATATAGCATTCTATGATCCTATAACATCCATGATCTGTGGATGCTAGAGGTGTTAGATAGGCCTCGCCCTCAGCAAGGTTTGTGGTCGCCCTTAAGCGTCACTAAATTGTTACTGGGGTGGTGAATACCTCCTCAGGGCGGTGGTCAACGCTTAATTTGACTCCGTTATTGTGGGTAGGCCCACCGTGAAGTTTGCCAATAATTGGCCGGGTATTCACGTTAAGATCACTCTTCGACTTTCTGCCCCTGTCTAGTTTTCCGCTGTGAACATTTGAAGCGAGCAGTCGTGTTTTTCTTAGCTAGTGCAGTGAATAGTGTTTTTCAGTAGTGTAGACATAAGCCACAGCAGAGTGGTGTATTAGCTAGTGTTTGTGTGTGTGGAATTTCTTCCACACTAACGGGAAAGTGTTTACGCTAAACTTGTTTACGCAAAACTTGTTTACGTCGTATTTGCTGGGTGAGTTGCTCAAATAAATTTTTTAGTGTATTTAGCATTGTGTGTTTTTAGAGCAACACATGGAGGAGAATTGTAGTGGTGGTCGGAGGGAGGATGCCTTTGTGAGAGAGTGAGGCAGTTGCCTCTGATGTCCCGCCGCGGGACTTCTATTTGAAGAGTCCGCCGGTGGTAGAGGAGGGAAAAAGGAAGAAGAAGAAGACGAGGAAGGCGCGCCGGGAATCCTTGGCGTCGGCCTCAGCTTCTATGGTAGATGACTCTGCCATGGAGACTGAGAGTGTTGCGGAGGCAGGTAAGGCCAGAAAGAGGCCGGTTGAAGAGGTTGCTCCGGCAAATTCTTCAGGTCCGGACTCTTTGGTGGCCAAGAAGGCGCTTACCGAGCCTTCTTCTTCTTCTTCTTCTTCTTCTTCGAAGAAGGTAGGAGGTAAGAAGGCAAGGAGGCAGGCAGCAAGGAGGCACGTGTGGTGTTGGTGCCTTTGCCGGCAGAAGCGGTTGTTGCAGCGGGTAGTGGTGGTACTGTGCCAGTGGTGATTGGTCCTCCTGTGGCTAGGGCGCGCTTGACTAAAGCTGTGGCTGAAGTCAAGTCGGCTCTTCCCACAGGAGCCCCGTCGCGGGTGCAAGCCATTACGGGCTCTGCTGTTGCAAGTGCCCTGCCGAAGGCGAAGCCAGCGCCACCTATGCGCGAGTCAAGGCAGGCTGAGGTTTTGACCTTGGCTAATGTCTTGGAGAAGTTTAGGGAGATTAGGAAAATGGTGGTTTCCACGATTGGACACCATCCCGAGGTGGGCGCTTCTCTAGCAGAGATTTCCTCCAAATATGAGGAACTCGTGCTAGAGTTGACAGGGACGCTTGAGCGTCATAGGGGTAGGGCGGACTCCGGATGTGCTCCTGCTGTGGGAGCTTCGGAGTCTGTAGAGGGTAGGGACGGTCCAAGTGGGAGCGTCAAATCGCTAGGTGTCCCTGTTGGGATGAGAGTTGAGGGACGACCTTCGTTCGCGCAGGTAGCCAGCACTGTCGCTGTTTCGGGTGGTATGGGGGCAAATGTCAGGTTAACAAACCTGATGTGGAACCTGCCAGACCACTTGAGACGTGGTCCTTTGTTGTCAAGAGCAAGAAGGGAGAGTCAGTGGGAGCACTGAGGAAGAAGGTGGTTGAGGAATTGGTGCCTGCCGTGGGTGTCAGGGTGCATACAGTGCGCCCTAGCAAGCAAGGTGGCATTCTGGTCCGCACGCCATCGGTTGCTGCGCAGGATGCTTTCCTCGGGCATAAGAAGCTCGAAGAGGTTGGTCTGTTGGCCGAAGCAACAAGGGATAAGTCTCTTGTCGTGCAGAGGGTGGAGAAACGGATCTCCCCCGAAGAATTCATGGGTGAGCTGCATAAGCTAAACTTATGCAAGTTCACCAAAGAGGAGTTTGAGAAGGAGGTCTGCCTTTCCTCCCATTGGGAGGCAGGGGATGGTCGCCTGAATGCTTTCCTACAGTGCAGCTCCAAGGCCGCGGGTATCCTTCTTGGAGAAGGGAGGTGCTATATAAAGCACTTCTCGTTTCTCGTGAAGGAGAAAGCGTTGGTGCAATGGTGCAATCGGTGTCTCGGCCTGGGTCACTTCGCATCCAGGTGTAGGCAGAAGGACTCTGTGTGCTGGCGTTGTGGACAGTCGGGCCACTCTAAGCGCGATTGTGGTAATGCCATTCATTGCCGTGATTGCGACTTCAGGGGAAACCCGGCTGGACACTTTATGCTAAGCATGGATTGTCCAGTCTATGCTGCGGCGGTGGCCACGGCGAGTGCTCGACACTAAAAATGCCAGTTAAATTAATTCAATTTAACTGCCAGGGTGTTCGAGTAGCCATGTTCGAGTTAGGACAGATACTGTGTAGCTCACAGTGCAGCTTTGCGTTGTTGCAGGAACCTTACACTGTTGCAGGACATGTGAGGGGATTGCCTGCGTAGTAAATGATGTCAACACTGTGTGTTCCCTGATAGGCTCAAGTGAATGGGGTGTGTGTGAATGTTGAGGGTAGCTTTGGTAGGCTGATTTTATGCAGCCCTTACTTTAAGCATGCCTTGGACATTGAACCGTACTTGGCATACCTCGATGAGTTGCTACGGATGATTGGGAATAGCGCTGCGATTTTCGGCATTGACGCTAATGCAGTCTCCCCTTTGTGGTTCAGTAAAATAACAGGACGCACGTCCCAATTTTACAGTACCATCAGGGGGGAACTGCTAAGCGAATGGATAGCCGTTAATCGCATAGCTGTTCTCAATCAGCCTAGTGACCTATATACTTTCGATGGTCCAAACGGGCAAAGTGATATTGATGTGACCCTGGCAAATACGACGGCGCTTCGTAGCTTTGATTTTCAGTGGCGCATCCGGCGTTCTGAGGGGGTGAGTGATCACAGCCTCATGGAGGTTGAGATTGTTCGCTCCAGCGGTACGCTAGATGTGCAGGAAAATTGGAATGAGAAGCGCTGGCTTCTCAAGAATGTCGACTGGGTGTCGTACAAGAGTGAGATTGCAAGAAAGGTCACATCAACACCACTTGAGGCCTTTCAACGTTTGGGTATCGATGGTAAGGTTGCCCTCATCAATGAGTGTATGTGGGATGTCAACGACCAACTCTTTCCAAGAAGCCGTATGGTGAATCGGAAAAGGGTTAACTGGTGGACATCTGAGTTGAATGTGAAGCGTAAGCAGGTGAGGAGATTGCGAATGCGTTTCCAAACCTGTAGACGTCACGGATCTGCAGACGTGGATCAGGCAAAACTTGCTTACAGGCATGGTTTGGCTGAATACAAGAGTATGCTTGTCCGCAGTAAGAACGACAATTGGAGGACCTTTGCCGAGGAACACCGAGATGACCCCTGGGGTCGTCTTTACCGTGTTTGTCGGCGAAGGAAATCCTTGGAGCTTGGGGCCATCCATCATGAGGGCCAAGTGCTCACATCATGGAGGGACTGTGTATCTGTCCTGATGGGTACTTTCTTTCCCAGAGCCATTGGTTCGAATGATCCACTTGTGGATTTGCCGGGCGATGTGCCTGCGGTTACTGAAGGTGAAATTGGCTGCGCGATTTCTAGGCTTAAATCGAGGAAGTCACCAGGATTCGACGGACTAACTGGAGAGATGGTGAAAGCTATCTGGACAGTGGTTCCCGAATACTTGATGTTTATGATGTTATTTTCCCCTGGAATGGAAATGTGCAAAGGTGATAGTTCTGCTGAAGTCTAATGATAGGGTGAGGACCAATCCTCGCTCCTATCGTGGCATCAGTCTCCTTCCTGTACTTGGAAAGGTGCTGGAAAGAGTCTTGGTGGACAGACTGATGCAGCGCATCCCTGAGCAGTCTCCATTCCAGTTTGGTTTCAAACCAGGGCGCAGTGTCGAAGATGCTTGGCTGCGCGTAAAGGACACTGTTGACGGATCTGCTGGGAAGTATGTCCTTGGTATTCTCATTGATTTCAAGGGCGCTTTCGATTGCATTGACTGGGCAAGTGTGCTGCGGAGGTTGCAGGAGGTAGGGAATAGGGAGGGTTCCTTGTGGAAGAGCTATTTTTCCAACAGGTCAGCTCGTGTTGTCAATTCTTTTGACAGTGTGATGGTAGGTGTTGAGAGGGGATGTCCTCAGGGGTCTGTTGCTGGTCCATATGTATGGAACTTGATGATGGATCCTCTGCTGCTGCTTCTTTCATCCTGGCAGTCGTACTGCAGTGTTGTCGCGTATGCTGATGATCTCCTTATCCTTCTCGAAGGCCAGTCTCGTGCTGAGTTGGAGAGTAGGGGCGTGGTGACTAACTGGGGATCGAGTGTCGGTGTGGAAGTGGCGGTGGAAAAGACGTCCTTGATGCTGCTCAAGGGTAAATTATCCTTGAATCGGCCTCCAGTTGTTAGAGCTGCCGGGTTGAGTATAAGATACGTGACGGAAGTCAAGTATCTTGGCATTAATATCGGAGAGAGGATGAACTTTGTTCCTCATCTTGTAAAGATGAGAGCAAAACTCACATCCCTCGTGCCAGCAGTCAGACGGGTGCTGAAGTGTGAGTGGGGTCTGTCGGGGCAAGCAGTCCGGACTATATATGGTGGACTTTTTGTTGCATGCGCGGCATTTGGTGCACCGGTATGGTACGATGTTGCTAAGACCGTGACAGGAAGAAGCAAGCTCCTGAGTTGTCAGCGAACTATGCTCCTTGGTTCACTTCGAGTATGCAAGACTGTCTCAACGGAGGCTCTACAAGTGTTGGCAGGTGTGCCACCGCTAGATCTGGAGGTCATCCGTTGTGGTATGGCCGGCAGATTGCGGAGGCAGCGGCCACTCTCAGTGACCTCACGGTTGCGAAAGCCTGACCAGAGGCTATATTCTGGTACCATGGGAGATAGCAGGCCCCGGAAAGGATATTTCTTTTCCGTGCTATCAAGAGGTAGGCCCCCTAGTGGGAGTATCATGGTGGCTGTGGTTGCCCAAAATCGCGGGCGCATATAGCATTCTATGATCCTATAACATCCAGGATCTGTGGATGCTAGAGGTGTTAGATAGGCCTCGCCCTCAGCAAGGTTTGTGGTCGCCCTTAAGCGTCACTAAATTGTTACTGGGGTGGTGAATACCTCCTCAGGGCGGTGGTCAACGCTTAATTTGACTCTGTTATTGTGGGTAGGCCCACCGTGAAGTTTGCTAATAATTGTATTCGGGTATTCACGTTAAGATCACTCTTCGACTTTCTGCCCCTGTCTAGTTTTCCGCTGTGAACATTTGAAGCGAGCAGTCGTGTTTTTCTTAGCTAGTGCAGTGAATAGTGTTTTTCAGTAGTGTAGACATAAGCCACAGCAGAGTGGTGTATTAGCTAGTGTTTGTGTGTGTGGAATTTCTTCCACACTAACGGGAAAGTGTTTACGCTAAACTTGTTTACGCAAAACTTGTTTACGTCGTATTTGCTGGGTGAGTTGCTCAAATAAATTTTTTAGTGTATTTAGCATTGTGTGTTTTTAGAGCAACACATGGAGGAGAATTGTAGTGGTGGTCGGAGGGAGGATGCCTTTGTGAGAGAGTGAGGCAGTTGCCTCTGATGTCCCGCCGCGGGACTTCTATTTGAAGAGTCCGCCGGTGGTAGAGGAGGGAAAAAGGAAGAAGAAGAAGACGAGGAAGGCGCGCCGGGAATCCTTGGCGTCGGCCTCAGCTTCTATGGTAGATGACTCTGCCATGGAGACTGAGAGTGTTGCGGAGGCAGGTAAGGCCAGAAAGAGGCCGGTTGAAGAGGTTGCTCCGGCAAATTCTTCAGGTCCGGACTCTTTGGTGGCCAAGAAGGCGCTTACCGAGCCTTCTTCTTCTTCTTCTTCTTCTTCTTCTTCTTCGAAGAAGGTAGGAGGTAAGAAGGCAAGGAGGCAGGCAGCAAGGAGGCACGTGTGGTGTTGGTGCCTTTGCCGGCAGAAGCGGTTGTTGCAGCGGGTAGTGGTGGTACTGTGCCAGTGGTGATTGGTCCTCCTGTGGCTAGGGCGCGCTTGACTAAAGCTGTGGCTGAAGTCAAGTCGGCTCTTCCCACAGGAGCCCCGTCGCGGGTGCAAGCCATTACGGGCTCTGCTGTTGCAAGTGCCCTGCCGAAGGCGAAGCCAGCGCCACCTATGCGCGAGTCAAGGCAGGCTGAGGTTTTGACCTTGGCTAATGTCTTGGAGAAGTTTAGGGAGATTAGGAAAATGGTGGTTTCCACGATTGGACACCATCCCGAGGTGGGCGCTTCTCTAGCAGAGATTTCCTCCAAATATGAGGAACTCGTGCTAGAGTTGACAGGGACGCTTGAGCGTCATAGGGGTAGGGCGGACTCCGGATGTGTTCCTGCTGTGGGAGCTTCGGAGTCTGTAGAGGGTAGGGACGGTCCAAGTGGGACCGTCAAATCGCTAGGTGTCCCTGTTGGGATGAGAGTTGAGGGACGACCTTCGTTCGCGCAGGTAGCCAGCACTGTCGCTGTTTCGGGTGGTATGGGGGCAAATGTCAGGTTAACAAACCTGATGTGGAACCTGCCAGACCACTTGAGACGTGGTCCTTTGTTGTCAAGAGCAAGAAGGGAGAGTCAGTGGGAGCACTGAGGAAGAAGGTGGTTGAGGAATTGGTGCCTGCCGTGGGTGTCAGGGTGCATACAGTGCGCCCTAGCAAGCAAGGTGGCATTCTGGTCCGCACGCCATCGGTTGCTGAGCAGGATGCTTTCCTCGGGCATAAGAAGCTCGAAGAGGTGGGTCTGTTGGCCGAAGCAACAAGGGATAAGTCTCTTGTCGTGCAGAGGGTGGAGAAACGGATCTCCCCCGAAGAATTCATGGGTGAGCTGCATAAGCTAAACTTATGCAAGTTCACCAAAGAGGAGTTTGAGAAGGAGGTCTGCCTTTCCTCCCATTGGGAGGCAGGGGATGGTCGCCTGAATGCTTTCCTACAGTGCAGCTCCAAGGCCGCGGGTATCCTTCTTGGAGAAGGGAGGTGCTATATAAAGCACTTCTCGTTTCTCGTGAAGGAGAAAGCGTTGGTGCAATGGTGCAATCGGTGTCTCGGCCTGGGTCACTTCGCATCCAGGTGTAGGCAGAAGGACTCTGTGTGCTGGCGTTGTGGACAGTCGGGCCACTCTAAGCGCGATTGTGGTAATGCCATTCATTGCCGTGATTGCGACTTCAGGGGAAACCCGGCTGGACACTTTATGCTAAGCATGGATTGTCCAGTCTATGCTGCGGCGGTGGCCACGGCGAGTGCTCGACACTAAAAATGCCAGTTAAATTAATTCAATTTAACTGCCAGGGTGTTCGAGTAGCCATGTTCGAGTTAGGACAGATACTGTGTAGCTCACAGTGCAGCTTTGCGTTGTTGCAGGAACCTTACACTGTTGCAGGACATGTGAGGGGATTGCCTGCGTAGTAAATGATGTCAACACTGTGTGTTCCCTGATAGGCTCAAGTGAATGGGGTGTGTGTGAATGTTGAGGGTAGCTTTGGTAGGCTGATTTTATGCAGCCCTTACTTTAAGCATGCCTTGGACATTGAACCGTACTTGGCATACCTCGATGAGTTGCTACGGATGATTGGGAATAGCGCTGCGATTTTCGGCATTGACGCTAATGCAGTCTCCCCTTTGTGGTTCAGTAAAATAACAGGACGCACGTCCCAATTTTACAGTACCATCAGGGGGGAACTGCTAAGCGAATGGATAGCCGTTAATCGCATAGCTGTTCTCAATCAGCCTAGTGACCTATATACTTTCGATGGTCCAAACGGGCAAAGTGATATTGATGTGACCCTGGCAAATACGACGGCGCTTCGTAGCTTTGATTTTCAGTGGCGCATCCGGCGTTCTGAGGGGGTGAGTGATCACAGCCTCATGGAGGTTGAGATTGTTCGCTCCAGCGGTACGCTAGATGTGCAGGAAAATTGGAATGAGAAGCGCTGGCTTCTCAAGAATGTCGACTGGGTGTCGTACAAGAGTGAGATTGCAAGAAAGGTCACATCAACACCACTTGAGGCCTTTCAACGTTTGGGTATCGATGGTAAGGTTGCCCTCATCAATGAGTGTATGTGGGATGTCAACGACCAACTCTTTCCAAGAAGCCGTATGGTGAATCGGAAAAGGGTTAACTGGTGGACATCTGAGTTGAATGTGAAGCGTAAGCAGGTGAGGAGATTGCGAATGCGTTTCCAAACCTGTAGACGGCACGGATCTGCAGACGTGGATCAGGCAAAACTTGCTTACAGGCATGGTTTGGCTGAATACAAGAGTATGCTTGTCCGCAGTAAGAACGACAATTGGAGGACCTTTGCCGAGGAACACCGAGATGACCCCTGGGGTCGTCTTTACCGTGTTTGTCGGCGAAGGAAATCCTTGGAGCTTGGGGCCATCCATCATGAGGGCCAAGTGCTCACATCATGGAGGGACTGTGTATCTGTCCTGATGGGTACTTTCTTTCCCAGAGCCATTGGTTCGAATGATCCAATTGTGGATTTGCCGGGTGATGTGCCTGCGGTTACTGAAGGTGAAATTGGCTGCGCGATTTCTAGGCTTAAATCGAGGAAGTCACCAGGATTCGACGGACTAACTGGAGAGATGGTGAAAGCTATCTGGACAGTGGTTCCCGAATACTTGATGTTTATGATGTTATTTTCCCCTGGAATGGAAATGTGCAAAGGTGATAGTTCTGCTGAAGTCTAATGATAGGGTGAGGACCAATCCTCGCTCCTATCGTGGCATCAGTCTCCTTCCTGTACTTGGAAAGGTGCTGGAAAGAGTCTTGGTGGACAGACTGATGCAGCGCATCCCTGAGCAGTCTCCATTCCAGTTTGGTTTCAAACCAGGGCGCAGTGTCGAAGATGCTTGGCTGCGCGTAAAGGACACTGTTGACGGATCTGCTGGGAAGTATGTCCTTGGTATTCTCATTGATTTCAAGGGCGCTTTCGATTGCATTGACTGGGCAAGTGTGCTGCGGAGGTTGCAGGAGGTAGGGAATAGGGAGGGTTCCTTGTGGAAGAGCTATTTTTCCAACAGGTCAGCTCGTGTTGTCAATTCTTTTGACAGTGTGATGGTAGGTGTTGAGAGGGGATGTCCTCAGGGGTCTGTTGCTGGTCCATATGTATGGAACTTGATGATGGATCCTCTGCTGCTGCTTCTTTCATCCTGGCAGTCGTACTGCAGTGTTGTCGCGTATGCTGATGATCTCCTTATCCTTCTCGAAGGCCAGTCTCGTGCTGAGTTGGAGAGTAGGGGCGTGGTGACTAACTGGGGATCGAGTGTCGGTGTGGAAGTGGCGGTGGAAAAGACGTCCTTGATGCTGCTCAAGGGTAAATTATCCTTGAATCGGCCTCCAGTTGTTAGAGCTGCCGGGTTGAGTATAAGATACGTGACGGAAGTCAAGTATCTTGGCATTAATATCGGAGAGAGGATGAACTTTGTTCCTCATCTTGTAAAGATGAGAGCAAAACTCACATCCCTCGTGCCAGCAGTCAGACGGGTGCTGAAGTGTGAGTGGGGTCTGTCGGGGCAAGCAGTCCGGACTATATATGGTGGACTTTTTGTTGCATGCGCGGCATTTGGTGCACCGGTATGGTACGATGTTGCTAAGACCGTGACAGGAAGAAGCAAGCTCCTGAGTTGTCAGCGAACTATGCTCCTTGGTTCACTTCGAGTATGCAAGACTGTCTCAACGGAGGCTCTACAAGTGTTGGCAGGTGTGCCACCGCTAGATCTGGAGGTCATCCGTTGTGGTATGGCCGGCAGATTGCGGAGGCAGCGGCCACTCTCAGCATCTGACTGGAGCGAGTGCCGGAATGTTCAGGGTCTAAGTGCCCGCGAACGGAAGGCCCTGTTGGAGAATGGCGTACTGTCGAGATGACAGTTGCGTTGGGGGGAGAGCAGCAAGGGAAGAGTATCTTTCGAGTTCCTTCCTGAAGTTGCTTATGCGTGTGGGCGGGAGTGTCTGGACTTCTCTCTCTATGCGGGCTTTCTGCTGACTGGGCATGGTTCCCTTGATGCTTTCTTGCATGAAAGGGCCCTAGCTGCGTCAGCGGAGTGCTCGTGTGGTGCACCGAGAGAAGATTGGAGACATGTGCTAATCGAGTGTCCGCGATATGCTCACTGCAGGGATCTCTCTGCGATGGGTGTAGTGCGTGTAGGTGACACTTGGGATTTCAGCCGTGTTCTCTTTTCAAGGGAGACGGCTGACAATCTAGCTATCTTTGCCGAACAAATCTTTCGGATACGGAGGCAATAATGGCAATGTTGTCCTTGTTGTTGAAACTGCTGTTTAACAAGGGGTTCACTTAGCGCTGGCCTCAGTTTGTGGTGCTCGACTCACAAAGAGTCCTGGCTATACGAGGTCGGCGCAAGTCATAGTGTAGTCTGCGGCTATATGCTTCCACGGCTCCCGATTTACTGGCAGGTTGGACTAAGTCCGCAACCTCCTTGTAACTTGCAGATGGCGGATGTTTGGGCGGGAGGGGGGCCGTACGGGTCTCATCCTGACCCACTCGGATCCCATTTGGGGGTTCTCCCCAACATTGCTTCTTGCTATGGTAATGGCACCTTATGTTGCTGTGTTTTTACTAGGTAACATTTGGGCCGGAGCCGTAATAAGTTGTCGTGTGGGGCATGGGGTGCCTGTTCATGTGATCGGTGATGACTCGACCTCGCAACTTTGCGTCGGTTACGGGGGTTTTGTTGTCCTTGTCTTTAGGTATGCCAGTTTGCCTTCGCCTTCTGGGGATTTTCGGTAGAGATGAGTGCATGTGTTACGTACCTGCACTCTCCTGCAATGGGATTTTTCGGTAGTGGTATGGAACGATTTGGTTAGTGCGTGCCTCCGTCTGACCTTGCTGGGATTTCCGGGCAGAATTGTGTTGTCTTGTGTTGTATTTTTGTGTAGATGATGCATTTCGATCATTGGTCACTGCCTCGACTTACTGATTCGAAGTGCGTCATCTAAAAGGTTGCTAGGCCTTGAGTGTTAAGGCACTTATCTAGAAGTGACCTCACGGTTGCGAAAGCCTGACCAGAGGCTATATTCTGGTACCATGGGAGATAGCAGGCCCCGGAAAGGATATTTCTTTTCCGTGCTATCAAGAGATAGGCCCCCTAGTGGGAGTATCATGGTGGTGTGGTTGCCCAAAATCGCGGGCGCATATAGCATTCTATGATCCTCTATCATCCAGGATCTGTGGATGCTAGAGGTGTTGGATAGGCCTCACCCTCAGCGAGGTTTGTGGTCGCCCTTAAGCGTCACTAAATTGTTACTGGGGTGGTGAATACCTCCTCAGGGCGGTGGTCAACGCTTAATTTGACTCCGTTATTGTGGGTAGGCCCACCGTGAAGTTTGCCAATAATTGGCCGGGTATTCACGTTAAGCACACTCTTCGACTATCTGCCCCTGTCTAGTTTTCCGCTGTGAGCATTTGAAGCGAGCAGTCGTGTTTTTCTTAGCTAGTGCAGTGAATAGTGTTTTTCAGTAGTGTAGACATAAGCCACAGCAGAGTGGTGTATTAGCTAGTGTTTGTGTGTGTGGAATTTCTTCCACACTAACGGGAAAGTGTTTACGCTAAACTTGTTTACGTCGTATTTGCTGGGTGAGTTGCTCAAATATATTTTTTTAGTGTATTTAGCATTGTGTGTTGTGAGAGCAACACATGGAGGAGAATTGTAGTGGTGGTCGGAGGGAGGAAGCCTTTGTTGGCCTCTCCTCCGACTGCGAGAGTGAGGCGGTTGCCTCTGATGTCCCGCCGCGGGACTTCTATTTGAAGAGTCCGCCGGTGGTAGAGGAGGGAAAAAGGAAGAAGAAGAAGAAGACGAGGAAGGCGCGCCGGGAATCCTTGGCGTCGGCCTCAGCCTCAATGGTAGATGACTCTGCCATGGAGACTGAGAGTGTTGCGGAGGCGGGTAAGGCCAGAAAGAGGCCGGTTGAAGAGGTTGCTCCGGCAAATTCTTCAGGTCCGGACTCTTTGGTGGCCAAGAAGGCGCTTACTGAGCCATCTTCTTCTTCGAAGAAGGTAGGAGGTAAGGAGGTAGGTAGCAAGGAGGCACGTGTGGTGTTGGTGCCTTTGCCGGCAGAAGCGGTTGTTGCAGCGGGTAGTGGTGGTACTGTGCCAGTGGTGATGGGTCCTCCTGTGGCTAGGGCGCGCTTGACTAAAGCTGTGGCTGAAGTCAAGTCGGCTCTTCCCACAGGAGCCCCGTCGCGGGTGCAAGCCACTGCGGGCTCTGCTGTTGCAAGTGCCTTGCCGAAGGCGAAGGCAGCGCCACCTATGCGCGAGTCAACCCAGGCTGAGGTTTTGACCTTGGCTAATGTCTTGGAGAAGTTTAGGGAGATTAGGAAGATAGTGGTTTCCACGATTGGACACCATCCCGAGGTAGGCGCTTCTCTAGCTGAGATTTCCTCCAAATATGAGGAACTCGTGCTAGAGTTGACAGGGACGCTCGAGCGTCATAGGGGTAGGGCGGACTCCGGATGTGCTCTTGCAGTGGGAGCTTCGGAGTCTGTAGAGGGTAGGGACGGTCCAAGTGGGACCGTCAAATCACTTGGAGTCCCTGTTGGGATGAACGTTGAGGGACGACCTTCGTTCGCGCAGGTAGCCAGCACTGCCACTGTTTCGGGTAGTATGGGGGGCAAATGTCAGGTTAAGAAACCTGATGTGGAACCTGCCAGACCACTTGAGACGTGGTCTTTTGTTGTCAAGGGCAAGAAGGGAGAGTCAGTGGGAGCACTGAGGAAGAAGGTGGTGGAGGAATTGGTGCCTGCCGTGGGTGTCAGGGTGCATACTGTACGCCCTGGGAAGCAAGGTGGCATTCTGGTCCGCACGCCATCGGTTGCTGAGCGGGATGCTTACCTCGGGCATAAGAAGCTCGAAGAGGTGGGTCTGTTGGCCGAAGCAGCAAGGGGTAAGTCTCTTGTCGTGCAGAGGGTGGAGAAACGGATCTCCCCCGAAGAATTCCTGGGTGAGCTGCATAAGCTAAACTTATGCAAGTTCACCAAAGAGGAGTTTGAGAAGGAGGTCTGCCTTTCCTCCCGTTGGGAGGCAGGGGATGGTCGCCTGAATGCTTTCCTACAGTGCAGCTCCAGGGCCGCGGGTATCCTTCTTGGTGAAGGGAGGTGCTATATAAAGCACTTCTCGTTTCTCGTGAAGGAGAAAGCGTTGGTGCAATGGTGCAATCGGTGTCTCGGCCTGGATCACTTCGCATCCAGGTGTAGGTAGAAGGACTCTGTGTGCTGGCGTCGTGGACAGTCGGGCCACTCTAAGCGCGATTGTGGTAATGCCATTCATTGCCGTGATTGCGACTTCAGGGGAAACCCGGCTGGACACTTTATGCTAAGCATGGATTGTCCAGTCTATGCTGCGGCGGTGGCCAGGGCGAGTGCTCGACACTAAAAATGCCAGTTAAATTAATTCAATTTAACTGCCAGGGTGCTCGAGTAGCCATGTTCGAGTTAGGACAGATACTGTGTAGCTCACAGTGCAGCTTTGCGTTGTTGCAGGAACCTTACACTGTTGCAAGACATGTGAGGGGATTGCCTGCGCACATGCGATCATTTGTGGACGACAGCGGCAATGCTGCTGTCGTAGTAAATGATGTCAACACTGTGTGTTCCCTGATAGGCTCAAGTGAATGGGGTGTGTGTGTGAATGTTGAGGGTAGCTTTGGTAGGCTGATTTTATGCAGCCTTTACTTTAAGCATGCCTTGGACATTGAACCGTACTTGGCATACCTCGATGAGTTGCTACGGATGATTGGGAATAGCGCTGCGATTTTCGGCATTGACGCTAATGCAGTCTCCCCTTTGTGGTTCAGTAAAATGACAGGACGCACGTCCCAATTTTACAGTACCATCAGGGGGGAACTGCTAAGCGAATGGGTAGCCGTTAATCGCATAGCTGTTCTCAATCAGCCTAGTGACCTATATACTTTCGATGGTCCAAACGGGCAAAGTGATATTGATGTCACCCTGGCAAATACGACGGCGCTTCGTAGCTTTGATTTTCAGTGACGCATCCGGCGTTCTGAGGGGTGAGTGATCACAGCCTCATGGAGGTTGAGATTGTTCGCTCCAGCGGTACGCTAGATGTGCAGGAAAATTGGAATGAGAAGCGCTGGCTTCTCAAGAATGTCGACTGGGTGTCGTACAAGAGTGAGATTGCAAGAAAGGTCACATCAACACCACTTGAGGCCTTTCAACGTTTGGGTATCGATGGTAAGGTTGCCCTCATCAATGAGTGTATGTGGGATGTCAACGACCAACTCTTTCCAAGAAGCCGTATGGTGAATCGGAAAAGGGTTAAGTGGTGGACATCTGAGTTGAATGTGAAGCGTAAGCAGGTGAGGAGATTGCGAATGCGTTTCCAAACCTGTAGACGTCACGGATCTGCAGACGTGGATCAGGCAAAACTTGCTTACAGGCATGGTTTGGCTGAATACAAGAGTATGCTTGTCCGCAGCAAGAACGACAATTGGAGGACCTTTGCCGAGGAACACCGAGATGACCCCTGGGGTCGTCTTTACCATGTTTGTCGGGGAAGGAAATCCTCGGAGCTTGGGGCCATCCATCATGAGGGCCAAGTGCTCACATCATGGAGGGACTGTGTATCTGTCCTGATGGGTACTTTCTTTCCCAGAGCCATTGGTTCGTATGATCCATTTGTGGATTTGCCGGGTGATGTGCCTGCGGTTACTGAAGGTGAAATTGGCTGCGCGATTTCTAGGCTTGAATCGAGGAAGTCACCAGGATTCGACGGACTAACTGGAGAGATGGTGAAAGCTATCTGGACAGTGGTTCCCGAATACTTGATGGCTCTTTACTCGTGCTGTGTCAGGGAGAATTATTTTCCCCTGGAATGGAAATGTGCAAAGGTGATAGTTCTGCTGAAATCTAATGATAGGGTGAGAACCAATCCTCACTCCTATCGTGGCATCAGTCTCCTTCCTGTACTTGGAAAGGTGCTGGAAAGAGTCTTGGTGGACAGACTGATGCAGCGCATCCCTGAGCAGTCTCCATTCCAGTTTGGTTTCAAACCAGGGCGCAGTGTCGAAGATGCTTGGCTGCGCGTAAAGGACACTGTTGACGGATCTGCTGGGAAGTATGTCCTTGGTATCTTCATTGATTTCAAGGGCGCTTTCGATTGCCTTGACTGGGCAAGTGTGCTGCGGAGGTTGCAGGAGGTAGGGAATAGGGAGGGTTCCTTGTGGAAGACCTATTTTTCCAACAGGTCAGCTCGTGTTGTCAATTCTTTTGACAGTGTGATGGTAGGTGTTGAGAGGGGATGTCCTCAGGGGTCTGTTGCTGGTCCATATATATGGAACTTGATGATGGATCCTCTGCTGCTGCTTTCTTTCATTATCCTTCTCGAAGGCCAGTCTCGTGCTGAGTTGGAGAGTAGGGGTACGGAGGCCATGGGCGTGGTGACCAACTGGGGATCGAGTGTCGGTGTGGAAGTGGCGGTGGAAAAGACGTCCTTGATGCTGCTCAAGGGTAAATTATCCTTGAATCGGCCTCCAGTTGTTAGAGCTGCCGGGTTGAGTATAAGATACGTGACGGAAGTCAAGTATCTTGGCATTAATATCGGAGAGAGGATGAACTTTGTTCCTCATCTTGTAAAGATGAGAGCAAAACTCACATCCCTCGTGCCAGCAGTCAGACGGGTGCTGAAGTGTGAGTGGGGTCTGTCGGGGCAAGCAGTCCGGACTGTATATGGTGGACTTTTTGTTGCATGCGCGGCATTTGGTGCACCGGTATGGTACGATGTTGCTAAGACCGTGACAGGAAGAAGCAAGCTCCTGAGTTGTCAGCGAACTATGCTCCTTGGTTCACTTCGAGTATGCAAGACTGTCTCAACGGAGGCTCTACAAGTGTTGGCAGGTGTGCCACCGCTAGATCTGGAGGTCATCCGTCGTGGTATAGCCGGCAGATTGCGGAGGCAGCGCCGCTCTCAGCATCCGACTGGAGCGAGTGCCGGAATGTTTAAGGTCTAAGTGCCCGCGAACTGAAGGCTCTGTTGGAGAATGGCGTACTGTCGAGGTGGCAGTTGCGTTGGGGGGAGAGCAGCAAGGGAAGAGTAACTCTCGAGTTCCTTCCTGAAGTTGCTTATGCGTGTGGGCGGGAGTGTCTGGACTTCTCTCTCTATGCGGGCTTTCTGCTGACTGGGCATGGTTCCCTTAATGCTTTCTTGCATGAAAGGGCCTTAGCTGCGTCAGCGGAGTGCTCGTGTGGTGCACCGAAAAAAGATTGGAGACATGTGCTAATCGAGTGTCCGCGATATGCTCACTGCAGGGATCTCTCTGCGATGGGTGTAGTGCGGGTAGGTGACACTTGGGATTTCAGTCGTGTTCTCTTCTCAAGGGAGACGGCTGACAATCTAGCTATCTTTGCCGAACAAATCTTTCGGATACGGAGGCAATAATTTCAATGTTGTCCTTGTTGTTGAAACTGCTGTTTAACAAGGGGTTCACTTAGCGCTGGCCTCAGTTTGTGGTGCTCGACTCACAAAGAGTCCTGGCTATACGAGGTTGGCGCAAGTCATAGTGTAGTCTGCGGCTATATGCTTCCAGGGCTCCCGATTTACTGGCAGGTTGGACTAAGTCCGCAACCTCCTTGTGACTTGCAGATGGTGGATGTTTGGGCGGGAGGGGGCCGTACTGGTCTCATCCTGACCCACTCGGATCCCATTTGGGGGTTCTCCCCAACATTGCTTCTTGCTATGGTAATGGCGCCTTATGTTGCTGTGTTTTTACTAGGTAACATTTGGGCCGGAGCCGTAATAAGTTGTCGTGTGGGGCATGGGGTGCCTGTTCAACTGTGCAACTTTGCGTCGGTTACGGGGGTGTATAATGCCAGTGGTTCTATGCGCGAACTAACCGGTTCTTCGAGTAGTAGTAGTTTTGTTGTCCTTGTCTTTAGGTATGCCAGTTTGCCTTCGCTTTCTGGGGATTTTCGGTAGAGATGAGTGCATGTGTTACGTACCTGCACTCTCCTGCAATGGGATTTTTCGGTAGTGGTATGGAACGATTTGGTTAGTGCGTGCCTCCGTCTGACCTTGCTGGGATTTCCGGGCAGAATTGTGTTGTCTTGTGTTGTATTTTTGTGTAGATGATGCATTTCGATCATTGGTCACTGCCTCGACTTACTGATTCGAAGTGCGTCATCTAAAAGGTTGCTAGGCCTTGAGTGTTAAGGCACTTATCTAGAAGTGACCTCACGGTTGCGAAAGCCTGACCAGAGGCTATATTCTGGTACCATGGGAGATAGCAGGCCCCGGAAAGGATATTTCTTTTCCGTGCTATCAAGAGGTAGGCCCCCTAGTGGGAGTATCATGGTGGCTGTGGTTGCCCAAAATCGCGGGCGCATACAGCATTCTATGATCCTATAACATCCAGGATCTGTGGATGCTAGAGGTGTTAGATAGGCCTCGCCCTCAGCAAGGTTTGTGGTCGCCCTTAAGCGTCACTAAATTGTTACTGGGGTGGTGAATACCTCCTCAGGGCGGTGGTCAACGCTTAATTTGACTCCGTTATTGTGGGTAGGCCCACCGTGAAGTTTGCCAATAATTGGCCGGGTATTCACGTTAAGCACACTCTTCGACTATCTGCCCCTGTCTAGTTTTCCGCTGTGAGCATTTGAAGCGAGCAGTCGTGTTTTTCTTAGCTAGTGCAGTGAATAGTGTTTTTCAGTAGTGTAGACATAAGCCACAGCAGAGTGGTGTATTAGCTAGTGTTTGTGTGTATGGAATTTCTTCCACACTAACGGGAAAGTGTTTACGCTAAACTTGTTTACGTCGTATTTGCTGGGTGAGTTGCTCAAATATATTTTTTTAGTGTATTTAGCATTGTGTGTTGTTAGAGCAACACATGGAGGAGAATTGTAGTGGTGGTCGGAGGGAGGATGACTTTGTTGGCCTCTCCTCCGACTGCGAGAGTGAGGCGGTTGCCTCTGATGTCCCGCCGCGGGACTTCTATTTGAAGAGTCCGCCGGTGGTAGAGGAAGGAAAAAGGAAGAAGAAGAAGAAGACGAGGAAGGCGCGCCGGGAATCCTTGGCGTCGGCCTCAGCCTCAATGGTAGATGACTCTGCCATGGAGACTGAGAGTGTTGCGGAGGCGGGTAAGGCCAGAAAAAGCCCGGTTGAAGAGGTTGCTCCGGCAAATTCTTCAGGTCCGGACTCTTTGGTGGCCAAGAAGGCGCTTACTGAGCCATCTTCTTCTTCGAAGAAGGTTGGAGGTAAGGAGGTAGGCAGCAAGGAGGCACGTGTGGTGTTGGTGCCTTTGCCGGCAGAAGCGGTTGTTGCAGCGGGTAGTGGTGGTACTGTGCCAGTGGTGATGGGTCCTCCTGTGGCTAGGGCGCGCTTGACTAAAGCTGTGACTGAAGTCAAGTCGGCTCTTCCCACAGGAGCCCCGTCGCGGGTGCAAGCCACTGCGGGCTCTGCTGTTGCAAGTGCCTTGCCGAATGCGCGAGTCAAGGCAGGCTGAGGTTTTGACCTTGGCTAATGTCTTGGAGAAGTTAAGGGAGATTAGGAAGATGGTGGTTTCCACGATTGGACACCATCCCGAGGTAGGCGCTTCTCTAGCAGAGATTTCCTCCAAATATGAGGAACTCGTGCTAGAGTTGACAGGGACGCTCGAGCGTCATAGGGGTAGGGCGGACTCCGGATGTGCTCCTGCAGTGGGAGCTTCGGAGTCTGTAGAGGGTAGGGACGGTCCAAGTGGGACCGTCAAATCACTTGGAGTCCCTGTTGGGATGAACGTTGAGGGACGACCTTCGTTCGCGCAGGTAGCCAGCACTGCCACTGTTTCGGGTAGTATGGGGGGCAAATGTCAGGTTAAAAAACCTGATGTGGAACCTGCCAGACCACTTGAGACGTGGTCTTTTGTTGTCAAGGGCAAGAAGGGAGAGTCAGTGGGAGCACTGAGGAAGAAGGTGGTGGAGGAATTGGTGCCTGCCGTGGGTGTCAGGGTGCATACTGTGCGCCCTGGCAAGCAAGGTGGCATTCTGGTCCGCACGCCATCGGTTGCTGAGCGGGATGCTTTCCTCGGGCATAAGAAGCTCGAAGAGGTGGGTCTGTTGGCCGAAGCAGCAAGGGGTAAGTCTCTTGTCGTGCAGAGGGTGGAGAAACGGATCTCCCCCGAAGAATTCCTGGGTGAGCTGCATAAGCTAAACTTATGCAAGTTCACCAAAGAGGAGTTTGAGAAGGAGGTCTGCCTTTCCTCCCGTTGGGAGGCAGGGGATGGTCGCCTGAATGCTTTCCTACAGTGCAGCTCCAGGGCCGCGGGTATCCTTCTTGGAGAAGGGAGGTGCTATATAAAGCACTTCTCGTTTCTCGTGAAGGAGAAAGCGTTGGTGCAATGGTGCAATCGGTGTCTCGGCCTGGATCACTTCGCATCCAGGTGTAGGTAGAAGGACTCTGTGTGCTGGCGTTGTGGACAGTCGGGCCACTCTAAGCGCGATTGTGGTAATGCCATTCATTGCCGTGATTGCGACTTCAGGGGAAACCCGGCTGGACACTTTATGCTAAGCATGGATTGTCCAGTCTATGCTGCGGCGGTGGCCAGGGCGAGTGCTCGACACTAAAAATGCCAGTTAAATTAATTCAATTTAACTGCCAGGGTGCTCGAGTAGCCATGTTCGAGTTAGGACAGATACTGTGTAGCTCACAGTGCAGCTTTGCGTTGTTGCAGGAACCTTACACTGTTGCAGGACATGTGAGGGGATTGCCTGCGCACATGCGATCGTTTGTGGACGACAGCGGCAATGCTGCTGTCGTAGTAAATGATGTCAACACTGTGTGTTCCCTGATAGGCTCAAATGAATGGGGTGTGTGTGTGTGAATGTTGAGGGTAGCTTTGGTAGGCTGATTTTATGCAGCCTTTACTTTAAGCATGCCTTGGACATTGAACCGTACTTGGCATACCTCGATGAGTTGCTACGGATGATTGGGAATAGCGCTGCGATTTTCGGCATTGACGCTAATGCAGTCTCCCCTTTGTGGTTCAGTAAAATGACAGGACGCACGTCCCAATTTTACAGTACCATCAGGGGGGAACTGCTAAGCGAATGGGTAGCCGTTAATCGCATAGCTGTTCTCAATCAGCCTAGTGACCTATATACTTTCGATGGTCCAAACGGGCAAAGTGATATTGATGTCACCCTGGCAAATACGACGGCGCTTCGTAGCTTTGATTTTCAGTGGCGCATCCGGCGTTCTGAGGGGTGAGTGATCACAGCCTCATGGAGGTTGAGATTGTTCGCTCCAGCGGTACGCTAGATGTGCAGGAAAATTGGAATGAGAAGCGCTGGCTTCTCAAGAATGTCGACTGGGTGTCGTACAAGAGTGAGATTGCAAGAAAGGTCACATCAACACCACTTGAGGCCTTTCAACGTTTGGGTATCGATGGTAAGGTTGCCCTCATCAATGAGTGTATGTGGGATGTCAACGACCAACTCTTTCCAAGAAGCCGTATGGTGAATCGGAAAAGGGTTAAGTGGTGGACATCTGAGTTGAATGTGAAGCGTAAGCAGGTGAGGAGATTGCGAATGCGTTTCCAAACCTGTAGACGTCACGGATCTGCAGACGTGGATCAGGCAAAACTTGCTTACAGGCATGGTTTGGCTGAATACAAGAGTATGCTTGTCCGCAGCAAGAACGACAATTGGAGGACCTTTGCCGAGGAACACCGAGATGACCCCTGGGGTCGTCTTTACCATGTTTGTCGGGGAAGGAAATCCTTGGAGCTTGGGGCCATCCATCATGAGGGCCAAGTGCTCACATCATGGAGGGACTGTGTATCTGTCCTGATGGGTACTTTCTTTCCCAGAGCCATTGGTTCGAATGATCCATTTGTGGATTTGCCGGGTGATGTGCCTGCGGTTACTGAAGGTGAAATTGGCTGCGCGATTTCTAGGCTTAAATCGAGGAAGTCACCAGGATTCGACGGACTAACTGGAGAGATGGTGAAAGCTATCTGGACAGTGGTTCCCGAATACTTGATGGCTCTTTACTCGTGCTGTGTCAGGGAGAATTATTTTCCCCTGGAATGGAAATGTGCAAAGGTGATAGTTCTGCTGAAATCTAATGATAGGGTGAGAACCAATCCTCACTCCTATCGTGGCATCAGTCTCCTTCCTGTACTTGGAAAGGTGCTGGAAAGAGTCTTGGTGGACAGACTGATGCAGCGCATCCCTGAGCAGTCTTCATTCCAGTTTGGTTTCAAACCAGGGCGCAGTGTCGAAGATGCTTGGCTGCGCGTAAAGGACACTGTTGACGGATCTGCTGGGAAGTATGTCCTTGGTATCTTCATTGATTTCAAGGGCGCTTTCGATTGCCTTGACTGGGCAAGTGTGCTGCGGAGGTTGCAGGAGGTAGGGAATAGGGAGGGTTCCTTGTGGAAGACCTATTTTTCCAACAGGTCAGCTCGTGTTGTCAATTCTTTTGACAGTGTGATGGTAGGTGTTGAGAGGGGATGTCCTCAGGGGTCTGTTGCTGGTCCATATATATGGAACTTGATGATGGATCCTCTGCTGCTGCTTTCTTTCATTATCCTTCTCGAAGGCCAGTCTCGTGCTGAGTTGGAGAGTAGGGGTACGGAGGCCATGGGCGTGGTGACTAACTGGGGATCGAGTGTCGGTGTGGAAGTGGCGGTGGAAAAGACGTCCTTGATGCTGCTCAAGGGTAAATTATCCTTGAATCGGCCTCCAGTTGTTAGAGCTGCCGGGTTGAGTATAAGATACGTGACGGAAGTCAAGTATCTTGGCATTAATATCGGAGAGAGGATGAACTTTGTTCCTCATCTTGTAAAGATGAGAGCAAAACTCACATCCCTCGTGCCAGCAGTCAGACGGGTGCTGAAGTGTGAGTGGGGTCTGTCGGGGCAAGCAGTCCGGACTGTATATGGTGGACTTTTTGTTGCATGCGCGGCATTTGGTGCACCGGTATGGTACGATGTTGCTAAGACCGTGACAGGAAGAAGCAAGCTCCTGAGTTGTCAGCGAACTATGCTCCTTGGTTCACTTCGAGTATGCAAGACTGTCTCAACGGAGGCTCTACAAGTGTTGGCAGGTGTGCCACCGCTAGATCTGGAGGTCATCCGTCTTGGTATGGCCGGCAGATTGCGGAGGCAGCGCCGCTCTCAGCATCCGACTGGAGCGAGTGCCGGAATGTTTAAGGTCTAAGTGCCCGCGAACTGAAGGCTCTGTTGGAGAATGGCGTACTGTCGAGGTGGCAGTTGCGTTGGGGGGAGAGCAGCAAGGGAAGAGTAACTTTCGAGTTCCTTCCTGAAGTTGCTTATGCGTGTGGGCGGGAGTGTCTGGACTTCTCTCTCTATGCGGGCTTTCTGCTGACTGGGCATGGTTCCCTTAATGCTTTCTTGCATGAAAGGGCCTTAGCTGCGTCAGCGGAGTGCTCGTGTGGTGCACCGAAAAAAGATTGGAGACATGTGCTAATCGAGTGTCCGCGATATGCTCACTGCAGGGATCTCTCTGCGATGGGTGTAGTGCGGGTAGGTGACACTTGGGATTTCAGTCGTGTTCTCTTCTCAAGGGAGACGGCTGACAATCTAGCTATCTTTGCCGAACAAATCTTTCGGATACGGAGGCAATAATTTCAATGTTGTCCTTGTTGTTGAAACTGCTGTTTAACAAGGGGTTCACTTAGCGCTGGCCTCAGTTTGTGGTGCTCGACTCACAAAGAGTCCTGGCTATACGAGGTTGGCGCAAGTCATAGTGTAGTCTGCGGCTATATGCTTCCAGGGCTCCCGATTTACTGGCAGGTTGGACTAAGTCCGCAACCTCCTTGTGACTTGCAGATGGTGGATGTTTGGGCGGGAGGGGGGCCGTACTGGTCTCATCCTGACCCACTCGGATCCCATTTGGGGGTTCTCCCCAACATTGCTTCTTGCTATGGTAATGGCGCCTTATGTTGCTGTGTTTTTACTAGGTAACATTTGGGCCGGAGCCGTAATAAGTTGTCGTGTGGGGCATGGGGTGCCTGTTCATGTGATCGGTGATGACTCGACCTCGCAACTTTGCGTCGGTTACGGGGGTGTATAATGCCAGTGGTTCTATGCGCGAACTAACCGGTTCTTCGAGTAGTAGTAGTTTTGTTGTCCTTGTCTTTAGGTATGCCAGTTTGCCTTCGCTTTCTGGGGATTTTCGGTAGAGATGAGTGCATGTGTTACGTACCTGCACTCTCCTGCAATGGGATTTTTCGGTAGTGGTATGGAACGATTTGGTTAGTGCGTGCCTCCGTCTGACCTTGGGATTTCCGGGCAGAATTGTGTTGTCTTGTGTTGTATTTTTGTGTAGATGATGCATTTCGATCATTGGTCACTGCCTCGACTTACTGATTCGAAGTGCGTCATCTAAAAGGTTGCTAGGCCTTGAGTGTTAAGGCACTTATCTAGAAGTGACCTCACGGTTGCGAAAGCCTGACCAGAGGCTATATTCTGGTACCATGGGAGATAGCAGGCCCCGGAAAGGATATTTCTTTTCCGTGCTATCAAGAGGTAGGCCCCCTAGTGGGAGTATCATGGTGGCTGTGGTTGCCCAAAATCGCGGGCGCATACAGCATTCTATGATCCTATAACATCCAGGATCTGTGGATGCTAGAGGTGTTAGATAGGCCTCGCCCTCAGCAAGGTTTGTGGTCGCCCTTAAGCGTCACTAAATTGTTACTGAGGTGGTGAATACCTCCTCAGGGCGGTGGTCAACGCTTAATTTGACTCCGTTATTGTGGGTAGGCCCACCGTGAAGTTTGCCAATAATTGGCCGGGTATTCACGTTAAGCACACTCTTCGACTATCTGCCCCTGTCTAGTTTTCCGCTGTGAGCATTTGAAGCGAGCAGTCGTGTTTTTCTTAGCTAGTGCAGTGAATAGTGTTTTTCAGTAGTGTAGACATAAGCCACAGCAGAGTGGTGTATTAGCTAGTGTTTGTGTGTATGGAATTTCTTCCACACTAACGGGAAAGTGTTTACGCTAAACTTGTTTACGTCGTATTTGCTGGGTGAGTTGCTCAAATATATTTTTTTAGTGTATTTAGCATTGTGTGTTGTTAGAGCAACACATGGAGGAGAATTGTAGTGGTGGTCGGAGGGAGGATGACTTTGTTGGCCTCTCCTCCGACTGCGAGAGTGAGGCGGTTGCCTCTGATGTCCCGCCGCGGGACTTCTATTTGAAGAGTCCGCCGGTGGTAGAGGAAGGAAAAAGGAAGAAGAAGAAGAAGACGAGGAAGGCGCGCCGGGAATCCTTGGCGTCGGCCTCAGCCTCAATGGTAGATGACTCTGCCATGGAGACTGAGAGTGTTGCGGAGGCGGGTAAGGCCAGAAAGAGCCCGGTTGAAGAGGTTGCTCCGGCAAATTCTTCAGGTCCGGACTCTTTGGTGGCCAAGAAGGCGCTTACTGAGCCATCTTCTTCTTCGAAGAAGGTAGGAGGTAAGGAGGTAGGTAGCAAGGAGGCACGTGTGGTGTTGGTGCCTTTGCCGGCAGAAGCGGTTGTTGCAGCGGGTAGTGGTGGTACTGTGCCAGTGGTGATGGGTCCTCCTGTGGCTAGGGCGCGCTTGACTAAAGCTGTGGCTGAAGTCAAGTCGGCTCTTCCCACAGGAGCCCCGTCGCGGGTGCAAGCCACTGCGGGCTCTGCTGTTGCAAGTGCCTTGCCGAATGCGCGAGTCAAGGCAGGCTGAGGTTTTGACCTTGGCTAATGTCTTGGAGAAGTTAAGGGAGATTAGGAAGATGGTGGTTTCCACGATTGGACACCATCCCGAGGTAGGCGCTTCTCTAGCAGAGATTTCCTCCAAATATGAGGAACTCGTGCTAGAGTTGACAGGGACGCTTGAGCGTCATAGGGGTAGGGCGGACTCCGGATGTGCTCCTGCAGTGGGAGCTTCGGAGTCTGTAGAGGGTAGGGACGGTCCAAGTGGGACCGTCAAATCACTAGGAGTCCCTGTTGGGATGAACGTTGAGGGACGACCTTCGTTCGCGCAGGTAGCCAGCACTGCCACTGTTTCGGGTAGTATGGGGGGCAAATGTCAGGTTAAGAAACCTGATGTGGAACCTGCCAGACCACTTGAGACGTGGTCTTTTGTTGTCAAGGGCAAGAAGGGAGAGTCAGTGGGAGCACTGAGGAAGAAGGTGGTGGAGGAATTGGTGCCTGCCGTAGGTGGCAAGCAAGGTGGCATTCTGGTCCGCACGCCATCGGTTGCTGAGCGGGATGCTTTCCTCGGGCATAAGAAGCTCGAAGAGGTGGGTCTGTTGGCCGAAGCAGCAAGGGGTAAGTCTCTTGTCGTGCAGAGGGTGGAGAAACGGATCTCCCCCGAAGAGTTCCTGGGTGAACTGCATAAGCTAAACTTATGCAAGTTCACCAAAGAGGAGTTTGAGAAGGAGGTCTGCCTTTCCACCCGTTGGGAGGCAGGGGATGGTCGCCTGAATGCTGTCCTACAGTGCAGCTCCAGGGCCGCGGGTATCCTTCTCGGAGAAGGGAGGTGCTACATAAAGCACTTCTCGTTTCTCGTGAAGGAGAAATCGTTGGTGCAATGGTGTAACCGGTGTCTCGGCCTGGATCACTTCGCATCCAGGTGTAGGCAGAAGGAATCTGTGTGCTCCCTTCCAACGCGCGATAGACATGGAAGATGCAGCTTGCGGAGAGCATTTCTTCAAGAACCTGAAACGGCTTTACGACGACCGTTACCAAGTAGCCCTTTCATTTAAGGAAGACGCTCACCCAGTACTTGGTAAGTCCCGCGAAGGAGCTTTTCGTCGTTTCCACGCCCTGGAAAGACGTCTGGCAACTGATCCTAAACTACGCGATCAATACGTTTCCTGTATTGAGGATTACATTGAACTTGGTCACATGCGCGAAGTGGATGAAGAAGCGATTTCCGGTAGAGGTCATTATTACCTCCCACACCACGCAGTCATCAAAGAATGTAGTTCCACAACAAAGGTGAGTGTAGTTTTCGATGCGTCTTACAAGACATCGGACGGAACGTCTTTAAATGACCAATGATTCAATCGGAGATGTATGTCGACGATTTGCTATCAGGCGCAGACACCATTGTTGAAGCTGAAAATAAAAGGAAAGAAATTCAAACAGTTTTAGAAAGAGCAGGGTTTTACTAACGCAAATGGACAGCTAATGCTAATGCAGCTAATGAGCTTATTGAAGGAATACCAACAAAGGATCGAGAATCATCTCTTGTCATCCCGGCCGAATCAGGTAGTGTGAAAAGGCTTGGTATTAATTGGATTCCGATCGAAAACTACTTTTGCTTTCGCTTCACTCCACCAGATGGCCAGCAGCCGACCAAGCGTTTTGCCCTTTCAACTACAGCTCGATTGTTCGATCCAATGGGATGGATTTTTCCATGCATCCAAAGAGCAATGCTCATCATGCAGTCCATTTGGAAATGTAAGCTTGCCTGGGATGACAGCTTAAATGTAGAACTGTTAGAAGAATGGAACAACTTCTATGAAGACTTACCTGCCATCAGCAAAATACGCGTTCTAAGATGGGTCCACACATTAGGTCTAGGAAGAAATCGCAAGGAACTGCATGGATTCAGCGACGCGTCGGAGAAGGCATACGGAGCAGCGGTTTATCTTCGAACAGAAGATGATGATGGAAAAATACAGATCCTGATGTCCAAGCCCAAGGTCGCTCCGATACAACCAGTCAGTCTGCCATGCCTCGAACACTGCGGCACTGTGATCTTGGCCAAACTGCTACATCATGTGGCTCACACTCCCAACCTAGAACACACCAAGATGTGTATCGGCAATAACGCTGGCATTGATCCAGGCACCAGCTTCACGATGGGAGACTTTCATCAGAAACCGGGTAGGTAAAATTCATCGATTGACAGAGGTCCGTATCTGGAAACACACCTCTACGAAACACAACTCAGCTGATTTGGTATCCAGAGGTATGCTGCCGACATAGATTATTTGCAAAAACCTATGGTGGTATGGCCAGGAATACTTAAAATCAAAATGGAATTTCGAAATCCCTACACAACAAACAATCAACAACACAGTAGAAGGAAGAACAACAGTGGCAGTGAATCACATCAACGTGACGGACTTGTCTGCAACAGTCGAGTGTTTCTCGGACTTAAACCGTCTTACACGCACCACAGGTTACTGCAAGAGGTTTATCCAGGACGCGCAGAGGCAACATGGTTCAAGAATCTTTGGCCCCTTATGTCCCTTTACCCATGTTGGCATTGACTACGCTGGACCGATCACAATTAAAACATGGAAAGGTCGTGGAGACAAATGTCTCAAAGGGTAAATTAGTGTTTTTATCTGTCTCGCGACTAAGGCAATCCATTTGGAAGCGGTAATTGATCTGACGACGCAAGCATTTTTAGCAGCATTTCGATGATTCACAGCCAGAAGAGGAGTTTGTAGCCAAGTTTACAGCGACTGTGGGACAAATTCTGTCGAAGCAGAGGCCGGACTGGACCGTCTCCTAAAGGCGGGTGCAACAGACTGGAAGAGTATCGCTGAGTAGTCATCAACACACGGTATAAGGTGGAACTTCATCCCCCTGCTCCTCCCCACTTTGGAGGACTATGGGTAGCAGGAGTTAAGAGTGTCAAATACCACCTCAAGAGAGTCATTGGTAATGGAACGCTGACGTTCGAAGAACTCGTCACGCTTCTGTCACAGATAGAAGCATGTCTGTATTCAAGACCTCTATGTCCCTTGTCGTGTGATCCAGATGGCTTCCAAACGCTGACACCAGCACACTTCCTCATAGGAGACACGATGCTCACAGTTCCTGAAACCGATATGGCCGCATGCAAACACACGCTACACGATCGATGGAAAGTGTTACAAACTCGCCTCCAGGACTTTTGGAAGCAATGGCAACAGGAATATTTGGCGCGACTACAACAACGGCCGAAATGGTTGAAACAGCATCCCCAGTCAAAGATTTGTGCGCTTGTTTTAATCAAGAATGAACGACTTCCCCCAGCACGATGGTACCTCGGCCGAATTATCGACACCCATCCCGGTGCAGACCAGCTCACAAGAGTGGTAACAGTCAAAACGCAGCACGGTGAATTTCGAAGACCAGAAGACCTGATGCCCACCAGATCTACAGAAACAAACACAAAAAAAAACTCTCACTAGAAAACATTTAACACTTAACATTGAACAAATGAAATGACAATGTCGCGCACGACTGTCATCATACCTACATATTCTGTGTACCAAACACACACACACTCTCAAGCATACAGTTCACTTATTACCCCGTAGTTATACAACCCATTCATTCTATATAACACTCATAAAACTCAATCACACAATCACTCAATGCACTCAAGAAGAAACCCATTTCCATTACACACGCACCTCAACCCAAGCCAATTCAATTTGGATTGAAAAAAAAAAATAAAGCCCACAGGCATTTATAACTTAATAACTAAATAATTAATACAATAATATTACACGATCACTCACCACATTATATATATACATATAATTAAAACGACTCTTTATATAATTAAAACGCTCACCAACCTAAAACACCACACTCACTGAATTATTACAAACAAAACTAAATCAGAATGAATGAATAAGGGAACAGTGTACGTGCACGTCTCATACGGCTTTGCAGTCCATAGGTCCATGCCTCACTTCAACTTCCAGTCCATCGCTGCGGGTTGCAATAATATAAACAAGCGGGTCGTCACTCATGTGTCGTTTTCATTTGTCTTGTTTGTTTTTGATTATGCATATTTTGTTCCGTGTCACTAATTCCTCTTTTATCATTGCATGAGTGAACCAAGCATGATTCTCCAGGGTCGTGAAAGAGGATTAGAAGAAATTAAACTTGCAGTGGATGAAGCCCCAATCAGTCCTTTAAAGATGCAATGATGATGTTGAGAACGTTGTTCACCGGCGGGATCAACAATCGAATGTGTTTCTTAATGGTATCGGAAAGGAAAACGTGTTCGCATTTTAATTGATTCCGGAGCTCAGGTATCCTTCATATCCAAATCTTATGTTCAAAGAGTTGGACTCAGGCGAACCAATGCGTATACCCATTAGTGCAATAAAACAAAGTATTGTGATGGCCCTAACGGGTGTTGACACAATGTGATTTCTACCCAGTGCTCTGAATGTCAAAGTGAAGAGATTCAAGTAAGCGCGGGTAAACGGCGGGAGTAACTATGACTCTCCTACGGTAGCCAAATGCTTCGTCATCTAATTAGTGACGCGGATGAATGGATTAACGAGGTTCCTACTGCCCCTGTCTAGTATTCGACTGTGAGCGCTCGAAGCGAGCAGACGTGTTAGCTAGTTAGTGCAGTGAGTTTTTCAGTGATAAGCCACCACAGTGTGGAATCTTTTGTGTGTGTTTGTGTGTGGGACTCGTTTCCACAGCAAAGTAACGGCAACTTGTTTACGCGTAAGTTGTTTACGCAAAGTTGTTTACGCAGTGAGTAGATTTCTTTCTTATATTTTTCTTTTGTTGTATTTGCCTTCTGAGTGAGCTGATGGAGGAGGGGAAAGCCCCGATCGATAGTGGCGGTCGGAGGGAGGATGCCTTTGTTGGCCTCTCCTCCGACTGCGAGAGTGAGGCAGTTGCGTCTGATGTTCCGCTGCGGAACTTCTATTTGAAGAGTCCGCCGGTGGTAGAGGAGGGCAAAAGGAAGAAGAAGAAGAAGACGAGGAAGGCGCGCCGGGAATCCTTGGCGTCAGCCTCGGCCTCTATAGTAGATGACTCTGCCATGGAGACTGAGAGTGTTGCGGAGGCGGGTAAGGCCAGAAAGAGGCCGGTTGAAGAGGTTGCTCCGGCAAATTCTTCAGGTCCGGACTCTTTGGTGGCCAAGAAGGCGCTTACTGAGCCTTCTTCTTCTTCGAAGAAGGTAGGAGGTAAGAAGGTAGGCAGCAAGGAGGCAGGCAGCAAGGAGGCACGCGTGGTTTTGGTGCCTTTGCCGGCAGAGGCGGTTGCAGCGGGTAGTGGTGGTACTGCGCCAGTGGTGATGGGTCCTCCTGTGGCTAGGGCGCGCTTGACTAAAGCTGTGGCTGAAGTCAAGTCGGCTCTTCCCACAGAAGCCCCGTCGCGGGTGCAAGCCACTGCGGGCTCTGCTGGTGCGACTGGATTGCCCAAGGCGAATCCAGCGCCACCTATGTGCGGAGTAGGTAAGGATGAGCTTAGCTTGGGTTGTGTCCTAGCTAAGTTCATGAAAATAAAGAAGATGGTGGTTTCTGCCATTGGCCACCATCCTGAGGCAGGCGTTGCCTTGACGGAGATATCGTCAAGGTACGAGGAGCTCCTGATAGAGCTGACAGGGACGCTTGAGCGTCATAGGGGTAGGGAGGACTCCGGTTCTGCTCCAGTGAGAGTTTCGGGGTCTTCGGTTGAGGGTAGGGACGGTCCAAGTGGGACCGTCAAGTGTTTAGGGGTCCCTGTTGGGATGGCGGTTGAGGGGCGACCTTCGTTCGCGCAGGTTGCCAGTACTGCCACTGTTTCTGGTGGTATGGGGGGCAAGGCTCAGGTTGGAAAACCTGATGTTGAACCCGCCAAGCCAGTGGAGACGTGGTCTTTAGTAGTTAAAGGCAAGAAGGGAGAGTCAGTGGGAGCACTGAGGAAGAAGGTGGTGGAGGAATTGGTGCCTGCCGTGGGTGTCAGGGTGCATACTGTGCGCCCTGGCAAGCAGGGCGGCATTCTGGTCCGCACGCCATCGGTTGCTGAGCGGGATGCTTTCCTCGGGCATGAGAAGCTCGAAGAGGTGGGTCTGTCGGCTGAAGCAGCAAGGGGTAAGTCTCTTGTCGTGCAGAGGGTGGAGAAACGGATCTCCCCCGAAGAATTCCTGGGTGAGCTGCATAAGCTAAACTTATGCAAGTTCACCGATGAGGAGTTTGAGAAGGAGGTCTGCCTTTCCTCCCGTTGGGAGGCAGGGGATGGTCGCCTGAATGCTGTCCTACAGTGCAGCTCCAGGGCCGCGGGTATTCTTCTCGGAGAAGGGAGGTGTTATATAAAGCACTTCTCGTTTCTCGTGAAGGAGAAATCGTTGGTGCAATGGTGCAATCGGTGTCTCGGCCTGGATCACTTCGCATCCAGGTGTAGGCAGAAGGACTCTGTGTGCTGGCGTTGTGGACAGTCGGGCCACTCTAAGCGCGATTGTGGTAATGCCATTCATTGCCGTGATTGCGACTTCAGGGGAAACCCGGCTGGACACTTTATGCTAAGCATGGATTGTCCAGTCTATGCTGCGGCGGTGGCCAGGGCGAGTGCTAGGCACTAAAATGCCAGTTAAATTAATACAATTTAACTGCCAGGGCGCTCGAGTAGCCATGTTCGAGTTAGGACAGATACTGTGTAGCTCACAGTGCAGCTTTGCGTTGTTGCAGGAACCTTACACTGTTGCAGGACATGTGAGGGGATTGCCTGCGCACATGCGATCGTTTGTGGACGACAGCGGCAATGCTGCTGTCGTAGTAAATGATGTCAACACTGTGTGTTCCCTGATAGGCTCAAGTGAATGGGGTGTGTGTGTGAATGTTGAGGGTAGCTTTGGTAGGCTGATTTTATGCAGCCTTTACTTTAAGCATGCCTTGGACATTGAACCGTACTTGGCATACCTCGATGAGTTGCTACGGATGATTGGGAATAGCGCTGCGATTTTCGGCATTGACGCTAATGCAGTCTCCCCTTTGTGGTTTAGTAAAATGACAGGACGCACGTCCCAATTTTACAGTACCATCAGGGGGGAACTGCTAAGCGAATGGATAGCCGTTAATCGCATAGCTGTTCTCAATCAGCCTAGTGACCTATATACTTTCGATGGTCCAAACGGGCAAAGTGATATTGATGTGACCCTGGCAAATACGACGGCGCTTCGTAGCTTTGATTTTCAGTGGCGCATCCGGCGTTCTGAGGGGGTGAGTGATCACAGCCTCATGGAGGTTGAGATTGTTCGCTCCAGCGGTACGCTAGATGTGCAGGAAAATTGGAATGAGAAGCGCTGGCTTCTCAAGAATGTCGACTGGGTGTCGTACAGGAGTGAAATTGCAAGAAAGGTCACATCAACATCACTTGAGGCCTTTCAACGTTTGGGTATCGATGGTAAGGTTGCCCTCATCAATGAGTGTATGTGGGATGTCAACGACCAACTCTTTCCAAGAAGCCGTATGGTGAATCGGAAAAGGGTTAAGTGGTGGACATCTGAGTTGAATGTGAAGCGTAAGCAGGTGAGGAGATTGCGAAAGCGTTTCCAAACCTGTAGACGTCACGGATCTGCAGACATGGATCAGGCAAAACTTGCTTACAGGCATGGTTTGGCTGAATACAAGAGTATGCTTGTCCGCAGCAAGAATGACAATTGGAGGACCTTTGCCGAGGAACACCGAGATGACCCCTGGGGTCGTCTTTACCGTGTTTGTCGGGGAAGGAAATCTTTGGAGCTTGGGGCCATCCATCATGAGGGCCAAGTGCTCACATCATGGAGGGACTGTGTATCTGTCCTGATGGGTACTTTCTTTCCCAGAGCCATTGTTTCGAATGATCCACTTGTGGATTTGCCGGGCGATGTGCCTGCGGTTACTGAAGGTGAAATTGGCTGCGCGATTTCTAGGCTTAAATCGAGGAAGTCACCAGGATTCGACGGACTAACTGGAGAGATGGTGAAAGCTATCTGGACAGTGGTTCCCGAATACTTGATGGCTCTTTACTCGTGCTGTGTCAGGGAGAATTATTTTCCCCTGGAATGGAAATGTGCAAAGGTGATAGTTCTGCTGAAGTCTAATGATAGGGTGAGGACCAATCCTCGCTCATATCGTGGCATCAGTCTCCTTCCTGTACTTGGAAAGGTTCTGGAAAGAGTCTTGGTGGACAGACTGATGCAGCGCATCCCTGAGCAGTCTCCATTCCAGTTCGGTTTTAAACCAGGGCGCAGTGTCGAAGATGCTTGTCTGCGCGTAAAGGACACTGTTGACGGATCTGCTGGGAAGTATGTCCTTGGTATCTTCATTGATTTCAAGGGCGCTTTCGATTGCCTTGACTGGGCAAGTGTGCTGCGGAGGTTGCAGGAGGTAGGGACTAGGGAGGGTTCCTTGTGGAAGAGCTATTTTTCCAACAGGTCAGCTCGTGTTGTCAATTCTTTTGACAGTGTGATGGTAGGTGTTGAGAGGGGATGTCCTCAGGGGTCTGTTGCTGGTCCATATATATGGAACTTGATGATGGATCCTCTGCTGCTGCTTCTTTCATCCTGGCAGTCGTACTGTAGTGTTGTCACGTATGCTGATGATCTCCTTATCCTTCTCGAAGGCCAGTCTCGTGCTGAGTTGGAGAGTAGGGGTACGGAGGCCATGGGCGTAGTGACTAACTGGGGATCGAGTGTCGGTGTGGAAGTGGCGGTGGAAAAGACGTCCTTGATGCTGCTCAAGGGTAAATTATCCTTGAATCGGCCTCCAGTTGTTAAAGCTGCCGGTTTGAGTATAAGATACGTGACGGAAGTCAAGTATCTTGGCATCAATATCGGAGAGAGGATGAACTTTGTTCCTCATCTTGTAAAGATGAGAGCAAAACTCACATCCCTCGTGCCAGCAGTCAGACGGGTGCTGAAGTGTGAGTGGGGTCTGTCGGGGCAAGCAGTCCGGACTGTATATGGTGGACTTTTTGTTGCATGTGCGGCATTTGGTGCACCGGTATGGTACGATGTTGCTAAGACCGTGACAGGAAGAAGCAAGCTCCTGACTTGTCAGCGAACTATGCTCCTTGGTTCACTTCGAGTATGTAAGACTGTCTCAACGGAGGCTCTACAAGTGTTGGCAGGTGTGCCACCGCTAGATCTGGAGGTCATCCGTCGTGGTATGGCCGGCAGATTACGGAGGCAGCGGCCGCTCTCAGCATCTGACTGGAGCGAGTGCCGGAATGTTCAGGGTCTAAGTGCCCGCGAACGGAAGGCCCTGTTGGAGAATGGCGTACTGTCGAGGTGGCAGTTGCGTTGGGGGGAAAGCAGCAAGGGAAGAGTAACGTTCGAGTTCCTTCCTGAAGTTGCTTATGCGTGTGGGCGGGAGTGTCTGGACTTCTCTCTCTATGCGGGCTTTCTGCTGACTGGGCATGGTTCCCTTAATGCTTTCTTGCATGAAAGGGCCCTAGCTGCGTCAGCAGAGTGCTCGTGTGGTGCACCGAGAGAAGATTGGAGACATGTGCTAATCGAGTGTCCGCGATATGCTCACTGCAGGGATCTCTCTGCGATGGGTGTAGTGCGGGTAGGTGACACTTGGGATTTCAGTCGTGTTCTCTTCTCAAGGGAGACGGCTGACAATCTAGCCATCTTTGCCGAACAAATCTTTCGGATACGGAGGCAATAGTGGCAATGTTGTCCTTGTAGTAGAAACTGCTGTTTAACAAGGGGTTCACTTAGCGCTGGCCTCAGTTTGTAGTGCTCGACTCAAAAAGAGTCCTGGCTATACGAGGTTGGCGCAAGTCATAGTGTAGTCTGCGGCTATATGCTTCCAGGGCTCCCGATTTACTGGCAGGTTGGACTAAGTCCGCAACCTCCTTGTAACTTGCAGATGGTGGATGTTTGGGCGGGAAGGGGGCCGTACAGGTCTCATCCTGACCCACTCGGATCCCATTTGGGGGTTCTCCCCAACATTGCTTCTTGTTATGGTAATGGCGCCTTATGTTGTTGTGTTTTTACTAGGCAACATTTGGGCCGGAGCCGTAATAAGTTGTCGTGTGGGGCATGGGGTGCCTGTTCATGTGATCGGTGATGACTCGACCTCGCAACTTTGCGTCGGTTACGGGGGTGTATAATGCCAGTGGTTCTATGCGCGAACTAACCGGTTCTTCGAGTAGTAGTAGTTTTGTTGTCCTTGTCTTTAGGTATGCCAGTTTGCCTTCGCTTTCTGGGGATTTTTGGTGGAGATGAGTGCATGTGTTACGTACCTGCACTCTCCTTCAATTTGATTTTTCGGTAGTGGCATGGAACGATTTGGTTAGTGCATGCCTCGGTCTGACCTTGCTGGGATTTCCGGGCGGAATTGTGTTGTCTTGTGCTGTATTTTTGTGTAGATGACGCATTTCGATCATTGGTCACTGCCTCGACTAACTGATTCGAAGTGCGTCATCTAAAAGGTTGCTAGGCCTTGAGTGTTAAGGCACTTATCTAGAAGTGACCTCACGGTTGCGAAAGCCTGACCAGAGGCTATATTCTGGTACCATGGGAGATAGCAGGCCCCGGAAAGGATATTTCTTTTCCGTGCTATTAAGAGGTAGGCCCCCTAGTGGGAGTATCATGGTGGCTGTGGTTGCCCAAAATCGCGGGCGCATATAGCATCTTATGATCCTATAACATCCAGGATCTGTGGATGCTAGAGGTGTTAGATAGGCCTCGCCCTCAGCAAGGTTTGTGGTCGCCCTTAAGCGTCACTAAATTGTTACTGGGGTGGTGAATACCTCCTCAGGGCGGTGGTCAACGCTTAATTTGACTCCGTTATTGTGGGTAGGCCCACCGTGAAGTTTGCCAATAATTGGCTGGGTATTCACGTTAAGCACACTCTTCGACTTTCTGCCCCTGTCTAGAAATAGACTCAGTATATTTGCTAGGCAAATATTTACTAGACGTCAAATCAGATCAGCTAATTAGGATAGGTAGGTAGGTAAGGCAGTTTCTGCATAGGAGAACAGGGATTTTGTGTTAGAATAGGTATATCTCGTTAGGTAGGTTTGGGCTAGCAGTCCCGGGTATTAAGGAACCCAACTGTAGTAACCGATTGGTTGCGAAGCCCGACCGGAGGCTATATTCTGGTACCACGGGAGGTCAGGGCCCCTGAAACATAGTTTCAGCCTGACCGAGCGGTTGGCCCCCTTGTGGGAGCATCGTGGTGGCTGTGGTTTAGACCCAAATCGCGGGGAGAGTTGGGAATAATACCACCGAGTCATGGAGACAATTGCGACTCCCGCATGCGGTGATCGCAATCGACTCTGTGACATGCATGGAATTATAACCTAACTCGGTGTGGAGTTGCACTACAACCGGGTGCTGTGACCTTTAGAGCAGCAGAGGTGTTAGATAGGCCTCGTCCCTTACCAAGGGAAAGGAATTGTCCCTTAAGACATGATCTTGATTGGTACTTGAAATTCAAGGCGTTGGTCGGCGTTTTCCTGACCCTGGGTGTGAGGACCCCGTGGTATAAAGCCTTTACGGCAGGTGATCACGTAAATCCAAACACTCACTTGCCCCTGTCTAGTCATTCCACTGTGAGCACTCGTAGCGAGCAGTCGTGTTTTCATTAGCTAGTGCAGTGATAGTGATTTCAGAAGCTTAGTGATAAGCCACAGTAGAGTGGTCATTTAGTTAGTGTTTGTGTGTGTGAATTTTTTTTTTTCCACACTAACGGTAACGTGTTTACGCGAAACTTGTTTACGCAAAAACTTGTTTACGCCGTAACTAGTGATATTGGGTGAGTTGCTTTTGTATACTTATTTAGTGTATTTAGGCTATTAAGTGTTGTTGGAGTAACACATGGAGGATTATTGTAGTGGTGGTCGGAGGGAGGATGCCTTTGTTGGCCTCACCTCCGACTGCGAGAGTGAGGCAGTTGCGTCTGATGTTCCGCTGCGGAACTTTTATTTGAAGAGTCCGCCGGTGGTAGAGGAGGGGAAAAGAAAGAAGAAGAAGAAGACGAGGAAGGCGCGCCGGGAATCCTTGGCGTCAGCCTCGGCCTCTATGGTAGATGACTCTGCCATGGAGACTGAGAGTGTTGCGGAGGCGGGAAAGGCCAGAAAGAGGCCGGTTGAAGAGGTTGCTCCGGCAAATTCTTCAGGTCCGGACTCTTTGGTGGCCAAGAAGGCGCTTACCGAGCCTTCTTCTTCTTCGAAGAAGAAGAAGGTAGGAGGTAAGAATGTAGGCAGCAAGGAGGCAGGCAGCAAGGAGGCACGTGTGGTTTTGGTGCCTTTGCCGGCAGAGGCGGTTGCAGCGGGTAGTGGTGGTACTGCGCCAGTGGTGATGGGTCCTCCTGTGGCTAGGGCGCGCTTGACTAAGGCTGTGGCTGAAGTCAAGTCGGCTCTTCCCACAGAAGCCCCGTCGCGGGTGCAAGCCACTGCGGGCTCTGCTGGTGCGACTGGATTGCCCAAGGCGAATCCAGCGCCACCTATGTGCGGAGTAGGGAAGGATGAGCTTAGCTTGGGTTGTGTCCTAGCTAAGTTCATGGAAATAAAGAAGATGGTGGTTTCTGCCATTGGCCACCATCCTGAGGCAGGCGTTGCCTTGACGCAGATATCGTCAAGGTACGAGGAGCTCCTGATAGAGCTGTCAGGGACGCTTGAGCGTCATAGGGGTAGGGAGGACTCTGGTTCTGCTCCAGTGAGAGTTTCGGAGTCTTCGGTTGAGGGTAGGGACGGTCCAAGTGGGACCGTCAAGTGTTTAGGGGTCCCTGTTGGGATGGCGGTTGAGGGGCGACCTTCGTTCCCGCAGGTTGCCAGTACTGCCACTGTTTCTGGTGGTATGGGGGGCAAGGCTCAGGTTAGAAAACCTGATGTTGAACCCGCCAAACCAGTGGAGACGTGGTCTTTAGTAGTTAATGGCAAGAAGGGAGAGTCAGTGGAAGCACTGAGGAAGAAGGTGGTGGAGGAATTGGTGCCTGCCGTGGGTGTCAGGGTGCATACTGTGCGCCCTGGCAAGCAGGGCGGCATTCTGGTCCGCACGCCATCGGTTGCTGAGCGGGATGCTTTCCTCGGGCATGAGAAGCTCGAAGAGGTGGGTCTGTCGGCTGAAGCAGCAAGGGGTAAGTCTCTTTTCGTGCAGAGGGTGGAGAAACGGATCTCCCCCGAAGAATTCCTGGGTGAGCTGCATAAGCTAAACTTATGCAAGTTCACCGAAGAGGAGTTTGAGAAGGAGGTCTGCCTTTCCTCCCGTTGGGAGGCAGGGGATGGTCGCCTGAATGCTGTCCTACAGTGCAGCTCCAGGGCCGCGGGTATTCTTCTCGGAGAAGGGAGGTGTTATATAAAGCACTTCTCGTTTCTCGTGAAGGAGAAATCGTTGGTGCAATGGTGCAATCGGTGTCTCGGCCTGGATCACTTCGCATCCAGGTGTAGGCAGAAGGACTCTGTGTGCTGGCGTTGTGGACTGTCGGGCCACTCTAAGCGCGATTGTGGTAATGCCATTCATTGCCGTGATTGCGACTTCAGGGGAAACCCGGCTGGACACTTTATGCTAAGCATGGATTGTCCAGTCTATGCTGCGGCGGTGGCCAGGGCGAGTGCTAGGCACTAAAATGCCAGTTAAATTAATTCAATTTAACTGCCAGGGCGCTCGAGTAGCCATGTTCGAGTTAGGACAGATACTGTGTAGCTCACAGTGCAGCTTTGCATTGTTGCAGGAACCTTACACTGTTGCAGGACATGTGAGGGGATTGCCTGCGCACATGCGATCGTTTGTGGACGACAGTGGCAATGCTGCTGTCGTAGTAAATGATGTCAACACTGTGTGTTCCCTGATAGGCTCAAGTGAATGGGGTGTGTGTGTGAATGTTGAGGGTAGCTTTGGTAGGCTGATTTTATGCAGCCTTTACTTTAAGCATGCCTTGGACATTGAACCGTACTTGGCATACCTCGATGAGTTGCTACGGATGATTGGGAATAGCGCTGCGATTTTCGGCATTGACGCTAATGCAGTCTCCCCTTTGTGGTTCAGTAAAATGACAGGACGCACGTCCCAATTTTACAGTACCATCAGGGGGGAACTGCTAAGCGAATGGATACCCGTTAATCGCATAGCTGTTCTCAATCAGCCTAGTGACCTATATACTTTCGATGGTCCAAACGGGCAAAGTGATATTGATGTGACCCTGGCAAATACGACGGCGCTTCGTAGCTTTGATTTTCAGTGGCGCATCCGGCGTTCTGAGGGGGTGAGTGATCACAGCCTCATGGAGGTTGAGATTGTTCACTCCAGCGGTACGCAAGATGTGCAGGAAAATTGGAATGAGAAGCGCTGGCTTCTCAAGAATGTCGACTGGGTGTCGTACAGGAGTGAGATTGCAAGAAAGGTCACATCAACATCACTTGAGGCCTTTCAACGTTTGGGTATCGATGGTAAGGTTGCCCTCATCAATGAGTGTATGTGGGATGTCAACGACCAACTCCTTCCAAGAAGCCGTATGGTGAATCGGAAAAGGGTTAAGTGGTGGACATCTGAGTTGAATGTGAAGCGTAAGCAGGTGAGGAGATTGCGAAAGCGTTTCCAAACCTGTAGACGTCACGGATCTGCAGACGTGGATCAGGCAAAACTTGCTTACAGGCATGGTTTGGCTGAATACAAGAGTATGCTTGTCCGCAGCAAGAATGACAATTGGAGGACCTTTGCCGAGGAACACCGAGATGACCCCTGGGGTCGTCTTTACCGTGTTTGTCGGGGAAGGAAATCTTTGGAGCTTGGGGCCATCCATCATGAGGGCCAAGTGCTCACATCATGGAGGGACTGTGTATCTGTCCTGATGGGTACTTTCATTCCCAGAGCCATTGTTTCGAATGATCCACTTGTGGATTTGCCGGGCGATGTGCCTGCGGTTACTGAAGGTGAAATTGGCTGCGCGATTTCTAGGCTTAAATCGTGGAAGTCACCAGGATTCGACGGACTAACTGGAGAGATGGTGAAAGCTATCTGGACAGTGGTTCCCGAATACTTGATGGCTCTTTACTCGTGCTGTGTCAGGGAGAATTATTTTCCCCTGGAATGGAAATGTGCAAAGGTGATAGTTCTGCTGAAGTCTAATGATAGGGTGAGGACCAATCCTCGCTCATATCGTGGCATCAGTCTCCTTCCTGTACTTGGAAAGGTGCTGGAAAGAGTCTTGGTGGACAGACTGATGCAGCGCATCCCTGAGCAGTCTCCATTCCAGTTCGGTTTCAAACCAGGGCGCAGTGTCGAAGATGCTTGGCTGCGCGTAAAGGACACTGTTGACGGATCTGCTGGGAAGTATGTCCTTGGTATCTTCATTGATTTCAAGGGCGCTTTCGATTGCCTTGACTGGGCAAGTGTGCTGCGGAGGTTGCAGGAGGTAGGGACTAGGGAGGGTTCCTTGTGGAAGAGAGAGAGAGAAGAGGGTTCCTTTTCCAACAGGTCAGCTCGTGTTGTCAATTCTTTTGACAGTGTGATGGTAGGTGTTGAGAGGGGATGTCCTCAGGGGTCTGTTGCTGGTCCATATATATGGAACTTGATGATGGATCCTCTGCTGCTGCTTCTTTCATCCTGGCAGTCGTACTGCAGTGTTGTCGCGTATGCTGATGATCTCCTTATCCTTCTCGAAGGCCAGTCTCGTGCTGAGTTGGAGAGTAGGGGTACGGAGGCCATGGGCGTGGTGACTAACTGGGGATCGAGTGTCGGTGTGGAAGTGGCGGTGGAAAAGACGTCCTTGATGCTGCTCAAGGGTAAATTATCCTTGAATCGGGCTCCAGTTGTTAGAGCTGCCGGGTTGAGTATAAGATACGTGACGGAAGTCAAGTATCTTGGCATTAATATTGGAGAGAGGATGAACTTTGTTCCTCATCTTGTAAAGATGAGAGCAAAACTCACATCCCTAGTGCCAGCAGTCGGACGGGTGCTGAAGTGTGAGTGGGGTCTGTCGGGGCAAGCAGTCCGGACTGTATATGGTGGACTTTTTGTTGCATGCGCGGCATTTGGTGCACCGGTATGGTACGATGTTGCTAAGACCGTGACAGGAAGAAGCAAGCTCCTGACTTGTCAGCGAACTATGCTCCTTGGTTCACTTCGAGTATGTAAGACTGTCTCAACGGAGGCTCTACAAGTGTTTGCAGGTGTGCCACCGCTAGATCTGGAGGTCATCCGTCGTGGTATGGCCGGCAGATTACGGAGGCAGCGGCCACTCTCAGCATCTGTCTGGAGCGAGTGCCGGAATGTTCAGGGTCTAAGTGCCCGCGAACGGAAGGCCCTGTTGGAGAATGGCGTACTGTCGAGGTGGCAGTTGCGTTGGGGGGAAAGCAGCAAGGGAAGAGTAACGTTCGAGTTCCTTCCTGAAGTTGCTTATGCGTGTGGGCGGGAGTGTCTGGACTTCTCTCTCTATGCGGGCTTTTTGCTGACTGGGCATGGTTCCCTTAATGCTTTCTTGCATGAAAGGGCCCTAGCTGCGTCAGCAGAGTGCTCGTGTGGTGCACCGAGAGAAGATTGGAGGCATGTGCTAATCGAGTGTCCGCGATATGCTCACTGCAGGGATCTCTCTGCGATGGGTGTAGTGCGGGTAGGTGACACTTGGGATTTCAGTCGTGTTCTCATCTCAAGGGAGACGGCTGACAATCTAGCCATCTTTGCCGAACAAATCTTTCGGATACGGAGGCAATAGTGGCAATGTTGTCCTTGTAGTAGAAACTGCTGTTTAACAAGGGGTTCACTTAGCGCTGGCCTCAGTTTGTGGTGCTCGACTCAAAAAGAGTCCTGGCTATACGAGGTTGGCGCAAGTCATAGTGTAGTCTGCGGCTATATGCTTCCAGGGCTCCCGATTTACTGGCAGGTTGGACTAAGTCCGCAACCTCCTTGTAACTTGCAGATGGTGGATGTTTGGGCGGGAGGGGGGCCGTACAGGTCTCATCCTGACCCACTCGGATCCCATTTGGGGGTTCTCCCCAACATTGCTTCTTGTTATGGTAATGGCGCCTTATGTTGTTGTGTTTTTACTAGGCAACATTTGGGCCGGAGCCGTAATAAGTTGTCGTGTGGGGCATGGGGTGCCTGTTCATGTGATCGGTGATGACTCGACCTCGCAACTTTGCGTCGGTTACGGGGGTGTATAATGCCAGTGGTTCTATGCGCGAACTAACCGGTTCTTCGAGTAGTAGTAGTTTTGTTGTCCTTGTCTTTAGGTATGCCAGTTTGCCTTCGCTTTCTGGGGATTTTCGGTGGAGATGAGTGCATGTGTTACGTACCTGCACTCTCCTTCAATTTGATTTTTCGGTAGTGGCATGGAACGATTTGGTTAGTGCATGCCTCGGTCTGACCTTGCTGGGATTTCCGGGCGGAATTGTGTTGTCTTGTGCTGTATTTTTGTGTAGATGATGCACTTCGATCATTGGTCACTGCCTCGACTAACTGATTCGAAGTGCGTCATCTAAAAGGTTGCTAGGCCTTGAGTGTTAAGGCACTTATCTAGAAGTGACCTCACGGTTGCGAAAGCCTGACCAGAGGCTATATTCTGGTACCATGGGAGATAGCAGGCCCCGGAAAGGATATTTCTTTTCCGTGCTATCAAGAGGTAGGCCCCCTAGTGGGAGTATCATGGTGGCTGTGGTTGCCCAAAATCGCGGGCGCATATAGCATCCTATGATCCTATAACATCCAGGATCTGTGGATGCTAGAGGTGTTAGATAGGCCTCGCCCTCAGCAAGGTTTGTGGTCGCCCTTAAGCGTCACTAAATTGTTACTGGGGTGGTGAATACCTCCTCAGGGCGGTGGTCAACGCTTAATTTGACTCCGTTATTGTGGGTAGGCTCACCGTGAAGTTTGCCAATAATTGGCCGGGTATTCACGTTAAGCACACTCTTCGACTTTCTGCCCCTGTCTAGTCATTCGACTGTGAGCGCTCGAAGCGAGCAGACGTGTTAGCTAGTTAGTGCAGTGATTTATTCAGTGATAAGCCACCACAGTGTGTGATCTTTAGTGTGTGTTTGTGTGTGGGACCCGTTTCCACAGCAAAGTAACGGCAACTTGTTTACGCGTAAGTTGTTTACGCAGTGAGTAGATTTCTTTTCTTATATTTTCTGTTGTTTGTTTTTGCTTTCTGAGTGAGCTGATGGAGGAGGGGAAAGCCCCGATCGATAGTGGAGGGGGGGAGGGGGGATGCCTTTGTTGGCTTCACCTCCGACTGCGAGAGTGAGGCGGTTGCCTCAGATGTGCCACGGAGGAACTTCTTCTTGAAGAGTCCGGTGGTGGCGGAGGAATCGAAGAAGAAGAGGAAGAAGAAGACGAGGAAGGCGCGCCGGGATTCCTTGGCATCGGCCTCTGCCTCTGTGGTAGATGACTCTGCCATGGAGACGGAGAGCGTTGTCGAGGCGGCTAAGGCCAGAAAGAGGCCGGTTGAAGAGGGTGCTCCGGCTACCTCTTCAGGTCCGGACTCTTTGGTGGCGAAGAAGGCGCTCACTGAGTCTTCTTCTTCCTCCTTGGAGAAGACAGATAGGGTGGACAAGGTGGATAAGGTGGGTGTTGCTGCCTTTGCCGGCGGATGTAGTCGTGGCGGCGAGCAGCAGTGGTAGTGTGCCTAAGGCGATGGGTCCTCCTGTGGCTAGAGCGCATACGACCAAAGCTTCGGCTACGGTCAGGGCGCCTCTTCCGACAGAAGCCCCGTCGCGGGTGCAAGCCACTGCGGGCTCTGCTGGTGCGACTGGATTGCCCAAGGCGAATCCAGCGCCACCTATGTGCGGAGTAAGGAAGGATGAGCTTAGCTTGGGTTGTGTCCTAGCTAAGTTCATGGAGATAAAGAAGATGGTGGTTTCTGCCATTGGCCACCATCCTGAGGCAGGCGTTGCCTTGACGGAGATATCGTGAAGGTACGAGGAGCTCCTGATAGAGCTGACAGGGACGCTTGAGCGTCATAGGGGTAGGGAGGACTCCGGTTCTGCTCCAGTGAGAGTTTCGGAGTCTTCGGTTGAGGGTAGGGACGGTCCAAGTGGGACCGTCAAGTGTTTAGGGGTCCCTGTTGGGATGGCGGTTGAGGGGCGACCTTCGTTCGCGCAGGTTGCCAGTACTGCCACTGTTTCTAGTGGTATGGGGGGCAAGGCTCAGGTTAGAAAACCTGATGTTGAACCAGCCAAACCAGTGGAGACGTGGTCTTTAGTAGTTAAAGGCAAGAAGGGAGAAACCGTGGGGGCGCTGCAGAAGAAGGTGGTGGAGGAACTGGTGCCTGCCGTGGGTGTCAGGGTGCATACTGTGCGCCCTGGCAAGCAGGGCGGCATTCTGGTCCGCACGCCATCGGTTGCTGAGCGGGATGCTTTCCTCGGGCATAAAAAGCTCGAAGAGGTGGGTCTGTTGCCCGAAGCAGCAAGGGGTAAGTCTCTTATCGTGCAGAGGGTGGAGAAACGGATCTCCCCCGAAGAGTTCCTAGGTGAGCTGCATAAGCTAAACTTATGCAAGTTCACCAAAGAGGAGTTTGAGAAGGAGGTCTGCCTTTCCACCCGTTGGGAGGCAGGGGATGGTCGCCTGAATGCTGTCCTACAGTGCAGCTCCAGGGCCGCGGGTATCCTTCTCGAAGAAGGGAGGTGTTATATAAAGCACTTCTCGTTTCTCGTGAAGGAGAAATCGTTGGTGCAATGGTGCAATCGGTGTCTCGGCCTGGATCACTTCGCATCCAGGTGTAGGCAGAAGGACTCTGTGTGCTGGCGTTGTAGACAGTCGGGCCACTCTAAGCGCGATTGTGGTAATGCCATTCATTGCCGTGATTGCGACTTCAGGGGAAACCCGGCTGGACACTTTATGCTAAGCATGGATTGTCCAGTCTATGCTGCGGCGGTGGCCAGGGCGAGTGCTAGGCACTAAAATGCCAGTTAAATTAATTCAATTTAACTATCAGGGCGCTCGATTAGCCATGTTCGAGTTAGGACAGATACTGTGTAGCTCACAGTGCAGCTTTGCGTTGTTGCAGGAACCTTACACTGTTGCAGGACATGTGAGGGGATTGCCTGCGCACATGCGATCGTTTGTGGACGACAGTGGCAATGCTGCTGTCGTAGTAAATGATGTCAAAACTGTGTGTTCCCTGATAGGCTCAAGTGAATGGGGTGTGTGTGTGAATGTTGAGGGTAGCTTTGGTAGGCTGATTTTATGCAGCCTTTACTTTAAGCATGCCTTGGACATTGAACCGTAATTGGCATACCTCGATGAGTTGCTACGGATGATTGGGAATAGCGCTGCGATTTTCGGCATTGACGCTAATGCAGTCTCCCCTTTGTGGTTCAGTAAAATGACAGGACGCACGTCCCAATTTTACAGTACCATCAGGGGGGAACTGCTAAGCGAATGGATAGCCGTTAATCGCATAGCTGTTCTCAATCAGCCTAGTGACCTATATACTTTCGATGGTCCAAACGGGCAAAGTGACATTGATGTGACCCTGGCAAATACGACGGCGCTTCGTAGCTTTGATTTTCAGTGGCGCATCCGGCGTTCTGAGGGGGTGAGTGATCACAGCCTCATGGAGGTTGAGATTGTTCGCTCCAGCGGTACGCTAGATGTGCAGGAAAATTGGAATGAGAAGCGCTGGCTTCTCAAGAATGTCGACTGGGTGTCGTACAGGAGTGAGATTGCAAGAAAGGTCACATCAACATCACTTGAGGCCTTTCAACGTTTGGGTATCGATGGTAAGGTTGCCCTCATCAATGAGTGTATGTGGGATGTCAACGACCAACTCTTTCCAAGAAGCCGTATGGTGAATCGGAAAAGGGTTAATGGTGGACATCTGAGTTGAATGTGAAGCGTAAGCAGGTGAGGAGAAGCAGGGGAAGGAAATCTTTGGAGCTTGGGGCCATCCATCATGAGGGCCAAGTGCTCACATCATGGAGGGACTGTGTATCTGTCCTGATGGGTACTTTCTTTCCCAGAGCCATTGTTTCGAATGATCCACTTGTGGATTTGCCGGGCGATGTGCCTGCGGTTACTGAAGGTGAAATTGGCTGCGCGATTTCTAGGCTTAAATCGAGGAAGTCACCAGGATTCGACGGACTAACTGGAGAGATGGTGAAAGCTATCTGGACAGTGGTTCCCGAATACTTGATGGCTCTTTACTCGTGCTGTGTCAGGGAGAATTATTTTCCCCTGGAATGGAAATGTGCAAGGTGATAGTTCTGCTGAAGTCTAATGATAGGGTGAGGACCAATCCTCGCTCATATCGTGGCATCAGTCTCCTTCCTGTACTTGGAAAGGTGCTGGAAAGAGTCTTGGTGGACAGACTGATGCAGCGCATCCCTGAGCAGTCTCCATTCCAGTTCGGTTTTAAACCAGGGCGCAGTGTCGAAGATGCTTGGCTGCGCGTAAAGGACACTGTTGACGGATCTGCTGGGAAGTTTGTCCTTGGTATCTTCATTGATTTCAAGGGTGCTTTCGATTGCCTTGACTGGGCAAGTGTGCTGCGGAGGTTGCAGGAGGTAGGGAATAGGGAGGGTTCCTTGTGGAAGAGCTATTTTTCCAACAGGTCAGCTCGTGTTGTCAATTCTTTTGACAGTGTGATGGTAGGTGTTGAGAGGGGATGTCCTCAGGGGTCTGTTGCTGGTCCATATATATGGAACTTGATGATGGATCCTCTGCTGCTGCTTCTTTCATCCTGGCAGTCGTACTGCAGTGTTGTCGCGTATGCTGATGATCTCCTTATCCTTCTCGAAGGCTAGTCTCGTGCTGAATTGGAGAGTAGGGGTACGGAGGCCATGGGCGTGGTGACTAACTGGGGATCGGGTGTCAGTGTGGAAGTGGCGGTGGAAAAGACGTCCTTGATGCTGCTCAAGGGTAAATTATCCTTGAATCGGCCTCCAGTTGTTAGAGCTGCCGTGTTGAGTATAAGATACGTGACGGAAGTCAAGTATCTTGGCATTAATATCGGAGAGAGGATGAACTTTGTTCCTCATCTTGTAAAGATGAGAGCAAAACTCACATCCCTCGTGCCAGCAGTCAGACGGGTGCTGAAGTGTGAGTGGGGTCTGTCGGGGCAAGCAGTCCGGACTGTATATGGTGGACTTTTTGTTGCATGCGCGGCATTTGGTGCACCGGTATGGTACGATGTTGCTAAGACCGTGACAGGAAGAAGCAAGCTCCTGACTTGTCAGCGAACTATGCTCCTTGGTTCACTTCGAGTATGCAAGACTGTCTCAACGGAGGCTCTACAAGTGTTGGCAGGTGTGCCACCGCTAGATCTGGAGGTCATCCGTCGTGGTATGGCCGGCAGATTACGGAGGCAGCGGCCGCTCTCAGCATCTGACTGGAGCGAGTGCCGGAATGTTCAGGGTCTAAGTTCCCTCGAACGGAAGGCCCTGTTGGAGAATGGCGTATTGTCGAGGTGGCAGTTGCGTTGGGGGGAGAGCAGCAAGGGAAGAGTAACGTTCGAGTTCCTTCCTGAAGTTGCTTATGCGTGTGGGCGGGAGTGTCTGGACTTCTTTCTCTATGCGGGCTTTCTGCTGACTGGGCATGGTTCCCTTAATGCTTTCTTGCATGAAAGGGCCCTAGCTGCGTCAGCGGAGTGCTCGTGTGGTGCACCGAGAGAAGATTGGAGACATGTGCTAATCGAGTGTCCGCGATATGCTCACTGCAGGGATCTCTCTGCGATGGGTGTAGTGCGGGTAGGTGACACTTGAGATTTCAGTCGTGTTCTCTTCTCAAGGGAGACGGCTGACAATCTAGCCATCTTTGCCGAACAAATCTTTCGGATACGGAGGCAATAATGGCAATGTTGTCCTTGTAGTAGAAACAGCTGTTTAACAAGGGGTTCACTTAGCGCTGGCCTCAGTTTGTGGTGCTCGACTCACAAAGAGTCCTGGCTATACGAGGTTGGCGCAAGTCATAGTGTAGTCTGCGGCTATATGCTTCCAGGGCTCCCGATTTACTGGCAGGTTGGACTAAGTCCGCAACCTCCTTTTAACTTGCAGATGGTGGATGTATGGGCGGGAGGGGGTCCGTACAGGTCTCATCCTGACCCACTCGGATCCCATTTGGGGGTTCTCCCCAACATTGCTTCTTGCTATGGTAATGGCGCCTTATGTTGCTGTGTTTTTACTAGGTAACATTTGGGCCGGAGCCGTAATAAGTTGTCGTGTGGGGCATGGGGTGCCTGTTCATGTGATCGGTGATGACTCGACCTCGCAACTTTGCGCCGGTTACGGGGGTGTATAATGCCAGTGGTTCTATGCCCGAACTAACCGGTTCTTCGAGTAGTAGTAGTTTTGTTGTCCTTGTCTTTAGGTATGCCAGTTTGCCTTCGCTTTCTGGGGATTTTCGGTAGAGATGAGTGCATGTGTTACGTACCTGCACTCTCCTGCAATTTGATTTTTCGGTAGTGGTATGGAACGATTTGGTTAGTGCGTGCCTCGGTCTGACCTTGCTGGGATTTCCGGGCGGAATTGTGTTGTCTTGTGTTGTATATTTTGTGTAGATGATGCATGTCGATCATTGGTCACTGCCTCGACTTACTGATTCGAAGTGCGTCATCTAAAAGGTTGCTAGGCCTTGAGTGTTAAGGCACTTATCTAGAAGTGACCTCACGGTTGCGAAAGCCTGACCAGAGGCTATATTCTGGTACCATGGGAGATAGCAGGCCCCTGAAAGGATATTTCTTTTCCGTGCTATCAAGAGGTAGGCCCCCTAGTGGGAGTATCATGGTGGCTGTGGTTGCCCAAAATCGCGGGCGCATATAGCATCCTATGATCCTATAACATCCAGGATCTGTGGATGCTAGAGGTGTTAGATAGGCCTCGCCCTCAGCAAGGTTTGTGGTCGCCCTTAAGCGTCACTAAATTGTTACTGGGGTGGTGAATACCTCCTCAGGGCGGTGGTCAACGCTTAATTTGACTCCGTTATTGTGGGTAGGCCCACCGTGAAGTTTGCCAATAATTGGCCGGGTATTCACGTTAAGCACACTCTTCGACTTTCTGCCCCTGTCTAGTCATTCCACTGTGAGCATTTGAAGCGAGCAGTCGTGTTTTTCTTAGCTAGTGCAGTGAATAGTGTTTTTCAGTAGTGTAGACATAAGCCACAGCAGAGTGGTGTATTAGCTCGTGTTTGTGTGTGTGGAATTTCTTCCACACTAACGGGAAAGTGTTTACGCTAAACTTGTTTACGCAAAACTTGTTTACGTCGTATTTGCTGGTTGAGTTACTCAAATATATTTTTTTAGTGTATTTAGCATTGTGTGTTGTTAGAGCAACACATGGAGGAGAATTGTAGTGGTGGTCGGAGGGAGGATGCCTTTGTTGGCCTCTCCTCCGACTGCGAGAGTGAGGCAGTTGCCTCTGATGTCCCGCCGCGGAACTTCTATTTGAAGAGTCCGCCGGTGGTAGAGGAGGGAAAAAGGAAGAAGAAGAAGAAGACGAGGAAGGCGCGCCGGAAATCCTTGGCGTCGGCCACAGCCTCAATGGTAGATGACTCTGCCATGGAGACTGAGAGTGTTGCGGAGGCGGGTAAGGCCTGAAAGAGGCCGGTTGAAGAGGTTGCCCCGGCAAATTCTTCAGGTCCGGACTCTTTGGTGGCCAAGAAGGCGCTTACTGAGCCTTCTTCTTCTTCGAAGAAGGTAGGAGGTAAGGAGGCAGGCAGTAAGGAGGCAAGTGTGGTGTTGGTGCCTTTGCCGGCAGAGGCGGTTGTTGCAGCTGGTAGTGGTGGTACTGTGCCAGTGGTGATGGGTCCTCCTGTGGCTAGGGCGCGCTTGAATAAAGCTGTGGCTGAAGTCAAGTCGGCTCTTCCCACAGGAGCCACGTCGCGGGTGCAAGCCATTGCGGGCTCTGCTGTTGCAAGTGCCTTGCCGAAGGCGAAGCCAGCGACACCTATGCGCAAGTCAAAGCAGGCTGAGGTTTTGACCTTGGCTAATGTCTTGGAGAAGTTTAGGGAGATCAGGAAGATGGCGGTTTCCACAATTGGACACCATCCCGAGGTAGGCACTTCTCTAGCAGAGATTTCCTCCAAATATGAGGAACTCGTGCTAGAGTTGACAGGGACGCTCGAGCGTCATAGGGGTAGGGCGGACTCCGGATGTGCTCCTGCAGTGGGAGCTTCGGAGTCTGTAGAGGGTAGGGACCGTCAAATCACTAGGAGTCCCGGTTGGGATGAGCGTTGAGGGACGACCTTCGTTCGCTCAGGTAGCCAGCACTGCCACTGTTTCGGGTGGTATGGGGGGCAAATGTCAGGTTAACAAACCTGATGTAGAACCTGCCAGACCACTTGAGACGTGGTCCTTTGTTGTCAAGGGCAAGAAGGGAGAGTGAGTGGGAGCACTGAGGAAGAAGGTGGTGGAGGAATTGGTGCCTGCCGTGGGTGTCAGGGTGCATACTGTGCGCCCTGGCAAGCAAGGTGGCATTCTGGTCCGCACGCCATCGGTTGCTGAGCGGGATGCTTTCCTCGGGCCTAAGAAGCTCGAAGAGGTGGGTCTGTTGGCCGAAGCAGCAAGGGGTAAGTCTCTTGTCGTGCAGAGGGTGGAGAAACGGATCTCCCCCGAAGAATTCCTGGGTGAGCTGCAGGGGATGGTCGCCTGAATGCTGTCCTACAGTGCAGCTCCAGGGCCGCGGGTATCCTTCTCGGAGAAGGGAGGTGCTATATAAAGCACTTCTCGTTTCTCGTGAAGGAGAAAGCGTTGGTGCAATGGTGCAATCGGTGTCTCGGCCTGGATCACTTCGCATCCAGGTGTAGGCAGAAGGACTCTGTGTGCTGGCGTTGTGGACTGTCGGGCCACTCTAAGCGCGATTGTGGTAATGCCATTCATTGCCGTGATTGCGACTTCAGGGGAAACCCGGCTGGACACTTTATGCTAAGCATGGATTGTCCAGTCTATGCTGCGGCGGTGGCCAGGGCGAGTGCTAGGCACTAAAATGCCAGTTAAATTAATTCAATTTAACTGCCAGGGCGCTCGAGTAGCCATGTTCGAGTTAGGACAGATACTGTGTAGCTCACAGTGCAGCTTTGCGTTGTTGCAGGAACCTTACACTGTTGCAGGACATGTGAGGGGATTGCCTGCGCACATGCGATCGTTTGTGGACGACAGTGGCAATGCTGCTGTCGTAGTAAATGATGTCAACACTGTGTGTTCCCTGATAGGCTCAAGTGAATGGGGTGTGTGTGTGAATGTTGAGGGTAGCTTTGGTAGGCTGATTTTATGCAGCCTTTACTTTAAGCATGCCTTGGACATTGAACCGTAATTGGCATACCTCGATGAGTTGCTACGGATGATTGGGAATAGCGCTGCGATTTTCGGCATTGACGCTAATTCAGTCTCCCCTTTGTGGTTCAGTAAAATGACAGGACGCACGTCCCAATTTTACAGTACCATCAGGGGGGAACTGCTAAGCGAATGGATAGCCGTAATCGCATAGCTGTTCTCAATCAGCCTAGTGACCTATATACTTTCGATGGTCCAAACGGGCAAAGTGATATTGATGTGACCCTGGCAAATACGACGGCGCTTCGTAGCTTTGATTTTCAGTGGCGCATCCGGCGTTCTGAGGGGGTGAGTGATCACAGCCTCATGGAGGTTGAGATTGTTCGCTCCAGCGGTACGCTAGATGTGCAGGAAAATTGGAATGAGAAGCGCTGGCTTCTCAAGAATGTCGAATGGGTGTCGTACAGGAGTGAGATTGCAAGAAAGGTCACATCAACATCACTTGAGGCCTTTCAACGTTTGGGTATCGATGGTAAGGTTGCCCTCATCAATGAGTGTATGTGGGATGTCAACGACCAACTCTTTCCATGAAGCCGTATGGTGAATCGGAAAAGGGTTAAGTGGTGGACATCTGAGTTGAATGTGAAGCGTAAGCAGGTGAGGAGATTGCGAATGCGTTTCCAAACCTGTAGACGTCACGGATCTGCAGACATGGATCAGGCAAAACTTGCTTACAGGCATGGTTTGGCTGAATACAAGAGTATGCTTGTCCGCAGCAAGAATGACAATTGGAGAACCGTTGCCGAGGAACACCGAGATGGTATCCGTCGTGGTATGGCCGGCAGATTACGGAGGCAGCGGCCGCTCTCAGCATCTGACTGGAGCGAGTGCCGGAATGTTCAGGGTCTAAGTGCCCGCGAACGGAAGGCCCGGAAGGAATGGCGTACTGTCGAGGTGGCAGTTGCGTTGGGGGGAGAGCAGCAAGGGAAGAGTAACGTTCGAGTTCCTTCCTGAAGTTGCTTATGCGTGTGGGCGGGAGTGTCTGGACTTCTCTCTCTATGCGGGCTTTCTGCTGACTGGGCATGGTTCCCTTAATGCTTTCTTGCATGAAAGGGCCCTAGCTGCGTCAGCGGAGTGCTCGTGTGGTGCACCGAGAGAAGATTGGAGACATGTGCTAATCGAGTGTCCGCGATATGCTCACTGCAGGGATCTCTCTGCGATGGGTGTAGTGCGGGTAGGTGACACTTGGGATTTCAGTCGTGTTCTCTTCTCAAGGGAGACGGCTGACAATCTAGCCATCTTTGCCGAACAAATCTTTCGGATACGGAGGCAATAATGGCAATGTTGTCCTTGTAGTAGAAACAGCTGTTTAACAAGGGGTTCACTTAGCGCTGGCCTCAGTTTGTGGTGCTCGACTCACAAAGAGTCCTGGCTATACGAGGTTGGCGCAAGTCATAGTGTAGTCTGCGGCTATATGCTTCCAGGGCTCCCGATTTACTGCCAGGTTGGACTAAGTCCGCAACCTCCTTGTAACTTGCAGATGGTGGATGTATGGGCGGGAGGGGGTCCGTACAGGTCTCATCCTGACCCACTCGGATCCCATTTGGGGGTTCTCCCCAACATTGCTTCTTGCTATGGTAATGGCGCCTTATGTTGCTGTGTTTTTACTAGGTAACATTTGGGCCGGAGCCGTAATAAGTTGTCGTGTGGGGCATGGGGTGCCTGTTCATGTGATCGGTGATGACTCGACCTCGCAACTTTGCGTCGGTTACGGGGGTGTATAATGCCAGTGGTTCTATGCGCGAACTAACCGGTTCTTCGAGTAGTAGTAGTTTTGTTGTCCTTGTCTTTAGGTATGCCAGTTTGCCTTCGCTTTCTGGGGATTTTCGGTAGAGATGAGTGCATGTGTTACGTACCTGCACTCTCCTGCAATTTGATTTTTCGGTAGTGGTATGGAACGATTTGGTTAGTGCGTGCCTCGGTCTGACCTTGCTGGGATTTCCGGGCGGAATTGTGTTGTCTTGTGTTGTATATTTTGTGTAGATGATGCATGTCGATCATTGGTCACTGCCTCGACTAACTGATTCGAAGTGCGTCATCTAAAAGGTTGCTAGGCCTTGAGTGTTAAGGCACTTATCTAGAAGTGACCTCACGGTTGCGAAAGCCTGACCAGAGGCTATATTCTGGTACCATGGGAGATAGCAGGCCCCTGAAAGGATATTTCTTTTCCGTGCTATCAAGAGGTAGGCCCCCTAGTGGGAGTATCATGGTGGCTGTGGTTGCCCAAAATCGCGGGCGCATATAGCATCCTATGATCCTATAACATCCAGGATCTGTGGATGCTAGAGGTGTTAGATAGGCCTCGCCCTCAGCAAGGTTTGTGGTCGCCCTTAAGCGTCACTAAATTGTTACTGGGGTGGTGAATACCTCCTGAGGGCGGTGGTCAACGCTTAATTTGACTCCGTTATTGTGGGTAGGCCCACCGTGAAGTTTGCCAATAATTGGCCGGGTATTCACGTTAAGCACACTCTTCGACTTTCTGCCCCTGTCTAGTCATTCCACTGTGAGCATTTGAAGCGAGCAGTCGTGTTTTTCTTAGCTAGTGCAGTGAATAGTGTTTTTCAGTAGTGTAGACATAAGCCACAGCAGAGTGGTGTATTAGCTCGTGTTTGTGTGTGTGGAATTTCTTCCACACTAACGGGAAAGTGTTTACGCTAAACTTGTTTACGCAAAACTTGTTTACGTCGTATTTGCTGGTTGAGTTACTCAAATATATTTTTTTAGTGTATTTAGCATTGTGTGTTGTTAGAGCAACACATGGAGGAGAATTGTAGTGGTGGTCGGAGGGAAGATGCCTTTGTTGGCCTCTCCTCCGACTGCGAGAGTGAGGCAGTTGCCTCTGATGTCCCGCCGCGGAACTTCTATTTGAAGAGTCCGCCGGTGGTAGAGGAGGGAAAAAGGAAGAAGAAGAAGAAGACGTGGAAGGCGCGCCGGGAATCCTTGGCGTCGGCCTCAGCCTCAATGGTAGATGACTCTGCCATGGAGACTGAGAGTGTTGCGGAGGCGGGTAAGGCCTGAAAGAGGCCGGTTGAAGAGGTTGCCCCGGCAAATTCTTCAGGTCCGGACTCTTTGGTGGCCAAGAAGGCGCTTACTGAGCCTTCTTCTTCTTCGAAGAAGGTAGGAGGTAAGGAGGCAGGCAGTAAGGAGGCAAGTGTGGTGTTGGTGCCTTTGCCGGCAGAGGCGGTTGTTGCAGCTGGTAGTGGTGGTACTGTGCCAGTGGTGATGGGTCCTCCTGTGGCTAGGACGCGCTTGAATAAAGCTGTGGCTGAAGTCAAGTCGGCTCTTCCCACAGGAGCCCCGTCGCGGGTGCAAGCCATTGCGGGCTCTGCTGTTGCAAGTGCCTTGCCGAAGGCGAAGCCAGCGACACCTATGCGCAAGTCGAGGCAGGCTGAGGTTTTGACCTTGGCTAATGTCATGGAGAAGTTTAGGGAGATCAGGAAGATGGCGGTTTCCACAATTGGACACCATCCCGAGGTAGGCGCTTCTCTAGCAGAGATTTCCTCCAAATATGAGGAACTCGTGCTAGAGTTGACAGGGACGCTCGAGCGTCATAGGGGTAGGGCGGACTCCGGATGTGCTCCTGCAGTGGGAGCTTCGGAGTTTGTAGAGGGTAGGGACCGTCAAATCACTAGGAGTCCCGGTTGGGATGAGCGTTGAGGGACGACCTTCGTTCGCTCAGGTAGCCAGCACTGCCACTGTTTCGGGTGGTATGGGGGGCAAATGTCAGGTTAACAAACCTGATGTGGAACCTGCCAGACCACTTGAGACGTGGTCCTTTGTTGTCAAGGGCAAGAAGGGAGAGTGAGTGGGAGCACTGAGGAAGAAGGTGGTGGAGGAATTGGTGCCTGCCGTGGGTGTCAGGGTGCATACTGTGCGCCCTGGCAAGCAAGGTGGCATTCTGGTCCGCACGCCATCGGTTGCTGAGCGGGATGCTTTCCTCGGGCCTAAGAAGCTCGAAGAGGTGGGTCTGTTGGCCGAAGCAGCAAGGGGTAAGTCTCTTGTCGTGCAGAGGGTGGAGAAACGGATCTCCACGGAAGAATTCCTGGGTGAGCTGCAGGGGATGGTCGCCTGAATGCTTTCCTACAGTGCAGCTCCAGGGCCGCGGGTATCCTGCTCGGAGAAGGGAGGTGCTATATAAAGCACTTCTCGTTTCTCGTGAAGGAGAAAGCGTTGGTGCAATGGTGCAATCGGTGTCTCGGCCTGGATCACTTCGCATCCAGGTGTAGGCAGAAGGACTCTGTGTGCTGGCGTTGTGGACAGTCGGGCCACTCTAAGCGCGATTGTGGTAATGCCATTCATTGCCGTGATTGCGACTTCAGGGGAAACCCGGCTGGACACTTTATGCTAAGCATGGATTGTCCAGTCTATGCTGCGGCGGTGGCCAGGGCGAGTGCTAGGCACTAAAATGCCAGTTAAATTAATTCAATTTAACTGCCAGGGCGCTCGAGTAGCCATGTTCGAGTTAGGACAGATACTGTGTAGCTCACAGTGCAGCTTTGCGTTGTTGCAGGAACCTTACACCGTTGCAGGACATGTGAGGGGATTGCCTGCGCACATGCGATCGTTTGTGGACGACAGTGGCAATGCTGCTGTCGTAGTAAATGATGTCAACACTGTGTGTTCCCTGATAGGCTCAAGTGAATGGAGTGTGTGTGTGAATGTTGAGGGTAGCTTTGGTAGGCTGATTTTATGCAGCCTTTACTTTAAGCATGCCTTGGACATTGAACCGTACTTGGCATACCTCGATGAGTTGCTACGGATGATTGGGAATAGCGCTGCGATTTTCGGCATTGACGCTAATGCAGTCTCCCCTTTGTGGTTCAGTAAAATGACAGGACGCACGTCCCAATTTTACAGTACCATCAGGGGGGAACTGCTAAGCGAATGGATAGCCGTTAATCGCATAGCTGTTCTCAATCAGCCTAGTGACCTGTATACTTTCGATGGTCCAAACGGGCAAAGTGATATTGATGTGCCCCTGGCAAATATGACGGCGCTTTGTAGCTTTGATTTTCAGTGGCGCAAAAGGTTAGAAACTCTTCCAACACTCCGACATCGACACAGTGGTGAGAAGTCGAAGAAGCTCCCTTCCAACGCGCGATAGACATGGAAGATGCAGCTTGCGAAGAGCATTTCTTCAAGAACCTGAAACGGCTTTACGACGGCCGTTACCAAGTAGCCCTTTCATTTAAGGAAGACGCTCACCCAGTACTTGGTAAGTCCCGCGAAGGAGCTTTTCGTCGTTTCCACGCCCTGGAAAGACGTCTGGCAACTGATCCTAAACTACGCGATCAATACGTTTCCTGTATTGAGGATTACATTGAACTTGGTCACATGCGCGAAGTGGATGAAGAAGCGATTTCCGACAGAGGTCATTATTACCTCCCACACCACGCAGTCATCAAAGAATGTAGTTCCACAACAAAGGTGAGGGTAGTTTTCGATGCGTCTTACAAGACATCGGACGGAACGTCTTTAAATGACCAATGATTCAATCGGAGATGTATGTCGACGATTTGCTATCAGGCGCAGACACCATTGTTGAAGCTGAAAATAAAAGGAAAGAAATTCAAACAGTTTTAGAAAAAGCAGGTTTTACCTACGCAAATGGACAGCTAATGCTAATGCAGCTAATGAGCTTATTGAAGGAATACCAACAAAGGATCGAGAATCATCTCTTGTCATCCCGGCCGAATCAGGTAGTGTGAAAAGGCTTGGTATTAATTGGATTACGATCGAAAACTACTTTTGCTTTCGCTTCACTCCACCAGATGGCCAGCAGCCGACCAAGCGTTTTGCCCTTTCAACTACTGCTCGATTGTTCGATCCAATGGGATGGATTTCTCCATGCATCCAAAGAGCAATGCTCATCATGCAGTCCATTTGGAAATGTAAGCTTGCCTGGGATGACAGCTTAAATGTAGAACTGTTAGAAGAATGGAACAACTTCTATGAAGACTTACCTGCCATCAGCAAAATACGCGTTCTAAGATGGGTCCACACATTAGGTCTAGGAAGAAATCGCAAGGAACTGCATGGATTCAGCGACGCGTCGGAGAAGGCATACGGAGCAGCGGTTTATCTTCGAACAGAAGATGATGATGGAAAAATACAGATCCTGATGTCCAAGCCCAAGGTCGCTCCGATACAACCAGTCAGTCTGCCATGCCTCGAACACTGCGGCGCTGTGATCTTGGCCAAACTGCTACATCATGTGGCTCACACTCCCAACCTAGAACACACCAAGATGTGTATCGGCAATAACGCTGGCATTGATCCAGGCACCAGCTTCACGATGGGAGACTTTCATCAGAAACCGGGTAGGTAAAATTCATCGTTTGACAGAGGTCCGTATCTGGAAACACACCTCTACGAAACACAACCCAGCTGATTTGGTATCCAGAGGTATGCTGCCGACATAGATTATTTGCAAAAACCTATGGTGGTATGGCCAGGAATACTTAAAATCAAAATGGAATTTCGAAATCCCTACACAACAAACAATCAACAACACAGTAGAAGGAAGAACAACAGTGGCAGTGAATCACATCAACGTGACGGACTTGTCTGCAACAGTCGAGTGTTTCTCGGACTTAAACCATACACCATAGGTTACTGCAAGAGGTTTATCCAGGACGCGCAGAGGCAACATGGTTCAAGAATCTTTGGCCCCTTATGTCCCTTTACCCATGTTGGCATTGACTACGCTGGACCGATCACAATTAAAACATGGAAAGGTCGTGGAGACAAATGTCTCAAAGGGTAAATTAGTGTTTTTATCTGTCTCGCGACTAAGGCAATCCATTTGGAAGCGGTAATTGATCTGACGACGCAAGCATTTTTAGCAGCATTTCGATGATTCACAGCCAGAAGAGGAGTTTGTAGCCAAGTTTACAGCGACTGTGGGACAGATTCTGTCGAAGCAGAGGCCGGACTGGACCGTCTCCTAAAGGCGGGTGCAACAGACTGGAAGAGTATCGCTGAGTAGTCATCAACACACGGTATAAGGTGGAACTTCATCCCCCTGCTCCTCCCCACTTTGGAGGACTATGGGAAGCAGTGTCAAATACCACCTCAAAAGAGTCATTGGTAATGGAACGCTGACGTTCGAAGAACTCGTCACGCTTCTGTCACAGATAGAAGCATGTCTGTATTCAAGACCTCTATGTCCCTTATCGTGTGATCCAGATGGCTTCCAAACGCTGACACCAGCACACTTCCTCATAGGAGACACGATGCTCACAGTTCCTGAAACCGATATGGCCGCATGCAAACACACGCTACACGATCGATGGAAAGTGTTACAAACTCGCCTCCAGGACTTTTGGAAGCAATGGCAACAGGAATATTTGGCGGGACTACAACAACGGCCGAAATGGTTGAAACAGCATCCCCAGTCAAAGATCTGTGCGCTTGTTTTGATCAAGAATGAACGACTTCCCCCAGCACGATGGTACCTCGGCCGAATTATCGACACCCATCCCGGTGCAGACCAGCTCACAAGAGTGGTAACATGTGTATGTGTATCGGCAATAACGCTGGCATTGATCCAGGCACCAGCTTCACGATGGGAGACTTTCATCAGAAACCGGGTAGGTAAAATTCATCGTTTGACAGAGGTCCGTATCTGGAAACACACCTCTACGAAACACAACCCAGCTGATTTGGTATCCAGAGGTATGCTGCCGACATAGATTATTTGCAAAAACCTATGGTGGTATGGCCAGGAATACTTAAAATCAAAATGGAATTTCGAAATCCCTACACAACAAACAATCAACAACACAGTAGAAGGAAGAACAACAGTGGCAGTGAATCACATCAACGTGACGGACTTGTCTGCAACAGTCGAGTGTTTCTCGGACTTAAACCATACACCATAGGTTACTGCAAGAGGTTTATCCAGGACGCGCAGAGGCAACATGGTTCAAGAATCTTTGGCCCCTTATGTCCCTTTACCCATGTTGGCATTGACTACGCTGGACCGATCACAATTAAAACATGGAAAGGTCGTGGAGACAAATGTCTCAAAGGGTAAATTAGTGTTTTTATCTGTCTCGCGACTAAGGCAATCCATTTGGAAGCGGTAATTGATCTGACGACGCAAGCATTTTTAGCAGCATTTCGATGATTCACAGCCAGAAGAGGAGTTTGTAGCCAAGTTTACAGCGACTGTGGGACAAATTCTGTCGAAGCAGAGGCCGGACTGGACCGTCTCCTAAAGGCGGGTGCAACAGACTGGAAGAGTATCGCTGAGTAGTCATCAACACACGGTATAAGGTGGAACTTCATCCCCCTGCTCCTCCCCACTTTGGAGGACTATGGGAAGCAGTGTCAAATACCACCTCAAAAGAGTCATTGGTAATGGAACGCTGACGTTCGAAGAACTCGTCACGCTTCTGTCACAGATAGAAGCATGTCTGTATTCAAGACCTCTATGTCCCTTATCGTGTGATCCAGATGGCTTCCAAACGCTGACACCAGCACACTTCCTCATAGGAGACACGATGCTCACAGTTCCTGAAACCGATATGGCCGCATGCAAACACACGCTACACGATCGATGGAAAGTGTTACAAACTCACCTCCAGGACTTTTGGAAGCAATGGCAACAGGAATATTTGGCGCGACTACAACAACGGCCGAAATGGTTGAAACAGCATCCCCAGTCAAAGATCTGTGCGCTTGTTTTGATCAAGAATGAACGACTTCCCCCAGCACGATGGTACCTCGGCCGAATTATCGACACCCATCCCGGTGCAGACCAGCTCACAAGAGTGGTAACAGTCAAAACGCACCACGGTGAATTTCGAAGACCTGAAGACCCGATGCCCACCAGATCTACAGAAACAAACACAAAAAAAAACTCTCACTAGAAAACATTTAACACTTAACATTGAACAAATGAAATGACAATGTCGCGCACGACTGTCATCATACCTACATATTCTGTGTACCAAACACACACACACTCTCAAACATACAGTTCACTCATTACCCCGTAGTTATACAACCCATTCATTCTATATAACACTCATAAAACTCAATCACACAATCACTCAATGCACTCAAGAAGAAACCCATTTCCATTACACACGCACCTCAACCCAAGCCAATTCAATTTGGATTGAAAAAAAAAAATAAAGCCCACAGGCATTTATAACTTAATAACTAAATAATTAATACAATAATATTACACGATCACTCACCACATTATATATATACATATAATTAAAACGACACTTTATATAATTAAAACGCTCACCAACCTAAAACACCACACTCACTGAATTATTTTAAAAACAAAACTAAATCAGAATGAAAGAAGAAGGGAACAGTGTACCTGCACGTCTCATACGGCTTTCCAGTCCATAGGTCCATGCCTCACTTCAACTTCCAGTTCATCGTTGCGGGTTGCAATAATATAAACAAGCGGGTCGTCACTCATGTGTCGTTTTCATTTGTCTTGTTTGTTTTTGATTATGCATATGTTGTTCGGTGTCACTAATTCCTCTTTTATCATTGCATGAGTGAACCAAGCATGATTCTCCAGGGTCGTGAAAGAGGATTAAAAGAAATTAAACTTGCAGTGGATGAAGCCCCAATCAGTCCTTTAAAGATGCAATGATGATGTTGAGAACGTTGTTCACCGGCGGGATCAACAATCGAATGTGTTTCTTAATGGTATCGGAAAGGAAAACGTGTTCGCATTTTAATTGATTCCGGAGCTCAGGTATTCTTCATATCCAAATCTTATGTTCAAAGAGTTGAACTCAGGCGAACCAATGCGTATACCCATTAGTGCAATAAAACAAAGCATTGTGATGGCCCTAACGGGTGTTGACACAATGTTATTTCTACCCAGTGCTCTGAATGTCAAAGTGAAGAGATTCAAGTAAGCGCGGGTAAACGGCGGGAGTAACTATGACTCTCCTACGGTAGCCAAATGCTTCGTCATCTAATTAGTGACGCGGATGAATGGATTAACGAGGTTCCTACTGCCCCTGTCTAGTCATTCGACTGTGAGCGCTCGATGCGAGCAGACGTGTTTTCTTTAGCTAGTGCAGTGAGTTTTTTGAGTGATAAGCCACCACAGTGTGGAATTTTTAGTGTGTGTTTGTGTGTGGGACTCGTTTCCACAGCAAAGTAACGACAACTTGTTTACGCAAAGTTGTTTACGCAGTGAGTAGATTTCTTTTCTTATATTTTCTTTTGTTTGTTTTTGCTTTCTGAGTGAGCTGATGGAGGAGGGGAAAGCCCCGATCGATAGTGGTGGTCGGAGGGGGGATGCCTTTGTTGGCTTCACCTCCGACTGCGAGAGTGAGGCGGTTGCGTCTGATGTTCCGCTGCGGAACTTCTATTTGAAGAGTCCGCCGGTGGTAGAGGAGGGCAAAAGAAAGAAGAAGAAGAAGACGAGGAAGGCGCGCCGGGAATCCTTGGCGTCAGCCTCGGTCTCTATGGTAGATGACTCTGCCATGGAGACTGAGAGTGTTGCGGAGGCGGGTAAGGCCAGAAAGAGGCCGGTTGAAGAGGTTGCTCCGGCAAATTCTTCTGGTCCGGACTCTTTGGTGGCCAAGAAGGCGCTTACCGAGCCTTCTTCTACTTCTTCGAAGAAGGTAGGAGGTAAGAAGGTAGGCAGCAAGGAGGCAGGCAGCAAGGAGGCACGTGTGGTTTTGGTGCCTTTGCCGGCAGAGGCGGTTGCAGCGGGTAGTGGTGGTACTGCGCCAGTGGTGATGGGTCCTCCTGTGGCTAGGGCGCGCTTGACTAAAGCTGTGGCTGAAGTCAAGTCGGCTCTTCCCACAGGAGCCCCGTCGCGGGTGCAAGCCATTGCGGGCTCTGCTGTTGCAAGTGCCCTGCCGAAGGCGAAGCCAGCGCCACCTATGCGCGAGTCAAGGCAGGCTGAGGTTTTGACCTTGGCTATTGTCTTGGATAAGTTTAGGGAGATCAGAAAGATGGTGGTTTCCACAATTGGACACCATCCCGAGGTAGGCGCTTCTCTAGCAGAGATTTCCTCCAAATATGAGGAACTCGTGCTAGAGTTGACAGGGACGCTCGAGCGTCATAGGGGTAGGGCGGACTCCGGATGTGCTCCTGCAGTGGGAGCTTCGGAGTCTGTAAAGGGTATGGACGGTCCAAGTGGGACCGTCAAATCACTAGGAGTCCCGGTTGGGATGAGCGTTGAGGGACGACCTTCGTTCGCGCAGGTAGCCAGCACTGCCACTGTTTCGGGTGGTATGGGGGGAAAATGCCAGGTTAACAAACCTGATGTGGAACCTGCCAGACCACTTGAGACGTGGTCTTTTGTTGTTAAGGGCAAGAAGGGAGAGTCAGTGGGAGCACTGAGGAAGAAGGTGGTGGAGGAATTGGTGCCTGCCGTGGGTGTCAGGGTGCATACTGTGCGCCCTGGCAAGCAGGGCGGCATTCTGGTCCGCACGCCATCGGTTGCTGAGCGGGATGCTTTCCTCGGGCATAAGAAGCTCGAAGAGGTGGGTCTGTCGGCTGAAGCAGCAAGGGGTAAGTCTCTTGTCGTGCAGAGGGTGGAGAAACGGATCTCCCCCGAAGAATTCCTGGGTGAGCTGCATAAGCTAAACTTATGCAAGTTCACCGAAGAGGAGTTTGAGAAGGAGGTCTGCCTTTCCTCCCGTTGGGAGGCAGGGGATGGTCGCCTGAATGCTGTCCTACAGTGCAGCTCCAGGGCCGCGGGTATTCTTCTCGGAGAAGGGAGGTGTTATATAAAGCACTACTCGTTTCTCGTGAAGGAGAAATCGTTGGTGCAATGGTGCAATCGGTGTCTCGGCCTGGATCACTTCGCATCCAGGTGTAGGCAGAAGGACTCTGTGTGCTGGCGTTGTGGACAGTCGGGCCACTCTAAGCGCGATTGTGGTAATGCCATTCATTGCCGTGATTGCGACTTCAGGGGAAACCCGGCTGGACACTTTATGCTAAGCATGGATTGTCCAGTCTATGCTGCGGCGGTGGCCAGGGCGAGTGCTAGGCACTAAAATGTCAGTTAAATTAATTCAATTTAACTGCCAGGGCGCTCGAGTAGCCATGTTCGAGTTAGGACGGATACTGTGTAGCTCACAGTGCAGCTTTGCGTTGTTGCAGGAACCTTACACTGTTGCAGGACATGTGAGGGGATTGCCTGCGCACATGCGATCGTTTGTGGACGACAGCGGCAATGCTGCTGTCGTAGTAAATGATGTCAACACTGTGTGTTCCCTGATAGGCTCAAGTGAATGGGGTGTGTGTGTGAATGTTGAGGGTAGCTTTGGTAGGCTGATTTTATGCAGCCTTTACTTTAAGCATGCCTTGGACATTGAACCGTACTTGGCATACCTCGATGAGTTGCTACGGATGATTGGGAATAGCGCTGCGATTTTCGGCATTGACGCTAATGCAGTCTCCCCTTTGTGGTTCAGTAAAATGACAGGACGCACGTCCCAATTTTACAGTACCATCAGGGGGGAACTGCTAAGCGAATGGATAGCCGTTAATCGCATAGCTGTTCTCAATCAGCCTAGTGTCCTATATACTTTCGATGGTCCAAACGGGCAAAGTGATATTGATGTGACCCTGGCAAATACGACGGCGCTTCGTAGCTTTGATTTTCAGTGGCGCATCCGGCGTTCTGAGGGGGTGAGTGATCACAGCCTCATGAAGGTTGAGATTGTTCGCTCCAGCGGTACGCTAGATGTGCAGGAAAATTGGAATGAGAAGCGCTGGCTTCTCAAGAATGTCGACTGGGTGTCGTACAGGAGTGAGATTGCAAGAAAGGTCACATCAACATCACTTGAGGCCTTTCAACGTTTGGGTATCGATGGTAAGGTTGCCCTCATCAATGAGTGTATGTGGGATGTCAACGACCAACTCTTTCCAAGAAGCCGTATGGTGAAAGTGGTGGACATCTGAGTTGAATGTGAAGCGTAAGCAGGTGAGGAGATTGCGAAACCGTTTCCACCGTTTTCCGGATCTGCAGACATGGATCAGGCAAAACTTGCTTACAGGCATGGTTTGGCTGAATACAAGAGTATGCTTGTCCGCAGCAAGAATGACAATTGGAGGACCTTTGCCGAGGAACACCGAGATGACCCCTGGGGTCGTCTTTACCGTGTTTGTCGGGGAAGGAAATCTTTGGAGCTTGGGGCCATCCATCATGAGGGCCAAGTGCTCACATCATGGAGGGACTGTGTATCTGTCCTGATGGGTACTTTCTTTCCCAGAGCCATTGTTTCGAATGATCCACTTGTGGATTTGCCGGGCGATGTGCCTGCGGTTACTGAAGGTGAAATTGGCTGCGCGATTTCTAGGCTTAAATCGAGGAAGTCACCAGGATTCGACGGACTAACTGGAGAGATGGTGAAAGCTATCTGGACAGTGGTTCCCGAATACTTGATGGCTCTTTACTCGTGCTGTGTCAGGGAGAATTATTTTCCCCTGGAATGGAAATGTGCAAAGGTGACAGTTCTGCTGAAGTCTAATGATAGGGTGAGGACCAATCCTCGCTCCTATCGTGGCATCAGTCTCCTTCCTGTGCTTGGAAAGGTGCTGGAAAGAGTCTTGTCGGACAGACTGATGCAGCGCATCCCTGAGCAGTCTCCATTCCAGTTTGGTTTCAAACCAGGGCGCAGTGTCGAAGATGCTTGGCTGCGCGTAAAGGACACTGTTGACGGATCTGCTGGGAACTATGTCCTTGGTATCTTCATTGATTTCAAGGGTGCTTTCGATTGCCTTGACTGGGCAAGTGTGCGGCGGAGGTTGCAGGAGGTAGGGAGTAGGGAGGGTTCCTTGTGGAAGAACTATTTTTCCAACAGGTCAGCTCGTGTTGTCAATTCTTTTGATAGTGTGATGGTAGGTGTTGAGAGGGGATGTCCTCAGGGGTCTGTTGCTGGTCCATATATATGGAACTTGATGATGGATCCTCTGCTGCTGCTTCTTTCATCCTGGCAGTCGTACTGCAGTGTTGTCGCGTATGCTGATGATCTTCTTATCCTTCTTGAAGGCCAGTCTCGTGCTGAGTTGGAGAGTAGGGGTACGGAGGCCATGGGCGTGGTGACTAACTGGGGATCGAGTGTCGGTGTGGAAGTGGCGGTGGAAAAGACGTCCTTGATGCTGCTCAAGGGTAAATTATCCTTGAATCGGCCTCCAGTTGTTAGAGCTGCCGGGTTGAGTATAAGATACGTGACGGAAGTCAAGTATCTTGGCATTAATATCGGAGAGAGGATGAACTTTGTTCCTCATCTTCTAAAGATGAGAGCAAAACTCACATCCCTCGTGCCAGCAGTCAGACGGGTGCTGAAGTGTGAGTGGGGTCTGTCGGGGCAAGCAGTCCGGACTGTATATGGTGGACTTTTTGTTGCATGCGCGGCATTTGGTGCACCGGTATGGTACGATGTTGCTAAGACCGTGACAGGAAGAAGCAAGCTCCTGACTTGTCAGCGAACTATGGTCCTTGGTTCACTTCGAGTATGTAAGACTGTCTCAACGGAGGCTCTACAAGTGTTGGCAGGTGTGCCACCGCTAGATCTGGAGGTCATCCGTCGTGGTATGGCCGGCAGATTACGGAGGCAGCGGCCGCTCTCAGCATCTGACTGGAGCGAGTGCCGGAATGTTCAGGGTCTAAGTGCCCGCGAACGGAAGGCCCTGTTGGAGAATGGCGTACTGTCGAGGTGGCAGTTGCGTTGGGGGGAAAGCAGCAAGGGAAGAGTAACGTTCGAGTTCCTTCCTGAAGTTGCTTATGCGTGTGGGCGGGAGTGTCTGGACTTCTCTCTCTATGCGGGCTTTCTGCTGACTGGGCATGGTTCCCTTAATGCTTTCTTGCATAAAAGGGCCCTAGCTGCGTCAGCAGAGTGCTCGTGTGGTGCACCGAGAGAAGATTGGAGACATGTGCTAATCGAGTGTCCGCGATATGCTCACTGCAGGGATCTCTCTGCGATGGGTGTAGTGCGGGTAGGTGACACTTGGGATTTCAGTCGTGTTCTCTTCTCAAGGGAGACGGCTGACAATCTAGCCATCTTTGCCGAACAAATCTTTCGGATACGGAGGCAATAATGGCAATGTTGTCCTTGTAGTAGAAACAGCTGTTTAACAAGGGGTTCACTTAGCGCTGGCCTCAGTTTGTAGTGCTCGACTCAAAAAGAGTCCTGGCTATACGAGGTTGGCGCAAGTCATAGTGTAGTCTGCGGCTATATGCTTCCAGGGCTCCCGATTTACTGGCAGGTTGGACTAAGTCCGCAACCTCCTTGTAACTTGCAGATGGTGGATGTTTGGGCGGGAGGGGGGCCGTACAGGTCTCATCCTGACCCACTCGGATACCATTTGGGGGTTCTCCCCAACATATTGCTTCTTGCTATGGTAATGGCGCCTTATGTTGTTGTGTTTTTACTAGGCAACATTTGGGCCGGAGCCGTAATAAGTTGTCGTGTGGGGCATGGGGTGCCTGTTCATGTGATCGGTGATGACTCGACCTCGCAACTTTGCGTCGGTTACGGGGGTGTATAATGCCAGTGGTTCTATGCGCGAACTAACCGGTTCTTCGAGTAGTAGTAGTTTTGTTGTCCTTGTCTTTAGGTATGCCAGTTTGCCTTCGCTTTCTGGGGATTTTCGGTGGAGATGAGTGCATGTGTTACGTACCTGCACTCTCCTTCAATTTGATTTTTCGGTAGTGGCATGAACGATATGGTTAGTGCATGCCTCGGTCTGACCTTGCTGGGATTTCCGGGCGGAATTGTGTTGTCTTGTGCTGTATTTTTGTGTAGATGATGCATTTCGATCATTGGTCACTGCCTCGACTAACTGATTCGAAGTGCGTCATCTAAAAGGTTGCTAGGCCTTGAGTGTTAAGGCACTTATCTAGAAGTGACCTCACGGTTGCGAAAGCCTGACCAGAGGCTATATTCTGGTACCATGGGAGATAGCAGGCCCCGGAAAGGATATTTCTTTTCCGTGCTATTAAGAGGTAGGCCCCCTAGTGGGAGTATCATGGTGGCTGTGGTTGCCCAAAATCGCGGGCGCATATAGCATCCTCTGATCCTATAACATCCAGGACCTGTGGATGCTAGAGGTGTTAGATAGGCCTCGCCCTCAGCAAGGTTTGTGGTCGCCCTTAAGCGTCACTAAATTGTTACTGGGGTGGTGAATACCTCCTCAGGGCGGTGGTCAACGCTTAATTTGACTCCGTTATTGTGGGTAGGCCCACCGTGAAGTTTGCCAATAATTGGCCGGGTATTCACGTTAAGCACACTCTTCGACTTTCTTTCTTTCTGCCCCTGTCTAGTCATTCCACTGTGAGCACTCGTAGCGAGCAGTCGTGTTTTCATTAGCTAGTGCAGTGATAGTGATTTCAGAAGTTTAGTTTAGTAGTTTTGATAAGCCACAGTAGAGTGGTCATTTAGTTAGTGTTTGTGTGTGTGAAATTTTTTTTTCCACACTAACGGTAACGTGTTTACGCGAAACTTGTTTACGCAAAAACTTGTTTACGCCGTAACTAGTGATATTGGGTGAGTTGCTTTTGTATACTTATTTAGTGTATTTAGGCTATTAAGTGTTGTTGGAGTAACACATGGAGGATTATTGTAGTGGTGGTCGGAGGGAGGATGCCTTTGTTGGCCTCACCTCCGACTGCGAGAGTGAGGCAGTTGCCTCTGATGTTCCGCTGCGGAACTTCTATTTGAAGAGTCCGCCGGTGGTAGAGGAGGGCAAAAGAAAGAAGAAGAAGACGAGGAAGGCGCGCCGGGAATCCTTGGCGTCAGCCTCGGCCTCTATAGTAGATGACTCTGCCATGGAGACTGAGAGTGTTGCGGAGGCGGGTAAGGCCAGAAAGAGGCCGGTTGAAGAGGTTGCTCCGGCAAATTCTTCTGGTCCGGACTCTTTGTAGGCCAAGAAGGCGCTTACCGAGCCTTCTTCTACTTCTTCGAAGAAGGTAGGAGGTAAGAAGGTAGGCAGCAAGGAGGCAGGCAGCAAGGAGGCACGTGTGGTTTTGGTGCCTTTGCCGGCAGAGGCGGTTGCAGCGGGTAGTGGTGGTACTGCGCCAGTGGTGATGGGTCCTCCTGTGGCTAGGGCGCGCTTGACTAAAGCTGTGGCTGAAGTCAAGTCGGCTCTTCCCACAGGAGCCCCGTCGCGGGTGCAAGCCATTGCGGGCTCTGCTGTTGCAAGTGCCCTGCCGAAGGCGAAGCCAGCGCCACCTATGCGCGAGTCAAGGCAGGCTGAGGTTTTGACCTTGGCTATTGTCTTGGATAAGTTTAGGGAGATCAGAAAGATGGTGGTTTCCACAATTGGACACCATCCCGAGGTAGGCGCTTCTCTAGCAGAGATTTCCTCCAAATATGAGGAACTCGTGCTAGAGTTGACAGGGACGCTCGAGCGTCATAGGGGTAGGGCGGACTCCGGATGTGCTCCTGCAGTGGGAGCTTCGGAGTCTGTAGAGGGTAGGGACCGTCAAATCACTAGGAGTCCCGGTTGGGATGAGCGTTAAGGGACGACCTTCGTTCGCGCAGGTAGCCAGCACTGCCACTGTTTCGGGTGGTATGGGGGGAAAATGCCAGGTTAACAAACCTGATGTGGAACCTGCCAGACCACTTGAGACGTAGTCTTTTGTTGTTAAGGGCAAGAAGGGAGAGTCAGTGGGAGCACTGAGGAAGAAGGTGGTGGAGGAATTGGTGCCTGCCGTGGGTGTCAGGGTGCATACTGTGCGCCCTGGCAAGCAGGGCGGCATTCTGGTCCGCACGCCATCGGTTGCTGAGCGGGATGCTTTCCTCGGGCATAAGAAGCTCGAAGAGGTGGGTCTGTCGGCTGAAGCAGCAAGGGGTAAGTCTCTTGTCGTGCAGAGGGTGGAGAAACGGATCTCCCCCGAAGAATTCCTCGGTGAGCTGCATAAGCTAAACTTATGCAAGTTCACCGAAGAGGAGTTTGAGAAGGAGGTCTGCCTTTCCTCCCGTTGGGAGGCAGGGGATGGTCGCCTGAATGCTGTCCTACAGTGCAGCTCCAGGGCCGCGGGTATTCTTCTCGGAGAAGGGAGGTGTTATATAAAGCACTACTCGTTTCTCGTGAAGGAGAAATCGTTGGTGCAATGGTGCAATCGGTGTCTCGGCCTGGATCACTTCGCATCCAGGTGTAGGCAGAAGGACTCTGTGTGCTGGCGTTGTGGACAGTCGGGCCACTCTAAGCGCGATTGTGGTAATGCCATTCATTGCCGTGATTGCGACTTCAGGGGAAACCCGGCTGGACACTTTATGCTAAGCATGGATTGTCCAGTCTATGCTGCGGCGGTGGCCAGGGCGAGTGCTAGGCACTAAAATGTCAGTTAAATTAATTCAATTTAACTGCCAGGGCGCTCGAGTAGCCATGTTCGAGTTAGGACGGATACTGTGTAGCTCACAGTGCAGCTTTGCGTTGTTGCAGGAACCTTACACTGTTGCAGGACATGTGAGGGGATTGCCTGCGCACATGCGATCGTTTGTGGACGACAGCGGCAATGCTGCTGTCGTAGTAAATGATGTCAACACTGTGTGTTCCCTGATAGGCTCAAGTGAATGGGGTGTGTGTGTGAATGTTGAGGGTAGCTTTGGTAGGCTGATTTTATGCAGCCTTTACTTTAAGCATGCCTTGGACATTGAACCGTACTTGGCATACCTCGATGAGTTGCTACGGATGATTGGGAATAGCGCTGCGATTTTCGGCATTGACGCTAATGCAGTCTCCCCTTTGTGGTTCAGTAAAATGACAGGACGCACGTCCCAATTTTACAGTACCATCAGGGGGGAACTGCTAAGCGAATGGATAGCCGTTAATCGCATAGCTGTTCTCAATCAGCCTAGTGTCCTATATACTTTCGATGGTCCAAACGGGCAAAGTGATATTGATGTGACCCTGGCAAATACGACGGCGCTTCGTAGCTTTGATTTTCAGTGGCGCATCCGGCGTTCTGAGGGGGTGAGTGATCACAGCCTCATGAAGGTTGAGATTGTTCGCTCCAGCGGTACGCTAGATGTGCAGGAAAATTGGAATGAGAAGCGCTGGCTTCTCAAGAATGTCGACTGGGTGTCGTACAGGAGTGAGATTGCAAGAAAGGTCACATCAACATCACTTGAGGCCTTTCAACGTTTGGGTATCGATGGTAAGGTTGCCCTCATCAATGAGTGTATGTGGGATGTCAACGACCAACTCTTTCCAAGAAGCCGTATGGTGAAAGTGGTGGACATCTGAGTTGAATGTGAAGCGTAAGCAGGTGAGGAGATTGCGAAACCGTTTCCACCGTTTTCCGGATCTGCAGACATGGATCAGGCAAAACTTGCTTACAGGCATGGTTTGGCTGAATACAAGAGTATGCTTGTCCGCAGCAAGAATGACAATTGGAGGACCTTTGCCGAGGAACACCGAGATGACCCCTGGGGTCGTCTTTACCGTGTTTGTCGGGGAAGGAAATCTTTGGAGCTTGGGGCCATCCATCATGAGGACCAAGTGCTCACATCATGGAGGGACTGTGTATCTGTCCTGATGGGTACTTTCTTTCCCAGAGCCATTGTTTCGAATGATCCACTTGTGGATTTGCCGGGCGATGTGCCTGCGGTTACTGAAGGTGAAATTGGCTGCGCGATTTCTAGGCTTAAATCGAGGAAGTCACCAGGATTCGACAGACTAACTGGAGAGATGGTGAAAGCTATCTGGACAGTGGTTCCCGAATACTTGATGGCTCTTTACTCGTGCTGTGTCAGGGAGAATTATTTTCCCCTGGAATGGAAATGTGCAAAGGTGACAGTTCTGCTGAAGTCTAATGATAGGGTGAGGACCAATCCTCGCTCCTATCGTGGCATCAGTCTCCTTCCTGTGCTTGGAAAGGTGCTGGAAAGAGTCTTGTCGGACAGACTGATGCAGCGCATCCCTGAGCAGTCTCCATTCCAGTTTGGTTTCAAACCAGGGCGCAGTGTCGAAGATGCTTGGCTGCGCGTAAAGGACACTGTTGACGGATCTGCTGGGAACTATGTCCTTGGTATCTTCATTGATTTCAAGGGTGCTTTCGATTGCCTTGACTGGGCAAGTGTGCGGCGGAGGTTGCAGGAGGTAGGGAGTAGGGAGGGTTCCTTGTGGAAGAACTATTTTTCCAACAGGTCAGCTCGTGTTGTCAATTCTTTTGATAGTGTGATGGTAGGTGTTGAGAGGGGATGTCCTCAGGGGTCTGTTGCTGGTCCATATATATGGAACTTGATGATGGATCCTCTGCTGCTGCTTCTTTCATCCTGGCAGTCGTACTGCAGTGTTGTCGCGTATGCTGATGATCTTCTTATCCTTCTTGAAGGCCAGTCTCGTGCTGAGTTGGAGAGTAGGGGTACGGAGGCCATGGGCGTGGTGACTAACTGGGGATCGAGTGTCGGTGTGGAAGTGGCGGTGGAAAAGACGTCCTTGATGCTGCTCAAGGGTAAATTATCCTTGAATCGGCCTCCAGTTGTTAGAGCTGCCGGGTTGAGTATAAGATACGTGACGGAAGTCAAGTATCTTGGCATTAATATCGGAGAGAGGATGAACTTTGTTCCTCATCTTGTAAAGATGAGAGCAAAACTCACATCCCTCGTGCCAGCAGTCAGACGGGTGCTGAAGTGTGAGTGGGGTCTGTCGGGGCAAGCAGTCCGGACTGTATATGGTGGACTTTTTGTTGCATGCGCGGCATTTGGTGCACCGGTATGGTACGATGTTGCTAAGACCGTGACAGGAAGAAGCAAGCTCCTGACTTGTCAGCGAACTATGGTCCTTGGTTCACTTCGAGTATGTAAGACTGTCTCAACGGAGGCTCTACAAGTGTTGGCAGGTGTGCCACCGCTAGATCTGGAGGTCATCCGTCGTGGTATGGCCGGCAGATTACGGAGGCAGCGGCCGCTCTCAGCATCTGACTGGAGCGAGTGCCGGAATGTTCAGGGTCTAAGTGCCCGCGAACGGAAGGCCCTGTTGGAGAATGGCGTACTGTCGAGGTGGCAGTTGCGTTGGGGGGAAAGCAGCAAGGGAAGAGTAACGTTCGAGTTCCTTCCTGAAGTTGCTTATGCGTGTGGGCGGGAGTGTCTGGACTTCTCTCTCTATGCGGGCTTTCTGCTGACTGGGCATGGTTCCCTTAATGCTTTCTTGCATAAAAGGGCCCTAGCTGCGTCAGCAGAGTGCTCGTGTGGTGCACCGAGAGAAGATTGGAGACATGTGCTAATCGAGTGTCCGCGATATGCTCACTGCAGGGATCTCTCTGCGATGGGTGTAGTGCGGGTAGGTGACACTTGGGATTTCAGTCGTGTTCTCTTCTCAAGGGAGACGGCTGACAATCTAGCCATCTTTGCCGAACAAATCTTTCGGATACGGAGGCAATAATGGCAATGTTGTCCTTGTAGTAGAAACTGCTGTTTAACAAGGGGTTCACTTAGCGCTGGCCTCAGTTTGTGGTGCTCGACTCAAAAGAGTCCTGGCTATACGAGGTTGGTGCAAGTCATAGTGTAGTCTGCGGCTATATGCTTCCAGGGCTCCCGATTTACTGGCAGGTTGGACTAAGTCCGCAACCTCCTTGTAACTTGCAGATGGTGGATGTTTGGGCGGGAGGGGGGCCGTACAGGTCTCATTCTGACCCACTCGGATCCCATTTGGGGGTTCTCCCCAACATTGCTTCTTGCTATGGTAATGGCGCCTTATGTTGCTGTGTTTTTACTAGGCAACATTTGGGCCGGAGCCGTAATAAGTTGTCGTGTGGGGCATGGGGTGCCTGTTCATGTGATCGGTGATGACTCGACCTCGCAACTTTGCGTCGGTTACGGGGGTGTATAATGCCAGTGGTTCTATGCGCGAACTAACCGGTTCTTCGAGTAGTAGTAGTTTTGTTGTCCTTGTCTTTAGGTATGCCAGTTTGCCTTCGCTTTCTGGGGATTTTCGGTAGAGATGAGTGCATGTGTTACGTACCTGCACTCTCCTGCAATTTGATTTTTCGGTAGTGGTATGGAACGATTTGGTTAGTGCGTGCCTCGGTCTGGCCTTGCTGGGATTTCCGGGCGGAATTGTGTTGTCTTGTGTTGTATATTTTGTGTAGATGATGCATTTCGATCATTGGTCACTGCCTCGACTAACTGATTCGAAGTGCGTCATCTAAAAGGTTGCTAGGCCTTGAGTGTTAAGGCACTTATCTAGAAGTGACCTCACGGTTGCGAAAGCCTGACCAGAGGCTATATTCTGGTACCATGGGAGATAGCAGGCCCCGGAAAGGATATTTCCTTTCCGTGCTATCAAGAGGTAGGCTCCCTAGTGGGAGTATCATGGTGGCTGTGGTTGCCCAAAATCGCGGGCGCATATCCTATGATCCTATAACATCCAGGATCTGTGGATGCTAGAGGTGTTAGATAGGCCTCGCCCTCAGCAAGGTTTGTGGTCGCCCTTAAGCGTCACTAAATTGTTACTGGGGTGGTGAATACCTCCTCAGGGCGGTGGTCAACGCTTAATTAGACTCTGTTATTGTGGGTAGGCCCACCGTGAAGTTTGGCAATAATTGGCCGGGTATTCACGTTAAGCACACTCTTCGACTTTCTGCCCCTGTCTAGTCATTCCACTGTGAGCACTCGAAGCGAGCAGTCGTGTTTTCCTTAGCTAGTGCAGTGATAGTGTTTTTCAGAAGTTTAGTGATAAGCCACAGTAGAGTGGTCATTTAGTTAGTGTTTCTGTGTGTGAAATTTTTTCCACACTAACGGTAACGTGTTTACGCTAAACTTGTTTACGCAAAAACTTGTTTATGTCGTATTTGCTGGGTGAGTTGCTTAGATATATTTTTTTAGTGTATTGAGCATTGTGTGTTGTTGGAGTAACACATGAAGGAGGATTATAGTGGTGGTCGGAGGGAGGATGCCTTTGTTGGCCTCTCCTCCGACTGGGAGAGTGAGGCGGTTGCGTCTGATGTTCCGCTGCGGAACTTCTATTTGAAGAGTCCGCCGGTGGTAGAGGAGGGCAAAAGAAAGAAGAAGAAGAAGACGAGGAAGGCGCGCCGGGAATCCTTGGCGTCAGCCTCGGTCTCTATGGTAGATGACTCTGCCATGGAGACTGAGAGTGTTGCGGAGGCGGGTAAGGCCAGAAAGAGGCCGGTTGAAGAGGTTGCTCCGGCAAATTCTTCTGATCCGGACTCTTTGGTGGCCAAGAAGGCGCTTACCGAGCCTTCTTCTTCTTCTTCTTCGAAGAAGGTAGGAGGTAAGAAGGTAGGCAGCAAGGAGGCAGGCAGCAAGGAGGCACGTGTGGTGTTGGTGCCTTTGCCGGCAGAGGCGGTTGCAGCGGGTAGTGGTGGTACTGCGCCAGTGGTGATGGGTCCTCCTGTGGCTAGGGCGCGCTTGACTAAAGCTGTGGCTGAAGTCAAGTCGGCTCTTCCCACAGAAGCCCCGTCGCGGGTGCAAGCCATTGCGGGCTCTGCTGTTGAAAGTGCCTTGCCGAAGGCGAAGCCAGCGCCACCTATGCGCGAGTCAAGGCAGGCTGAGGTTTTGACCTTGGCTAATGTCTTGGATAAGTTCAGGGCGATTAGGAAGATGGTGGTTTCCACGATTGGACACCATCCCGAGGTAGGCGCTTCTCTAGCAGAGATTTCCTCCAAATATGAGGAACTCGTGCTAGAGCTGACAGGGACGCTCGAGCGTCATAGGGGTAGGGCGGACTCCGGATGTGCTCCTGCAGTGGGAGCTTCGGAGTCTGTAAAGGGTATGGACGGTCCAAGTGGGACCGTCAAATCGCTAGGTGTCCCGGTTGGGATGAGCGTTGAGGGACGACCTTCGTTCGCGCAGGTAGCCAGCACTGCCACTGTTTCGGGTGGTATGGGGGGCAAATGCCAGGTTAACAAACCTGATGTGGAACCTGCCAGACCACTTGAGACGTGGTCTTTTGTTGTTAAGGGCAAGAAGGGAGAGTCAGTGGGAGCACTGAGGAAGAAGGTGGTGGAGGAATTGGTGCCTGCCGTGGGTGTCAGGGTGCATACTGTGCGCCCTGGCAAGCAAGGTGGCATTCTGGTCCGCACGCCATCGGTTGCTGAGCGGGATGCTTTCCTCGGGCATAAGAAGCTCGAAGAGGTGGGTCTGTCGGCCGAAGCAGCAAGGGGTAAGTCTCTTGTCGTGCAGAGGGTGGAGAAACGGATCTCCCCCGAAGAATTCCTGGGTGAGCTGCATAAGCTAAACTTATGCAAGTTCACCGAAGAGGAGTTTGAGAAGGAGGTCTGCCTTTCCTCCCGTTGGGAGGCAGGGGATGGTCGCCTGAATGCTGTCCTACAGTGCAGCTCCAGGGCCGCGGGTATTCTTCTCGGAGAAGGGAGGTGTTATATAAAGCACTTCTCGTTTCTCGTGAAGAAATCGTTGGTGCAATGGTGCAATCGGTGTCTCGGCCTGGATCACTTCGCATCCAGGTGTAGGCAGAAGGACTCTGTGTGCTGGCGTTGGGGACAGTCGGGCCACTCTAAGCGCGATTCTGGTAATGCCATTCATTGCCGTGATTGCGACTTCAGGGGAAACCCGGCTGGACACTTTATGCTAAGCATGGATTGTCCAGTCTATGCTGCGGCGGTGGCCAGGGCGAGTGCTAGGCACTAAAATTCCAGTTAAATTAATTCATTTTAACTGGCAGGGCGCTCGAGTAGCCATGTTCGAGTTAGGACAGATACTGTGTAGCTCACAGTGCAGCTTTGCGTTGTTGCAGGAACCTTACACTGTTGCAGGACATGTGAGGGGATTGCCTGCGCACATGCGATCGTTTGTGGACGACAGTGGCAATGCTGCTGTCGTAGTAAATGATGTCAACACTGTGTGTTCCCTGATAGGCTCAAGTGAATGGGGTGTGTGTGTGAATGTTGAGGGTAGCTTTGGTAGGCTGATTTTATGCAGCCTTTACTTTAAGCATGCCTTGGTCATTGAACCGTACTTGGCATACCTCGATGAGTTGCTACGGATGATTGGGAATAGCGCTGCGATTTTCGGCATTGACGCTAATGCAGTCTCCCCTCAGGGGGGAACTGCTAAGCGAATGGATAGCCGTTAATCGCATAGCTGTTCTCAATCAGCCTAGTGACCTATATACTTTCGATGGTCCAAACGGGCAAAGTGATATTGATGTGACCCTGGCAAATACGACGGCGCTTCGTAGCTTTGATTTTCAGTGGCGCATCCGGCGTTCTGAGTGGGTGAGTGATCACAGCCTCATGGAGGTTGAGATTGTTCGCTCCAGCGGTACGCTAGATGTGCAGAAAAATTGGAATGAGAAGCGCTGGCTTCTCAAGAATGTCGACTGGGTGTCGTACAAGAGTGAGATTGCAAGAAAGGTCACATCAACACCACTTGATGCCTTTCAACGTTTGGGTATCGATGGTAAGGTTGCCCTCATCAATGAGTGTATGTGGGATGTCAACGACCAACTCTTTCCAAGAAGCCGTATGGTGAATCGGAAAAGGGTTAAGTGGTGGACATCTGAGTTGAATGTGAAGCGTAAGCAGGTGAGGAGATTGCGAATGCGTTTCCAAACCTGTAGACGTCACGGATCTGCAGACGTGGATCAGGCAAAACTTGCTTACAGGCATGGTTTGGCTGAATACAAGAGTATGCTTGTCCGCAGCAAGAATGACAATTGGAGGACCTTTGCCGAGGAACACCGAGATGACCCCTGGGGTCGTCTTTACCGTGTTTTTCGGGGAAGGAAATCTTTGGAGCTTGGGGCCATCCATCATGAGGGCCAAGTGCTCACATCATGGCGGGACTGTGTATCTGTCCTGATGGGTACTTTCTTTCCCAGAGCCATTGTTTCGAATGATCCACTTGTGGATTTGCCGGGCGATGTGCCTGCGGTTACTGAAGGTGAAATTGGCTGCGCGATTTCTAGGCTTCAATCGAGGAAGTCACCAGGATTCGACGGACTAACTGGAGAGATGGTGAAAGCTATCTGGACAGTGGTTCTCGAATACTTGATGGCTCTTTATTCGTGCTGTGTCAGGGAGAATTATTTTCACCTGGAATGGAAATGTGCAAAGGTGATAGTTCTGCTGAAGTCTAATGATAGGGTGAGGACCAATCCTCGCTCCTATCGTGGCATCAGTCTCCTTCCTGTACTTGGAAAGGTGCTGGAAAGAGTCTTGGTGGACAGACTGATGCAGCGCATCCCTGAGCAGTCTCCATTCCAGTTTGGTTTCAAACCAGGGCGCAGTGTCGAAGATGCTTGGCTGCGCGTAAAGGACACTGTTGACGGATCTGCTGGGAAGTATGTCCTTGGTATCTTCATTGAGAGCTATTTTTCCAACAGGTCAGCTCGTGTTGTCAATTCTTTTGACAGTGTGATGGTAGGTGTTGTTGAGAGGGGATGTCCTCAGGGGTCTGTTGCTGGTCCATATATATGGAACTTGATGATGGATCCTCTGCTGCTGCTTCTTTCATCCTGGCAGTCGTACTGCAGTGTTGTCGCGTATGCTGATGATCTCCTTATCCTTCTCGAAGGCCAGTCTCGCGCTGAGTTGGAGAGTAGGGGTACGGAGGCCATGGGCGTGGTGACTAACTGGGGATCGAGTGTCGGTGTGGAAGTGGCGGTGGAAAAGACGTCCTTGATGCTGCTCAAGGGTAAATTATCCTTGAATCGGCCTCCAGTTGTTAGAGCTGCCGGGTTGAGTATAAGATACGTGACGGAAGTCAAGTATCTTGGCATTAATATCGGAGAGAGGATGAACTTTGTTCCTCATCTTGTAAAGATGAGAGCAAAACTCACATCCCTCGTGCCAGCAGTCAGACGGGTGCTGAACTGTGAGTGGGGTCTGTCGGGGCAAGCAGTCCGGACTGTATATGGTGGACTTTTTGTTGCATGCGCGGCATTTGGTTCACCGGTATGGTACGATGTTGCTAAGACCGTGACAGGAAGAAGCAAGCTCCTGACTTGTCAGCGAACTATGCTCCTTGGTTCACTTCCAGTTTGTAAGACTGTCTCAACGGAGGCTCTACAAGTGTTGGCAGGTGTGCCACCGCTAGATCTGGAGGTCATCCGTCGTGGTATGGCCGGCAGATTACGGAGGCAGCGGCCGCTCTCAGCATCTGACTGGAGCGAGTGCCGGAATGTTCAGGGTCTAAGTGCCCGCGAACGGAAGGCCCTGTTGGAGAATGGCGTACTGTCGAGGTGGCAGTTACGTTGGGGGAAGAGCAGCAAGGGAAGAGTAACGTTCGAGTTCCTTCCTGAAGTTGCTTATGCGTGTGGGCGGGAGTGTCTGGACTTCTCTCTCTATGCGGGCTTTCTGCTGACTGGGCATGGTTCCCTTAATACTTTCTTGCATGAAAGGGCCCTAGCTGCATCAGCAGAGTGCTCGTGTGGTGCACCGAGAGAAGATTGGAGACATGTGCTAATCGAGTGTCCGCGATATGCTCACTGCAGGGATCTCTCTGCGATGGGTGTAGTGCGGGTAGGTGACACTTGGGATTTCAGTCGTGTTCTCTTCTCAAGGGAGACGGCTGACAATCTAGCCATCTTTGCCGAACAAATCTTTCGGATACGGAGGCAATAGTGGCAATGTTGTCCTTGTAGTAGAAACTGCTGTTTAACAAGGGGTTCACTTAGCGCTGGCCTCAGTTTGTGGTGCTCGACTCACAAAGAGTCCTGGCTATACGAGGTTGGCGCAAGTCATAGTGTAGTCTGCGGCTATATGCTTCCAGGGCTCCCGATTTACTGGCAGGTTGGACTAAGTCCGCAACCTCCTTGTAACTTGCAGATAGTGGATGTTTGTGCGGGAGGGGGCCGTACAGGTCTCATCCTGACCCACTCGGATCCCATTTGGGGGTTCTCCCCAACATTGCTTCTTGCTATGGTAATGGCGCCTTATGTTGCTGTGTTTTTACTAGGCAACATTTGGGCCGGAGCCGTAATAAGTTGTCGTGTGGGGCATGGGGTGCCTGTTCATGTGATCGGTGATGACTCGACCTCGCAACTTTGCGTCGGTTACGGGGGTGTATAATGCCAGTGGTTCTATGCGCGAACTAACCGGTTCTTCGAGTAGTAGTAGTTTTGTTGTCCTTGTCTTTAGGTATGCCAGTTTGCCTTCGCTTTCTGGGGATTTTCGGTGGAGATGAGTGCATGTGTTATGTACCTGCACTCTCCTGCAATTTGATTTTTCGGTAGTGGTATGGAACGATTTGGTTAGTGCATGCCTCGGTCTGACCTTGCTGGGATTTCCGGGCGGAATTGTGTTGTCTTGTTGCTGTATTTTTGTGTAGATGATGCATTTTGATCATTGGTCACTGCCTCGACTAACTGATTCGAAGTGCGTCATCTAAAAGGTTGCTAGGCCTTGAGTGTTAAGGCACTTATCTAGAAGTGACCTCACAGTTGCGAAAGCCTGACCAGAGGCTATATTCTGGTACCATGGGAGATAGCAGGCCCCTGAAAGGATATTTCTTTTCCGTGCTATCAAGAGGTAGGCCCCCTAGTGGGAGTATCATGGTGGCTGTGGTTGCCCAAAATCGCGGGCGCATATAGCATCCTATGATCCTATAACATCCAGGATCTGTGGATGCTAGAGGTGTTAGATAGGCCTCGCCCTCAGCAAGGTTTGTGGTCGCCCTTAAGCGTCACTAAATTGTTACTGGGGTGGTGAATACCTCCTCAGGGCGGTGGTCAACGCTTAATTAGACTCTGTTATTGTGGGTAGGCCCACCGTGAAGTTTGGCAATAATTGGCCGGGTATTCACGTTAAGCACACTCTTCGACTTTCTGCCCCTGTCTAGTCATTCCACTGTGAGCACTCGAAGCGAGCAGTCGTGTTTTCCTTAGCTAGTGCAGTGATAGTGTTTTTCAGAAGTTTAGTGATAAGCCACAGTAGAGTGGTCATTTAGTTAGTGTTTCTGTGTGTGAAATTTTTTCCACAATAACGGTAACGTGTTTACGCGAAACTTGTTTACGCAAAAACTTGTTTATGTCGTATTTGCTGGGTGAGTTGCTTAGATATATTTTTTTAGTGTATTGAGCATTGTGTGTTGTTGGAGTAACACATGAAGGAGGATTATAGTGGTGGTCGGAGGGAGGATGCCTTTGTTGGCCTCTCCTCCGACTGGGAGAGTGAGGCAGTTGCCTCTGATGTTCCGCTGCGGAACTTCTATTTGAAGAGTCCGCCGGTGGTAGAGGACGGCAAAAGAAAGAAGAAGAAGAAGACGAGGAAGGCGCGCCGGGAATCCTTGGCGTCAGCCTCGGCCTCTATGGTAGATGACTCTGCCATGGAGTCTGAGAGTGTTGCGGAGGCGGGTAAGGCCAGAAAGAGGCCGGTTGAAGAGGTTGCTCCGGCAAATTCTTCTGGTCCGGACCGAGCCTTCTTCTTCTTCTTCTTCGAAGAAGGTAGGAGGTAAGAAGGTAGGCAGCAAGGAGGCAGGCAGCAAGGAGGCAGGCAGCAAGGAGGCAGGCAGCAAGGAGGCACGTGTGGTGTTGGTGCCTTTGCCGGCAGAGGCGGTTGCAGCGGGTAGTGGTGGTACTGCGCCAGTGGTGATGGGTCCTCCTGTGGCTAGGGCGCGCTTGACTAAAGCTGTGGCTGAAGTCAAGTCGGCTCTTCCCACAGAAGCCCCGTCGCGGGTGCTAGCCATTGCGGGCTCTGCTGTTGAAAGTGCCTTGCCGAAGGCGAAGCCAGCGCCACCTATGCGCGAGTCAAGGCAGGCTGAGGTTTTGACCTTGGATAATGTCTTGGATAAGTTCAGGGCAATTAGGAAGATGGTGGTTTCCACGATTGGACACCATCCCGAGGTAGGCGCTTCTCTAGCAGAGATTTCCTCCAAATATGAGGAACTCGTGCTAGAGTTGACAGGGACGCTCGAGCGTCATAGGGGTAGGGCGGACTCCGGATGTGCTCCTGCAGTGGGAGCTTCGGAGTCTGTAACGGGTAGGGACGGTCCAAGTGAGACCGTCAAATCGCTAGGTGTCCCGGTTGGGATGAGCGTTGAGGGACGACCTTCGTTCGCGCAGGTAGCCAGCACTGCCACTGTTTCGGGTGGTATGGGGGGCAAATGCCAGGTTAACAAACCTGATGTGGAACCTGCCAGACCACTTGAGACGTGGTCTTTTGTTGTTAAGGGCAAGAAGGGAGAGTCAGTGGGAGCACTGAGGAAGAAGGTGGTGGAGGAATTGGTGCCTGCCGTGGGTGTCAGGGTGCATACTGTGCGCCCTGGCAAGCAAGGTGGCATTCTGGTCCGCACGCCATCGGTTGCTGAGCGGGATGCTTTCCTCGGGCATAAGAAGCTCAAAGAGGTGGGTCTGTCGGCCGAAGCAGCAGGGGGAAGTCTCTTGTCGTGCAGAGGGTGGAGAAACGGATCTCCCCCGAAGAATTCCTGGGTGAGCTGCATAAGCTAAACTTATGCAAGAGGAGTTTGAGAAGGAGGTCTGCCTTTCCTCCCGTTGGGAGGCAGGGGATGGTCGCCTGAATGCTGTCCTACAGTGCAGCTCCAGGGCCGCGGGTATCCTTCTCGGAGAAGGGAGGTGCTATATAAAGCACTTCTCGTTTCTCGTGAAGGATGTAGGCAGAAGGACTCTGTGTGCTGGCGTTGTGGACAGTCGGGCCACTCTAAGCGCGATTGTGGTAATGCCATTCATTGCCGTGATTGCGACTTCAGGGGAAACCCGGCTGGACACTTTATGCTAAGCATGGATTGTCCAGTTTATGCTGCGGCGGTGGCCAGGGCGAGTGCTAGGCACTAAAATGCCAGTTAAATTAATTCAATTTAACTGCCAGGGCGCTCGAGTAGCCATGTTCGAGTTAGGACAGATACTGTGTAGCTCACAGTGCAGCTTTGCGTTGTTGCAGGAACCTTACACTGTTGCAGGACATGTGAGGGGATTGCCTGCGCACATGCGATCGTTTGTGGACGACAGTGGCAATGCTGCTGTCGTAGTAAATGATGTCAACACTGTGTGTTCCCTGATAGGCTCAAGTGAATGGGGTGTGTGTGTGAATGTTGAGGTCACATCAACATCACTTGAGGCCTTTCAACGTTTGGGTATCGATGGTAAGGTTGCCCTCATCAATGAGTGTATGTGGGATGTCAACGACCAACTCTTTCCAAGAAGCCGTATGGTGAATCGGAAAAGGGTTAAGTGGTGGACATCTGAGTTGAATGTGAAGCGTAAGCAGGTTAGGAGATTGCGAAACCGTTTCCAAACCTGTAGACGTCACGGATCTGCAGACATGGATCAGGCAAAACTTGCTTACAGGCATGGTTTGGCTGAATACAAGAGTATGCTTGTCCGCAGCAAGAATGACAATTGGAGGACCTTTGCCGAGGAACACCGAGATGACCCCTGGGGTCGTCTTTACCGTGTTTGTCGGGGAAGGAAATCTTTGGAGCTTGGGGCCATCCATCATGAGGGCCAAGTGCTCACATCATGGAGGGACTGTGTATCTGTCCTGATGGGTACTTTCTTTCCCAGAGCCATTGGTTCGAATGATCCACTTGTGGATTTGCCGGGCGATGTGCCTGCGGTTACTGAAGGTGAAATTGGCTGCCCGATTTCTAGGCTTAAATCGAGGAAGTCACCAGGATTCGACGGACTTACTGGAGAGATGGTGAAAGCTATCTGGACAGTGGTTCCCGAATACTTGATGGCTCTTTACTCGTGTTGTGTCAGGGAGAATTATTTTCCCCTGGAATGGAAATGTGCAAAGGTGATAGTTCTGCTGAAGTCTAATGATAGGGTGAGGACCAATCCTCGCTCATATCGTGGCATCAGTCTCCTTCCTGTACTTGGAAAGGTGCTGGAAAGAGTCTTGGTGGACAGACTGATGCAGCGCATCCCTGAGCAGTCTCCATTCCAGTTTGGTTTCAAACCAGGGCGCAGTGTCGAAGATGCTTGGCTGCGCGTAAAGGACACTGTTGACGGATCTGCTGGGAAGTATGTCCTTGGTATCTTCATTGATTTCAAGGGTGCTTTCGATTGCCTTGACTGGGCAAGTGTGCTGCGGAGGTTGCAGGAGGTAGGGAATAGGGAGGGTTCCTTGTGGAAAAGCTATTTTTCCAACAGGTCAGCTCGTGTTGTCAATTCTTTTGACAGTGTGATGGTAGGTGTTGAGAGGGGATGTCCTCAGGGGTCTGTTGCTGGTCCATATATATGGATATTCATCCTGGCAGTCGTACTGCAGTGTTGTCGCGTATGCTGATGATCTCCTTATCCTTCTCGAAGGCCAGTCTCTTGCTGAGTTGGAGAGTAGGGGGACGGAGGCCATGGGCGTGGTGACTAACTGGGGATCGAGTGTCGGTGTGGAAGTGGCGGTGGAAAAGACGTCCTTGATGCTGCTCAAGGGTAAATTATCCTTGAATCGGCCTCCAGTTGTTAGAGCTGCCGGGTTGAGTATAAGATACGTGACGGAAGTCAAGTATCTTGGCATTAATATCGGAGAGAGGATGAACTTTGTTCCTCATCTTGTAAAGATTAGAGCAAAACTCACATCCCTCGTGCCAGCAGTCAGACGGGTGCTGAAGTGTGAGTTGGGTCTGTCGGGGCAAGCAGTCCGGACTGTATATGGTGGACTTTTTGTTGCATGCGCGGCATTTGGTGCACCGGTATGGTACGATGTTGCTAAGACCGTGACAGGAAGAAGCAAGCTCCTTACTTGTCAGCGAACTATGCTCCTTGGTTCACTTCGAGTATGCAAGACTGTCTCAACGGAGGCTCTACAAGTGTTGGCAGGTGTGCCACCGCTAGATCTGGAGGTCATCCGTCGTGGTATGGCCGGCAGATTACGGAGGCAGCGGCCGCTCTCAGCATCTGACTGGAGCGAGTGCCGGAATGTTCAGGGTCTAAGTGCCCGCGAACGGAAGGCCCTGTTGGAGAATGGCGTACTGTCGAGGTGGCAGTTGCGTTGGGGGGAGAGCAGCAAGGGAAGAGTAACGTTCGAGTTCCTTCCTGAAGTTGCTTATGCGTGTGGGCGGGAGTGTCTGGACTTCTCTCTCTAAGCGGGCTTTCTGCTGACTGGGCATGGTTCCCTTAATGCTTTCTTGCATGAAAGGGCCCTAGCTGCGTCAGCAGAGTGCTCGTGTGGTGCACCGAGAGAAGATTGGGGACATGTGCTAATCGAGTGTCCGCGATATGCTCACTGCAGGGATCTCTCTGCGATGGGTGTAGTGCGGGTAGGTGACACTTGGGATTTCAGTCGTGTTCTCTTCTCAAGGGAGACGGCTGACAATCTAGCCATCTTTGCCGAACAAATCTTTCGGATACGGAGGCAATAATGGCAATGTTGTCCTTGTAGTAGAAACTGCTGTTTAACAAGGGGTTCATTTAGCGCTGGCCTCAGTTTGTGGTGCTCGACTCACAAAGAGTCCTGGCTATACGAGGTTGGCGCAAGTCATAGTGTAGTCTGCGGCTATATGCTTCCAGGGCTCCCAATTTACTGGCAGGTTGGACTAAGTCCGCAACCTCCTTGTAACTTGCAGATGGCGGATGTTTGGGCGGGAGGGGGGCCGTACTGGTCTCATCCTGACCCACTCGGATCCCATTTGGGGGTTCTCCCCAACATTGCTTCTTGCTATGGTAATGGCGCCTTATGTTGCTGTGTTTTTACTAGGTAACATTTGGGCCGGAGCCGTTATAAGTTGTCGTGTGGGGCATGGGATGCCCGTTCATGTGATCGGCTAGAGGTGTTAGATAGGCCTCGCCCTCAGCAAGGTTTGTGGTCGCCCTTAAGCGTCACTAAATTGTTACTGGGGTGGTGAATACCTCCTCAGGGCGGTGGTCAACGCTTAATTTGACTCCGTTATAGTGGGTAGGCCCACCGTGAAGTTTGCCAATAATTGGCCGGGTATTCACGTTAAGCACACTCTTCGACTTTCTGCCCCTGTCTATAAGTGATAAGCCACCACAGTGTGGGATCTTTAGTGTGTGTTTGTGTGTGGGACTCGTTTCCACAGCAAAGTAACGGCAACTTGTTTACGCGTAAGTTGTTTACGCAAAGTTGTTTGCGCAGTGAGTAGATTTCTTTTCTTATATTTTTTTTTTTTTGTTTGTTTTTGCTTTCTGAGTGAGCTGATGGAGGAGGGGAAAGCCCCGATCGATAGTGGCGGTCGGAGGGGGGATGCCTTTGTTGGCTTCACCTCCGACTGCGAGAGTGAGCCGGTTGCCTCAGATGTGCCACGGAAGAACTTCTTCTTGAAGAGTCCGGTGGTGGCGGAGGAATCGAAGAAGAAGAGGAAGAAGAAGACGAGGAAGGCGCGCCGGGATTCCTTGGCATCGGCCTCTGCCTCTGTGGTAGATGACTCTGCCATGGAGACGGAGAGCGTTGTCGAGGCGGCTAAGGCCAGAAAGAGGCCGGTTGAAGAGGGTGCTCCGGCTACCTCTTCAGGTCCGGACTCTTTGGTGGCGAAGAAGGCGCTCACTGAGCCTTCTTCTTCCTCCTTGGAGAAGACAGATAGGGTGGACAAGGTGGATAAGGTGGGTAAAGGTAGGAAGGAGGCACATGTGGTGTTGCTGCCTTTGCCGGCGGATGTAGTCGTGGCGGCGAGCAGCAGTGGTAGTGTGCCTAAGGCGATGGGTCCTCCTGTGGCTAGAGCGCGTACGACCAAAGCTTCGGCTACGGTCAGGGCGCCTCTTCCGACAGGAGCCCCGTCGCGGGTGCAAGCCACTGCGGGCTCTGCTGGTGCGACTGGATTACCCAAGGCGAATCCAGCGCCACCTATGTGCGGAGTAAGGAATGATGAGCTTAGCTTGGGTTGTGTCCTAGCTAAGTTCATGGAGATAAAGAAGATGGTGGTTTCTGCCATTGGCCACCATCCTGAGGCAGGCGTTGCCTTGACGGAGATATCGTCAAGGTACGAGGAGCTCCTGATAGATCTGACAGGGACGCTTGAGCGTCATAGGGGTAGGGAGGACTCCGGTTCTGCTCCAGTGAGAGTTTCGGAGTCTTCGGTTGAGGGTAGGGACGGTCCAAGTGGGACCGTCAAGTGTTTAGGGGTCCCTGTTGGGATGGCGGTTGAGGGGCGACCTTCGTTCGCGCAGGTTGCCAGTACTGCCACTGTTTCTGGTGGTATGGGGGGCAAGGCTCAGGTTAGAAAACCTGATGTTGAACCCGCCAAACCAGTGGAGACGTGGTCTTTAGTAGTTAAAGGCAAGAAGGGAGAAACCGTGGGGGCACTGCAGAAGAAGGTGGTGGAGGAACTGGTGCCTGCCGTGGGTGTCAGGGTGCATACTGTGCGCCCTGGCAAGCAGGGCGGCATTCTGGTCCGCACGCCATCGGTTGCTGAGCGGGATGCTTTCCTCGGGCATAAAAAGCTCGAAGAGGTGGGTCTGTTGCCCGAAGCAGCAAGGGGTAAGTCTCTTGTCGTGCAGAGGGTGGAGAAACGGATCTCCCCCGAAGAGTTCCTGGGTGAGCTGCATAAGCTTAACTTATGCAAGTTCACCAAAGAGGAGTTTGAGAAGGAGGTCTGCCTTTCCACCCGTTGGGAGGCAGGGGATGGTCGCCTGAATGCTGTCCTACAGTGCAGCTCCAGGGCCGCGGGTATCCTTCTCGGAGAAGGGAGGTGTTATATAAAGCACCTCTCGTTTCTCGTGAAGGAGAAATCGTTGGTGCAATGGTGCAATCGGTGTCTCGGCCTGGATCACTTCGCATCCAGGTGTAGGCAGAAGGACTCTGTGTGCTGGCGTTGTGGACAGTCGGGCCACTCTAAGCGCGATTGTGGTAATGCCATTCATTGCCGTGATTGCGACTTCAGGGGAAACCCGGCTGGACACTTTATGCTAAGCATGGATTGTCCAGTCTATGCTGCGGCGGTGGCCAGGGCGAGTGCTAGGCACTAAAATGTCAGTTAAATTAATTCAATTTAACTGCCAGGGCGCTCGAGTAGACATGTTCGAGTTAGGACGGATACTGTGTAGCTCACAGTGCAGCTTTGCGTTGTTGCAGGAACCTTACACTGTTGCAGGACATGTGAGGGGATTGCCTGCGCACATGCGATCGTTTGTGGACGACAGCGGCAATGCTGCTGTCGTAGTAAATTATGTCAACACTGTGTGTTCCCTGATAGGCTCAAGTGAATGGGGTGTGTGTGTGAATGTTGAGGGTAGCTTTGGTAGGCTGATTTTATGCAGCCTTTACTTTAAGCATGCCTTGGACATTGAACCGTACTTGGCATACCTCGATTAGTTGCTACGGATGATTGGGAATAGCGCTGCGATTTTCGGCATTGACGCTAATGCAGTCTCCCCTTTGTGGTTCAGTAAAATGACAGGACGCACGTCCCAATTTTACAGTACCATCAGGGGGGAACTGCTAAGCGAATGGATAGCCGTTAATCGCATAGCTGTTCTCAATCAGCCTAGTGACCTATATACTTTCGATGGTCCAAACGGGCAAAGTGATATTGATGTGACCCTGGCAAATACGACGGCGCTTCGTAGCTTTGATTTTCAGTGGCGCATCCGGCGTTCTGAGGGGGTGAGTGATCACAGCCTCATGGAGGTTGAGATTGTTCGCTCCAGCGGTACGCTAGATGTGCAGGAAAATTGGAATGAGAAGCACTGGCTTTTCAAGAATGTCGACTGGGTGTCGTACAGGAGTGAGATTGCAAGAAAGGTCACATCAACATCACTTGAGGCCTTTCAACGTTTGGGTATCGATGGTAAGGTTGCCCCCATCAATGAGTGTATGTGGGATGTCAACTCTTTCCAAGAAGCCGTATGGTGAATCGGAAAAGGGTTAAGTGGTGGACATCTGAGTTGAATGTGAAGCGTAAGCAGGTGAGGAGATTGCGAATGCGTTTCCAAACCTGTAGACGTCACGAATCTGCAGACGTGGATCAGGCAAAACTTGCTTACAGGCATGGTTTGGCTGAATACAAGAGTATGCTTGTCCGCAGCAAGAATGACAATTGGAGGACCTTTGCCGAGGAACACCGAGATGACCCCTGGGGTCGTCTTTACCGTGTTTGTCGGGGAAGGAAATCTTTGAAGCTTGGGACCATCCATCATGAGGGCCAAGTGCTCACATCATGGAGGGACTGTGTATCTGTCCTGATGGGTACTTTCATTCCCAGAGTCATTGTTTCGAATGATCCCCTAGTGGGACTATCATGGTGGCTGTGGTTGCCCAAAATCGCGGGCGCATATAGCATCCTATGATCCTATAACATCCAGGATCTGTGGATGCTAGAGGTGTTAGATAGCCCTCGCCCTCAGCAAGGTTTGTGGTCGCCCTTAAGCGTCACTAAATTGTTACTGGGGTGGTGAATACCTCCTCAGGGCGGTGGTCAACGCTTAATTTGACTCTGTTAATGTGGGTAGGCCCACCGTGAAGTTTGCCAATAATTGGCCGGGTATTCACGTTAAGCACACTCTTCGACTTTCTTTCTGCCCCTGTCTAGTTTTCCGCTGTGAGCATTTGAAGCGAGCAGTCGTGTTTTTCTTAGCTAGTGCAGTGAATAGTGTTTTTCAGTAGTGTAGACATAAGCCACAGCAGAGTGGTGTATTAGGTAGTGTAATGTATAACGGGAAAGTGTTTACGCTAAACTTGTTTACGCAAAACTTGTTTACGTCGTATTTGCTGGGTGAGTTGCTCAAATATATTTTTTTTAGTGTATTTAGCATTGTGTGTTGTTAGAGCAACACATGGAGGAGAATTGTAGTGGTGGTCGGAGGGAGGATGCCTTTGTTGGCCTCTCCTCCGACTGCGAGAGTGAGGCAGTTGCCTCTGATATCCCGCCGAGGAACTTCTATTTGAAGAGTCCGCCGGTGGTAGAGGAGGGAAAAAGGAAGAAGAAGAAGCAGACGAGGAAGGCGCGCCGGGAATCCTTGGCGTCGGCCTCAGCCTCAATGGTAGATGACTCTGCCATGGAGACTGAGAGTGTTGCGGAGGCGGGTAAGGCCAGAAAGAGGCCGGTTGAAGAGGTTGCTCCGGCAAATTCTTCTGGTCCGGACTCTTTGGTGGCCAAGAAGGCGCTTACTGAGCCTTCTTCTTCTTCGAAGAAGGTAGGAGGTAAGGAGGTAGGCAGCAGGGAGGCACGTGTGGTGTTGGTGCCTTTGCCGGCAGAAGCGGTTGTTGCAGCGGGTAGTGGTGGTACTGCGCCAGTGGTGATGGGTCCTCCTGTGGCTAGGGCGCGCTTGACTAAAGCTGTGGCTGAAGTCAAGTCGGCTCTTCCCACAGGAGCCCCGTCGCGGGTGCAAGCCACTGCGGGCTCTGCTGTTGCAAGTGCCTTGCCGAAGGCGAAGCCAGCGCCACCTATGCGCGAGTCAAGGCAGGCAAGGTGGTGGAGGAATTGGTGCCTGCCGTGGGTGTCAGGGTGCATACTGTGCGCCCTGGCAAGCAAGGTGGCATTCTGGTCCGCACGCCATCGGTTGCTGAGCGGGATGCTTTCCTCGGGCATAAGAAGCTCGAAGAGGTGGGTCTGTTGGCCGAAGCAGCAAGGGGTAAGTCTCTTGTCGTGCAGAGGGTGGAGAAACGGATCTCCCCGAAGAATTCCTGGGTGAGCTGCATAAGCTAAACTTATGCAAGTTCACCAAAGAGGAGTTTGAGAAGGAGGTCTGCCTTTCCACCTGTTGGGAGGCAGGGGATGGTCGCTTGAATGCTGTCCTACAGTGCAGCTCCAGGGCCGCGGGTATCCTTCTCGGAGAAGGGAGGTGCTATATAAAGCACTTCTCGTTTCTCGTGAAGGAGAAATCGTTGGTACAATGGTGTAACCGGTGTCTCGGCCTGGATCACTTCGCATCCAGGTGTAGGCAGAAGGACTCTGTGTGCTGGCGTTGTGGACAGTCGGGCCACTCTAAGCGCGATTGTGGTAATGCCATTCCTTGCTGTGATTGCGACTTCAGGGGAAACCCGGCTGGACACTTTATGCTAAGCATGGATTGTCCAGTCTATGCTGCGGCAGTGTCCAGGGCGAGTGCTCGACACTAAAAATGCCAGTTAAATTCATTCAATTTAACTGCCAGGGCGCTCGAGTAGCCATGTTCGAGTTAAGACAGATACTGTGTAGCTCACAGTGCAGCTTTGCGTTGTTGCAGGAACCTTACACTGTTGCAGGACATGTGAGGGGATTGCCTGCGCACATGCGATCGTTTGTGGACGACAGTGGCAATGCTGCTGTCGTAGTAAATGATGTAAACACTGTGTGTTCCCTGATAGGCTCAAGTGAATGGGGTGTGTGTGTGAATGTTGAGGGTAGCTTTGGTAGGCTGATTTTATGCAGCCTTTACTTTAAGCATGCCTTGGACATTGAACCGTACTTGGCATACCTCGATGAGTTGCTACGGATGATTGGGAATAGCGCTGCGATTTTCGGCATTGACGCTAATGCAGTCTCCCCTTTGTGGTTCAGTAAAATAACAGAACGCACGTCCCAATTTTACAGTACCATCAGGGGGGAACTGCTAAGCGAATGGATAGCCTTTAATCGCATAGCTGTTCTCAATCAGCCTCGTGACCTATATACTTTCGATGGTCCAAACGGGCAAAGTGATATTGATGTGACCCTGGCAAATATGACGGCGCTTTGTAGCTTTGATTTTCAGTGGCGCAAAAGGTTAGAAACTCTTCCAACACCCCGACATCGACACAGTGGTGAGAAGTCGAAGAAGCTCCCTTCCAACGCGCGATAGACATGGAAGATGCCGCTTGCGAAGAGCATTTCTTCAAGAACCTGAAACGGCTTTACGATGGCCGTTACCAAGTAGCCCTTTCATTTAAGGAAGCCGCTCACCCAGTACTTGGTAAGTCCCGCGAAGGAGCTTTTCGTCGTTTCCACGCCCTGGAAAGACGTCTGGCAACTGATCCTAAGCTACGCGATCAATACGTTTTCCTGTATTGAGGATTACATTGAACTTGGTCACATGCGCGAAGTGGATGAAGAAGCGATTTCCGGCAAAGGTCATTATTACCTCCCACACCACGCAGTCATCAAAGAATGTAGTTCCACAACAAAGGTGAGGGTAGTTTTCGATGCGCCTTACAAGACATCGGACGGAACGTCTTTAAATGACCAATGATTCAATCGGAGATGTATGTCGACGATTTGCTATTAGGCGCAGACACCATTGTTGAAGCTGAAAATAAAAGGAAAGAAATTCAAACAGTCTTAGAAAGAGCAGAGTTTTACTTACGCAAATGGACAGCTAATGCTAATGAGCTTATTGAAGGAATACCAACAAAGGATCGTGAATCATCTCTTGTCATCCCGGCCGAATCAGGTAGTGTGAAAAGGCTTGGTATTAATTGGATTCCGAGCGAAAACCACTTTTGCTTTCGCTTCACTCCACCAGATGGCCAGCAGCCGACCAAGCGTTTTGCCCTTTCAACTACAGCTCGATTGTTCGATCCAATGGGATGGATTTTTCCATGCATCCAAAGAGCAATGCTCATCATGCAGTCCATTTGGAAATGTAAGCTTGCCTGGGATGACAGCTTAAATGTAGAACTGTTAGAAGAATGGAACAACTTCTATGAAGACTTACCTGCCATCAGCAAAATACGCGTTCTAAGATGAGTCCACACATTAGGTCTAGGAAGAAATCGCAAGGAACTGCATGGATTCAGCGACGCGTCAGAGAAGGCATACGGAGCAGCGGTTTATCTTCGAACAGAAGATGATGATGGAAAAATACAGATGCACCTCCTGATGTCCAAGCCCAAAGTCGCTCCGATACAACCAGTCAGTCTGCCATGCCTCGAACACTGCGGCGCTGTGATCTTGGCCAAACTGCTACATCATGTGGCTCACACTCCCAACCTAGAACACACCAAGATGTGTATCGGCAATAACGCTGGCATGGATCCAGGCACCAGCTTCACGATGGGAGACTTTCATCAGAAACCGGGTAGGTAAAATTCATCGATTGACAGAGGTCCGTATCTGGAAACACATCTCTACGAAACACAACCCAGCTGATTTGGTATCCAGAGGTATGCTGCCGACATAGATTATTTGCAAAAACCTATGATGGTATGGCCAGGAATACTTAAAATCAAAATGGAACTTCGAAATCCCTACACAACAAACAATCAACAACACAGTAGAAGGAAAAACAACAGTGGCAGTGAATCACATCAACGTGACGGACTTGTCTGCAACAGTCGAGCGTTTCTCGGACTTAAACCGTCTTACACGCACCAGAGGTTACTGCAAGAGGTTTATCCAGGACGCGCAGAGGCCCCATGGTTCAAGAATCTTTCCCCCCTTATGTCCGGAGGAAACCGCCGAAACGCACAACACGCTTATCAGCTGGAATGGACAAGGATGGAATGCTTAGAGTCGGCGGAAGACTCAAACACGCACCGCTTTCGTACGATCAAAAACATCCTATCATCTTAAACCCTGGACATCATTTGACCCGACTGATTATAAAACTCGAACATGACAGAACATTACACGGCGGGTTACAATTAATGGTATGCTGGCTGCGAGAAAGGTATTGGATACTGCAAGTCAAACGTGTCGTCAAAAGACAATTCACAACTGCACAATTTGTTACCGGTTCCGCTGTAAGACAGCACAGCAGATGATGGGAGAACTTCCAGCACCAAGAGTCAGGATTTCCAGACCCTTTACCCATGTTGCCATTGACTACGCTGGACCGATCACAATTAAAACATGGAAAGGTCGTGGAGACAAATGTCTCAAAGGGTAAATTAGTGTTTTTATCTGTCTCGCGACTAAGGCAATCCATTTGAAAGCGGTAATTGATTTGACGACGCAAGCATTTTTAGCCGCATTTCGACGATTCACAGCCAGAAGAGGAGTTTGTAGCCAAGTTTACAGCGACTGTGGGACAAATTTTGTCGAAGCAGAGGCCGGACTGGACCGTCTCCTAAAGGCGGGTGCAACAGATTGGAAGAGTATCGCTGAGTAGTCATCAACACATGGTATAAGGTGGAACTTCATCCCCCTGCTTCTCCCCACTTTGGCGGACTATGGGAAGCAGGAGTTAAGAGTGTCAAATACCACCTCAAAAGAGTCATTGGTAATGGCTGACGTTCGAAGACCTCGTCACGCTTCTGTCACAGATAGAAGCATGTCTGAATTCAAGACCTCTATGTCCCTTTTCGTGTGATCCAGATGACTTCCAAACGCTGACACCAGCACACTTCCTCATAGGAGACACGATGCTCAGTTCCTGAACCCGATATGGCCGCATGCAAACACACGCTACACGATCGATGGAAAGTGTTACAAACTCGCCTCCAGGACTTTTGGAAGCAATGGCAACAGGAATATTTGGCGCGACTACAAAAACGGCCGAAATGGTTGAAACAGCATCCCCAGTCAAAGATCTGTGACCTTGTTTTGATCAAGAATGAACGACTTCCCCTAGCACGATGGTACCTCGGCCGAATTATCGACACCCATCCCGGTGCAGACCAGCTCACAAGAGTGGTAACAGTCAAAACGCACCACGGTGAATTTCGAAGACCTGAAGACCCGATGCCCACCAGATCTACAGAAACAAACACAAAAAAAAAAAACTCTCACTAGAAAACATTTAACACTTAACATTGAACAAATGGGATGACAATGTCGCGCACGACTGTCATCATACCTACATATTCTGCGTACCAAACACACACACACACTCGTTCGCACACTTTTCGCAAGCCTATCAAACATACAGTTCACTCATTACCCCGTAGTTATACAACCCATTCATTCTATATAACACTCATAAAACTCAATCACACAATCACTCAATGCACTCAGAAGAAACCCATTTCCATTACACACGCACCTCAACCCAAGCCAATTCAATTTGGATTGAAAAAAAAAATAAAGCCCACAGGCATTTATAACTTAATAACTTAATAATACAATAATATTACACGATCACTCACCACATTATATATATAAATATAATTAAAACGACACTTTATATAATTAAAACGCTCACCAACCTAAAACACCACACTCACTGAATTATTACAAACAAAACTAAATCAGAATGAAAGAATAAGGGAACAGTGTACCTGCACGTCTCATACGGCTTTCCAGTCCATAGGTCCATGCCTCACTTCAACTTCCAGTCCATCGTTGCGGGTTGCAATAATATAAACAAGCGGGTCGTCACTCATGTGTCGTTTTCATTTGTCTTGTTTGTTTTTGATTATGCATATTTTGTTCCGTGTCACTAATTCCTCTTTTATCATTGCATGAGTGAACCAAGCATGATTCTCCAGGGTCGTGAAAGAGGATTAAAAGAAATTAAACTTGCAGTGGATGAAGCCCCAATCAGTCCTTTAAAGATGCAATGATGATGTTGAGAACGTTGTTCACCGGCGGGATCAACAATCGAATGTGTTTCTTAATGGTATCGGAAAGGAAAACGTGTTCGCATTTTAATTGATTCCGGAGCTCAGGTATCCTTCATATCCAAATCTTATGTTCAAAGAGTTGGACTCAGGCGAACCAATGCGTATACCCATTAGTGCAATAAAACAAAGTATTGTGATGGCCCTAACGGGTGTTGACACAATGTGATTTCTACCCAGTGCTCTGAATGTCAAAGTGAAGAGATTCAAGTAAGCGCGGGTAAACGGCGGGAGTAACTATGACTCTCCTACGGTAGCCAAATGCTTCGTCATCTAATTAGTGACGCGGATGAATGGATTAACGAGGTTCCTACTGCCCCTGTCTAGTATTCGACTGTGAGCGCTCGAAGCGAGCAGACGTGTTAGCTAGTTAGTGCAGTGAGTTTTTCAGTGATAAGCCACCACAGTGTGGAATCTTTTGTGTGTGTTTGTGTGTGGGACTCGTTTCCACAGCAAAGTAACGGCAACTTGTTTACGCGTAAGTTGTTTACGCAAAGTTGTTTACGCAGTGAGTAGATTTCTTTCTTATATTTTTCTTTTGTTGTATTTGCCTTCTGAGTGAGCTGATGGAGGAGGGGAAAGCCCCGATCGATAGTGGCGGTCGGAGGGAGGATGCCTTTGTTGGCCTCTCCTCCGACTGCGAGAGTGAGGCAGTTGCGTCTGATGTTCCGCTGCGGAACTTCTATTTGAAGAGTCCGCCGGTGGTAGAGGAGGGCAAAAGGAAGAAGAAGAAGAAGACGAGGAAGGCGCGCCGGGAATCCTTGGCGTCAGCCTCGGCCTCTATAGTAGATGACTCTGCCATGGAGACTGAGAGTGTTGCGGAGGCGGGTAAGGCCAGAAAGAGGCCGGTTGAAGAGGTTGCTCCGGCAAATTCTTCAGGTCCGGACTCTTTGGTGGCCAAGAAGGCGCTTACTGAGCCTTCTTCTTCTTCGAAGAAGGTAGGAGGTAAGAAGGTAGGCAGCAAGGAGGCACGTGTGGTTTTGGTGCCTTTGCCGGCAGAGGCGGTTGCAGCGGGTAGTGGTGGTACTGCGCCAGTGGTGATGGGTCCTCCTGTGGCTAGGGCGCGCTTGACTAAAGCTGTGGCTGAAGTCAAGTCGGCTCTTCCCACAGAAGCCCCGTCGCGGGTGCAAGCCATTGCGGGCTCTGCTGGTACGACTGGATTGCCCAAGGCGAATCGAGTAGGGAGGACTCCGGTTCTGCTCCAGTGAGAGTTTCGGAATCTTCGGTTGAGGGTAGGGACGGTCCAAGTGGGACCGTCAAGTGTTTAGGGGTCCCTGTTGGGATGGCGGTTGAGGGGCGACCTTCGTTCGCGCAGGTTGCCAGTACTGCCACTGTTTCTGGTGGTATGGGGGGCAAGGCTCAGGTTAGAAAACCTGATGTTGAACCCGCCAAACCAGTGGAGACGTGGTCTTTAGTAGTTAAGGGCAAGAAGGGAGAAACCGTGGGGGCACTGCAGAAGAAGGTGGTGGAGGAACTGGTGCCTGCCGTGGGTGTCAGGGTGCATACTGTGCGCCCTGGCAAGCAGGGCGGCATTCTGGTCCGCACGCCATCGGTTGCTGAGCGGGATGCTTTCCTCGGGCATAAGAAGCTCGAAGAGGTGGGTCTGTCGGCTGAAGCAGCAAGGGGTAAGTCTCTTGTCGTGCAGAGGGTGGAGAAACGGATCTCCCCCGAAGAATTCCTGGGTGAGCTGCGTAAGCTAAACTTATGCAAGTTCACCGAAGAGGAGTTTGAGAAGGAGGTCTGCCTTTCCTCCCGTTGGGAGGCAGAGGATGGTCGCCTGAATGCTGTCCTACAGTGCAGCTCCAGGGCCACGGGTATTCTTCTCGGAGAAGGGAGGTGTTATATAAAGCACTTCTCGTTTCTCGTGAAGGAGAAATCGTTGGTGCAATGGTGCAATCGGTGTCTCGGCCTGGATCACTTCGCATCCAGGTGTAGGCAGAAGGACTCTGTGTGCTGGCGTTGTGGACAGTCGGGCCACTCTAAGCGCGATTGTGGTAATGCCATTCATTGCCGTGATTGCGACTTCAGGGGAAACCCGGCTGGACACTTAATGCTAAGCATGGATTGTCCAGTCTATGCTGCGGTGGCCAGGGCGAGTGCTAGGCACTAAAATGCCAGTTAAATTAATTCAATTTAACTGCCAGGGCGCTCGAGTAGCCATGTTCGAGTTAGGACAGATACTGTGTAGCTCACAGTGCAGCTTTGCGTTGTTGCAGGAACCTTACACTGTTGCAGGACATGTGAGGGGATTGCCTGCGCACATGCGATCGTTTGTGGACGACAGTGGCAATGCTGCTGTCGTAGTAAATGATGTCAACACTGTGTGTTCCCTGATAGGCTCAAGTGAATGGGGTGTGTGTGTGAATGTTGAGGGTAGCTTTGGTAGGCTGATTTTATGCAGCCTTTACTTTAAGCATGCCTTGGACATTGAACCGTACTTGGCATACCTCGATGAGTTGCTACGGATGATTGGGAATAGCGCTGCGATTTTCGGCATTGACGCTAATGCAGTCTCCCCTTTGTGGTTCAGTAAAATGACAGGACGCACGTCCCAATTTTACAGTACCATCAGGGGGGAACTGCTAAGCGAACGGATAGCCGTTAATCGCATAGCTGTTCTCAATCAGCCTAGTGACCTATATACTTTCGATGGTCCAAACGGGCAAAGTGATATTGATGTGACCCTGGCAAATACGACGGCGCTTCGTAGCTTTGATTTTCAGTGGCGCATCCGGCGTTCTGAGGGGGTGAGTGATCACAGCCTCATGGAGGTTGAGATTGTTCGCTCCAGCGGTACGCTAGATGTGCAGGAAAATTGGAATGAGAAGCGCTGGCTTCTCAAGAATGTCGACTGGGTGTCGTACAGGAGTGAGATTGCAAGAAAGGTCACATCAACATCACTTGAGGCCTTTCAACGTTTGGGTATCGATGGTAAGGTTGCCCTCATCAATGAGTGTATGTGGGATGTCAACGACCAACTCTTTCCAAGAAGCCGTATGGTGAATCGGAAAAGGGTTAAGTGGTGGACATCTGAGTTGAATGTGAAGCGTAAGCAGGTGAGAAGATTGCAAATGCGTTTCCAAACCTGTAGACGTCACGGATCTGCAGACATGGATCAGGCAAAACTTGCTTACAGGCATGGTTTGGCTGAATACAAGAGTATGCTTGTCCGCAGCAAGAATGACAATTGGAGGACCTTTGCCGAGGAACACCGAGATGACCCTTGGGGTCGTCTTTACCGTGTTTGTCGGGGAAGGAAATCTTTGGAGCTTGGGGCCATCCATCATGAGGGCCAAGTGCTCACATCATGGAGGGACTGTGTATCTGTCCTGATGGGTACTTTCTTTCCCAGAGCCATTGTTTCGAATGATCCACTTGTGGATTTGCCGGGCGATGTGCCTGCGGTTACTGAAGGTGAAATTGGCTGCGCGATTTCTAGGCTTAAATCGAGGAAGTCTCCAGGATTCGACGGACTAACTGGAGAGATGGTGAAAGCTATCTGGAATGGAAATGTGCAAAGGTGATAGTTCTGCTGAAGTCTAATGATAGGGTGAGGACCAATCCTCGCTCCTATCGTGGCATCAGTCTCCTTCCTGTACTTGGAAAGGTGCTGGAAAGAGTCTTGGTGGACAGACTGATGCAGCGCATCACTGAGCAGTCTCCATTCCAGTTTGGTTTAAACCAGGGCGCAGTGTCGAAGATGCTTGGCTGTGCGTAAAGGACACTGTTGACGGATCTGCTGGGAAGTATGTCCTTGGTATCTTCATTGATTTCAAGGGCGCTTTCGATTGCCTTGACTAGGCAAGTGTGCTGCGGAGGTTGCAGGAGGTAGGGACTAGGGAGGGTTCCTTGTGGAAGAGCTATTTTTCCAACAGGTCAGCTCGTGTTGTCAATTCTTTTGACAGTGTGATGGTAGGTGTTGAGAGGGGATGTCCTCAGGGGTCTGTTGCTGGTCCATATGTATGGAACTTGATGATGGATCCTCTGCTGCTGCTTCTTTCATCCTGGCAGTCGTACTGCAGTGTTGTCGCGTATGCTGATGATCTCCTTATACTTCTCGAAGGCCAGTCTCGTGCTGAGTTGGAGAATAGGGGTACGGAGGCCATGGGCGTGGTGACTAACTGGGGATCGAGTGTCGGTGTGGAAGTGGCGGTGGAAAAGACGTCCTTGATGCTGCTCAAGGGTAAATTATCCTTGAATCGGCCTCCAGTTGTTAGAGCTGCCGGGTTGAGTATAAGATACGTGACGGAAGTCAAGTATCTTGGCATTAATATCGGAGAGAGGATGAACTTTGTTCCTCATCTTGTAAAGATGAGAGCAAAACTCACATCCCTCGTGCCAGCAGTCAGACGGGTGCTGAAGTGTGAGTGGGGTCTGTCGGGGCAAGCAGTCCGGACTGTATATGGTGGACTTTTTGTTGCATGCGCGGCATTTGGTGCACCGGTATGGTACGATGCTGCTAAGACCGTGACAGGAAGAAGCAAGCTCCTTACTTGTCAGCGAACTATGCTCCTTGGTTCACTTCGAGTATGCAGGACTGTCTCAACGGAGGCTCTACAAGTGTTGGCAGGTGTGCCACCGCTAGATCTGGAGGTCATCCGTCGTGGTATGGCCGGCAGATTACGGAGGCAGCGGCCGCTCTCAGCATCTGACTGGAGCGAGTGCCGGAATGTTCAGGGTCTAAGTGCCCGCGAACGGAAGGCCCTGTTGGAGAATGGCGTACTGTCGAGGTGGCAGTTGCGTTGGGGGGAAAGCAGCAAGGGAAGAGTAACGTTCGAGTTCCTTCCTGAAGTTGCTTATGCGTGTTGGCGGGAGTGTCTGGACTTCTCTCTCTATGCGGGCTTTCTGCTGACTGGGCATGGTTCCCTTAATGCTTTCTTGCATGAAAGGGCCCTAGCTGCGTCAGCAGAGTGCTCGTGTGGTGCACCGAGAGAAGATTGGAGACATGTGCTAATCGAGTGTCCGCGATATGCTCACTGCAGGGATCTCTCTGCGATGGGTGTAGTGCGGGTAGGTGACACTTGGGATTTCAGTCGTGTTCTCTTCTCAAGGGAGACGGCTGACAATCTAGCCATCTTTGCCGAACAAATCTTTCGGATACGGAGGCAATAGTGGCAATGTTGTCCTTGTAGTAGAAACTGCTGTTTAACAAGGGGTTCACTTAGCGCTGGCCTCAGTTTGTGGTGCTCGACTCACAAAGAGTCCTGGCTATACGAGGTTGGCGCAAGTCATAGTGTAGTCTGCGGCTATATGCTTCCAGGGCTCCCGATTTACTGCCAGGTTGGACTAAGTCCGCAACCTCCTTGTAACTTGCAGATGGTGGATGTTTAGGCGGGAGGGGGGCCGTACAGGTCTCATCCTGACCCACTCGGATCCCATTTGGGGGTTCTCCCCAACATTGCTTCTTGCTATGGTAATGGCGCCTTATTTTGTTGTGTTTTTACTAGGCAACATTTGGGCCGGAGCCGTAATAAGTTGTCGTTTTTTTTTTTTTTTTTTTTTTTTAATTCATTTTTATTTTCGGAATTCATGAAGACTTACATACTAGACAAAAATGCTTAAAACTAGTTGGACTAACATTTTTACTATTTCTAACTTACTGGCCCTCGGCAGGCACTCTAAGCTAAACTTAATCTTATTCTATGTCTTTCGACTTAAACTAAGGATCTATGCATTTAAAGAAAACTTGCTTTAACTGTACAACTTAATATTAAGAAAAATTTGGAAAAAACTTAATAACAGAACTGGATATACTTAAAACTTATATACTAACTTACACGCTACCTTAAAAATAACTTAAACTAACTTAAGCTAAACTACATGCATATACATATGTATATATGAATATATAGACATATGCATATGTATATGTAATGATATATACAATGTATACACATAGGTACACAGTGGTGTACGTATGTGAATACTCACTTTTTTTTTTATTTATTTTTTTTTATTATTATTTTTTTTTTCATTATTTACAGCTTACATCTACCTTAAAAACTACCCTAGGCTATGTAGGCCGGCCATAGGTTGCCATTGACCGACTGGTCCCCCATTCGGGGATACGTACTACCCTTTCTACCCCGGGTCTAAAGGGTTCGACGAGGGAGTTCCCTCTCTCCCCAGCCACCAGAATTTTCGATGTTGCAATGCAACATCCCGAACATCTCTCCTTGATACCGCCGTACTGAACCGGAGGAGACCCTCCTCAGCTCGTTGTGCGACGGAACGGTCGTGGTTGAGTCGCCCATCCACAGTTGAACGGGCTATGTGGAAGATGAGCGGTACCGCATTTATAGTTTGTAACAGCCCGTTTTTGTCTAAATGGAGAAAGGCTTCTGGGGGGACGAAGCCGTTGTGACGTACCCTTTCGTGGTATTGTGAATTGGGGTAGTAAGCCCCCGAGATCAAGTTATTGACCGAGTTCATCGCTCTAGCAGTATGACTTCGAATCAACTTCAATAGAAAATTGTCCACTCTTATCAGGTTAGCCCTGTTGTATAAGACCTCATTGGAATAGTATTTTATGTACTGGGACTCTGGAGTTCGATAAAGGCGAAGGCAAGCCCTAAGACAAGCCCTCTCAAACAACCGAATCTTTTCCATCAAGCTTGCACTCACGTTGAACCACACGGGACAGCCATAGGTGAGCATTGGCCGGATGAGAGCCATGTAGCAGATAACCTTCACCCTCGCATCGAGTTGGCTGTTGTAAAACAGTCTCTTTGTAAGGGCAAAAGCGCCTCGGGCCCTGGCCAGAGCCGCATCTACATGTTTGTTAAAATATAGATACTGATCTAGCCAGATCCCCAGGTATCTGACTACAGTCTTTTGCGCCAGTGGTTCCCCGTGTCTTCCAACGATTGAGAACTTTCGCCAATTCTTTTTCGTATCCGCCGAGGCCTTATACAACGGCGTCCTGAACAGAATGGTTTCCGACTTCTCAAAGTTGATACTCAACTTCCAGTCATCGCAACTTCTCATGAATGAATCGAAGTCACCCTGCGTGAGAGTAGTGATTTCCTCGATCTTTTTGCCTGATCTGTACACGATCAAGTCATCGGCATACGCAATTACGTGAGGAAGAGAACTTATCAGATCGCTCAAGTAAATGTTGAACAGGATCGGCGAATTAACGGCACCCTGTTGGAGACCATTTTTAACTTGGAATACACCTGTGGAGGTCACGTTGCCATTTTTGACTACGAACCGTCTACCGGTAAGCATGTTACACAGTAGGTACAGCAGGGGTTTGCTAATGCCTAGCCGATTGATCTTGTAGAAAAGACCTTCTAACCATACGGTGTCAAAGGCCTTCTCCAGGTCAATCAAGCAGGCACCCGTACATTGTTTCTGGCTCTTGTTCCATTGGATATCCGACACCAGTTTCGACGCAGCATGAATAGTGTCATGCCCCGCTTTGAAACCGAATTGGTTATCCGGAATTATATTTTTGTCCTTAGTCCAGTTGATCAGAGTTCTATTGATCACCTTCTCGAATACCTTACTGATGTTCGGAAGGAGACTAATTGACCGGAGGTTGCACGGATTCGAAGAATCTTTTCCTCTCTTGGATATGGGTTGCACAATCGCAGTTTTCCAATGCTCTGGATAATGTGCATTATTCAAAGCATTGTTAAACAGGATTGTGTACATATTAACCACTTCCAGGGGGAGGTGTCTTAGCACAATGTTGGAGATCCCGTCGATTCCAACAGACTTTTTCTTTTTTAATGATTCGAAGACCGCTTGGAGTTCTGTCTTCGATATGAACGGGGGATGAACCCCTTCGTCGGCGATGGCATTATCTGCCGTGTTATCATCATTGAACACGACAAAGCCAGTGTTCTCAGATCGCCATTGTTGCATTTCTTCTCGAAGTTGAGAGTTGCTAGCCAGTACGCGGTTATCCAACTCGTGGTTCGGGCGAACGCTCTCATTCACCTTGTACACTTCTTGGAAGACCGCGCCTAGTACCTCCATTTTTTCTTGCGGATCTTCGACCACAAAGAAGTTATCGTCGAGTACGGCGTTATCTGGATCAATTCCTGCTGTAGTCAGTACTTGTTCGTTGTTCGTCGTTCTGGAAAGCTTAAGACACGGAAGATCGCTATATTTACTACGAAAGAATTTATTAATTTGCGGGAACATACTCGGATTGTTAGATCTTACAGCCCGAATCTTATCATTCCAGTACGAATTAACAGAAAGCCTGTAATTCTGGACAATTAACGTTTGAATATTTTTTATTAGCGATTTCAGTGTCCTAACTTCCTCGTCTCGCCTGTCAGTAAACCGCCTGTACAAGGTTTTTAATCTTGACAGGAGTCTACTTTTACGTTGGTGGAGTGCGTCGATAGTCGCATTGCGGTACAAGTTTTCGTTGTTTGTCCGTGTATACCGAGGTATAGTAATGTCCATAGTTCGTTTAATTGTCTCGTCCAATTGAATTAGATACATGTCAATCTCTTCGTTTGACAAGTTTCTATTGGACGGTATGTGAAGCGCGTTCGAAGAGAGTGCTCGCGTCATTTGTCTGGAGAAGCGTGTCCATCGTGCCCTACTGTAGTTGTAGGTGTACGTTTGAACATACTCTCCTAATTCCGCAATGTCGTTGGGGATCTTGATTTCGGCACTGAGTCCGCAATGGTCACTGAGATACACGAAAGTGTTCAAACAGTTTACCGTCTGTGCGTTTGTGTCTGTTAGCTGCAGTCTTGCGTCTAGCAGTAGGAGATCCAGATACGACCCGGTTCTGGGGAACGACGAGATCTCTGTTGCTTTCAAATCGAGTCTATACTCGACACTGTGTAAGCAAAACCAGCTGTAAAGCTGGTCCCCTCTATTGTTGGAAATTGTGTTTCCCCAATATCCATGTCGGGCATTTAAGTCCCCGGCCAAAATAAAATAGTTCTCCTCCGAGTCCAGCCTCAGACATCGAAAGAGTGAATCGAGCTCTGATATGGTTGTACTGGAACTAGGGTTGCCAGAAGAGTAGACCGACACAGCATACAACCTCCTTCCACTGCGGAGCGAAATGCACACGATGCAGGCCTCCAACTCTTGAAACCTTCGTACTTCACTACTATACACTACCTTGTGTTTAATGTTATTTTTTATGAAGATCGCAACACCGCCTCCACCACTGGAATTGGGCCGGTCTCTTCTAACAACATTATAATTGCTGTGCTCCAGTATGCCTCTCCGAGTTAGCTTGGTTTCGCTAATCAGCATCAGCTCTGGGCTTTGATCGTCCAACAATCTATAGAGCTCGTTTTTTCGTGGGACCCCTATCAATGAATTTGCATTCACTGCAAGGATCTTAAAAATACTCTCCGTCTGTGCAGCCATTAAGACTTTTGACGTGGTTGGTTCTGCAGGAGCGCCAGAATTTGGCCGACCTGCTCCTCTAACCGAGCCATACGCCCTTCAATGGATGTTTTCCATTCAGGCGCTGGCTCGTGTGCTTTTGGCACTGAGACTTGCGGCACTACCTTTGGTAGTTGCTGCTTTTCCGTGCTCCTCTGACTAGACGCCATTTGGGCGTAGGTCACTTGAGGGGTGACGGGTATGGCTGCCCCAAGTGGATTTTTCACTGGGGGCTGCTTCTGCAGAACCATTTTTGCTTTCCGCTCTTGGAATTTAGGGCAACCCCGATAGTTGGCGGTGTGCCCCGCGTTCCCGCAGAGTACGCACTTGAGCTGACTTTTGTCAGCTGCTCCCTCTTTCCCCAGCGGGCAATCCTCCGCCTTGTGGTTTTGACTGCACTTCACGCATCGAGGCTGCATTTGGCAGTTCGACGCGGCGTGCCCAAACCTTTGGCAGCGAGCGCATTGGAGAATGCCATCGCGCCTTCTTATGCTATCCCATGCGCAATGATAGTCAGCCAAACGATCAATATCGTTTAGCTTATCTACTATGCTGTTGGGTGACACCTGTACGATGAAATACGGTAATTTCCGCCCCTCCCTTTTTGCCTTAGCTGTGGAGAAGGGCTTGACTCCGACGATCTCGAGACCGTCACACACTTGCTCTTTGAGCAGTTGGAAAATCTCCTCCGCTTCGAGCGGTCCGGAGATCTTTAGTAATTTTGACTGGAGTTTTTCTCCTTTTGGCGTAAAAGAGAAGAACTCCATCGTCGAACGCTTTAGAACCTTCTTTATTTTATTGTATTGATCTACTGTCTTGCAGCAGATTGAGTATTTCTCGAACCCTTTGTTTTTTTTTATTAGAAAATTTCCACTACCTACGGCCGTCCTACATACCTGTGCAGTGTAAAGGATATCCGGCTTGTATAAGTTGATAGGTGGCACTTTTTCTGTCTTCTTTGGCTCTGGTTGTTGCTGGTGTACTGCATGTTGCTGCTTCTTGCGTTGTTGAGATGTTGCTTGCTGTTGTTGCTGGGCTGTTTTCTTCTGTTGCTTCTTTTGCTGTTGTTGCTGCCCCGATGGTTGTTGAAGCAGCTTCTTCTGTTTTGGCGCTGCTTGCTGTTGTTGTTGCTGCGCCTGCTTCGCCAGCTGACTTGATTCGGGCAACGTTCGTTGTTGTTGTTGCCCGAGTTGTAGGACTTCCTCCTCCTTCCTTCGCCTTTCGAGAAGCTCTCTGATCTCCTGAAGGAGTTTGTCCGTCTCCTCCCTCAGATTTGAGACTTTTGTTTCTTTTGAGCGGATAATAGCCTCCACTTCTTCTTCTGTGTCGGAGGGCACCGATTCGAAGCTGATACTGCTTACGGCGAATCGCCCCTCTCTCCCATCAGACACATAAGAATATGCGTCATCTTCTGCATCGGCCTCGTGGGAGGTCTCGTTCGATGACGTAGACGCTGCAGATTCCTCCAATTGGGGTTTATTGGGTGACGCGTTTGTATTGCGTCGTTTCGAACTGGAGGAGGTCTGCTTTTTCCTCCTCCTCTTTGTCGTTCCATCGTTAGGAACCGCTGCTTGGTGGCGTGACTCTTTTGCCACCGGTTGCTGGTTCCCGCCGTCCTCCTCTGGGCGACCGGCCGGCCTGTTCTCCTCCATGCTTTGCACTGACTCACTTACTTATCGAGTGCAAATTTGTACAATGGGAGAAAGAAAATTAAAAAAAAGGAGATTGCTCCGGCTGGGTTTCGAACCCAGCCCTCTTGGTTCTCAGCTGCGGACTTTACACACTCGGCCACGACCTTGTTGCGGATCCCCGAGTTAATTCTACTACTTCACTTGACTGATTTTATTTCCTCACTTGCAATAACGAAGTCGAAACACGTGCGCACTGTTCAAAGCTCTGTGAACGACTGTAATAAGTTGTCGTGTGGGGCATGGGGTGCCTGTTCATGTGATCGGTGATGACTCGACCTCGCAACTTTGCGTCGGTTTCGGGGGTGTATAATGCCAGTGGTTCTATGCGCGAACTAACCGGTTCTTCGAGTAGTAGTAGTTTTGTTGCCCTTGTCTTTAGGTATGCCAGTTTGCCTTCGCTTTCTGGGGATTTTCGGTGGAGATGAGTGCATGTGTTACGTACCTGCACTCTCCTGCAATTTGATTTTTCGGTAGTGGTATGGAACGATTTGGTTAGTGCATGCCTCGGTCTGACCTTGCTGGGATTTCCGGGCGGAATTGTGTTGTCTTGTGCTGTATTTTTGTGTAGATGATGCATTTCGATCATTGGTCACTGCCTCGACTAACTGATTCGAAGTGCGTCATCTAAAAGGTTGCTAGGCCTTGAGTGTTAAGGCACTTATCTAGAAGTGACCTCACGGTTGCGAAAGCCTGACCAGAGGCTATATTCTGGTACCATGGGAGATAGCAGGCCCCGGAAAGGATATTTCTTTTCCGTGCTATCAAGAGGTAGGCCCCCTAGTGGGAGTATCATGGTGGCTGTGGTTGCCCAAAATCGCGGGCGCATATAGCATCCTATGATCCTATAACATCCAGGATCTGTGGATGCTAGAGGTGTTAGATAGGCCTCGCCCTCAGCAAGGTTTGTGGTCGCCCTTAAGCGTCACTAAATTGTTACTGGGGTGGTGAATACCTCCTCAGGGCGGTGGTCAACGCTTAATTTGACTCCGTTATTGTGGGTAGGCCCACCGTGAAGTTTGGCAATAATTGGCCGGGTATTCACGTTAAGCACACTCTTCGACTTTCTGCCCCTGTCTAGTCATTTTCGACTGTGAGCGCTCGAAGCGAGCAGACGTTTTAGCTAGTTAGTGCAGTGATTTATTCAGTGATAAGCCACCACAGTGTGGGATCTTTAGTGTGTGTTTGTGTGTGGGACTCGTTTCCACAGCAAAGTAACGGCAACTTGTTTACGCGTAAGTTGTTTACGCAAAGTTGTTTACGCAGTGAGTAGATTTCTTTTCTTATATTTTTTTTTGTTTTGTTTGTTTTTGCTTTCTGAGTGAGCTGATGGTGGAGGGGAAAGCCCCGATCGATAGTGGCGGTCGGAGGGGGGATGCCTTTGTTGGCCTCTCCTCCGACTGCGAGAGTGAGGCAGTTGCCTCTGATGTGCCGCTGCGGAACTTCTATTTGAAGAGTCCGCCGGTGGTAGAGGAGGGCAAAAGGAAGAAGACGAGGAAGGCGCGCCGGGAATCCTTGGCGTCAGCCTCGGCCTCTATAGTAGATGACTCTGCCATGGAGACTGAGAGTGTTGCGGAGGCGGGTAAGGCCAGAAAGAGGCCGGTTGAAGAGGTTGCTCCGGCAAATTCTTCTGGTCCGGACTCTTTGGTGGCCAAGAAGGCGCTTACCGAGCCTTCTTCTTCTTCTTCTTCGAAGAAGGTAGGAGGTAAGAAGGTAGGCAGCAAGGAGGCACGTGTGGTTTTGGTGCCTTTGCCGGCAGAGGCGGTTGTTGCAGCGGGTAGTGGTGGTACTGTGCCAGTGGTGATGGGTCCTCCTGTGGCTAGGGCGCGCTTGAATAAAGCTGTGGCTGAAGTCAAGTCGGCTCTTCCCACAGGAGCCCCGTCGCGGGTGCAAGCCATTGCGGGCTCTGCTGTTGCAAGTGCCCTGCCGAAGGCGAAGCCAGCGCCACCTATGCGCGAGTCAAGGCAGGCTGAGGTTTTGACCTTGGCTATTGTCTTGGATAAGTTTAGGGAGATCAGAAAGATGGTGGTTTCCACAATTGGACACCATCCCGAGGTAGGCGCTTCTCTAGCAGAGATTTCCTCCAAATATGAGGAACTCGTGCTAGAGTTGACAGGGACGCTCGAGCGTCATAGGGGTAGGGCGGACTCCGGATGTGCTCCTGCAGTGGGAGCTTCGGAGTCTGTAAAGGGCAGGGACGGTCCATGTGGGACCGTCAAATCGCTAGGTGTCCCGGTTGGGATGAGCGTTGAGGGACGACCTTCGTTCGCGCAGGTAGCCAGCACTGCCACTGTTTCGGGTGGTATGGGGGGCAAATGCCAGGTTAAAAAACCTGATGTGGAACCTGCCAGACCACTTGAGACGTGGTCTTTTGTTGTTAAGGGCAAGAAGGGAGAGTCAGTGGGAGCACTGAGGAGAAGGTGGTGGAGGAATTGGTGCCTGCCGTGGGTGTCAGGGTGCATACTGTGCGCCCTGGCAAGCAAGGTGGCATTCTGGTCCGCACGCCATCGGTTGCTGAGCGGGATGCTTTCCTCGGGCATAAGAAGCTCGAAGAGGTGGGTCTGTTGGCCGAAGCAGCAAGGGGTAAGTCTCTTGTCGTGCAGAGGGTGGAGAAACGGATCTCCCCGAAGAATTCCTGGGTGAGCTGCATAAGCTAAACTTATGCAAGTTCACCAAAGAGGAGTTTGAGAAGGAGGTCTGCCTTTCCAACCGTTGGGAGGCAAGGGATGGTCGCCTGAATGCTGTCCTACAGTGCAGCTTCAGGGCCGCGGGTATCCTTCTCGGAGAAGGGAGGTGTTATATAAAGCACTTCTCGTTTTTCGTGAAGGAGAAATCGTTGGTGCAATGGTGCAATCGGTGTCTCGGCCTGGATCACTTCGCATCCAGGTGTAGGCAGAAGGACTCTGTGTGCTGGCGTTGTGGACAGTCGGGCCACTCTAAGCGCGATTGTGGTAATGCCATTCATTGCCGTGATTGCGACTTCAGGGGAAACCCGGCTGGACACTTTATGCTAAGCATGGATTGTCCAGTCTATGCTGCGGCGGTGGCCAGGGCGAGTGCTCGACACTAAAAATGCCAGTTAAATTCATTCAATTTAACTGCCAGGGCGCTCGAGTAGCCATGTTCGAGTTAGGACAGATACTGTGTAGCTCACAGTGCAGCTTTGCGTTGTTGCAGGAACCTTACACTGTTGCAGGACATGTGAGGGGATTGCCTGCGCACATGCGATCGTTTGTGGAAGACAGTGGCAATGCTGCTGTCGTAGTAAATGATGTCAACACTGTGTGTTCCCTGATAGGCTCAAGTGAATGGGGTGTGTGTGTGAATGTTGAGGGTAGCTTTGGCAGGCTGATTTTATGCAGCCTTTACTTTAAGCATGCCTTGGTCATTGAACCGTACTTGGCATACCTCGATGAGTTGCTACGGATGATTGGGAATAGCGCTGCGATTTTCGGCATTGACGCTAATGCAGTCTCCCCTTTGTGGTTCAGTAAAATGACAGGACGCACGTCCCAATTTTACAGTACCATCAGGGGGAACTGCTAAGCGAACGGATAGCCGTTAATCGCATAGCTGTTCTCAATCAGCCTAGTGACCTATATACTTTCGATGGTCCAAACGGGCAAAGTGATATTGATGTGACCCTGGCAAATACGACGGCGCTTCGTAGCTTTGATTTTCAGTGGCGCTACCGGCGTTCTGAGGGGGTGAGTGATCACAGCCTCATGGAGGTTGAGATTGTTCGCTCCAGCGGTACGCTAGATGTGCAGGAAAATTGGAATGAGAAGCGCTGGCTTCTCAAGAATGTCGACTGGGTGTCGTACAGGAGTGAGATTGCAAGAAAGGTCACATCAACATCACTTGAGGCCTTTCAACGTTTGGGTATCGATGGTAAGGTTGCCCTCATCAATGAGTGTATGTGGGATGTCAACGACCAACTCTTTCCAAGAAGCCGTATGGTGAATCGGAAAAGGGTTAAGTGGTGGACATCTGAGTTGAATGTGAAGCGTAAGCAGGTGAGAAGATTGCGAATGCGTTTCCAAACCTGTAGACGTCACGGATCTGCAGACATGGATCAGGCAAAACTTGCTTACAGGCATGGTTTGGCTGAATACAAGAGTATGCTTGTCCGCAGCAAGAATGACAATTGGAGGACCTTTGCCGAGGAACACCGAGATGACCCTTGGGGTCGTCTTTACCGTGTTTGTCGGGGAAGGAAATCTTTGGAGCTTGGGGCCATCCATCATGAGGGCCAAGTGCTCACATCATGGAGGGACTGTGTATCTGTCCTGATGGGTACTTTCTTTCCCAGAGCCATTGTTTCGAATGATCCACTTGTGGATTTGCCGGGCGATGTGCCTGCGGTTACTGAAGGTGAAATTGGCTGCGCGATTTCTAGGCTTAAATCGAGGAAGTCTCCAGGATTCGACGGACTAACTGGAGAGATGGTGAAAGCTATCTGGAATGGAAATGTGCAAAGGTGATAGTTCTGCTGAAGTCTAATGATAGGGTGAGGACCAATCCTCGCTCCTATCGTGGCATCAGTCTCCTTCCTGTACTTGGAAAGGTGCTGGAAAGAGTCTTGGTGGACAGACTGATGCAGCGCATCACTGAGCAGTCTCCATTCCAGTTTGGTTTAAACCAGGGCGCAGTGTCGAAGATGCTTGGCTGTGCGTAAAGGACACTGTTGACGGATCTGCTGGGAAGTATGTCCTTGGTATCTTCATTGATTTCAAGGGCGCTTTCGATTGCCTTGACTAGGCAAGTGTGCTGCGGAGGTTGCAGGAGGTAGGGACTAGGGAGGGTTCCTTGTGGAAGATCTATTTTTCCAACAGGTCAGCTCGTGTTGTCAATTCTTTTGACAGTGTGATGGTAGGTGTTGAGAGGGGATGTCCTCAGGGGTCTGTTGCTGGTCCATATGTATGGAACTTGATGATGGATCCTCTGCTGCTGCTTCTTTCATCCTGGCAGTCGTACTGCAGTGTTGTCGCGTATGCTGATGATCTCCTTATACTTCTCGAAGGCCAGTCTCGTGCTGAGTTGGAGAATAGGGGTACGGAGGCCATGGGCGTGGTGACTAACTGGGGATCGAGTGTCGGTGTGGAAGTGGCGGTGGAAAAGACGTCCTTGATGCTGCTCAAGGGTAAATTATCCTTGAATCGGCCTCCAGTTGTTAGAGCTGCCGGGTTGAGTATAAGATACGTGACGGAAGTCAAGTATCTTGGCATTAATATCGGAGAGAGGATGAACTTTGTTCCTCATCTTGTAAAGATGAGAGCAAAACTCACATCCCTCGTGCCAGCAGTCAGACGGGTGCTGAAGTGTGAGTGGGGTCTGTCGGGGCAAGCAGTCCGGACTGTATATGGTGGACTTTTTGTTGCATGCGCGGCATTTGGTGCACCGGTATGGTACGATGCTGCTAAGACCGTGACAGGAAGAAGCAAGCTCCTTACTTGTCAGCGAACTATGCTCCTTGGTTCACTTCGAGTATGCAAGACTGTCTCAACGGAGGCTCTACAAGTGTTGGCAGGTGTGCCACCGCTAGATCTGGAGGTCATCCGTCGTGGTATGGCCGGCAGATTACGGAGGCAGCGGCCGCTCTCAGCATCTGACTGGAGCGAGTGCCGGAATGTTCAGGGTCTAAGTGCCCGCGAACGGAAGGCCCTGTTGGAGAATGGCGTACTGTGGAGGTGGCAGTTGCGTTGGGGGGAGAGCAGCAAGGGAAGAGTAACGTTCGAGTTCCTTCCTGAAGTTGCTTATGCGTGTTGGCGGGAGTGTCTGGACTTCTCTCTCTATGCGGGCTTTCTGCTGACTGGGCATGGTTCCCTTAATGCTTTCTTGCATGAAAGGGCCCTAGCTGCGTCAGCAGAGTGCTCGTGTGGTGCACCGAGAGAAGATTGGAGACATGTGCTAATCGAGTGTCCGCGATATGCTCACTGCAGGGATCTCTCTGCGATGGGTGTAGTGCGGGTAGGTGACACTTGGGATTTCAGTCGTGTTCTCTTCTCAAGGGAGACGGCTGACAATCTAGCCATCTTTGCCGAACAAATCTTTCGGATACGGAGGCAATAGTGGCAATGTTGTCCTTGTAGTAGAAACTGCTGTTTAACAAGGGGTTCACTTAGCGCTGGCCTCAGTTTGTGGTGCTCGACTCACAAAGAGTCCTGGCTATACGAGGTTGGCGCAAGTCATAGTGTAGTCTGCGGCTATATGCTTCCAGGGCTCCCGATTTACTGCCAGGTTGGACTAAGTCCGCAACCTCCTTGTAACTTGCAGATGGTGGATGTTTAGGCGGGAGGGGGGCCGTACAGGTCTCATCCTGACCCACTCGGATCCCATTTGGGGGTTCTCCCCAACATTGCTTCTTGCTATGGTAATGGCGCCTTATTTTGTTGTGTTTTTACTAGGCAACATTTGGGCCGGAGCCGTAATAAGTTGTCGTGTGGGGCATGGGGTGCCTGTTCATGTGATCGGTGATGACTCGACCTCGCAACTTTGCGTCGGTTTCGGGGGTGTATAATGCCAGTGGTTCTATGCGCGAACTAACCGGTTCTTCGAGTAGTAGTAGTTTTGTTGCCCTTGTCTTTAGGTATGCCAGTTTGCCTTCGCTTTCTGGGGATTTTCGGTGGAGATGAGTGCATGTGTTACGTACCTGCACTCTCCTGCAATTTGATTTTTCGGTAGTGGTATGGAACGATTTGGTTAGTGCATGCCTCGGTCTGACCTTGCTGGGATTTCCGGGCGGAATTGTGTTGTCTTGTGCTGTATTTTTGTGTAGATGATGCATTTCGATCATTGGTCACTGCCTCGACTAACTGATTCGAAGTGCGTCATCTAAAAGGTTGCTAGGCCTTGAGTGTTAAGGCACTTATCTAGAAGTGACCTCACGGTTGCGAAAGCCTGACCAGAGGCTATATTCTGGTACCATGGGAGATAGCAGGCCCCGGAAAGGATATTTCTTTTCCGTGCTATCAAGAGGTAGGCCCCCTAGTGGGAGTATCATGGTGGCTGTGGTTGCCCAAAATCGCGGGCGCATATAGCATCCTATGATCCTATAACATCCAGGATCTGTGGATGCTAGAGGTGTTAGATAGGCCTCGCCCTCAGCAAGGTTTGTGGTCGCCCTTAAGCGTCACTAAATTGTTACTGGGGTGGTGAATACCTCCTCAGGGCGGTGGTCAACGCTTAATTTGACTCCGTTATTGTGGGTAGGCCCACCGTGAAGTTTGGCAATAATTGGCCGGGTATTCACGTTAAGCACACTCTTCGACTTTCTGCCCCTGTCTAGTCATTTTCGACTGTGAGCGCTCGAAGCGAGCAGACGTTTTAGCTAGTTAGTGCAGTGATTTATTCAGTGATAAGCCACCACAGTGTGGGATCTTTAGTGTGTGTTTGTGTGTGGGACTCGTTTCCACAGCAAAGTAACGGCAACTTGTTTACGCGGAAGTTGTTTACGCAAAGTTGTTTACGCAGTGAGTAGATTTCTTTTCTTATATTTTTTTTTGTTTTGTTTGTTTTTGCTTTCTGAGTGAGCTGATGGTGGAGGGGAAAGCCCCGATCGATAGTGGCGGTCGGAGGGGGGATGCCTTTGTTGGCCTCTCCTCCGACTGCGAGAGTGAGGCAGTTGCCTCTGATGTGCCGCTGCGGAACTTCTATTTGAAGAGTCCGCCGGTGGTAGAGGAGGGCAAAAGGAAGAAGACGAGGAAGGCGCGCCGGGAATCCTTGGCGTCAGCCTCGGCCTCTATAGTAGATGACTCTGCCATGGAGACTGAGAGTGTTGCGGAGGCGGGTAAGGCCAGAAAGAGGCCGGTTGAAGAGGTTGCTCCGGCAAATTCTTCTGGTCCGGACTCTTTGGTGGCCAAGAAGGCGCTTACCGAGCCTTCTTCTTCTTCTTCTTCGAAGAAGGTAGGAGGTAAGAAGGTAGGCAGCAAGGAGGCATGTGTGGTTTTGGTGCCTTTGCCGGCAGAGGCGGTTGTTGCAGCGGGTAGTGGTGGTACTGTGCCAGTGGTGATGGGTCCTCCTGTGGCTAGGGCGCGCTTGAATAAGGCTGTGGCTGAAGTCAAGTCGGCTCTTCCCACAGGAGCCCCGTCGCGGGTGCAAGCCATTGCGGGCTCTGCTGTTGCAAGTGCCCTGCCGAAGGCGAAACCAGCGCCACCTATGCGCGAGTCAAGGCAGGCTGAGGTTTTGACCTTGGCTATTGTCTTGGATAAGTTTAGGGAGATCAGAAAGATGGTGGTTTCCACAATTGGACACCATCCCGAGGTAGGCGCTTCTCTAGCAGAGATTTCCTCCAAATATGAGGAACTCGTGCTAGAGTTGACAGGGACGCTCGAGCGTCATAGGGGTAGGGCGGACTCCGGATGTGCTCCTGCAGTGGGAGCTTCGGAGTCTGTAAAGGGCAGGGACGGTCCATGTGGGACCGTCAAATCGCTAGGTGTCCCGGTTGGGATGAGCGTTGAGGGACGACCTTCGTTCGCGCAGGTAGCCAGCACTGCCACTGTTTCGGGTGGTATGGGGGGCAAATGCCAGGTTAAAAAACCTGATGTGGAACCTGCCAGACCACTTGAGACGTGGTCTTTTGTTGTTAAGGGCAAGAAGGGAGAGTCAGTGGGAGCACTGAGGAGAAGGTGGTGGAGGAATTGGTGCCTGCCGTGGGTGTCAGGGTGCATACTGTGCGCCCTGGCAAGCAAGGTGGCATTCTGGTCCGCACGCCATCGGTTGCTGAGCGGGATGCTTTCCTCGGGCATAAGAAGCTCGAAGAGGTGGGTCTGTTGGCCGAAGCAGCAAGGGGTAAGTCTCTTGTCGTGCAGAGGGTGGAGAAACGGATCTCCCCGAAGAATTCCTGGGTGAGCTGCATAAGCTAAACTTATGCAAGTTCACCAAAGAGGAGTTTGAGAAGGAGGTCTGCCTTTCCAACCGTTGGGAGGCAAGGGATGGTCGCCTGAATGCTGTCCTACAGTGCAGCTCCAGGGCCGCGGGTATCCTTCTCGGAGAAGGGAGGTGTTATATAAAGCACTTCTCGTTTTTCGTGAAGGAGAAATCGTTGGTGCAATGGTGCAATCGGTGTCTCGGCCTGGATCACTTCGCATCCAGGTGTAGGCAGAAGGACTCTGTGTGCTGGCGTTGTGGACAGTCGGGCCACTCTAAGCGCGATTGTGGTAATGCCATTCATTGCCGTGATTGCGACTTCAGGGGAAACCCGGCTGGACACTTTATGCTAAGCATGGATTGTCCAGTCTATGCTGCGGCGGTGGCCAGGGCGAGTGCTCGACACTAAAAATGCCAGTTAAATTCATTCAATTTAACTGCCAGGGCGCTCGAGTAGCCATGTTCGAGTTAGGACAGATACTGTGTAGCTCACAGTGCAGCTTTGCGTTGTTGCAGGAACCTTACACTGTTGCAGGACATGTGAGGGGATTGCCTGCGCACATGCGATCGTTTGTGGAAGACAGTGGCAATGCTGCTGTCGTAGTAAATGATGTCAACACTGTGTGTTCCCTGATAGGCTCAAGTGAATGGGGTGTGTGTGTGAATGTTGAGGGTAGCTTTGGCAGGCTGATTTTATGCAGCCTTTACTTTAAGCATGCCTTGGTCATTGAACCGTACTTGGCATACCTCGATGAGTTGCTACGGATGATTGGGAATAGCGCTGCGATTTTCGGCATTGACGCTAATGCAGTCTCCCCTTTGTGGTTCAGTAAAATGACAGGACGCACGTCCCAATTTTACAGTACCATCAGGGGGAACTGCTAAGCGAATGGATAGCCGTTAATCGCATAGCTGTTCTCAATCAGCCTCGTGACCTATTTACTTTCGATGGTCCAAACGGGCAAAGTGATGTTGATGTCACCCTGGCAAATACGACGGCGCTTCGTAGCTTTGATTTTCAGTGGTGCAAAAGGTTAGAAACTCGTTTCCACGCCCTGGAAAGACGTCTGGCAACTGATCCTAAACAACGCGATCAATACGTTTCCTGTATTGAGGATTACATTAAACTTGGTCACATGCGCGAAGTGGATGAAGAAGCGATTTCCGGCAGAGGTCATTATTACCTCCCACACCACGCAGTCATCAAAGAATGTAGTTCCACAACAAAGGTGAGGGTAGTTTTCGATGCGTCTTACAAGACATCGGACGGAACGTCTTTAAATGACCAATGATTCAATCGGAGATGTATGTCGACGATTTGCTAACAGGCGCAGACACCATTGTTGAAGCTGAAAAGAAAAGGAAAGAAATTCAAACAGTTTTAGAAAGAGCAGGGTTTTACTTACGCAAATGGACAGCTAATGCTAATACAGCTAATGAGCTTATTGAAGGAATACCAACAAAGGATCGAGAATCATCTCTTGTCATCCCGGCCGAATCAGGTAGTGTGAAAAGGCTTGGTATTAATTGGATTCCGAGCGAAGACTACTTTTGCTTTCGCTTCACTCCACCAGATGGCCAGCAGCCGACCAAGCGTTTGCCCTTTCAACTACAGCTCGATTGTTCGATCCAATGGGATGGATTTCTCCATGCATCCAAAGAGCAATGCTCATCATGCAGTCCATTTGGAAATGTAAGCTTGCCTGGGATGACAGATTAAATGTAGAACTGTTAGAAGAATGGAACAACTTCTATGAAGATTTACCTGCCATCAGCAAAATACGCGTTCTAAGATAAGTCCACACATTAGGTCTAGGAAGAAATCGCAAGGAACTGCATGGATTCAGCGACGCGTCAGAGAAGGCATACGGAGCAGCGGTTTATCTTCGAACAGAAGATGATGATGGAAAAATACAGATGCACCTCCTGATGTCCAAGCCCAAAGTCGCTCCGATACAACCAGTCAGTCTGCCATGCCTCGAACACTGCGGCGCTGTGATCTTGGCCAAACTGCTACATCATGTGGCTCACACTCCCAACCTAGAACACACCAAGATGTGTATCGGCAATAACGCTGGCATGGATCCAGGCACCAGCTTCACGATGGGAGACTTTCATCAGAAACCGGGTAGGCAAAATTCATCGATTGACAGAGGTCCGTATCTGGAAACACATCTCTACGAAACACAACCCAGCTGATTTGGTATCCAGAGGTATGCTGCCGACATAGATTATTTGCAAAAACCTATGGTGGTATGGCCAGGAATACTTAAAATCAAAATGGAACTTCGAAATCCCTACACAACAAACAATCAACAACACAGTAGAAGGAAAAACAACAGTGGCAGTGAATCACATCAACGTGACGGACTTGTCTGCAACAGTCGAGCGTTTCTCGGACTTAAACCGTCTTACACGCACCAGAGGTTACTGCAAGAGGTTTATCCAGGACGCGCAGAGGCCCCATGGTTCAAGAATCTTTCCCCCCTTATGTCCGGAGGAAACCGCCGAAACGCACAACACGCTTATCAGCTGGAATGGACAAGGATGGAATGCTTAGGGTCGGCGGAAGACTCAAACACGCACCGCTTTCGTACGATCAAAAACATCCTATCATCTTAAACCCTGGACATCATTTGACCCGACTGATTATAAAACTCGAACATGACAGAACATTACACGGCGGGTTACAATTAATGGTATGCTGGCTGCGAGAAAGGTATTGGATACTGCAAGTCAAACGTGTCGTCAAAAGACAATTCACAACTGCACAATTTGTTACCGGTTCCGCTGTAAGACAGCACAGCAGATGATGGGAGAACTTCCAGCACCAAGAGTCAGGATTTCCAGACCCTTTACCCATGTTGGCATTGACTACGCTGGACCGATCACAATTAAAACATGGAAAGGTCGTGGAGACAAATGTCTCAAAGGGTAAATTAGTGTTTTTATCTGTCTCGCGACTAAGGCAATCCATTTGAAAGCGGTAATTGATCTGACGACGCAAGCATTTTTAGCCGCATTTCGACGATTCACAGCCAGAAGAGGAGTTTGTAGCCCAGTTTACAGCGACTGTGGGACAAATTTTGTCGAAGCAGAGGCCGGACTGGACCATCTCCTAAAGGCGGGTGCAACAGATTGGAAGAGTATCGCTGAGTAGTCATCAACACATGGTATAAAGTGGAACTTCATCCCCCTGCTTCTCCCCACTTTGGCGGACTATGGGAAGCAGGAGTTAAGAGTGTCAAATACCACCTCAAAAGAGTCATTGGTAATGGAACGCTGATTTTCGAAGAACTCGTCACGCTTCTGTCACAGATAGAAGCATGTCTGAATTCAAGACCTCTATGTCCCTTATCGTGTGATCCAGATGGCTTCCAAACGCTGACACCAGCACACTTCCTCATAGGAGACACGATGCTCACAGTTCCTGAACCCGACATGGCCACATGCAAACACACGCTACACGATCGATGGAAAGTGTTACAAACTAACGCGACTACAACAACGGCCGAAATGGTTCAAACAGCATCCCCAGTCAAAGATCTGTGACCTTGTTTTGATCAAGAATGAACGACTTCCCCCAGCACGATGGTACCTCGGCCGAATTATCGACAACCATCCCGGTGCAGACCAGCTCACAAGAGTGGTAACAGTCAAAACGCACCACGGTGAATTTCGAAGACCTGAAGACCCGATGCCCACCAGATCTACAGAAACAAACACAAAAAAAAAAAAAACTCTCACTAGAAAACATTTAACACTTAACATTGAACAAATGGGTTGACAATGTTGCGCACGACTGTCATCATACCTACATATTCTGCGTACCAAACACACACACACACTCGTTCGCACACTTTTCGCAAGCCTTTCAAACATACAGTTCACTCATTACCCCGTAGTTATACAACCCATTCATTCTATATAACACTCATAAAACTCAATCACACAATCACTCAATGCACTCAAGAAGAAACCCATTTCCATTACACACGCACCTCAACCCAAGCCAATTCAATTTGGATTGAAAAAAAAAATAAAGCCCACAAGGCATTTATAACTTAATAACTAAATAATTAATACAATAATATCACACGATCACTCACCACATTATATATATAGATATAATTAAAATGACACTTTATATAATTAAAACGCTCACCAACCTAAAACACCACACTCACTGAATTATTACAAACAAAACTAAATCAGAATGAAAGAATAAGGGAACAGTGTACCTGCACGTCTCATACGGCTTTCCAGTCCATAGGTCCATGCCTCACTTCAACTTCCAGTCCATCGTTGCGGGTTGCAATAATATAAACAAGCGGGTCGTCACTCATGTGTCGTTTTCATTTGTCTTGTTTGTTTTTGATTATGCATATTTTGTTCCGTGTCACTAATTCCTCTTTTATCATTGCATGAGTGAACCAAGCATGATTCTCCAGGGTCGTGAAAGAGGATTAGAAGAAATTAAACTTGCAGTGGATGAAGCCCCAATCAGTCCTTTAAAGATGCAATGATGATGTTGAGAACGTTGTTCACCGGCGGAACAATCGAACAATCGAATGTGTTTCTTAATGGTATCGGAAAGGAAAACGTGTTCGCATTTTAATTGATTCCGGAGCTCAGGTATCCTTCATATCCAAATCTTATGTTTAAAGAGTTGGACTCAGGCGAACCAATGCGTATACCCATTAGTGCAATAAAACAAAGCATTGTGATGGCCCTAACGGGTGTTGACACAATGTGATTTCTACCCAGTGCTCTGAATGTCAAAGTGAAGAGATTCAAGTAAGCGCGGGTAAACGGCGGGAGTAACTATGACTCTCCTACGGTAGCCAAATGCTTCGTCATCTAATTAGTGACGCGGATGAATGGATTAACGAGATTCCTACTGCCCCTGTCTAGTCATTCGACTGTGAGCGCTCGAAGCGAGCAGACGTGTTTTCATTAGCTAGTGCAGTGAGTTTTTTGAGTGATAAGCCACCACAGTTTGGAATCTTTAGTGTGTGTTTGTGTGTGGGACTCGTTTCCACAGCAAATAACGACAACTTGTTTACGCGTAAGTTGTTTACGCAAAAGTTGTTTACGCAGTAAGTTGATTTCTTCTTATATTTTTCTTTTGTTGTATTTGCTTGAGTGAGCTGATGGAGGAGGGGAAAGCCCCGATCGATAGTGGTGGTCGGAGGGAGGATGCCTTTGTTGGCCTCACCTCCGACTGCGAGAGTGAGGCAGTTGCGTCTGATGTTCCGCTGCGGAACTTTTATTTGAAGAGTCCGCCGGTGGTAGAGGAGGGGAAAAGAAAGAAGAAGAAGAAGACGAGGAAGGCGCGCCGGGAATCCTTGGCGTCAGCCTCGGCCTCTATGGTAGATGACTCTGCCATGGAGACTGAGAGTGTTGCGGAGGCGGGTAAGGCCAGAAAGAGGCCGGTTGAAGAGGTTGCTCCGGCAAATTCACTCTTTGGCCAAGAAGGCGCTTACCGAGCCTTCTTCTTCTTCGAAGAAGGTAGGAGGGAAGAAGGTAGGCAGCAAGGAGGCAGGCAGCAAGGAGGCACGTGTGGTTTTGGTGCCTTTGCCGGCAGAGGCGGTTGCAGCGGGTAGTGGTGGTACTGCGCCAGTGGTGATGGGTCCTCCTGTGGCTAGGGCGCGCTTGACTAAAGCTGTGGCTGAAGTCAAGTCGGCTCTTCCCACAGAAGCCCCGTCGCGGGTGCAAGCCACTGCGGGCTCTGCTGGTGCGACTGGATTGCCCAAGGCGAATCCAGCGCCACCTATGTGCGGAGTAGGGAAGGATGAGCTTAGCTTGGGTTGTGTCCTAGCTAAGTTCATGGAAATAAAGAAGATGGTGGTTTCTGCCATTGGCCACCATCCTGAGGCAGGCGTTGCCTTGACGGAGATATCGTCAAGGTACGAGGAGCTCCTGATAGAGCTGTCAGGGACGCTTGAGCGTCATAGGGGTAGGGAGGACTCTGGTTCTGCTCCAGTGAGAGTTTCGGAGTCTTCGGTTGAGGGTAGGGACGGTCCAAGTGGGACCGTCAAGTGTTTAGGGGTCCCTGTTGGGATGGCGGTTGAGGGGCGACCTTCGTTCGCGCAGGTTGCCAGTACTGCCACTGTTTCTGGTGGTATGGGGGGCAAGGCTCAGGTTAGAAAACCTGATGTTGAACCCGCCAAACCAGTGGAGACGTGGTCTTTAGTAGTTAAAGGCAAGAAGGGAGAGTCAGTGGGAGCACTGAGGAAGAAGGTGGTGGAGGAATTGGTGCCTGCCGTGGGTGTCAGGGTGCATACTGTGCGCCCTGGCAAGCAGGGCGGCATTCTGGTCCGCACGCCATCGGTTGCTGAGCGGGATGCTTTCCTCGGGCATGAGAAGCTCGAAAAGGGTGGGTCTGTCGGCTGAAGCAGCAAGGGGTAAGTCTCTTGTCGTGCAGAGGGTGGAGAAACGGATCTCCCCCGAAGAATTCCTGGGTGAGCTGCATAAGCTAAACTTATGCAAGTTCACCGATGAGGAGTTTGAGAAGGAGGTCTGCCTTTCCTCCCGTTGGGAGGCAGGGGATGGTCGCCTGAATGCTGTCCTACAGTGCAGCTCCAGGGCCGCGGGTATTCTTCTCGGAGAAGGGAGGTGTTATATAAAGCACTTCTCGTTTCTCGTGAAGGAGAAATCGTTGGTGCAATGGTGCAATCGGTGTCTCGGCCTGGATCACTTCGCATCCAGGTGTAGGCAGAACGACTCTGTGTGCTGGCGTTGTGGACAGTCGGGCCACTCTAAGCGCGATTGTGGTAATGCCATTCATTGCCGTGATTGCGACTTCAGGGGAAACCCGGCTGGACACTTTATGCTAAGCATGGATTGTCCAGTCTATGCTGCGGTGGCCAGGGCGAGTGCTAGGCACTAAAATGCCAGTTAAATTAATTCAATTTAACTGCCAGGGCGCTCGAGTAGCCATGTTCGAGTTAGGACAGATACTGTGTAGCTCACAGTGCAGCTTTGCGTTGTTGCAGGAACCTTACACTGTTGCAGGACATGTGAGGGGATTGCCTGCGCACATGCGATCGTTTGTGGACGACAGTGGCAATGCTGCTGTCGTAGTAAATGATGTCAACACTGTGTGTTCCCTGATAGGCTCAAGTGAATGGGGTGTGTGTGTGAATGTTGAGGGTAGCTTTGGTAGGCTGATTTTATGCAGCCTTTACTTTAAGCATGCCTTGGACATTAAACCGTACTTGGCATACCTCGATGAGTTGCTACGGATGATTGGGAATAGCGCTGCGATTTTCGGCATTGACGCTAATGCAGTCTCCCCTTTGTGGTTCAGTAAAATGACAGGACGCACGTCCCAATTTTACAGTACCATCAGGGGGGAACTGCTAAGCGAATGGATAGCCGTTAATCGCATAGCTGTTCTCAATCAGCCTAGTGACCTATATACTTTCGATGGTCCAAACGGGCAAAGTGATATTGATGTGACCCTGGCAAATATGTCGGCGCTTTGTAGCTTTGATTTTCAGTGGCGCAAAAGGTTAGAAACTCTTCCAACACCCCGACATCGACACAGTGGTGAGAAGTCGAAGAAGCTCCCTTCCAACGCGCGATAGACATGGAAGATGCCGCTTGCGAAGAGCATTTCTTCAAGAACCTGAAACGGCTTTACGATGGCCGTTACCAAGTAGCCCTTTCATTTAAGGAAGCCGCTCACCCAGTACTTGGTAAGTCCCGCGAAGGAGCTTTTCGTCGTTTCCACGCCCTGGAAAGACGTCTGGCAACTGATCCTAAGCTACGCGATCAATACGTTTCCTGTATTGAGGATTACATTGAACTTGGTCACATGCGCGAAGTGGATGAAGAAGCGATTTCCGGCAAAGGTCATTATTACCTCCCACACCACGCAGTCATCAAAGAATGTAGTTCCACAACAAGGTGAGGGTAGTTTTCGATGCGCCTTACAAGACATCGGACGGAACGTCTTTAAATGACCAATGATTCAATCGGAGATGTATGTCGACGATTTGCTATCAGGCGCAGACACCATTGTTGAAGCTGAAAATAAAAGGAAATAAATTCAAACAGTCTTAGAAAGAGCAGAGTTTTACTTACGCAAATGGACAGCTAATGCTAATGAGCTTATTGAAGGAATACCAACAAAGGATCGAGAATCATCTCTTGTCATCCCGGCCGAATCAGGTAGTGTGAAAAGGCTTGGTATTAATTGGATTCCGAGCGAAAACTACTTTTGCTTTCGCTTCACTCCACCAGATGGCCAGCAGCCGACCAAGCGTTTTGCCCTTTCAACTACAGCTCGATTGTTCGATCCAATGGGATGGATTTCTCCATGCATCCAAAGAGCAATGCTCATCATGCAGTCCATTTGGAAATGTAAGCTTGCCTGGGATGACAGCTTAAATGTAGAACTGTTAGAAGAATGGAACAACTTCTATGAAGACTTACCTGCCATCAGCAAAATACGCGTTCTAAGATGAGTCCACACATTAGGTCTAGGAAGAAATCGCAAGGAACTGCATGGATTCAGCGACGCGTCAGAGAAGGCATACGGAGCAGCGGTTTATCTTCGAACAGAAGATGATGATGGAAAAATACAGATGCACCTCCTGATGTCCAAGCCCAAAGTCGCTCCGATACAACCAGTCAGTCTGCCATGCCTCGAACACTGCGGCGCTGTGATCTTGGCCAAACTGCTACATCATGTGGCTCACACTCCCAACCTAGAACACACCAAGATGTGTATCGGCAATAACGCTGGCATGGATCCAGGCACCAGCTTCACGATGGGAGACTTTCATCAGAAACCGGGTAGGTAAAATTCATCGATTGACAGAGGTCCGTATCTGGAAACACATCTCTACGAAACACAACCCAGCTGATTTGGTATCCAGAGGTATGCTGCCGACATAGATTATTTGCAAAAACCTATGGTGGTATGGCCAGGAATACTTAAAATCAAAATGGAACTTCGAAATCCCTACACAACAAACAATCAACAACACAGTAGAAGGAAAAACAACAGTGGCAGTGAATCACATCAACGTGACGGACTTGTCTGCAACAGTCGAGCGTTTCTCGGACTTAAACCGTCTTACACGCACCAGAGGTTACTGCAAGAGGTTTATCCAGGACGCGCAGAGGCCCCATGGTTCAAGAATCTTTCCCCCCTTATATCCGGAGGAAACCGCCGAAACGCACAACACGCTTATCAGCTGGAATGGACAAGGATGGAATGCTTAGAGTCGGCGGAAGACTCAAACACGCACCGCTTTCGTACGATCAAAAACATCCTATCATCTTAAACCCTGGACATCATTTGACCCGACTGATTATAAAACTCGAACATGACAGAACATTACACGGCGGGTTACAATTAATGGTATGCTGGCTGCGAGAAAGGTATTGGATACTGCAAGTCAAACGTGTCGTCAAAAGACAATTCACAACTGCACAATTTGTTACCGGTTCCGCTGTAAGACAGCACAGCAGATGATGGGAGAACTTCCAGCACCAAGAGTCAGGATTTCCAGACCCTTTACCCATGTTGGCATTGACTACGCTGGACCGATCACAATTAAAACATGGAAAGGTCGTGGAGACAAATGTCTCAAAGGGTAAATTAGTGTTTTTATCTGTCTCGCGACTAAGGCAATCCATTTGAAAGCGGTAATTGATCTGACGACGCAAGCATTTTTAGCCGCATTTCGACGATTCACAGCCAGAAGAGGAGTTTGTAGCCAAGTTTACAGCGACTGTGGGACAAATTTTGTCGAAGCAGAGGCCGGACTGGACCGTCTCCTAAAGGCGGGTGCAACAGATTGGAAGAGTATCGCTGAGTAGTCATCAACACATGGTATAAGGTGGAACTTCATCCCCCTGCTTCTCCCCACTTTGGCGGACTATGGGAAGCAGGAGTTAAGAGTGTCAAATACCACCTCAAAAGAGTCATTGGTAATGGAACGCTGACGTTCGAAGAACTCGTCACGCTTCTGTCACAGATAGAAGCATGTCTGAATTCAAGACCTCTATGTCCCTTTTCGTGTGATCCAGATGACTTCCAAACGCTGACACCAGCACACTTCCTCATAGGAGACACGATGCTCAGTTTCCTGAACCCGATATGGCCGCATGCAAACACACGCTACACGATCGATGGAAAGTGTTAGAAACTCGCCTCCAGGACTTTTGGAAGCAATGGCAACAGGAATATTTGGCGCGACTACAACAACGGCCGAAATGGTTGAAACAGCATCCCCAGTCAAAGATCTGTGACCTTGTTTTGATCAAGAATGAACGACTTCCCCCAGCACGATGGTACCTCGGCCGAATTATCGTCACCCATCCCGGTGCAGACCAGCTCACAAGAGTGGTAACAGTCAAAACGCACCACGGTGAATTTCGAAGACCTGAAGACCCGATGCCCACCAGATCTACAGAAACAAACACAAAAAAAAAAACGCTCACTAGAAAACATTTAACACTTAACATTGAACAAATGGGATGACAATGTCGCGCACGACTGTCATCATACCTACATATTCTGCGTACCAAACACACACACACACTCGTTCGCACACTTTTCGCAAGCCTATCAAACATACAGTTCACTCATTACCCCGTAGTTATACAACCCATTCATTCTATATAACACTCATAAAACTCAATCACACAATCACTCAATGCACTCAAGAAGAAACCCATTTCCATTACACACGCACCTCAACCCAAGCCAATTCAATTTGGATTGAAAAAAAAAAATAAAGCCCACAGGCATTTATAACTTAATAACTAAATAATTAATACAATAATATTACACGATCACTCACCACATTATATATATAAATATAATTAAAACGACACTTTATATAATTAAAACGCTCACCAACCTAAAACACCACACTCACTGAATTATTACAAACAAAACTAAATCAGAATGAAAGAATAAGGGGTCTCATACGGCTTTCCAGTCCATAGGTCCATGCCTCACTTCAACTTCCAGTCCATCGTTGCGGGTTGCAATAATATAAACAAGCGGGTCGTCACTCATGTGTCGTTTTCATTTGTCTTGTTTGTTTTTGATTATGCATATTTTGTTCCGTGTCACTAATTCCTCTTTTATCATTGCATGAGTGAACCAAGCATGATTCTCCAGGGTCGTGAAAGAGGATTAGAAGAAATTAAACTTGCAGTGGATGAAGCCCCAATCAGTCCTTTAAAGATGCAATGATGATGTTGAGAACGTTGTTCACCGGCGGAACAATCGAACAATCGAATGTGTTTCTTAATGGTATCGGAAAGGAAAACGTGTTCGCATTTTAATTGATTCCGGAGCTCAGGTATCCTTCATATCCAAATCTTATGTTCAAAGAGTTGGACTCAGGCGAACCAATGCGTATACCCATTAGTGCAATAAAACAAAGCATTGTGATGGCCCTAACGGGGGTTGACACAATGTGATTTCTACCCAGTGCTCTGAATGTCAAAGTGAAGAGATTCAAGTAAGCGCGGGTAAACGGCGGGAGTAACTATGACTCTCCTACGGTAGCCAAATGCTTCGTCATCTAATTAGTGACGCGGATGAATGGATTAACGAGATTCCTACTGCCCCTGTCTAGTCATTCGACTGTGAGCGCTCGAAGCGAGCAGACGTGTTTTCATTAGCTAGTGCAGTGAGTTTTTTGAGTGATAAGCCACCACAGTGTGGAATCTTTAGTGTGTGTTTGTGTGTGGGACTCGTTTCCACAGCAAATAACGGCAACTTGTTTACGCGTAAGTTGTTTACGCAAAAGTTGTTTACGCAGTAAGTTGATTTCTTTCTTCTATTTTTCTTTTTTTGTATTTGCTTGAGTGAGCTGATGGAGGAGGGGAAAGCCCCGATTGATAGTGGTGGTCGGAGGGAGGATGCCTTTGTTGGCCTCACCTCCGACTGCGAGAGTGAGGCAGTTTTGTCTGATGTTCCGCTGCGGAACTTTTATTTGAAGAGTCCGCCGGTGGTAGAGGAGGGGAAAAGAAAGAAGAAGAAGAAGACGAGGAAGGCGCGCCGGGAATCCTTGGCGTCAGCCTCGGCCTCTATGGTAGATGACTCTGCCATGGAGACTGAGAGTGTTGCGGAGGCGTGTAAGGCCAGAAAGAGGCCGGTTGAAGAGGTTGCTCCAGCAAATTCTTCTGGTCCGGACTCTTTGGTGGCCAAGAAGGCGCTTACCGAGAATTCTTCTTCTTCGAAGAAGGTAGGAGGGAAGAAGGTAGGCAGCAAGGAGGCAGGCAGCAAGGAGGCACGTGTAGTTTTGGTGCCCTTGCCGGCAGAGGCGGTTGCAGCGGGTAGTGGTGGTACTGCACCAGTGGTGATGGGTCCTCCTGTGGCTAGGGCGCGCTTGACTAAAGCTGTGGCTGAAGTCAAGTCGGCTCTTCCCACAGAAGCCCCGTCGCGGGTGCAAGCCACTGCGGGCTCTGCTGGTGCGACTGGATTGCCCAAGGCGAATCCAGCGCCACCTATGTGCGGAGTAGGTAAGGATGAGCTTAGCTTGGGTTGTGTCCTAGCTAAGTTCATGGAAATAAAGAAGATGGTGGTTTCTGCCATTGGCCACCATCCTGAGGCAGGCGTTGCCTTGACGGAGATTTCGTCAAGGTACGAGGAGCTCCTGATAGAGCTGTCAGGGACGCTTGAGCGTCATAGGGGTAGGGAGGACTCTGGTTCTGCTCCAGTGAGAGTTTCGGGGTCTTCGGTTGAGGGTAGGGACGGTCCAAGTGGGACCGTCAAGTGTTTAGGGGTCCCTGTTGGGATGGCGGTTGAGGGGCGACCTTCGTTCGCGCAGGTTGCCAGTACTGCCACTGTTTCTGGTGGTATGGGGGGCAAGGCTCAGGTTAGAAAACCTGATGTTGAACCCGCCAAACCAGTGGAGACGTGGTCTTTAGTAGTTAAAGGCAAGAAGGGAGAGTCAGTGGGAGCACTGAGGAAGAAGGTGGTGGAGGAATTGGTGCCTGCCGTGGGTGTCAGGGTGCATACTGTGCGCCCTGGCAAGCAGGGCGGCATTCTGGTCCGCACGCCATCGGTTGCTGAGCGGGATGCTTTCCTCGGGCATGAGAAGCTCGAAGAGGTGGGTCTGTCGGCTGAAGCAGCAAGGGGTAAGTCTCTTGTCGTGCAGAGGGTGGAGAAACGGATCTCCCCCGAAGAATTCCTGGGTGAGCTGCATAAGCTAAACTTATGCAAGTTCACCGATGAGGAGTTTGAGAAGGAGGTCTGCCTTTCCTCCCGTTGGGAGGCAGGGGATGGTCGCCTAAATGCTGTCCTACAGTGCAGCTCCAGGGCCGCGGGTATTCTTCTCGGAGAAGGGAGGTGTTATATAAAGCACTTCTCGTTTCTCGTGAAGGAGAAATCGTTGGTGCAGTGGTGCAATCGGTGTCTCGGCCTGGATCACTTCGCATCCAGGTGTAGGCAGAAGGACTCTGTGTGCTGGCGTTGTGGACAGTCGGGCCACTCTAAGCGCGATTGTGGTAATGCCATTCATTGCCGTGATTGCGACTTCAGGGGAAACCCGGCTGGACACTTTATGCTAAGCATGGATTGTCCAGTCTATGCTGCGGCGGTGGCCAGGGCGAGTGCTAGGCACTAAAATGCCAGTTAAATTAATACAATTTAACTGCCAGGGCGCTCGAGTAGCCATGTTCGAGTTAGGACAGATACTGTGTAGCTCACAGTGCAGCTTTGCGTTGTTGCAGGAACCTTACACTGTTGCAGGACATGTGAGGGGATTGCCTGCGCACATGCGATCGTTTGTGGACGACAGCGGCAATGCTGCTGTCGTAGTAAATGATGTCAACACTGTGTGTTCCCTGATAGGCTCAAGTGAATGGGGTGTGTGTGTGAATGTTGAGGGTAGCTTTGGTAGGCTGATTTTATGCAGCCTTTACTTTAAGCATGCCTTGGACATTGAACCGTACTTGGCATACCTCGATGAGTTGCTACGGATGATTGGGAATAGCGCTGCGATTTTCGGCATTGACGCTAATGCAGTCTCCCCTTTGTGGTTCAGTAAAATGACAGGACGCACGTCCCAATTTTACAGTACCATCAGGGGGGAACTGCTAAGCGAATGGATAGCCGTTAATCGCATAGCTGTTCTCAATCAGCCTAGTGACCTATATACTTTCGATGGTCCAAACGGGCAAAGTGATATTGATGTGACCCTGGCAAATATGTCGGCGCTTTGTAGCTTTGATTTTCAGTGGCGCAAAAGGTTAGAAACTCTTCCAACACCCCGACATCGACACAGTGGTGAGAAGTCGAAGAAGCTCCCTTCCAACGCGCGATAGACATGGAAGATGCCGCTTGCGAAGAGCATTTCTTCAAGAACCTGAAACGGCTTTACGATGGCCGTTACCAAGTAGCCCTTTCATTTAAGGAAGCCGCTCACCCAGTACTTGGTAAGTCCCGCGAAGGAGCTTTTCGTCGTTTCCACGCCCTGGAAAGACGTCTGGCAACTGATCCTAAGCTACGCGATCAATACGTTTCCTGTATTGAGGATTACATTGAACTTGGTCACATGCGCGAAGTGGATGAAGAAGCGATTTCCGGCAAAGGTCATTATTACCTCCCACACCACGCAGTCATCAAAGAATGTAGTTCCACAACAAGGTGAGGGTAGTTTTCGATGCGCCTTACAAGACATCGGACGGAACGTCTTTAAATGACCAATGATTCAATCGGAGATGTATGTCGACGATTTGCTATCAGGCGCAGACACCATTGTTGAAGCTGAAAATAAAAGGAAATAAATTCAAACAGTCTTAGAAAGAGCAGAGTTTTACTTACGCAAATGGACAGCTAATGCTAATGAGCTTATTGAAGGAATACCAACAAAGGATCGAGAATCATCTCTTGTCATCCCGGCCGAATCAGGTAGTGTGAAAAGGCTTGGTATTAATTGGATTCCGAGCGAAAACTACTTTTGCTTTCGCTTCACTCCACCAGATGGCCAGCAGCCGACCAAGCGTTTTGCCCTTTCAACTACAGCTCGATTGTTCGATCCAATGGGATGGATTTCTCCATGCATCCAAAGAGCAATGCTCATCATGCAGTCCATTTGGAAATGTAAGCTTGCCTGGGATGACAGATTAAATGTAGAACTGTTGGAATGGAACAACTTCTATGAAGACTTACCTGCCATCAGCAAAATACGCGTTCTAAGATGAGTCCACACATTAGGTCTAGGAAGAAATCGCAAGGAACTGCATGGATTCAGCGACGCGTCAGAGAAGGCATACGGAGCAGCGGTTTATCTTCGAACAGAAGATGATGATGGAAAAATACAGATGCACCTCCTGATGTCCAAGCCCAAAGTCGCTCCGATACAACCAGTCAGTCTGCCATGCCTCGAACACTGCGGCGCTGTGATCTTGGCCAAACTGCTACATCATGTGGCTCACACTCCCAACCTAGAACACACCAAGATGTGTATCGGCAATAACGCTGGCATGGATCCAGGCACCAGCTTCACGATGGGAGACTTTCATCAGAAACCGGGTAGGTAAAATTCATCGATTGACAGAGGTCCGTATCTGGAAACACATCTCTACGAAACACAACCCAGCTGATTTGGTATCCAGAGGTATGCTGCCGACATAGATTATTTGCAAAAACCTATGGTGGTATGGCCAGGAATACTTAAAATCAAAATGGAACTTCGAAATCCCTACACAACAAACAATCAACAACACAGTAGAAGGAAAAACAACAGTGGCAGTGAATCACATCAACGTGACGGACTTGTCTGCAACAGTCGAGCGTTTCTCGGACTTAAACCGTCTTACACGCACCAGTGGTTACTGCAAGAGGTTTATCCAGGACGCGCAGAGGCCCCATGGTTCAAGAATCTTTCCCCCCTTATATCCGGAGGAAACCGCCGAAACGCACAACACGCTTATCAGCTGGAATGGACAAGGATGGAATGCTTAGAGTCGGCGGAAGACTCAAACACGCACCGCTTTCGTACGATCAAAAACATCCTATCATCTTAAACCCTGGACATCATTTGACCCGACTGATTATAAAACTCGAACATGACAGAACATTACACGGCGGGTTACAATTAATGGTATGCTGGCTGCGAGAAAGGTATTGGATACTGCAAGTCAAACGTGTCGTCAAAAGACAATTCACAACTGCACAATTTGTTACCGGTTCCGCTGTAAGACAGCACAGCAGATGATGGGAGAGTTTCCAGCACCAAGAGTCAGGATTTCCAGACCCTTTACCCATGTTGGCATTGACTACGCTGGACCGATCACAATTAAAACATGGAAAGGTCGTGGAGACAAATGTCTCAAAGGGTAAATTAGTGTTTTTATCTGTCTCGCGACTAAGGCAATCCATTTGAAAGCGGTAATTGATCTGACGACGCAAGCATTTTTAGCCGCATTTCGACGATTCACAGCCAGAAGAGGAGTTTGTAGCCAAGTTTACAGCGACTGTGGGACAAATTTTGTCGAAGCAGAGGCCGGACTGGACCGTCTCCTAAAGGCGGGTGCAACAGATTGGAAGAGTATCGCTGAGTAGTCATCAACACATGGTATAAGGTGGAACTTCATCCCCCTGCTTCTCCCCACTTTGGCGGACTATGGGAAGCAGGAGTTAAGAGTGTCAAATACCACCTCAAAAGAGTCATTGGTAATGGAACGCTGACGTTCGAAGAACTCGTCACGCTTCTGTCACAGATAGAAGCATGTCTGAATTCAAGACCTCTATGTCCCTTTTCGTGTGATCCAGATGACTTCCAAACGCTGACACCAGCACACTTCCTCATAGGAGACACGATGCTCAGTTTCCTGAACCCGATATGGCCGCATGCAAACACACGCTACACGATCGATGGAAAGTGTTACAAACTCGCCTCCAGGACTTTTGGAAGCAATGGCAACAGGAATATTTGGCGCGACTACAACAACGGCCGAAATGGTTGAAACAGCATCCCCAGTCAAAGATCTGTGACCTTGTTTTGATCAAGAATGAACGACTTCCCCCAGCACGATGGTACCTCGGCCGAATTATCGTCACCCATCCCGGTGCAGACCAGCTCACAAGAGTGGTAACAGTCAAAACGCACCACGGTGAATTTCGAAGACCTGAAGACCCGATGCCCACCAGATCTACAGAAACAAACACAAAAAAAAAAAAACGCTCACTAGAAAACATTTAACACTTAACATTGAACAAATGGGATGACAATGTCGCGCACGACTGTCATCATACCTACATATTCTGCGTACCAAACACACACACACACTCGTTCGCACACTTTTCGCAAGCCTATCAAACATACAGTTCACTCATTACCCCGTAGTTATACAACCCATTCATTCTATATAACACTCATAAAACTCAATCACACAATCACTCAATGCACTCAAGAAGAAACCCATTTCCATTACACACGCACCTCAACCCAAGCCAATTCAATTTGGATTGAAAAAAAAAAATAAAGCCCACAGGCATTTATAACTTAATAACTAAATAATTAATACAATAATATTACACGATCACTCACCACATTATATATATAAATATAATTAAAACGACACTTTATATAATTAAAACGCTCACCAACCTAAAACACCACACTCACTGAATTATTACAAACAAAACTAAATCAGAATGAAAGAATGAGGGGTCTCATACGGCTTTCCAGTCCATAGGTCCATGCCTCACTTCAACTTCCAGTCCATCGTTGCGGGTTGCAATAATATAAACAAGCGGGTCGTCACTCATGTGTCGTTTTCATTTGTCTTGTTTGTTTTTGATTATGCATATTTTGTTCCGTGTCACTAATTCCTCTTTTATCATTGCATGAGTGAACCAAGCATGATTCTCCAGGGTCGTGAAAGAGGATTAGAAGAAATTAAACTTGCAGTGGATGAAGCCCCAATCAGTCCTTTAAAGATGCAATGATGATGTTGAGAACGTTGTTCACCGGCGGAACAATCGAACAATCGAATGTGTTTCTTAATGGTATCGGAAAGGAAAACGTGTTCGCATTTTAATTGATTCCGGAGCTCAGGTATCCTTCATATCCAAATCTTATGTTCAAAGAGTTGGACTCAGGCGAACCAATGCGTATACCCATTAGTGCAATAAAACAAAGCATTGTGATGGCCCTAACGGGTGTTGACACAATGTGATTTCTACCCAGTGCTCTGAATGTCAAAGTGAAGAGATTCAAGTAAGCGCGGGTAAACGGCGGGAGTAACTATGACTCTCCTACGGTAGCCAAATGCTTCGTCATCTAATTAGTGACGCGGATGAATGGATTAACGAGATTCCTACTGCCCCTGTCTAGTCATTCGACTGTGAGCGCTCGAAGCGAGCAGACGTGTTTTCATTAGCTAGTGCAGTGAGTTTTTTGAGTGATAAGCCACCACAGTGTGGAATCTTTAGTGTGTGTTTGTGTGTGGGACTCGTTTCCACAGCAAATAACGGCAACTTGTTTACGCGTAAGTTGTTTACGCAAAAGTTGTTTACGCAGTAAGTTGATTTCTTTCTTCTATTTTTCTTTTTTTGTATTTGCTTGAGTGAGCTGATGGAGGAGGGGAAAGCCCCGATTGATAGTGGTGGTCGGAGGGAGGATGCCTTTGTTGGCCTCACCTCCGACTGCGAGAGTGAGGCAGTTTTGTCTGATGTTCCGCTGCGGAACTTTTATTTGAAGAGTCCGCCGGTGGTAGAGGAGGGGAAAAGAAAGAAGAAGAAGAAGACGAGGAAGGCGCGCCGGGAATCCTTGGCGTCAGCCTCGGCCTCTATGGTAGATGACTCTGCCATGGAGACTGAGAGTGTTGCGGAGGCGTGTAAGGCCAGAAAGAGGCCGGTTGAAGAGGTTGCTCCAGCAAATTCTTCTGGTCCGGACTCTTTGGTGGCCAAGAAGGCGCTTACCGAGAATTCTTCTTCTTCGAAGAAGGTAGGAGGGAAGAAGGTAGGCAGCAAGGAGGCAGGCAGCAAGGAGGCACGTGTAGTTTTGGTGCCCTTGCCGGCAGAGGCGGTTGCAGCGGGTAGTGGTGGTACTGCACCAGTGGTGATGGGTCCTCCTGTGGCTAGGGCGCGCTTGACTAAAGCTGTGGCTGAAGTCAAGTCGGCTCTTCCCACAGAAGCCCCGTCGCGGGTGCAAGCCACTGCGGGCTCTGCTGGTGCGACTGGATTGCCCAAGGCGAATCCAGCGCCACCTATGTGCGGAGTAGGTAAGGATGAGCTTAGCTTGGGTTGTGTCCTAGCTAAGTTCATGGAAATAAAGAAGATGGTGGTTTCTGCCATTGGCCACCATCCTGAGGCAGGCGTTGCCTTGACGGAGATTTCGTCAAGGTACGAGGAGCTCCTGATAGAGCTGTCAGGGACGCTTGAGCGTCATAGGGGTAGGGAGGACTCTGGTTCTGCTCCAGTGAGAGTTTCAGGGTCTTCGGTTGAGGGTAGGGACGGTCCAAGTGGGACCGTCAAGTGTTTAGGGGTCCCTGTTGGGATGGCGGTTGAGGGGCGACCTTCGTTCGCGCAGGTTGCCAGTACTGCCACTGTTTCTGGTGGTATGGGGGGCAAGGCTCAGGTTAGAAAACCTGATGTTGAACCCGCCAAACCAGTGGAGACGTGGTCTCTAGTAGTTAAAGGCAAGAAGGGAGAGTCAGTGGGAGCACTGAGGAAGAAGGTGGTGGAGGAATTGGTGCCTGCCGTGGGTGTCAGGGTGCATACTGTGCGCCCTGGCAAGCAGGGCGGCATTCTGGTCCGCACGCCATCGGTTGCTGAGCGGGATGCTTTCCTCGGGCATGAGAAGCTCGAAGAGGTGGGTCTGTCGGCTGAAGCAGCAAGGGGTAAGTCTCTTGTCGTGCAGAGGGTGGAGAAACGGATCTCCCCCGAAGAATTCCTGGGTGAGCTGCATAAGCTAAACTTATGCAAGTTCACCGATGAGGAGTTTGAGAAGGAGGTCTGCCTTTCCTCCCGTTGGGAGGCAGGGGATGGTCGCCTAAATGCTGTCCTACAGTGCAGCTCCAGGGCCGCGGGTATTCTTCTCGGAGAAGGGAGGTGTTATATAAAGCACTTCTCGTTTCTCGTGAAGGAGAAATCGTTGGTGCAGTGGTGCAATCGGTGTCTCGGCCTGGATCACTTCGCATCCAGGTGTAGGCAGAAGGACTCTGTGTGCTGGCGTTGTGGACAGTCGGGCCACTCTAAGCGCGATTGTGGTAATGCCATTCATTGCCGTGATTGCGACTTCAGGGGAAACCCGGCTGGACACTTTATGCTAAGCATGGATTGTCCAGTCTATGCTGCGGCGGTGGCCAGGGCGAGTGCTAGGCACTAAAATGCCAGTTAAATTAATACAATTTAACTGCCAGGGCGCTCGAGTAGCCATGTTCGAGTTAGGACAGATACTGTGTAGCTCACAGTGCAGCTTTGCGTTGTTGCAGGAACCTTACACTGTTGCAGGACATGTGAGGGGATTGCCTGCGCACATGCGATCGTTTGTGGACGACAGCGGCAATGCTGCTGTCGTAGTAAATGATGTCAACACTGTGTGTTCCCTGATAGGCTCAAGTGAATGGGGTGTGTGTGTGAATGTTGAGGGTAGCTTTGGTAGGCTGATTTTATGCAGCCTTTACTTTAAGCATGCCTTGGACATTGAACCGTACTTGGCATACCTCGATGAGTTGCTACGGATGATTGGGAATAGCGCTGCGATTTTCGGCATTGACGCTAATGCAGTCTCCCCTTTGTGGTTCAGTAAAATGACAGGACGCACGTCCCAATTTTACAGTACCATCAGGGGGGAACTGCTAAGCGAATGGATAGCCGTTAATCGCATAGCTGTTCTCAATCAGCCTAGTGACCTATATACTTTCGATGGTCCAAACGGGCAAAGTGATATTGATGTGACCCTGGCAAATACGACGGCGCTTCGTAGCTTTGATTTTCAGTGGCGCATCCGGCGTTCTGAGGGGGTGAGTGATCACAGCCTCATGGAGGTTGAGATTGTTCGCTCCAGCGGTACGCTAGATGTGCAGGAAAATTGGAATGAGAAGCGCTGGCTTCTCAAGAATGTCGACTGGGTGTCGTACAGGAGTGAAATTGCAAGAAAGGTCACATCAACATCACTTGAGGCCTTTCAATGTTTGGGTATCGATGGTAAGGTTGCCCTCATCAATGAGTGTATGTGGGATGTCAACGACCAACTCTTTCCAAGAAGCCGTATGGTGAATCGGAAAAGGGTTAAGTGGTGGACATCTGAGTTGAATGTGAAGCGTAAGCAGGTGAGGAGATTGCGAAAGCGTTTCCAAACCTGTAGACGTCACGGATCTGCAGACATGGATCAGGCAAAACTTGCTTACAGGCATGGTTTGGCTGAATACAAGAGTATGCTTGTCCGCAGCAAGATTGACAATTGGAGGACCTTTGCCGAGGAACACCGAGATGACCCCTGGGGTCGTCTTTACCGTGTTTGTCGGGGAAGGAAATCTTTGGAGCTTGGGGCCATCCATCATGAGGGCCAAGTGCTCACATCATGGAGGGACTGTGTATCTGTCCTGATGGGTACTTTCTTTCCCAGAGCCATTGTTTCGAATGATCCACTTGTGGATTTGCCGGGCGATGTGCCTGCGGTTACTGAAGGTGAAATTGGCTGCGCGATTTCTAGGCTTAAATCGAGGAAGTCACCAGGATTCGACGGACTAACTGGAGAGATGGTGAAAGCTATCTGGACAGTGGTTCCCGAATACTTGATGGCTCTTTACTCGTGCTGTGTCAGGGAGAATTATTTTCCCCTGGAATGGAAATGTGCAAAGGTGATAGTTCTGCTGAAGTCTAATGATAGGGTGAGGACCAATCCTCGCTCATATCGTGGCATCAGTCTCCTTCCTGTACTTGGAAAGGTGCTGGAAAGAGTCTTGGTGGACAGACTGATGCAGCGCATCCCTGAGCAGTCTCCATTCCAGTTCGGTTTTAAACCAGGGCGCAGTGTCGAAGATGCTTGGCTGCGCGTAAAGGACACTGTTGACGGATCTGCTGGGAAGTATGTCCTTGGTATCTTCATTGATTTCAAGGGCGCTTTCGATTGCCTTGACTGGGCAAGTGTGCGGCGGAGGTTACAGGAGGTAGGGAGTAGGGAGGGTTCCTTGTGGAAGAGCTATTTTTCCAACAGGTCAGCTCGTGTTGTCAATTCTTTTGACAGTGTGATGGTAGGTGTTGAGAGGGGATGTCCTCAGGGGTCTGTTGCTGGTCCATATATATGGAACCTGATGATGGATCCTCTGCTGCTGCTTCTTTCATCCTGGCAGTCGTACTGCAGTGTTGTCGCGTATGCCGATGATCTCCTTATCCTTCTCGAAGGCCAGTCTCGTGCTGAGTTGGAGAGTAGGGGTACGGAGGCCATGGGCGTAGTGACTAACTGGGGATCGAGTGTCGGTGTGGAAGTGGCGGTGGAAAAGACGTCCTTGATGCTGCTCAAGGGTAAATTATCCTTGAATCGGCCTCCAGTTGTTAGAGCTGCCGGGTTGAGTATAAGATACGTGACGGAAGTCAAGTATCTTGGCATCAATATCGGAGAGAGGATGAACTTTGTTCCTCATCTTGTAAAGATGAGAGCAAAACTCACATCCCTCGTGCCAGCAGTCAGACGGGTGCTGAAGTGTGAGTGGGGTCTGTCGGGGCAAGCAGTCCGGACTGTATATGGTGGACTTTTTGTTGCATGCGCGGCATTTGGTGCACCGGTATGGTACGATGTTGCTAAGACCGTGACAGGAAGAAGCAAGCTCCTGACTTGTCAGCGAACTATGCTCCTTGGTTCACTTCGAGTATGTAAGACTGTCTCAACGGAGGCTCTACAAGTGTTGGCAGGTGTGCCACCGCTAGATCTGGAGGTCATCCGTCGTGGTATGGCCGGCAGATTACGGAGGCAGCGGCCGCTCTCAGCATCTGACTGGAGCGAGTGCCGGAATGTTCAGGGTCTAAGTGCCCGCGAACGGAAGGCCCTGTTGGAGAATGGCGTACTGTCGAGGTGGCAGTTGCGTTGGGGGGAAAGCAGCAAGGGAAGAGTAACGTTCGAGTTCCTTCCTGAAGTTGCTTATGCGTGTGGGCGGGAGTGTCTGGACTTCTCTCTCTATGCGGGCTTTCTGCTGACTGGGCATGGTTCCCTTAATGCTTTCTTGCATGAAAGGGCCCTAGCTGGGTCAGCGGAGTGCTCGTGTGGTGCACCGAGAGAAGATTGGAGACATGTGCTAATCGAGTGTCCGCGATATGCTCACTGCAGGGATCTCTCTGCGATGGGTGTAGTGCGAGTAGGTGACACTTGGGATTTCAGTCGTGTTCTCTTCTCAAGGGAGACGGCTGACAATCTAGCCATCTTTGCCGAACAAATCTTTCGGATACGGAGGCAATAGTGGCAATGTTGTCCTTGTAGTAGAAACTGCTGTTTAACAAGGGGTTCACTTAGCGCTGGCCTCAGTTTGTAGTGCTCGACTCAAAAAGAGTCCTGGCTATACGAGGTTGGCGCAAGTCATAGTGTAGTCTGCGGCTATATGCTTCCAGGGCTCCCGATTTACTGGCAGGTTGGACTAAGTCCGCAACCTCCTTGTAACTTGCAGATGGTGGATGTTTGGGCGGGAGGGGGGCCGTACAGGTCTCATCCTGACCCACTCGGATCCCATTTGGGGGTTCTCCCCAACATATTGCTTCTTGCTATGGTAATGGCGCCTTATGTTGTTGTGTTTTTACTAGGCAACATTTGGGCCGGAGCCGTAATAAGTTGTCGTGTGGGGCATGGGGTGCCTGTTCATGTGATCGGTGATGACTCGACCTCGCAACTTTGCGTCGGTTACGGGGGTGTATAATGCCAGTGGTTCTATGCGCGAACTAACCGGTTCTTCGAGTAGTAGTAGTTTTGTTGTCCTTGTCTTTAGGTATGCCAGTTTGCCTTCGCTTTCTGGGGATTTTCGGTGGAGATGAGTGCATGTGTTACGTACCTGCACTCTCCTTCAATTTGATTTTTCGGTAGTGGCATGGAACGATTTGGTTAGTGCATGCCTCGGTCTGACCTTGCTGGGATTTCCGGGCGGAATTGTGTTGTCTTGTGCTGTATTTTTGTGTAGATGATGCACTTCGATCATTGGTCACTGCCTCGACTAACTGATTCGAAGTGCGTCATCTAAAAGGTTGCTAGGCCTTGAGTGTTAAGGCACTTATCTAGAAGTGACCTCACGGTTGCGAAAGCCTGACCAGAGGCTATATTCTGGTACCATGGGAGATAGCAGGCCCCGGAAAGGATATTTCTTTTCCGTGCTATTAAGAGGTAGGCCCCCTAGTGGGAGTATCATGGTGGCTGTGGTTGCCCAAAATCGCGGGCGCATATAGCATCTTATGATCCTATAACATCCAGGATCTGTGGATGCTAGAGGTGTTAGATAGGCCTCGCCCTCAGCAAGGTTTGTGGTCGCCCTTAAGCGTCACTAAATTGTTACTGGGGTGGTGAATACCTCCTCAGGGCGGTGGTCAACGCTTAATTTGACTCCGTTATTGTGGGTAGGCCCACCGTGAAGTTTGCCAATAATTGGCCGGGTATTCACGTTAAGCACACTCTTCGACTTTCTGCCCCTGTCTAGTCATTCGACTGTGAGCGCTCGAAGCGAGCAGACGTGTTTTCATTAGCTAGTGCAGTGAGTTTTTTGAGTGATAAGCCACCACAGTGTGGAATCTTTAGTGTGTGTTTGTGTGTGGGACTCGTTTCCACAGCAAATAACGGCAACTTGTTTACGCGTAAGTTGTTTACGCAAAAGTTGTTTACGCAGTAAGTTGATTTCTTTCTTCTATTTTTCTTTTTTTGTATTTGCTTGAGTGAGCTGATGGAGGAGGGGAAAGCCCCGATTGATATGGTGGTCGGAGGGAGGATGCCTTTGTTGGCCTCACCTCCGACTGCGAGAGTGAGGCAGTTTTGTCTGATGTTCCGCTGCGGAACTTTTATTTGAAGAGTCCGCCGGTGGTAGAGGAGGGGAAAAGAAAGAAGAAGAAGAAGACGAGGAAGGCGCGCCGGGAATCCTTGGCGTCAGCCTCGGCCTCTATGGTAGATGACTCTGCCATGGAGACTGAGAGTGTTGCGGAGGCGGGTAAGGCCAGAAAGAGGCCGGTTGAAGAGGTTGCTCCAGCAAATTCTTCTGGTCCGGACTCTTTGGTGGCCAAGAAGGCGCTTACCGAGAATTCTTCTTCTTCGAAGAAGGTAGGAGGGAAGAAGGTAGGCAGCAAGGAGGCAGGCAGCAAGGAGGCACGTGTAGTTTTGGTGCCCTTGCCGGCAGAGGCGGTTGCAGCGGGTAGTGGTGGTACTGCACCAGTGGTGATGGGTCCTCCTGTGGCTAGGGCGCGCTTGACTAAAGCTGTGGCTGAAGTCAAGTCGGCTCTTCCCACAGAAGCCCCGTCGCGGGTGCAAGCCACTGCGGGCTCTGCTGGTGCGACTGGATTGCCCAAGGCGAATCCAGCGCCACCTATGTGCGGAGTAGGTAAGGATGAGCTTAGCTTGGGTTGTGTCCTAGCTAAGTTCATGGAAATAAAGAAGATGGTGGTTTCTGCCATTGGCCACCATCCTGAGGCAGGCGTTGCCTTGACGGAGATTTCGTCAAGGTACGAGGAGCTCCTGATAGAGCTGTCAGGGACGCTTGAGCGTCATAGGGGTAGGGAGGACTCTGGTTCTGCTCCAGTGAGAGTTTCGGGGTCTTCGGTTGAGGGTAGGGACGGTCCAAGTGGGACCGTCAAGTGTTTAGGGGTCCCTGTTGGGATGGCGGTTGAGGGGCGACCTTCGTTCGCGCAGGTTGCCAGTACTGCCACTGTTTCTGGTGGTATGGGGGGCAAGGCTCAGGTTAGAAAACCTGATGTTGAACCCGCCAAACCAGTGGAGACGTGGTCTTTAGTAGTTAAAGGCAAGAAGGGAGAGTCAGTGGGAGCACTGAGGAAGAAGGTGGTGGAGGAATTGGTGCCTGCCGTGGGTGTCAGGGTGCATACTGTGCGCCCTGGCAAGCAGGGCGGCATTCTGGTCCGCACGCCATCGGTTGCTGAGCGGGATGCTTTCCTCGGGCATGAGAAGCTCGAAGAGGTGGGTCTGTCGGCTGAAGCAGCAAGGGGTAAGTCTCTTGTCGTGCAGAGGGTGGAGAAACGGATCTCCCCCGAAGAATTCCTGGGTGAGCTGCATAAGCTAAACTTATGCAAGTTCACCGATGAGGAGTTTGAGAAGGAGGTCTGCCTTTCCTCCCGTTGGGAGGCAGGGGATGGTCGCCTAAATGCTGTCCTACAGTGCAGCTCCAGGGCCGCGGGTATTCTTCTCGGAGAAGGGAGGTGTTATATAAAGCACTTCTCGTTTCTCGTGAAGGAGAAATCGTTGGTGCAGTGGTGCAATCGGTGTCTCGGCCTGGATCACTTCGCATCCAGGTGTAGGCAGAAGGACTCTGTGTGCTGGCGTTGTGGACAGTCGGGCCACTCTAAGCGCGATTGTGGTAATGCCATTCATTGCCGTGATTGCGACTTCAGGGGAAACCCGGCTGGACACTTTATGCTAAGCATGGATTGTCCAGTCTATGCTGCGGCGGTGGCCAGGGCGAGTGCTAGGCACTAAAATGCCAGTTAAATTAATACAATTTAACTGCCAGGGCGCTCGAGTAGCCATGTTCGAGTTAGGACAGATACTGTGTAGCTCACAGTGCAGCTTTGCGTTGTTGCAGGAACCTTACCCTGTTGCAGGACATGTGAGGGGATTGCCTGCGCACATGCGATCGTTTGTGGACGACAGCGGCAATGCTGCTGTCGTAGTAAATGATGTCAACACTGTGTGTTCCCTGATAGGCTCAAGTGAATGGGGTGTGTGTGTGAATGTTGAGGGTAGCTTTGGTAGGCTGATTTTATGCAGCCTTTACTTTAAGCATGCCTTGGACATTGAACCGTACTTGGCATACCTCGATGAGTTGCTACGGATGATTGGGAATAGCGCTGCGATTTTCGGCATTGACGCTAATGCAGTCTCCCCTTTGTGGTTCAGTAAAATGACAGGACGCACGTCCCAATTTTACAGTACCATCAGGGGGGAACTGCTAAGCGAATGGATAGCCGTTAATCGCATAGCTGTTCTCAATCAGCCTAGTGACCTATATACTTTCGATGGTCCAAACGGGCAAAGTGATATTGATGTGACCCTGGCAAATACGACGGCGCTTCGTAGCTTTGATTTTCAGTGGCGCATCCGGCGTTCTGAGGGGGTGAGTGATCACAGCCTCATGGAGGTTGAGATTGTTCGCTCCAGCGGTACGCTAGATGTGCAGGAAAATTGGAATGAGAAGCGCTGGCTTCTCAAGAATGTCGACTGGGTGTCGTACAGGAGTGAAATTGCAAGAAAGGTCACATCAACATCACTTGAGGCCTTTCAACGTTTGGGTATCGATGGTAAGGTTGCCCTCATCAATGAGTGTATGTGGGATGTCAACGACCAACTCTTTCCAAGAAGCCGTATGGTGAATCGGAAAAGGGTTAAGTGGTGGACATCTGAGTTGAATGTGAAGCGTAAGCAGGTGAGGAGATTGCGAAAGCGTTTCCAAACCTGTAGACGTCACGGATCTGCAGACATGGATCAGGCAAAACTTGCTTACAGGCATGGTTTGGCTGAATACAAGAGTATGCTTGTCCGTAGCAAGAATGACAATTGGAGGACCTTTGCCGAGGAACACCGAGATGACCCCTGGGGTCGTCTTTACCGTGTTTGTCGGGGAAGGAAATCTTTGGAGCTTGGGGCCATCCATCATGAGGGCCAAGTGCTCACATCATGGAGGGACTGTGTATCTGTCCTGATGGGTACTTTCTTTCCCAGAGCCATTGTTTCGAATGATCCACTTGTGGATTTGCCGGGCGATGTGCCTGCGGTTACTGAAGGTGAAATTGGCTGCGCGATTTCTAGGCTTAAATCGAGGAAGTCACCAGGATTCGACGGACTAACTGGAGAGATGGTGAAAGCTATCTGGACAGTGGTTCCCGAATACTTGATGGCTCTTTACTCGTGCTGTGTCAGGGAAAATTATTTTCCCCTGGAATGGAAATGTGCAAAGGTGATAGTTCTGCTGAAGTCTAATGATAGGGTGAGGACCAATCCTCGCTCATATCGTGGCATCAGTCTCCTTCCTGTACTTGGAAAGGTGCTGGAAAGAGTCTTGGTGGACAGACTGATGCAGCGCATCCCTGAGCAGTCTCCATTCCAGTTCGGTTTTAAACCAGGGCGCAGTGTCGAAGATGCTTGGCTGCGCGTAAAGGACACTGTTGACGGATCTGCTGGGAAGTATGTCCTTGGTATCTTCATTGATTTCAAGGGCGCTTTCGATTGCCTTGACTGGGCAAGTGTGCTGCGGAGGTTGCAGGAGTTAGGGACTAGGGAGGGTTCCTTGTGGAAGAGCTATTTTTCCAACAGGTCAGCTCGTGTTGTCAATTCTTTTGACAGTGTGATGGTAGGTGTTGAGAGGGGATGTCCTCAGGGGTCTGTTGCTGGTCCATATATATGGAACTTGATGATGGATCCTCTGCTGCTGCTTCTTTCATCCTGGCAGTCGTACTGCAGTGTTGTCGCGTATGCCGATGATCTCCTTATCCTTCTCGAAGGCCAGTCTCGTGCTGAGTTGGAGAGTAGGGGTACGGAGGCCATGGGCGTGGTGACTAACTGGGGATCGAGTGTCGGTGTGGAAGTGGCGGTGGAAAAGACGTCCTTGATGCTGCTCAAGGGTAAATTATCCTTGAATCGGCCTCCAGTTGTTAGAGCTGCCGGGTTGAGTATAAGATACGTGACGGAAGTCAAGTATCTTGGCATCAATATCGGAGAGAGGATGAACTTTGTTCCTCATCTTGTAAAGATGAGAGCAAAACTCACATCCCTCGTGCCAGCAGTCAGACGGGTGCTGAAGTGTGAGTGGGGTCTGTCGGGGCAAGCAGTCCGGACTGTATATGGTGGACTTTTTGTTGCATGCGCGGCATTTGGTGCACCGGTATGGTACGATGTTGCTAAGACCGTGACAGGAAGAAGCAAGCTCCTGACTTGTCAGCGAACTATGCTCCTTGGTTCACTTCGAGTATGTAAGACTGTCTCAACGGAGGCTCTACAAGTGTTGGCAGGTGTGCCACCGCTAGATCTGGAGGTCATCCGTCGTGGTATGGCCGGCAGATTACGGAGGCAGCGGCCGCTCTCAGCATCTGACTGGAGCGAGTGCCGGAATGTTCAGGGTCTAAGTGCCCGCGAACGGAAGGCCCTGTTGGAGAATGGCGTACTGTCGAGGTGGCAGTTGCGTTGGGGGGAAAGCAGCAAGGGAAGAGTAACGTTCGAGTTCCTTCCTGAAGTTGCTTATGCGTGTGGGCGGGAGTGTCTGGACTTCTCTCTCTATGCGGGCTTTCTGCTGACTGGGCATGGTTCCCTTAATGCTTTCTTGCATGAAAGGGCCCTAGCTGCGTCAGCAGAGTGCTCGTGTGGTGCACCGAGAGAAGATTGGAGACATGTGCTAATCGAGTGTCCGCGATATGCTCACTGCAGGGATCTCTCTGCGATGGGTGTAGTGCGAGTAGGTGACACTTGGGATTTCAGTCGTGTTCTCTTCTCAAGGGAGATGGCTGACAATCTAGCCATCTTTGCCGAACAAATCTTTCGGATACGGAGGCAATAGTGGCAATGTTGTCCTTGTAGTAGAAACTGCTGTTTAACAAGGGGTTCACTTAGCGCTGGCCTCAGTTTGTAGTGCTCGACTCAAAAAGAGTCCTGGCTATACGAGGTTGGCGCAAGTCATAGTGTAGTCTGCGGCTATATGCTTCCAGGGCTCCCGATTTACTGGCAGGTTGGACTAAGTCCGCAACCTCCTTGTAACTTGCAGATGGTGGATGTTTGGGCGGGAGGGGGGCCGTACAGGTCTCATCCTGACCCACTCGGATACCATTTGGGGGTTCTCCCCAACATATTGCTTCTTGCTATGGTAATGGCGCCTTATGTTGTTGTGTTTTTACTAGGCAACATTTGGGCCGGAGCCGTAATAAGTTGTCGTGTGGGGCATGGGGTGCCTGTTCATGTGATCGGTGATGACTCGACCTCGCAACTTTGCGTCGGTTACGGGGGTGTATAATGCCAGTGGTTCTATGCGCGAACTAACCGGTTCTTCGAGTAGTAGTAGTTTTGTTGTCCTTGTCTTTAGGTATGCCAGTTTGCCTTCGCTTTCTGGGGATTTTCGGTGGAGATGAGTGCATGTGTTACGTACCTGCACTCTCCTTCAATTTGATTTTTCGATAGTGGCATGGAACGATTTGGTTAGTGCATGCCTCGGTCTGACCTTGCTGGGATTTCCGGGCGGAATTGTGTTGTCTTGTGCTGTATTTTTGTGTAGATGATGCACTTCGATCATTGGTCACTGCCTCGACTAACTGATTCGAAGTGCGTCATCTAAAAGGTTGCTAGGCCTTGAGTGTTAAGGCACTTATCTAGAAGTGACCTCACGGTTGCGAAAGCCTGACCAGAGGCTATATTCTGGTACCATGGGAGATAGCAGGCCCCGGAAAGGATATTTCTTTTCCGTGCTATTAAGAGGTAGGCCCCCTAGTGGGAGTATCATGGTGGCTGTGGTTGCCCAAAATCGCGGGCGCATATAGCATCTTATGATCCTATAACATCCAGGATCTGTGGATGCTAGAGGTGTTAGATAGGCCTCGCCCTCAGCAAGGTTTGTGGTCGCCCTTAAGCGTCACTAAATTGTTACTGGGGTGGTGAATACCTCCTCAGGGCGGTGGTCAACGCTTAATTTGACTCCGTTATTGTGGGTAGGCCCACCGTGAAGTTTGCCAATAATTGGCCGGGTATTCACGTTAAGCACACTCTTCGACTTTCTGCCCCTGTCTAGTCATTCGACTGTGAGCGCTCGAAGCGAGCAGACGTGTTTTCATTAGCTAGTGCAGTGAGTTTTTTGAGTGATAAGCCACCACAGTGTGGAATCTTTAGTGTGTGTTTGTGTGTGGGACTCGTTTCCACAGCAAATAACGGCAACTTGTTTACACGTAAGTTGTTTACGCAAAAGTTGTTTACGCAGTAAGTTGATTTCTTCTTATATTTTTCTTTTGTTGTATTTGCTTGAGTGAGCTGATGGAGGAGGGGAAAGCCCCGATCGATAGTGGTGGTCGGAGGGAGGATGCCTTTGTTGGCCTCACCTCCGACTGCGAGAGTGAGGCAGTTGTGTCTGATGTTCCGCTGCGGAACTTTTATTTGAAGAGTCCGCCGGTGGTAGAGGAGGGCAAAAGAAAGAAGAAGAAGAAGACGAGGAAGGCGCGCCGGGAATCCTTGGCGTCAGCCTCGGCCTCTATGGTAGATGACTCTGCCATGGAGACTGAGAGTGTTGCGGGGGCGGGTAAGGCCAGAAAGAGGCCGGTTGAAGAGGTTGCTCCAGCAAATTCTTCTGGTCCGGACTCTTTGGTGGCCAAGAAGGCGCTTACCGAGCCTTCTTCTTCTTCGAAGAAGGTAGGAGGGAAGAAGGTAGGCAGCAAGGAGGCAGGCAGCAAGGAGGCACGTGTGGTTTTGGTGCCTTTGCCGGCAGAGGCGGTTGCAGCGGGTAGTGGTGGTACTGCACCAGTGGTGATGGGTCCTCCTGTGGCTAGGGCGCGCTTGACTAAAGCTGTGGCTGAAGTCAAGTCGGCTCTTCCCACAGGAGCCCCGTCGCGGGTGCAAGCCACTGCGGGCTCTGCTGGTGCGACTGGATTGCCCAAGGCGAATCCAGCGCCACCTATGTGCGGAGTAGGGAAGGATGAGCTTAGCTTGGGTTGTGTCCTAGCTAAGTTCATGGAAATAAAGAAGATGGTGGTTTCTGCCATTGGCCACCATCCTGAGGCAGGCGTTGCCTTGACGGAGATATCGTCAAGGTACGAGGAGCTCCTGATAGAGCTGTCAGGGACGCTTGAGCGTCATAGGGGTAGGGAGGACTCTGGTTCTGCTCCAGTGAGAGTTTCGGGGTCTTCGGTTGAGGGTAGGGACGGTCCAAGTGGGACCGTCAAGTGTTTAGGGGTCCCTGTTGGGATGGCGGTTGAGGGGCGACCTTCGTTCGCGCAGGTTGCCAGTACTGCCACTGTTTCTGGTGGTATGGGGGGCAAGGCTCAGGTTAGAAAACCTGATGTTGAACCCGCCAAACCAGTGGAGACGTGGTCTTTAGTAGTTAAAGGCAAGAAGGGAGAGTCAGTGGGAGCACTGAGGAAGAAGGTGGTGGAGGAATTGGTGCCTGCCGTGGGTGTCAGGGTGCATACTGTGCGCCCTGGCAAGCAGGGCGGCATTCTGGTCCGCACGCCATCGGTTGCTGAGCGGGATGCTTTCCTCGGGCATGAGAAGCTCGAAGAGGTGGGTCTGTCGGCTGAAGCAGCAAGGGGTAAGTCTCTTGTCGTGCAGAGGGTGGAGAAACGGATCTCCCCCGAAGAATTCCTGGGTGAGCTGCATAAGCTAAACTTATGCAAGTTCACCGATGAGGAGTTTGAGAAGGAGGTCTGCCTTTCCTCCCGTTGGGAGGCAGGGGATGGTCGCCTAAATGCTGTCCTACAGTGCAGCTCCAGGGCCGCGGGTATTCTTCTCGGAGAAGGGAGGTGTTATATAAAGCACTTCTCGTTTCTCGTGAAGGAGAAATCGTTGGTGCAGTGGTGCAATCGGTGTCTCGGCCTGGATCACTTCGCATCCAGGTGTAGGCAGAAGGACTCTGTGTGCTGGCGTTGTGGACAGTCGGGCCACTCTAAGCGCGATTGTGGTAATGCCATTCATTGCCGTGATTGCGACTTCAGGGGAAACCCGGCTGGACACTTTATGCTAAGCATGGATTGTCCAGTCTATGCTGCGGCGGTGGCCAGGCTGAGTGCTAGGCACTAAAATGCCAGTTAAATTAATACAATTTAACTGCCAGGGCGCTCGAGTAGCCATGTTCGAGTTAGGACAGATACTGTGTAGCTCACAGTGCAGCTTTGCGTTGTTGCAGGAACCTTACCCTGTTGCAGGACATGTGAGGGGATTGCCTGCGCACATGCGATCGTTTGTGGACGACAGCGGCAATGCTGCTGTCGTAGTAAATGATGTCAACACTGTGTGTTCCCTGATAGGCTCAAGTGAATGGGGTGTGTGTGTGAATGTTGAGGGTAGCTTTGGTAGGCTGATTTTATGCAGCCTTTACTTTAAGCATGCCTTGGACATTGAACCGTACTTGGCATACCTCGATGAGTTGCTACGGATGATTGGGAATAGCGCTGCGATTTTCGGCATTGACGCTAATGCAGTCTCCCCTTTGTGGTTCAGTAAAATGACAGGACGCACGTCCCAATTTTACAGTACCATCAGGGGGGAACTGCTAAGCGAATGGATAGCCGTTAATCGCATAGCTGTTCTCAATCAGCCTAGTGACCTATATACTTTCGATGGTCCAAACGGGCAAAGTGATATTGATGTGACCCTGGCAAATACGACGGCGCTTCGTAGCTTTGATTTTCAGTGGCGCATCCGGCGTTCTGAGGGGGTGAGTGATCACAGCCTCATGGAGGTTGAGATTGTTCGAATGGAATGAGAAGCGCTGGCTTCTCAAGAATGTCGACTGGGTGTCGTACAGGAGTGAAATTGCAAGAAAGGTCACATCAACATCACTTGAGGCCTTTCAACGTTTGGGTATCGATGGTAAGGTTGCCCTCATCAATGAGTGTATGTGGGATGTCAACGACCAACTCTTTCCAAGAAGCCGTATGGTGAATCGGAAAAGGGTTAAGTGGTGGACATCTGAGTTGAATGTGAAGCGTAAGCAGGTGAGGAGATTGCGAAAGCGTTTCCAAACCTGTAGACGTCACGGATCTGCAGACATGGATCAGGCAAAACTTGCTTACAGGCATGGTTTGGCTGAATACAAGAGTATGCTTGTCCGCAGCAAGAATGACAATTGGAGGACCTTTGCCGAGGAACACCGAGATGACCCCTGGGGTCGTCTTTACCGTGTTTGTCGGGGAAGGAAATCTTTGGAGCTTGGGGCCATCCATCATGAGGGCCAAGTGCTCACATCATGGAGGGACTGTGTATCTGTCCTGATGGGTACTTTCTTTCCCAGAGCCATTGTTTCGAATGATCCACTTGTGGATTTGCCGGGCGATGTGCCTGCGGTTACTGAAGGTGAAATTGGCTGCGCGATTTCTAGGCTTAAATCGAGGAAGTCACCAGGATTCGACGGACTAACTGGAGAGATGGTGAAAGCTATCTGGACAGTGGTTCCCGAATACTTGATGGCTCTTTACTCGTGCTGTGTCAGGGAGAATTATTTTCCCCTGGAATGGAAATGTGCAAAGGTGATAGTTCTGCTGAAGTCTAATGATAGGGTGAGGACCAATCCTCGCTCATATCGTGGCATCAGTCTCCTTCCTGTACTTGGAAAGGTGCTGGAAAGAGTCTTGGTGGACAGACTGATGCAGCGCATCCCTGAGCAGTCTCCATTCCAGTTCGGTTTTAAACCAGGGCGCAGTGTCGAAGATGCTTGGCTGCGCGTAAAGGACACTGTTGACGGATCTGCTGGGAAGTATGTCCTTGGTATCTTCATTGATTTCAAGGGCGCTTTCGATTGCCTTGACTGGGCAAGTGTGCTGCGGAGGTTGCAGGAGGTAGGGACTAGGGAGGGTTCCTTGTGGAAGAGCTATTTTTCCAACAGGTCAGCTCGTGTTGTCAATTCTTTTGACAGTGTGATGGTAGGTGTTGAGAGGGGATGTCCTCAGGGGTCTGTTGCTGGTCCATATATATGGAACTTGATGATGGATCCTCTGCTGCTGCTTCTTTCATCCTGGCAGTCGTACTGCAGTGTTGTCGCGTATGCCGATGATCTCCTTATCCTTCTCGAAGGCCAGTCTCGTGCTGAGTTGGAGAGTAGGGGTACGGAGGCCATGGGCGTAGTGACTAACTGGGGATCGAGTGTCGGTGTGGAAGTGGCGGTGGAAAAGACGTCCTTGATGCTGCTCAAGGGTAAATTATCCTTGAATCGGCCTCCAGTTGTTAGAGCTGCCGGGTTGAGTATAAGATACGTGACGGAAGTCAAGTATCTTGGCATCAATATCGGAGAGAGGATGAACTTTGTTCCTCATCTTGTAAAGATGAGAGCAAAACTCACATCCCTCGTGCCAGCAGTCAGACGGGTGCTGAAGTGTGAGTGGGGTCTGTCGGGGCAAGCAGTCCGGACTGTATATGGTGGACTTTTTGTTGCATGCGCGGCATTTGGTGCACCGGTATGGTACGATGTTGCTAAGACCGTGACAGGAAGAAGCAAGCTCCTGACTTGTCAGCGAACTATGCTCCTTGGTTCACTTCGAGTATGTAAGACTGTCTCAACGGAGGCTCTACAAGTGTTGGCAGGTGTGCCACCGCTAGATCTGGAGGTCATCCGTCGTGGTATGGCCGGCAGATTACGGAGGCAGCGGCCGCTCTCAGCATCTGACTGGAGCGAGTGCCGGAATGTTCAGGGTCTAAGTGCCCGCGAACGGAAGGCCCTGTTGGAGAATGGCGTACTGTCGAGGTGGCAGTTGCGTTGGGGGGAAAGCAGCAAGGGAAGAGTAACGTTCGAGTTCCTTCCTGAAGTTGCTTATGCGTGTGGGGGGAGTGTCTGGACTTCTCTCTCTATGCGGGCTTTCTGCTGACTGGGCATGGTTCCCTTAATGCTTTCTTGCATGAAAGGGCCCTAGCTGCATCAGCAGAGTGCTCGTGTGGTGCACCGAGAGAAGATTGGAGACATGTGCTAATCGAGTGTCCGCGATATGCTCACTGCAGGGATCTCTCTGCAATGGGTGTAGTGCGGGTAGGTGACACTTGGGATTTCAGTCGTGTTCTCTTCTCAAGGGAGACGGCTGACAATCTAGCCATCTTTGCCGAACAAATCTTTCGGATACGGAGGCAATAATGGCAATGTTGTCCTTGTAGTAGAAACAGCTGTTTAACAAGGGGTTCACTTAGCGCTGGCCTCAGTTTGTGGTGCTCGACTCACAAAGAGTCCTGGCTATACGAGGTTGGCGCAAGTCATAGTGTAGTCTGCGGCTATATGCTTCCAGGGCTCCCGATTTACTGGCAGGTTGGACTAAGTCCGCAACCTCCTTGTAACTTGCAGATGGTGGATGTTTGGGCGGGAGGGGGGCCGTACAGGTCTCATCCTGACCCACTCGGATCCCACTTGGGGGTTCTCCCCAACATATTGCTTCCTGCTATGGTAATGGCGCCTTATGTTGTTGTGTTTTTACTAGGCAACATTTGGGCCGGAGCCGTAATAAGTTGTCGTGTGGGGCATGGGGTGCCTGTTCATGTGATCGGTGATGACTCGACCTCGCAACTTTGCGTCGGTTACGGGGGTGTATAATGCCAGTGGTTCTATGCGCGAACTAACCGGTTCTTCGAGTAGTAGTAGTTTTGTTGTCCTTGTCTTTAGGTATGCCAGTTTGCCTTCGCTTTCTGGGGATTTTCGGTGGAGATGAGTGCATGTGTTACGTACCTGCACTCTCCTTCAATTTGATTTTTCGGTAGTGGCATGGAACGATTTGGTTAGTGCATGCCTCGGTCTGACCTTGCTGGGATTTCCGGGCGGAATTGTGTTGTCTTGTGCTGTATTTTTGTGTAGATGATGCACTTCGATCATTGGTCACTGCCTCGACTAACTGATTCGAAGTGCGTCATCTAAAAGGTTGCTAGGCCTTGAGTGTTAAGGCACTTATCTAGAAGTGACCTCACGGTTGCGAAAGCCTGACCAGAGGCTATATTCTGGTACCATGGGAGATAGCAGGCCCCGGAAAGGATATTTCTTTTCCGTGCTATTAAGAGGTAGGCCCCCTAGTGGGAGTATCATGGTGGCTGTGGTTACCCAAAATCGCGGGCGCACATAGCATCCTATGATCCTATAACATCCAGGATCTGTGGATGCTAGAGGTGTTAGATAGGCCTCGCCCTCAGCAAGGTTTGTGGTCGCCCTTAAGCGTCACTAAATTGTTACTGGGGTGGTGAATACCTCCTCAGGGCGGTGGTCAACGCTTAATTTGACTCCGTTATTGTGGGTAGGCCCACCGTGAAGTTTGCCAATAATTGGCCGGGTATTCACGTTAAGCACACTCTTCGACTTTCTGCCCCTGTCTAGTTTCGACTGTGAGCGCTCGAAGCGAGCAGACGTGTTTTCTTTAGCTAGTGCAGTGAGTTTTTTGAGTGATAAGCCACCACAGTGTGGAATCTTTAGTGTGTGTTTGTGTGTGGGACTCGTTACCACAGCAAATAACGGCAACTTGTTTACGCGTAAGTTGTTTACGCAAAAGTTGTTTACGCAGTAAGTTGATTTCTTTATTTTTCTTTTGTTGTATTTGCTTGAGTGAGCTGATGGAGGAGGGGAAAGCCCCGATCGATAGTGGTGGTCGGAGGGAGGATGCCTTTGTTGGCCTCTCCTCCGACTGCGAGAGTGAGGCAGTTGCCTCTGATGTTCCGCTGCGGAACTTCTATTTGAAGAGTCCGCCGGTGGTAGAGGAGGGCAAAAGAAAGAAGAAGAAGAAGACGAGGAAGGCGCGCCGGGAATCCTTGGCGTCAGCCTCGGCCTCTATGGTAGATGACTCTGCCATGGAGACTGAGAGTGTTGCGGAGGCGGGTAAGGCCAGAAAGAGGCCGGTTGAAGAGGTTGCTCCGGCAAATTCTTCTGGTCCGGACCGAGCCTTCTTCTTCTTCTTCTTCGAAGAAGGTAGGAGGTAAGAAGGTAGGCAGCAAGGAGGCAGGCAGCAAGGAGGCAGGCAGCAAGGAGGCACGTGTGGTGTTGGTGCCTTTGCCGGCAGAGGCGGTTGCAGCGGGTAGTGGTGGTACTGCGCCAGTGGTGATGGGTCCTCCTGTGGCTAGAGCGCGTACGACCAAAGCTTCGGCTACGGTCAGGGCGCCTCTTCCGACAGGAGCCCCGTCGCGGGTGCAAGCCACTGCGGGCTCTGCTGGTGCGACTGGATTACCCAAGGCGAATCCAGCGCCACCTATGTGCGGAGTAAGGAATGATGAGCTTAGCTTGGGTTGTGTCCTAGCTAAGTTCATGGAGATAAAGAAGATGGTGGTTTCTGCCATTGGCCACCATCCTGAGGCAGGCGTTGCCTTGACGGAGATATCGTCAAGGTACGAGGAGCTCCTGATAGATCTGACAGGGACGCTTGAGCGTCATAGGGGTAGGGAGGACTCCGGTTCTGCTCCAGTGAGAGTTTCGGAGTCTTCGGTTGAGGGTAGGGACGGTCCAAGTGGGACCGTCAAGTGTTTAGGGGTCCCTGTTGGGATGGCGGTTGAGGGGCGACCTTCGTTCGCGCAGGTTGCCAGTACTGCCACTGTTTCGGGTGGTATGGGGGGCAAGGCTCAGGTTAGAAAACCTGATGTTGAACCCGCCAAACCAGTGGAGACGTGGTCTTTAGTAGTTAAAGGCAAGAAGGGAGAAACCGTGGGGGCACTGCAGAAGAAGGTGGTGGAGGAACTGGTGCCTGCCGTGGGTGTCAGGGTGCATACTGTGCGCCCTGGCAAGCAGGGCGGCATTCTGGTCCGCACGCCATCGGTTGCTGAGCGGGATGCTTTCCTCGGGCATAAAAAGCTCGAAGAGGTGGGTCTGTTGCCCGAAGCAGCAAGGGGTAAGTCTCTTGTCGTGCAGAGGGTGGAGAAACGGATCTCCCCCGAAGAGTTCCTGGGTGAGCTGCATAAGCTTAACTTATGCAAGTTCACCAAAGAGGAGTTTGAGAAGGAGGTCTGCCTATCCACCCGTTGGGAGGCAGGGGATGGTCGCCTGAATGCTGTCCTACAGTGCAGCTCCAGGGCCGCGGGTATCCTTCTCGGAGAAGGGAGGTGTTATATAAAGCACTTCTCGTTTCTCGTGAAGGAGAAATCGTTGGTGCAATCGGTGTCTCGGCCTGGATCACTTCGCATCCAGGTGTAGGCAGAAGGACTCTGTGTGCTGGCGTTGTGGACAGTCGGGCCACTCTAAGCGCGATTGTGGTAATGCCATTCATTGCCGTGATTGCGACTTCAGGGGAAACCCGGCTGGACACTTTATGCTAAGCATGGATTGTCCAGTCTATGCTGCGGCGGTGGCCAGGCTGAGTGCTAGGCACTAAAATGCCAGTTAAATTAATACAATTTAACTGCCAGGGCGCTCGAGTAGCCATGTTCGAGTTAGGACAGATACTGTGTAGCTCACAGTGCAGCTTTGCGTTGTTGCAGGAACCTTACCCTGTTGCAGGACATGTGAGGGGATTGCCTGCGCACATGCGATCGTTTGTGGACGACAGCGGCAATGCTGCTGTCGTAGTAAATGATGTCAACACTGTGTGTTCCCTGATAGGCTCAAGTGAATCGGGTGTGTGTGTGAATGTTGAGGGTAGCTTTGGTAGGCTGATTTTATGCAGCCTTTACTTTAAGCATGCCTTGGACATTAAACCGTACTTGGCATACCTCGATGAGTTGCTACGGATGATTGGGAATAGCGCTGCGATTTTCGGCATTGACGCTAATGCAGTCTCCCCTTTGTGGTTCAGTAAAATGACAGGACGCACGTCCCAATTTTACAGTACCATCAGGGGGGAACTGCTAAGCGAATGGATAGCCGTTAATCGCATAGCTGTTCTCAATCAGCCTAGTGACCTATATACTTTCGATGGTCCAAACGGGCAAAGTGATATTGATGTGACCCTGGCAAATATGTCGGCGCTTTGTAGCTTTGATTTTCAGTGGCGCAAAAGGTTAGAAACTCTTCCAACACCCCGACATCGACACAGTGGTGAGAAGTCGAAGAAGCTCCCTTCCAACGCGCGATAGACATGGAAGATGCCGCTTGCGAAGAGCATTTCTTCAAGAACCTGAAACGGCTTTACGATGGCCGTTACCAAGTAGCCCTTTCATTTAAGGAAGCCGCTCACCCAGTACTTGGTAAGTCCCGCGAAGGAGCTTTTCGTCGTTTCCACGCCCTGGAAAGACGTCTGGCAACTGATCCTAAGCTACGCGATCAATACGTTTCCTGTATTGAGGATTACATTGAACTTGGTCACATGCGCGAAGTGGATGAAGAAGCGATTTCCGGCAAAGGTCATTATTACCTCCCACACCACGCAGTCATCAAAGAATGTAGTTCCACAACAAAGGTGAGGGTAGTTTTCGATGCGCCTTACAAGACATCGGACGGAACGTCTTTAAATGACCAATGATTCAATCGGAGATGTATGTCGACGATTTGCTATCAGGCGCAGACACCATTGTTGAAGCTGAAAATAAAAGGAAATAAATTCAAACAGTCTTAGAAAGAGCAGAGTTTTACTTACGCAAATGGACAGCTAATGCTAATGAGCTTATTGAAGGAATACCAACAAAGGATCGAGAATCATCTCTTGTCATCCCGGCCGAATCAGGTAGTGTGAAAAGGCTTGGTATTAATTGGATTCCGAGCGAAAACTACTTTTGCTTTCGCTTCACTCCACCAGATGGCCAGCAGCCGACCAAGCGTTTTGCCCTTTCAACTACAGCTCGATTGTTCGATCCAATGGGATGGATTTCTCCATGCATCCAAAGAGCAATGCTCATCATGCAGTCCATTTGGAAATGTAAGCTTGCCTGGGATGACAGCTTAAATGTAGAACTGTTAGAAGAATGGAACAACTTCTATGAAGACTTACCTGCCATCAGCAAAATACGCGTTCTAAGATGAGTCCACACATTAGGTCTAGGAAGAAATCGCAAGGAACTGCATGGATTCAGCGACGCGTCAGAGAAGGCATACGGAGCAGCGGTTTATCTTCGAACAGAAGATGATGATGGAAAAATACAGATGCACCTCCTGATGTCCAAGCCCAAAGTCGCTCCGATACAACCAGTCAGTCTGCCATGCCTCGAACACTGCGGCGCTGTGATCTTGGCCAAACTGCTACATCATGTGGCTCACACTCCCAACCTAGAACACACCAAGATGTGTATCGGCAATAACGCTGGCATGGATCCAGGCACCAGCTTCACGATGGGAGACTTTCATCAGAAACCGGGTAGGTAAAATTCATCGATTGACAGAGGTCCGTATCTGGAAACACATCTCTACGAAACACAACCCAGCTGATTTGGTATCCAGAGGTATGCTGCCGACATAGATTATTTGCAAAAACCTATGGTGGTATGGCCAGGAATACTTAAAATCAAAATGGAACTTCGAAATCCCTACACAACAAACAATCAACAACACAGTAGAAGGAAAAACAACAGTGGCAGTGAATCACATCAACGTGACGGACTTGTCTGCAACAGTCGAGCGTTTCTCGGACTTAAACCGTCTTACACGCACCAGAGGTTACTGCAAGAGGTTTATCCAGGACGCGCAGAGGCCCCATGGTTCAAGAATCTTTCCCCCCTTATATCCGGAGGAAACCGCCGAAACGCACAACACGCTTATCAGCTGGAATGGACAAGGATGGAATGCTTAGAGTCGGCGGAAGACTCAAACACGCACCGCTTTCGTACGATCAAAAACATCCTATCATCTTAAACCCTGGACATCATTTGACCCGACTGATTATAAAACTCGAACATGACAGAACATTACACGGCGGGTTACAATTAATGGTATGCTGGCTGCGAGAAAGGTATTGGATACTGCAAGTCAAACGTGTCGTCAAAAGACAATTCACAACTGCACAATTTGTTACCGGTTCCGCTGTAAGACAGCACAGCAGATGATGGGAGAGTTTCCAGCACCAAGAGTCAGGATTTCCAGACCCTTTACCCATGTTGGCATTGACTACGCTGGACCGATCACAATTAAAACATGGAAAGGTCGTGGAGACAAATGTCTCAAAGGGTAAATTAGTGTTTTTATCTGTCTCGCGACTAAGGCAATCCATTTGAAAGCGGTAATTGATCTGACGACGCAAGCATTTTTAGCCGCATTTCGACGATTCACAGCCAGAAGAGGAGTTTGTAGCCAAGTTTACAGCGACTGTGGGACAAATTTTGTCGAAGCAGAGGCCGGACTGGACCGTCTCCTAAAGGCGGGTGCAACAGATTGGAAGAGTATCGCTGAGTAGTCATCAACACATGGTATAAGGTGGAACTTCATCCCCCTGCTTCTCCCCACTTTGGCGGACTATGGGAAGCAGGAGTTAAGAGTGTCAAATACCACCTCAAAAGAGTCATTGGTAATGGAACGCTGACGTTCGAAGAACTCGTCACGCTTCTGTCACAGATAGAAGCATGTCTGAATTCAAGACCTCTATGTCCCTTTTCGTGTGATCCAGATGACTTCCAAACGCTGACACCAGCACACTTCCTCATAGGAGACACGATGCTCAGTTTCCTGAACCCGATATGGCCGCATGCAAACACACGCTACACGATCGATGGAAAGTGTTAGAAACTCGCCTCCAGGACTTTTGGAAGCAATGGCAACAGGAATATTTGGCGCGACTACAACAACGGCCGAAATGGTTGAAACAGCATCCCCAGTCAAAGATCTGTGACCTTGTTTTGATCAAGAATGAACGACTTCCCCCAGCACGATGGTACCTCGGCCGAATTATCGTCACCCATCCCGGTGCAGACCAGCTCACAAGAGTGGTAACAGTCAAAACGCACCACGGTGAATTTCGAAGACCTGAAGACCCGATGCCCACCAGATCTACAGAAACAAACACAAAAAAAAAAAACGCTCACTAGAAAACATTTAACACTTAACATTGAACAAATGGGATGACAATGTCGCGCACGACTGTCATCATACCTACATATTCTGCGTACCAAACACACACACACACTCGTTCGCACACTTTTCGCAAGCCTATCAAACATACAGTTCACTCATTACCCCGTAGTTATACAACCCATTCATTCTATATAACACTCATAAAACTCAATCACACAATCACTCAATGCACTCAAGAAGAAACCCATTTCCATTACACACGCACCTCAACCCAAGCCAATTCAATTTGGATTGAAAAAAAAAAATAAAGCCCACAGGCATTTATAACTTAATAACTAAATAATTAATACAATAATATTACACGATCACTCACCACATTATATATATAAATATAATTAAAACGACACTTTATATAATTAAAACGCTCACCAACCTAAAACACCACACTCACTGAATTATTACAAACAAAACTAAATCAGAATGAAAGAATAAGGGGTCTCATACGGCTTTCCAGTCCATAGGTCCATGCCTCACTTCAACTTCCAGTCCATCGTTGCGGGTTGCAATAATATAAACAAGCGGGTCGTCACTCATGTGTCGTTTTCATTTGTCTTGTTTGTTTTTGATTATGCATATTTTGTTCCGTGTCACTAATTCCTCTTTTATCATTGCATGAGTGAACCAAGCATGATTCTCCAGGGTCGTGAAAGAGGATTAGAAGAAATTAAACTTGCAGTGGATGAAGCCCCAATCAGTCCTTTAAAGATGCAATGATGATGTTGAGAACGTTGTTCACCGGCGGAACAATCGAACAATCGAATGTGTTTCTTAATGGTATCGGAAAGGAAAACGTGTTCGCATTTTAATTGATTCCGGAGCTCAGGTATCCTTCATATCCAAATCTTATGTTCAAAGAGTTGGACTCAGGCGAACCAATGCGTATACCCATTAGTGCAATAAAACAAAGCATTGTGATGGCCCTAACGGGTGTTGACACAATGTGATTTCTACCCAGTGCTCTGAATGTCAAAGTGAAGAGATTCAAGTAAGCGCGGGTAAACGGCGGGAGTAACTATGACTCTCCTACGGTAGCCAAATGCTTCGTCATCTAATTAGTGACGCGGATGAATGGATTAACGAGATTCCTACTGCCCCTGTCTAGTCATTCGACTGTGAGCGCTCGAAGCGAGCAGACGTGTTTTCATTAGCTAGTGCAGTGAGTTTTTTGAGTGATAAGCCACCACAGTGTGGAATCTTTAGTGTGTGTTTGTGTGTGGGACTCGTTTCCACAGCAAATAACGGCAACTTGTTTACACGTAAGTTGTTTACGCAAAAGTTGTTTACGCAGTAAGTTGATTTCTTCTTATATTTTTCTTTTGTTGTATTTGCTTGAGTGAGCTGATGGAGGAGGGGAAAGCCCCGATCGATAGTGGTGGTCGGAGGGAGGATGCCTTTGTTGGCCTCACCTCCGACTGCGAGAGTGAGGCAGTTGTGTCTGATGTTCCGCTGCGGAACTTTTATTTGAAGAGTCCGCCGGTGGTAGAGGAGGGCAAAAGAAAGAAGAAGAAGAAGACGAGGAAGGCGCGCCGGGAATCCTTGGCGTCAGCCTCGGCCTCTATGGTAGATGACTCTGCCATGGAGACTGAGAGTGTTGCGGAGGCGGGTAAGGCCAGAAAGAGGCCGGTTGAAGAGGTTGCTCCGGCAAATTCTTCTGGTCCGGACTCTTTGGTGGCCAAGAAGGCGCTTACCGAGCCTTCTTCTTCTTCGAAGAAGGTAGGAGGGAAGAAGGTAGGCAGCAAGGAGGCAGGCAGCAAGGAGGCACGTGTGGTTTTGGTGCCTTTGCCGGCAGAGGCGGTTGCAGCGGGTAGTGGTGGTACTGCACCAGTGGTGATGGGTCCTCCTGTGGCTAGGGCGCGCTTGACTAAAGCTGTGGCTGAAGTCAAGTCGGCTCTTCCCACAGGAGCCCCGTCGCGGGTGCAAGCCACTGCGGGCTCTGCTGGTGCGACTGGATTGCCCAAGGCGAATCCAGCGCCACCTATGTGCGGAGTAGGGAAGGATGAGCTTAGCTTGGGTTGTGTCCTAGCTAAGTTCATGGAAATAAAGAAGATGGTGGTTTCTGCCATTGGCCACCATCCTGAGGCAGGCGTTGCCTTGACGGAGATATCGTCAAGGTACGAGGAGCTCCTGATAGAGCTGTCAGGGACGCTTGAGCGTCATAGGGGTAGGGAGGACTCTGGTTCTGTTCCAGTGAGAGTTTCGGAATCTTCGGTTGAGGGTAGGGACGGTCCAAGTGGGACCGTCAAGTGTTTAGGGGTCCCTGTTGGGATGGCGGTTGAGGGGCGACCTTCGTTCGCGCAGGTTGCCAGTACTGCCACTGTTTCTGGTGGTATGGGGGGCAAGGCTCAGGTTAGAAAACCTGATGTTGAACCCGCCAAACCAGTGGAGACGTGGTCTTTAGTAGTTAAAGGCAAGAAGGGAGAGTCAGTGGGAGCACTGAGGAAGAAGGTGGTGGAGGAATTGGTGCCTGCCGTGGGTGTCAGGGTGCATACTGTGCGCCCTGGCAAGCAGGGCGGCATTCTGGTCCGCACGCCATCGGTTTCTGAGCGGGATGCTTTCCTCGGGCATGAGAAGCTCGAAGAGGTGGGTCTGTCGGCTGAAGCAGCAAGGGTTAAGTCTCTTGTCGTGCAGAGGGTGGAGAAACGGATCTCCCCCGAAGAATTCCTGGGTGAGCTGCATAAGCTAAACTTATGCAAGTTCACCGATGAGGAGTTTGAGAAGGAGGTCTGCCTTTCCTCCCGTTGGGAGGCAGGGGATGGTCGCCTAAATGCTGTCCTACAGTGCAGCTCCAGGGCCGCGGGTATTCTTCTCGGAGAAGGGAGGTGTTATATAAAGCACTTCTCGTTTCTCGTGAAGGAGAAATCGTTGGTGCAGTGGTGCAATCGGTGTCTCGGCCTGGATCACTTCGCATCCAGGTGTAGGCAGAAGGACTCTGTGTGCTGGCGTTGTGGACAGTCGGGCCACTCTAAGCGCGATTGTGGTAATGCCATTCATTGCCGTGATTGCGACTTCAGGGGAAACCCGGCTGGACACTTTATGCTAAGCATGGATTGTCCAGTCTATGCTGCGGCGGTGGCCAGGCTGAGTGCTAGGCACTAAAATGCCAGTTAAATTAATACAATTTAACTGCCAGGGCGCTCGAGTAGCCATGTTCGAGTTAGGACAGATACTGTGTAGCTCACAGTGCAGCTTTGCGCTGTTGCAGGAACCTTACCCTGTTGCAGGACATGTGAGGGGATTGCCTGCGCACATGCGATCGTTTGTGGACGACAGCGGCAATACTGCTGTCGTAGTAAATGATGTCAACACTGTGTGTTCCCTGATAGGCTCAAGTGAATGGGGTGTGTGTGTGAATGTTGAGGGTAGCTTTGGTAGGCTGATTTTATGCAGCCTTTACTTTAAGCATGCCTTGGACATTGAACCGTACTTGGCATACCTCGATGAGTTGCTACGGATGATTGGGAATAGCGCTGCGATTTTCGGCATTGACGCTAATGCAGTCTCCCCTTTGTGGTTCAGTAAAATGACAGGACGCACGTCCCAATTTTACAGTACCATCAGGGAGGAACTGCTAAGCGAATGGATAGCCGTTAATCGCATAGCTGTTCTCAATCAGCCTAGTGACCTATATACTTTCGATGGTCCAAACGGGCAAAGTGATATTGATGTGACCCTGGCAAATACGACGGCGCTTCGTAGCTTTGATTTTCAGTGGCGCATCCGGCGTTCTGAGGGGGTGAGTGATCACAGCCTCATGGAGGTTGAGATTGTTCGCTCCAGCGGTACGCTAGATGTGCAGGAAAATTGGAATGAGAAGCGCTGGCTTCTCAAGAATGTCGACTGGGTGTCGTACAGGAGTGAAATTGCAAGAAAGGTCACATCAACATCACTTGAGGCCTTTCAACGTTTGGGTATCGATGGTAAGGTTGCCCTCATCAATGAGTGTATGTGGGATGTCAACGACCAACTCTTTCCAAGAAGCCGTATGGTGAATCGGAAAAGGGTTAAGTGGTGGACATCTGAGTTGAATGTGAAGCGTAAGCAGGTGAGGAGATTGCGAAAGCGTTTCCAAACCTGTAGACGTCACGGATCTGCAGACATGGATCAGGCAAAACTTGCTTACAGGCATGGTTTGGCTGAATACAAGAGTATGCTTGTCCGCAGCAAGAATGACAATTGGAGGACCTTTGCCGAGGAACACCGAGATGACCCCTGGGGTCGTCTTTACCGTGTTTGTCGGGGAAGGAAATCTTTGGAGCTTGGGGCCATCCATCATGAGGGCCAAGTGCTCACATCATGGAGGGACTGTGTATCTGTCCTGATGGGTACTTTCTTTCCCAGAGCCATTGTTTCGAATGATCCACTTGTGGATTTGCCGGGCGATGTGCCTGCGGTTACTGAAGGTGAAATTGGCTGCGCGATTTCTAGGCTTAAATCGAGGAAGTCACCAGGATTCGACGGACTAACTGGAGAGATGGTGAAAGCTATCTGGACAGTGGTTCCCGAATACTTGATGGCTCTTTACTCGTGCTGTGTCAGGGAGAATTATTTTCCCCTGGAATGGAAATGTGCAAAGGTGATAGTTCTGCTGAAGTCTAATGATAGGGTGAGGACCAATCCTCGCTCATATCGTGGCATCAGTCTCCTTCCTGTACTTGGAAAGGTGCTGGAAAGAGTCTTGGTGGACAGACTGATGCAGCGCATCCCTGAGCAGTCTCCATTCCAGTTCGGTTTTAAACCAGGGCGCAGTGTCGAAGATGCTTGGCTGCGCGTAAAGGACACTGTTGACGGATCTGCTGGGAAGTATGTCCTTGGTATCTTCATTGATTTCAAGGGCGCTTTCGATTGCCTTGACTGGGCAAGTGTGCGGCGGAGGTTGCAGGAGGTAGGGAGTAGGGAGGGTTACTTGTGGAAGAGCTATTTTTCCAACAGGTCAGCTCGTGTTGTCAATTCTTTTGACAGTGTGATGGTAGGTGTTGAGAGGGGATGTCCTCAGGGGTCTGTTGCTGGTCCATATATATGGAACTTGATGATGGATCCTCTGCTGCTGCTTCTTTCATCCTGGCAGTCGTACTGCAGTGTTGTCGCGTATGCCGATGATCTCCTTATCCTTCTCGAAGGCCAGTCTCGTGCTGAGTTGGAGAGTAGGGGTACGGAGGCCATGGGCGTAGTGACTAACTGGGGATCGAGTGTCGGTGTGGAAGTGGCGGTGGAAAAGACGTCCTTGATGCTGCTCAAGGGTAAATTATCCTTGAATCGGCCTCCAGTTGTTAGAGCTGCCGGGTTGAGTATAAGATACGTGACGGAAGTCAAGTATCTTGGCATTAATATCGGAGAGAGGATGAACTTTGTTCCTCATCTTGTAAAGATGAGAGCAAAACTCACATCCCTCGTGCCAGCAGTCAGACGGGTGCTGAAGTGTGAGTGGGGTCTGTCGGGGCAAGCAGTCCGGACTGTATATGGTGGACTTTTTGTTGCATGCGCGGCATTTGGTGCACCGGTATGGTACGATGCTGCTAAGACCGTGACAGGAAGAAGCAAGCTCCTTACTTGTCAGCGAACTATGCTCCTTGGTTCACTTCGAGTATGCAAGACTGTCTCAACGGAGGCTCTACAAGTGTTGGCAGGTGTGCCACCGCTAGATCTGGAGGTCATCCGTCGTGGTATGGCCGGCAGATTACGGAGGCAGCGGCCGCTCTCAGCATCTGACTGGAGCGAGTGCCGGAATGTTCAGGGTCTAAGTGCCCGCGAACGGAAGGCCCTGTTGGAGAATGGCGTACTGTCGAGGTGGCAGTTGCGTTGGGGGGAGAGCAGCAAGGGAAGAGTAACGTTCGAGTTCCTTCCTGAAGTTGCTTATGCGTGTGGGCGGGAGTGTCTGGACTTCTCTCTCTATGCGGGCTTTCTGCTGACTGGGCATGGTTCCCTTAATGCTTTCTTGCATGAAAGGGCCCTAGCTGCGTCAGCAGAGTGCTCGTGTGGTGCACCGAGAGAAGATTGGAGACATGTGCTAATCGAGTGTCCGCGATATGCTCACTGCAGGGATCTCTCTGCGATGGGTGTAGTGCGGGTAGGTGACACTTGGGATTTCAGTCGTGTTCTCTTCTCAAGGGAGACGGCTGACAATCTAGCCATCTTTGCCGAACAAATCTTTCGGATACGGAGGCAATAAGGGCAATGTTGTCCTTGTAGTAGAAACTGCTGTTTAACAAGGGGTTCACTTAGCGCTGGCCTCAGTTTGTGGTGCTCGACTCAAAAAGAGTCCTGGCTATACGAGGTTGGCGCAAGTCATAGTGTAGTCTGCGGCTATATGCTTCCAGGGCTCCCGATTTACTGGCAGGTTGGACTAAGTCCGCAACCTCCTTGTAACTTGCAGATGGTGGATGTTTGGGCGGGAGGGGGGCCGTACAGGTCTCATCCTGACCCACTCGGATACCATTTGGGGGTTCTCCCCAACATATTGCTTCTTGCTATGGTAATGGCGCCTTATGTTGTTGTGTTTTTACTAGGCAACATTTGGGCCGGAGCCGTAATAAGTTGTCGTGTGGGGCATGGGGTGCCTGTTCATGTGATCGGTGATGACTCGACCTCGCAACTTTGCGTCGGTTACGGGGGTGTATAATGCCAGTGGTTCTATGCGCGAACTAACCGGTTCTTCGAGTAGTAGTAGTTTTGTTGTCCTTGTCTTTAGGTATGCCAGTTTGCCTTCGCTTTCTGGGGATTTTCGGTGGAGATGAGTGCATGTGTTACGTACCTGCACTCTCCATCAATTTGATTTTTCGGTAGTGGCATGGAACGATTTGGTTAGTGCATGCCTCGGTCTGACCTTGCTGGGATTTCCGGGCGGAATTGTGTTGTCTTGTGCTGTATTTTTGTGTAGATGATGCACTTCGATCATTGGTCACTGCCTCGACTAACTGATTCGAAGTGCGTCATCTAAAAGGTTGCTAGGCCTTGAGTGTTAAGGCACTTATCTAGAAGTGACCTCACGGTTGCGAAAGCCTGACCAGAGGCTATATTCTGGTACCATGGGAGATAGCAGGCCCCGGAAAGGATATTTCTTTTCCGTGCTATTAAGAGGTAGGCCCCCTAGTGGGAGTATCATGGTGGCTGTGGTTACCCAAAATCGCGGGCGCACATAGCATCCTATGATCCTATAACATCCAGGATCTGTGGATGCTAGAGGTGTTGGATAGGCCTCGCCCTCAGCAAGGTTTGTGGTCGCCCTTAAGCGTCACTAAATTGTTACTGGGGTGGTGAATACCTCCTCAGGGCGGTGGTCAACGCTTAATTTGACTCCGTTATTGTGGGTAGGCCCACCGTGAAGTTTGCCAATAATTGGCCGGGTATTCACGTTAAGCACACTCTTCGACTTTCTGCCCCTGTCTAGTTTCGACTGTGAGCGCTCGAAGCGAGCAGACGTGTTTTCTTTAGCTAGTGCAGTGAGTTTTTTGAGTGATAAGCCACCACAGTGTGGAATCTTTAGTGTGTGTTTGTGTGTGGGACTCGTTTCCACAGCAAATAACGGCAACTTGTTTACGCGTAAGTTGTTTACGCAAAAGTTGTTTACGCAGTAAGTTGATTTCTTTATTTTTCTTTTGTTGTATTTGCTTGAGTGAGCTGATGGAGGAGGGGAAAGCCCCGATCGATAGTGGTGGTCGGAGGGAGGATGCCTTTGTTGGCCTCTCCTCCGACTGCGAGAGTGAGGCAGTTGCCTCTGATGTTCCGCTGCGGAACTTCTATTTGAAGAGTCCGCCGGTGGTAGAGGAGGGCAAAAGAAAGAAGAAGAAGAAGACGAGGAAGGCGCGCCGGGAATCCTTGGCGTCAGCCTCGGCCTCTATGGTAGATGACTCTGCCATGGAGACTGAGAGTGTTGCGGAGGCGGGTAAGGCCAGAAAGAGGCCGGTTGAAGAGGTTGCTCCGGCAAATTCTTCTGGTCCGGACCGAGCCTTCTTCTTCTTCTTCTTCGAAGAAGGTAGGAGGTAAGAAGGTAGGCAGCAAGGAGGCAGGCAGCAAGGAGGCAGGCAGCAAGGAGGCAGGCAGCAAGGAGGCACGTGTGGTGTTGGTGCCTTTGCCGGCAGAGGCGGTTGCAGCGGGTAGTGGTGGTACTGCGCCAGTGGTGATGGGTCCTCCTGTGGCTAGGGCGCGCTTGACTAAAGCTGTGGCTGAAGTCAAGTCGGCTCTTCCCACAGAAGCCCCGTCGCGGGTGCAAGCCATTGCGGGCTCTGCTGTTGAAAGTGCCTTGCCGAAGGCGAAGCCAGCGCCACCTATGCGCGAGTCAAGGCAGGCTGAGGTTTTGACCTTGGATAATGTCTTGGATAAGTTCAGGGCAATTAGGAAGATGGTGGTTTCCACGATTGGACACCATCCCGAGGTAGGCGCTTCTCTAGCAGAGATTTCCTCCAAATATGAGGAACTCGTGCTAGAGTTGACAGGGACGCTCGAGCGTCATAGGGGTAGGGCGGACTCCGGATGTGCTCCTGCAGTGGGAGCTTCGGAGTCTGTAACGGGTAGGGACGGTCCAAGTGAGACCGTCAAATCGCTAGGTGTCCCGGTTGGGATGAGCGTTGAGGGACGACCTTCGTTCGCGCAGGTAGCCAGCACTGCCACTGTTTCGGGTGGTATGGGGGGCAAATGCCAGGTTAACAAACCTGATGTGGAACCTGCCAGACCACTTGAGACGTGGTCTTTTGTTGTTAAGGGCAAGAAGGGAGAGTCAGTGGGAGCACTGAGGAAGAAGGTGGTGGAGGAATTGGTGCCTGCCGTGGGTGTCAGGGTGCATACTGTGCGCCCTGGCAAGCAAGGTGGCATTCTGGTCCGCACGCCATCGGTTGCTGAGCGGGATGCTTTCCTCGGGCATAAGAAGCTCAAAGAGGTGGGTCTGTCGGCCGAAGCAGCAAGGGGTAAGTCTCTTGTCGTGCAGAGGGTGGAGAAACGGATCTCCCCCGAAGAGTTCCTGGGTGAGCTGCATAAGCTAAACTTATGCAAGTTCACCAAAGAGGAGTTTGAGAAGGAGGTCTGCCTTTCCTCCCGTTGGGAGGCAGGGGATGGTCGCCTGAATGCTGTCCTACAGTGCAGCTCCAGGGCCGCGGGTATCCTTCTCGGAGAAGGGAGGTGCTATATAAAGCACTTATATTTCTCGTGAAGGATGTAGGCAGAAGGACTCTGTGTGCTGGCGTTGTGGACAGTCGGGCCACTCTAAGCGCGATTGTGGTAATGCCATTCATTGCCGTGATTGCGACTTCAGGGGAAACCCGGCTGGACACTTTATGCTAAGCATGGATTGTCCAGTTTATGCTGCGGCGGTGGCCAGGGCGAGTGCTAGGCACTAAAATGCCAGTTAAATTAATTCAATTTAACTGCCAGGGCGCTCGAGTAGCCATGTTCGAGTTAGGACAGATACTGTGTAGCTCACAGTGCAGCTTTGCGTTGTTGCAGGAACCTTACACTGTTGCAGGACATGTGAGGGGATTGCCTGCGCACATGCGATCGTTTGTGGACGACAGTGGCAATGCTGCTGTCGTAGTAAATGATGTCAACACTGTGTGTTCCTTGATAGGCTCAAGTGAATGGGGTGTGTGTGTGAATGTTGAGGTCACATCAACATCACTTGAGGCCTTTCAACGTTTGGGTATCGATGGTAAGGTTGCCCTCATCAATGAGTGTATGTGGGATGTCAACGACCAACTCTTTCCAAGAAGCCGTATGGTGAATCGGAAAAGGGTTAAGTGGTGGACATCTGAGTTGAATGTGAAGCGTAAGCAGGTGAGGAGATTGCGAAACCGTTTCCAAACCTGTAGACGTCACGGATCTGCAGACATGGATCAGGCAAAACTTGCTTACAGGCATGGTTTGGCTGAATACAAGAGTATGCTTGTCCGCAGCAAGAATGACAATTGGAGGACCTTTGCCGAGGAACACCGAGATGACCCCTGGGGTCGTCTTTACCGTGTTTGTCGGGGAAGGAAATCTTTGGAGCTTGGGGCCATCCATCATGAGGGCCAAGTGCTCACATCATGGAGGGACTGTGTATCTGTCCTGATGGGTACTTTCTTTCCCAGAGCCATTGGTTCGAATGATCCACTTGTGGATTTGCCGGGCGATGTGCCTGCGATTACTGAAGGTGAAATTGGCTGCGCGATTTCTAGGCTTAAATCGAGGAAGTCACCAGGATTCGACGGACTTACTGGAGAGATGGTGAAAGCTATCTGGACAGTGGTTCCCGAATACTTGATGGCTCTTTACTCGTGTTGTGTCAGGGAGAATTATTTTCCCCTGGAATGGAAATGTGCAAAGGTGATAGTTCTGCTGAAGTCTAATGATAGGGTGAGGACCAATCCTCGCTCATATCGTGGCATCAGTCTCCTTCCTGTACTTGGAAAGGTGCTGGAAAGAGTCTTGGTGGACAGACTGATGCAGCGCATCCCTGAGCAGTCTCCATTCCAGTTTGGTTTCAAACCAGGGCGCAGTGTCGAAGATTCTTGGCTGCGCGTAAAGGACACTGTTGACGGATCTGCTGGGAAGTATGTCCTTGGTATCTTCATTGATTTCAAGGGTGCTTTCGATTGCCTTGACTGGGCAAGTGTGCTGCGGAGGTTGCAGGAGGTAGGGAATAGGGAGGGTTCCTTGTGGAAAAGCTATTTTTCCAACAGGTCAGCTCGTGTTGTCAATTCTTTTGACAGTGTGATGGTAGGTGTTGAGAGGGGATGTCCTCAGGGGTCTGTTGCTGGTCCATATATATGGATATTCATCCTGGCAGTCGTACTGCAGTGTTGTCGCGTATGCTGATGATCTCCTTATCCTTCTCGAAGGCCAGTCTCTTGCTGAGTTGGAGAGTAGGGGTACGGAGGCCATGGGCGTGGTGACTAACTGGGGATCGAGTGTCGGTGTGGAAGTGGCGGTGGAAAAGACGTCCTTGATGCTGCTCAAGGGTAAATTATCCTTGAATCGGCCTCCAGTTGTTAGAGCTGCCGGGTTGAGTATAAGATACGTGACGGAAGTCAAGTATCTTGGCATTAATATCGGAGAGAGGATGAACTTTGTTCCTCATCTTGTAAAGATGAGAGCAAAACTCACATCCCTCGTGCCAGCAGTCAGACGGGTGCTGAAGTGTGAGTGGGGTCTGTCGGGGCAAGCAGTCCGGACTGTATATGGTGGACTTTTTGTTGCATGCGCGGCATTTGGTGCACCGGTATGGTACGATGTTGCTAAGACCGTGACAGGAAGAAGCAAGCTCCTTACTTGTCAGCGAACTATGCTCCTTGGTTCACTTCGAGTATGCAAGACTGTCTCAACGGAGGCTCTACAAGTGTTGGCAGGTGTGCCACCGCTAGATCTGGAGGTCATCCGTCGTGGTATGGCCGGCAGATTACGGAGGCAGCGGCCGCTCTCAGCATCTGACTGGAGCGAGTGCCGGAATGTTCAGGGTCTAAGTGCCCGCGAACGGAAGGCCCTGTTGGAGAATGGCGTACTGTCGAGGTGGCAGTTGCGTTGGGGGGAGAGCAGCAAGGGAAGAGTAACGTTCGAGTTCCTTCCTGAAGTTGCTTATGCGTGTGGGCGGGAGTGTCTGGACTTCTCTCTCTATGCGGGCTTTCTGCTGACTGGGCATGGTTCCCTTAATGCTTTCTTGCATGAAAGGGCCCTAGCTGCGTCAGCAGAGTGCTCGTGTGGTGCACCGAAAGAAGATTGGGGACATGTGCTAATCGAGTGTCCGCGATATGCTCACTGCAGGGATCTCTCTGCGATGGGTGTAGTGCGGGTAGGTGACACTTGGGATTTCAGTCGTGTTCTCTTCTCAAGGGAGACGGCTGACAATCTAGCCATCTTTGCCGAACAAATCTTTAGGATACGGAGGCAATAATGGCAATGTTGTCCTTGTAGTAGAAACTGCTGTTTAACAAGGGGTTCATTTAGCGCTGGCCTCAGTTTGTGGTGCTCGACTCACAAAGAGTCCTGGCTATACGAGGTTGGCGCAAGTCATAGTGTAGTCTGCGGCTATATGCTTCCAGGGCTCCCGATTTACTGGCAGGTTGGACTAAGTCCGCAACCTCCTTGTAACTTGCAGATGGCGGATGTTTGGGCGGGAGGGGGGCCGTACTGGTCTCATCCTGACCCACTCGGATCCCATTTGGGGGTTCTCCCCAACATTGCTTCTTGCTATGGTAATGGCGCCTTATGTTGCTGTGTTTTTACTAGGTAACATTTGGGCCGGAGCCGTTATAAGTTGTCGTGTGGGGCATGGGGTGCCCGTTCATGTGATCGGCTAGAGGTGTTAGATAGGCCTCGCCCTCAGCAAGGTTTGTGGTCGCCCTTAAGCGTCACTAAATTGTTACTGGGGTGGTGAATACCTTCTCAGGGCGGTGGTCAACGCTTAATTTGACTCCGTTATAGTGGGTAGGCCCACCGTGAAGTTTGCCAATAATTGGCCGGGTATTCACGTTAAGCACACTCTTCGACTTTCTGCTTCTGTCTATAAGTGATAAGCCACCACAGTGTGGGATCTTTAGTGTGTGTTTGTGTGTGGGACTCGTTTCCACAGCAAAGTAACGGCAACTTGTTTACGCGTAAGTTGTTTACGCAAAGTTGTTTGCGCAGTGAGTAGATTTCTTTTCTTATATTTTTTTTTTTGTTTGTTTTTGCTTTCTGAGTGAGCTGATGGAGGAGGGGAAAGCCCCGATCGATAGTGGCGGTCGGAGGGGGGATGCCTTTGTTGGCTTCACCTCCGACTGCGAGAGTGAGCCGGTTGCCTCAGATGTGCCACGGAGGAACTTCTTCTTGAAGAGTCCGGTGGTGGCGGAGGAATCGAAGAAGAAGAGGAAGAAGAAGACGAGGAAGGCGCGCCGGGATTCCTTGGCATCGGCCTCTGCCTCTGTGGTAGATGACTCTGCCATGGAGACGGAGAGCGTTGTCGAGGCGGCTAAGGCCAGAAAGAGGCCGGTTGAAGAGGGTGCTCCGGCTACCTCTTCAGGTCCGGACTCTTTGGTGGCGAAGAAGGCGCTCACTGAGCCTTCTTCTTCCTCCTTGGAGAAGACAGATAGGGTGGACAAGGTGGATAAGGTGGGTAAAGGTAGGAAGGAGGCACATGTGGTGTTGCTGCCTTTGCCGGCGGATGTAGTCGTGGCGGCGAGCAGCAGTGGTAGTGTGCCTAAGGCGATGGGTCCTCCTGTGGCTAGAGCGCGTACGACCAAAGCTTCGGCTACGGTCAGGGCGCCTCTTCCGACAGGAGCCCCGTCGCGGGTGCAAGCCACTGCGGGCTCTGCTGGTGCGACTGGATTACCCAAGGCGAATCCAGCGCCACCTATGTGCGGAGTAAGGAATGATGAGCTTAGCTTGGGTTGTGTCCTAGCTAAGTTCATGGAGATAAAGAAGATGGTGGTTTCTGCCATTGGCCACCATCCTGAGGCAGGCGTTGCCTTGACGGAGATATCGTCAAGGTACGAGGAGCTCCTGATAGATCTGACAGGGACGCTTGAGCGTCATAGGGGTAGGGAGGACTCCGGTTCTGCTCCAGTGAGAGTTTCGGAGTCTTCGGTTGAGGGTAGGGACGGTCCAAGTGGGACCGTCAAGTGTTTAGGGGTCCCTGTTGGGATGGCGGTTGAGGGGCGACCTTCGTTCGCGCAGGTTGCCAGTACTGCCACTGATTCGGGTGGTATGGGGGGCAAGGCTCAGGTTAGAAAACCTGATGTTGAACCCGCCAAACCAGTGGAGACGTGGTCTTTAGTAGTTAAAGGCAAGAAGGGAGAAACCGTGGGGGCACTGCAGAAGAAGGTGGTGGAGGAACTGGTGCCTGCCGTGGGTGTCAGGGTGCATACTGTGCGCCCTGGCAAGCAGGGCGGCATTCTGGTCCGCACGCCATCGGTTGCTGAGCGGGATGCTTTCCTCGGGCATAAAAAGCTCGAAGAGGTGGGTCTGTTGCCCGAAGCAGCAAGGGGTAAGTCTCTTGTCGTGCAGAGGGTGGAGAAACGGATCTCCCCCGAAGAGTTCCTGGGTGAGCTGCATAAGCTTAACTTATGCAAGTTCACCAAAGAGGAGTTTGAGAAGGAGGTCTGCCTATCCACCCGTTGGGAGGCAGGGGATGGTCGCCTGAATGCTGTCCTACAGTGCAGCTCCAGGGCCGCGGGTATCCTTCTCGGAGAAGGGAGGTGTTATATAAAGCACTTCTCGTTTCTCGTGAAGGAGAAATCGTTGGTGCAATGGTGCAATCGGTGTCTCGGCCTGGATCACTTCGCATCCAGGTGTAGGCAGAAGGACTCTGTGTGCTGGCGTTGTGGACAGTCGGGCCACTCTAAGCGCGATTGTGGTAATGCCATTCATTGCCGTGATTGCGACTTCAGGGGAAACCCGGCTGGACACTTTATGCTAAGCATGGATTGTCCAGTCTATGCTGCGGCGGTGGCCAGGGCGAGTGCTAGGCACTAAAATGCCAGTTAAATTAATTCAATTTAACTGCCAGGGCGCTCGAGTAGCCATGTTCGAGTTAGGACGGATACTGTGTAGCTCACAGTGCAGCTTTGCGTTGTTGCAGGAACCTTACACTGTTGCAGGACATGTGAGGGGATTGCCTGCGCACATGCGATAGTTTGTGGACGACAGCGGCAATGCTGCTGTCGTAGTAAATGATGTCAACACTGTGTGTTCCCTGATAGGCTCAAGTGAATGGGGTGTGTGTGTGAATGTTGAGGGTAGCTTTGGTAGGCTGATTTTATGCAGCCTTTACTTTAAGCATGCCTTGGACATTGAACCGTACTTGGCATACCTCGATGAGTTGCTACGGATGATTGGGAATAGCGCTGCGATTTTCGGCATTGACGCTAATGCAGTCTCCCCTTTGTGGTTCAGTAAAATGACAGGACGCACGTCCCAATTTTACAGTACCATCAGGGGGGAACTGCTAAGCGAATGGATAGCCGTTAATCGCATAGCTGTTCTCAATCAGCCTAGTGACCTATATACTTTCGATGGTCCAAACGGGCAAAGTGATATTGATGTGACCCTGGCAAATACGACGGCGCTTCGTAGCTTTGATTTTCAGTGGCGCATCCGGCGTTCTGAGGGGGTGAGTGATCACAGCCTCATGGAGGTTGAGATTGTTCGCTCCAGCGGTACGCTAGATGTGCAGGAAAATTGGAATGAGAAGCGCTGGCTTTTCAAGAATGTCGACTGGGTGTCGTACAGGAGTGAGATTGCAAGAAAGGTCACATCAACATCACTTGAGGCCTTTCAACGTTTGGGTATCGATGGTAAGGTTGCCCCCATCAATGAGTGTATGTGGGATGTCAACTCTTTCCAAGAAGCCGTATGGTGAATCGGAAAAGGGTTAAGTGGTGGACATCTGAGTTGAATGTGAAGCGTAAGCAGGTGAGGAGATTGCGAATGCGTTTCCAAACCTGTAGACGTCACGAATCTGCAGACGTGGATCAGGCAAAACTTGCTTACAGGCATGGTTTGGCTGAATACAAGAGTATGCTTGTCCGCAGCAAGAATGACAATTGGAGGACCTTTGCCGAGGAACACCGAGATGACCCCTGGGGTCGTCTTTACCGTGTTTGTCGGGGAAGGAAATCTTTGAAGCTTGGGACCATCCATCATGAGGGCCAAGTGCTCACATCACGGAGGGACTGTGTATCTGTCCTGATGGGTACTTTCTTTCCCAGAGCCATTGTTTCGAATGATCCCCTAGTGGGACTATCATGGTGGCTGTGGTTGCCCAAAATCGCGGGCGCATATAGCATCCTATGATCCTATAACATCCAGGATCTGTGGATGCTAGAGGTCTTAGATAGGCCTCGCCCTCAGCAAGGTTTGTGGTCGCCCTTAAGCGTCACTAAATTGTTACTGGGGTGGTGAATACCTCCTCAGGGCGGTGGTCAACGCTTAATTTGACTCTGTTAATGTGGGTAGGCCCACCGTGAAGTTTGCCAATAATTGGCCGGGTATTCACGTTAAGCACACTCTTCGACTTTCTTTCTGCCCCTGTCTAGTTTTCCGCTGTGAGCATTTGAAGCGAGCAGTCGTGTTTTTCTTAGCTAGTGCAGTGAATAGTGTTTTTCAGTAGTGTAGACATAAGCCACAGCAGAGTGGTGTATTAGGTAGTGTAATGTATAACGGGAAAGTGTTTACGCTAAACTTGTTTACGCAAAACTTGTTTACGTCGCATTTGCTGGGTGAGTTGCTCAAATATATTTTTTTTAGTGTATTTAGCATTGTGTGTTGTTAGAGCAACACATGGAGGAGAATTGTAGTGGTGGTCGGAGGGAGGATGCCTTTGTTGGCCTCTCCTCCGACTGCGAGAGTGAGGCAGTTGCCTCTGATATCCCGCCGCGGAACTTCTATTTGAAGAGTCCGCCGGTGGTAGAGGAGGGAAAAAGGAAGAAGAAGAAGCAGACGAGGAAGGCGCGCCGGGAATCCTTGGCGTCGGCCTCAGCCTCAATGGTAGATGACTCTGCCATGGAGACTGAGAGTGTTGCGGAGGCGGGTAAGGCCAGAAAGACGCCGGTTGAAGAGGTTGCTCCGGCAAATTCTTCTGGTCCGGACTCTTTGGTGGCCAAGAAGGCGCTTACTGAGCCTTCTTCTTCTTCGAAGAAGGTAGGAGGTAAGGAGGTAGGCAGCAGGGAGGCACGTGTGGTGTTGGTGCCTTTGCCGGCAGAAGCGGTTGTTGCAGCGGGTAGTGGTGGTACTGTGCCAGTGGTGATTGGTCCTCCTGTGGCTAGGGCGCGCTTGACTAAAGCTGTGGCTGAAGTCAAGTCGGCTCTTCCCACAGGAGCCCCGTCGCGGGTGCAAGCCACTGCGGGCTCTGCTGTTGCAAGTGCCTTGCCGAAGGCGAAGCCAGCGCCACCTATGCGCGAGTCAAGGCAGGCTGAGGTTTTGACCTTGGCTAATGTCTTGGAGAAGTTTAGGGAGATTAGGAAGATGGTGGTTTCCACGATTGGACACCATCCCAAGGTAGGCGCTTCTCTAGCAGAGATTTCCTCCAAATATGAGGAACTCGTGCTAGAGTTGACAGGGACGCTCGAGCGTCATAGGGGTAGGGCGGACTCCGGATGTGCTCCTGCAGTGGGAGCTTCGGAGTCTGTAGAGGGTAGGGACCGTCAAATCACTAGGAGTCCCTGTTGGGATGAACGTTGAGGGACGACCTTCGTTCGCGCAGGTAGCCCGCACTGCCACTGTTTCGGGTGGTATGGGGGGCAAATGTCAGGTTAAGAAACCTGATGTGGAACCTGCCAGACCACTTGAGACGTGGTCTTTTGTTGTCAAGAGCAAGAAGGGAGAGTCAGTGGGAGCACTGAGGAAGAAGGTGGTGGAGGAATTGGTGCCTGCCGTGGGTGTCAGGGTGCATACTGTGCGCCCTGGCAAGCAAGGTGGCATTCTGGTCCGCACGCCATCGGTTGCTGAGCGGGATGCTTTCCTCGGGCATAAGAAGCTCGAAGAGGTGGGTCTGTTGGCCGAAGCAGCAAGGGGTAAGTCTCTTGTCGTGCAGAGGGTGGAGAAACGGATCTCCCCGAAGAATTCCTGGGTGAGCTGCATAAGCTAAACTTATGCAAGTTCACCAAAGAGGAGTTTGAGAAGGAGGTCTGCCTTTCCACCTGTTGGGAGGCAGGGGATGGTCGCTTGAATGCTGTCCTACAGTGCAGCTCCAGGGCCGCGGGTATCCTTCTCGGAGAAGGGAGGTGCTATATAAAGCACTTCTCGTTTCTCGTGAAGGAGAAATCGTTGGTGCAATGGTGTAACCGGTGTCTCGGCCTGGATCACTTCGCATCCAGGTGTAGGCAGAAGGACTCTGTGTGCTGGCGTTGTGGACAGTCGGGCCACTCTAAGCGCGATTGTGGTAATGCCATTCCTTGCTGTGATTGCGACTTCAGGGGAAACCCGGCTGGACACTTTATGCTAAGCATGGATTGTCCAGTCTATGCTGCGGCAGTGTCCAGGGCGAGTGCTCGACACTAAAAATGCCAGTTAAATTCATTCAATTTAACTGCCAGGGCGCTCGAGTAGCCATGTTCGAGTTAAGACAGATACTGTGTAGCTCACAGTGCAGCTTTGCGTTGTTGCAGGAACCTTACACTGCTGCAGGACATGTGAGGGGATTGCCTGCGCACATGCGATCGTTTGTGGACGACAGTGGCAATGCTGCTGTCGTAGTAAATGATGTAAACACTGTGTGTTCCCTGATAGGCTCAAGTGAATGGGGTGTGTGTGTGAATGTTGAGGGTAGCTTTGGTAGGCTGATTTTATGCAGCCTTTACTTTAAGCATGCCTTGGACATTGAACCGTACTTGGCATACCTCGATGAGTTGCTACGGATGATTGGGAATAGCGCTGCGATTTTCGGCATTGACGCTAATGCAGTCTCCCCTTTGTGGTTCAGTAAAATAACAGAACGCACGTCCCAATTTTACAGTACCATCAGGGGGGAACTGCTAAGCGAATGGATAGCCTTTAATCGCATAGCTGTTCTCGATCAGCCTAGTGACCTATATACTTTCGATGGTCCAAACGGGCAAAGTGATATTGATGTGACCCTGGCAAATATGACGGCGCTTTGTAGCTTTGATTTTCAGTGGCGCAAAAGGTTAGAAACTCTTCCAACACCCCGACATCGACACAGTGGTGAGAAGTCGAAGAAGCTCCCTTCCAACGCGCGATAGACATGGAAGATGCCGCTTGCGAAGAGCATTTCTTCAAGAACCTGAAAGGGCTTTACGATGGCCGTTACCAAGTAGCCCTTTCATTTAAGGAAGCCGCTCACCCAGTACTTGGTAAGTCCCGCGAAGGAGCTTTTCGTCGTTTCCACGCCCTGGAAAGATAATAATAGAAATACGTTTCCTGTATTGAGGATTACATTGAACTTGCGATTTCCGGCAAAGGTCATTATTACCTCCCACACCACGCAGTCATCAAAGAATGTAGTTCCACAACAAAGGTGAGGGTAGTTTTCGATGCGCCTTACAAGACATCGGACGGAACGTCTTTAAATGACCAATGATTCAATCGGAGATGTATGTCGACGATTTGCTATCAGGCGCAGACACCATTGTTGAAGCTGAAAATAAAAGGAAAGAAATTCAAACAGTCTTAGAAAGAGCAGAGTTTTACTTACGCAAATGGACAGCTAATGCTAATGAGCTTATTGAAGGAATACCAACAAAGGATCGAGAATCATCTCTTGTCATCCCGGCCGAATCAGGTAGTGTGAAAAGGCTTGGTATTAATTGGATTCCGAGCGAAAACTACTTTTGCTTTCGCTTCACTCCACCAGATGGCCAGCAGCCGACCAAGCGTTTTGCCCTTTCAACTACAGCTCGATTGTTCGATCCAATGGGATGGATTTCTCCATGCATCCAAAGAGCAATGCTCATCATGCAGTCCATTTGGAAATGTAAGCTTGCCTGGGATGACAGCTTAAATGTAGAACTGTTAGAAGAATGGAACAACTTCTATGAAGACTTACCTGCCATCAGCAAAATACGCGTTCTAAGATGAGTCCACACATTAGGTCTAGGAAGAAATCGCAAGGAACTGCATGGATTCAGCGACGCGTCAGAGAAGGCATACGGAGCAGCGGTTTATCTTCGAACAGAAGATGATGATGGAAAAATACAGATGCACCTCCTGATGTCCAAGCCCAAAGTCGCTCCGATACAACCAGTCAGTCTGCCATGCCTCGAACACTGCGGCGCTGTGATCTTGGCCAAACTGCTACATCATGTGGCTCACACTCCCAACCTAGAACACACCAAGATGTGTATCGGCAATAACGCTGGCATGGATCCAGGCACCAGCTTCACGATGGGAGACTTTCATCAGAAACCGGGTAGGTAAAATTCATCGATTGACAGAGGTCCGTATCTGGAAACACATCTCTACGAAACACAACCCAGCTGATTTGGTATCCAGAGGTATGCTGCCGACATAGATTATTTGCAAAAACCTATGGTGGTATGGCCAGGAATACTTAAAATCAAAATGGAACTTCGAAATCCCTACACAACAAACAATCAACAACACAGTAGAAGGAAAAACAACAGTGGCAGTGAATCACATCAACGTGACGGACTTGTCTGCAACAGTCGAGCGTTTCTCGGACTTAAACCGTCTTACACGCACCAGAGGTTACTGCAAGAGGTTTATCCAGGACGCGCAGAGGCCCCATGGTTCAAGAATCTTTCCCCCCTTATGTCCGGAGGAAACCGCCGAAACGCACAGCACGCTTATCAGCTGGAATGGACAAGGATGGAATGCTTAGAGTCGGCGGAAGACTCAAACACGCACCGCTTTCGTACGATCAAAAACATCCTATCATCTTAAACCCTGGACATCATTTGACCCGACTGATTATAAAACTCGAACATGACAGAACATTACACGGCGGGTTACAATTAATGGTATGCTGGCTGCGAGAAAGGTATTGGATACTGCAAGTCAAACGTGTCGTCAAAAGACAATTCACAACTGCACAATTTGTTACCGGTTCCGCTGTAAGACAGCACAGCAGATGATGGGAGAACTTCCAGCACCAAGAGTCAGGATTTCCAGACCCTTTACCCATGTTGCCATTGACTACGCTGGACCGATCACAATTAAAACATGGAAAGGTCGTGGAGACAAATGTCTCAAAGGGTAAATTAGTGTTTTTATCTGTCTCGCGACTAAGGCAATCCATTTGAAAGCGGTAATTGATTTGACGACGCAAGCATTTTTAGCCGCATTTCGACGATTCACAGCCAGAAGAGGAGTTTGTAGCCAAGTTTACAGCGACTGTGGGACAAATTTTGTCGAAGCAGAGGCCGGACTGGACCGTCTCCTAAAGGCGGGTGCAACAGATTGGAAGAGTATCGCTGAGTAGTCATCAACACATGGTATAAGGTGGAACTTCATCCCCCTGCTTCTCCCCACTTTGGCGGACTATGGGAAGCAGGAGTTAAGAGTGTCAAATACCACCTCAAAAGAGTCATTGGTAATGGAACGCTGACGTTCGAAGACCTCGTCACGCTTCTGTCACAGATAGAAGCATGTCTGAATTCAAGACCTCTATGTCCCTTTTCGTGTGATCCAGATGACTTCCAAACGCTGACACCAGCACACTTCCTCATAGGAGACACGATGCTCAGTTCCTGAACCCGATATGGCCGCATGCAAACACACGCTACACGATCGATGGAAAGTGTTACAAACTCGCCTCCAGGACTTTTGGAAGCAATGGCAACAGGAATATTTGGCGCGACTACAAAAACGGCCGAAATGGTTGAAACAGCATCCCCAGTCAAAGATCTGTGACCTTGTTTTGATCAAGAATGAACGACTTCCCCTAGCACGATGGTACCTCGGCCGAATTATCGACACCCATCCCGGTGCAGACCAGCTCACAAGAGTGGTAACAGTCAAAACGCACCACGGTGAATTTCGAAGACCTGAAGACCCGATGCCCACCAGATCTACAGAAACAAACACAAAAAAAAAAACTCTCACTAGAAAACATTTAACACTTAACATTGAACAAATGGGATGACAATGTCGCGCACGACTGTCATCATACCTACATATTCTGCGTACCAAACACACATCATCTATCAAACATACAGTTCACTCATTACCCCGTAGTTATACAACCCATTCATTCTATATAACACTCATAAAACTCAATCACACAATCACTCAATGCACTCAGAAGAAACCCATTTCCATTACACACGCACCTCAACCCAAGCCAATTCAATTTGGATTGAAAAAAAAAAATAAAGCCCACAGGCATTTATAACTTAATAACTTAATAATACAATAATATTACACGATCACTCACCACATTATATATATAAATATAATTAAAACGACACTTTATATAATTAAAACGCTCACCAACCTAAAACACCACACTCACTGAATTATTACAAACAAAACTAAATCAGAATGAAAGAATAAGGGAACAGTGTACCTGCACGTCTCATACGGCTTTCCAGTCCATAGGTCCATGCCTCACTTCAACTTCCAGTCCATCGTTGCGGGTTGCAATAATATAAACAAGCGGGTCGTCACTCATGTGTCGTTTTCATTTGTCTTGTTTGTTTTTGATTATGCATATTTTGTTCCGTGTCACTAATTCCTCTTTTATCATTGCATGAGTGAACCAAGCATGATTCTCCAGGGTCGTGAAAGAGGATTAAAAGAAATTAAACTTGCAGTGGATGAAGCCCCAATCAGTCCTTTAAAGATGCAATGATGATGTTGAGAACGTTGTTCACCGGCGGGATCAACAATCGAATGTGTTTCTTAATGGTATCGGAAAGGAAAACGTGTTCGCATTTTAATTGATTCCGGAGCTCAGGTATCCTTCATATCCAAATCTTATGTTCAAAGAGTTGGACTCAGGCGAACCAATGCGTATACCCATTAGTGCAATAAAACAAAGCATTGTGATGGCCCTAACGGGTGTTGACACAATGTGATTTCTACCCAGTGCTCTGAATGTCAAAGTGAAGAGATTCAAGTAAGCGCGGGTAAACGGCGGGAGTAACTATGACTCTCCTACGGTAGCCAAATGCTTCGTCATCTAATTAGTGACGCGGATGAATGGATTAACGAGGTTCCTACTGCCCCTGTCTAGTCATTCGACTGTGAGCGCTCGAAGCGAGCAGACGTGTTTTCATTAGCTAGTGCAGTGAGTTTTTTGAGTGATAAGCCACCACAGTGTGGAATCTTTAGTGTGTGTTTGTGTGTGGGACTCGTTTCCACAGCAAATAACGGCAACTTGTTTACGCGTAAGTTGTTTACGCAAAAGTTGTTTACGCAGTAAGTTGATTTCTTCTTATATTTTTCTTTTGTTGTATTTGCTTGAGTGAGCTGATGGAGGAGGGGAAAGCCCCGATCGATAGTGGTGGTCGGAGGGAGGATGCCTTTGTTGGCCTCACCTCCGACTGCGAGAGTGAGGCAGTTGCGTCTGATGTTCCGCTGCGGAACTTTTATTTGAAGAGTCCGCCGGTGGTAGAGGAGGGGAAAAGAAAGAAGAAGAAGAAGACGAGGAAGGCGCGCCGGGAATCCTTGGCGTCAGCCTCGGCCTCTATGGTAGATGACTCTGCCATGGAGACTGAGAGTGTTGCGGAGGCGGGTAAGGCCAGAAAGAGGCCGGTTGAAGAGGTTGCTCCGGCAAATTCACTCTTTGGCCAAGAAGGCGCTTACCGAGCCTTCTTCTTCTTCGAAGAAGGTAGGAGGGAAGAAGGTAGGCAGCAAGGAGGCAGGCAGCAAGGAGGCACGTGTGGTTTTGGTGCCCTTGCCGGCAGAGGCGGTTGCAGCGGGTAGTGGTGGTACTGCGCCAGTGGTGATGGGTCCTCCTGTGGCTAGGGCGCGCTTGACTAAAGTTGTGGCTGAAGTCAAGTCGGCTCTTCCCACAGAAGCCCCGTCGCGGGTGCAAGCCACTGCGGGCTCTGCTGGTGCGACTGGATTGCCCAAGGCGAATCCAGCGCCACCTATGTGCGGAGTAGGTAAGGATGAGCTTAGCTTGGGTTGTGTCCTAGCTAAGTTCATGAAAATAAAGAAGATGGTGGTTTCTGCCATTGGCCACCATCCTGAGGCAGGCGTTGCCTTGACGGAGATATCGTCAAGGTACGAGGAGCTCCTGATAGAGCTGTCAGGGACGCTTGAGCGTCATAGGGGTAGGGAGGACTCTGGTTCTGCTCCAGTGAGAGTTTCGGGGTCTTCGGTTGAGGGTAGGGACGGTCCAAGTGGGACCGTCAAGTGTTTAGGGGTCCCTGTTGGGATGGCGGTTGAGGGGCGACCTTCGTTCGCGCAGGTTGCCAGTACTGCCACTGTTTCTGGTGGTATGGGGGGCAAGGCTCAGGTTGGAAAACCTGATGATGAACCCGCCAAACCAGTGGAGACGTGGTCTTTAGTAGTTAAAGGCAAGAAGGGAGAGTCAGTGGGAGCACTGAGGAAGAAGGTGGTGGAGGAATTGGTGCCTGCCGTGGGTGTCAGGGTGCATACTGTGCGCCCTGGCAAGCAGGGCGGCATTCTGGTCCGCACGCCATCGGTTGCTGAGCGGGATGCTTTCCTCGGGCATGAGAAGCTCGAAGAGGTGGGTCTGTCGGCTGAAGCAGCAAGGGGTAAGTCCCTTGTCGTGCAGAGGGTGGAGAAACGGATCTCCCCCGAAGAATTCCTGGGTGAGCTGCATAAGCTAAACTTATGCAAGTTCACCGAAGAGGAGTTTGAGAAGGAGGTCTGCCTTTCCTCCCGTTGGGAGGCAGGGGATGGTCGCCTGAATGCTGTCCTACAGTGCAGCTCCAGGGCCGCGGGTATTCTTCTCGGAGAAGGGAGGTGTTATATAAAGCACTTCTCGTTTCTCGTGAAGGAGAAATCGTTGGTGCAGTGGTGTAATCGGTGTCTCGGCCTGGATCACTTCGCATCCAGGTGTAGGCAGAAGGACTCTGTGTGCTGGCGTTGTGGACAGTCGGGCCACTCTAAGCGCGATTGTGGTAATGCCATTCATTGCCGTGATTGCGACTTCAGGGGAAACCCGGCTGGACACTTTATGCTAAGCATGGATTGTCCAGTCTATGCTGCGGCGGTGGCCAGGCTGAGTGCTAGGCACTAAAATGCCAGTTAAATTAATACAATTTAACTGCCAGGGCGCTCGAGTAGCCATGTTCGAGTTAGGACAGATACTGTGTAGCTCACAGTGCAGCTTTGCGTTGTTGCAGGAACCTTACACTGTTGCAGGACATGTGAGGGGATTGCCTGCGCACATGCGATCGTTTGTGGACGACAGCGGCAATGCTGCTGTCGTAGTAAATGATGTCAACACTGTGTGTTCCCTGATAGGCTCAAGTGAATGGGGTGTGTGTGTGAATGTTGAGGGTAGCTTTGGTAGGCTGATTTTATGCAGCCTTTACTTTAAGCATGCCTTGGACATTGAACCGTTCTTGGCATACCTCGATGAGTTGCTACGGATGATTGGGAATAGCGCTGCGATTTTCGGCATTGACGCTAATGCAGTCTCCCCTTTGTGGTTCAGTAAAATGACAGGACGCACGTCCCAATTTTACAGTACCATCAGGGGGGAACTGCTAAGCGAATGGATAGCCGTTAATCGCATAGCTGTTCTCAATCAGCCTAGTGACCTATATACTTTCGATGGTCCAAACGGGCAAATATTGATATTGATGTGACCCTGGCAAATACGACGGCGCTTCGTAGCTTTGATTTTCAGTGGCGCATCCGGCGTTCTGAGGGGGTGAGTGATCACAGCCTCATGGAGGTTGAGATTGTTCGCTCCAGCGGTACGCTAGATGTGCAGGAAAATTGGAATGAGAAGCGCTGGCTTCTCAAGAATGTCGACTGGGTGTCGTACAGGAGTGAAATTGCAAGAAAGGTCACATCAACATCACTTGAGGCCTTTCAACGTTTGGGTATCGATGGTAAGGTTGCCCTCATCAATGAGTGTATGTGGGATGTCAACGACCAACTCTTTCCAAGAAGCCGTATGGTGAATCGGAAAAGGGTTAAGTGGTGGACATCTGAGTTGAATGTGAAGCGTAAGCAGGTGAGGAGATTGCGAAAGCGTTTCCAAACCTGTAGACGTCACGGATCTGCAGACATGGATCAGGCAAAACTTGCTTACAGGCATGGTTTGGCTGAATACAAGAGTATGCTTGTCCGCAGCAAGAATGACAATTGGAGGACCTTTGCCGAGGAACACCGAGATGACCCCTGGGGTCGTCTTTACCGTGTTTGTCGGGGAAGGAAATCTTTGGAGCTTGGGGCCATCCATCATGAGGGCCAAGTGCTCACATCATGGAGGGACTGTGTATCTGTCCTGATGGGTACTTTCTTTCCCAGAGCCATTGTTTCGAATGATCCACTTGTGGATTTGCCGGGCGATGTGCCTGCGGTTACTGAAGGTGAAATTGGCTGCGCGATTTCTAGGCTTAAATCGAGGAAGTCACCAGGATTCGACGGACTAACTGGAGAGATGGTGAAAGCTATCTGGACAGTGGTTTCCGAATACTTGATGGCTCTTTACTCGTGCTGTGTCAGGGAGAATTATTTTCCCCTGGAATGGAAATGTGCAAAGGTGATAGTTCTGCTGAAGTCTAATGATAGGGTGAGGACCAATCCTCGTTCATATCGTGGCATCAGTCTCCTTCCTGTACTTGGAAAGGTGCTGGAAAGAGTCTTGGTGGACAGACTGATGCAGCGCATCCCTGAGCAGTCTCCATTCCAGTTCGGTTTTAAACCAGGGCGCAGTGTCGAAGATGCTTGGCTGCGCGTAAAGGACACTGTTGACGGATCTGCTGGGAAGTATGTCCTTGGTATCTTCATTGATTTCAAGGGCGCTTTCGATTGCCTTGACTGGGCAAGTGTGCTGCGGAGGTTGCAGGAGGTAGGGACTAGGGAGGGTTCCTTGTGGAAGAGCTATTTTTCCAACAGGTCAGCTCGTGTTGTCAATTCTTTTGACAGTGTGATGGTAGGTGTTGAGAGGGGATGTCCTCAGGGGTCTGTTGCTGGTCCATATATATGGAACTTGATGATGGATCCTCTGCTGCTGCTTCTTTCATCCTGGCAGTCGTACTGCAGTGTTGTCGCGTATGCCGATGATCTCCTTATCCTTCTCGAAGGCCAGTCTCGTGCTGAGTTGGAGAGTAGGGGTACGGAGGCCATGGGCGTGGTGACTAACTGGGGATCGAGTGTCGGTGTGGAAGTGGCGGTGGAAAAGACGTCCTTGATGCTGCTCAAGGGTAAATTATCCTTGAATCGGCCTCCAGTTGTTAGAGCTGCCGGGTTGAGTATAAGATACGTGACGGAAGTCAAGTATCTTGGCATCAATATCGGAGAGAGGATGAACTTTGTTCCTCATCTTGTAAAGATGAGAGCAAGACTCACATCCCTCGTGCCAGCAGTCAGACGGGTGCTGAAGTGTGAGTGGGGTCTGTCGGGGCAAGCAGTCCGGACTGTATATGGTGGACTTTTTGTTGCATGCGCGGCATTTGGTGCACCGGTATGGTACGATGTTGCTAAGACCGTGACAGGAAGAAGCAAGCTCCTGACTTGTCAGCGAACTATGCTCCTTGGTTCACTTCGAGTATGTAAGACTGTCTCAACGGAGGCTCTACAAGTGTTGGCAGGTGTGCCACCGCTAGATCTGGAGGTCATCCGTCGTGGTATGGCCGGCAGATTACGGAGGCAGCGGCCGCTCTCAGCATCTGACTGGAGCGAGTGCCGGAATGTTCAGGGTCTAAGTGCCCGCGAACGGAAGGCCCTGTTGGAGAATGGCGTACTGTCGAGGTGGCAGTTGCGTTGGGGGGAAAGCAGCAAGGGAAGAGTAACGTTCGAGTTCCTTCCTGAAGTTGCTTATGCGTGTGGGCGGGAGTGTCTGGACTTCTCTCTCTATGCGGGCTTTCTGCTGACTGGGCATGGTTCCCTTAATGCTTTCTTGCATGAAAGGGCCCTAGCTGCGTCAGCAGAGTGCTCGTGTGGTGCAACGAGAGAAGATTGGAGACATGTGCTAATCGAGTGTCCGCGATATGCTCACTGCAGGGATCTCTCTGCGATGGGTGTAGTGCGGGTAGGTGACACTTGGGATTTCAGTCGTGTTCTCTTCTCAAGGGAGACGGCTGACAATCTAGCCATCTTTGCCGAACAAATCTTTCGGATACGGAGGCAATAAGGGCAATGTTGTCCTTGTAGTAGAAACTGCTGTTTAACAAGGGGTTCACTTAGCGCTGGCCTCAGTTTGTGGTGCTCGACTCAAAAAGAGTCCTGGCTATACGAGGTTGGCGCAAGTCATAGTGTAGTCTGCGGCTATATGCTTCCAGGGCTCCCGATTTACTGGCAGGTTGGACTAAGTCCGCAACCTCCTTGTAACTTGCAGATGGTGGATGTTTGGGCGGGAGGGGGGCCGTACAGGTCTCATCCTGACCCACTCGGATCCCATTTGGGGGTTCTCCCCAACATATTGCTTCTTGCTATGGTAATGGCGCCTTATGTTGTTGTGTTTTTACTAGGCAACATTTGGGCCGGAGCCGTAATAAGTTGTCGTGTGGGGCATGGGGTGCCTGTTCATGTGATCGGTGATGACTCGACCTCGCAACTTTGCGTCGGTTACGGGGGTGTATAATGCCAGTGGTTCTATGCGCGAACTAACCGGTTCTTCGAGTAGTAGTAGTTTTGTTGTCCTTGTCTTTAGGTATGCCAGTTTGCCTTCGCTTTCTGGGGATTTTCGGTGGAGATGAGTGCATGTGTTACGTACCTGCACTCTCCTTCAATTTGATTTTTCGGTAGTGGCATGGAACGATTTGGTTAGTGCATGCCTCGGTCTGACCTTGCTGGGATTTCCGGGCGGAATTGTGTTGTCTTGTGCTGTATTTTTGTGTAGATGATGCATTTCGATCATTGGTCTCTGCCTCGACTAACTGATTCGAAGTGCGTCATCTAAAAGGTTGCTAGGCCTTGAGTGTTAAGGCACTTATCTAGAAGTGACCTCACGGTTGCGAAAGCCTGACCAGAGGCTATATTCTGGTACCATGGGAGATAGCAGGCCCCGGAAAGGATATTTCTTTTCCGTGCTATTAAGAGGTAGGCCCCCTAGTGGGAGTATCATGGTGGCTGTGGTTGCCCAAAATCGCGGGCGCATATAGCATCTTATGATCCTATAACATCCAGGATCTGTGGATGCTAGAGGTGTTAGATAGGCCTCGCCCTCAGCAAGGTTTGTGGTCGCCCTTAAGCGTCACTAAATTGTTACTGGGGTGGTGAATACCTCCTCAGGGCGGTGGTCAACGCTTAATTTGACTCCGTTATTGTGGGTAGGCCCACCGTGAAGTTTGCCAATAATTGGCCGGGTATTCACGTTAAGCACACTCTTCGACTTTCTGCCCCTGTCTAGTATTCGACTGTGAGCGCTCGAAGCGAGCAGACGTGTTAGCTAGTTAGTGCAGTGAGTTTTTCAGTGATAAGCCACCACAGTGTGGAATCTTTTGTGTGTGTTTGTGTGTGGGACTCGTTTCCACAGCAAAGTAACGGCAACTTGTTTACGCGTAAGTTGTTTACGCAAAGTTGTTTACGCAGTGAGTAGATTTCTTTCTTATATTTTTCTTTTGTTGTATTTGCCTTCTGAGTGAGCTGATGGAGGAGGGGAAAGCCCCGATCGATAGTGGCGGTCGGAGGGAGGATGCCTTTGTTGGCCTCTCCTCCGACTGCGAGAGTGAGGCAGTTGCGTCTGATGTTCCGCTGCGGAACTTCTATTTGAAGAGTCCGCCGGTGGTAGAGGAGGGCAAAAGGAAGAAGAAGAAGAAGACGAGGAAGGCGCGCCGGGAATCCTTGGCGTCAGCCTCGGCCTCTATAGTAGATGACTCTGCCATGGAGACTGAGAGTGTTGCGGAGGCGGGTAAGGCCAGAAAGAGGCCGGTTGAAGAGGTTGCTCCGGCAAATTCTTCTGGTCCGGACTCTTTGGTGGCCAAGAAGGCGCTTACCGAGCCTTCTTCTTCTTCTTCTTCGAAGAAGGTAGGAGGTAAGAAGGTAGGCAGCAAGGAGGCACGTGTGGTTTTGGTGCCTTTGCCGGCAGAGGCGGTTGCAGCGGGTAGTGGTGGTACTGCGCCAGTGGTGATGGGTCCTCCTGTGGCTAGGGCGCGCTTGACTAAAGCTGTGGCTGAAGTCAAGTCGGCTCTTCCCACAGAAGCCCCGTCGCGGGTGCAAGCCATTGCGGGCTCTGCTGGTACGACTGGATTGCCCAAGGCGAATCGAGTAGGGAGGACTCCGGTTCTGCTCCAGTGAGAGTTTCGGAATCTTCGGTTGAGGGTAGGGACGGTCCAAGTGGGACCGTCAAGTGTTTAGGGGTCCCTGTTGGGATGGCGGTTGAGGGGCGACCTTCGTTCGCGCAGGTTGCCAGTACTGCCACTGTTTCTGGTGGTATGGGGGGCAAGGCTCAGGTTAGAAAACCTGATGTTGAACCCGCCAAACCAGTGGAGACGTGGTCTTTAGTAGTTAAAGGCAAGAAGGGAGAAACCGTGGGGGCACTGCAGAAGAAGGTGGTGGAGGAACTGGTGCCTGCCGTGGGTGTCAGGGTGCATACTGTGCGCCCTGGCAAGCAGGGCGGCATTCTGGTCCGCACGCCATCGGTTGCTGAGCGGGATGCTTTCCTCGGGCATAAGAAGCTCGAAGAGGTGGGTCTGTCGGCTGAAGCAGCAAGGGGTAAGTCTCTTGTCGTGCAGAGGGTGGAGAAACGGATCTCCCCCGAAGAATTCCTGGGTGAGCTGCGTAAGCTAAACTTATGCAAGTTCACCGAAGAGGAGTTTGAGAAGGAGGTCTGCCTTTCCTCCCGTTGGGAGGCAGGGGATGGTCGCCTGAATGCTGTCCTACAGTGCAGCTCCAGGGCCGCGGGTATTCTTCTCGGAGAAGGGAGGTGTTATATAAAGCACTTCTCGTTTCTCGTGAAGGAGAAATCGTTGGTGCAATGGTGCAATCGGTGTCTCGGCCTGGATCACTTCGCATCCAGGTGTAGGCAGAAGGACTCTGTGTGCTGGCGTTGTGGACAGTCGGGCCACTCTAAGCGCGATTGTGGTAATGCCATTCATTGCCGTGATTGCGACTTCAGGGGAAACCCGGCTGGACACTTTATGCTAAGCATGGATTGTCCAGTCTATGCTGCGGTGGCCAGGGCGAGTGCTAGGCACTAAAATGCCAGTTAAATTAATTCAATTTAACTGCCAGGGCGCTCGAGTAGCCATGTTCGAGTTAGGACAGATACTGTGTAGCTCACAGTGCAGCTTTGCGTTGTTGCAGGAACCTTACACTGTTGCAGGACATGTGAGGGGATTGCCTGCGCACATGCGATCGTTTGTGGACGACAGTGGCAATGCTGCTGTCGTAGTAAATGATGTCAACACTGTGTGTTCCCTGATAGGCTCAAGTGAATGGGGTGTGTGTGTGAATGTTGAGGGTAGCTTTCGTAGGCTGATTTTATGCAGCCTTTACTTTAAGCATGCCCTGGACATTGAACCGTACTTGGCATACCTCGATGAGTTGCTACGGATGATTGGGAATAGCGCTGCGATTTTCGGCATTGACGCTAATGCAGTCTCCCCTTTGTGGTTCAGTAAAATGACAGGACGCACGTCCCAATTTTACAGTACCATCAGGGGGGAACTGCTAAGCGAACGGATAGCCGTTAATCGCATAGCTGTTCTCAATCAGCCTAGTGACCTATATACTTTCGATGGTCCAAACGGGCAAAGTGATATTGATGTGACCCTGGCAAATACGACGGCGCTTCGTAGCTTTGATTTTCAGTGGCGCATCCGGCGTTCTGAGGGGGTGAGTGATCACAGCCTCATGGAGGTTGAGATTGTTCGCTCCAGCGGTACGCTAGATGTGCAGGAAAATTGGAATGAGAAGCGCTGGCTTCTCAAGAATGTCGACTGGGTGTCGTACAGGAGTGAGATTGCAAGAAAGGTCACATCAACATCACTTGAGGCCTTTCAACGTTTGGGTATCGATGGTAAGGTTGCCCTCATCAATGAGTGTATGTGGGATGTCAACGACCAACTCTTTCCAAGAAGCCGTATGGTGAATCGGAAAAGGGTTAAGTGGTGGACATCTGAGTTGAATGTGAAGCGTAAGCAGGTGAGAAGATTGCGAATGCGTTTCCAAACCTGTAGACGTCACGGATCTGCAGACATGGATCAGGCAAAACTTGCTTACAGGCATGGTTTGGCTGAATACAAGAGTATGCTTGTCCGCAGCAAGAATGACAATTGGAGGACCTTTGCCGAGGAACACCGAGATGACCCTTGGGGTCGTCTTTACCGTGTTTGTCGGGGAAGGAAATCTTTGGAGCTTGGGGCCATCCATCATGAGGGCCAAGTGCTCACATCATGGAGGGACTGTGTATCTGTCCTGATGGGTACTTTCTTTCCCAGAGCCATTGTTTCGAATGATCCACTTGTGGATTTGCCGGGCGATGTGCCTGCGGTTACTGAAGGTGAAATTGGCTGCGCGATTTCTAGGCTTAAATCGAGGAAGTCTCGTGCTGTGTCAGGGTGTCAGGGAGAATTATTTTCCCCTGGAATGGAAATGTGCAAAGGTGATAGTTCTGCTGAAGTCTAATGATAGGGTGAGGACCAATCCTCGCTCCTATCGTGGCATCAGTCTCCTTCCTGTACTTGGAAAGGTGCTGGAAAGAGTCTTGGTGGACAGACTGATGCAGCGCATCACTGAGCAGTCTCCATTCCAGATTGGTTTAAACCAGGGCGCAGTGTCGAAGATGCTTGGCTGTGCGTAAAGGACACTGTTGACGGATCTGCTGGGAAGTATGTCCTTGGTATCTTCATTGATTTCAAGGGCGCTTTCGATTGCCTTGACTAGGCAAGTGTGCTGCGGAGGTTGCAGGAGGTAGGGACTAGGGAGGGTTCCTTGTGGAAGAGCTATTTTTCCAACAGGTCAGCTCGTGTTGTCAATTCTTTTGACAGTGTGATGGTAGGTGTTGAGAGGGGATGTCCTCAGGGGTCTGTTGCTGGTCCATATGTATGGAACTTGATGATGGATCCTCTGCTGCTGCTTCTTTCATCCTGGCAGTCGTACTGCAGTGTTGTCGCGTATGCTGATGATCTCCTTATACTTCTCCAAGGCCAGTCTCGTGCTGAGTTGGAGAATAGGGGTACGGAGGCCATGGGCGTGGTGACTAACTGGGGATCGAGTGTCGGTGTGGAAGTGGCGGTGGAAAAGACGTCCTTGATGCTGCTCAAGGGTAAATTATTCTTGAATCGGCCTCCAGTTGTTAGAGCTGCCGGGTTGAGTATAAGAGGATGAACTTTGTTCCTCATCTTGTAAAGATGAGAGCAAAACTCACATCCCTCGTGCCAGCAGTCAGACGGGTGCTGAAGTGTGACTGGGGTCTGTCGGGGCAAGCAGTCCGGACTGTATATGGTGGACTTTTTGTTGCATGCGCGGCATTTGGTGCACCGGTATGGTACGATGCTGCTAAGACCGTGACAGGAAGAAGCAAGCTCCTTACTTGTCAGCGAACTATGCTCCTTGGTTCACTTCGAGTATGCAAGACTGTCTCAACGGAGGCTCTACAAGTGTTGGCAGGTGTGCCACCGCTAGATCTGGAGGTCATCCGTCGTGGTATGGCCGGCAGATTACGGAGGCAGCGGCCGCTCTCAGCATCTGACTGGAGCGAGTGCCGGAATGTTCAGGGTCTAAGTGCCCGCGAACGGAAGGCCCTGTTGGAGAATGGCGTACTGTCGAGGTGGCAGTTGCGTTGGGGGGAAAGCAGCAAGGGAAGAGTAACGTTCGAGTTCCTTCCTGAAGTTGCTTATGCGTGTGGGCGGGAGTGTCTGGACTTCTCTCTCTATGCGGGCTTTCTGCTGACTGGGCATGGTTCCCTTAATGCTTTCTTGCATGAAAGGGCCCTAGCTGCGTCAGCAGAGTGCTCGTGTGGTGCACCGAGAGAAGATTGGAGACATGTGCTAATCGAGTGTCCGCGATATGCTCACTGCAGGGATCTCTCTGCGATGGGTGTAGTGCGGGTAGGTGACACTTGGGATTTCAGTCGTGTTCTCTTCTCAAGGGAGACGGCTGACAATCTAGCCATCTTTGCCGAACAAATCTTTCGGATACGGAGGCAATAGTGGCAATGTTGTCCTTGTAGTAGAAACTGCTGTTTAACAAGGGGTTCACTTAGCGCTGGCCTCAGTTTGTGGTGCTCGACTCACAAAGAGTCCTGGCTATACGAGGTTGGCGCAAGTCATAGTGTAGTCTGCGGCTATATGCTTCCAGGGCTCCCGATTTACTGCCAGGTTGGACTAAGTCCGCAACCTCCTTGTAACTTGCAGATGGTGGATGTTTGGGCGGGAGGGGGGCCGTACAGGTCTCATCCTGACCCACTCGGATCCCATTTGGGGGTTCTCCCCAACATTGCTTCTTGCTATGGTAATGGCGCCTTATTTTGTTGTGTTTTTACTAGGCAACATTTGGGCCGGAGCCGTAATAAGTTGTCGTGTGGGGCATGGGGTGCCTGTTCATGTGATCGGTGATGACTCGACCTCGCAACTTTGCGTCGGTTTCGGGGGTGTATAATGCCAGTGGTTCTATGCGCGAACTAACCGGTTCTTCGAGTAGTAGTAGTTTTGTTGCCCTTGTCTTTAGGTATGCCAGTTTGCCTTCGCTTTCTGGGGATTTTCGGTGGAGATGAGTGCATGTGTTACGTACCTGCACTCTCCTGCAATTTGATTTTTCGGTAGTGGTATGGAACGATTTGGTTAGTGCATGCCTCGGTCTGACCTTGCTGGGATTTCCGGGCGGAATTGTGTTGTCTTGTGCTGTATTTTTGTGTAGATGATGCATTTCGATCATTGGTCACTGCCTCGACTAACTGATTCGAAGTGCGTCATCTAAAAGGTTGCTAGGCCTTGAGTATTAAGGCACTTATCTAGAAGTGACCTCACGGTTGCGAAAGCCTGACCAGAGGCTATATTCTGGTACCATGGGAGATAGCAGGCCCCGGAAAGGATATTTCTTTTCCGTGCTATCAAGAGGTAGGCCCCCTAGTGGGAGTATCATGGTGGCTGTGGTTGCCCAAAATCGCGGGCGCATATAGCATCCTATGATCCTATAACATCCAGGATCTGTGGATGGTAGAGGTGTTAGATAGGCCTCGCCCTCAGCAAGGTTTGTGGTCGCCCTTAAGCGTCACTAAATTGTTACTGGGGTGGTGAATACCTCCTCAGGGCGGTGGTCAACGCTTAATTTGACTCCGTTATTGTGGGTAGGCCCACCGTGAAGTTTGCCAATAATTGGCCGGGTATTCACGTTAAGCACACTCTTCGACTTTCTGCCCCTGTCTAGTCATTTTCGACTGTGAGCGCTCGAAGCGAGCAGACGTTTTAGCTAGTTAGTGCAGTGATTTATTCAGTGATAAGCCACCACAGTGTGGGATCTTTAGTGTGTGTTTGTGTGTGGGACTCGTTTCCACAGCAAAGTAACGGCAACTTGTTTACGCGTAAGTTGTTTACGCAAAGTTGTTTACGCAGTGAGTAGATTTCTTTTCTTATATTTTTTTTTGTTTTGTTTGTTTTTGCTTTCTGAGTGAGCTGATGGAGGAGGGGAAAGCCCCGATCGATAGTGGCGGTCGGAGGGGGGATGCCTTTGTTGGCCTCTCCTCCGACTGCGAGAGTGAGGCAGTTGCCTCTGATGTGCCGCTGCGGAACTTCTATTTGAAGAGTCCGCCGGTGGTAAAGGAGGGCAAAAGGAAGAAGAAGACGAGGAAGGCGCGCCGGGAATCCTTGGCGTCAGCCTCGGCCTCTATAGTAGATGACTCTGCCATGGAGACTGAGAGTGTTGCGGAGGCGGGTAAGGCCAGAAAGAGGCCGGTTGAAGAGGTTGCTCCGGCAAATTCTTCTGGTCCGGACTCTTTGGTGGCCAAGAAGGCGCTTACCGAGCCTTCTTCTTCTTCTTCTTCGAAGAAGGTAGGAGGTAAGAAGGTAGGCAGCAAGGAGGCACGTGTGGTTTTGGTGCCTTTGCCGGCAGAGGCGGTTGTTGCAGCGGGTAGTGGTGGTACTGTGCCAGTGGTGATGGGTCCTCCTGTGGCTAGGGCGCGCTTGAATAAAGCTGTGGCTGAAGTCAAGTCGGCTCTTCCCACAGGAGCCCCGTCGCGGGTGCAAGCCATTGCGGGCTCTGCTGTTGCAAGTGCCCTGCCGAAGGCGAAGCCAGCGCCACCTATGCGCGAGTCAAGGCAGGCTGAGGTTTTGACCTTGGCTATTGTCTTGGATAAGTTTAGGGAGATCAGAACAGGGACGCTCGAGCGTCATAGGGGTAGGGCGGACTCCGGATGTGCTCCTGCAGTGGGAGCTTCGGAGTCTGTAAAGGGCAGGGACGGTCCATGTGGGACCGTCAAATCGCTAGGTGTCCCGGTTGGGATGAGCGTTGAGGGACGACCTTCGTTCGCGCAGGTAGCCAGCACTGCCACTGTTTCGGGTGGTATGGGGGGCAAATGCCAGGTTAAAAAACCTGATGTGGAACCTGCCAGACCACTTGAGACGTGGTCTTTTGTTGTTAAGGGCAAGAAGGGAGAGTCAGTGGGAGCACTGAGGAGAAGGTGGTGGAGGAATTGGTGCCTGCCGTGGGTGTCAGGGTGCATACTGTGCGCCCTGGCAAGCAAGGTGGCATTCTGGTCCGCACGCCATCGGTTGCTGAGCGGGATGCTTTCCTCGGGCATAAGAAGCTCGAAGAGGTGGGTCTGTTGGCCGAAGCAGCAAGGGGTAAGTCTCTTGTCGTGCAGAGGGTGGAGAAACGGATCTCCCCGAAGAATTCCTGGGTGAGCTGCATAAGCTAAACTTATGCAAGTTCACCAAAGAGGAGTTTGAGAAGGAGGTCTGCCTTTCCAACCGTTGGGAGGCAAGGGATGGTCGCCTGAATGCTGTCCTACAGTGCAGCTCCAGGGCCGCGGGTATCCTTCTCGGAGAAGGGAGGTGTTATATAAAGCACTTCTCGTTTTTCGTGAAGGAGAAATCGTTGGTGCAATGGTGCAATCGGTGTCTCGGCCTGGATCACTTCGCATCCAGGTGTAGGCAGAAGGACTCTGTGTGCTGGCGTTGTGGACAGTCGGGCCACTCTAAGCGCGATTGTGGTAATGCCATTCATTGCCGTGATTGCGACTTCAGGGGAAACCCGGCTGGACACTTTATGCTAAGCATGGATTGTCCAGTCTATGCTGCGGCGGTGGCCAGGGCGAGTGCTCGACACTAAAAATGCCAGTTAAATTCATTCAATTTAACTGCCAGGGCACTCGAGTAGCCATGTTCGAGTTAGGACAGATACTGTGTAGCTCACAGTGCAGCTTTGCGTTGTTGCAGGAACCTTACACTGTTGCAGGACATGTGAGGGGATTGCCTGCGCACATGCGATCGTTTGTGGAAGACAGTGGCAATGCTGCTGTCGTAGTAAATGATGTCAACACTGTGTGTTCCCTGATAGGCTCAAGTGAATGGGGTGTGTGTGTGAATGTTGAGGGTAGCTTTGGCAGGCTGATTTTATGCAGCCTTTACTTTAAGCATGCCTTGGTCATTGAACCGTACTTGGCATACCTCGATGAGTTGCTACGGATGATTGGGAATAGCGCTGCGATTTTCGGCATTGACGCTAATGCAGTCTCCCCTTTGTGGTTCAGTAAAATGACAGGACGCACGTCCCAATTTTACAGTACCATCAGGGGGAACTGCTAAGCGAATGGATAGCCGTTAATCGCATAGCTGTTCTCAATCAGCCTCGTGACCTATTTACTTTCGATGGTCCAAACGGGCAAAGTGATGTTGATGTCACCCTGGCAAATACGACGGCGCTTCGTAGCTTTGATTTTCAGTGGTGCAAAAGGTTAGAAACTCGTTTCCACGCCCTGGAAAGACGTCTGGCAACTGATCCTAAACTACGCGATCAATACGTTTCCTGTATTGAGGATTACATTAAACTTGGTCACATGCGCGAAGTGGATGAAGAAGCGATTTCCGGCAGAGGTCATTATTACCTCCCACACCACGCAGTCATCAAAGAATGTAGTTCCACAACAAAGGTGAGGGTAGTTTTCGATGCGTCTTACAAGACATCGGACGGAACGTCTTTAAATGACCAATGATTCAATCGGAGATGTATGTCGACGATTTGCTAACAGGCGCAGACACCATTGTTGAAGCTGAAAAGAAAAGGAAAGAAATTCAAACAGTTTTAGAAAGAGCAGGGTTTTACTTACGCAAATGGACAGCTAATGCTAATACAGCTAATGAGCTTATTGAAGGAATACCAACAAAGGATCGAGAATCATCTCTTGTCATCCCGGCCGAATCAGGTAGTGTGAAAAGGCTTGGTATTAATTGGATTCCGAGCGAAAACTACTTTAGCTTTCGCTTCACTCCACCAGATGGCCAGCAGCCGACCAAGCGTTTTGCCCTTTCAACTACAGCTCGATTGTTCGATCCAATGGGATGGATTTCTCCATGCATCCAAAGAGCAATGCTCATCATGCAGTCCATTTGGAAATGTAAGCTTGCCTGGGATGACAGATTAAATGTAGAACTGTTAGAAGAATGGAACAACTTCTATGAAGACTTACCTGCCATCAGCAAAATACGCGTTCTAAGATGAGTCCACACATTAGGTCTAGGAAGAAATCGCAAGGAACTGCATGGATTCAGCGACGCGTCAGAGAAGGCATACGGAGCAGCGGTTTATCTTCGAACAGAAGATGATGATGGAAAAATACAGATGCACCTCCTGATGTCCAAGCCCAAAGTCGCTCCGATACAACCAGTCAGTCTGCCATGCCTCGAACACTGCGGCGCTGTGATCTTGGCCAAACTGCTACATCATGTGGCTCACACTCCCAACCTAGAACACACCAAGATGTGTATCGGCAATAACGCTGGCATGGATCCAGGCACCAGCTTCACGATGGGAGACTTTCATCAGAAACCGGGTAGGTAAAATTCATCGATTGACAGAGGTCCGTATCTGGAAACACATCTCTACGAAACACAACCCAGCTGATTTGGTATCCAGAGGTATGCTGCCGACATAGATTATTTGCAAAAACCTATGGTGGTATGGCCAGGAATACTTAAAATCAAAATGGAACTTCGAAATCCCTACACAACAAACAATCAACAACACAGTAGAAGGAAAAACAACAGTGGCAGTGAATCACATCAACGTGACGGACTTGTCTGCAACAGTCGAGCGTTTCTCGGACTTAAACCGTCTTACACGCACCAGAGGTTACTGCAAGAGGTTTATCCAGGACGCGCAGAGGCCCCATGGTTCAAGAATCTTTCCCCCCTTATATCCGGAGGAAACCGCCGAAACGCACAACACGCTTATCAGCTGGAATGGACAAGGATGGAATGCTTAGAGTCGGCGGAAGACTCAAACACGCACCGCTTTCGTACGATCAAAAACATCCTATCATCTTAAACCCTGGACATCATTTGACCCGACTGATTATAAAACTCGAACATGACAGAACATTACACGGCGGGTTACAATTAATGGTATGCTGGCTGCGAGAAAGGTATTGGATACTGCAAGTCAAACGTGTCGTCAAAAGACAATTCACAACTGCACAATTTGTTACCGGTTCCGCTGTAAGACAGCACAGCAGATGATGGGAGAGTTTCCAGCACCAAGAGTCAGGATTTCCAGACCCTTTACCCATGTTGGCATTGACTACGCTGGACCGGTCACAATTAAAACATGGAAAGGTCGTGGAGACAAATTTCTCAAAGGGTAAATTAGTGTTTTTATCTGTCTCGCGACTAAGGCAATCCATTTGAAAGCGGTAATTGATCTGACGACGCAAGCATTTTTAGCCGCATTTCGACGATTCACAGCCAGAAGAGGAGTTTGTAGCCCAGTTTACAGCGACTGTGGGACAAATTTTGTCGAAGCAGAGGCCGGACTGGACCGTCTCCTAAAGGCGGGTGCAACAGATTGGAAGAGTATCGCTGAGTAGTCATCAACACATGGTATAAAGTGGAACTTCATCCCCCTGCTTCTCCCCACTTTGGCGGACTATGGGAAGCAGGAGTTAAGAGTGTCAAATACCACCTCAAAAGAGTCATTGGTAATGGAACGCTGATTTTCGAAGAACTCGTCACGCTTCTGTCACAGATAGAAGCATGTCTGAATTCAAGACCTCTATGTCCCTTATCGTGTGATCCAGATGGCTTCCAAACGCTGACACCAGCACACTTCCTCATAGGAGACACGATGCTCACAGTTCCTGAACCCGATATGGCCACATGCAAACACACGCTACACGATCGATGGAAAGTGTTACAAACTAACGCGACTACAACAACGGCCGAAATGGTTGAAACAGCATCCCCAGTCAAAGATCTGTGACCTTGTTTTGATCAAGAATGAACGACTTCCCCCAGCACGATGGTACCTCGGCCGAATTATCGACAACCATCCCGGTGCAGACCAGCTCACAAGAGTGGTAACAGTCAAAACGCACCACGGTGAATTTCGAAGACCTGAAGACCCGATGCCCACCAGATCTACAGAAACAAACACAAAAAAAAAAAACTCTCACTAGAAAACATTTAACACTTAACATTGAACAAATGGGTTGACAATGTTGCGCACGACTGTCATCATACCTACATATTCTGCGTACCAAACACACACACACACTCGTTCGCACACTTTTCGCAAGCCTTTCAAACATACAGTTCACTCATTACCCCGTAGTTATACAACCCATTCATTCTATATAACACTCATAAAACTCAATCACACAATCACTCAATGCACTCAAGAAGAAACCCATTTCCATTACACACGCACCTCAACCCAAGCCAATTCAATTTGGATTGAAAAAAAAATAAAGCCCACAAGGCATTTATAACTTAATAACTAAATAATTAATACAATAATATCACACGATCACTCACCACATTATGTATATATAGATATAATTAAAACGACACTTTATATAATTAAAACGCTCACCAACCTAAAACACCACACTCACTGAATTATTACAAACAAAACTAAATCAGAATGAAAGAATAAGGGGTCTCATACGGCTTTCCAGTCCATAGGTCCATGCCTCACTTCAACTTCCAGTCCATCGTTGCGGGTTGCAATAATATAAACAAGCGGGTCGTCACTCATGTGTCGTTTTCATTTGTCTTGTTTGTTTTTGATTATGCATATTTTGTTCCGTGTCACTAATTCCTCTTTTATCATTGCATGAGTGAACCAAGCATGATTCTCCAGGGTCGTGAAAGAGGATTAAAAGAAATTAAACTTGCAGTGGATGAAGCCCCAATCAGTCCTTTAAAGATGCAATGATGATGTTGAGAACGTTGTTCACCGGCGGAACAATCGAACAATCGAATGTGTTTCTTAATGGTATCGGAAAGGAAAACGTGTTCGCATTTTAATTGATTCCGGAGCTCAGGTATCCTTCATATCCAAATCTTATGTTCAAAGAGTTGGACTCAGGCGAACCAATGCGTATACCCATTAGTGCAATAAAACAAAGCATTGTGATGGCCCTAACGGGTGTTGACACAATGTGATTTCTACCCAGTGCTCTGAATGTCAAAGTGAAGAGATTCAAGTAAGCGCGGGTAAACGGCGGGAGTAACTATGACTCTCCTACGGTAGCCAAATGCTTCGTCATCTAATTAGTGACGCGGATGAATGGATTAAGAGGTTCCTACTGCCCCTGTCTAGTCATTCCACTGTGAGCACTCGTAGCGAGCAGTCGTGTTTTCATTAGCTAGTGCAGTGATAGTGATTTCAGAAGTTTAGTGATAAGCCACAGTAGAGTGGTCATTTAGTTAGTGTTTGTGTGTGTGAAATTTTTTTTTTCCACACTAACGGTAACGTGTTTACGCGAAACTTGTTTACGCAAAAACTTGTTTACGCCGTAACTAGTGATATTGGGTGAGTTGCTTTTGTATACTTATTTAGTGTATTTAGGCTATTAAGTGTTGTTGGAGTAACACATGGTGGAGGATTGTAGTGGTGGTCGGAGGGAGGATGCCTTTGTTGGCCTCACCTCCGACTGCGAGAGTGACGCAGTTGCCTCTGATGTTCCGCTGCGGAACTTCTATTTGATGAGTCCGCCGGTGGTAGAGGAGGGCAAAAGAAAGAAGAAGAAGAAGACGAGGAAGGCGCGCCGGGAATCCTTGGCGTCAGCCTCGGCCTCTATAGTAGATGACTCTGCCATGGAGACTGAGAGTGTTGCGGAGGCGGGTAAGGCCAGAAAGAGGCCGGTTGAAGAGGTTGCTCCGGCAAATTCTTCTGGTCCGGACTCTTTGGTGGCCAAGAAGGCGCTTACCGAGCCTTCTTCTTCTTCTTCGAAGAAGGTAGGAGGTAAGAATGTAGGCAGCAAGGAGGCAGGCAGCAAGGAGGCACGTGTGGTTTTGGTGCCTTTGCCGGCAGAGGCGGTTGCAGCGGGTAGTGGTGGTACTGCGCCAGTGGTGATGGGTCCTCCTGTGGCTAGGGCGCGCTTGACTAAAGCTGTGGCTGAAGTCAAGTCGACTCTTCCCACAGAAGCCCCGTCGCGGGTGCAAGCCACTGCGGGCTCTGCTGGTGCGACTGGATTGCCCAAGGCGAATCCAGCGCCACCTATGTGCGGAGTAGGGAAGGATGAGCTTAGCTTGGGTTGTGTCCTAGCTAAGTTCATGGAAATAAAGAAGGTGGTTTCTGCCATTGGCCACCATCCTGAGGCAGGCGTTGCCTTGACGGAGATATCGTCAAGGTACGAGGAGCTCCTGATAGAGCTGACAGGGACGCTTGAGCGTCATAGGGGTAGGGAGGACTCCAGTTCTGCTCCAGTGAGAGTTTCGGAGTCTTCAGTTGAGGGTAGGGACGGTCCAAGTGGCACCGTCAAGTGTTTAGGGGTCCCTGTTGGGATGGCGGTTGAGGGGCGACCTTCGTTCGCGCAGGTTGCCAGTACTGCCACTGTTTCTGGTGGTATGGGGGGCAAGGCTAAGGTTAGAAAACCTGTGTTAGCCAAACCAGTGGAGACGTGGTCTTTAGTAGTTAAAGGCAAGAAGGGAGAAACCGTAGGGGCACTGCAGAAGAAGGTGGTGGAGGAACTGGTGCCTGCCGTGGGTGTCAGGGTGCATACTGTGCGCCCTGGCAAGCAGGGCGGCATTCTGGTCCGCACGCCATCGGTTGCTGAGCGGGATGCTTTCCTCGGGCATAAGAAGCTCGAAGAGGTGGGTCTGTCGGCTGAAGCAGCAAGGGGTAAGTCTCTTGTCGTGCAGAGGGTGGAGAAACGGATCTCCCCCGAAGAATTCCTGGGTGAGCTGCATAAGCTAAACTTATGCAAGTTCACCGAAGAGGAGTTTGAGAAGGAGGTCTGCCTTTCCTCCCGTTGGGAGGCAGGGGATGGTCGCCTGAATGCTGTCCTACAGTGCAGCTCCAGGGCCGCGGGTATTCTTCTCGGAGAAGGGAGGTGTTATATAAAGCACTTCTCGTTTCTCGTGAAGGAGAAATCGTTGGTGCAATGGTGCAATCGGTGTCTCGGCCTGGATCACTTCGCATCCAGGTGTAGGCAGAAGGACTCTGTGTGCTGGCGTTGTGGACAGTCGGGCCACTCTAAGCGCGATTGTGGTAATGCCATTCATTGCCGTGATTGCGACTTCAGGGGAAACCCGGCTGGACACTTTATGCTAAGCATGGATTGTCCAGTCTATGCTGCGGTGGCCAGGGCGAGTGCTAGGCACTAAAATGCCAGTTAAATTAATTCAATTTAACTGCCAGGGCGCTCGAGTAGCCATGTTCGAGTTAGGACAGATACTGTGTAGCTCACAGTGCAGCTTTGCGTTGTTTCAGGAACCTTACACTGTTGCAGGACATGTGAGGGGATTGCCTGCACACATGCGATCGATTGTGGACGACAGTGGCAATGCTGCTGTCGTAGTAAATGATGTAAACACTGTGTGTTCCCTGATAGGCTCAAGTGAATGGGGTGTGTGTGAATGTTGAGGGCAGCTTTGGTAGGCTGATTTTATGCAGCCTTTACTTTAAGCATGCCTTGGACATTGAACCGTACTTGGCATACCTCGATGAGTTGCTACGGATGATTGGGAATAGCACTGCGATTTTCGGCATTGACGCTAATGCAGTCTCCCCTTTGTGGTACAGTAAAATGACAGGACGCACGTCCCAATTTTACAGTACCTAAGCGAATGGATAGCCGTTAATCGCATAGCTGTTCTCAATCAGCCTAGTGACCTACATACTTTCGATGGTCCAAACGGGCAAAGTGATATTGATGTGACCCTGGCAAATACGACGGCGCTTCGCAGCTTTGATTTTCAGTGGCGCATCCGGCGTTCTGAGGGGGTGAGTGATCACAGCCTCATGGAGGTTGAGATTGTTCGCTCCAGCGGTACGCTAGATGTGCAGGAAAATTGGAATGAGAAGCGCTGGCTTCTCAAGAATGTCGACTGGGTGTCGTACAGGAGTGAGATTGCAAGAAAGGTCACATCAACATCACTTGAGGCCTTTCAACGTTTGGGTATCGATGGTAAGGTTGCCTTCATCAATGAGTGTATGTGGGATGTCAACGACCAACTCTTTCCAAGAAGCCGTATGGTGAATCGGAAAAGGGTTAAGTGGTGGACATCTGAGTTGAATGTGAAGCGTAAGCAGGTGAGAAGATTGCGAATGCGTTTCCAAACCTGTAGACGTCACGGATCTGCAGACGTGGATCAGGCAAAACTTGCTTACAGGCATGGTTTGGCTGAATACAAGAGTATGCTTGTCCGCAGCAAGAATGACAATTGGAGGACCTTTGCCGAGGAACACCGAGATGACCCATGGAGTCGTCTTTACCGTGTTTGTCGGGGAAGGAAATCTTTGGAGCTTGGGGCCCTCCATCATGAGGGCCAAGTGTTCACATCATGGAGGGACTGTGTATCTGTCCTGATGGGTACTTTCTTTCCCAGAGCCATTGGTTCGAATGATCCACTTGTGGATTTGCCGGGCGATGTGCCTGCGGTTACTGAAGGTGAAATTGGCTGCGCGATTTCTAGGCTTAAATCGAGGAAGTCACCAGGATTCGACGGACTAACTGGAGAGATGGTGAAAGCTATCTGGACAGTGGTTCCCGAATACTTGATGGCTCTTTACTCGTGCTGTGTCAGGGAGAATTATTTTCCCCTGGAATGGAAATGTGCAAAGGTGATAGTTCTGCTGAAGTCTAATGATAGGGTGAGGACCAATCCTCGCTCCTATCGTGGCATCAGTCTCCTTCCTGTACTTGGAAAGGTGCTGGAAAGAGTCTTGGTGGACAGACTGATGCAGCGCATCCCTGAGCAGTCTCCATTCCAGTTTGGTTTCAAACCAGGGCGCAGTGTCGAAGATGCTTGGCTGCGCGTAAAGGACACTGTTGACGGATCTGCTGGGAAGTATGTCCTTGGTATCTTCATTGATTTCAAGGGCGCTTTCGTTTGCCTTGACTAGGCAAGTGTGCTGCGGAGGTTGCAGGAGGTATTGACTAGTGAGGGTTCCTTGTGGAAGAGCTATTTTTCCAACAGGTCAGCTCGTGTTGTCAATTCTTTTGACAGTGTGATGGTAGGTGTTGAGAGGGGATGTCCTCAGGGGTCTGTTGCTGGTCCATATATATGGAACTTGATGATGGATTCTCTGCTGCTGCTTCTTTCATCCTGGCAGTCGTACTGCAGTGTTGTCGCATATGCTGATGATCTCTTTATCCTTCTCGAAGGCCAGTCTCTTGCTGAGTTGGAGAGTAGGGGTACGGAGGCCATAGGCGTGGTGACTAACTGGGGATCGAGTGTCGGTGTGGAAGTGGCGGTGGAAAAGACGTCCTTGATGCTGCTCACGGGTAAATTATCCTTGAATCGGCCTCCAGTTGTTAGAGCTGCCGGGTTGAGTCTAAGATACGTGACGGAAGTCAAGTATCTTGGCATTAATATCGGAGAGAGGATGAACTTTGTTCCTCATCTTGTAAAGATGAGAGCAAAACTCACATCCCTCGTGCCAGCAGTCAGACGGGTGCTGAAGTTTGAGTGGGGTCTGTCGGGGCAAGCAGTCCGGACTGTATATGGTGGACTTTTTGCTGCATGCGCGGCATTTGGTGCACCGGTATGATACGATGTTGCTACGATGTTGTTGACAGGAAGAAGCAAGCTCCTGACTTGTCAGTGAACTATGCTCCTTGGTTCACTTCGAGTATGCAAGACTGTCTCAACGGCGGCTCTACAAGTGTTGGCAGGTGTGCCACCGCTAGATCTGGAGGTCATCCGTCGTGGTATGGCCGGCAGATTGCGGAGGCAGCGGCCGCTCTCAGCATCTGACTGGAGCGAGTGCGGGAATGTTTAAGGTCTAAGTGGTGACACTTGGGATTTCAGTCGTGTTCCCTTCTCAAGGGAGACGGCTGACAATCTAGCCATCTTTGCCGAACAAATCTTTCGGATACGGAGGCAATAATGGCAATGTTGTCCTTGTTGTAGAAACTGCTGTTTAACAAGGGGTTCACTTAGCGCTGGCCGCAGTTTGTGGTGCTCGACTCACAAAGAGTCCTGACTATACGAGGTTGGCGCAAGTCATAGTGTAGTCTGCGGCTATATGCTTCCAGGGCTCCCGATTTACTGGCAGGTTGGACTAAGTCCGCAACCTCCTTGTAACTTGCAGATGGTGGATGTTTGGGCGGGAGGGGGGCCGTACAGGTCTCATCCTGACCCACTCGGATCCCATTTGGGGGTTCTCCCCAACATTGCTTCTTGCTATGGTAATGGCGCCTTTTGTTGCTGTGTTCTTACTAGGTAACATTTGGGCCGGAGCCGTAATAAGTTGTCGTGTGGGGCATGGGGTGCCTGTTCATGTGATCGGTGATGACTCGACCTCGCAACTTTGCGTCAGTTACGGGGGTGTATAATGCCAGTGGTTCTATGCGCGAACTAACCGGTTCTTCGAGTAGTAGTAGTTTTGTTGTCCTTGTCTTTAGGTATGCCAGTTTGCCTTCGCTTTCTGGGGATTTTCGGTAGAGATGAGTGCATGTGTTACGTACCAGCACTCTCCTGCAATTTGATTTTTCGGTAGTGGTATGGAACGATTTGGTTAGTGCGTGCCTCGGTCTGACCTTGCTGGGATTTCCGGGCAGAATTGTGTTCTCTTGTGTTGTATTTTTGTGTAGATGATGCATTTCGATCATTGGTCACTGCCTCGACTAACTAGGCCTTGAGTGTTAAGGCACTTATCTAGAAGTGACCTCACGGTTGCGAAAGCCTGACCAGAGGCTATATTCTGGTACCATGGGAGATAGCAGGCCCCGGAAAGGATGCTATCAAGAGGTAGGCCCCCTAGTGGGAGTATCATGGTGGCTGTGGTTGCCCAAAATCGCGGGCGCATATAGCATCCTATGATCCTATAACATCCAGGATCTGTGGATGCTAGAGGCGTTAGATAGGCCTCGCCCTCAGCAAGGTTTGTGGTCGCCCTTAAGCGTCACTAAATTGTTACTGGGGTGGTGAATACCTCCTCAGGGCGGTGGTCAACGCTTAATTTGACTCCGTTATTGTGGGTAGGCCCACCGTGAAGTTTGCCAATAATTGGCCGGGTATTCACGTTAAGCACACTTTTCGACTTCTGCCCCTGTCTAGCATTCCACTGTGAGCATTTGAAGCGAGCAGTCGTGTTTTCATTAGCTAGTGCAGTGAATAGTGTTTTCAGTAGTGTAGAGATAAGCCACAGCAGAGTGGTGAATTAGCTAGTGTTTGTGTGTGTGGAATTTCTTCCACACTAACGGGAAAGTGTTTACGCGAAACTTGTTTACGCCGTATTTGCTGGGTGAGTTGCTTGAATATATTTTGTAGTGTATTTAGCATTGTGTGTTGTTAGAGCAACACATGGAGGAGAATTGTAGTGGTGGTCGGAGGGAGGATGCATTTGTTGGACTCTCCTCCGACTGCGAGAGTGAGGCAGTTGCCTCTGATGTCCCGCCGCGGAACTTCTATTTGAAGAGTCCGCCTGTGGTTGAGGAGGGGAAGGGAAAAAAGAAGAAGAAGACGAGGAAGGCGCGCCGGGAATCCTTGTCAGCCTCGGCCTCTATAGTAGATGACTCTGCCATGGAGACTGAGAGTGTTACGGAGGCGGGTAAGGCCAGAAAGAGGCCGGTTAAAGAGGTTGCTCCGGCAAATTCTTCAGGTCCGGACTCTTTGGTGGCCAAGAAGGCGCTTACTGAGCCTTCTTCTTCTTCGAAGAAGGTAGGAGGTAAGGAGGTAGAAAGCAAGGAGGCACGTGTGGTGTTGGTGCCTTTGCCGGCAGAAGCGGTTGTTGCAGCGGGTAGTGGTGGTACTGTGCCAGTGGTGATGGGTCCTGTGGCTGAAGTCAAGTCGGCTCTTCCCACAGGAGCCCCGTCGCGGGTGCAAGCCACTGCGGACTCTGCTGTTGCAAGTGCCTTGCCGAAGGCGAAGCCAGCGCCACCTATGCGCGAGTCAAGCCAGGCTGAGGTTTTGAACTTGGCTAAAGTCCTTGATAGTTGTAGGTTAATTAGGAAGATGGTGGTTTCCACGATTGGACACAATCCCGAGGTAGGCGCTTCTCTAGCAGAGATTTCTTCCAAATATGAGGAACTCGTGCTAGAGTTGACAGGGACGCTCGAGCGTCATAGGGGTAGGGCGGACTCCGGATGTGCTCCTGCAGTGGGAGCTTCGGAGTCTGTAGAGGGTAGGGACGGTCCAAGTGGGACCTTCAAGTCACTAGGAGTCCCTGTTGGGATGAACGTTGAGGGACGACCTTCGTTCGCGCAGGTAGCCAGCACTGCCACTGTTTCGGGTGGTATGGGGGGCAAACGTCAGGTTAAGAAACCTGATTTGGAACCTGCCAGACCACTTGAGACGTGGTCTTTTGTTGTCAAGGCCAAGAAGGGAGAGTCAGTGGGAGCACTGAGGAAGAAGGTGGTGGAGGAATTGGTGCCTGCCGTGGGTGTCAGGGTGCATACTGTGTGCCCTGGCAAGCAAGGTGGCATTCTGGTCCGCACGCCATCGGTTGCTGAGCGGGACGCTTTCCTCGGGCATAAGAAGCTCGAAGAGGTGGGTCTGTTGGCCGAAGCAGCAAGGGGTAAGTCTCTTGTCGTGCAGAGGGTGGAGAAACGGATCTCCCCCGAAGAGTTCCTGGGTGAGCTGCATAAGCTAAACTTATGCAAGTTCACAAAAGAGGAGTTTGAGGAGGAGGTCTGCCTTTCCACCCGTTGGGAGGCAGGGGATGGTCGCCTGAATGCTGTCCTACAGTGCAGCTCCAGGGCCGCGGGTATCCTTCTCGGAGAAGGGAGGTGCTATATAAAGCACTTCTCGTTTCTCGTGAAGGAGAAATCGTTGGTGCAATGGTGTAACCGGTGTCTCGGCCTGGATCACTTCGCATCCAGGTGTAGGCAGAAGGACTCTGTGTGCTGGCGTTGTGGACAGTCGGGCCACTCTAAGCGCGATTGTGGTAATTCCATTCATTGCCGTGATTGCGACTTCAGGGGAAACCCGGCTGGACACTTTATGCTAAGCATGGATTGTCCAGTCTATGCTGCGGCGGTGGCCAGGGCGAGTGCTCGACACTAAAAATGCCAGTTAAATTAATTCAATTTAACTGCCAGGGTGCTCGAGTAGCCATGTTCGAGTTAGGACAGATACTGTGTAGCTCACAGTGCAGCTTTGCGTTGTTGCAGGAACCTTACACTGTTGCAGGACATGTGAGGGGATTGCCTGCGCACATGCGATCGTTTGTGGACGACAGTGACAATGCTGCTGTCGTAGTAAATGATGTCAACACTGTGTGTTCCCTGATAGGCTCAAGTGAATGGGGTGTGTGTGTGAATGTTGAGGGTAGCTTTGGTAGGCTGATTTTATGCAGCCTTTACTTTAAGCATGCCTTGGACATTGAACCGTACTTGGCATACCTCGATGAGTTGCTACGGATGATTGGGAATAGCGCTGCGATTTTCGGCATTGACGCTAATGCAGTCTCCCCTTTGTGGTTCAGTAAAATGACAGGACGCACGTCCCAATTTTACAGTACCATCAGGGGGAACTGCTAAGCGAATGGATAGCCGTTAATCGCATAGCTGTTCTCAATCAGCCTCGTGACCTATTTACTTTCGATGGTCCAAACGGGCAAAGTGATGTTGATGTCACCCTGGCAAATACGACGGCGCTTCGTAGCTTTGATTTTCAGTGGTGCAAAAGGTTAGAAACTTGGTAAGTCCCGCGAAGGAGCTTTTCGTCGTTTCCGCGCCCTGGAAAGACGTCTGGCAACTGATCCTTAACTACGCGATCAATACGTTTCCTGTATGGAGGATTACATTAAACTTGGTCACATGCGCGAAGTGGATGAAGAAGCGATTTCCGGCAGAGGTCATTATTACCTCCCACACCACGCAGTCATCAAAGAATGTAGTTCCACAACAAAGGTGAGGGTAGTTTTCGATGCGTCTTACAAGACATCGGACGGAACGTCTTTAAATGACCAATGATTCAATCGGAGATGTATGTCGACGATTTGCTAACAGGCGCAGACACTATTGTTGAAGCTGAAAATAAAAGGAAAGAAATTCAAACAGTTGTAGAAAGAGCAGGGTTTTACTTACGCAAATGGACAGCTAATGCTAATGCAGCTAATGAGCTTATTGAAGGAATACCAACAAAGGATCGAGAATGATCTCTTGTCATCCCGGCCGAATCAGGTAGTGTGAAAAGGCTTGGTATTAATTGGATTCCGAGCGAAAACTACTTTTGCTTTCGCTTCACTCCACCAGATGGCCAGCAGCCGACCAAGCGTTTTGCCCTTTCAACTACAGCTCGATTGTTCGATCCAATGGGATGGATTTCTCCAAGCATCCACAGAGCAATGCTCATCATGCAGTCCATTTGGAAATGTAAGCTTGCCTGGGATGACAGATTAAATGTAGAACTGTTGGAATGGAACAACTTCTATGAAGACTTACCTGCCATCAGCAAAATACGCGTTCTAAGATGAGTCCACACATTAGGTCTAGGAAGAAATCGCAAGGAACTGCATGGATTCAGCGACGCGTCAGAGAAGGCATACGGAGCAGCGGTTTATCTTCGAACAGAAGATGATGATGGAAAAATACAGATGCACCTCCTGATGTCCAAGCCCAAAGTCGCTCCGATACAACCAGTCAGTCTGCCATGCCTCGAACACTGCGGCGCTGTGATCTTGGCCAAACTGCTACATCATGTGGCTCACACTCCCAACCTAGAACACACCAAGATGTGTATCGGCAATAACGCTGGCATGGATCCAGGCACCAGCTTCACGATGGGAGACTTTCATCAGAAACCGGGTAGGTAAAATTCATCGATTGACAGAGGTCCGTATCTGGAAACACATCTCTACGAAACACAACCCAGCTGATTTGGTATCCAGAGGTATGCTGCCGACATAGATTATTTGCAAAAACCTATGGTGGTATGGCCAGGAATACTTAAAATCAAAATGGAACTTCGAAATCCCTACACAACAAACAATCAACAACACAGTAGAAGGAAGAACAACAGTGGCAGTGAATCACATCAACGTGACGGACTTGTCTGCAACAGTCGAGCGTTTCTCGGACTTAAACCGTCTTACACGCACCATAGGTTACTGCAAAAGCAAATGTTTCCCGAGGGCCAGAGGCATGGGAGCCCTTAATCCATTTATGGACAAGGATGGAATGCTTAGAGTCGGCGGAAGACTCAAACACGCACCGCTTTTGTACGATCAAAAACATCCTATCATCTTAAACCCTGGACATCATTTGACCCGACTGATTATAAAACTCGAACATGACAGAACATTACACGGCGGGTTACAATTAATGGTATGCTGGCTGCGAGAAAGGTGTTGGATACTGCAAGTCAAACGTGTCGTAAAAAGACAATTCACAACTGCACAATTTGTTACCGGTTCCGCTGTAAGACAGCACAGCAGATGATGGGAGAACTTCCAGCACCAAGAGTCAGGATTTCCAGACCCTTTACCCATGTTGGCATTGACTACGCTGGACCGATCACAATTAAAACATGGAAAGGTCGTGGAGACAAATGTCTCAAAGGGTAAATTAGTGTTTTTATCTGTCTCGCGACTAAGGCAATCCATTTGGAAGCGGTAATTGATCTGACGACGCAAGCATTTTTAGCCGCATTTCGACGATTCACAGCCAGAAGAGGAGTTTGTAGCCAAGTTTACAGCGACTGTGGGACAAATTTTGTCGAAGCAGAGGCCGGACTGGACCGTCTCCTAAAGGCGGGTGCAACAGATTGGAAGAGTATCGCTGAGTAGTCATCAACACATGGTATAAGGTGGAACTTCATCCCCCTGCTTCTCCCCACTTTGGCGGACTATGGGAAGCAGGAGTTAAGAGTGTCAAATACCACCTCAAAAGAGTCATTGGTAATGGAACGCTGACGTTCGAAGAACCCGTCACGCTTCTGTCACAGATAGAAGCATGTCTGAATTCAAGACCTCTATGTCCCTTATCGTGTGATCCAGATGACTTCCAAACGCTGACACCAGCACACTTCCTCATAGAAGACACGATGCTCACAGTTCCTGAACCCGATATGGCCACATGCAAACACACGCTACACGATCGATGGAAAGTGTTACAAACTCGCCTCCAGGACTTTTGGAAGCAATGGCAACAGGAATATTTGGCGCGACTTCAACAACGGCCGAAATGGTTGAAACAGCATCCCCAGTCAAAGATCTGTGAGCTTGTTTTGATCAAGAATGAACGACTTCCCCCAGCACGATGGTACCTCGGCCGAATTATCGACACCCATCCCGGTGCAGACCAGCTCACAAGAGTGGTAACAGTCAAAACGCAGCACGGTGAATTTCGAAGACCTGAAGACCTGATGCCCACCAGATCTACAGAAACAAACACAAAAAAAAAAAACTCACTAGAAAACATTTAACACTTAACATTGAACAAATGGGATGACAATGTCGCGCACGACTGTCATCATACCTACATATTCTGCGTACCAAACACACACACACTCGTTCGCACACTTTTCGCAAGCCTATCAAACATACAGTTCACTCATTACCCCGTAGTTATACAACCCATTCATTCTATATAACACTCATAAAACTCAATCACACAATCACTCAATGCACTCAAGAAGAAACCCATTTCCATTACACACGCACCTCAACCCAAGCCAATTCAATTTGGATTGAAAAAAAAAAAAATAAAGCCCACAGGCATTTATAACTTAATAACTAAATAATTAATACAATAATATTACACGATCACTCACCACATTATATATATTCATATAATTAAAACGACTCTTTATATAATTAAAACGCTCACCAACCTAAAACACCACACTCACTGAATTATTACAAACAAAACTAAATCAGAATGAAAGAATAAGGGAACAGTGTACCTGCACGTCTCATACGGCTTTCCAGTCCATAGGTCCATGCCTCACTTCAACTTCCAGTCCATCGTTGCGGGTTGCAATAATATAAACAAGCGGGTCGTCACTCATGTGTCGTTTTCATTTGTCTTGTTTGTTTTTGATTATGCATATTTTGTTCCGTGTCACTAATTCCTCTTTTATCATTGCATGAGTGAACCAAGCATGATTCTCCAGGGTCGTGAAAGAGGATTAGAAGAAATTAAACTTGCAGTGGATGAAGCCCCAATCAGTCCTTTAAAGATGCAATGATGATGTTGAGAACGTTGTTCACCGGCGGAACAATCGAACAATCGAATGTGTTTCTTAATGGTATCGGAAAGGAAAACGTGTTCGCATTTTAATTGATTCCGGAGCTCAGGTATCCTTCATATCCAAATCTTATGTTCAAAGAGTTGGACTCAGGCGAACCAATGCGTATACCCATTAGTGCAATAAAACAAAGCATTGTGATGGCCCTAACGGGTGTTGACACAATGTGATTTCTACCCAGTGCTCTGAATGTCAAAGTGAAGAGATTCAAGTAAGCGCGGGTAAACGGCGGGAGTAACTATGACTCTCCTACGGTAGCCAAATGCTTCGTCATCTAATTAGTGACGCGGATGAATGGATTAACGAGGTTCCTACTGCCCCTGTCTAGTCATTCCACTGTGAGCACTCGTAGCGAGCAGTCGTGTTTTCATTAGCTAGTGCAGTGATAGTGATTTCAGAAGTTTAGTGATAAGCCACAGTAGAGTGGTCATTTAGTTAGTGTTTGTGTGTGTGAAATTTTTTTTTTCCACACTAACGGTAACGTGTTTACGCGAAACTTGTTTACGCAAAAACTTGTTTACGCCGTAACTAGTGATATTGGGTGAGTTGCTTTTGTATACTTATTTAGTGTATTTAGGCTATTAAGTGTTGTTGGAGTAACACATGGTGGAGGATTGTAGTGGTGGTCGGAGGGAGGATGCCTTTGTTGGCCTCACCTCCGACTGCGAGAGTGACGCAGTTGCCTCTGATGTTCCGCTGCGGAACTTCTATTTGATGAGTCCGCCGGTGGTAGAGGAGGGCAAAAGAAAGAAGAAGAAGAAGACGAGGAAGGCGCGCCGGGAATCCTTGGCGTCAGCCTCGGCCTCTATAGTAGATGACTCTGCCATGGAGACTGAGAGTGTTGCGGAGGCGGGTAAGGCCAGAAAGAGGCCGGTTGAAGAGGTTGCTCCGGCAAATTCTTCTGGTCCGGACTCTTTGGTGGCCAAGAAGGCGCTTACCGAGCCTTCTTCTTCTTCTTCGAAGAAGGTAGGAGGGAAGAAGGTAGGCAGCAAGGAGGCAGGCAGCAAGGAGGCACGCGTGGTTTTGGTGCCCTTGCCGGCAGAGGCGGTTGCAGCGGGTAGTGGTGGTACTGTGCCAGTGGTGATGGGTCCTCCTGTGGCTAGGGCGCGCTTGACTAAAGCTGTGGCTGAAGTCAAGTCGGCTCTTCCCACAGAAGCCCCGTCGCGGGTGCAAGCCACTGCGGGCTCTGCTGGTGCGACTGGATTGCCCAAGGCGAATCCAGCGCCACCTATGTGCGGAGTAGGGAAGGATGAGCTTAGCTTGGGTTGTGTCCTAGCTAAGTTCATGGAAATAAAGAAGATGGTTGTTTCTGCCATTGGCCACCATCCTGAGGCAGGCGTTGCCTTGACGGAGATATCGTCAAGGTACGAGGAGCTCCTGATAGAGCTGTCAGGGACGCTTGAGCGTCATAGGGGTAGGGAGGACTCTGGTTCTGCTCCAGTGAGAGTTTCGGGGTCTTCGGTTGAGGGTAGGGACGGTCCAAGTGGGACCGTCAAGTGTTTAGGGGTCCCTGTTGGGATGGCGGTTGAGGGGCGACCTTCGTTCGCGCAGGTTGCCAGTACTGCCACTGTTTCTGGTGGTATGGGGGGCAAGGCTCAGGTTAGAAAACCTGATGTTGAACCCGCCAAACCAGTGGAGACGTGGTCTTTAGTAGTTAAAGGCAAGAAGGGAGAGTCAGTGGGAGCACTGAGGAAGAAGGTGGTGGAGGAATTGGTGCCTGCCGTGGGTGTCAGGGTGCATACTGTGCGCCCTGGCAAGCAGGGCGGCATTCTGGTCCGCACGCCATCGGTTGCTGAGCGGGATGCTTTCCTCGGGCATGAGAAGCTCGAAGAGGTGGGTCTGTCGGCTGAAGCAGCAAGGGGTAAGTCTCTTGTCGTGCAGAGGGTGGAGAAACGGATCTCCCCCGAAGAATTCCTGGGTGAGCTGCATAAGCTAAACTTATGCAAGTTCACCGATGAGGAGTTTGAGAAGGAGGTCTGCCTTTCCTCCCGTTGGGAGGCAGGGGATGGTCGCCTAAATGCTGTCCTACAGTGCAGCTCCAGGGCCGCGGGTATTCTTCTCGGAGAAGGGAGGTGTTATATAAAGCACTTCTCGTTTCTCGTGAAGGAGAAATCGTTGGTGCAGTGGTGCAATCGGTGTCTCGGCCTGGATCACTTCGCATCCAGGTGTAGGCAGAAGGACTCTGTGTGCTGGCGTTGTGGACAGTCGGGCCACTCTAAGCGCGATTGTGGTAATGCCATTCATTGCCGTGATTGCGACTTCAGGGGAAACCCGGCTGGACACTTTATGCTAAGCATGGATTGTCCAGTCTATGCTGCGGCGGTGGCCAGGGCGAGTGCTAGGCACTAAAATGCCAGTTAAATTAATACAATTTAACTGCCAGGGCGCTCGAGTAGCCATGTTCGAGTTAGGACAGATACTGTGTAGCTCACAGTGCAGCTTTGCGTTGTTGCAGGAACCTTACACTGTTGCAGGACATGTGAGGGGATTGCCTGCGCACATGCGATCGTTTGTGGACGACAGCGGCAATGCTGCTGTCGTAGTAAATGATGTCAACACTGTGTGTTCCCTGATAGGCTCAAGTGAATGGGGTGTGTGTGTGAATGTTGAGGGTAGCTTTGGTAGGCTGATTTTATGCAGCCTTTACTTTAAGCATGCCTTGGACATTGAACCGTACTTGGCATACCTCGATGAGTTGCTACGGATGATTGGGAATAGCGCTGCGATTTTCGGCATTGACGCTAATGCAGTCTCCCCTTTGTGGTTCAGTAAAATGACAGAACGCACGTCCCAATTTTACAGTACCATCAGGGGGGAACTGCTAAGCGAATGGATAGCCGTTAATCGCATAGCTGTTCTCAATCAGCCTAGTGACCTATATACTTTCGATGGTCCAAACGGGCAAAGTGATATTGATGTGACCCTGGCAAATACGACGGCGCTTCGTAGCTTTGATTTTCAGTGGCGCATCCGGCGTTCTGAGGGGGTGAGTGATCACAGCCTCATGGAGGTTGAGATTGTTCGCTCCAGCGGTACGCTAGATGTGCAGGAAAATTGGAATGAGAAGCGCTGGCTTCTCAAGAATGTCGACTGGGTGTCGTACAGGAGTGAAATTGCAAGAAAGGTCACATCAACATCACTTGAGGCCTTTCAACGTTTGGGTATCGATGGTAAGGTTGCCCTCATCAATGAGTGTATGTGGGATGTCAACGACCAACTCTTTCCAAGAAGCCGTATGGTGAATCGGAAAAGGGTTAAGTGGTGGACATCTGAGTTGAATGTGAAGCGTAAGCAGGTGAGGAGATTGCGAAAGCGTTTCCAAACCTGTAGACGTCACGGATCTGCAGACATGGATCAGGCAAAACTTGCTTACAGGCATGGTTTGGCTGAATACAAGAGTATGCTTGTCCGCAGCAAGAATGACAATTGGAGGACCTTTGCCGAGGAACACCGAGATGACCCCTGGGGTCGTCTTTACCGTGTTTGTCGGGGAAGGAAATCTTTGGAGCTTGGGCCCATCCATCATGAGGGCCAAGTGCTCACATCATGGAGGGACTGTGTATCTGTCCTGATGGGTACTTTCTTTCCCAGAGCCATTGTTTCGAATGATCCACTTGTGGATTTGCCGGGCGATGTGCCTGCGGTTACTGAAGGTGAAATTGGCTGTGCGATTTCTAGGCTTAAATCGAGGAAGTCACCAGGATTCGACGGACTAACTGGAGAGATGGTGAAAGCTATCTGGACAGTGGTTCCCGAATACTTGATGGCTCTTTACTCGTGCTGTGTCAGGGAGAATTATTTTCCCCTGGAATGGAAATGTGCAAAGGTGATAGTTCTGCTGAAGTCTAATGATAGGGTGAGGACCAATCCTCGCTCATATCGTGGCATCAGTCTCCTTCCTGTACTTGGAAAGGTGCTGGAAAGAGTCTTGGTGGACAGACTGATGCAGCGCATCCCTGAGCAGTCTCCATTCCAGTTCGGTTTTAAACCAGGGCGCAGTGTCGAAGATGCTTGGCTGCGCGTAAAGGACACTGTTGACGGATCTGCTGGGAAGTATGTCCTTGGTATCTTCATTGATTTCAAGGGCGCTTTCGATTGCCTTGACTGGGCAAGTGTGCGGCGGAGGTTGCAGGAGGTAGGGAGTAGGGAGGGTTACTTGTGGAAGAGCTATTTTTCCAACAGGTCAGCTCGTGTTGTCAATTCTTTTGACAGTGTGATGGTAGGTGTTGAGAGGGGATGTCCTCAGGGGTCTGTTGCTGGTCCATATATATGGAACTTGATGATGGATCCTCTGCTGCTGCTTCTTTCATCCTGGCAGTCGTACTGCAGTGTTGTCGCGTATGCCGATGATCTCCTTATCCTTCTCGAAGGCCAGTCTCGTGCTGAGTTGGAGAGTAGGGGTACGGAGGCCATGGGCGTGGTGACTAACTGGGGATCGAGTGTCGGTGTGGAAGTGGCGGTGGAAAAGACGTCCTTGATGCTGCTCAAGGGTAAATTATCCTTGAATCGGCCTCCAGTTGTTAGAGCTGCCGGGTTGAGTATAAGATACGTGACGGAAGTCAAGTATCTTGGCATCAATATCGGAGAGAGGATGAACTTTGTTCCTCATCTTGTAAAGATGAGAGCAAAACTCACATCCCTCGTGCCAGCAGTCAGACGGGTGCTGAAGTGTGAGTGGGGTCTGTCGGGGCAAGCAGTCCGGACTGTATATGGTGGACTTTTTGTTGCATGCGCGGCATTTGGTGCACCGGTATGGTACGATGTTGCTAAGACCGTGACAGGAAGAAGCAAGCTCCTGACTTGTCAGCGAACTATGCTCCTTGGTTCACTTCGAGTATGTAAGACTGTCTCAACGGAGGCTCTACAAGTGTTGGCAGGTGTGCCACCGCTAGATCTGGAGGTCATCCGTCGTGGTATGGCCGGCAGATTACGGAGGCAGCGGCCGCTCTCAGCATCTGACTGGAGCGAGTGCCGGAATGTTCAGGGTCTAAGTGCCCGCGAACGGAAGGCCCTGTTGGAGAATGGCGTACTGTCGAGGTGGCAGTTGCGTTGGGGGGAAAGCAGCAAGGGAAGAGTAACGTTCGAGTTCCTTCCTGAAGTTGCTTATGCGTGTGGGCGGGAGTGTCTGGACTTCTCTCTCTATGCGGGCTTTCTGCTGACTGGGCATGGTTCCCTTAATGCTTTCTTGCATGAAAGGGCCCTAGCTGCGTCAGCAGAGTGCTCGTGTGGTGCACCGAGAGAAGATTGGAGACATGTGCTAATCGAGTGTCCGCGATATGCTCACTGCAGGGATCTCTCTGCGATGGGTGTAGTGCGGGTAGGTGACACTTGGGATTTCAGTCGTGTTCTCTTCTCAAGGGAGACGGCTGACAATCTAGCCATCTTTGCCGAACAAATCTTTCGGATACGGAGGCAATAAGGGCAATGTTGTCCTTGTAGTAGAAACTGCTGTTTAACAAGGGGTTCACTTAGCGCTGGCCTCAGTTTGTGGTGCTCGACTCAAAAAGAATCCTGGCTATACGAGGTTGGCGCAAGTCATAGTGTAGTCTGCGGCTATATGCTTCCAGGGCTCCCGATTTACTGGCAGGTTGGACTAAGTCCGCAACCTCCTTGTAACTTGCAGATGGTGGGTGTTTGGGCGGGAGGGGGGCCGTACGGGTCTCATCCTGACCCACTCGGATACCATTTGGGGGTTCTCCCCAACATATTGCTTCTTGCTATGGTAATGGCGCCTTATGTTGTTGTGTTTTTACTAGGCAACATTTGGGCCGGAGCCGTAATAAGTTGTCGTGTGGGGCATGGGGTGCCTGTTCATGTGATCGGTGATGACTCGACCTCGCAACTTTGCGTCGGTTACGGGGGTGTATAATGCCAGTGGTTCTATGCGCGAACTAACCGGTTCTTCGAGTAGTAGTAGTTTTGTTGTCCTTGTCTTTAGGTATGCCAGTTTGCCTTCGCTTTCTGGGGATTTTCGGTGGAGATGAGTGCATGTGTTACGTACCTGCACTCTCCTTCAATTTGATTTTTCGGTAGTGGCATGGAACGATTTGGTTAGTGCATGCCTCGGTCTGACCTTGCTGGGATTTCCGGGCGGAATTGTGTTGTCTTGTGCTGTATTTTTGTGTAGATGATGCATTTCGATCATTGGTCACTGCCTCGACTAACTGATTCGAAGTGCGTCATCTAAAAGGTTGCTAGGCCTTGAGTGTTAAGGCACTTATCTAGAAGTGACCTCACGGTTGCGAAAGCCTGACCAGAGGCTATATTCTGGTACCATGGGAGATAGCAGGCCCCGGAAAGGATATTTCTTTTCCGTGCTATTAAGAGGTAGGCCCCCTAGTGGGAGTATCATGGTGGCTGTGGTTGCCCAAAATCGCGGGCGCATATAGCATCTTATGATCCTATAACATCCAGGATCTGTGGATGCTAGAGGTGTTAGATAGGCCTCGCCCTCAGCAAGGTTTGTGGTCGCCCTTAAGCGTCACTAAATTGTTACTGGGGTGGTGAATACCTCCTCAGGGCGGTGGTCAACGCTTAATTTGACTCCGTTATTGTGGGTAGGCCCACCGTGAAGTTTGCCAATAATTGGCCGGGTATTCACGTTAAGCACACTCTTCGACTTTCTGCCCCTGTCTAGTCATTCGACTGTGAGCGCTCGAAGCGAGCAGACGTGTTTTTATTAGCTAGTGCAGTGAGTTTTTTGAGTGATAAGCCACCACAGTGTGGAATCTTTAGTGTGTGTTTGTGTGTGGGACTCGTTTCCACAGCAAATAACGGCAACTTGTTTACGCGTAAGTTGTTTACGCAAAAGTTGTTTACGCAGTAAGTTGATTTCTTCTTATATTTTTCTTTTGTTGTATTTGCTTGAGTGAGCTGATGGAGGAGGGGAAAGCCCCGATCGATAGTGGTGGTCGGAGGGAGGATGCCTTTGTTGGCCTCACCTCCGACTGCGAGAGTGAGGCAGTTGCGTCTGATGTTCCGCTGCGGAACTTTTATTTGAAGAGTCCGCCGGTGGTAGAGGAGGGGAAAAGAAAGAAGAAGAAGAAGACGAGGAAGGCGCGCCGGGAATCCTTGGCGTCAGCCTCGGCCTCTATGGTAGATGACTCTGCCATGGAGACTGAGAGTGTTGCGGAGGCGGGTAAGGCCAGAAAGAGGCCGGTTGAAGAGGTTGCTCCGGCAAATTCACTCTTTGGCCAAGAAGGCGCTTACCGAGCCTTCTTCTTCTTCGAAGAAGGTAGGAGGGAAGAAGGTAGGCAGCAAGGAGGCACGTGTGGTTTTGGTGCCTTTGCCGGCAGAGGCGGTTGCAGCGGGTAGTGGTGGTACTGCGCCAGTGGTGATGGGTCCTCCTGTGGCTAGGGCGCGCTTGACTAAAGCTGTGGCTGAAGTCAAGTCGGCTCTTCCCACAGAAGCCCCGTCGCGGGTGCAAGCCACTGCGGGCTCTGCTGGTGCGACTGGATTGCCCAAGGCGAATCCAGCGCCACCTATGTGCGGAGTAGGGAAGGATGAGCTTAGCTTGGGTTGTGTCCTAGCTAAGTTCATGGAAATAAAGAAGATGGTGGTTTCTGCCATTGGCCACCATCCTGAGGCAGGCGTTGCCTTGACGGAGATATCGTCAAGGTACGAGGAGCTCCTGATAGAGCTGTCAGGGACGCTTGAGCGTCATAGGGGTAGGGAGGACTCTGGTTCTGCTCCAGTGAGAGTTTCGGAGTCTTCGGTTGAGGGTAGGGACGGTCCAAGTGGGACCGTCAAGTGTTTAGGGGTCCCTGTTGGGATGGCGGTTGAGGGGCGACCTTCGTTCGCGCAGGTTGCCAGTACTGCCACTGTTTCTGGTGGTATGGGGGGCAAGGCTCAGGTTAGAAAACCTGATGTTGAACCCGCCAAACCAGTGGAGACGTGGTCTTTAGTAGTTAAAGGCAAGAAGGGAGAGTCAGTGGGAGCACTGAGGAAGAAGGTGGTGGAGGAATTGGTGCCTGCCGTGGGTGTCAGGGTGCATACTGTGCGCCCTGGCAAGCAGGGCGGCATTCTGGTCCGCACGCCATCGGTTGCTGAGCGGGATGCTTTCCTCGGGCATGAGAAGCTCGAAGAGGTGGGTCTGTCGGCTGAAGCAGCAAGGGGTAAGTCTCTTGTCGTGCAGAGGGTGGAGAAACGGATCTCCCCCGAAGAATTCCTGGGTGAGCTGCATAAGCTAAACTTATGCAAGTTCACCGATGAGGAGTTTGAGAAGGAGGTCTGCCTTTCCTCCCGTTGGGAGGCAGGGGATGGTCGCCTGAATGCTGTCCTACAGTGCAGCTCCAGGGCCGCGGGTATTCTTCTCGGAGAAGGGAGGTGTTATATAAAGCACTTCTCGTTTCTCGTGAAGGAGAAATCGTTGGTGCAATGGTGCAATCGGTGTCTCGGCCTGGATCACTTCGCATCCAGGTGTAGGCAGAAGGACTCTGTGTGCTGGCGTTGTGGACAGTCGGGCCACTCTAAGCGCGATTGTGGTAATGCCATTCATTGCCGTGATTGCGACTTCAGGGGAAACCCGGCTGGACACTTTATGCTAAGCATGGATTGTCCAGTCTATGCTGCGGTGGCCAGGGCGAGTGCTAGGCACTAAAATGCCAGTTAAATTAATTCAATTTAACTGCCAGGGCGCTCGAGTAGCCATGTTCGAGTTAGGACAGATACTGTGTAGCTCACAGTGCAGCTTTGCGTTGTTGCAGGAACCTTACACTGTTGCAGGACATGTGAGGGGATTGCCTGCGCACATGCGATCGTTTGTGGACGACAGTGGCAATGCTGCTGTCGTAGTAAATGATGTCAACACTGTGTGTTCCCTGATAGGCTCAAGTGAATGGGGAGTGTGTGAATGTTGAGGGTAGCTTTGGTAGGCTGATTTTATGCAGCCTTTACTTTAAGCATTCCTTGGACATTAAACCGTACTTGGCATACCTCGATGAGTTGCTACAGATGATTGGGAATAGCGCTGCGATTTTCGGCTTTGACGCTAATGCAGTCTCCCCTTTGTGGTTCAGTAAAATGACAGGACGCACGTCCCAATTTTAAAGTACCATCAGGGGGGAACTGCTAAGCGAATGGATAGCCGTTAATCGCATAGCTGTTCTCAATCAGCCTAGTGACCTATATACTTTCGATGGTCCAAACGGGCAAAGTGATATTGATGTGACCCTGGCAAATATGACGGCGCTTTGTAGCTTTGATTTTCAGTGGCGCAAAAGGTTAGAAACTCTTCCAACACCCCGACATCGACACAGTGGTGAGAAGTCGAAGAAGCTCCCTTCCAACGCGCGATAGACATGGAAGATGCCGCTTGCGAAGAGCATTTCTTCAAGAACCTGAAACGGCTTTACGATGGCCGTTACCAAGTAGCCCTTTCATTTAAGGAAGCCGCTCACCCAGTACTTGGTAAGTCCCGCGAAGGAGCTTTTCGTCGTTTCCACGCCCTGGAAAGACGTCTGGCAACTGATCCTAAGCTACGCGATCAATACGTTTCCTGTATTGAGGATTACATTGAACTTGGTCACATGCGCGAAGTGGATGAAGAAGCGATTTCCGGCAAAGGTCATTATTACCTCCCACACCACGCAGTCATCAAAGAATGTAGTTCCACAACAAAGGTGAGGGTAGTTTTCGATGCGCCTTACAAGACATCGGACGGAACGTCTTTAAATGACCAATGATTCAATCGGAGATGTATGTCCGATTCAAACAGTCTTAGAAAGAGCAGAGTTTTACTTACGCAAATGGACAGCTAATGCTAATGAGCTTATTGAAGGAATACCAACAAAGGATCGAGAATCATCTCTTGTCATCCCGGCCGAATCAGGTAGTGTGAAAAGGCTTGGTATTAGTTGGATTCCGAGCGAAAACTACTTTTGCTTTCGCTTCACTCCACCAGATGGCCAGCAGCCGACCAAGCGTTTTGCCCTTTCAACTACAGCTCGATTGTTCGATCCAATGGGATGGATTTCTCCATGCATCCAAAGAGCAATGCTCATCATGCAGTCCATTTGGAAATGTAAGCTTGCCTGGGATGACAGCTTAAATGTAGAACTGGTAGAAGAATGGAACAACTTCTATGAAGACTTACCTGCCATCAGCAAAATACGCGTTCTAAGATGAGTCCACACATTAGGTCTAGGAAGAAATCGCAAGGAACTGCATGGATTCAGCGACGCGTCAGAGAAGGCATACGGAGCAGCGGTTTATCTTCGAACAGAAGATGATGATGGAAAAATACAGATGCACCTCCTGATGTCCAAGCCCAAAGTCGCTCCGATACAACCAGTCAGTCTGCCATGCCTCGAACACTGCGGCGCTGTGATCTTGGCCAAACTGCTACATCATGTGGCTCACACTCCCAACCTAGAACACACCAAGATGTGTATCGGCAATAACGCTGGCATGGATCCAGGCACCAGCTTCACGATGGGAGACTTTCATCAGAAACCGGGTAGGTAAAATTCATCGATTGACAGAGGTCCGTATCTGGAAACACATCTCTACGAAACACAACCCAGCTGATTTGGTATCCAGAGGTATGCTGCCGACATAGATTATTTGCAAAAACCTATGGTGGTATGGCCAGGAATACTTAAAATCAAAATGGAACTTCGAAATCCCTACACAACAAACAATCAACAACACAGTAGAAGGAAGAACAACAGTGGCAGTGAATCACATCAACGTGACGGACTTGTCTGCAACAGTCGAGCGTTTCTCGGACTTAAACCGTCTTACACGCACCATAGGTTACTGCAAGAGGTTTATCCAGGACGCGCAGCCCATGGTTCAAGAATCTTTGGCCCCTTATGTCCGGAGGAAACCGTCGAAGCGCACAACACGCTTATCAGCTGCGTGCAAAAGCATATGTTTCCCGAGGGCCAGAGGCATGGGAGCCCTTAATCCATTTATGGACAAGGATGGAATGCTTAGAGTCGGCGGAAGACTCAAACACGCACCGCTTTCGTACGATCAAAAACATCCTATCATCTTAAACCCTGGACATCATTTGACCCGACTGATTATAAAACTCGAACATGACAGAACATTACACGGCGGGTTACAATTAATGGTATGCTGGCTGCGAGAAAGGTATTGGATACTGCAAGTCAAACGTGTCGTCAAAAGACAATTCACAACTGCACAATTTGTTACCGGTTCCGCTGTAAGACAGCACAGCAGATGATGGGAGAGTTTCCAGCACCAAGAGTCAGGATTTCCAGACCCTTTACCCATGTTGGCATTGACTACGCTGGACCGATCACAATTAAAACATGGAAAGGTCGTGGAGACAAATGTCTCAAAGGGTAAATTAGTGTTTTTATCTGTCTCGCGACTAAGGCAATCCATTTGAAAGCGGTAATTGATCTGACGACGCAAGCATTTTTAGCCGCATTTCGACGATTCACAGCCAGAAGAGGAGTTTGTAGCCAAGTTTACAGCGACTGTGGGACAAATTTTGTCGAAGCAGAGGCCGGACTGGACCGTCTCCTAAAGGCGGGTGCAACAGTTTGGAAGAGTATCGCTGAGTAGTCATCAACACATGGTATAAGGTGGAACTTCATCCCCCTGCTTCTCCCCACTTTGGCGGACTATGGGAAGCAGGAGTTAAGAGTGTCAAATACCACCTCAAAAGAGTCATTGGTAATGGAACGCTGACGTTCGAAGAACTCGTCACGCTTCTGTCACAGATAGAAGCATGTCTGAATTCAAGACCTCTATGTCCCTTTTCGTGTGATCCAGATGACTTCCAAACGCTGACACCAGCACACTTCCTCATAGGAGACACGATGCTCAGTTTCCTGAACCCGATATGGCCGCATGCAAACACACGCTACACGATCGATGGAAAGTGTTACAAACTCGCCTCCAGGACTTTTGGAAGCAATGGCAACAGGAATATTTGGCGCGACTACAACAACGGCCGAAATGGTTGAAACAGCATCCCCAGTCAAAGATCTGTGACCTTGTTTTGATCAAGAATGAACGACTTCCCCCAGCACGATGGTACCTCGGCCGAATTATCGACACCCATCCCGGTGCAGACCAGCTCACAAGAGTGGTAACAGTCAAAACGCACCACGGTGAATTTCGAAGACCTGAAGACCCGATGCCCACCAGATCTACAGAAACAAACACAAAAAAAAAACGCTCACTAGAAAACATTTAACACTTAACATTGAACAAATGGGATGACAATGTCGCGCACGACTGTCATCATACCTACATATTCTGCGTACCAAACACACACCCACACTCGTTCGCACACTTTTCGCAAGCCTTTCAAACATACAGTTCACTCATTACCCCGTAGTTATACAACCCATTCATTCTATATAACACTCATAAAACTCAATCACACAATCACTCAATGCACTCAAGAAGAAACCCATTTCCATTACACACGCACCTCAACCCAAGCCAATTCAATTTGGATTGAAAAAAAAAAATAAAGCCCACAGGCATTTATAACTTAATAACTAAATAATTAATACAATAATATTACACGATCACTCACCACATTATATATATAAATATAATTAAAACGACACTTTATATAATTAAAACGCTCACCAACCT